>CM075671.1:197562470-198836220 GCA_037962975.1 Clitoria ternatea | reverse complement strand
AATCGATTAGGCCTCGAGCTGTAATCGATTACACTTTGAATTCTTCAGTGTAATTTAGTTGATAATTGATTAGGCCTTCTTGTGTAATCAATTAGCTTGAGAATAGAAGCCTACTAATCGATTGTTTAATACCTTGTAATCGATTGTGAGTGGCACCTGATACATTTAATTGTGTTTCGTAGCATGGTAATCGATTATGCCTTCCATGCAATCGATTAGGGTGTAAATAGAGCTTTCATAATTGATTAGTCCTTGTCTGGTAATTGATTAGTGACCTTACAGAAGCTTGGTAATCGATTGTGGTAACCTTGCAATTGATTGGGAGATGTACCTGATGCTTCTTATTCAATGTTTCACTTGGTAATCGATTATGTCCATTGGTGCAATCGATTAGATTACAAACAGAACTTATGTAATCGATTAGTCTTGTTGATGTAATCGATTGGGTCTTGAAGAGAGCACTTGTAATCGATTAGGTGGGATCCTGTAATCGATTAGCTTGTGTGTTTTTACAAGTCTGATGTTGTTTTCTCTGTTTTTCATTGTATTTTGAACCTTTTGCTTTGATTCTTCAATAGCCTTTGTCATTATCAAAATAATTCAACCTGAAATATATATTCAAACACAGGTAATCGATTACTTCCATTAAAGAATCAAACTTTTAAAAACTCGTTGCTTTGTAATCGATTACTATTATATGGTAATCGATTACTATGGTTCAGAAATGCTTTTTCTTTAAAACATTGATTATTTTAATGGCCATATTTTCCTTTAATAGAGTCTTACTATGATTTTGCCTTGGTCTTGGATCATCCTTCTTGATCTCTGGCATTGGTCTTGTCATTATCAAAATTCTTCATGATCTTTATTCTCCCCCTTTTTGATGATGACAATAAATAGCCTGGAAAAATATTTAGTTACTCCCCCTTAATTTTCCAGTTTAGCCAATTGATTGATTTTGATTAAGTTTGATATGAATGATTTTATTTAATTAATTCTGAATTTTATACTCCCCCTTAATTTGATAACAAAATTTTTCTCCCCCTTTGTCATTATCAAAAATAAAGCATAGAATAAACTAAAGGGAAATACTGTATATTATATATGAAACGGGAACTACATAACAGAAACAAAGTAAACGGAAGATAAACACGGACTTGCTTTTCATAAAAGTAAAAGGAAATTATTAAAAATTCACAACAAGAAAAATATGTAATGTTTTAATCAGAAGCTGGCGGGGGAAGACCAGATAAAATAGCTTGTATGGAACTGTCCATGTGGTCCAAGCGATCACGAACATAAGAACGGAGGGATTAGAGTGTAGTGGCCAAATCGGCCATGGAAAGGGGGTGCATCCATACTTGCCAATAGTCACTAAACCACAACACAGGTGGTGAGTGACTGGAATTAAGAATTAATAAAGAAACAAATATCAAAATTAGGAAAGGTATGACATAGCTACACTCCGAGGCATAATTATCCAGTATTAGTTATTACCTTTCACACCCTTTCTTATTTTACCATTCCCATTGATATACTTGCACAATTATGTTAATTATCTCAAACTAACACCATCATCATCATATCATGATCAATCATCAATATACATTGCATACCATAAACATCGTCAGCAACATACATCTCAGTCAATAAGTGTAAAACACAACTGACTCTCATATATATACATATATCAGACTCCTAGTATTCAGACACCAAAAGGATCAACCTTCAGCTGGGGATCCTACTTGACACCTTGTGAACCCTGCTTGGTTCACCGAGTCCTACTTGACTCCCTCTCAACCACTAGGTCCTATTTGACCACTGGGTAGCTCAACTAGGCATAAAAACCACGGGAGCTGGAAACGAGGGTAACATATACCATCGGTTGTCCTCTACCATATAATCACATAATCATTATAAACGTGGTCATACAATCCCTCTACTGGAAGCCTATCAGGATCCGCTCCTTGACCGTGCAATGCACCAGTGATCACTCCCCGCCCTCAACAGTATCCAGGGTATCTCATCCATAATATGTAACTTAATATAATTAAAACATCATCAATCACATACACGAATGTCAGAAACTGACATGTATACATAACACAGGGTGGCCGACTTGCCAACCCACCAATATACCGCCACATGATATCACAAATCCTTATTCATTTTCTTTCACAACAAACATTCACAATGTATCAATTATATCACGTAAACATTACTAATACAATCAACATACCATATCACATCCAGTTAACGATTCATTCTCATATTTATCATCATACATTATCATCAATCAAGACAATATTCATAATATCCATATACCTACACATATATATATGCAACATTACTATCAGTATTAATAATATGCCATTTGCTTTCCCTTTGCTTATTAACTCGCAATCCATCCTCACTTTGATTTTATCATTAACTCATGGTCTTTATTCATAATTTACAACCACACTATCTTATTATAAACTCTTTCCATATTTCTTCTATACCACAGTCATCCCTTAAGATCTATAACAATATATTCTCTGACATAATCTCTCTATCATACTAATGTTATCCATATACATATTATCAATTACAATTAGTCTTATTTCTCATTATGGAGTTCATATTCTCTTACCTCATTTATATATATATATATTTTTGAATGTACCGAAGCCACCTACCTCCTATTTTCATGTTATGATCTAATATATGTGTGTCTCACCCTACATCATATCACTTCATTAATTCTACTTATTGTATACAAACTCTTTGATAATTTTCATAATCAACATATACCGACTTATTCAATTTCTCACTTACTCATTTATTTCTTATCCATCATCTTTCAGATTCCTAGTTTACTCTCACCACCTTATTTCCAAATATTCCCTTATCATAATGCTATTACACCTTTTAATTATTTATCAATTTATTAGTTAGCCCATCCTTTTTACTTTAATGACTTTCTATACTTCCGTTTCACATACTAAATCATCTTAATTCATTTGAAATAGTTAGAGTGTCTATGATATACCTCTCTTCCTATACGCCAATTATGTAATTATATTTCTATATTAATTTTAACCCAGCACACCTCCTTACCTCGATTCCAGGTTTCCTCTATTTGCTATCAATGACTGTTACATCCTTTGCTCACTTGGTTTGTTGTTCCACTTCCGAATTCGCTATCCACATCACCGATCAATTCCTCAACGTTCATTTTGGTACCTACGGTTACCAAATGCAAGATCAATTAGCTTCTAATTATCCCTAATATGTCAAGAACACCATCCAAGCTTCGAATTGGCAATCAAACCAAATCCTACTCTTCTAAATCCAATTTAAAATTCGGTTATAAAGGGAAAGGTAAAGGAGATGGCACATTCCAAGTACCCACTACTTCCAAGTCCATATTTAAGCTCCAATTCGTTATTAAACTTAAGAATCAAGCCCCCAAACACAATTAGAGATCACAGATTAGAGAGGGAAAGTGGAGGAAGGAGAAGGAAATCACAAAATCAAGAGTTCCAACGTGCTTACCTTGCTTCTCCAAGATCAATTACGTAATTACTTTGAAGAATCCATGAAGCTCCAAGCAAAATCGCATGGGAGGAGAGAAAATAGAGAAGAAGAAGCTCGCAGGTTTCTATTTTGCATATCCCTAATTTAAGCTGATCACGACGCTGACGCTACGTGTCCCATTGGCGCTACGCGTCAGCTTACTAATTTGCACCTGACGCTACGCGTCAGGGCCCTTAATTCTATTTTCCTTGAAATTCCATTTTCTACTTCTTTCCTTTATTTATTATTATTTTACAACCAAAACATATTTCTATTTATTTTTCCTTTATTTAACATCGAGGATGTTACACATTTAATGTATGTTTTATGAAGGTATAAATGGGTACACGAAAATGACAATAAATATAGTAGAAGAAGATGAACATTGATAATGGTTGTTGGGTTTTTAATAAAACCCTAACCCTATGATTTGGGGGAAATGTAAAATGTGAGTGGAATGTATGATTAATAATGTTGGCAATGTTATTAATGAAGAAAGATGGCCATAGGTGATGGTTAATGATGGCGGTTAGAAGCCATTAATGAGAAAGTCACTAAGAGAGTTGGGTGTGAAATTGATATGTGTGGGTGACTTAAATGGTTGAGGTGTTGCCCTTTAATTATAATGAGTTTTGATTAAAGGGAAAGAATTCCTGAAACCTAAGAAAATAAGAAAATGAAAACCTATTGCAAGTTACAATATAATGAGACTCATATATATATATATATATATATATATATGCATTAGTGATGTGCAAGAAATTTGAAAAATGATGTTGAATGAGTGATTGATGTTGTCCTATATGTACTTAATGTAGGATTTGATAATTCTTGTGAAGTAGGATCATCTAACCCGGGAGGAATACTTATCTTGAGGTTGGAGAAGAGTATATTTTATAAATGTATAATAAATTATATGTTGATAATGTATATATTGATGCATATTTACATGTTCTTCCTTGAATGGATATACTAGCTCTTGTGTGTGATGTTAATTGAGATTTACTCCTATTAATGATTGGATATTGGTTTGATGTATTTGATGAGAATATGAGTTTGGAGTACAACCTTTGACATGCTCTTGAATTCCATGTGTGAATTGACATTGACATGAATCCTTGGCAAGTATGATCTTGAATATTGTGAGTGGTGTGCCTTGGAGAATGTCATATATGATTGTGTGTCACTAACTATGATAGTACAAACTATACCCTTAAATGAGAGGGTGAGGAATTAGTATGAAGTTGAGGCTAGCATGTGCATTATTGCATTCATAGCATGCATGAAATAATATTTTGTTGAGGTTGTGATCACAATAAAGTCTTGCGGGACTATAAAAGGGAGTACCCTTGCCTGGGGGAAACCAATATGAGAATAAATGAATGTGGTTGTGATCACACTGAAGTCTTGTAGGACTATGAGAAAATGGATACTTGCATGGGGGACATATGGTTGATCAATTATAAGTGGTTGCGATCACTTGGCATATGGAAATGCGAAAGGTCTTGCGGGATCTTACGTGGAAATGGACCCTTGCATGGGGGATATATACTTGATTGATCATAAGTGGTTGCAATCACTTAATGTAATGAGATAATAAAGGTCTTGCGGGATCTTGTGAAAAGCACCCTTGCGGGGGACAAAAGCTTAAGCAACTATGCGTGGTTGCAAATATTGATGAATTATGTGTGCATGAGCTATGAATAAATGTTTCAAATCGGATCTGTTGCATATGCATTTTATGGTATGACATATGCATTAGCCATAGGGACATGGCATTTGAGTGGAAAAGGTTAAGAAATGTGATACCCTATTGAGAATGTTATTTGAAATCTAAAACCCACTTTCGGTCATCATAGTCGTTCCGCAAGCGCACGGTTTATCGAAGTAATAAAAAGTTTATCGTTTCCACAAGGATTGTGCCCAAGTACCAGTTCACAGTGATTTAATTATCCAGACAATTTGTTTCAAAATAAAGTGTGCAGTAAAATTAATTAAGAACTAAAGGCTATTGACTGAAAACTCAAATCGAAATCTTTTTGAAGAATAAAGATGAAAAAGGCTCTTGGGAATGGGTAGGTTCATATGTAATGTACCAAATTTAAAACTAATCTTTTCTCCATTATTCAATTTCTGTTCCTAAGGCAGATTTTCCTTAGTTAATTAATGCATTTCTCTCAAAACCCCACTGAAGTACCTAATTACCAAAGAACCACGTTCAATTTGTTAATTAGATCCTTTACACTTTATGAAAATCCCATTAAAGAGCTTTGCTTACTTTCGTAACCAAAATCCCTAGGTTCAATTTCATGCGTTCTAACGATATGCCAATCTCTCGATCATCTATATTGTTTAAATCCATCTAACCTTATTTCTAAGCCATTAGAAGCATTATGATCTCCTGAAAATGAATAGAAAACAGAAATCCAATAACAAAGAAAATTAGAGTATTCCAATTTGATACACACGCATATTTTTCCCTTAATCCTGAGAATGAGAAATTAGTTCCTCATGGAAGGGGTTACAAATCCACAAGTTACAAGAATTGATTCTATCATTCAGAAAATAAGAATTACAAAACAGAGGATTAAAGGTAGAAGAAATGTTCTCACTAGTCTTCCAATCTTTTTCCCCAAGCTTGAACCCTTGATCTTCCCTCTTGTTTTTCTCTTCAAAATCCTCTTCAAAAATCTCCTAAATCTTACTTTTTTTGTGCCTTGTGTTCTGTCATTTTTTTTGTGTTTCCCCCTAATCCTTTTTTTTTCAAATGTGCCTAAAAATCCAGAAGAGTGGGGGTGTGCACTTGATCCACGGCCTGTCGGATAAATCCACGGCCCGTGGATCAAGATCTGATCCTAATATGCCAAAAACTCTTGCAATGTGCCTTGTTCCAGAGGGATCCATGACCTGTGGGATAAATCCACAGCCTGTGGATTGCATGGCAGAAAAGGTCCACGACTTGTTGGCTCAATCCACAAGCTATAGAGTGAGTTGTCCCATAAATTCTTATAAAACAGAAAGGTCCACAGCCTGTGGGAATTTCCCACAGCTTGTGGATTCCAAAAATGTCTTCAAAAGGTCTAGGAAGGCTCCTCCTTTGTTTGCAAAGTCTCTCAAGGAAAAGTTGATACATGATAGTGCATTCTTGGCTTGGATTCCGTTCTATTTATTTGAAATGCTCCTCAAGGGTTTCCATTTTGTTTGCAAATCAACCTAAACCATTACGAATCCTACAAAATAGAAATACCCAAGTAGCATATACGAAAAGGAATAGAAATCTTAGGGAAATAGGGGAAATTGGGATCAAAAAGGTCTAAAAACTATGCATGAGATGTCTTAAAACTATGCAAATCAAAGACTCATCAAAATACCCCAAACTAGACCATTGCTTGTCCCCAAGCAATTTGTTTATTCACATGATAAGGAAAATAGAGAATGACAAATGCATACAACCTTGAGGAATCCAATGTTTATTATTATTATTATTATTGTGGTTTTTGTTTTAAATGATTGCTTAAATTGTCAGAATATAACCAAACTATTCAATCAAACCAATGCTCACTAAGATTAGAACTAAGGGTGCTCTCTCCCAAAATTTTCTCTTGAGTGTATAGGCTTGTGTTTTAAACCACTCACATCACAACATCCTAAACACTTTCATATGCTTGGCAATTGACCACAAACTCCACAGTTATCAAGAAAGCATGCAATGGTCTAAAGGTCTTTTAAATGGTTGTAACATGGCCAGGAATTCACAAAAGGGAATGGAAACCAAGAAAAGGGAAAATACAAAAGGCTAAAACTTCCTGAGAAGAGCAATTTCAGAAGGCAAGCCAAAAGCAATTAACTCTTGCACATTCAGAAAAAGTAAGGAGTACACTTTATTTTTCATTCAGTTTTCCTTTTTTTTCTTTTAAAACTTAACTCCTTACTTTATCCTTACTAACATCCCTTTCTTTCTTCTTCATTTTCTTTGAATCATAACTTCAAGCTTCCATTGTTTTTATTTCCCCAAATTTTCTTTTTAGCCTTCTCATTTTTTGGTTGCCTACCTTTGCGTTCTCTATAAGAAAATTAAAAATTATTGAAGGATAAGGCTTTCAAGGAATAAAATGAATATTTTTGTCTCAAAAGAGACAACTAGTGGTTCTTGCAATTTCTAATTTCTGAGGCTAAAGAAACAAAATCTAAATTGCCTTTTTCATCCCAAAACATGCATTCATAAACCATTTTGAATCGGTCAAGAGCCAAGTTCTAGAGTGCATAAGATGTGTGAGTCACTCAAAGAATAAACTAAGGGTTTTTAATATAATGCATTACCCTTTTGCTTCACTCAAAAGCTCACAATGGTGACTAGTCCCAATCAAAGAAAACATGGAATCATGAGGTGTAGTTCATCCTGACCGGTTAGTAATCATATTTATTTATTATTATTATTATTATTATTATTATTATTATTATTATTATTATTATTATTATTATTTAGATTCCTCAAGGTTCAAGAGATTTAACAATTCTTAATTAACCAAAGCATGCAAAACAGAGATCACAAACAGACAAGCAATGGTTTCCTAAAAACAAAATTATCAAAATGCAAATGCAACATGAGACAAGACAAATACAAGAGTAAAAATGTCGTTAAGTTTCCTTTTTACCTTCCAACCCCAAACTAGTTACAGACATTGTCCCAAATGTGTAAGAGGTAAAGCAAGAGAGGTAACAGGAAACTTAATAAGTAAGGAATACCTGTCATGGAGAGGGTGGAGGGAAATGTCCCTACTGGTAATGCCAATCATACATAGCATTAACCCGCTGAGATATCTCCTCAATTCTTTCTCCTTGTCTTAGTTGTTCAGAGGACATCGAGTCCAATTTGGTGCTCATTCTTTTGAGCAAGGAATACATACGGTTCATGGAGAAAGTGGAATCATGATCTGAATGGGATGGACCAGCAGTAGGATATGTGGGAAGCGGAGTAACACCCCCGATTTTCCAAACTCGAATCCTGATGTCATCTAAATAATTAAACAA
The DNA here is from genome assembly GCA_037962975.1 of Clitoria ternatea. NCBI lineage: Eukaryota > Viridiplantae > Streptophyta > Magnoliopsida > Fabales > Fabaceae > Clitoria > Clitoria ternatea. The sequence continues at coordinate 198,827,631 of CM075671.1, read as the reverse complement.
TAAAAATACAAATAAATTTTTCACGTTCAAAATAATTTCGAAAACACCACCACGACTACATCAAGACTCAAACCACAGAAAACCAAAGGGTGAGATTTGATAATCTATAACTGGATTGTTAAATAGTTTACCCATAACGGTATACAAAATAACAGAGTTTTACAACGGACAAAGAATGTGTATACCGGGCATACGCCTAGTCCCATATATGAAGATATGAGAAAAGGCTCGGCAAAGCATGCAAATATACAACACAAGCTTATTAGGCCACATCCACTCTTACACATAAATCGTAAGCATACAATGCCTTAAATATATTTATACATATCCATCTATATAATCATGCAACATAAATCTCCAAAATTTATATTTCATAATTGACGCTAATCAATTCAATCCTCAATTTATGTATTTTAATACTTGTATATACTTAGAGGATCACTAAATCAACATCCTATTATACACCAGATTGGTAAACATCCAATACTTCCAATATCGTTACATCATCCATATATATATATACATTATTCACAGTTCATCAATCAATATTAGTGATTAGCAACATCATGACATCCATTTTATACACAACTCCATAATTTACAAACGTTGTCGGTCAAGGCATTCCATTACCACTATTTACCTTGCCAAAAACTTTACTTTATAAACATCCTCATCCCATGACATTCGTGCATTAATACTAAAAAGTAGACCACATGGGAGAGTGACTTATACATTTCAAATGACGTTATGAATACAATTGAAATTATATACATATGCATATCAACATCATGTATGCTTTGCTAAACACATCAATGATCATCACAAATTGTTAATTCAACAACATATATATATATATATATATATATATATTTCATATTCTCTAATTAAGCCATAGCAAAGCAGGCATATACACATCAATCCCAATGCCACAATGGGCCAACATCATCAACATTGACCATTCCAGTCTTTTCTCAAAACCACTATGGGCTAACATCATTATCATCAATCATAATTAATTATGCCCTTCATTACATTGGGCCATAATACATACATCGTCATATTCAATATTATTTCGTGGTAATCATATCATTCATTTATTTTACGTGGTCTTTTAGATATTCAATTACCCATCTCATCAACACTATACCACAATCTCAATCATCACCAATAATCATCATCTTCTGGCATGTCTCCATGCTATATGTAAATGCTCTTATGGCTAATGCATATGCACAATGGAATAGACAATAAATGCGGATCCGACTGTGGGAATAAACACCAAATTGTGGGTTAAGCATAGGTGTGCTATTATGCCCCTACTGCAGTAGTATAATGTGTACATATCTCATAATGCATGCATAATCACCAATTTTACTGGTACCAAACCGCTATCGCCCATATGTAGCACTAGTCACCCCGTGACTTGCGGATCAAAAACATGGCCTCAGTTGCCAAAAGTGCTACGGGCATCTCCCGAACACACATCGAGAGAGCCGTGTCCCGTCGAACACCGAGGTAACTTGCTCATCACAGAGTCGTCCGCCCACTAGGCCTGCCACATAGGGTGCCTCGCCACCAATCTAAGGGCAGTTTCGTGATTCCCAGAATTACTAGGGAACATCAACAATTTACCCGTGCACTGGGTCGCCCTCCCACTGGGCCTGCCTATTGGAACCCCTAACATTCCATATAAACAACGTATGATATGCCATGGATGCAAATGCCAATCAATGCATTCTCACACTGTGCATCTTATCATGCTAGACATCAATCATCATCATCATAATCACCAACACCACCATACACACCTTAGTGGATTTTATCATTGTTGGTTTTAGCCATTGTTTTCAAGTTTTATATGTAGCATTTTCATCTCAATATATCATATATTATACATGCAAGTCAATATTTGTAATCAACCACAATGGCATTACAAACATCACAAATCATCATTAACATTCATTTATCTTTCATCAATACCACCACATAATCATTTAGTGGATTTTCATTTCATTTATCATTACCATTGTTTCATCTATACACACACATATATATATATATATTGGTGTGGCGTTCACAACATTTCGTTATTATATTTCAAACCACACATATAAGGTCATCCTTGTATCACTCACAATGGTACACAACAACGCATCAATAATAACAATCACCCTTAATGACAATCATCCTTTATATAAGAAAATGATCAACATCATCATCCATTTAATACTCATTACCCTTCATTCATATCCCACTCTTGGTGGTCAATAATTATGTTTTTCATTACATATTATGGGTATAAACGAATTATCCTGATGTTTTAATTAACATCAAACAGCACCATATTATATCATGCTTATATACCCCCTATACATTTCCTCAAATGTCTCATAATACGAGGAAGGGGGTCTATCATAAGCCCAAAATAAAGAAAATGAAATAAATTTCCATTCTGGGCAACTCGCTTGAGCGAGACCCTCACTCGCTTGAGCGAGATCAACATAGCTCACTTGGGCGAGCTCCATCGCACGTAAGTGAAAGGCTTCCAGTAGCATATCCACGCGCACTCGCTTGAGTGAGGCTTCCCACATCTGGTCACTCGCTTGAACGAGAACCATCCAGTATCTAATTTTTATGCTCGTTCGCTTGAGCGAGGCTTCCCAAGGCCAACTACTCGCTCATGCGAAAATACTCCAGTATCGATCCCCTGCTCGCTCTCTTGAGCGAGACTCCACCAACTTCATTACTTGCTTAAGCGAGATCCATCCAAAACCATTTCCTCTCTCGCTCGCTCAAGCGCGGCCATACCCACTTGAGTGAGATTCGTCCAGTAGCTCATCCACCTATTCCACACACGTCTCGCCGGAGTGCAACACTTACTCGCCTAAGCGAAATTGTGCCAGAGGCCATCCATCTTATGCAAGGGACTCTCGCTTGAGCGAGAACCCAACTCGCTTGAGTGAGTTAATCAGTACACACCTAAAACTTAAGTTTTCCACTCCACTTGCATGTCACAATCCACCTTATATATATGGTTGACCTAATTTAACACCTTACACACATTTAATTATGTATTTAGACCTATCCCAACAAGCCATACCTCTTTATTTTTAATCCTAATTCTTCAATTACATAAAAGGGGTTTTAACACAAATTTTCATCATAGCCACATATATCATTATGCATAATTATCATAAACGCTATTTCACACCTCAAGTGAGTTATTTATTCATAGATTTTCATTACCAATAATTCATGTCCAACAAAGGGACATCCCAACACTTATCATCATCATATGTATATAGATTTTCATAACATTCAACATAAGCCAAGCCATCATTCATCATAGTATCAATTCAAACATTTAACACATTCATGGCAAGGCATTGCATGAGTTCATACATATATATAATTAACAATTATTCACTCATTCAATTTGAAATGTAAACTCCTCTCCTACCTCGAGAGAAGAACCGCAATGTAAATGCCTTGATCATTCCGCATCATCGTTCGGAATGCAATCCTATCAACAAACACATATATACATGCCATTAATAAGCTATCATAAGGCATCACCTCTTAAAACTCATATTCAAGTCCTAGACTTGTCTAAACTCCAATTCACACACTTATGTTAGGCTTCGGGAATTCCTTTCCCAAAACCAAGATTCTCTTAGTCTTATGGGCTAACTATACCCAACAACATCATTACCTCTATTCTGTAAGCCTTCCAAATCTTCACATGAATCATTTAACCATCACTATAATTCATCATAAGCCTCTTGGCTCCATTTAAGACCATCATCAACTATCAATCTCTTATGATATTTATCATGATCCTAAACCTCATTGTATCAATTTCCACTCCATTGGTCTATCATTCATAGTCATATTCCATTATGATCATCATCTTAAGGAACACCAATGATTTACTAACATTATTACAAGATTAATATTGTCATTCATCAAAACCAACTTCAATATACCATAAAACTCATTCTAGAGTGTAATATCATTAATACCCATCATTCTAAACTAAAACCCCTAAAATCATTAACACTTAGGGTTTCCTCTAAAATCTTCCAACAACAATCAATAATATTTATCAATCTTTAATCCATTTTATTTTATCATAATAACCTCATTAACCTCTCAATCTCATATAATCACAAGCCATAAATCAAGGGTTTTATTTCTAAGCATTCAAACTTTGGGTTTCCATTTCGACCAACATCCTTAATTTCTACAACTACCTTTTTAACTCAAATAACATAACAACCATCAATGAAATATCATAGAGGCAAGAAACCTTACCTCATCTCCTAGCCCAACGTCAAACACGAAAATGAAGAGGTGAGGAGGGAAGACCATCAAATATTTGCTCCAATGTCACTTTCATGATCCATGAATCCAAGCTTAGTTTTTGTTTTTAGCAAGAAATGGAGCAAGAGAGAGGTGGATAGTTTGGTGGAGAGGGAGGAGAAGAAGAAGAAAAAAGAAGGTTGGGGGAAAGAAGAAGAGGAATGGACAGTTGGGGAAGAGAGAAGGGAAAAGATGACCAAAAATTGGTCAATAACCATTGGACAAAAGGGTGCCCCATAATGCTTTTCCCAATGGTCATATTTCTCTTTGTCCAATGGGCAAAAAAGAGTAGAAAGGTAAAGAATAAGTCACACGGTCATGAGAAGGGAGAAAAGGGAAATTTTCATTTTCTTTTAATTCCATTTGGCTCGTATTTTCCCCGTCTAATAATATACACCGTGTCCGATTAATTATCTCCTTAGCACCAAAAATTATTTTAACCATATCATCGTAACCACAATAATTTTCTAGACATTCTAGGCCCATCAAATATCTAATTTGACCAAGTGGGTCCACATCAGCCATTAAATCACCCGGTTCCAGTAAATCTTAATTTATCGGTAATTCACCTCTAGTGTCTAATAAAATCTCCCATAATTATTTGGCCATAAATAATTAATTACCATTATCCAATAAATTTATTTCCTTTAAAATTTTGGATGTTACAATCCACCCCACTAAAAACAAACTTCGTCCTCGAAGTTTAACATCGGCATACATCGTAAGGCCACACTTCGGCCATGCACCAATAAGGTCCAATGATACCATGAAGTAATATTGTACTTTCTAAAGTCCAGCAGGATATGATTATCATCATTCCTTTGTCCAAGTACAAAATCTCATATATCTAAAGTGAGTCACTGCTCATCAATTCTCAGTTTATTCATCACAACTCTTACATTCTTATCCAGTACCACCGGATAGGTTCAATACATTCACCGTAAGCAGTTACAACACTATACTTACCCCGTCTATGTGTTGCTGCATCCGACATACAGGAAGGTGTCCCAATCCTGTAGTGGTTACCATACACACATAAGATCGGCGCATAAGTGGACGTTGCCACAATGCCTATGGCATGTAGAGACATATCAGGATAAGTAACTTTATGCCTTATCGCTCACATTATCCATATCAATTCAAATAACATCTCTTCACACATGAGACTTTGTGAGAAGTCACACAAGTCCATAAGCAATACACTCACATCATGTTATCATTTAATCATGATCCGGCGTAAATGATGCCATATAATTCATTAATCGTCAGCCACCATAACTATATATTGACATATAACCTATAGATTTCCAATCATCATAGGGTAATCACCCCACCATTGGACTTCATCTATCCTGAAGTCATAGTCAAATAACTTAGAAATCATTTGTCTAATTCAAACATTGTCGGCTATAATTCGATTCAAGCCTAATTGATTCACCAAACTCATATTGAATATAGGGTTTAGGGTTCATAACCATATAATAAGCTTTCGCACTAGTGGATTTCCTCATGCATCACAACCAAGGCCCATAAATTAGATGTATAATCCATGTAATATCACATCACTATATGGTTTATATCACTAATATAACTCCTTTCAGAGCGTAAAGAGAGGTATCAATATGATTAAACTCTATTTACCAACTCATGTTCACATATATCACCTCTACATCACATCATAATCCACAATTAATCTAATAATCATAACGTCAAGGACACACAATTTAGCCTAAAGTCATATCATAAAATTTTCATCATGGTAATTGCTAAGTCATACCCCAAATCCAACATCATTATTCACCAAATACTTAGGGGTTTATGTTTATATTTCTCATCCAATCACACATCAATTCAGTAGGGAAATTCAACAATTTACCCGTGCACTGGGTCGCCCTTCCACTGGGCCTGCCTATTGGAACGCCTAACATTCCATATAAGCAGCGTATGATATGCCATGGATGCAAATGCCAATCAATGCATTCTCACACTATGCATCCTATCATGCCACTCATCAATCATCATCATCATAATCACCAACACCACCATACACACCTTAGTGGATTCTATCATTATTGGTTTTAGCCATTGTTTTCAAGTTTTATATGTGGTATTTTCATCTCAATATGTTATATATTATACATGCAAGTCAACACTTGCAATCAACCACAATGGCATTACAAACATCATAAATCATCATTAACATTCATTTACCTTTCACCAATACCACCACATAATCATTTAGTGGATTTTCATTTCATTTATCATTACCATTGTTTCATTTATACATATATATATATTGGTGTGGCGTTCACAACATTTCGTTATTATATTTCAAACCACACATACAAGGTCACACTTGTATCACTCACAATGGTACATAACAACTCATCAATAATAACAATCAACCTCAATGACAATCATCCTTTATATAAGAAAATGATCAATATCATCATCCATTTAATACCCATTATGTAACATCCCGATTTAATAATTAATTGCCGAATGAAAATAAATCATTGAAATAATAATTGCAAGGTGGGAAAATTATTTAATAATTATAATTAACTTAATTAACTCAACTTAAGAAATAATGACTGGTTAAGAGTGATTAATTAATAATTGCTGGCTGATTGTGATTGGTGTACTGCTTCACGCTTTCCCACCCCACTTCCCCTTTTCTCCGTGCATGCGTATATGGGCTACTGGGCCACCCTATCATTCATTTTTCCCTTTCAGACTTCTCTTCTTTCTGTCCTCTCTTCTTCCCTTCTTCTTCGCTCTTCATTCTCCTTTTCTTCTTCTTTCTTCTCTGCTCTCTGCACCGTGAGCTCGCAACCATGGAGGCTGAGGATCAGAGTCCTCCTTCTTGACGCAATGAGCCAGAGAGGGTGAGGGTGTGCATTCCCTCTGCATGCAACCAGTCTTCTTCCCCATGGCTCCCCGTCGACTTCCCTTTTTCTCCCTCTCCTTGCTCGAGGCTGCCGAGTCTCAGTGAAGATCTACACCACGAAGAGCTTCAAGAAGGTTGGAGCGCTCACCAACGTGTGATTGGAGCTGCTCAAGAGAGCGAGCAGAGAACTAGGCGTCTTGGAAGCTTGGAAATCCCTACTGGACCGAGTAGAAGGTCAATGTGGTGCCCTAGGGGCTTGGGTCTCCCCGCTAATCTTGCATGCAGAACCGTTTAAGAGTGGGAGTGGCTCGGAGTTCCTCCAAAGCCAGGTGTAATGGTGGATGACTGATGCAGGGTCGCTCCATTGAGAATGAGTGGATGGGCTGAGCGGAGTAACCGACTGGAGCTGCAAGCCCTTGGAGCCTTTGGAATCTTCATCCCAGGTAGGGGGCGCTCTGCATGTCAAATGCATAGTTTCTGGACGGTCCGAGTGAACATATTACCTTATGTGTTTGTATGATTATGATTATGATGACCCTGTGAGGTGTTTGACTGTTGATCATTGGATATCGTATATGTGTATTAGTAGAGTCCTGTTGATTATTTCGTACCCACATGCATGCGTTCAGGATGTGCTGTTTGATATATATATATATTGTGCGTGCTGCTGAGTGGAGTCCGAATGAATGATAATTATTAGCTGGGTGGTGTATGACTATGGCTGTCCTAGAGATGTATGATGACATTGGTGATGTTGTGGAGTTAATTTATGAATTGCATGTTAATTGTAATGAGAATGTCAAGCACATTGTGTGGTCTATTGTTGACTTCCGGGTGGATACGATATGAATTGCTTAAGATGAACTTGCTGAGTGTGGATGACTACCGTGACATGCATGAGGTTGCATTTATGAATAGAGGGTGACCTGTGGAAGGTCAGGAACCCAATGAGATGATTTCCAGCTACAGACCCTTGGCTAGATTCTGAGAGGACCCGTGGTAGCCGTGGGAGCTAGAGTTAAGTCTCGAGACGTCCATGGGAGACCGGTACCACACGGTAAGGGTTATCAGACGAGGGGCCAGAAAAGGGATCTGTAACTGAGAGTTATTGTTAAGTCGGATCCGCATGCATATAGGTAGGTGCATCATTGACGAGAGCAACACACTCCTTAAAATCTGTGAATGCTATTAAGGAATTCCGACTGGATTTGTGTGTGTGTTTGACGCTGAGGCTAAGTATTATTGATGTTATTGTTAAGGGGTATGTTTTTGTGAATAGTAGGAGTTAGATGACCATGAATGACTTGAGTAATCCGACTAGTGATTTGTGTAGATGCTTTATTAAATGTTAGTGAATGCTAGTATTGTTGCAGATAGATAGAGTATGTTGAAAGGGAATATGTATGCTAAGCCAAGCCAATAGCTGTCATTGTATATGTGAAAGCTCACCCCTACACCATTTTTCAGTATGTGCAGATCGGGCTCGGAAGTGCTGACAGGGCCTCAAGTCCGAGTGTGGTGTACCCCGATTGTGGAATGCTTATATTGTATTCATTATGTTTAGTCAGTGTAGCCTTGGCCGGCTCTTATGTAAAATGACGATTAAGCATATTTGTTTATAAAGATTGATTAGGAGAATTATAGATATGGGTTACTTGTATGGAATTGTAAGTATTGGTTAATATATATATATATAATGTTAATATAATGGATATTCCGAGTGTATGATTGTGTATAGACCTGTGTTGTATGCTGGTGACTCGTGTTGGGCTCTTTCCGAGTAGGGGCTACTCATAAGGATTCTGAGAGAAATCCCTTTGATGAATTCTGAGTGGACGATATAAATAATCCGAGCGAATAGGTTGTGGCGTGCCGAGTGAGTTAGCTATCATTTTTCGAGTGAATGAGTTGAAGGATAACTCTGAATTCCGATCGTCTGGATAGCCGAGTGTGGCTTCTCGCCCCAGCGATCAAGGTACTCGCTCCAGCGAGTGTGGACTTGGGAAGACCTTGTGTTGTCACCGCTTAAGCGATTTGTGCCTCGCCCGAGTGATTGGAGCTGCTTCGCTCAAGTGTATGGGTTCTCGCTTAATCGAGTGAATTGCTGGTTTTGGGCTTCGCTGAGTGTTTCCTTCTTCCGCTGTATGCCCTCTCGAATCGGTTTTATTTTCTCTTGCCTTCCCTTCTCTTATTTCTTTTGTTACCCGGTTGCTTTATGGTCTATTTGGTTTATTCAATTTCGAAAAATTATTTTTGTTCCGGGTTGTTTTCATTCTAAATTTAGGATGTTTCATTTTGGTATCAGAGCAGACCGAAAGGTCCAAGGCCAAGGTATACTTACCAAGTGTAAGCGGTTGTATGCAGTATGACCGAGTGGTCATCATTATTGTGACATTGATTTGTGAATAGGAGGTCATTTCCCTCCTGGTCTGATTGATTGTATGCCCTAACTTAATCGGTATTGTATGTGTTTGATGATTTGGTATATGAATGGTGTGGTTGTATGCTTGTGCCATGTTGAGGAATTTGAACGTGTGATGAATGAATAGTATATGATTTGAGATACAAGAAATGTGTTAGCCTTAGTTCCTTTTACTTGAACCTGAACCCTTTGGAGTAAAAGACATAATTTGGTGCCTGTAATTAATTACACCCTCTATGTTGCGTGAACTCATATATTGTACATGAAGATTTGAGTAATATATGTATGCGTATTTGTTGTGTGTGAGAGATTAGTTTAACTATAAGTAGAAAATGGAGACGAGTGTTGACGTGGGAAGAGAGTTAGTGACTCCCTCCGAGTGAAAGGAAACCTAGGTAATCTCGAGTGAATGAGACAGTGTGATGCCGAGCGAGAGTTTACCGACCAGAAGATGACACCTACGACTCTGAGTGGATCCATTATAATAAATCATTAAGTAGCTAGAAAATCCGAGTGAATCTTGACTTAGTGGGAAAACCAGAGTAGGAGAGATTATAGTTGCCGAGTGAGAATGAGTGAAGAGGACGGGTGATACCGAGTGGGAATCGATCCTGATACCCTTAGAGTGATAACTGTTAAGTATTTCCTGAGTGAAGGGTGACTGAGTATTTCCGAGTGAGGAGTCCCTTTTAAATCCGGGTGAAAGGAATGTGTGCACACTATAATGGTTGTTGAGCTCAATATGAATTACATGAATATGTGGAATGTTATTTAGAATAACATGATTGAATGGAATCTGATTGAATGAATGTATGTATATTAATGTTATGGCCGGGTGCGATATGATGTTGTGGCTGTAATGCATGTTATGGTGAATGATATGAATTGTATGGCCGAGTGTGAATTTGATATTCCGATTGGATGATTGAATATATATATGTGTTGATGCTGTTGCAAAGTGCAAAGTGAGCCTATGGCTGTGATTATATGGATTATAAATAATGTAAGTGATATAGCCGAGAGCTGGCTGGATAGATTCTGATTGAATGATGCTTGAATGTGTTCTGGTTGAATGATAGCGTGTATGCATTGAATGTTGGTACACACGTATACGTATATACATATATATGATACTGTATGGTTTAAGGTGGATAAGATCTAAGGAAGAAGTAATTACACGGTAATGGTCGGAAACTGACTATTATTATACCATTTTGGGGTGATAGTAACTGCTACTTGACGAATGTCATCAGGAGAGTTGCGCTAACTTATGAGTAATGAAGAGGTGTACGACTTTTGTGTAAGTCGGAAGCCTGTAGCCATTATACTGTTTTACCGTAGGGGTAAATTATATTACATGATTGTTGCTGCGTGACGTGCCCTACGTGGTGCATCATGATAATGTTGATATGAATATGTGCTTATATATGCATGTGAATTGCCATTAATTCTTGTGAGTAAGTATTAGCTGAGTGAGTTGGTCGGTGCATGTGAGAACGTTGTTAAGGAGACTAACATGGTTTGCATGGATTTGAATGATTTGAATGAACCCCGACTAGATGATGACGTACAAGTGGATTCCGATTGAATGAATATGTATGTACCGATACTGTTACCGAGTGTAATTTGGTGTCATAATTGAGAATGTACGTTATTGAGCAACTCTAGATTGGATATGATGTTGTGAATGAAATCCTTAATGTAGTTTGGAATTGATTTGAGTAAGTCCGATCGGATGAACACACATATATATATATATAATGATGCTATTGTTGAGTGCAATGTGTGGTTATGGTTATGGTGCATGCTGTAGTGAACAATGTTATAGCCATGAATAATTGGTATGAAATCCGATTGAGTGCCTGTATGTACACTAGTGCCGTTGCCGAGTCCGCAGTGTGTTATGACAACATGTGATTGTGAATTACTAATCCGGACTGAATTGCATGAAGCTGAAAGAGTGATGTCATTATATAGCTGAGAATTGAGAATTTAATCCGAGCCATGATTTTGTGATGAATAAGATTTAGAGAAAATACTTACTCGGTGTTGGCTAGAAGCCGATTGTTGTATTGCCGTCATCCAGTTTTACAGAAGTGATAAATGATTTTCATGCTTGTTGTTGTATGATGTACCCTGTGTGATGCATAATGTTGATGTAGATGTACTGCTTCTAATGTGTATATGAACTGCCATTAATTACCGTATGAATTAGTATTAGTTGAGTGAATCAGGTCAGTGTGAGTCATGTTGTCCTGAGATGACTCTTCATGCCGTAAGCATTGTGGCAGCGTACATGTTGCAGTGACTGTGTAATTGTTGTAACCCTATAGGAATGAGACGTCATCCTATAAGATGGATGCAGCAATTCATGAGTCGGGCAGGTGAAGTTGTAGCTGCTTATGGTGATGGTGAGTCTTTTAGGCTGCCCCGAGTAAAGAGAGGAGTTGTATTAAGTGGATCATAAGTGGCTATGTATCAAAATGAGGACTGCTTAACCTTGTCATGTTTCCTCCGAGAGGATTAGAGGTTGTTGAGTGCGGAACGGCTACTAAAGGGACGATTGGTTATTGAAATAAGAAGGGTGATCAAATTTACCACTAAAATTAGAGTTTTATAAGTTAGCCGAGTGGTACTGTAAGTTTAATAAGGAAACCTGGACCTTGAGCCAAGGTGTTTGGTAAGGTGAGGATTGCTCGGTAAAGATTAGTATGTTCCGAGTGTGTGAGGGTGGAGATGGTTCCGAGTGAAATCCTTCTGGGAGAAAGAACTGCTGAGCGAAAATTATGATATTTCGAGTGAAGCATCGTTTGGGTCATCAATAAGGAGCTATGTCCGAATGGCACTTCTGTGTTAGGCAAAATCAAAGTGAAATATCCGACTTGTGTGAATTTCGGGTGAAGTGTCTCGAAGTGTACCACTTCCGAGTGGATGGTACCGTGTGGAGCGGTTCTGAGTGGAAAGGCATCGAGTGTGGAATTCCTAATACCCGTGTGATGTTCCACCAAGTGATCTCTATCCAGGAGAAAAGTACTTCTGGTCGGCAAATGGAACTTCGAGTGTGCAAGTTTTCGAGTGAATTACCCAAGGGGGAGTAAATACCGAGCGGTAAACTTATTCAAAGCTGTGTTCGGGTGATGTTGAGCTGTTGAGTCTGAACTCAGATTTATGTTTGGAATAAGCCTGAATTCCGAGTGGAAATCTGGTAAATAGAAAGTCTCCGAGTGAAGGATCTCCAAGAGGAGTAGATATCCAAGAAAATGATTTATTTGAAATTGTACTCAGATCAGCGTTTGGGACTGCTGGGCTTGCACTCGGGTTGGTTTCGAGGTAGGCTTGATTTACGAGTAAATTTTGCAAGTGGAAGGATTTCCGGATGAGAACTGCCCTTAAAACCCCGATTGATACTTTCGAGTGAGAAGGCCGAGTGACATTCGTGGGTTATAGGCATGAAGTTAGCCAAAGGAATAGTTAAGAATCTGAGATGTTAGAACCGAGTGTGGTGCCTATACGAGGCAAATCTAGGCAAGTGTGCCAATTGAAGCATATGGGAACTCGTTTGAGTGTTCATTTTGGTTAAGAAAGAAATTTTATGGTCGAAATTTTGGAAATCCGAGAGCTTAATCTGAGATGAATCGGTCGGTAGTGGGTATTATAGGGAGTCAGTAATGTTGTTTACCGACTAGATTCTTCCCAATTGGTTGAATAACATCTAGAATGTGTCCCATGCGACCCAATGTCGAGCCTATGCTTTGTGTGAGCTCTTTGTCATGCCGAGTGACTCATTGAGTCGGGGAACCCGATGGTGTAAATATGCCGATCGGTGTTGGGAGTGTAAGGCCGAGCGGCCAACAAACTGGAAAGTGTCAATGGCTAGGGTGAACTGACAGAGTTGAATGGGGGTAACTACGTGGGAAATGGAATCCCGAATGTAATGAAGACTATGAAGAGCTGTTTTATTTATGCTGATTAGAAATTATGAAGCAGTCGGGAACGTTGAGAAGCGAAGAGTTGCAGTCGGAGCATGACTGTGGTATTTCGATCTGTTTGTTGAGGTAGTTTGAGTGAAAGAAAGGAATGTTATTCCGAGTCAATGGTGACACTTCCGAGTGGAAATGTGTTAAGAATGATGTCTCGGTTTTATGGGTGGAGCGGTCGGTAAATTGCTTTGGAAGCCAATTTTACCGACTGGAATTTAAGCAATGGATGAATACTTGAGGTACATAGATGTGTAATTGCTTATTGTGGTATGGCAGTGATTTTCCGAGTGGTTCAGTGAGGCTAAGCATGTGTTTGAATTTCGAGGACGAAATTCTTTTGAGAGGGGGAGAACTATAACATCCTGATTTAATAATTAATTGCCGAATGAAAATAAATCATTGAAATAATAATTGCAAGGTGGGAAAATTATTTAATAATTATAATTAACTTAATTAACTCAACTTAAGAAATAATGACTGGTTAAGAGTGATTAATTAATAATTGCTGGCTGATTGTGATTGGTGTACTGCTTCACGCTTTCCCACCCCACTTCCCCTTCTCTCCGTGCATGCGTATATGGGTTATTGGGCCACCCTATCATTCATTTTTCCCTTTCAGACTTCTCTTCTTCCTGTCCTCTCTTCTTCCCTTCTTTTTTGCTCTTCATTCTCCTTTTCTTCTTCTTTCTTCTCTACTCTCTGCACCGTGAGCTCGCAATCATGGAGGCTGAGGATCAGAGTCCTCCTTCTTGACTCGACGAGCCAGAGAGGGTGAGGGTGTGCATTCCCTCTGCATGCAACCAGTCTTCTTCCCCATGGCTCCTCCATCGACTTCCCTCTTTCTCCCTCTCCTTGCTCAAGGCTGCCGAGTCTCAGTGAAGATCTACACCACGAAGAGCTTCAAGAAGGTTGGAGCGCTCACCAACGTGTGATTGGAGCTGCTCAAGAGAGTGAGTAGAGAACTAGGCGTCTCGGAAGCTTGGAAATCCCCACTGGACCGAGTAGAAGGTCAATGTGGTGCCCTGGGGGCTTGGGTCTCCCCGCTAATCTTGTATGCAGAACCGTTTAAGAGTGGGAGTGGCTCGAAGTTCCTCCAAAGCCAGGTGTAATGGTGGATGACTGATGCAGGGTCGCTCCATTAAGAACGAGTGAATGGGCTGAGCAGAGCAACCGACTGGAGCTGTAAGCCCTTGGAGCCTTTGGAATCTTCATCCCAGGTAGGGGGCGCTCTGCATGTCAAATGCATAGTTTCTGGACGGTCCGAGTGAACGTATTACCTTATGTGTTAGTATGATTATGATTATGATGACCCTGTGAGGTGTTTGACTGTTGATCATTGGATATCGTATATGTGTGTTAGTAGAGTCCTGTTGATTATTTCGTACCCACATGCATGCGTTCAGGATGTGCTGTTTGATATATATATATATTGTGCGTGCTGCTGAGTGGAGTCCGAATGAATGATAATTATTAGCTGGGTGGTGTATGACTATGGCTGTCCTAGAGATGTATGATGACATTGGTGATGTTGTGGAGTTAATTTATGAATTGCATGTTAATTGTAATGAGAATGTCAAGCACATTGTGTGGTCTATTATTGACTTCCGAGTGGATACGATATGAATTGCTTAAGATGAACTTGCTGAGTGTGGATGACTACCGTGACATGCATGAGGTTGCATTTATGAATAGAGGGTGACCTGTGGAAGGTCAGGAACCCAATGAGATGATTTCCAGCTACAGACCCTTGGCTAGATTCTGAGAGGACCCGTGGTAGCCGTGGGAGCTAGAGTTAAGTCTCGAGACGTCCATGGGAGACCGGTACCACACGGTAAGGGTTATCAGACGAGGGGCCAGAAAAGGGATCTGTAACTGAGAGTTATTGTTAAGTTAGATCTGCATGCATATAGGTAGGTGCATCATTGACGAGAGCAACACACTCCTTAAAATCTGTGAATGCTATTAAAGAATTCCGACTGGATTTGTGTGTGTGTTTGACGCTGAGGCTAAGTATTATTGATGTTATTGTTAAGGGGTATATTGTTGTGAATAGTAGGAGTTAGATGACCATGAATGACTTGAGTAATCCGACTATTGATTTGTGTAGATGCTTTATTAAATGTTAGTGAATGCTAGTAGTGTTGCAGATAGATAGAGTATGTTGAAAGGGAATATGTATGCTAAGCCGAGCCAATAGCTGTCATTGTATATGTGAAAGCTCACCCCTACACCATTTTTCAGTATGTGCAGATCGGGCTCAGAAGTGCTGACAGGGCCTCAAGTCTGAGTGTGGTGTACCCCGATTGTGGAGTGCTTATATTGTATTCATTATGTTTAGTCAGTGTAGCCTTGGCCGGCTCTTATGTAAAATGACGATTAAGCATATTTGTTTATAAAGATTGATTAGGAGAATTATAGATATGGTTTACTTGTATGGAATTGTAAGTATTGGTGAATATATATATATATATATAATGTTAAGATAATGGATATTCCGAGTGTATGATTGTGTATAGACCTGTGTTGTATGCTGGTGACTCGTGTTGGGCTCTTTCCGAGTAGGGGCTACTCATAAGGATTCTGAGAGAAATCCCTTTGATGAATTCTAAGCAGACGATATAAATAATCTAAGCGAATAGGTTGTGGCGTGCTGAGTGAGTTAGCTATCATTTTCCGAGTGAATGAGTTGAAGGATAACTCTGAATTCCGATCGTCTGGATAGCCGAGTGTGGCTTCTCGCCCCAGCGATCAAGTTACTCGCTCCAGCGAGTATGGACTTGGGAAGACCTTGTGTTGTCACCGCTTAAGCGATTCGTGCCTCGCCCGAGCGATTGGAGCTGCTTCGCTCAAGTGTATGGGTTCTCTCTTAACCGAGTGAATTGCTGGTTTTGGGCTTCGCCGAGTGTTTCCTTCTTCCGCTGTATGCCCTCTCGAATCGGTTTTATTTTCTCTTGCCTTCCCTTCTCTTATTTCTTTTGTTACCCGGTTGCTTTATGGTCTATTTGGTTTATTCAATTTCAAAAAATTGTTTTTGTTCCGGGTTGTTTTCATTCTAAATTTAGGATGTTTCACATTACCCTTCATTCATATCCCACTCTTGGTGGTCAACAATTATGTTTTTCATTACATATTATGGGTAAAAACGAATTATCACAATGTTTTAATCAACATCAAACACCACCATATTATATCATGCTTATATACCCCTTATACATTCCCTCAAACGTCTCACAATATGAGGAAGGGGGTCTATCATAAGCCCAAAACAAAGAAAATGAAATAAATTTCCATTCTGGGCAACTCATTTTGACCGAGACCCTCACTCGCTTGAGCGAGATCAACATAGCTCGCTTGGGCGAGCTCTACCGCGTGTAAGCGAAAGGCTTCCAGTAGCATATCCACGCTCACTCGCTTGAGCGAGGCTTCCTACATTTGGTCACTTACTCGAGCGAGAACCATCCAGTATCCAATTTTTACGCTCGTTCGCTTGAGCGAGGCTTCCCAAGGCCAGCTACTCGCTCGGGTAAAAATACTCCAGTATCGATCCCCTGCTCGTTCGCTAGAGCGAGACTCCACCAACTTCATTACTCACTCAAGCGAGATCCATCCAAAACCATTTCCTCTCTCGCTCGCTCAAGCGCGGCCATACCCACTTGAGTGAGATTCATCCAGTAGCTCATCCACCTATTCCAAACACGTCTCGTCTGAGCGAGACTCCTACTCCCCTAAGCGAAATTGGGCCAGAGGCCATCTATCTGATGCAAGGGACTCTCGCTTGAGCGAGAACCCAACTCGCTTGAGCGAGTTATTCAGTACACACCTAAAACTTAAGTTTTCCACTCCACTTGCATGTCACAATCCACCTTATACATATGGTTGGCCTAATTTAACACTTTACACACATTTAATTATGTATTTAGACCTATCCCAACAAGCCATACCTCTTTATTTTTAATCCTAATTCTTCAATTACATAAAGGGGGTTTTAACACCAATTTTCATCATAGCCACACATATCATTATGCATAATTATCATAAACGCTATTTCACACCTCAAGTGAGTTATTTATTCATAGATTTTCATTACTAATAATTCATGTCCAACAAAGGCACATCCCAACACTTATCATCATCATATGTATATACATTTTCATAACATTCAACATAAGCCAAGCCATCATTCATCACATTATCAATTCAAACATTTAACACATTCATGGCAAGGCATTGCATGAGTTCATACATATACATAATTAACAATTATTCACTCATGCAATTTGAAATGTAAACTCCTCTCCTACCTCGAGAGAAGAACCACAACGCAATTGCCTTGATCATTCTGCATCATCATCCGGAATGCAATCCTATCAACAAACACATATATACATGCCATTAATAAGCTATCATAAGGCATCATCTCTTAAAACTTATATTCAAGTCCTAGACTTGTCTAAACTCCAATTCACACGCTTATGTTAGGCTTCGGGAATTCCTTTCCCAAAACTAAGGTTCTCTAAGTCTTATGGGCTAATTATACATAACAACATCATTACGTCTATTCCGTAAGCCTTCCAAATCATCACATGAATCATTTAACCATCACTATAATTCATCATAAGCCTCTTGGCTCCATTTAAGACCATCATCAACTATCAATCTCTTATGATATTTATCATGGTCCTAAACCTCATTGTATCAATTTCCACTCCATTGGTCTATCACTCATAGTCGTCTTCCATTATGATCATCATCTTAAGGAACACCAATGATTTACTAACATTATTACAAGATTAATATTGTCATTCATCAAAACCAACTTCAATATACCACAAAACTCATTCTAGAGTGTAATATCATCAATACCCATCATTCTAAACTAAAACCCCCAAAATCATTAACACTTAGGGTTTCCTCTAAAATCTTCCAACAACAATCAACAATCTTTATCAATCTTCAATCCATTTTATTTTATCATGATAACCTCATTAACCTCTCAATCTCATATAATCACAAGCCATAAATCAAGGGTTTCATTTCCAAGCATTCAAACTTAGGGTTTCCATTTCCACCAACATCCTTAGTTTCTACAACTACCTTTTTAACTCAAATAACATAACAACCATCAATGGAATATCATAAAGGCAAGAAACCTTACCTCATCTCCTAGCCCAATGTCAAACACAAAAATGAAGAGGTGAGGAGGGAAGACCATCAAATATTTGCTCCAATGTCACTTTCATGTTCCATGCATCCATGCTTAGTTTTTGTTTTTAGCAAGAAATGGAGCAAGAGGGAGGTGGACGGTTTAGTGGAGAGGGAGGAGAAGAAGAAAAAAAAAGAAGGTTGGGGGAAAGAAGAAGAGGAATGGACGGTTGGGGAATAGAGAAGGGAAAAGATAACCAAAAATTGGTTACCATTGGACAAAAGGGTGCCCCATAATGCTTTTCCCAATGGTCAATATTTCTCTTTGTCCAATGGACAAAAGAGAGTATAAAGGTAAAGAATAAGTCACAGGTCATGAGAAGGGAGAAAAGGGAAATTTTCATTTTCTTTTAATTCCATTTGGCTCGTATTTTCCCCATTTAATAATATACGCTGTGTCCGATTAATTATCTCATTAGCACCAAAAATTATTTTAACCATATCATCGTAACCATAATAATTTTCTAGTCATTCTAGGCTAATCAAATATCTAATTTGACCAAGTAGGTCCCACATCATCTATTAAATCACCCGGTTCTAGTAAATCTTAATTTACCGATAATTCACCTCTAGTGTCTAATAAAATCTCCCATAATTATTTGGCCATAAATAATTAATTACCATTATCCAATAAATTTATTTCCTTCAAAATTTCAGGTGTTACAATCGGCATCTCAGTATCCAAAGGGACCTCCTCAACGACATCTGCATCTGAAAACAGAAAGTAGGTTCTACCTTCCAAATTAGTCAAAGTGGGGTTAGGTAATGGTTGTGGTGTAGGGAATCCTGGAATCAACAAACAATACATATCACATTCTCGAACAAGCATGCCCATATTATTGAGCTCTTCGATGTCAACCTGTTTAGGTGGACAAAGAAGGTGATCCTGTTCAAGATCCATCCCCACATATCTGGCAATGGGATTAATATAATCGGCAATAACAATTTTTCCTGAGGTAGCTTTCCTAACTCTCATAAATTGGCTACAGAGCTACTTGGTGGAATCCATGAGCACATTATTAAGCATAGCATGTAAGAAATATAACTTAGGTGTTCTCACTATCCCTACACTATCATATCACCTAAAGATAGAGAAAGCCATAAATCTCTACAAATATTTAAGCACAAGGTGATGCATAGAAGAGGCCTTAGAGGCCAAAACATTCTAAGTTCTTTTACGAGAAATATGGCTCCAAAAATACCCATGGTTAAATTCCCTTGGTATAGAGGCAGCGCCTCCATGAGGGATACCATAAATGTCAGCTACTTCCCATAAATCAAGCCTAAAATTAGTATTATTAAGCCTGAATTTCACCTCCCAACCAGATTTAGTACAAGCTCTCTTAATGTCCACTGAACTTAAGAATTCAAGAGAGGTTCTCTCATATACGGGTTCATGCAATTGAGTTAGCATTTCCCAACCCATATTCACCATTAATTTTATGGTTTCCTCAAATAAGCCTAACTCCATTAGAGTCTCCCTGAAGAAAAATTTTAAAGGAACAATCTCCCTGTCCAGCAATGATTGCAACCTCATATGTTGCTCTTCAGATGCACATTCAATGTCATTGATGTTGGCGTAAGAAGACTTACCTTTTGTTTTGCATTTCTTGGAGCAAGATTTTGTTGCCTTGGGTGCATGATGTTGGACTAAAATAAGAGTTGGACACATGAAGTGGGGACCAAAACTTATTAGCCATCAAGTTATTTAGATAAAATGCCTAACTAGCGTCAATTAGAATTGGATAAGATACCAAGTGGGTACAACTTAAAATAACACCATAATATGATAAAAAATTAGACTTAGGCATTTTATCAAACACTTGGTGGGATGAACTCAATACACAAAGAATCCTAAATTTGAATGATCAAGATATCCTTTTTCATCAATTCATGTTAAAACAATTTCACTTAGTGGCAAACAATGTTTAAAGACCCAAACAATGTCAACCAAATCAAAAAGAAAACAAGTATGGGTTTTGGAGAATGATGAACAAGCATAATATAATGCAAAGACAATGGCTAAGAGCTCTTTCCCTGTAGTTGCATAATTCACCTAAGCATTATCTAATGTTCTACTGGTGTCGCAACCTAAATCGTGACGGCGCGGCGAGAAAGAGAGAGAATGGTATGGAATGAAACAGGGAGTCGCCACCAACATTTTTATCCATAGGAAAAACATTGGAAAAAACTAGGTTCAGTAAAGCACTGGTTAAAAATTGAGATTCAAGTTCGGGAGTCGGTTACGAGTAGGGAAGGTATTAGCACCCTATATCGCCTGTCCAAAAAACAGTACCAAGATTGAAAATGCACAACATAAATAGCCTTACAAAAGATATTTTATTTCTTCCCTTTTATTGTTGTATCTTTTTTTTATTTTAAAAAAAACAGAATGGAGTGAGAGAACTCTACAAACATGGAATGTCGAAGAGAGGTCAATGGGACGTTTCATCCGAATTAAACTCAACTTCGATATGAGACAGAGAAAGGAAGAGAATGCTAATAAGGCGTCACGCCTAAATTATACATCCTTGAATAAAAAAGACAGGGATAGGAAAGAGATAAGCGGGACGTCTTGTCCTAAGTATCCCTTCCCTATGAATTGTGGCGAGGTTTGAACAAAAAACTAGGGGGAAATCAACAAGACGTCACGTCTAAATTGATTTTCACGGAAGTAACCAAAAAAGAACATTTATGAAAGAAACATAAAAGTAAGGGAATAAATCAGCAAAAAGGAATAAGAGAGATAGGCCCGACAGGAATTGAAATCCTGCTCCTACGTATTCTTGAATTATCAAGAAATCAGGGTTACGTAGTTCTGAGTGTTGTTCTTTTAGGAAAAGACTTGGGAAATGATGGTGGATGTCATTGAGACGGGGAACTCATACAAGGCGAAGTTCTTCGCACGTGTATGAATCCTAAAGAGGTTGTGTAGACGGGAGTGCTCCCGTACGACACTGTTTTAAAAAAGATTTGTTTCCTTTTTTTTTAATTTTTATTTAATTTGAAAGGAAACATAGGAAGCATTTATTTTTCACAGTAAGTTCGGAAAACAGAGGAAAAATGAGCAAAAACTAAGGGGAAGAAGAGAAAACCATGTGAGAAAGAGGGAAAAAACCAAGTGAAAATGGGAAAAACTGAGCGGAAATGGAAGAAACCAAGTAAAAAAATGAAATACCGAGTGAGAAAAGCATAAAACCGAGTGAGATTGAGGAAAACCGAGTAAAAATGGTAAAAACCGAGTGAGATTGAGGAAAACCGAGTGAAAATGGTAAAAACCGAGTGGAATGAGAAAATACCGAGTGAAATTGAGGAAAATCGAGTGGAAATAGCAGAAACCGAGTTAAACAGTGAAAACATTTGACTGAAACAGTAAAAATCCGAGTGAAACGGTGCAAATCCGAGTGGAAATAAAGGAAACCGAATGGAAAGAGGATTACCGAGTAAGAAGTGGACTGCCGAGTGAGACTGACCGAGGAGAGGGATTCTGGACGGTGTGGAGCTGGCTTAGACGGCGTGGCGTGGGTTGGAAGGAGAAGAGAGAGGAAGCTGGACGGTGTATGGGTTGAGGAGACGGATTGAAGTGACCGTGAGGTGTATGTGTGTGGTTTGGTCTTTAGAGGGGGAGAGGAAAGGGAGAGTACGGTGGGAGAGAGGGTGTATGTAGAGTGAGAAGTGATGGAAGGAGAAGAAGAGAAGAATTGGTGTGGGAGAGAAGAGAGCACGAAGGATTTTTTGGCAGAGTTTTCCTCCTCTGAATCCTTCTTCCTCAGCTGTCCTCCCCCTTGCCTATTTATAAGCTGGCTTGAGTGGAAGGCCAGCTCAGGCTTCCATTTTCGAGTGGAATGCCAGCTCAGGCCTCCACTCAGAGTGAAGTGGGGGACAACGGCTGGGTGGGAATTTTTAATTCCCCCCACTTCCACCCCTGTTTGCCACTTGTCTGCCACCCCCAGGATTCCTGGATCCACTTGGGTGGTGGAATCCAAGTCAGCACGGTCTAACAGGGGGACCTGGTGGGAATCCGAGTGAGAATTATGGAAATCCGAGTGAAAATGTTGGAAATCCGAGTGAGGATATTGAAATCCGAGTTAGAATGGTGAAATCCGAGTGATAACGGCTCGGATCAACCTCCCAATCAGTATTCATCTACACTGGGAGTCAATTCCGAGTGGAATGAGGCATTCCCCATAGAAGGCCGAGTGAGAATACTCCTTTCCGAGTGGTTTTACTCGGTTTGTGGTTGCTGTGAGACATTCAATCAGAAACGACTGAAAGAGCCTCGGAGCCAATTGAAAATTGAGGAGAACGACTTGAAATTGACTCGGATCTTGTTTGAAGAAGCAAACTGACTGAATTGCCAGTCGATTCCGACTGGAAGTTGATGGAAATGGGCTCGGGAAAGGTTTGAAGAAGCAAACCGACTGAATTGCCAGTCGGTTCCGACTGGAAATTGATGGAAATGGGTTCGGGAAAGGTTTGAAGGAGGACTCGGAGTTTGAGTGTAAAGGAGGACTCGGAACCGATTGAAATAGCTCGGAAATGGGTAAAAGAGGACTCGGATGAGTGAAGTTCGGAACCGATTGAAATGGCTCGGAAAAGATTTAATCATGGCTCGGAAATTGGTGGAAATGGACTCGGGATGAGAAGAATTGATTGGCCAAAAGGACTCGGGAAAGGTGGCTGACTGACTGAAGTCTCACTCGGAAACCGATTGGAAATTGGCTCGGGTTTGAGTGGGAGTACTCACTCGGTGTTGACTGAAAATGCTTCAGTTGGTTCTGACTGAAGAACAACACTCGGAATTCCTTCAGCCGGGATTATTCACTCGGAATCTCTTCAAAAGTGACACAGAAACTTCAACGCTTAAAGGATTTACTCGGATCCTTCCTTTTTTGCACTCGAAAATTGGATTTTTGGCCATTTGCACTCGGAATGGCTTGACAGAGAGCCTTCCACTCGGATTCACCTTTGATAAGGAAGCATTTTACTCGGAATTGACTCATCCTGAGTCATTTCATTCGGACTTCTCTTGAAAATGGGCATAATCCACTCGGACTGGCTTGGCAGGGAAGCTATCCACTCGGATTTAACTTCAACAGGGAGTATTTCACTCGGAAATGACTCATTCTGAGTGATTCCACTCGGATTTCATCATTTTTGAGTCATTCCACTCGGAAATGCTTCATTTTGACTCGGATTTGACCATTTTTTGAGTTTTTCACTCGGATTTATCTCTACCAGGGCTGTATTTCACTCGAAAATGCCTTAACCTGAGTCATCTTGTTCAGATGTGATCATTTTTTAGTCATTCCAATCGGATTTGTCTCCAACAGGGCTGTATTTCACTTGGAAAAGCTTCATTCTGAGTTATTTTGCTCGGTTCTGATTAATCTGGAGCCATTCTACTCGAATTTGACCACTCTGAATTGGAATTCAGTATAAAAAATATTTATTCCACTTGGACCGGACCAAAAGAGGTGTTCACAGATGCCCCTCTTTACTTCTTTTTCACAAAAGAAACACGAAGCTTCTGTGTTTTTGAAGTGAAAAGGAAGTAAAGATATGAACACCGATGTAGGGGGCCAAGTGGGACCTCCTGATCGGTATGGCAACTGATGGTATGGGCAATCACGAATCTGTGTGACCTCTTTTTTCTTAAAACGAGCACTCTCCACTTCTGTTTCTCTTCTTCTCTTCTTCTTCTTTTTTTTTTTTTTGAATGGACAGGGAAAAATGGTCTTTTAGTTAACAGGAGGTAATGAGATCAGGATTGACCCCCAGTAGACTGGAAAGTAAAGGTTGCCCTCGTGGGCGACTGAAAAGTAAAGGATACCTCGATAGGTGGCTGGAAAATAAAGGATGCCTAGATAGGCGATTGGAAGATAAAGGGTGCCTTGATAGGCGGCTGGAAAATAAGGGATGCCTTGATAGGCGGCTGGAAAATAAAGGATGCCTTGATAGGCGACTGGAAGAT
The DNA here is from genome assembly GCA_037962975.1 of Clitoria ternatea. Lineage (NCBI taxonomy): Eukaryota > Viridiplantae > Streptophyta > Magnoliopsida > Fabales > Fabaceae > Clitoria > Clitoria ternatea. The sequence continues at coordinate 198,802,801 of CM075671.1, read as the reverse complement.
AAAGGATGCCTTGATAGGTGGCTGGAAAGATAAAAGATGCCTTGATAGGCGGCTGGAAAATAAAGGATGCCTTAATAGGCGGCTGGAAAATAAAGGATGCCTTGATAGGCGGCTGGAAAATAAAGGATGCTTTGATAGGCGACTGGAAGATAAAGGATGCCTTGATAGGCGGCTGGAAAATAAAGGATGCCTTGATAGGCGGCTGGAAAATAAAGGATGCCCTGATAGGCGACTAGAAGATAAAGGATGCCTTGATAGGCGGCTGGAAAGATAAAGGATACCTTGATAGGCGGCTGGAAAATAAAGAATGCCTCGATAGGCGACTGGAAGATAAAAGATGCCTTGATAGGCGGCTGGAAAGATAAAGGATGCCTTGATAGGCGGCTGGAAAATAAAGGATACCTTAATAGGCGGCTGGAAAAATAAAGGATGCCTTGATAGGCGGCTGGAAAGGTAAAGGATGCCTTGATAGGTGACTGGAAGATAAAGGATGCCTTGATAGGCGGCTGGAAAATAAAGGATGCCTTGATAGGCGGCTGGAAGATAAAGGATGCCTTGATAGGCGGCTAGAAAGGTAAAGGATGCCTTGATAGGCGGCTGGAAAGGTAAAGGATGCCTTGATAGGCGACTGGAAGATAAAGGATGCCTTGATAGGCAGCTGGAAAGGTAAAAGATGCCTTGATAGGCGACTGGAAGATAAAGGATGCCTTGATAGGCGGCTGGAAAATAACGGATGCCTTGATAGGCGGCTGGAAGATAAAGGATGCCTTGATAGGCGGCTGGAAAGGTAAAGGATGCCTTGATAGGCGGCTGGAAAGGTAAAGGATGCCTTGATAGGCGACTGGAAGATAAAGGATGCCTTGATAGGCGGCTGGAAAATAAAGGATGCCTCGATAGGCGGCTAGAAAGATAAAGCATGCCTTGATAGGCGGCTGGAAGATAAAGGATGCCTTGATAGGCGGCTGGAAAGGTAAAGGATGCCTTGATAGGCGGCTGGAAAATAAAGGATACCTTGATAGGCGGCTGGAAAGGTAAAGGATGCCTTGATAGGCGACTGGAAGATAAAGGATGCCTTGATAGGCGGCTGGAAAATAAAGGATGCCTTGATAGGCGACTGGAAAGGTAAAGGATGCCTTGATAGGCGGCTGGAAGATAAAGGATGCCTCGATAGGCGGCTGGAAAGATAAAGGATGCCTTGATAGGCGGCTGGAAAGATAAAGGATGCCTTGATAGGCGGCTGGAAGATAAAGGATGCCTCGATAGGCGACTGGAAAGGTAAAGGATGCCTTGATAGGCGGCTGGAAGATAAAGGATGCCTTGATAGGCGGCTGGAAAATAACGGATGCCTCGATAGGCGGCTGGAAAGATAAAGGATGCCTTGATAGGCTATCAGACGGGAAAGAATGCCTGAATAGGCGAATGGAAAGTAAAGATTAAGGGGGAGCTAACAGGACGTCTCGTCCGAATTAACTCACTGTTGGCATGAAATGCAAAGGTTGGGGGAGCTAACAGGACGTCTCGTCCAAATTAACTCACTGCTGGTAGGAAATGCAAAGGTTGGGGGAGCTAACAGGACGTCTCGTCCAACCTTAACTTACTGGACTTCAAGGTTCATGGCGATGCCCCAGTTTGACATAATTGAAGGTTCTTGGGGAATTGCCCCTTGACTGGAACAGAAGAAACCTGGGGAGATGCCCCCCAGTTTGAGATGGTTTGAAGGAATCTTGGGAAAAGGCCAGAATAAAAGAAATCTGGGGAGATGCCCCAGTTTGAAGGTCCTTGAAAGAATCTCGGGGAATCATCCCCTGTGACTGTAGGAGGAGAGACATGGGGAATCGCCCCCTTGATTGCGAACGGAGAAACATGGGGTGATGCCCCGGTTTGACATGATTTTAGAGAATCTTGGGGAATCGTCCCCTTGACGATAAGAGGAGGAACATGGGGAATCGTCCCCTCGATTGAGAAAGGAGAAACATAGGGTGATGCCCCAGTTTGACATGATTGGAGGGATTCTTGGAAATTGGCTAGAACAAAAGGAATCTGGGAAGATGCCCCAGTTTGGAGGTGATTTGAAGGTTGTTGGGGAACTACCCCTTGAATGAACAAAATAAATCTGGGGAGATGCCCCAGTTTAAGTTGTTTAAGAAATGTATTTCTACTAGAGGAGGATTGATGGTTCGGGGTACTGCCTCTTTAGGCGAAAGAGAATGAACCTGGGGTGATGCCACAATTTGAACTATTTACTTTGAAACCTCAGGGAGCTGCCCCTTGAGCGAGAAGGAAATGATTCTGGGGTGATGCCCCAGTTCGATTTGTCTGGGAAGTGTAATTCCACTGGAGAAGGATTGATGGCTCGAACATCACTCTTAGACTAGGAAGGTAAAATCTGGGGTCCGCCTAGTATGTGTAGATTTACTGAGAAAAATGTGCCGGGGCTCTTTGGGGAGAATTCTTCTTGCTTGACTGCTGGAGTGTATCAAGTAGATTCCCCGGAAGGGAGTTTGAAAAGTGTCAGCTTTGGCAGTTGAGGAGAAGACTTCAAGAAGTGCCAACTTTGGTGATTTGGGGAAGGGCTTTGAGGAGTGCCAACTTTGGCGATTAAGGAGGAGACTTTAATGATCCTAGTTTTGGCAGCTGCGGTTCCATTAAGGAAAAGGTCTTGATTGAGGCGTCAGAGCTTGACATGACTGTCTGTTATAATAACCTGTAGAAAAAAGGTAAGTAGTGCAAAGATACATTCAAAAAAAACTGGGTAGGTCCTGTGAAACCGCGGCCCTTAGGATAACTCATGGGCAGAGGAGATTCAAAGGGGCGATCATAGCTTCAAAGCGCATGCCTGGCTGAATCCTTGTGATGATTGTGTAAGGTGAGGTCAGGTAGTGGGAGTGTCTTGTCCCTTACGACTTTAAATGTTCACCATTCTTTCATTTATTTTTATAAAAAAACACAATGTTTTATCAGATCAGTGCAATTCATAACACGTATCGAAAAAGGGATAAATTTTATTCATGTAGGTCAAACAGAATACAGAGAATGGACAACAGGGAAAATACAGGGGATGAAGTGAAGCCTCGTAGGACAGGTCAAGGCCAAGGGAAATAGGAAAGGTTCAAAGATCCTCCAGTGAATTCCTGAGACTAGCGAGAATCTTAATCCCACGTCAAAACCTCAAGTACCTCGCTCAATTCTGCCTTTGAGAGGGTAGTTTGACCATGTTCCTGATGCCTCAGTTTGCATGTTTTGTATTGGGAGCTTTAGCTACTCTGTCAAAATCTTGACCCTAATTTTACCTGAGCCGCCTTTTCAGGTTTTCGACTCACCAGGTTGCTCTAACTTTTGCCTAGGCCGCCTTTTCAGGTTTTCAGCCTAGCGAGCTTTTCATTCTCTTTATAATGTGTTCTTGTTTTTTTTTTTTTGCTGCATCCTTCACAATAAAAAGTTGAAACTGATCACACTCCAGTTGAGTCTGCTTAACCTTTTCTGAGTTTTAGCCTGATCCTTTGAGGAGCTGATGTTACCTCAAATAAGAGAGTCTTCCCCTATACTATGTACCCAAGGGAACATTGGTGAGTCTTTTGGCATTGATGAGAGGGGGTTAATTCGAGTCATCATTTTGGCTTTTATATATTTTTTGATTTTTTGATTGATTTTTTTTTTGTTTGCCCCTTTTTTCTTTTTTTTGTTTTTTTCTTTTTTTTTTGTTTTTGTTTTGTTTTTTTTTTAACCCCCTTAATGACGCAATGACTCAATCTGACAGACTATTTCCTTGGCTATATAGGCATAAGGAATGGCGTACTCTTTGAGATGTTGATGATGACAAGAATGCGAGTTCTTGGCCTGACGACATTTATTCCCCTTATACAGAAAATGACAGCTTGCTCGAGGATCTGGACGTAACCAGCTTTCCCTGCTTTGTATGTGCATTGGACTTCAAGCTTGACTTCTACTTTTCATTTTTTCATTTTTTTTATTTTTTTTTTATTTTTTTTGGCCAAGTCTCCCTTGACTGTATCTGCATTTAAGGCATTAGCAATTTTCCCCTACTTATGCTGGTAACTGTTGTAGTTTTCTTAGTTGACTGGCCTACCACTTGTCCGATTCGGGACTTGGCAATGTTATCATTCACATGGATTATTTCCACGTCCTGAAACAATATTACTAATGTCTTCTGATATATTGCCCTGTGATTCCTTCAGTCATTCTTGGCTCAGGGGTATTCCTTGACCTCTTGTCCTAACAATCTGGTTAACTTGTGTGGTGACTCATAAGCTTTCCTACCTTCTTCGTCAGCACAATCGACCGGGTAGTTGAGGTCGTAAAATAGGATTGTGATTTCATTAGTCTCAAGAGAATCATTTTTGGAGCTGCAATTTTAGCGCTTTATGGCAAGAAATAAAAATGGAGAGAAAAAAAGAGGAACAAACAAATAAAGACAATGGATGAAAGCAAGGATAAAGGAATGAGAAAAATCTTTTTAGAATTTCGATACACATTTATTGATTGACTGGTAAAACAAGTTTTTTCGCCTTTATTACATGGAAAGTCCCAAAGCCTTAGGCATAGCAGAGGGATAAACAAGACTTTTAAGGCAGTGACAGATTACTTTGGTGAATCATTTAAAATCGTAGGGAGTTCGACAGCTTCCCAGTTACTGAGCTCTCGTCCCGGCGGGTAAGCGGCCACCCAAATCAGCATTATCATCAAAAATCATTTCCAACATCTATCACCACGGCATTAACTCCTGAACCTTCGTGATTAGGCAGGGGATTTACGGTCACATTAGGGCTTCCTTCTTGAAAACTAATCCACTCGGCTTTGATCAAATCTCTCACTTTATATTTCAAAGCTATGCAATTTTCTGTGGAGTGCCCTGGTGCTCCTGCATGGTAATCACAATGAGCGTTCGGGTCATACCCCCTCGGGTAAGGAGGTTGCAACGGCCTCATGGGGCATGGAGCTATCATTCCCCTCTCAACGAGGACTGGAAGAAGTTCGGCATATGTTATGGGAATTGGATCGAACTGCATTGGGGTACGCTCATTGTTGGGATTCCTTGGGTTCTGATTATGGTTGGGTGGTCGAGTGCTACTTGCTGGGGGTGATGGTATGGCATGGGTTGCGGTATTGGAGCTCTTACCATGGGTGGACGGAAATAAGGAGTATGAGCTGCTGGGCCACTAGTGGCTGCAGCCACATAAGGATTGGGAGCTTGAATCATAGTAGGAAAGAATGGTCTTGGCGAAGGCGTCTTTTGATTAGAAGAGATGGAATTAGTTTCTCCATCCCTTTTCCCAGGCGTCGGCCTTCTTGTCATGCTTGCCCCAGACGAGCCCTGAGTGAGCTTACCCATTCGTATTCCACTCTCCACTCTTTCCCCAATAGTCACGATGTCGGAGAAGTTGGCTGAAACACTACCAATCATCTTGCCGTAGAAAGGTGATGGGAGCGTGTCGATAAACATCTCGACTATTTCTTTCTCCGACAATGGGGGATCCACTTACGCCGCTGTCTCTCTCCATCGTTGAGCATACTCCTTGAACATTTCACTGTCCTTCTTCACCATATTTTGTAAATGAACCCTGTTGGGTGCCATATCCATGTTATACTTGTATTGTCTAAGGAAGGCATCTGCCAGGTCCTTCCAACAACGGATATGGTTCCGATCAAGATAAGCATACCATGTAAGAGCAGCTCCTACTAGACTATCTTGGAAGCAGTGGATCAATAGTTGGTCATTAGAAGAGTAAGATGCCATCTTTCGACAGTACATCGTGAGATGATTCTTAGGACAAGTCATTCCCCGATACTTGTCAAAGTCTGGCATCTTGAATTTGGGTGGGAGAACAACATCTGTGACTAAACATAGCTCCGAAGCATCTATTAGTCCAAAACCTCTGGCGCCTTCCATCATTCTTAAACGCTCTTCTAAGATCTCTATCCTTTCCCTTCGAGGAGCCGCGACCGCGCGGGTTGTATCTTGGAGGTTGGTCCCATAGGGGGTTCCGTATCCATATGGATAGCCGAACGACTGGTTGTACGGAGGCAACACATGGGACTGGTTTACTAGGCCTGTATTTGGTGAGGGGCCTTGAGGATGGGCCACAGCATAAGTCGGCTGGGTTATCTGGGCTTGTGTATTTTGGGCTTGGGCGTTGTAGGTTGGCTGGGCCATCGGGGCTTGTGTATTTTGGGTTTGGTCATGGGCTTGCGTGTTTTGGGTTTGGTAGGTTTGTGGGTCATGGGTTTGCGTGTTTGGGTTTGGTGGAGTGGTGGCATGTTTGGTTGTGTGGGGTATGAAGCATGAGGATTTACCACTTGCTGGTTGGGGGCGCCTTGTTGGTTGGCGAGTGGGGGATAGTACCCCGGGGGTAGGCCATAAAGTGGAAAGGGTACTGGGTTGCCGTCTAGACCGACAAATGTATGCTGTGCGTAAGACTGGCCGTAAGGTGGCTGGGTCTTAATGGCAGGGTTAGGTCTCCCGACATGAATGGTGAGAGGGGGTGTCGTTGTGTTAGGGAGTTGGGTTCTTGCTGGGTCAGAACCAAGGGGAGGTGGCGCAGTGGCAGGCTGCTGTTGGGCATCCTCAACACCTGTAGAGGAGCCTCCTTCGGTAAGTTTCTTTTCTAAGAGTTTAGTTAACTCCGTGACTCGCTCTTTCAGCTGATCGAACTCGGTTCTAAAGTTTCCTTCAACAGCTTCTGCCTCAGCCATGAGTTTCTTTTGGAGCCGGGTCTGGTAAGGATGCCTACCCGTGACGTTGGTGTCTCTTTTTTTTTAAAAAAAAAAGAAGAAAAAATGTTAGGTGGAAATAGAAAGAAGGAAAATGTCGTGGGAAACCATCACAGACTTTGGCGAGTATCCTTTGACCATTCCTTAGAATTTATCATTCAAAAGTACTAGGTATGGTAATCATAGAAATTAATATGGGATAATTGTGAAGACAGAAGAAATCTTTCATCCTGAGGTGGGAATCTCTAGCTCAGACATCTTCTTCGGGCAATTACAGCCCTTATTTCTTAAGTTTAATCCCATGTCAATTTCCATAGATACTCAAAGGGTACACGACCAAAAGAGGATTATCTATTCACCCGAAGAATACTGTGTGTTTCAAAACGAGCCATTATTTCAATAACTCAGTAAATCTGCGGGTGGTAGATAATTCATTTTCTTGGATAAAAGGGAAAAGCAAAAATGACGTAAAGTAAAGTAAAGTTTGCCCTTTTGTGGCCTAGGTCAGGTTTTGTTGAAAGTTTTCTCTAGGCCCTATGGTTTGTCTAAAAGTGGCTCTTCACACCAGGTGGCTTATTCTAGACTTCTAGAAGGTCACCAGAGCCAAGATCCTACCCATGACAGGGACGCAACAGTGGGGAACCACTAGGTGCGTATATCACGAGAGGTCGAACTCTGGTTGAGGTTCTCACGAACACCGGATAGGAAGTACATCCCATACGATTCCGTTACCAACCTCTCCTAACTTAAGCTTCATTTAGGGCCCGGGTATAGGGCGCCACTCATAGGTGTGTGCAAGTAATTGTGAGTGTAGTGTGTGGAAGGGCAGTCCATACCTTTTACCTTACCCCATTCTGCACAAAGAACAAACACAGAACAAATATACAAAGTCGTCTACCCTAGGGTTCAATAATTACAGGAAAGTAACATGGTCCTCTACCCTAGGGTTCAACAAGCATACAAACATAGATAATGAAACAAATAACAATATACGATTAAAACAAGAACAAACTTTCACAACAATTAACAGAAAATAAAACAAGAGAGAAGAAATCCAAGCTAACAAAGGCTATATAAAAAGAACATGCGCTTTCAATCAAACTGGCCTGACTCTCTTAAGTGTCCCCAGTGGAGTCGCCATCTGTCGCAACCTAAATCGCGACGGCGTGGCGAGAAAGAGAGAGAATGGTATGGAATGAAATAGGGAGTCGCCACCAACATTTTTATCCATAGGAAAAACATTGGAAAAAACTAGGTTCAGTAAAGCACTGGTTAAAAATTGAGATTCAAGTTCGGGAGTCGGTTACGAGTAGGGAAGGTATTAGAACCCTACATCGCCTGTCCAAAAAACAGTACCAAGATTGAAAATGCGCAACATAAATAGCCTTACAAAAGATATTTTATTTCTTCCCTTTTATTGTTGTATCTTTTTTATATTTTAAAAAAAACAGAATGGAGTGAGAGAACTCTACAAACATGGAATGTCGAAGAGAGGTCAATGGGACGTTTCATCCGAATTAAACTCAACTTCGATATGAGACAGAGAAAGGAAGAGAATGCTAATAAGGCGTCACGCCTAAATTATACATCCTTGAATAAAAAAGACAGGGATAGGAAAGAGATAAGCGGGACGTCTTGTCCTAAGTATCCCTTCCCTATGAATTGTGGCAAGGTTTGAACAAAAAACTAGGGGGAAATCAACAAGACGTCACGTCTAAATTGATTTTCACGGAAGTAACCAAAAAAGAACATTTATGAAAGAAACATGAAAGTAAGGGAATAAATCAGCAAAAAGGAATAAGAGAGATGGGCCCGACAGGAATTGAAATCCTGCTCCTACGTATTCTTGAATTATCAAGAAATCAGGGTTCGCAGTTCTGAGTGTTGTTCTTTTAGGAAAAGACTTGGGAAATGATGGTGGATGTCATTGAGACGGGGAACTCATACAAGGCGAAGTTCTTCGCACGTGTATGAATCCTAAAGAGGTTGTGGGTAGACGGGAGTGCTCCCGTACGACACTGTTTTAAAAAAGATTTGTTTCCTTTTTTTTAATTTTTATTTAGATTTGAAAGGAAACATAGGAAGCATTTATTTTTCACAGTAAGTTCGGAAAACAGAGGAAAAATGAGCAAAAACTAAGGGGAAGAAGAGAAAACCATGTGAGAAAGAGGGAAAAAACCAAGTGAAAATGGGAAAAACCGAGCGAAAATGGAAGAAACCAAGTAAAAAAATGAAATACCGAGTGAGAAAAGCATAAAACCGAGTAAGATTGAGGAAAACCGAGTAAAAATGGTAAAAACCGAGTGAGATTGAGCAAAACCGAGTGAAAATGGTAAAAACCGAGTGGAATGAGAAAATACCGAGTGAAATTGAGGAAAATCGAGTGGAAATAGCAGAAACCGAGTTAAACAGTGAAAACATTTGACTAAAACAGTAAAAATCCGAGTGAAACGGTGCAAATCCGAGTGGAAATAAAGGAAACCGAATGGAAAGAGGATTACCGAGTGAGAAGTGGACTGCCGAGTGAGACTGACCGAGGAGAGGGATTCTGGACGGTGTGGAGCTGGCTTAGACGGCGTGGCGTGGGTTGGAAGGAGAAGAGAGAGGAAGCTGGACGGTGTATGGGTTGAGGAGACGGATTGAAGTGACCGTGAGGTGTGTGTGTATGGTTTGGTCTTTAGAGGGGGAGAGGAAAGGGAGAGTACGGTGGGAGAGAGGGTGTATGTAGAGTGAGAAGTGATGGAAGGAGAAGAAGAGAAGAATTAGTGTGGGAGAGAAGAGAGCACGAAGGATTTTTTGGCAGAGTTTTCCTCCTCTGAATCCCTCTTCCTCAGCTGTCCTCCCCCTTGCCTATTTATAGGCTGGCTTAAGTGGAAGGCCAGCTCAGGCTTCCACTTCCGAGTGGAATGCCAGCTCAGGCCTCCACTCAGAGTGAAGTGGGGGACAACGGCTGGGTGGGAATTTTTAATTCCCCCCACTTCCACCCCTGTTTGCCACTTTTCTGCCACCCCCAGGATTCCTGGATCCACTTGGGTGGTGGAATCCAAGTCAGCACGGTCTAACAGAGGGACCTGGTGGGAATCCGAGTGAGAATGGAAGAATTCCGAGTGAGAATTATGGAAATCCGAGTGAAAATGTTGAAAATCCGAGTGAGGATATTGAGATCCGAGTTAGAATGGTGAAATCCGAGTGATAACGGCTCGGATCAACCTCCCAATCAGTATTCATCTACACTGGGAGTCAATTCCGAGTGGAATGAGGCATTCCCCATAGAAGGCCGAGTGAGAATACTCCTTTCCGAGTGGTTTTACTCGGTTTGTGGTTGCTGTGAGACATTCAATCGGAAACGACTGAAAGAGCCTTGGAGCCAATTGAAAATTGAGGAGAACGACTTGAAATTGACTCGGATCTTGTTTGAAAAAGCAAACTGACTGAATTGCCAGTCGATTCCGACTGGAAGTTGATGGAAATGGGCTCGGGAAAGGTTTGAAGAAGCAAACTGACTGAATTGCCAGTCGGTTCCGACTGGAAATTGATGGAAATGGGTTCGGGAAAGGTTTGAAGGAGGACTCGGAGTTTGAGTGTAAAGGAGGACTCGGAACCGATTGAAATAGCTCGGAAATGGGTAAAGGAGGACTCGGATGAGTGAAGTTCGGAACCGATTGAAATGGCTCGGAAAAGATTTAATCATGGCTCGGAAATTGGTGGAAATGGACTCGGGATGAGAAGAATTGATTGGCCAAAAGGACTCGGGAAAGGTGGCTGACTGACTGAAGTCTCACTCGGAAACCGATTGGAAATTGGCTCGGGTTTGAGTGGGAGTACTCACTCGGTGTTGACTGAAAATGCTTCAGTTGGTTCTGACTGAAGAACAACACTCGGAATTCCTTCAGCCGGGATTATTCACTCGGAATCTCTTCAAAAGTGACACAGAAACTTCAACGCTTGAAGGATTTACTCGGATCCTTCCTTTTTTGCACTCGAAAATTGGATTTTTGGCCATTTGCACTCGGAATGGCTTGACAGAGAGCCTTCCACTCGGATTCACCTTCGATAAGGAAGCATTTTACTCGGAATTGACTCATCCTGAGTCATTTCATTCGGACTTCTCTTGAAAATGGGCATAATCCACTCGGACTGGCTTGGCAGGGAAGCTATCCACTTGGATTTAACTTCAACAGGGAGCATTTCACTCGGAAATGACTCATTCTGAGTGATTCCACTCGGATTTCATCATTTTTGAGTCATTCCACTCGGAAATGCTTCATTTTGACTCGGATTTGACCATTTTTTGAGTTTTTCACTCGGATTTATCTCTACCAGGGCTGTATTTCACTCGGAAATGCCTTAACCTGAGTCATCTTGTTCAGATGTGATCATTTTTTAGTCATTCCAATCGGATTTGTCTCCAACAGGGCTGTATTTCACTTGGAAAAGCTTCATTCTGAGTTATTTTGCTCGGTTCTGATTAATCTGGAGCCATTCTACTCGAATTTGACCACTCTGAATTGGAATTCAGTATAAAAAATATTTATTCCACTTGGACCAGACCAAAAGAGGTGTTCACAACTGGCATAGTGAATAACATACAATTTTGTGTCCTTCCTCTAACCAAGTACAACCTCCACTACATGATCACTTGCATCACACATTAACTCGAAAGGGAGTTCCCAATCAAGAGGTTACACTATAGGTGCAGAGATTAGAGCTTCTTTGATCCTGCAAAAATCTTCAAGACAGTGTGAATCAAAAACAAAAGGAACATCCTTACCAAAGAAGTGAGTGAGGGGCTTAGTGATTCTAGAAAAATCTTTAATGAACCGTCGGTAAAACCCAGCATGTCCAAGAAAGCTTCTTATACATTTCATATTCGTAGATGGGGGCAATTTTTCAATAACCTCCACCTTAGCCTTATCCACCTCAATACCTCTTTCTGACACCAAGTGTCCTAGAACTATGCCTTCTCTTACCATAAAATGGTATTTTTCCCACTTTAGGACCAAATTGGTCTCTTCATAGTGCTATAAAACTTGGTAAAGATTTGTTAAGCAGTTATCAAAATCAAAACCATAAACTGAGAAATCATCCATAAAGACCTTCATCACATTTTCAATTAAATTAGAAAATATGGCCTACAGACACCTTTGAAAAGTCGCAGGTTGTGACATCCCGTGTCATTTTCTATTTATTTTTACCCAATTTATAACTTTTGTAATAAATTTTTCCACAAATGCATAATTCAATTAAATTCTAATTTTCAAGAAATGTCTATTTTTATTTTAAATCACTAGGTTATAGAATATATTTATCTAATTTAAACCTTAAAACCATTTAAAAAGGAATAAATTAAAAACCTGAAACAGGGGCTTAACGTTGCGCGCCAGCCCCACGCTACGCGTGAGCCTCAACTCGTAGCTCTAGCGCTATGTGCCCGGCTGACGCTACGCGTGAGCTTATCAGTGACAGCATTTGATGCTGTCACATATTTTAGGCATTTTGGCCAACTTCTATCTTATCTAATTGGCCCATTTCAGGTCTAATTTCCACGAAACTTTACGGGCCACATGTTTTCCCTAATCCAGAATTGTTGACACCATCCATTCGTCAAAATTCCAAAATATACGCGAATTAAGTGTAAAACACAGTTTAAACGACTTTTTGTGCAAATCCTTTGCACCAAATACCCTAGATGGATTCTAATTAGTCTAAGGCCAACACACACAGCTCCTAAATGTTCAAGAGGACCTATTGGTACCTTCTAAGGTCCACAAAACCGCCGGATTTCAAACTCACCTAATTCATTCTGTAAATTCATATTTCTAACAAAAGGAAAAATCCTCTAACCTATCAAAATCGTTAGCACAACATTCCATTATGTTACCCCCTTATCATACCAATCATACATAATACTATTCAACAACATATTTCAACAGACCCTGTCCATAATGCATGATTTTATCTATTATGGCTCTGTGCCATAATTATATCCATTCAAAACAGAACCTGGTCATTATGCCTACAGAATTATCTAATGTCTCAATGCTATATCATTCTCTTATCATCCATATCGTAAACATATCATACTATGTATATGTACACACGTCCACATAGATACAGATGTATATATATATATATGTACCAATGGCTTAGTACCATTAGTTACCCTCTCCATACCAGTCATCACAAACAAACTCAAACACACATATACCATTTTAGATCTATGACATGCTGTTGTTGTCAGGTCAAATAAAAAGTTAAATTAATATAGTATAAGGTGAACAACCTTAGTCGTCTCTCGAGGACCTTAGTTAAATTAGTTACACTCAATTTAGTTATAAAAAAGGGGGGGTTTGTGTTGAGATTGAAAGGAAAATTAAGTAATTATATAATAGTGCAAAAAGTAAATTTATGAGTGAGAATAACCAAATTTAGAAACAACCAACCCAAAGAATTAATAAATCTTTACTTAACTAATCATTGATCCAAAATATGATTAAATATAATTAATTTCTCAATCTTGAATCATTTGGAATCCCTAAATGATTATATTCTAGAAAATCTTCTAGAATCAAATTAATGAACTAATAAGAATAATCAATCAATATATTCTTATTAATTACTAAAATAACTTTAAAACCATAGTTTGATTGAGTTAAGAAACTAAATAGAAATCTCTTATTTAGTGACTTAATCTTTGTTCTCAAATTGATTATTGATTAACCAACTAACATCAGTTTAGATTATAGATTATTTAATTATATACCAATCGGTTATACACTTAAATAATCTACCATCATAAGTGTTTGAGAAACAAAGAAAAATAATTATCTTCAATCAAAATATTAAGAGCAAGAACTCAAAGTTAACATAAAGAAAAATTAAATTCCTTGAGTTGATTTTAAAAGATTAAGCTTCCATGATAATTTTTAACAATGAAAACTAATATTAAATTAACTATAACTTTGATTATAAAAGTAAATAACAAATAATAAAGTTAACTTACTTGATATTGAGGAAGGGAAATGAAAACCATAACTTGAGGGATGGAATATAGAACAAAGAAATAAAGCAAGAGAAATAACTAAAACTTAAGAAACTAAAGCAAAGATATAGAAATGTAATGAAAACTAAAGCATGTATTTCTTATGTATTTCTTGTGTATCTTCCTTACAACTTCAAGAATCTATTTATAGGCAAGATATGATGATACTATACATTCATTTTCTGATTATTAATTCATTTTTTTCAACATTGGTGGGCTTGAAATTACAATAATTCAAAAGAAGATAATGGTAGGTGTTGAAATTCATTCTCCTCTTTATCTTCTCCACCTTGCGAGTCAAATATGACCTTCTAGATGGCTGAAGTTTGCAAAACCTTCAACATGAAAGTTATAGATATCTGTCTTATTGAGAATTTGGCATAAGAATAAGGTCATTTGGACATCTACAGCTGCAGATATGTGTATTTTGGTGAACAATGTCAATGCTGGTGGGACACATGAGGGATGATTGATTCAAGCTCCATTTATTTATTTTTTTCAGATGTAAAATAACCAAATATGATCATCATGATGTAGCCCTTTGTCTTAGCTTTCCATGGGCTCCAAGATTAGCTCATTTGGATCACAAAAGCCCAAGTTATAGCCAAAATAAGGCAAGATACTCAAGATACATATAAAAAATGAAAATTGAAACATATATACATAATACTTCAATTTAACTAAACAACATAAAACTTAATTAAAATACTATTATTAAACATAGTAATTATATAATAAACCCCAAGTGTAAAACTATAAGAAGTGTACTAAAATTGATTTATCAAATTCCCCCACACTTAAGCTTTTGCACTCCAGGGCAAAACCAAACCAAAAACTAAAATGAGAAACAACAGAAAAAGGTTTTTTTTTCAAATTGATTTTTTTTTACTTATTTTTGAAGTCTAAAATAATAAGTAATACACATCATCCCTTACATCAAGAAGTCATGATAAGTGTGAATAAGAAGCATTACATACTAGTTGCACAAATTGAGTGATCAAATCAAAGAGTGGATGAAAATGTGATAGATGTTCTCTTCATGCTCTCTATATCTCAATTGTTTGGGTTTGTGTATACTCTCAGAAATCACCCAAATAAATTAGCACTACCATAGGCTTGACAAATTTCTAATTTCCATATTTGAATACATATGCATGCAGAGATCAAAAGGACTTTATTAAGGTTGTAATGGGGCCAAGGTGATATAGGGTGGATAAAATGAAATAGTATGGCTAAACTTAGGATTGAAAAAGAGCAATGGAGTAAGTGATTCAGTGATTGTGGAAGTTCATTTTGAAACTCAAGACTTAGCAAAATGAAACATGATGGAGGATAAAACATGAGAATAAATCCTCCTGATTATTTTCATACATATATTCACCACTTCTTCTATTTCTTCTTTTTCTTTTTTTATTATTTTTTACTTTCTTTTTGAACAATGAAACAACAATATATATCTTGGGTATATTTCCATAATCATCAAGAATCTTTATTCATAGTAATTCCAAAACTCCTAATCAATTCCTAAGCAAAGGTGATCATGTTTTTTTTTTGGTTATTGGCTAATTATGTGGCTGAATCAAGAAACAGATATAGGCTCAATATGGGTAACAATGGAAAGTATGTAAGGTAAGGCACATGGCTAGTGTTTGGTTAAAGCAAAAATGGCCTTAATCATATCAAAGCATGCATATGAAACATAATACATCAAAAAGAAACAAGTCAAGTTCTAGAATACTAATAAATAAGGGTCAATCAAAAACAAAAGAAAGATAGCATAATCCGGTCCATCCAATTAAGCTCAAAATCTCACCGAGGGTGGTTAAACTATCACAATTCATATACAATTTGATCTTCACAAACAACTTATTAAATTAATATGCAAGGAAATTATTCACAACATGTCATGAAATATTGGACAAGAGTGATGTAATTACTCATTACTCAGACAAAATAAATAAATCAGTGAAAAGCATGTAGAATTTAAAATGAAAAATTGGAAATGGTGATTTTTTTTTGTGAACAAGAAACAAAGAAGGAAAAATAAATCATAACCAAATATTGGTGTCAGGATCTTGTTCCTTATGCTTCTTGCTCTGTACTTTTTTTTTCAAGGGCACTTAGTAACGAAGATACCTACAACAAATTAGTAAGTTCAATTGCATGTGAAATGATTAGTATAACTGAACAATTAGATTATGTCATATAACCTAGTTTCATGGGAGTTGTGTTAGAACCCAAAAGAAAAATATCATCAACACAACCATGAGTAGCATCAAGAGTAATAACATACATCTTAATTCATTCGTATGCCTATAGAAAGACTCTGCTATATCATCCATTAAGAGAAAATAAAGAACCTGATGATTGACTAGTGGTGAGGTGTGGCTCTGATCTGAAAGAAAAGGATGAAGGCAAAGTGTGGCGGCTGGAGAATGATGAAGATAATGTTTATGGTTGCAGAATGGTTGATGCCAGATGGAAATGATCGTAGTAAAGGTAAAGGCAAAGGATACCCGACACTAAAGCAAAGATAGTGGTTGTGTGTGTATGTGTTTTTATTTTTTATTTTTTATTTTTTATTTTTTGTTTTTTTATGGAAAATGGTTTTGATAAGGAAGGTGAAACGGTTCTAGTTATCTAAATGAGCTTTGTTGTGAGGATGCGTCTCAAGAGTTTGGACTCTTTACTCAGCCCATCCCAACAAAAGTACTCAAAAAAAATTTATTTTTTATTTTAAAACAAAAAAATTAAACAAAAGTGATACTGACACTATATAGTGAAGGATACGTCTCAAGACTTTGGTTCTCAAAGATGCATCTTTATGATTTAGATGCAACTTTCCCAAATTAAGTTTTACTCTGTCTATCCCTCACAAAAAATAATAGAATATATATAACTCAGGCCCCCCCACACTTATTCAAGACATTGACCTCAGTGTCTTATATGATTTCCACAGTCTATTTTTTTTCTTTTTTTTAATTTTTAATTATTTTTTTAATATAGATAAAGGTGAGAAAGAAGTTATAATCGAAGGGTGGTGTCTGGTTCTGGATTCTTTCGCTTGTGTGTGTGATCCTTATCTTGCTTCAAGAGGGGTTGAGGTTGGAGTAAAAAGCTCTGTAAAATATCAATTAATTTATCTGCATTTGAAGAAGCATGAATGAATGATCGATCATCTTGAGTTATAAGGCCCTGTTCCACAGCTTTATCTAAAAACATTAACAAACTGTCATAAAAACCATTAATATTTAACAATCCTAATGGCTTTTTATGAAGGTTCATGCTACACCATGATGCAATGCAAAATATTTCCTCAAAAGTACCAAAACATCCAGGAAGTGCAATAAAGGCTTCAGCACCTATAACCATACGAGCCATTCGTTGATGGATGCTTGTAACTTTTACCTCAGTTCCTACAGCGATAGCTGGTGTAATACCAACATGATGTAGGATGATACTAGAGACGTTGCTTCCTTCAACTAGTGCAGATAGTGCCATGGAGCCTCTCAAACCCTATACTCCTCCTCTATACAAGACCTTTATTTCTTTCACAGCCAATAGTTTTCCCAACTTAGTAGCTGTTATTAGGTACTCCTTACAATTACCATTGTTGGATCCACCAAACACACAAATGGATTTGATTTTTTTCATCTTTTTTTTGTGTTTTCTATATAGAGTTATGCGCCCTTATATAGATGAAAACTGAGATGAAATAATTGATGAAAGATAAAAAGTTTACATAATTATTATTATATAAAAATAAATGACGGTAATGAAGAAATTTGAAAAGACATGATTGAAGAAAATAAAAATAGGTAATTTTAAAAGTCAAAGTGAATTTAGAAAAGTAAAACATTGAAAACAACAGTAAATATGTACAGTAGTTGTGATTATGGCTCACATCTTCCTCTGGTTTTACGTCCAGTAACGGCTTAAATGCCTTCTATGAGTCGAGGTTTTTGCTACCCATCCAGTTTTCTTATAAACTGGCAAACAGGGTCGTTTAACGCCAGATTCCCAAGGCTATAGTTTTCTTTTTGTTGAATAAATAGATCATATAATTTCAGAAGGACTCCTTGTACAATTCCACATGGATGCGTCTCAAGAGTTTGGATTAAGTTATCCAAGTTCTCTTTACTCAGTCCATCCTTTATAAATTTAATTTTGTCCTCCCGATTTATAGATACCATTCCAAGGTTTCTACAATGTGTATCACAATTCCATCTTGCACACTTATGGCAAACTCCCATCCTCTTAGCTCTTTGTTTTTTAGAATAAGAACTACGTCCCATACCTGGCAAATGTTTTATATAAGACTTATGTAATTCACCAGAAAGACGTACCTTTGTTTCAATAAGCCAACGAACATCCTCTGGAATGCCAAAATATGTGAGTAGTTTTAACCTTTGAACTCGAGCTTTGTAAATTTTTACAACCACATCGCATGGAAGTGTAGGGAATCTTTCCTTAAGTTTTGCAAGGGTTTGTTCCATTGTCAGATTACTTTAAAGTTGTAGCTGTTTAGAAAAGAGAGAATAGAAAACGAGGTTATAGAGAATAGTAAAGATGAAGAAAGTAAAAAGGTGATAGGTTGCCTTCTATCAAGCGCTTATTTAACGTCACGAGCCTGACGATGACCTTTTAACTACTGTAAGAAAATGATAATAATGCCAAAACAATAATAGTAATAATGATTAAGACAAGTGTTAGCACCGAAAAGAATGATGATGTAATTAATTGATATCTATTTTTTTATTTTTTATTTTTTTATTTTTTTATAAATATTGTTATTAGGAAAAATTAGTCAAAATATTTGGCATCACACAAATACACCTCCGTATCTATGTGCTCTTGGAACCTTTGAAAGAAAGGTTTAAGTCGGTGCCCATTTACCTTAAAAACCTTATTTGTCGCTTTATCTGAAATTTCAATCACACCATAAGGAAAGATATTAGTTATTTCAAATGGGCCTGCCCATTTAGAGCGAAGCTTACCAGATATGAGCTTTAGACGTGAGTTGTACAATAAAACTTTTTGTCCAATAAAAAAGTTTTTTCTCAAGACCTGTTTGTCATGAAAGGATTTGGCTTTTTCTTTATAGGTTTTAGAACTTTCATAAGCTTCCAAACGAATTTCTTCCAATTCCTGTAGTTGGAGTTTCCTTTCTTTACCGACTTCATTTAAGTCCAAGATACATTGTTTTATTGCCCAATAAGCTTTGTGCTCAATTTCTACAGGTAAGTGGCATGATTTTCCATAAACAATCCTATAGGGTGACATTCCAATAGGTGTTTTATAAGCTGTTCTATAAGCCCAAAGAGCATCTTCTAACCTTTTGCACCAATCTTTCCTATTTCGTTGTACTATTTTTTAAAGGATCATTTTTAATTCCCGATTGGACACTTCAGCTTGCCTATTTGTTTGGGGGTGATAAGGTGTTGAAACCTTATGCATAACTCCATATTTTTTAAGAAGGGACTCCATTTTATGGTTACAAAAATGTGATCCTTAATCACTAATAATGGCTTTAGGAACACTAAACTTGTAAAATATGTGTGATCTAACGAAATCTGCAACAACTTTAGAATCATCAGTTCAAGTAGCTTTAGCTTCAACCCATTTAGACACATAATCGACCGCAAGTAATATATAAACAAAACCAAAAGATACAGGAAAAGGTCCCATGAAATCTATACCCCAACATCAAAAATTTCATAAAATAACATGGGTTGTTGAGGCATCTCATTTCTACGAGATATGTTTCCCATTCTTTGACATCGTTCGCAAGATTTACAAAATGTATGTGTCATAAAAAATTGTTGGCCAATACAAACTAGATTCTAATACTTTCCTTGCTGTACGTTGAGGTCCAAAATGTCCACCACATGCATATGTATGACAAAATGTAAGAATAGAATGAAATTCATTTTCAGGTACACACCTTCTAATGACTTGATCACTACAAAGTTTTCATAAGTAAGGATCATCCCAAACATAGTATTTAGAATCACTTTTTAGTTTTATTATTTGTTGTTTATATGCATGTATGGGACTAACAGAAGCAACTAAGTAGTTTACCAAATCAGCAAACCATGGGGTGGAATCATGTATTCCCATAAGTTGTTCATCAGGGAAATCATCTCTAATGGAAATTGGGTCAAGTTCTTTTTCAATTCTGCTTAAGTGATCAGCCACCAAATTTTCTGCTCCAATTTTATCCCTAATTTCAATTTCAAATTCTTAGAGCAGCAACATCCACCTGATTAATCTTGGTTTTGCATCTGGTTTCTTTAAAAGGAACTTTAATGCTGCATGATCTGAAAATATAACCACTTTTGAACCGAGCAAATAAGATCTAAATTTATCAAGAGCAAACACAATAGCAAGTAGTTCTTTTTCTGTGGTAGTATAGTTTATTTGTGCAGTATCCAAAGTTCGTGAGGCATAATAAATAACGTGTTGTACTTTACCTACTCTTTGAGCAAGAACAGCTCCTAATGCATAATTTGATGCATCACACATAAGTTCAAATGGAAGTGACCAATCTGGTGCCTGGATGATAGGAGTGGTAGTTAAAGCTTTCTTTAATCAATCAAAAGCCTCTTTACATTTGTCATTAAAGTCAAATGTTATATTTTTTTGTAGTAAGTTAGACAACGGAAGGGCTATCTTACTGAAGTTTTTTATAAACCTTCTATAAAAACCTGCATGACCAAGAAAAGAACGAATATCTCACACACAAGAAGGATAAGGTAATTGAGAAATTACATCAATTTTTGCAGGATCTACTTTTATGCCTTTTTTAGATATTACATGGCCTAAAATTATTCCTTCTTCTACCATAAAGTGGCATTTCTCATAATTAAGAACAAGGTTAGTTTCAATGCATCTATGTAATACTTTATCTAGACTATTTAAGCAAGCATCAAATGATGAACCATATACTGTGAAATCATCCATAAATACTTTTATGCAATTTTTAAGAAAATCAGTAAAGATACTAATCATGCATCGTTGAAAGGTACCAGGGGCATTGCATAAGCCAAAAGGCATCCTCCTATAAGCAAAAGTGCCAAAAGGACATGTAAATCTTGTTTTTTTTATCTTCTAGTGTAATATAAATTTGGAAGTAACCTGAAAATCCATCTAAAAAGCAGTAATGTGACTTACCTGCCAGTCATTCCAACATTTGATCAATGAAAGGTAAAGGAAAGTGATCATTTCAGGTTGCTTTGTTAAGTTTCCTGTAATCAATGCATACTTGCCAACTATTTTGGATTCTGGTAGGAATTAGTTCATCATTTTCATTTTTAACCACTGTGATTCCAGACTTCTTGGGAACCACTTGTATAGGGCTGACCCAAGTGTTATCTGATATAGGGTAAATAATGCCAGCTTGTAATAATTTTGTTACCTCTTTTTTAACTACATCAAGGATCTGAGGATTAAGTCTTCTTTGTGGTTGCCTTACTGGTTTAACTTCTTCCTCTAATAGAATTCTATGCATACACATGGAAGGGCTAATACCTGGGATATCTGCCAAAGTCCAACCAATTGCTTTCTTATGCTTCCTAATAATCTGCAACAACCTTATTTCTTGATCAACATTTAATTTGTTAGAAATAATCACTGGAAGATTCTTATCTTCCTCTAAATATGCATACTTTAAATGTTTAGGAAAAGGTTTTAACTCTAACATAGGAGGCTGCATTATTAAAAGAATCATTTTGGTTGAATTTGTCTCAGCAACTTGTACTTCAACATAATCAGATATATTTGTAACTACTTTAATCAAATTATTACACTCTGATTCTTTCGAAACAACATCTGGAACTATATTTTCTGTTTTAAGGGAGTATGGATCATTATTATCGTTAAGCAGATATTTTTCAATTTCAGCACACACATTGCATTGATGAGAATCCATGTATGAATCACAAACAAATGAATCACAAAAATCAGACAATATAGGAAAATCAATATCATCAAACAAAATAATATTATCATCAACTAAATCAGTTATTAAGTCAATTTGAAAAATAGAATGATCCTCAGTAGGATGCTTCATAGCATCTAAAATGTTGAATCTAACCACACCATCTCCAAATTCCATAGAAAGTGTTCCTACATGTACATCTATCTTTGTTCTAGCTGTTTTTAAGAATGGTCTACCTAAAATTATTGGAGCTTTATTGGTGGAATTCTCACTTTCCATATCTAGAACATAAAAATCTATAGGAAAAATTAAATCGTTAACTTTAACAAGGACATCTTCAATAATTCCTGTAGGATATGCAGAGCTTCGATTTGCTAATTATATAACCATACCTGTAGTTTGCAAAGGTCCAAGGGAAAGTGAAGTAAATACAGTCATAGGCATAACATTAATAGATGCACCTAAGTCTAGCATGGCATTTTCAAATTTGTTATTGCCTATTATGCATGGAATAGTAAACGTCCCAGGGTCTTTACATTTTTCTGGTATATGTGACAAAGGTTTCTCAATCAATCCAGACACATTTCTACTTATGTTAATCCTTTCATTGCCTTTTAGTCTTCTTTTATTAGTGCATAGTTCTTTAAGGAATTTGGCATATCTTGGGATTTGCTTGATGACTTCTAATAAAGGTATATTTACCTCTACTTTTCTAAATGTTTCCAAGATTTCCTCATCCACTTTATTATTTTGTATAGATTTTTGTCTTTGTGGAAATGGAAGAGGGATATGTTGTTTATCAGGACCAGCTGCAGAAGGAGGATTTGTAAGAGATATATCATTATTATTATTACTTGAACTATCTAAAACTTCTTCTACATGTTTTTCTGTGACAATAGTATTTTCAGTTTGTTGTTGTTGTTCTGGTCCATGGATAGCTTTACCAGATCTTAAAGTAATTGCACTTACATTTTTAGGATTGACAATTTTCTAAGCGGGTAACTTATCTGAACCTTGAGACTGCAAATGGTTTAAAGATGTAGCCAATTGACCAATCTGATTTTCAAGAGTCTGAATTGTAGCCTCAGTTCTTTTTTGGAAGTTCAGATTATCTACTGACATTTGCTTTATCAATTCCTCCAAATTTGATTTCTCAGTGGAAGGTACAGCTACTTGTGTGGCTTGTTGTTGTACATGAGGAGGTTGATATGGTCTGCTTGGTCCAGTATTTGCCTGAAAAGGTGCATGAGGTTGTTGTGAGGAATTACCCCATCTTAAATTAGGGTGATTCCTCCAACCAGGATTATATCTGTTAGAAGAAAGATCATAATTATTATGTTGTTGTTGTGGCAGTCTGTTATTGTATAAGTTGGCAGCACATACTTGAGGATTTTCATCGGGAATTTTAGCTTCCTGTAATATAGGACAATAATCGGTATAATGATCTAATGAAGTACAAATAGAACATACCTTAGCAGGGGTTACAGGTTGTTGTTTTTGAGACACAATAATATTTTTCATAAGTGTTGCTAGTTCAGCAAATTTACTTTCCCATTTTTTATCTCCATCATTAGTAGTTTCAATTTTATGGACTCCTTTAATTACTACAGAATTATTTCTAGTGGCATGTTGTTGAGCATTAGTAGCCATGTTCTCAATTAAAGTTTTTCCTGCATTTGTAGTTTTATTTTGCAAAGCAACACCACTAGCTGCATCAACCAAAGTTCTATCCATTGGATTAATACCTTCATAGAAATATTGTATGAGAAGTTGGTCTGTAATTTGGTGATGGGGACAACTAGCTCACAATCTTTTAAATCTTTCCCAGTATTCATAAAGATTTTCCCGGTCATGTTGCCGGATGCCACATATTTTTTTTCTAATTGAGGAAGTTCTTGAAGCGGGGAAAACTTTTTCAAGAAACATTTTCTTTAGGTCATCCCAACTTGTAATGGAGCCAAGAGGAAGGTAAAATAACCAATCCTCAGCGATATCTTCTAGGGAGAAAGGAAAAGTTTTAAGTTTTACATGTTCTTCTGAAACCCCTTCAGGTTTCATGGTAGAGTAAAGGTTATGAAATGCTTTTAAGTGTTTATGAGGATCTTCACCTGCACGACCATGAAATTTTGGTAACAAATGAACTAAACCAGTTTTAAGCACAAAAGGAACATCTTCCTCAGGATATAAGATGCATGATGTTTGATTAGTGACAAATAAAAAGTTAAATTAGTATAGTATAAGGTGAACAACCTTAGTCGTCTCTCGAGGACCTTAGTTAAATTAGTTACACTCAATTTAGTTATAACAATGGGGGGGTTTGTGTTGAGATTGAAAGGAAAATTAAGTAATTATATAATAGTGCAAAAAGTAAATTTATGAGTGAGAATAACCAAACTTAGAAACAACCAACCCAAGGAATTAATAAATCTTTACTTAACTAATCATTGATCACAAATATGATTAAATATAATTAATTTCTCAATCTTGAATCATTTGGAATCTCTAAATGATTATATTCTAGAAAATCTTCTAGAATCAAATTAATGAACTAATAAGAATAATCAATTGATATATTCTTATTAATTACTAAAATAACTTTAAAACCATAGTTTGATTGAGTTAAGAAATTAAATAGAAATCTCTTATTTAGTGACTTAATCTTTGTTCTCAAATTGATTATTGATTAACCAACCAACATCAGTTTAGATTATAGATTATTTAATTATATACCCATCAGTTATACACTTAAATAATCTACCATCATAAGTGTTTGAGAAACAAAGAAAAGTAAATATCTTCAATCAAAATATTAAGAGCAAGAACTCAAAGTTAACATAAAGAAAAATTAAATTCCTTGAGTTGATTTTAAAAGATTAAGCTTCCATGATAATTTTTAACAATGAAAACTAATATTAAATTAACTATAACTTTGATTATAAAAGTAAATAACAAATAATAAAGTTAACTTACTTGATATTGAGGAAGGGAAATGAAAACCATAACTTGAGGGATAGAATATAGAATAAAGAAATAAAGCAAGAGAAAGAACTAAAACTTAAGAAACTAAAGCAAAGATATAGAAATGTAATGAAAACTAAAGCATGTATTTCTTATGTATTTCTTGTGTATCTTCCTTACAACTTCAAGCATCTATTTATAGGCAAGATATGATGATACTATACATTCATTTTCTGATTATTAATGCATTTTTTTCAACATTGGTGGGCTTGAAATTACAATAATTCAAAAGAAGATAATGATAGGTGTTGAAATTCATTCTCCTCTTTATCTTCTCCACCTTGTGAGTCAAATATGACCTTTTAGATGGCCGAATTTTGCAAAATCTTCAACATGAAAGTTGTAGGTCTCTGTCTTATTGAGAATTTGGCGCAAGAATTAGGTCATTTGGACATCTACAGCTTCCGATATGTGTATTTGAGTGAACAATGTCAATGCTGGTGGGACACATGAGGGCTGATTGATTCAAGCTCCATTTCTTTATTTTTTTCAGATGCAAAATAACCAAATCTGATCATCATGATGCAGGCCTTTGTATTGTCTTTCCATGGGCTCCAAGATTAGCCCATTTGGATCACAAAAGCCCAAGTTATGGCCAAAATAAGGCAAGATACTCAAGATACATACAAAAAACGAAAATTGAAACATATATACATAATACTTCAATTTAACTAAACAACATAAAACTTAATTAAAATACTATTATTAAACATAGTAATTATATAATAAACCCTAAGTGTAAAACTATAAGAAGTGTACTAAAATTGATATATCAATCTATCAGGTGATATATCTACATACAATATACATATCCCAAATTCTCCTAGCATTGATCCTTGCTCACTTTGCACTGGTTTCCGTAGCATCCGCAACATCCCTTTGTTCATTCACTGTAAAAATAGTACAAGGGTGAGTATTTAGTATTCAAAACATTACAATTGATTTAAACAGAGTTGATATCACCTAGAGAATACCATTCTCCTTCATTAGTTATCGATCCATTTATCTTTCCTCTTACAACATCAAAGTATTCAATAATTCCTCATAATCATCATGGTTTATTGTATTTTCTTCATAATGAATATTTCACAAAACAATAAAAAGGGTACAACAGTCACAACTGACTCTTATGGTCAATTCATATACATATACATAGACTAATATCTAGATACTAACGGAGCAGCCACCAGCTAGGAGTCACACCGATATTCGTGAACTCTACCTGGTTCATCGAGCCAGAAACAAAGGCTCCCCACCTCAACCACTGGGTCTCTACATGGACCACTAGAGTTAAAAGCGAGGGATAATACATACCGAATGGCTCTCCACATTACATATCATGCATATATATCATGTAACCATTAATCATATCAATTAATATATAATTCTCAGTACAAAGGCCATTTCTTGGCATAAAAGCCATCTCCTTTAAATTCCATAACATTCATATAATCCAACATAATTTCATGTTATCCACGTCACATATATTTCATTCTTTCATTACCCTCTATCATGCACCATTCTAGACATAATTTATACATTAATTCTTAACCTATTTATTATACAGATGACACTTATTATCCTTCCATCAATCATAATTGTTAAATACATCATATGGCCATAAACATATCCTAAACCACATATTATCATATATATATATATATATATATTATTCATGTAATTTCGTAGATTTATTTCAAATATAAAATCATATAATCTTAATCAAGTATACGCTACAATACTCCCCTTACCTCACATTCGACGCCTTTTAACTCAATCACAAAGATAGATGCGCCGCAACCACTAAAAGGCAAGAATTACAAAGAGATTTAAGTATTTAACCGTTAAAACCTTAATCTAATTTAGGAGAATACTCGGAATTTACTTTTTGAAGCTTTAGAAGCTTACCACTCTAAAACTGACGAGTTCTCTGAGAAACCCCTTTTTCTGCTAAGCTTCCAACGGCTCCTTCGCAACCTATAGAAAGCAAAACTCAAATTTGTCATATAATTCTTCTCTTGAATACCATAAGGGACCCTTTAACCGGTTTAGAACCCTAAAATTTAAGGCTCTCTTGTTTTTCCAAGAAATAGGCAAAGATATGAAATCTTCATGGAATTTAAAATTGAAAGATCCCACATGTTTACCTTAATTTTCTCACCTCTAATCCGTAATCAATTTTGAATTTCACCTTCAATTTTAGCCTTGATTGAACTCAGAAGAAGAAAAGGGAAAGAAGGAAGCTCTACACTGTTTTGAGCTTCTATTTTGCGGGCTATCACTGAGAGGTCTTTATTCCGCCCGCGACATTGACGCTACGCGTCATGTCTAAATTTTCACCCTGACGCTACGCGTCAAGCATAAATCAAAAATTCTCTCTTATATTCATTTTTACATCACACAATAGCCTTACATTACTAAATCTTCACAATTCTGAATATAAAATGTAGGGTTGTTACATTCACCCCCCCCCCTTAAATTAGATTTCATCCTTGAAATCAGTATACCTCTTCAAATAGCTCTGGATATTGTTATTGCATTTCAGATTCTAGTTCCCTCGTGTGTGAGACTTTATTGAAGTTCTGCCATAAGACTTTCACCAATGGAATATTCTTATTTCTCAATTGTTTGGTTTGATAACCCTTAATATGAAGAGGAATAGTCATCATCGTCACATCTTCTGTGACCTCAATAATATCATCAGGGACCACCATGTCATCTCGGGGAATATACTTTTGAAGCTGGGAGATATGGAAAACATCATGTAACTTAGACAAGACGAGAGGAAGCTCAAGTCTATAGGCAACATCACCTATCCGCATCAGGATGCAATAGGGTCCAATATATTTGGGACTCAACTTTTTACTACCGATAGCTCGACCTACACCCTTCGTAGGTGAAACTCTCATAAATACCTGATCATCAACTTGGAACATCAAAGGTCTATGTTTAGCATCATAATAGCTTTTCTGACGATCTTGAGCAACTTTCAGTTTATCCCTAATCACTTTAATTTGTTCAGTCATCAATTGAACCATCTCAGGTCCCAACACCAAGATGTCATCACCATCTGCCCAACATAAAGGAGTCTGACATTTTTCTTCCGTACAGAGCCTCATAAGGAGCCATGCCAATATTGCTATGGAAGCTATTGTTATAAGTAAATTCAACCAAAGGTAAATACTGCTCCCAACCTCCCCCATGATCTAACACACATGCATGAAGTAAATCCTCCAAAGTCTGTATAGTACGTTCAGATTACCCATCGGTCTGAGGATGATATGCGGAGCTCATTCTCAGCTCAGTACCTAATTCATGATGCAAACTTCTCCAAAATTTAGAAGTAAAACAAGGATCACGATCTGATACAATACTAAAGGGTATACCATGTAATCGTACAAGATCTTTTACATAAACATTAGCAAGTTTTTCCAAAGACCATTTCATATTAATCACAAGGAAATGAACACTCTTCATTAATCGGTTGACAATAACCCATATAGCATCACATTCAACAAGAGAACGAGGTAAACCTGATATGAAGTTCATAGATATACTGTCCCACTTCCATGCCGGAATATCAAGTGGTTGTAATAACCTTGAAGGTATCTGATGCTTCACTTTACACTTTAAATACACTACACACAATGCTACATATTGAACTATCATTTTCTTTATTCCCGACCACCAAAACAGGCGTCACAAATCATGATACATTTTTGTCACACCTGGATGAATACTTAATGAACTCTTATGGGCTTCAGCTAGAATCTGCGTTTGAAATTCACCCTCAGAAGGCACTACAATACGGTTCTTAAACTGCCACAACCCATTAGAATCTCTGCTTAATGGTATATCTTTGCCCTTGGCTTGGGCATCAATCAACTTTTTCACTTCAACATCATTCTCTTGATATTTAGACAAAGATTTCAAAAACTTATTAGTAATCTTTAACATTCCAATCAGTATACAATCAAGAGAATGAATCACTACACCCAGATTCATGTCATGAAAACTTTCTAACAGTTTATATTCCTCTATCATTGAAGATGCAGCATGAATAGATTTCCTGATTAAGGCGTCAGCAACCATATTCGCCTTGCCAGGATGGTATTTTAATTCAAAATCATAATCCTTCAAATATTCCATCCATCATCTCTGCCTCATATTTCATTCTTTTTGGTCAAACAAATACTTCAAACTCTTATGATCACTAAACACAACAAAATGAGAACCATAAAGATAATGTCTCCAAATTTTTAATACAAATACAACCGCCGCTAACTCAAGATCATGAGTAGGATAATTCTTCTCATGAAGTCTCAACTGCCTCGAAGCATGGGCTATAACTCTGCCTTCTTGCATCAACATACCTCCCAGGCCTGATTTAGAGGAATCACAATACACAATAAACTCTCTAGTAACATCAGGTAAAGCAAGCATAGGAGCAGAAGTCAGTCTCTTTTTTAACTTATTGAAACTTTGTTCACATTCACTCGTCCAAACAAAAGGACATCACTTCCTAGTTAATTTGGTCATAGGAAGTGCAATACGGGAGAAACCTTCTATGAAACGTTGATAATACCCAGCTAAGCCAAGAAAGCTTCAAATCTCAGTAATGGAATTAGGCCTGTCCTAGTTCATAACTGCAATAGTCTTGGAGGGATCAACAGAGACTCCATCACTAGAAATCACATGCCCCAAAAACTAAATACTACTAGCCTAGAATTCACATTTAGACAATTTGGCATACAACTGCCTCTCACGTAAAATCTACAAGACGACGCAGAGATACTGAACATGCTCACTCTCAAATCTAGAATACACCAATATGTCATCAATAAACACTATAACAAACTGATCCAAGAAAGGATGGAAGATTCGATTCATATAACTCATGAAAGCTGCTGGAGCATTAGTAACCCCAAAAGGCATCACCACATACTTATAATGACCATACCAAGTTCAAAAAGTAGTCTTTGGAATATCCTCAGGTCTCACTCTAATCTTATGATATCCAAAACGTAAATTGATCTTAGAAAAGACACATGCACCCCGCAACTGATCAAGCAAATCATCAGTCCGAGGTAGAGGGTATTTATTCTTAACTGTTAACTTGTTCAATTGACGGTAATGAATACACATTCTCATGCTCCCATCTTTCTTTCATACTAAAAGTATAGGAGCACCCCAAGGCGAAGCACTAAATCTAATAAAACCTTTACTCAACAATTCCCCAACCTACTTTTTCACCTCAGCTAACTCAGTGGATGACATATGATACGGTGCATATGACACTGGCTCGGCATCCAGAACTAAATCAATCACAAAATCAATTTCCTGACTTGGCGGTAACCTGGGAATATCCTCTGGAAACTCATCTGGAAATTCACATACAACAAGTATATCAGCAAGAATCAAATTACCTATTCCTTAAAATAACAATAAACAAAATGAATATCAACATACTAAGTCGTTAGGAATGGATTCAACAAAAAAACCACCACCCTATGAAAACAATCCACCATAACCTGATTGGTAGACAACCAATCCATTCCTAAAATGACATCTAGATTTTTCAAAGGCATACAGATTAAACTTGAATTGAAAATTCGGCCTTCAATAACTAAATTTACTCCTTCACACACAGTCATAGTCTTAACCATAGAACCGGTCAGAGTGGATACGATTATAGCATTATTCATCAATACCAAAGGTAATTCAAGATGTCTAGCATAACTTTTGGCAATAAATGAATGTGTAGCCCCATAATCATATATCACGTCTACAAGATTACCAAAGATTGAACACTTACTGTGCACTAGCTGGTTATTATGTGCGGCATCGGAAGCATCAAAAGCCAACACTCTCCCAGTAATAACATTCTGAACACTGGCAAATTGTGTGGTATTAGATTGTCGGGCTGGACCTCCTCGGGCCCCACCATGTCCACCTTTCTAAAATCTACCACCCTGAGCTGCGGGAGTGAAACTCCTACCCCCTACATATTCTTGGGCTGCCTCATAGGACAATCGGACCTAAGATGCCCAGTCTGACACAATGATGACAAACAGGTGGCTCAGATTTACAATTTCTAGCCAGATGCCCTTCTTTGCCACACTTAAAGAAAACCTTACTATCAGGACGAGTTCTACCCCGACCTCTAGATGGAGAAGAAGATGAAGAAAAAGATCCACTTCAACTAAATTGACCCTGCTTTTTAAAATTCGTTCCCTTAGCCTTCAATTGGGATCTATCTTTTCTAAAAAAACCCTTTGCATCTGAACTTCTTCAGTCAACTGTGCTTTATTAACAAGATCAGCATAATCCCTAATCTCCAAGGGTACAATAGCAGTGCAAAGTTCTATTCTTAAACCAGATTCATACTTGGCACATTTATTACTTTCAGTACCTTCCAAAGAAAATGGGTAATAGAAATCATACAACTCATCAAATTTAGCTGTGTATTCAGCTACAGATGTTCTTCCCTGTTCAAGATGTAAGAATTCCATCTTCTTTCTGGTTTTATAATTGTCAGGAAAGTACTTTACTAGGAACCTCTTTTTAAAATTAACCTAGTTTAAAGCTTCATTAGCAGTAGTCGTATGGGTTTTGGTACGAGTCCATCAAACTCTAGCTTCATCATACAATTGATAAGTAGAAAATACAACTTTTTACTCCTCAGTACATTCAAAGTAATCAAACATTTGTTCCATCTCCCTGAGCTAAATATAAGCCCCATCATGATCATGCCCACCCTTATACACCGGTGGGTTGCACTTTTAAAATTTATCCAGAGTTAGGCCAGATTCAACCCTTCCCATCATCTAAGAAAATTTTTCAAAGAAATCACCCTCTGAAACTGAATTAGAAGTACCAGTCATTCTACGATAACACAACTCACCATCAATACTTAAACCGACTAAACAGAGTCCAAAATTAATACCTCAATACAGGGAAGTGCAGCTAACAGATAACCAGTGAGCACAATGCCAGAATTCCTGAAAAATTCACTTTCACACATATACAGGTTCACATACATAGGTAAATAGATAGATAAATCTCGCTACTTTTCACCATATTTTACCCACAAGATTTACAATCCTGAATAGTCCTGCTCTAATACCAATTGTGACATCCCGTGTCATTTTCTATTTATTTTTACCTAACTTATAACTTTTGCCATAAATTTTTCCACGAATGCATAATTTAATTAAATTCTAATTTTCAAGAAATGTCTATTTTTATTTTAAATCACTAGGCTATGGAATATATTTAGCTAATTTAAACCTTGAAACCATTTAAAAAGGATAAAACAGGGGCTTGACGTTGCACGCTAGCCCCACACTACGCATGAGCCTCAACTCACAGCCCTGGCGCTACGCGCCCGACTGACGCTACGTGTGAGCTTATCAGTGACAATACCTGATGCTGTCACATATTTTAGGCATTTTGGCCAACTTCTATCTCATCTAATTGGCCCATTTTAGGTCCAATTGCCATGAAACTTTACGGGCCACATGTTTTCCCTAATCCAGAACTGTTGACACCGTCCGTTTGTCAAAATTCCAACATATACGCGAATTATGCCCAAAACTCAGATTAAACATCTTTTTGTGCAAATCCTTTGCACCAAATACCCTAGATGGATTCTAATTAGCCTAAGGCCAATACACACAGCTCCTAAATGTTCAAGAGGACCTATTGGTACCTTCCGAGGGTCTAGAAACCTGCCAGATTTCAAACTCACATAATTTATTCCATAAATTCATATTTCTAACTAAAGGAAAAATCCTCTAACCTATCAAAATCGTTAGCATAACATTCCATTAGGTTACCCTCTCATTATACCAATTATACACAATACTATTCAACTACACATTTCAACAGACCCTGCCTATAATGCATGATTTTATCTATTGTGGCTCCGTGGCACAATTATATCTATTCAAAACAGAACCTGGTCATTATGCATGCAGAATTATCTAATGGCTCAATGCCATATCATTCTCTCATTATCCATATTGTAAACATATCATACTACGTATATGTACACATGTCCACATAGATACAGATGTATATATATGTACCAATAGCTCAGTGCCATTAGCTACCCTCTCCACACTAGTCATCATAAACAAACTCAAACACGCATATACCATTTCAGATCTATCAGGTGATATATCTACATACAATATACATATCCCAAATTCTTTTAACATTAATCCTTTCTCACTTTGTATTGGTTTCCATAGCATCCGCAACACCCCTTTGTTCATTCACTGTAAAAATAATACAAGGGTGAGTATTTAGTATTCAAAATATTACAATTGATTTAAACAGAGTTGATATCACCTGGAGAATCCCATTCTCCTTCATTGGTTATCGATCAATTTATCTTTCCTTTTACAATATCAAAGTATTCGATAATTCCTCATAATCATCATGGTTCATTCTATTTTCTTCATAATGAATATTTCACAAAACAATAACAAGGGTACAACAGCCATAACTGACTCTCATGGTCAATTCATATACATATACATAGACTAGTATCCAGATACTAACAGAGCAGCCACCAGCTAGGAGTCACACCGACATTCGTGAACTCTACCTGGTTCATCGAGCCATACACACAGGCTCCCCGCCTCAACCACTGGGTCTCTACTTGGACCACTGGGTAGCTTAACTGGGATCTCTACATGGACCACTAGAGCCAAAAGCAAGAGGTAATACATACTAAATGGCTATCCACATTACATATTGTTAACCCGGCGACGGCGTCTCAACGGTTCGTTTCCACCACCGGGTTTGTTAATTGGCAAGCGCACTAATCGTTTGTAGTTTTCAAAATTTAGATATCATTCCACTGGGATTGAAAGTCCAATAACAACAGTAATTTTCTATTTACTATGGTAAATGTGGAGGAAATTATAAACAAAAGAATGATTTATATACAGTTTATACAATATTCACAAGATAGCATGGTTGAGTGATTCATAAGATAAAATAAAATAAAAATCTATCTAAAAAGACGAGTTGCAATCTAGAATAGGTAAGATACTTGAGATAAACACAGATAAACAAATTATGTTGGAGATTGGATCCCTAATCTAGAATAACAATGAGGAACTCAAGACATGTATATTTAATCATCAAGTTTCATGTCATTGCAGCTTAAAATCATTATAACCGATCCCTCGTGATATAAATTCTAAGAATTCACCGTAAAGTCCGATCCCTCGTGAGCTTTCTCAGTAAAAACTTGCATTAAGACCTGGCCTTATGGCAACAATGGTTAACAACCCCTATAGAATTGAGATACCAAGGGTATTCCAACTTTTTACTTTCGTCAAAACAAGTTTCAATACGGCATAAATAATCATTCTCCCGTTTGACATTTACACTAATAAAACCAGTTTCGATACACATGAAAATCATTCTCCCGTTTGACGTTCATATTAATAAAAGGTTGAGATACTAACATGGACTTGAATCATAAACATGCAGAGGTCGAATTCACAACATTATACTCAATAGATTAGTTCACCAATTCCAACATAAACAAATTAGTTACACATGGTAAAAGTAAAAACAACACTTACAGAGTTTGACATTACGAAGACGATGGAAACTTCACGATACAACGATCACAATACACCGAAACACACTCAAGTATCTAGAAAACTATTCTAGAACTACAACTCACAAAAGAAGTACTCAAAGTCGAGCACAAGAGAGAAGAGAAGAGAATGAAATGCTGTGTATGGGATGATTTGAATGGTGTTGGATGGCCCTATTTATAGGGCTGAGTAAGGGTGCGGACGCTACGCGTCCCTGTGACGCTACGCGTCACACCCCTGACTCAGCCTCCATTAAACACTTGATAATGGCCACTTCAAATTATTAAATTTGATCATGCCTGGCCATATGGACATGTCTCCACGAGTTTTGGCCTTTCATGGTGAGTGGGATGGCCCTTTTGGCTGAGTGGAGTGCCCATTATTGGGTCCAAGTGGAGTGGTTGATCAAAGTGGAGGTGGAGACCACGCAGCACTGACGCTACGCGTGGCTGTGATGCGTAGCGTCAGCATCAAAAATAGCTGCTGAGGCTACGCGTGGGGTGAGGCTACGCGTCAGCTCCTCCAGTGTAATTTTCTCTTGATTTCTTAACTTTTTCACTGCAAAACTAGAGAAAATTGATCAAGGGAGGATTATTTCCAACAACATCCATTTATTGAATTTAAATCCTAATTTTCTAACAAATTAGACTAATTTTTATAATTTTTATGAAATTTTTATTTAAGCTTTTATTGAAAATTTGAGGACTAACACATATCATGCATATACATCATGTAACCATTAATCATATCAATTAATATATAATTCTTAGTATAAAGGCCATTTCTTGGCATAAAATATGTCTCCTTTAAACTCCATAACATTGACATAATCAAACATAATTTCATGTTATACGCATCATATATATTTCATTCTTTCATTACCCTCTATCATGCACCACTCTAGACATAATTTATACATTAATTCTCGCCCTATTCATTATACAGATGACACTTATTATCCATCCATCAATCATAATCGCCAAATACATCATATGGCCATAAACATATCCTAAACCACATATTCTCATATATATATATATATATATATATATATATATACTATTCATGTAATTTCACATATTTATTTCAAATATAAAATCATATAATCTTAATCAAGTATACTTGCAATACTCCCCTTACCTCACTTTTGATGCCTTTTAACTCAATCACAAAGATAGATGCGCCACAACCACTAAAATGCAAGAACATTAATTTAATTTAGGAGAATACTCGAAAGTTACTTTTTGAAGCTTTAGAAGCTTACCACTCTAAAACCGACGAGTTCTCCAAGAAACCCCTTTTCCACTCAGCTTCCAACGGCTCGTTCGCAACCTATACAAAGCAGAACTCAAATTTGTCACATAATTCTTCTCTTGAATACCATAAGGGACCCTTTAACCAGTTCAGAATCCTAAAATTTAAGGCTCTCTTGTTTTTCGAAGAAATAGGCAAAGATAGAAAATCTTCATGGAATTTAAAATTGAGAGATCCCACATGTTTACCTTAAGTTTCTCACCTCTAATCCGCAATCAATTTCGAATTTCACCTTTAATTTTAGCCTTAATTGAACTCAGAAGAAGAAGAGGGAAAGAAGGAAGCTCTATGCTATTTTGAGCTTCTGCTTTACAGGATGTGACTGAGAGGTCTTTATTCTATCTGCGACGCCGACGCTACGCATCACCCGAACGCTACATGTCAGGTCTAAATTTTCACCATGACGCTACGCGTCAGATGGGTGCTACGCGTCAAGCATAAATCAAAAATTCCCTCTTATATTCATTTTTACATCACACAATAGCCTTACATTACTAAATCTTCACAATTCTGAATATAAAACGTAGGGATGTTACACAGATGCATTACAAAGGCCAAATGGCATCCGCCTATATGCATACATTTCATAAGGACAAGTGAAGGTGGTATTTTCTTGATCAGATTGGTGGATGGGGATTTGATGAAAACCTGAGTACCCATTGTTGGTGTATGCACTACGAGCTATTAATGTATCAATTTTAACTTATCAATAAAATTAGTATTTTCAGTTTTAGACTAATGCTATTTATCCTGGAATAATAGGTCATATGAGAATTATTCCTAAAACATCCCTAATCAAGTATTTACATGGGGACATGTAAATACATTAAGATTAGTGTGTGAATGTACAGATGATTTGATCTCACAAATCATGGATATATGATATCAAGTCTTTACACTGGTACACATTAAGAGTAATGTTGTACTGGACAGACCCACCATGAGAACGTTGCATGGATCGTTACATGAGTGTCATAAACGGTTCTCAATGTGATAATGGTATATAGTCCTTCGACCTGAAGTCACTACGATTCCTACATAAGGAGTTTATTGTTTTAATACAATCAAACGTTATTTGTAATAAGATGACCATAAAGATTGTGATTAGGCAATAGTGAAATTATGTAGAGGCATGTGAGTGATGTAGATAGAATTTGTCTCTCCTATGTGACAAGAGTGATATCTATGGGCCACTTGATGGAGTGAGACTAATGAAATGCATGGCCATGCTAGGACGAATAAATATTAGATATTTATTATGTAAAGTCTACTCTAGTATCAAGTAAAATGAATTGGGCCATACAAGGATGACGACGACCATGCCTTGGGCCCAATTAGATATCGTGACAAAAAGAATAAATATATAAAATAATTATCACTTATAGGTCATGTCGATGATAAATAATATTCGGACATAATGATGTATTGCTAGATACCGCTCTTATTTTATATTAATAATAAAATAGTTTATTATTAATATAACCGAATATTTTACCTATAGGGTCACACACATAGAGTAAGCCCACCAGAGGATAGTTTTATTTTAGTTAGACTGAAAATAAAATTATTTGGGCCTAACTCATTTAGAATGAGTCAGGAGCCCAATGTTTAATAAGAGCTCAGGTCAAGACCTAAGCCTATATATAGAGCATGAGATGCTCATAGGCTGCTGCTCAGAAATTAGACCATAAACAAATTTCCGTACTAGCATTCGGAGCTCTATTTTTCTGGTGGGAGTGCTCGTGTGGACTCCTAAGGGAGAAGCTACAATTGCTTCGATCGAGGAACTCGTTCTACGTCTACAAGAGGTAAACCCTAATTAAAAATTTTAATTTAGCATAATACCTTGAGACATTTGTGTTTGCAATTCTTTTGGGAATCCTTTGTGTTTCCGCTGCCTGACCCTAATGGGATTCCCTAACACCCATCCAAGTAGCAAAAATAAGAGTGCTTTGCAAGCCTCTCAAGCATCTGATCAATAAAGGGGAGAGGAAAATGATCCTTCTTTGTGGTGTTATTTAAGTTCCTATAATCAATGCACATACGCCAACCAGAAACTATCCTAGTAGAAATTAATTTATGCTTCTCATTTTCTACTACGGTCATCTCTCCCTTTTTAGGCACCACATGTAACGGACTCACCCACTTACTACTAGCAATAGGGTATATAACTCCAACATCAAGCAATTTTAAAATTTCTTTCTTAACCACTTTTTGCTTTTTAGATTTAATCTCCTAAGTGTATCTACTGTGGGCCTACTCTCATCCTCTATAGTAATCCTGTGCATGTAAAAAGAGGGGCTAATCCCCTTAATATCATCCATTGTATAACCAATTACTTTCCTATACAACCTTAGTTGCTTTAAAAGTTTTTCGGTTTAACATGGATTCAATTTCATTAACAATTACAAGATATGTGGAATTTGATCTAAGAAACTCATACCTCAATGAAGCCGGCAAAGGCTTCAGTTCAACCTGGGGGCTCACCACTTTTTCATACATGACTTTAGTATCATGTTTCAGTGGAGCATCTTCTTTAGAGCAATTTGATTTTCCTACAGGCTCAATCATAAAAACAAATTCAAGTGGGTCATCAGGAAGACTTTCTTCCCTCACCACTTGGTCAACAAAATCCACACTACAGCAAACATCATCATTAAAAGGTTTCTTTAAAACATTTTTCAAATTAAAATCAACCTTTTGGTCTCTAACAGTCAGAGACAATCTACCATTTTTGACATCTATTACCACGCCAGCGGTTACCAAAAATAGCCTGCTTAGGATAATAGGGATCATGGAATCCTCATCCATTTCCAACACTACAAAATCGGTAGGAATGAAAAATTTACCCACTTTAATCGAGAGGTCTCTAAAATACCCACGGGGTATTTGACAAATCTATCAGCTAGTTGGAAGGACATCCTAGTAGGTTTCAGCTCACTCAATCCTAATTTCTCAAATAGACAATGGCATTAAGCTAACACTAGCTCTTAGATCACACAATGCTCTATCTATTACCATGTCACCTATCATACAGGGAATAGAGAAGTTACTTGTATCCTGGAGCTTGGGTGGCAGCTTCCTTTGGATCAATGCACTACACTCCTCAGTCAGTGTTATCACACCCTGATTTTCTAGACTCGAATCCCGATGTAATCAAGATAATTAAATAATAAAAATAAGAGTAAATTTTCACGTTTGAAATAGTTTTAAAACATCACCACGACTACATCAAGACTCGAACCATAGAAAACCAAAGGGTGAGATTCAATAATCTATAACTGGATTGTTAAATAGTTTGCCCATAACGGTATACAAAAATAACAGAGTTTACAACGGAAGGAGAATGTGTATACTGGGCATACGCCTAGTCCCATATATAAGGATATGAGAAAAGGCTCGGCAAAGCATATAACGGCGTATCATAAGCCTAATAGATAACCATCATCTTTTCACATAATTTCATGAACATACAATGCCTAAGATATATGCATATACATATCTATATGGTCATGCATCATACATCTCCAATATTCATAATCTATAATTGACCATATTCAATTCAACCTTCAAATCATGTATGACCCTTACTTATTCATGCCTAAGAGGATTACTTAATCATCATTTTATATTCATCAGATGGATAGAAATTCACTTTCCCAAATATTAATACATCACCCATATATACATATAATTCACAATTCATCCATCAATATCAGTAAGTAACAATATCACAATATCCATTTTATACACAACTCATTAAATTACAAATGCTGCCGGCCAAGGCATTCCGTTACCATTATTTACCTTCCCAAAAACTTTACTTTATAAACATCCTCGTCCCATGATATTCCTGCATCAATACTAAAAAGTAGACCACATGGGAGAGTGAGTTATACATGTCAAATGATGATATAAATATAATTGAGATTATATGCATATGCATATCAACATCATGTATGCTTTGCTAAACACATCAATGATCATCATAAATTATTACTTCAACAAC
Organism: Clitoria ternatea; assembly: GCA_037962975.1. Taxonomy (NCBI): domain Eukaryota; kingdom Viridiplantae; phylum Streptophyta; class Magnoliopsida; order Fabales; family Fabaceae; genus Clitoria; species Clitoria ternatea. The sequence continues at coordinate 198,763,127 of CM075671.1, read as the reverse complement.
ATATACATATTTCATATTCTTCAATCAAGTCATAGTAAAGCAGACATATACACATCTATTCCAACACCACAATGGGCCAACGTCATCAGCATTGACCATTCAGGTTTTTTCTCAAAGCCATCATGGGCTAACATCATTATCATCAATCATAAATAATTATGCCCTTCATTACATTGGGCCATAAAATACACATCATCATATTCAATATTGTTTTGTGGTAATTATATTATTTATTAATTTTATGTGGTCTTTTAGATACTCAATTACCATCTCATCAACACCATACGACAATCTCAATCATCATCTTCTGGCATATCTCCATGCTATATGTAAATGCTCTTATGGCTGTAGTAGTATAATGTGTACACATATATCATAATGCATGCATAATCACCATATTTTTACTGGTACCAAACCGTATCTCCCATTTGCAACACCGGTCATTTTCACCATGACCACGGTAAACAACATAATCAATATATGGTGTTACGAGCCGGCCATAACTCATATCATGGCGGCTGTGATCCAATGGACCACCGGGGACATCTACTCCTTAAAGAGCCACCCCCCACAAGGGTCGGCCACATGTAGCTCCCCGTAGCTAAGCATGGGCGGCTTCGTGACTTACACACCAAGTCACAGGGGAAACAATAGATTGCTCGTGCACTGAGCCACCCTCCCACTGGGTCGACCAAAGGAACTGCCCTAACATTCCAACATCAGCGGCTATGATATGCCATGGATGCAATGCAATGCAAATCAAATGTATTTCTCACACTGTGCATCCTAAATGTCACTCATCAAACATCATCATCATAATCACCAACACCACCACACTCATTTTAGTGGATTTTATCATTGTTGGTTTCTTAGCCATCGTTTCGAGTTTTACGTATGGCATTTCATTTTGACATCTTTGATATATATATCTCATATCGTATATGCAAGACAATACTTGCAATCAAGCACAATGGCATCATAACATAAACATCATTCATCGAACTTTCAACAATATCACCACATAATCAGTTAGTGGATTTTCATATCATTATTCATTACCATTGTTTCATCTATATATATATTGGTGTGGCCTTCACAACATTTCATTATTATATTTTAAACCACACGTACAAGATCACACTTGTATCACTCACAATGGTACACAACAATTCATCAATAATAACAATCAACCTCAATGACAATCATCCTTTATATAAGAAAATGATCAACATCATCATCCATTCATTATTCAATATCAATGTCATCTCCTATTTATCGATTTATAAGACATACTATGTCATTTAGCTATTCTCTCATTGGTTTCATAATCACTCTATGGTGTATCTCATAACCCCATCATCAAACTCCCACTATCATTCTTTCATATCCCGTTCTTAGTGGTGAATATATCATAAATAAATCATCCTAAATGTATCAATCAATTCCAAACACCACCATGTCATGCCATCATTAAATACCCCATACACATTTCCTCAAATATCTCACAATATAAAGAAATGGGGTTTAGTATCAAAAATAAGGGAAAGGAATAAAATTCCAAGATTTGGGTAACTCACTCAACACTTAAGTTTTTCACTCCACTTCACATGCATATATCCTTCTTATGCAAAATTTGGCTTAATTCAACATCATACATAGATAGAATCATGCCTTTAGGCCTAATCCAACAAGCCATACCTCTCCATTTATAATTTGAATTCATTTAACTACATAAGAAGGATACCTAAACCATTTTTCATCACAACCATACATATCATTGTGCATAATTATCATAACCACTACTTCACAACTCAACTAATTTATCTATTCATAAATTTTCATTAACAAATAATTCATGCCCAACAAAGGGATAACCCAACATATATCATCATCTCATATATATATATATATATATATATATATATATATACATCTCCATAACATTCAATAAAGGCCAAGAAATCATTCATCACATCATCAATTCAACATTTAACACATTCATGGCAAGGCAATGCATGAGTTCATACATATACATAATTAACAATTATTCACTCATGCAATTTGAAATGTAAACTCCTCTCTTACCTCGAGAGAAAAACCGCAATGCAATTGCTTTCAATCATTCTGTATCATCGTCCGGAATACAATCCTATCAACAAACACACACACACATATATATATATATATATACACATGAAATTAATAAGCCATCATAAGGCATCATTTCTTAAAACTCGGGTTTCGGGAATTCCTTTCCCAAGACCAAGATTCTCTAGGTTTCAAAAGGGCTAACCACACCCAATAACAACAAGATCATATCCTTCATCCATAATACATCCAATCATCACCACAATTCATTTAAATCCATTATAAGCCTCTTGACTCCATCTAAGACTATCACTAGTTAACAATTTCAAAATGGCATATATCAAGGCCTAAGACTTCATCAAAGTAAGTATCCATCTCCTTAATCCACTATCAATGGTTTTTAACCATTATTATCATTATCATAGTTGCTAACACCCAAGGAATTCAACTCCTCCAATCACATACACACTCACATACACACATCTCCTAAACCCCAAGAATCAACACCAATGCTTCAAACATTCATCTCCTCATATAAAACCATTCTAAGGCATTTAAATCATTTAACTCATCAATTTGGCCAAAACCCCAAAACTATTAACACTTAGGGTTTTATCAAGATCACTCAATAACATTCAATATCCATTATTTTCCAAGAATCCTCATAAACTCAATAACCCACATCTATTTACAACACAAAACCATTATCAAGAATCACATTCTCAAACCATCTAACCTAGGGTTCATCATTTTCTTCAATATCCATACTTCCCAATACTAAAATTTTAAGTTTAACTATCGCAAAACCATGAATGGAATAACAAAGAGGCAAGAAACCCTTACCTCAAGTCCATGCTTATGCCAAACGAAAATGGTGAAGGGGGGAGAAGGAGTTGACTCAAGCAAAGCCTCCATGTCCCATAAATGTTCCATAAATCCATGCTCAAATTCAATTTTTGGCAAGGAATGGAAGAAGAATGAGGTGGTCCGGTTTTTTCCATTAGAGAGAAAGAAGGAAGTGGAAAATGAAGAAGAAGGTGAGAGGGAGAAGCTTGGACGGTTTGGAGGGAGAGAGAAAAGAAAAGGTGAAAGCTTTGGGTCATTAACCAATGGGTAAAACCATGCTTCTTTCTACTTTTTCCAATGCTCCATAAATCTTATTACTCAATGGGTAAAAGTGTTAGGGAATCCCTAGTACATGAGCAGTGGAAATACAAGGATTCCATAGGATTTGCAAAGTGCCGTGTTTCAAAGCACAAGACAAACACACACAAAAAAATTCATTTTAGGATTACCTCTTGAAGAACACCGAAGCAGTCGTAGTCTCGTCCTTTAGGAGTCCACACGAGCACTCCCACTAGAATCACAACACTTGCCAACTGCTAGTTTGACGGCGTGTAGCTCTTTCAACTTTTGCAAATTTGTGTCTCACTTTAGTGAACAGCCTATGAGCATCTTATACTCTATTTATAGGCTTAGGTTTGACCTAATTTGTTCTCTCTAAAGAGTGGGCTCCTTACTCATTCTAAATGAGTTAGGCCCAATAGCTTTATTTTAGTCCAACTAAAATAAAATAAAATATTTTCCGATGGGCTTACTCTATCTGTATGACCCTATAGGTAAAATACCTGGTCATATTAATAATAAATTATTTTATTATTAATATAAGACAATGCATCATTATGTCCGAATATTATTTAATATCAACATAACCTATAAGTGATAATTATTTAATATGTTTATTCCTTTTGTCATGATATCCTAATTGGGCCCAAGGCATGGTCGTGTCATCCTTGTACGACCTAATTTATTTTACTTGATACTGGAGTAGACTTGATCCGAATAAATATCTAATATTTATTCTTTCTAGCATGGCCATGCATTTTCTTAGTCTTACTCCATCAAGTGGCCTATAGATATCACTTCTGTCACATAGGAGAGACAAATCCCATCTACATCACTCATATCCCTCTGCATAATTTGTTCATTGCCTAATCATATACTTTATAGTCCTCTTGTTACAGAAGACATTTAATTGTATTAAAACAACAAACTCCTCATATAGGAATGGTAGTGACTTCAAGTCGAAGGACTTCATATACCATTATCACATTGAGAATCGTTTATGCCATTCATGTAACAATCCATGCAACGTTCTCATGGTGGGTCTGTCCAGTACATCATTACTCTTAATGTATACCCGTGTGAAGACTTGATATCATCTATATCTATAATCTGTGAGATCGGGTCATCAGTACACTCACACACTAGTCTCAATGTATTTACATGTCTCCATGTAAATACTTGACTAGTGACATTTTAGGAATAACTTTCATATGACCTATTACTCCAAGGATAAATACGTTTTAAAATAATTTTAAACTGAAATACTTATTTTATTGATAAGCAGAAAAATGATATAAATGAAAAAGCATAAAAGCTCATAGTGCATACACCACCAAAAAGAACCAATTAAGAGGAGGAAAAAATGCACACTGTTGAGTGAGGAGAGGAAAAGGAAATTTTCATTTTCTTTTAATTCCATTTGGCTCGTATTTTTGTCGTTTAATGTCATACGTCATGTCTAATTAATTATCTCCTTAACACTAAAAATTATTCCAACTATATCACCATCATCACAATAATTTTCTAAGTATCCATGACCCATCAAATATTCATTTTGATCAAGTGGGTCCCACAATATTCATTAAATCATCCAGTTCTGGTAATTCCTAATTTATCGATAATTCACCTCTAATGTCTAATAAAATCTCCCATAATTATTGGACCATAAATAATCAATCATCTTTATCTAACGATTTTATTTTCATTAAAATCGGGGATGTTACAAGTGATACTGTACCATCTTCCTCCATCTTCCTTTTGTTGGATAAAATATCCTTCAAAAACTTCACGTAGGTAGGCATTTTCTGCAAAGCTTCAGTGAAAGGGATATTAATATATAATTTTTTCAAAACCTCAAGAAACTTACTAAATTGTTTGTCCAACTTGGCCTTGGCCAAGCGTTGAGGAAATAGAATGGGAGGCTAGTAAGGCTTCACCTCTTCCTGCTTCTCATATGGTTTCTCTTCCACAACCACTGGATGAGATGGAGACTCATCCCATTGCTTTTTCTTCATAGCCTTCTCTTCCGTCATACCAACTGGGCCATCATACTTAGTACCACTCCTAAGAGTGATAGCCATGGTGTGATTGGATGGTCCTGCTTTGGGCTTTCCAAGAAATATTCCTGCCATTCTTGTTGAAGATGAGGCTTGTTGAGCAATTTGATTCTCCAGTATTTTGTTATGGGTGGCAAGAGAGTCCACCTTGGAGGTTAACTTCTTGATAGCATCAGAGAACTCATCATTTTGCTTAATTTAGGTGGTCACAAATATCTCTATCAAGGACTCTAATTTTGATTTCTATGGAGCATAGGGTCCTTGTTATGACCTGAAGTTGTTCTAGTGGCCTTGATTTCCTTGGAATGGTGGGGGTCTATATTGGAATCCTGGTGGTCCTTGTTATCTGTAGTTATTCCCAAAATTTCCATTATAGCTTCCAATAGCATCAACTTGTTACATGTTGGCTTCGGGCCCTTGAGATACTCCAACCTGACAACTCGATATGGTATGACCTGTAACACCACATAACTCACACACCATATTAGAAGTACCTATTCCCAACTTATCAAATTTAACAGATAGTGCTTCTACCTTATCAATAAGAAGGGAAATAGCATCTAAAGAATACTTACCTAGAGTTTTGATGGCAAACTCCATTCAGATAACCACTGGTATGTGTTTTGTGCCACCTCTTCTATAAGGTTGTACCCCTCCTCCATGTTCTTACTCATAAAAGCATCGCCAGCTATGACATCCAAGATAACCCTTTGGTTTGGGGTCAAACCATTTAGAAGATATGGACCATCAACCATTGTTCCATTATATGATGTGGACACTCTCGAAGCAACTCCTTGTACCTCTCCTATACATCATACAAATTCGTATCATTTTTGAGTGAAAGTGATGATCTGCTTCCTCAACTGGTCTATTTTGCTACGCGGATAATATTTGTTGAGAAGGCATGAGACAGCTGCTCCCATGTAGTGATTGACCCCTCCAGAAGTGAATATAACCAAGCTCTAGCCTTATCCCTCAAAGAGAATGGGAAAAGCCGTAACCGAATTACATCGCTTGAGACGTCATTTACCTTGAGTGTATCACAGTACTCAAGGAAGATTTGGATGTGCAGATTTGGATACTCGGATGGCAAACCTCTAAATTGGTTTAGCTGAACCATTGAGATCAAGGAGGGCTTCAACTCAAAGTTGTTCGCCTCAATGTTGGGCCTAGTGATGCTAGGCCTCCTACCCATTGCACTGGGTGCTGCAAAATCATGAAGGGCTCACTTATCAGGATTATCCATTGGTTCTTCGATATTTGAACTCGAAGCGCGTTGCTTGTTTTATTCAAGTTATTTCTGAAATGCTTTGATCTTACGGAGGATCCTTTCAATTTCTGGATCAAGAATGTGTTCAAAACTACGACTCCTTCGCATAAATGGACCCGCACAACACAAACAGAAAAAACACCCAAGTGTAAATCTGCAGAAAAATTAAGACCAACAAGAAGGAAAATTATGCAAAAAAATAAAGATATAGTCTAATTAAAACACCTCTTAGCCAATATTAAGGGAAACACAATCCCCGGCAACGGTGCCAAAAACTTGATAGTCATTCCATAAATGCACGATTTATCGAAGTAATAAAAAGTTTATCGTTCCCACAAGAATTGTGCCCAAGTACCAATTCACAGTGAGTTAATTATCAGACAATTTGTTTCAAAATAAAGTGAGCAGTAAGATTAATTAAGAACTATATTGACAGAAAACTCAAATCGAAATCCCTTTTAAGAATCAAGATGAGAAAGGCTTTTGGGAATCGATAGGTTCATATGCAATGTACCAAATTTAAAACTAATCCTTTCTCCATTATTCAACTTTTGTTCCTAAGGCAGATTTTCCTTAGTTAATTGGTGCATTTCTCTCAAAACCCCACTAATGTACCTAATTACCAAAGAACCGCCTTCAATTCGTTAATTAGATCCTTTACGCTTTATAAAAATTCCATTATTCCTCAAAGAGCTTTGCTTACTTTTGTAACCCAAATCCCTAGGTTCAATTTCATGTGTTCTAACGATATGCCAATCCCTCAATCATCCATATTGTTTAAATTCATCTTACCTTATTTCTTAGCCATTAAAAGCATTATGATCTCATGAAAATTAATAGAAAATAGAAATCCAATAACAAAAAAACAGAGTATTCCAATTTGATACACACGCATATTTTCCCCCTAATCCCAAGAATGAGAAATTAGTTCCTCATGGAAGAGGTTACAAATCCACAAGTTACAAGAATTGATCCCATCATTCAGAAAATAAGAATTACAAAACAAAGGATTAAAGGCAAAAGAAATATTCTCACTAGTCTTCTAATCTTTTGCCCCAAGCTTGAACCCTTGATTTTCCCTCTTGTTTTTCTCTTTAAAATCCTCTTCAAAAATCTCCCAAATTTTACTTTTTTGTGCCTTGTGTTTTGTCCTTTTTTTTGGTGTTTCCCCCAATCCCCTTTTCAAATGTGCCTAAAAATCAGGAAAAGTAAGGGTGTGCACTCGATCCACGGCCTGTAGGATGAATCCATGGCCTGTGGATCGAGGTTTGATGCCAATGTGCCAAAAACTCTTGCAATGTGCCTTGTTCCAGAGGGATCCAAGGCCTGTGGGATGAATCCACAGCCTGTGGATAGCATGGCAGAAAAGTTCCACGACTTGTGGGCTCAATCCACAGGCTATGGAGTGAGCTGTCCCATAAATTCTTGTAAAACAAAAAGGTCCACAACCTATGGGAATTTCCCACGGCCTGTGGATTCCAAAAATGTCTTCAAACTTGATTCTTTCAAGTGTTCCAAGGTCTAGGAAGGCTCCTCCTTTGTTTGTAAAGTCTCTCAAGGAAAAGTTGATACATGATAGTGTATTCTTGGCTTGGATTCCTTTCTATTTATTTGAAATGCTCCTCAAGGGTTTCTATTTTGTTTGTAAATTAACCTAAGCCATTATGAATCCTGTAAAATAGAAATACCCAAATAGCATATACGGAAAGGAATAGAAATCTTAGGGAAATGGTGGAAAATATAGGATCAAAAGGGTCTAAACATTATGCATGAGATGTCCTAAAACTATGCAAATCAAAGACTCATGAAGTCACTAACTAATTATGTATTATTGTTGGTGTGACCTCTTTATGTGTCTTATGGATTATGATAATGGGTGTGTTGATATTATGAATTGATGATTTGGTTTTAGTTGGTGATGTCCTTGTTAGTGGACTTGTCATATATAAACATGTGTGTTCAATGGAAGTTATGAACTATGTGGCTTTATTGATTAATTGAACTCCTTGATTGGAGAAGATGTTGAACTACATTCATATTTATATTATCACAATTTGTTTGATATTCATCATTGAGAAAGTATGCTCACTCTCCATGTTGTCTACTTTTTAGCTCTTGTGTTGTAGGGCATGATCATGGAGTGAGGCTTTTCAAGAGATAAGGTATGGTGTGAAGGAAGAATTGGTAAAGATGCCTTGGCTGGCATGGTTTTTGGATTAATAGTTTTTGTACATCCCTTTTTGGAAGTGTTTGTATATAGCACTGTTTTGTATAGTCATACTATAGTTAATGCCTTGTATATATGATGAGGATTGGATATGGATGATTTGACACCTTAAAATGGTGATTGATACATTAGGATCATTGGAAATGAGCTTGTGATCATTTTGTATCACTAATGTAATTTATGGTGATGCTTGACAATTGAACTTGTTAGTCATTTTAACGGCATTGATACTTATCTATGTAGTTGGATTAGAATGTGCATGATGATTGAGTAAAATTATGTGTTAGAATGTTGGTTGAATGTAGAAGCATGAAAATGATGGGTTTTATATGACTTTTATGCAAAATTAAGGAACTGATAGGGTCAAATAGAGTTTTATGAGATTTGGATAGCATGAGATAGTTACAATAGCACCTACGTATGGTTTGTGACTTATAGAAACTGGAATGGGCCAATTCCATTAAGAATTGACTCTTGAGTTGCACAAAAATGCTTTAAATGGGCTAAATGCATTTCTATGCATAAGTCTCTTGTTTTTGGAAATTTTTGAGTGCGGCCAGTTGCTACACGTCACAAATAATGTATAATTGGTGGTGTCAAATTTTGATAGTGATTGGATTTCATATGAAAAAGTTAGGGTGGTCGGAAGTTGGAAATTGCAGTATTTTCTACATTCTGTCACAGTTTTGCTATCATGAATCGATTCATGATTTCCTTGAATCGATTCATGAGCCCTGGAATTGCATGAATCGATTCATGAGCTACTGGATTCACATGAATCAATTCACACGAGTCCTGAATCGATTCATGAGTTTCTGTTTTCATTGTTATGATTTCCCAACTCGTATAAATCGATTCATGGGCTGTTCTAATCGATTCATGGCCTGTTATATGTCAATGTTACATACGTTTAGATGCTTACTTACCCTTTTTACTTCATGGCTTGTTTATGCAATCAAATGTACATTGTTTTAATATATTTTAACAAGCAATAGGGTATCCTTAAATCTTTTCTCATATCCATTCATGCTCTCGAATTAACTTATGTTTCCACTAAAATACTTGTATAGTGATTATGCGATCGTTTACTCTGAGTAAATATTTGTATGAATCATATATGGGTTAGGTCTTCAAAATGGTTTGGGGTTAGTTGTTGAAGTCATATATTGTGGTGTTCCTTATCCATTGTTCATTTTTATTTTAAACCGAAAAAAATTTATTATCACTTTTAATATTATCTTTAATATTATTTATCGCATTAAGGGAGCCACAGGCTCTGGTTCTCATTCCTCTTGGCAACTCTTTCCCAATCATCCTTCTTTCATATCTTTTAACTTTCCCTTTATCACCATCCATCAGACTCGTTACTTCATTCTTGTTTCCTCAGTAGTTTATCTCCTTATTATCTTTAATCCTAATTTTGCTTTATCCCTTGCCTAGTCTGCTCTCACAGGTCTTCCTACTCTTTCCTCTCTATGATGTTCGATCTTTTATTGATATCAAAAGGGGGAGATATTTAGAAGACTAAAATGGACTATTTTTTCTAATGAAAACTAATCTGAATCAGCCTCTGTGTGGTATTTGCTCTTGTCCTCTGAACTCATTCTGTTTATTGCTCTAATTATGGAATTCTTTTAATTTGATTATATACTATTCTAATCATAGACTTCATAGAAAGACTTGATGTTTGCTATCAACAAATAAGGGAGAATGTTAAAGAAGAGTCTGGTTGAAAAGGGAAGTATGGAACCAGACCCAGTTTCTGTTTTATCTTCAGACCTTGGATTTATTAATAACATTCATCAAGAATTAATTAGAAAATGAAGTCTGTATATCAAGAAACTAATCTCTATATTCGAAGTGTTTCAAGATAGATATTGCACAGGCTATATAACAAAGAGGGAGCCTTTGTGCTCAAAATCTAAATTCTAGCTTTGGATGCTACCCAAAAGTCTGATAGAAGAAACTTATTTTACCCAATCAGACTTATAGAGCATTAAAAGAAAAATGTTGTCTCAAAGGATTCAATGCACTTATCAAATATGCATTAGGTTCTATGCACTTATCAAATATGCATGCTTATCATCAAAGTAGGTAAGAGACAAACAAAGCTCAGCAGCCAAAGTCAGCATACCTAACTCTGTATATAAACAAAAGAAGTTAAACCAAAGTCAGCATGTGTGTCAGCTCAAATTCAGAAGATTGAAACACTGACTTCTATTCTTTGTATCAATCAAATGAAGCAAATAAATAACTTTATTTGTTGAAGAAGCAAAAAAGACCATTTTCATGCAAGCTCTGTCAAACCCTGCGTCTAGACTTTTGATCCCCTCTTTGATTATCAAAGGTCTGGTAATGAAAGCTCAAAGCAAACACCTTCATAGGATTTCTATCGTCTATGTCTCCTTTCAAGGATCAGCAACAGTCATATTCCAGCACCTATTTATAGTACAAAAGATTGAATTACAAGAGACATAAAATAAAGAAAGAAAAGAAGTTATTAAGAAATCTCTTAAAGTCAAAATATCCTTCTCTGTAGTTCATTCAATCATTCTTAGACAGAGGCCTTTCTCACTCGTTCTACCTCTAGCAGACCTTGGTCTTGTGTCATTTATAACTTAGTGTTCAATCTCTCAATTGAATATATGTCATACACTAAATTCAGTGAGTTACTACCTTTTTCATACAAATAATCTATAAAGTCTGATGTGTTGCCAGCATTTGTGAGTGTGGGAAACACTTTATGGCCTGAACAGGCTTTAGAAAGAATATATGAGTTGAGTCAGGAGTGGTTTTTTGAAAGAATACTTAGGTTTAAGTCAGAAGTGGCTGGAGTCAAGAATACTTATGGCACTGGTCTAGTGCTGTGATTGTAAAGGAGAATTTTACAATAGTGGAAATCCTTCAAGTTAGAAGGGACTGGATGTAGCTTCTGTGTTGGAAATGAACTAGTATAAATTCTATGTTGATTTCTTTCTTGCTCTTTAAAAATCTGTTTTTGCAAAGATTGGTTATCAGTTTTCCTTAGTTCATTATTTCGCGAGTCTCTGACTTATTCAACCCATTTTCTAAGTCAGACTCTGAACCATCAAATTGTTTAAGGGTTTCTTCTCATCCCTGTTTCAGGTTGACCAAGTTGTTCGAGGTCTGCTCACAGATCGGCTGGAGGCAAATTGGGTTAAAAATTTCTCTGTTAGTTCTACGAAGCACGAAATACTCCTTGGAGGTATAAGTGAAAACCAATGAAGGCATACTTAGTAAGGGTTATGGGGAATGTCCTACAAAGTAAGGTGTCGGATGCCCTTGTGATCAACAGAATGGTGGTGAACATGGTCAAGTGCTCCTCTAGGTCACCCCTCCCGTCATACTTCTCCATGGTTGGTGATTGGTAGTGTACTGGAGTTGGGGCTGCCATGATTTCATCCGTGAACGGATGAACCGCATAGGGTATCGAGGATTCTGTTCTGTTTTATCCGTCGTGTGCCTTGTAGTCTGAGTATTATGGTAACTAGAGGTTTCCTTCTCCTCTACTCTAAGCCTGTGCAAATCTTTATTCTCTTTTCGTAATTCTTCCAAGGTACGTTGTAATGACTTGACCAGAGTCAACACGTCCTGCATCTAGTCGCCTCCATCCTACGTTCTGTCCTGCTGCTCCTAATGTCCACCGTCATCATAGTGGCCATGATTACTACAAGTAGTTACCGTTGTGTTCTTCATGTGGATTAATCTAGCCCGCATTGTTGTTGTGGGAACCATTTCACCAGGGCCCACGGTGAACGTCAAAATGTTGACAATGAGTCTAGTAACGCACAAAACCCTAAAGGATTACTTTAGAGAATTAAGGTTGTATTAGGCTCAATAATGTGTCATTCAAATTACATGGGAGGTTTCAAGGCCATATTTATACAAGCGGTAAAAAAGGGAAAGAGGGAGAACTCTTGATCTAGGTCCAAGATGACGTGGGTACAACTGAATCCGTCCAAGATCAAGAGGGGATCAGAATCCCCTTTATTATTGCCTAAAATGGGGAAAAGATAGGGTGTCGTGGGGACCCCTTCAACCTGGGGGAACAGTTGGTTTACTAAACTTTTTTAAAATAAGAATAATGAAAAACACAGTATTTTAAATTTTTCAAAATGTAAATAAATTAAAAACATAGTTGGATTTGAATATATTTTTCAATTTTTAACATTAAAAAATCAAAAGTTTTTAAAAAATAAAAAAATATAAAGAAATAATGTCACTCTAAACGACACTAAGCGGACCTTTATCTTTTCAAAACTGAACTCTGTTCCTCGCCGTTCGTAACTTCAGATTGAATTTTGTTCGTTCTTTTTTCTTTTTGTCAACGAAATGTTTTTAAGTATAGTAGATAGGTAAATAAAAGTAATTAAAAAATGAGTTACCCACTTAAGGCCCAAAAAATGTGAACGACCTTTTTAGACTAGCCCGATAAAGCCGGTCTCAATACGGTTGTGTTGTGGATAAGATGAAGAAAGATAGTGACTACAGACCAGTTTATAAAGATCATGTTCTTCTTGATATAGGGATAACAAAAATCACACATAATAATGTTGTTAATGAAAAGAACTGTACTTTTTAAGAAGACCTGGAATTCCGGTTGAAAAAGTAATGGAAAAGATATTAAAGCTATCAACCATAAGAAAAGCTACTTCATATATCAAAACCTAACCTAACTATTGGTTAGATCAGTTAAATCATTAATTAATTAATTGATCATTTTAGGTTAATTCACTATTTAATCTCTGATTTAATATCAGTTTGTTATAACTTATACCTTCATCAGTTTAATTACGATCTGGTTGTGAAAATGTTTTGTGTTTTGCTTCTTTTCATTCTCAATTTTTATCATCATCTGAAAGAAGCAGTGTGGCCTTTATTATTGCATCGCAATTAAAAAGTAGTTTAATTTTTAAAATTCATAAAAATGTAATCCCTTTCTTTTCCTAATGAACCTCTCTTTAGTAGCATAGTCTGCGATTTTGCGCTGGTTCTGTCTCTAACTAATATCTACAGATAATTCTATTTAAACAACCCTTCTTCATGAATTTCACAACAATTTTTATAATAAAAGAAATAGGAGATAAAAATGAGAACGATATACACAATACAATAGAATATATATATATATATATATATATATATATATATATATACACACATTTATAATAATAAGAATTGTTATAAACAATTTCTGTGAGAATAATATAAATTAATTATATTTCTAGTTTATTCCTAGACTTGTTTACTATCTTAACTTTCATAAGAATTAATCTAAAATCTTTCGAGATCTAATGTATTTAAACTTTATGAAATCAAAAGAATTAATAAGAAATCACAGTTAAAAATTAAGAGACTAGAATTATAAAAATAAGATAGGTGAGAGGAAAAGATATAATTAAAGCTATATATAGTAGTTGTATTGTTCTAAATCTTCACCAAACACCCGTTCTTTCCGGGTGAACAACTTCTGAGTCACATGCATGAGCTGTTTATATTTTATGTGCAGATACAGACATTCAATTCAATAATCTATTGCCTATATATATATATATATATATATATATATATATATATATATATTTCTGTTATTATTATTTATACATATACTTTACATAACATACACCTTTGGTTGATAAATTTGATGAAAGAAAGAAACATATAAAGCTCACTTCTCAAGATGGGATCAAGAGAGAGAATTCAATTTGCAAATTGCAAATTGCAAATTGCAAATTGCAATGCAATAAGATGACAACACAGATGTGGACGTAGATTCCTCTGGATGTAGAATTATTGGGCAATGGCCATGGGTGTGTGTGACTCAATCCCCTTTTGTCCATTATGCGCAATTGTTCAGCCCCAGCTGTAACTAACTCCCAAACCAAAACCTCTTTTTGGGCCCACTTCAAACCCCCTCTTTCAACTCTCAAACCAATCTTAACCTTCATCTTCATCACCATTGCATCACCACTGGGGAGCTTGAGAGTCCTCCAAAGTTAGAGCGATATGAATAAATCTCAGGAATGGAACTAGTAACCTTCTGATAGAATATTCCTGAACACACTCTCAAATCATACAAACTTTACACATTCCTATTGGCCAAACTTATTTTGGGGTAATATTAACATTTAGTGACATGAACAGTGAACACCCCTTTTGAATTTCATCATTCAACCTTCCATGCATATAGAAACAAGCAAAACTCTGATGACTCGTTTACACTAAACCCTTCCACTGACCCAGAAGATAACGGCGTGGATGATGATGATAATGGTGGTGACGAGGATGACGACAATGAATATGATGATGACGACGACATAGATGTGGATGACAAAACAGGCTTAAAAATGAACAAAGCATGTTTCAAACCAGGACTAAAAAGCCAATCATGAACATCCCAATACACCTCCACCCTCATTTTGTTGAGATGAATTGACTCATTCCCTCTGAATTTCCATTGCAAGTGCTTCACATGGATCACCAAGTGCCCATCGAACCTTATCTCCATCTCAGGCTGAACCACAGAGGAATCTCCTCTGTTCTTGCACTCTATTGAGATCTCATGGCACCTACCTTTCCCATGAAACTTGGCTCTTGTTGAGAACTTCCTCTTCCCAAAAATGTGTTCTTTTTTCGAAACCAAAATTGGGTCTACGAGAGCTGGCCTACACCCAGTTCTTCTATAAGCCTCTTTCTTCATATCACCAAGAAGCAACACAACCTCTTGGTCACAAACCACTGCCACATAGTACTCCGAGGTCGGTTCTGTTTCACCGTTGAATTTTGCGGCTTTGAGGTCCCAGAAAACATCAACCACTTTGTTATTAGTGGCATCCACAATGAAGCGCTTTGAACCTTGTTTTCTCCAAAAATACCAGGGCTTTAGCTCCACCTTGCAGCTGTATTGGGCCTCTCCTTCTGGGCCTTCCACTGAGACCGAAAGCCCATGAAGCATCAAGTTTTTGCACCATGTTATGGTGATGAAACGGCACTGATCAGCGAGCTTTGTTCTGTAGACTGACACGTGGACACTCTGGCCTGAACGAGTCACGGTTGTGTGATCATCCATTGCAGAGGAAAAGCATGCTGGGATCCCAATCGAGTCCTGCATTGTTGAAGTTGATGGAAGAAACTTTGAAATTTGAATAGGAAGATGATGATGATGATGAGTCAATGCTGAGTTTATGTAGATAAGAAAATAAAGGAAAGGATGGGGAGATGAAAATATGATGTGTAGGGGGAAATGAGAGAAAGAGAGAGAAATCTCAGTGACAAGCTGTATGAAAGCAAGGTGGTGCCAGAAGTGTTCTTGGTAGCAATGGCATTAATGGGATTTGGCAAAGAAAATAAAATATCAATTTAATTTGGATCCACTGTAAAATGATTTTTTTTCTTCTTAATCTCAATAGCTGAGTTTTCTATCATCATCAATTTACCAATCTTAAATCTTCCATCTTTAATAGTTAGTTTTCTTTTTAACTTATCATATTGGAACATGAGCCAGTACCAACATTATTGGCTGACAAAAAATCTCTCTACCGATATTTAACACTACTATATTCATTTATTAAAACTTGAATTAACAACCATAACTAAAGTTAAAATTTTTTTTACCATCTAATCTAATTGCTTAATGATATTTAAGAGTTAGGTTGAAGCCAATCAAAATGATGGCTTTTATTTTTACTGAAAATGAATACTATATCTTTTTGTGTGATAAAATAATTAGATTTATCTAAATAAAAAGTTAGTATTTCTAGAGATTTAAACTCAATTCGTATATCTAAAATTAAGAAAAATTCAAGTTTTTAGATAGATGTTTAATTACTTTTCGGTCTTACATCTATGGTTGTTTAAGTTTTTTCAAAATTATTATTATTTTAGAAGTCTAAAGTAATCATTTGATTTTATAATAAATTGAATGAGACTTAACAAAATCAAATAAGATTATTTTATTATATATTTGATTAAATAATTATATAAACTAATCATTTTTAATTTAATTTATACGAAATGAATAAGAGAGGAGTATATAAATAGAAGTTATTGACATGTATAAATAAATAAGTAAAAATTATTAAGTTGGGTAATAAATATATTTCTAATTGATTGACGGTAAAAAAATAGAATAGTAGTATATTTTGTTTTGTGTTTTTTTGGAAATTGGCTGGCATGTGGACTGGCAGTGAGTGAAGAACAACCCTTTTCAATATATTATATTACGGACAACTGTCAATAATCTCTCTTACCTGTCGCCTCTTTAAAATTTTATTTTTCATTTAAGATTCGTTTCAGAAATTTTGATGGCTGACTTGTTAGTTTTTTATAATAAAAAAAACAATTTGTTTTCTTTAAAAATACCCAAGTATTGAAGTTGATACTTGTAGATTATGGTGATCATGGTAAAAAGTTTTGTAGTGTCAACATAAATATTAGAATGTATAATTATCTTTTGTCGCTTTCCTCATATTCCAGCCAAATTATTGTGAGTAATAAGATTTTATTTACCGAATTTTAAGATAATTATATTTCTAAGATTTAAATTAAAAACACAACTTAAGTTAAACTAACCCATTAAGTTTCATTCAATAACTCATAATGAATTATATTTTATTTATAAAACAACAATTACATAGCTTCATACACACTCACACAACATATAGTATTTTGGCTTATTTCTATTTTATTTTATATATCGTTTTCCTTATTATATAACATTAATTATTATATATCGTTTTCTTTCTGTTTTTTATATCTTGGATTGTAGTACCATATTGAGGACATGATTTTGAGCGCGAGAGGAATTTTGTTTGTATCTACCATCAAATTTGTACTATATCCTTTGATTTATTTTGGTTAAATTTAAACCTTTAAAATTGAGGTGAAATTATAGTATTTATTTTTTGGAATCCTAGGTGGTTTTGATTGGGGTATATTAAAAAGTGCATAGGGCATGATGCCATTTTTCACCAGATTTGGTGTATGGGTGTTTACAAACTAGGGACAAGAAGCATCTATTATCTAATCATGACAGCACATGAAACTTTGAAACTGAAACTAGGTAATAATAAGGTCAAGAGTAACCAGCCAAAACTATAATAAGAGAAAATTTGATGTTGTTTCGGTGTATTTGCCGTGGAAAACGGGAAGGAAGTTGCAGAAAAATCGAGGCTGTTACGATACATTCGTGACCAGGATTATTCATGGATTCTTCATCGAAGAACTTCATTTGGTTCATTAAAGAAAATTATAGTTAATTATTTTTGTTCACGTAATAAATTATAATTGAATTGTAAATGTAAAAAATCTTTATATTATCATTGTATTTCAATTAAGCTAATAAGGATGACGTTTAATTTTAAAATTTTTTAAAAATCAAAACTTATTTTTTTATTTTAAAAAGTTGTTATGAAAGTTTTATAATTTTAATCTCAATTACATCACACATAAATAATAACAATATAATGGTGGCAAGGACAACAACAAAAGTGGTGATTGTGACAATAACGACAATGGTGACATCGGATGTGGTGGTTTAGAGTTTAAAATGATCTGGATGACAATGAGGTTATGGTGGTGGTGGTGATAGCAATGATAGCAGTTGTGGTGGCAATGGTGGTGGTGGTGATCAAGGGTGATAAAATGGACTAGTGAGCTAGCCCTAGGCCCATTTAAATACAAACTAATACGAGTTGAGTTAGAAAAATGGAAACAAACCAAGAAATAAGGCTCGAAGTGCAACTAAGTCGATACCTAACAAAACATAAATAACTAAATACTTGTAAAAGTATTCGAATTTGATTTTGGTATCCTAAGCTGAGTCTATCTGTCATATTCAATTTTACTCATGGTGTGTGTTTGGAGGGAAACGAAAGGAGAAAAATTATGAAGGAAGTAATGGTTCGGAGAACAGACTTAAAAGGGGGGTTGAATAAGTCTATTCACTTTTTCAAACCAAAAAGTGATATTTAAAATGCATTTCGCACAGTGGACCAGACTTTTGTTGAGACGAAGAGCGTGAAACTTTAATTGAACGAGCATATTTTTGTCAGACTTTTACTATCGAGTATAACAATAATAGTGCACCAGACTTTTAATAGTAAAAAGTGAGAGAGAAAGAGATAATACACAAGCGATTTATACTGGTTCACCTCCAACTCGGAGACTACATCTAGTACCTTCAAATTTGAAGGATTTCCACTATGTAAAAACTTTTTATATAAACAGCCCAGACCGAGCTTACGAGTATTATTGACTCTAGCCACTCCTGGCTTAAGCACAACCCATGCTTTTGAGTATTCTTGAATCCAGCCACTTCTGGCTTAAGCACACCCCGTGCTTTCGAGTATTCTTTTGCAAGCACCCACTTCTGGGGCAGACCCAAGTATTCTTTCATGAGCCACTCCTGACTCAAACCCATGTATTCTTTGCAAAGCCTCTTCAGGCCAAAGTGTTTCCCAATAGCTTACTTAGACTTGTGTTTTTTAAAGATTGAAAATATTGATACATAAACAATTGGGTATGTATGTGTTCTTTAGATTTTGTGAGACCTGCCCATCTTTCTCTTTTGATTCAATCTCACAAGCTCTTTCTCTTTTTCTTTTCTTCTTCTATTTTTCTTCATGTCTCTCTATTCTTCTTTTGTGATCTCTTTTCTTTTCTTGAGAGACATCTATGTCTATTACACACGCATATATCCTTATGTATCTCTCTCATTCTTTCATTGTATGTAATCTCTCTACCCATTTGCCTGGAGGTTGTACAACATATAAATACTTGTTTCATGGAGATAGATCCATTGGATGACCGTTTGAAATTTATTCTATCTCATGAGAAAGTAATTTTTCTTCTGATTGGTTAGAGAGACGCTCTTCATATTTTGTATGGAATGAAGAGCTTTTGTGATGAAGACAAACAAAGATTGTACACTTTTCACCAAATGAGATATTCCTTGATTAAAGGAATTTTAACATCTTAGAAAGATGGTGAAAGATGCATGCTTTGAGATCAGCTCAAGATTTGTCTTGCTTGGGTACCTTTCTTGTTGTGATAAATCTTTTCGCTAAGACGGAAAGGTATTTTGTTGGGTCATCATATGTAGGTCCAGACTTAATTCGTTCAAAGGTAACATCTGAAGCTAGATTGATGTCTGGTGAATTGTGAAGTGTTAATCATAAGACTCAAATCTTCAAGAGATATTCCAATTCTTCTTACACAATTCCGAAGAGGGTCTGGAGCAGCTTTTATCTTGACAGATTGTGAGGATAGAGTCTGATTAAAGTAGGTCACTTAGAGGAGATGACTCTTCCATGTTCTTGATGCTTGTTAAATGTCTTGACTATTCTGAGTCTATTATAAGTTCATTATGAACGCTTTTTCTTTTAAGATGCGTTTTGTACACGCAACATAGATATGAGAGCTTTGAAGAGTGTGCAGTCATAGGTGGAGTAGACGTAGCTCTAGTTTCACCAAGAAGAAAAGCTTAGATTTAGAGAATCTCTGAATGCGTAAGATAGAGGTAAAACTTAGTTGCTTTTCAGACTAGATTAAAATCCTCCCTATTTAGTCAATCTTCCTCACTACTAAAAAAACACCTTTTAGCGACGGAAAAACTTGGTCGCTAATCCGTGCCAAGACCGTCGCTATATACCTTAGCGACGGCATTTTAGACGGGAAACCATCCGTCGCTAAAACCCTCGTCGAAAACGGGTCAGCGACCATAAAACAAACGTCGCTAAAATACCGACGGCATACTGCCGTCGCTAACATGGTCTCTGCTTCACTGACTTCAGCCGTCGCTAACTGTGGCCATAGAGCGACCTCATCTCTCCGTCGCTAGTAGCGACGGTCGTTCACCGTCGCTGTAGTTATTCATACAGCGACCTGATTCTACCGTCGCTAGTGGTTATTCATACAGCGACCACAATATCCGTCGCTACTGGCTAGTCAGATAGCGACCGTCGGTTACTGTCGCTGTTTGTTTCTCATAGCGACCTGATTTGATCCGTCGCTATTTATTTCTCATAGCGACCGTCGGCTACCGTCGCTAACTTGAATTTTTAAATTTTTTAAAATTGGTTTAATATTGACTGGTTTTGTTAATTTAACTTTAAAAATGTATTAATATTTTGTATTTTGTATTGGCTGATAAAATTTTATAATTAAATTTAAATAATTTTTTTAAAATATTAAATTATTATTAAAAACAAAATAATAAATTAAATTTATTTATCAAATAGGTTGAATTATTAATGATAGGTACAATAAGGCTTTTTGATTTGAATTTAATTACCAATAAATATTGACATAATAAATGAAGAATGACAAAATAAATACTTAATAAAATATAACATAAAAACTAAAAATCAAATATACAATGTGTATAAATAATAAAAATACAATCATGGTGGTGGGGGATCCTGGGGTGGTGGTGGGGGCGCCTGGGAAGTGGGGGGAGGTAGCCTCGCCATCAACTGCATCAGTAGCTCCTGCTGCTGAGCAAGTTGCCGACGAGTCTCGGCGTGCTGCTCCTCGGCCCGCTGTCGGTCCACCTCGGCCCGCTGTCGGTCCGCCTCGGCCCGCTCCAACAACAACTGCCTCTGACGTCGCTCCTCCTGTAGCTCATCGTTCAGGTTTTGAATTACCTGAACGACCTCAGTCGGAAGACCAGAGGAAGACGAAGAGGAAGGGGTCTTCCCCTTTTTCGTCAGCTGCGTGCCGACGCCACCCAATCCAAATACCCTCCCTTTCTTGTTCACACCGCCAACAGCCTCCATATAGATGGCGTTGTCGTCAGAACAAGATAGGGTGGGAGGAACCTCCCCTTCAGGAGTGGAAGCTACCAGGTCCGCCTCCTTCTCGGCCCTCCTGGCCTGATACGCCTCCTGTAAATTCAAAAACAACGATAGGATTAGTAAGCTGATTTGTAAATTATAAGCATGTGTCAGTTAAAAGTAAATACCGCTAGATCCGTAGTCTTCTGGTTTACCCATGCACCGGCTTTATTCTTCTTGGTCATTTGCATGACCTCAAACAAAGAAGGCTCCTGGTGCTCCCTCAGCTCCTGTGGTGGACAAAAAACATTGAGATTATTATTTGTAAACATGTAAGACGAATCATAATAGAAATGTTTAACATAAATATACTTACAAATCTTTTCTTGTGCTCGAGGGTTGAAATGCTACCCCCAGTGTAAACCGAGGCTACAGCATCGGCGGTTCTGTTGGCCCTGTTCCGAGCACTCGCCTACTGGAACGGGACCCCGCCCCACTTCTGGACCATCCCGTCCCAATGGTCCTCCGGGATCCAACGAGGGCGCTCACCCTTGTCCCTCACCTTCCAAAGGGTACTCTTGATGATTTTGGAGGTCTTTGTGGCAAAGACCTTCCTAATCTCATCAATCATACCCTCCGCCCACTGGTAATCACGCTGTAAAATGAAATGAGAAATCAAAATTAATAAGAGGTCTATTTTACAAATCAAGTCACAACAAATGAACTAGGAACTTACCGAGAAGGTGTCAAACCACCTATCTTGCACAACCTTCCCAGCATCTGTCCAAGATATATATGGACCATCCCACTGGGCCTTTAAAACCTTAGTAATCGCTTTGGTTGTGCGACTACTATCAACAAAGCTGTAATGACAACAATTATGTTAGGAGTAAAACAACACACAATCTAGGGAGACTCCCAAAATTTCGGCAGAGTCTCCCCTGTAAATGTAACATTTCCAAGTTTTTGGTTTAGTTACCCTGTTACAAACAGAAGAGTGCCCAGTACAATTCAATCTATACAAGTACTAATTAAAGTAACATCCAATAAACCAACAAGTCTTTCCACTAAAGTTTAATATAAAGTATCATACAAATAACATAAAAGTATTTGAGGTTTAGTCACTTACTCGTCTCCGGCCGGCACGGGTACCAACATGGGCAGAGGGGATGCCGGAGGTGGGGTCGCCTGATGGCCATGGTCCTCCAAGCCACCAGCTCCAGGACTCTACTCTGGGGTGGTCAGTCGGGGTGATGGGGTGGTCTGCTGTGGTGGTGGTGGTGGTGGTGATGGAGTGCTCTGCTGTACTGGTGATGGAGTGGTCCGCTGTAGTGGTGATGGAGTGGTCTCCTGTCCTGGGGTGGGAGTCCCCTGCCGGAATGTCGGGGTCCTGGACCCACCACCCCTACTGAAGGGCAGTCGACGTCCCGTCATCTGTGGATAAAATCATGAAAAGAAAGGTTAGTCTCAGGATATATATAAACCTATGTAACATTTTGTTTAACGACTACATACTCCGTGTCTGTTTCAGTTTCAAATTCCCCCTCAGTTTCAGTGTCACTGTGGTTATCTGTTTGAACAAGTTCATCAGTATCCAAATCAGCCCTAGACCGTTTTGATCAAGAGACAAGGTCTTTGTCAATGTGTTCACCCCCCGTAGTGGCGAGTGTCTCATCCATTATGACTGGATCAATGTTGAACAACAAATTGGCATCGTTGAGCTCGTGTAGTGCAAGCTGATAAGCGTCATCGACCTCCTCGGAGACATTGTCAGTGATCTGACTTCGGGCCTTGGCCTTGATTACTGCATACCAGTCTCGATGTCCTCCCGGGAAGTCGGTGTAATAAACCTGCTCAGCTTGTTGGGCAAAAATGAAGGGATCAAACCCTTTATATCTACCATTCTTCTTGACCTCAACTAAGCCGTAGTTGTTGTCAACCTTTGTTCCAACACCGATTGTGTTGTCGAACCAATCACATTTGAATAGAACAATATCTCTTCTTAGTCGTCCAGAGAATGAAACTTCAACAATCTCCGTCAGCACTCCATAAAAGTCTTCTTCCAACTGACCGGCGGTGCCTTTAACACAAACCCCGTAGTTATGGGTGCGCATCCCTTCACTCCATTGAAGAATATTAAGCTTGTAGCCATTTACGTAGTAAATAGGCCATTTTTTAACAGTTTTCACCGGCCCCCAAGAAAGGGCTTGGAGTAAAGAATCTTCAATATGGTTGTTAGGGTCTTGTATCTATGTACAACATAAGAAGTAGGTCATCGTTAGATAACGGGAGTTAGAAGCAAATAGGCTTAAAAACACTTGGTATACGGGTCTTACGTGTTGCACGAACCAACCAACGAACTTGGATGACACCTCACTATGAATTTGGTCATCAGTTAAATCATTTTGCTCAAGTTTTAGCATATCTGTGTATAAGCTATTCAAAGGAAACAAATAAGTTTAATATAAAAGCTACGTTAAGAATGTATAATATAACTTCCATGACTTACTCAATAAAGGGTTCCACTTCTGGGCAATTTAGAAGAATGTACAAGTGAGCCGCCTTTCGATCTTTCTCATCAATGTAACATTTTGTGAGCCTGCCCCCCGGGTGACCAGGATAGTTGAAAATCGATGTTTGTTCATCAAACCCTGTGCGGCTGGCTACCCCAAGATTGCGGGGAATTCTACTCATTCTAGTTTCTATCTCCGTCGGAAAATAGAAAGAAGCAAAGGTTGTCATTTCTTTGACTAAGTATGCCTCACAAATTGATGCTTCAACGTAGGCTTTGTTCGACACTTTATCTTTTAAAGAGCGTAAGAATCTTCAACATCATTAACAAGATAGTGTTAAGTTAGAAAATACTATTATAAGAAGTGTTTGCAAGGAAATTAAAGAGTTCACCAAGCATTCACCTTTCGAATGGATACATCCAACGATACTGCACTGGGCCACCAACCAAGGCCTCGTACGGTAGATGGATAGGCAAATGCTCCATGGAGTCAAAAAAACTTGGTGGGAAAATCTGCTCCAACTTACAAATCAATACCGGGATAGTTTCTTCCATCTTCACAAGTTTCTCCACAGTCAACGAAGTAGCCGTCAACTCCTTAAAGAAGTGACTCAACTCCACCAACGGTTTCCAAATAGGCTTCGGTAAGGCATGAAACGCGTACGGGAGTAGTTGTTGCATAAACACATGGCAATCATGACTTTTCATGCCAAACACCCTGCCCTCCTTCACGTCGACACATCTACTCAAGTTAGAAGCGAATCCGTCAGGCAGGGTCAACCCATTCATCCAAATACACACAGCAATCTGTTGTGGTCTAGTTAAAGCATATTTTGTATGGGGTTTAAACATTCTTCCACGTCCCGCATCCCTCAACTCCAACTCCTTCCTGGAACACCAAATCGAAAGGTCTAGACGACTCTTCTCGTTGTCCTTTGTTCTCCCTTTGATGTCCATAACAGTGTCAAAAATATTCATGAAAACATTACGTTCAGTGTGCATGACATCAATGTTGTGTCTTAACAATAAGTCTTTCCAATATGGCAAATCCCACAAGACACTCTGCTTCACCCAGTGGTGTTCCTTACCGTAACCCGCAAACTCCTTAACACTCTTGTCCCAGATGTAAGGATACTCTTCGACCCTCTGCCAAACCCGTGCACCAGATAACCTACGGGGTGGAGGTTCATTAACAACCTTGTTCTTCTTAATTTTGTTTCTCCTAAACGGGTGATCCAACGGTAGAAACTTTCTATGACAGTCAAAGAAACTTGTCTTGCCACTAACAGGGAGTGATTCCCCCCCGGTTTGTTCCATGCATACAGGGCAAGCAAGCTTCCCAGACGTGGACCATCCAGAAAGCATACCACAGGCCGGGAAGTCGTTAATAGTCCACATCAAAACAGCACGCATCATAAAGTTGTTCTTCAAAGACGCATCGTATGTCATTACCCCGACATCCCATAACTGTGATAACTCTTCAACCAATGGTTGCAAAAACACGTCTATGTTCGCCTTTGGATTTTTGGGTCCTGGAACCAGTATAGATAGAAACATGACCTCCCTCTTCATACACATATCAGGAGGCAGATTGTATGGGGTCAGGATGACTGGCCAACAAGAGTAATCCCTTCCGTATTGACCGAAAGGGTTAAACCCATCACTACATAAGCCAAGTCTTACATTGCGCGGCTCACCAGAAAAGTCCGGATATAGCTCATCCAAACACTTCCATGCTTTCCCGTCGGAAGGATGGCAAAGAAACCCCTCTTGTGTTCGGTTCAGAGCATGCCAACGCATGTGTTTTGCCGTGGACAATGAGGCATATAGGCGTTGAAGACGCGGTGTTATAGGGAAGTACCGCATTTTCTTCCTGGCCGTCCGGGTTACCTTCCCTCTCCTTTTAACGGTCTTGTAGCGTTCCTCATTACAATGTAGACATTTTGTGACACTATTGTCTGCAAACTCATTTTTGAACAACATACATCCACCAACACAACACTCTATCTTCACACAACCCAACCCTAAGTTTGCCACTTGTTTCTTAGCACGGTACAGGTTTGCTGGCATTCTGTGATTACTAGGCATGGTGGATCCCATCAGATTGACCATCCTATTAAAACAACCTCCAGAAAGATTATAATCTGCCTTTAGGCTTAAAGCAGCTAGGGAGGCGGATAACTCAGTGTGACTGTTGCACCCGTCCCACAATGGAGTCTGAGCCGCCGCCAACAAATCATAAAATCTCTTCACCTCCGGATTAGGATCCTCCTCTACATTGTCAGAGTCTCCATGACCTGCTTGGTCATTATGTTCCAGCATACGCCCGGTGGAGGGTCCAACATGATCCATCACCATTTGTTCTATGTTGTTGTACGTATCCCTGTTTCCTCCAACCTCGTAGTAAGACTGTTGCACGGTTACGTCTGATGGTCTACGCGGTAATTGTTCACCATGGTTGTACCAGCAGTGGTATGTTTCCATGAACCCTTTCTCAGTTAGGTGGCACATGACATCATCCGCGTATTCAAAACTCATGCATTTGCACCTTGAGCACGGACAACAAATCTTCTGAGTCACTTCAAATCCAGGCGTGTTTGCCGTAGCGAACGGAATGAACTCCAATAGCCCCATCATAAACTCTTCAGTCACTCGTCGATTGCGATCTAGTCGGTTGTACATCCATCGCCGATTTGCCGGTACCTTCATTTACAATATCTAACAAGCACGATTTCTGTTACTTTAAATTATTGTAATTTTATTTCACTAACGGTTGTGAATCACTCTCTATCTCTTTGATGTTGCAAATTGGTGTGGCCCTATCCCATTCGGGATGAATATGCAACCATCTGTAACCCATCGATGTTGTATGTGGTCTATCTTGCGTCGTTGATGTTCATTTGAAATTTCGGCAGCATTTCGCATTAGTCCCCGAGTACACAGAGATACGTACGGTATGAAACACCACACGCAGACATGCACCCTGGGGACAATACGAAACACCATAACCGAAATTTCATATGAACATTCAACGTCTTAAGATAGACTATATACAACATTGATGGGTTACGCCCTACTGGTTACAAATTCATACCAAACTGTCCAACTGGGACAATTCAAGATCCAACACAACACGGTACATTAGCCGGTTGTTTTGAAACTTGAACGGGAATCTAATGGGTACACACATGACTAAACTCTACATTATTAAATCATGAGTTTCATTTTTTAAGTTTCCTAAGAAAGGGAGCCTGTCAAAATTTTGGCAGAGTCTCCCCTGTAAACTGGACATTTCCCAAATTTACGAATGACCTGTTACATACAGAAAACTTTCCAGAAATGATAAATATACATACCATACGTATTGTATATGATATTCAGAGTTATGAACACGATCGAGAGACAAGGTTATCAGTACATAAAACCAATGCCTAATGAGCTCTGCTCTCCACTAACAAACAACATTACACATGCATAAAGAATCATGTTATCAGCACACAAAACCCTTCCCTAATAATGAGCTCTGCTCTCCACTAACACACAACATTACACATGCATAAAGAATCATGTTATCAGCACACAAAATCAATGCCTAATGAGCTCTACTCTCCACTAACAAACAACATTACACATGCATAAAACTCATTATAAACACATCAAAACCAGTTCCTAATCTCTCTACTAACAAACAACAATTCACATGCATACATATACCGAGAAAGTCAGCGTTAGGGGATTACCTAGCGAAAAAAGTCGGTGATGAATACGGAGCTGAAGAGAGACGATCAGAGACCACGCGTGATCTGTGTTACTCTGTATGACAAACCAAGAAGTCGTTAGAAAGTTACAAGTAGCAAGGAAACTAAACAAAGAGAGACACGCAAAGCAAATAATAGATTACACAGCCACGACTTCTTAGTGATCTAGACACTTGGGATCCACGTGAGAATGAGTCCATGAGAGACGCAACAGAGACTACATTTGCATTATTAAACATTCTAAACGTTATTTGTAAAGACTCTTCTTAGATGAGTTAATTAGTTAAAAGACCCAAGTTGTTTCAGGTCAAATGCACCATTCTCTTCCTGTTGGCCTAAACATTTCAGCTTGTGCAGCTGCAATAGGAGTACCAGAGGTGTTTGCAGGCTACTGTCCACCACTTGCCATTGTTAATGGAGGTGATTTCAACAAGAAAAAAAATGAGTAGAAGAGAAAACAGAGGTTGCAAGGGCTGTTGCAGGAGGGTGCAGTAGCAATGGGGCTGTTGCAGAAGGGTGCAGAGCTATGGGGTTGTTGTAGGAGGGTGCAGAGCTATGGGGCTGTTGCAGGAGGGTGCAGTTGCAGGAGGGTGCAGTTGCAGGATTGGGGGCTTCTTTAGGACTTAGTGTGCAATGTTATCCGCGCACACTCCTAAGACCAAATCCAAGAATTAAAGGCCAAGTGATGTGGCGCAATATGAAGGATGGTGGGTTCATAGTGAGTAGAGCCTATAAAGAGGTAAGCAGAAACAGTCATGGGCAAGTGCAATTGAGTTTCAAGAAGTTGTAGCAGTGGAAGAGCACACATAATTACATTCATATGGTGTGGAAATTGTTGAATGATGGGTTGGTAACTAATGAATGGAGGAAAAAAGGAAACTTGGCTCAATCGTCAAAATGCATCGTGTATGGGCATGCAGTTAAGGATGTACTTCACGTGATCCAAAATTGTACACTTGCCATGCAGTTGTGGAGGCATATGTCTATTGTGGCCGTTGATTCATGGTTATGGGGGGAGAATGTGGCACGTTACGTTTGTTGTTACTATTGATTCTCTTTGGCGAGCAAGGGACTTGAACTCTTTTTCGAAATAAGGATACTAAGTTGTTCTGCACTCAATTCATCATAGAGTGTTTGGGATTCGAAATGTGTTTAATAAATAAGGTCGAGGTTTGAGTGGATAGGTTGGAGTTATGGATCAGATGGTGAGATGCATTAAAAGAAATACAGATAGAGCCTGTGAGGATTTTGGAGGTATCACTGCTTGTGGAGGAGTGGCAAGGGATCACTTGGATGGCTTCAAGCATGAGTATTTGATTTGTTTGATGCTCGATGCTGTGGAGATTATGGTATGATACTACTATGAATTGTAGTCATGTGCTGGTGGAGACATATTCTAAAGCAGCTTTGAGATTTGTTGATCTTGGGTGCCAAAGTCATCATCTTTGGACCAATTTAGTTCAAAAGATCTGGGTGCTAGCTTCTTGGATGGAGCGAATTATTTAGGCTCATATAGATTTAAAGGAAATACGATAATAGATATGTTAACGCTTACAATATAATGGGAGATGTTTAATTTTTTGAGTTTACTGCTTCTTTTGTTTCTACTTTAATTAGTTCCTCATATGTAGGATCTCTCGATCTTAATGTTGACCAAAGGATTTAATTTAATCTTAAAACAATGTATTTGTCCGTCAAAAAACAATAAAAACATGCTTAAACCCAACCAATGAAACACGGGCTGATTGGAGCAGCCCAACCCGACCCATGCGTCCCGGTTTCATCGTACATCGTACGGTGGATAGTTGGTTGGTAGTTTTGTTAATCAATCAACGGTGATGGTGAGGCATCCTCGTATTCTAAGATCAATATTGAAAACTCTTGTGCTCTCCTCTTCTCTCTCACTCAGCGACAAACCTGAACTGAAGTGAACCATGGCTTCATCATGTGGGAGACTCACCCTCACAGCGTTGGCGGTGATAGCTTTTGCAGCAGTCTCTCTCCACCAAGCTTCTGCTTCATCTTCTGCCCTCGGCAAGTTTATCGACGAAACCGTCAATTCCCACAAGATCGTTATCTTTTCCAAGACCTATTGCCCATGCGAATTCTATCTCTCTTCCTTTTTATATTTTCATCTTCTCCCGTGCTGTTGGATCTGCTGAAGTGGTTTAATTGAAACGTTTTTTCTTTATGCAATTGTCTTTTGCGTGTTCTGTTCTTAATTATGAAGAATCAACAAAAGCATTTCGAGATCTGATGTGACAACATTCATTCGTGTACTGTGAAAAATTGGCTGCTGTCTGTAACCAATATTTCTGAATTCTAAATCGCAATTTCCTGTTTGTATCGTATCTTATTGTATATGAAATCCTACATTGTTGCTTATGTTTTGAATACAACTATATTGATCTGAAATTTGGAACACATATAATCTGATTTTATTTTGTGTATAGATTCCTTATGTTATGCTTGCATACATGTACATTACACACACGAACATAAATATACACACATATGTATGAGAAAGAAATTAAGTAAAATAAAGTAAAATATAAGCAACATAACAAAAGATCTAAATTAACATTAATAAACTTTGAGGATTACTATAGACTATTCAGTGTTTCCTATCATTTGCAAGAAAAAAAGTCTAAAATGGCAAGCTGAGGGAGGGCAAACCTGAGAGACAGATAGAAAGCTGAGGGAGGGGGAACTTGAGAGAGAGATGGAAAGCCCACCCAATCCAAACCTACGACAGAGATGGAAAGTAAAGGGCTTCAATGCCTTCGACGGAGAAGAGACAGTGGAGAAGACGGAGAGGGAGACGGTGGAGAAGACGACGGACGTGAGAGAGAGACGACGGAGAAGACGGTGGCTCGTGAGAGATAGACGACGGAGAAGAAGCTGCCTTCGTGAGTGGGACTGACGGAGGCAGTGGAGGTCAAGAGAAGAGGTAGCCAAAGAAGTGATTGACGAGCGGTAGCCAGAGAAGAGGGAAAAGGGTTTAGGGATTGGGGGATAGCAGAAGTGATTGACAGGGAAGGTCTGCATCGAGTAAGTTGTTAAACTTAGCGACGGAACGAATCCGTTGCTATCAAGGTCACTGAATTAAAAACCACTAGCGACGGAAGACTACATCCGTCGCTACATTCCCTCCAAAATTTTGGAACCCTTCAGGAACCTTAGTCACAGACACGTTCCGTCGCTGAAGTATCAAACAATAGCGACGGGCATCGTCCACCGTCACTACCTTGTTCATAGCGACGGCATATATCCTTCGCTGCTTTGTCAGAAGACATAGCGACTGTAGTATCACCGTCGCTATCACTTGGCGCCATATATAACTTGGAGGGAAACCAAAAAAAGGGAGGGAAATAACTTTAGCGACCGTGTCAGGGACGGGGTATGAGTTAGCGACGGTATTAGTGATGGTTATTTGCCAAATTCAGCGATGGCGTATCGGTGGTCGCTAATATGGTCACTGTTTTCGTTTTCGAAGTCCCTTTTCTTCTACCCGTCGCTAATGCGGTCACTGATTAGCGACGGTGTTCGGCGGTCGCTATTGGTGTGTAGCTATTAGTCATTTTTCTAGTAGTGCCTTTTTGCGAATCTTTTCAATAAGCTTTTGATGAAGATGACTTGTGACCATTGATGCTTCATGTACCAGACCATTTCTGAGATGATTCAAGATGAGGAGACAGAGTCTGATGTTTTCGTGTTTTCTGAAGCTTGAAGTGATGTTGTTCGAGTTTGGGTCTGGCAGGTTACTTTGATGAGAGAATTACTTTTGAAGCGTAATGCCAGACCTTTAGATTCTTCTTTTGTCTTAGATTGAAGAGTCTATGTTGCGACTAAGCTATTCAGACTTTTGATGCATAAGCTTTTTATGCGTAGGCTCCCCCTTTCTTTTGTAGCTTAGGCCTTTTCCTGAAACACTTAAATACCCACATCAAGTGATAACAAACGTCTTCATTTAAGTTAGAATTCTTAATGTTAGTTATCAACAAATCTCATGAGTTATGGTTAAAATGATTCGACATTTTCCAGACTTTTCTTCAACAGGAAGGAATAAGATTGAAAATGAAGTTTCCCTTATTTGTTTAGAATGAAATGAAGGAAAGGAAGAAAAAAAGTTACGGGACCCAACATAAATTAATTCATTTTTAAGATGGAAAGAAACAAATGAAAACATGGTGAACTTGTTGTTTAATAAATATCAATAATTTAATAAAAGTCATTGAAATTTCAAAAAATTAATAATAATTATGTGTATACTAAATTTTATTATAATAAAATTAAATTTTTAAATGAATAATTTAATCTATTTCTTATATAACTAATTTATTTCCATTTACATTTTTTCGTCCATTCAAATAAGAAAAGATTCATTTTTTTATTTATTTACCTTTTATTTCTATCCATCAAAAGAATATACTTTTCCATTTTATTTTTTATCTCATTTGGTTTATTTCTATTTTTCAATCTTATTTCTTTTCATCTCATTTCCTTTACACTTAAAGGAAGTTTCATGGTACAAGGTCGACCCTAAATTATTTTACTTGTTATTAAAATATGTTACAAAAATAAATAATTAATTAAAAATGGTTTATAAAGTAGAGTAATTAAATATATTTTTAAAAAATCCTAAATACATTGATTAGTTACTAAGTTATTATTTTACTTTTACTAATATAGTATCTTGTGTAAATTTCTAACTCGATAAGATACATATATACATGTATAATATACACAATCCTATAATATTTACCTTATTTTCTCTTAAAAGCAAAATATTGAATGTGGTTATTAGCTTTTTTGAAAATAAAAAAGATAATTTCAAAACTGAAAGCCAAAATCAATTTTAATGATTTTAAAATGTTGTTTTGAAATTATTTTAAAAATGAATTAAACTATTTTATTTAATCAAATTTTATTTTCAATTTTTTTTCTAAAAGCTTAACTTATAACTAGCAAAATACGATGACCTAAATTTGTATTAAATAATAAATTCAAATGCCTATTTTCAAAATTTGCTTTAGGCCTCCAAATATGTAAAGTCGTCCTGTATGATACCGATGGATCATATTATGATATTTTATCATCCTTAGCATGATGACTCTTTGTTACTTATTTTAGGATTACTTTACTGATTTAGGCTAATTTTATTAGTTTGGACTTTAATTAGTAACTCTAGTTAATTGTTGCATTTTAGAGTTTTTAACATTTGTTTACTAATTTGGCCATAACTCTTGATGTGGGTGAAGTTTTTTAGTAATTCTTATGACATTGGAAATCTGACTCAAAGAGCTTTAAGTGGATACCTCATTTTCTAAATTTGGAGTCCTAATACTTACGAACATTTAAAGTTAGTCACCTAATGTTATTACAAGAATTATGAGAATTGAAGTGTCCATTAGTAGTTTTCATGTAGAATTTGGGCTTAATTATGTTTTATAGCTCATTAAACTTTCAGAACTTACTAGTTTAGGTTGAGAATTAGGTTTAGCCTCTTTGCCTTCATATAAAGAATTGCCATTAAAGTAATTTTGGACATTTTTCCTTTAAACATTAATTTATAGTTTTAATTTGAGATTTTGTGTTTTAGTCTTCTCTCTTTCCTTTTGCACTTTTGTGTATGTTCTATATCACGATTGAATTCAAAATTGTCTTTGTGTTTTCAAACACGATGGAAGATTAAACCTGTTTGATTGATCTACGGTTTTGAGCTCGTAAAGCAATGAGGTAAACATTTCATTTGTCTTAATTCAATTTGATTTTTAATTCTTACCTTCTTAATCTTATTACAACCATCTATAATTTGAACTCGGACCGCTTTGGTGTGATTCAGGAAAATTCACGCTTGTCAAATTTGTTACTTGTGTGAACTCAAATTTATGTTCGCTTAGTTTAAACTTTTGAAATCGGATTAAGAAGAATCTTATCAAATCGATTGGAGACGTTTGTTCAATGGTCATTCAAGGAATTCAAATTCAAAATGTAACATCCCAGTTTTATAATTAAATTATATTTATGAATTTTGTCAGGTTCTAGATAATTTAGGGGTATAATTTATTTTACCAAAATATTTTGAAATTAATATGGAAAATTAGAGTATTAAGTTTTGGTTAGAGCGGTATAATTAGATTTTTGTTTCAACTTGTTTATAGAGTTAACTACAATCAAAAGACAACAGTTACCTAACCCAACCTACTTAAAAGGTTTCACCCGCTCTCTTTTACACACACACACACTCTCTCACACCTACCTTACTAACCATATTTCATTCTTATCCTTTCCCTTATTCTCTCATATTTTGTTCTCACTTCCACTTACCAAGACATAAACGCATTTCTTCTTCTTCTTCTTTTTCACCCAATACTACCCACATAAGCTTTTCTTCCCTTCTTCCCTCTCAAATTCATTTTTCTCTCTCTATATCAAAGCATAAAGTCACTCATCTCTCCTTCCCCACCATCACCCATAATAAAACCCATTTCTTTTCTCCCACACAATTTCAAATTCCTCATCCCATGTCATCATCTACTTTATTCTTTCAAGGCAAAGGAAATGGGCTTTTGTATTCTTCTCACCATTTTGCTCACACATAAAGGTAATCATAAAAAACTCATTTTCTCTTAATTTTGTTTAACATAGGTTTTGATTTTTGAACCTATGATATGTTTTCTTAGAACCAAACATATCCCTAAATTTCATGCTTGTAAGAATTAATGGTTGTGTTTAGGTTGTCAGTTTTTAGATTTTTTGGGTATATTTTGTGCAGATTAGAGCTAAAGCTAGGAAGAGCCTTATTTCACACTATGGTTATCTTCCCTAAAGTAAGGAAGATGAGATAGTGTAGTGAATAAGTAGGGAATAGATAGAATTATGGATTTGTGTGAAGTATAGTGTTAGATTTTACTTGTCCAAGAAATTACATAGTAGGTGTTTATAAAAATGTATGAATGATATGAGGAAAATGATATAGTGGAATAGTTGGTAACTAAAGTGCTTGTGTAGATTTTGTTACCCAATTGGCCTCTAGGAAACTCAAAAGGGGGAAGGGGGTGAATTGAGTTGTCAAGAGACTTTCCTGGAATAAAAATTTCTTCTAAAATCTTATAGTAATAAACCAAACCTTATGAAATCAATATAGAATACTCAAGTAAATTAAATATTAAAGCCAGAATTGTAAGGAA
Source organism: Clitoria ternatea (assembly GCA_037962975.1). NCBI lineage: Eukaryota > Viridiplantae > Streptophyta > Magnoliopsida > Fabales > Fabaceae > Clitoria > Clitoria ternatea. The sequence goes on along the minus strand of CM075671.1, from coordinate 198,728,103 downwards.
TTTAAGGTAAGGAAGATTGCAAACAAGGATTTTATACTGGTTCGGTCAACCCTGCCTACGTCCGGTCCTCAAGCAACCCTTGATATTTCCACTATACTTTCAAAGACTTCTTTAAAGAAGACAACCTGCTTCCACACCTTGGAAATCCTCCCCCTGTGGCGAAGCCTTTTACAATCCAAGAGAACCTTCTCTTGAAGTCTTTTATCCTTGGACATTAATTCCTAAGTTGCACTCACAAGAACTTAAAAAAGATCTTCACAAGGATGCCAATCTCTTCTAGAGTATATAAAACAAATTGAAGCAAAAAAATGAATAATGGCAGAATATGGCCTTAAGAACTTAATTCAAGAAAGAATACAAAGAATCAAGTGATTTTCACAAATAATTTGCATCTCTATTTATAGTAGGAAAAAAAGTGTCATTGGAGTCTCATAAAATGTGAAAAGACACGTTTTCAATTGATCTATGATAGGTTGTAAGGATTGGAGCTCAAAACCCTAAGAGATGCAATGGTTCATGCATTCTGGGCATCTGGTAATCGATTACATGAATATGGTAATCAATTACATAATTTGAATTTTAAAATTATTTTCCAATGTTAAACTTGGTAATCGGTTACATAAAATAGGTAATCGGTTACATAAAATAGGTAATCGATTACTTGCATTTGACTTTTTCTCAAAATGCTTCGTTTCATATTTCAAAATCATTTCCTTCAGGGGTAATCGATTACATCCATAGTGTAATCCATTACTGATCATCAAAATGTATATTTTTAAAGGCTTAGATCTTTAGGCCATAGGATCTCTTATTTATTCTTACATTATTTTCCTAAGGATTCATGCTTGATCTTGGCCAACACTCCCTTGTCATTATCAAAATCCATCTTGGTCTTCATTCTCCCCTTTTTTGATGATGACAATACCTTTTTTGAAAATCAAGAAAATATTTACAACTAGGAAAGATATATTTATTGAAGTTCTCCCCTTTAGTTTTGCACTTGATTATTTTTATCATTATAGCGACTATCATTATATTATTTAATCATTATAGAAACTATATAATTTTATTATGGCAATATTATAGCAACAAAAAAATTGAAGTTCAACATATTTTTATTGATTTTTAGATTTAGTCTCCCCCTTTGGCATTATCAAAATAAGGAAATAGTGAGAACAAAGTGGGACAACAAAGCATAAGTTTATTATTATAGAATCGAAAGGGAAACAACGGAAGAAAAAACAAAAATTAAAATTGTAAACATAACATATAATAATTCATAAAAAACTTCTAGGCGGAGTCTGGTGGTGGAAGGCGGGAGAGGATGGTATGCATGGTGGTGTCAACTTGATCAAAACGATCCTTGACATAGGACCGAAGAGATTGAAGCTTGGTGGCGAGGTCGGTCATGGAGAGAGAACCGGGAACGGGATCAGGATCGGATGGAGGAATGGTGACCTTTGGAACCCAATCACCATCTTTATTTTGTTTATATCCAAAGGAGGATAAGGCGGTCCTACCAATCATGAACAAACATTGGGGCTTAATGCAAAGGTCCTTGGTGATAGGCACATCAAAGTGGCAGAGAATGCGAGTGATCAATCCAGCATAAGGGAGCGAAGCATTGGCTTTCAAGGCCTTCTTCATGCAATACCGGACAAGAGCTCCCCAATTGAAAGGATTCACGGTCATGAGAGACCACATCAAAACTAAGTCCGCTTCAGTAACTTGGGCAAGGTTGGTGGTGCGAGGCATGATAATGAGAGCAATAATATAGTGCATGACTCGACATTTGAAGGATATGGAACTAGCCAACAATTGCCCTCTAATGTCAGCACCTTTATGAAATACCAGATGTCGAGTATCAAGACTATTATATTCATCAGCCCAAGCATCCGAGATGGTACCTTCAAAAATCTCGCTAAAGGGGGAAAGTTTAGAGAGTTCAAAGAACAGATCTTCATCAATGTAGATGGGAACCTTATTTAGTTCGGAGACGATGCATCCTTTGTTAAACTTCAGATTGTTACAAAATAATCGAACCAAGTCTGGAAAGTGATCTTCCTTCAAAGTGAGGAAAGGGATGAGGTCTTGGTATTCAAAGAATTAATAGTAGTCAAGAGATTTGATACATTGCTTATCAATGTACTTGGGGTCAATGATATCACGAGAATGAAACAAGGAATAGTAGTGTTCTTGTTGCTCAGGATATGAGAAAAATTCAGCATAGGTATGAAGGGAAGGGTTGCGGGGAATGGGTTTAGATGAGGAAGAAGGGGTGGTTCTCTACTTCTTGGATGCATGAAAAGGAGAGGGGAAAGCCATCCTGGGAGAGAAAAGAAGTGTAAAATGAAATGGTTTTGAAAATATGAGTGCTGACGTTAAAATATAGTCTCTGATTTACGTCTGGTAATCGATTACATGGGGGCATAATCGATTACAAAGAGACTGAAATTACACTGAGTGTGAGCAGTTGACGAGACATGAGCAGTTTCCACTGACACACGTGATCAGATGTGGGGGAGTGGGCTTGCATGGAAAAATGTGTGTGAAGGAATATTGAAAAGGCAAAAATAGTTTTGTAAAGTAATAATAATAATAAATGGGATTTAAACCAGTCAGAGAGAGAAAAAAGAGCATGGTACATCTTTTGATGTTCGTTTTAGAGAAAGAAAATAGTCAGACTTCTTTGGTTTATATGGTAATCGATTACGCATACTTGGTAATCAATTACAGAAGCCGTTTTTTGAGATGTGAGAAGGCTGACAGGTGTCGCGGAAAGTGGAGAGACATGGGAATACGAAAAGACAAAAAATTAAAGATCAAATTAATAATTTAAAATAATATTTTATTACAAATTAGACATTTAAAGAAGTTGGAATAAAAGGTTTACCTGACGTACCTTTGACCTGCATTGGGATGATCCTATTTCATGCTTGGAATCGATTATGATATTTTGTAATCGATTACGTTGAAACCTTTTGAGTTCTGACAACTTTTAAAGAGGCACGTGTGCATTTTCCTTATTTTCATAATCAATTACCATACTGTGTAATTGATTACATGCTGAAGAGAAAAAATTTCTAGCATGCTATATTGATTTAGTTAGGATTAATAATTCCTAATTCCGTTCTAATATGGAAAAATTGATCTTTTGGAAATGGTTTGGTGAAGATATCTGCTAATTATTTTGAGGTTTCTATGAATTCTAGAACGCAGTCCTCTTTTTGTACATGATCTCTAAGGAAATGGTGTTGTATTTTGATATGCTTAGTTCTAGAGTGTTGCACTAGGTTCTTGGAGAGATTAATGGCACTTGTGTTGTCACATTTGATAGGAATGTTTTCTAGGTGAACTGGTCTAAACCGGGGTGAACAATCTAGTGTGGGACCAACCATAAATGTCAACTGTTGAAAGTGATCTATACACCGGTACAGTGGGTATCTGATATTGTACCCTTTATCTCAGTGAGAGAATAAAGGTCTTGTAGTCTTGGAGCTCCTTCACACCAAGCTTTCGCGTTGATGAGGGGTGAAAAGTGGTGTCACTTGTGAAGATTCTCCGACGCTCAAGTCAGTAACCAGAAAAGGAATTCAAGGTTTCTAAAACGTAAGTTTGAGAATGAGTCTAACGTACTAGAGTAGTGAAAATGTTGGTATTTATGTACGTGCATGTGGAGAATAAAGAGTCTGTTAGGCCTAGGGGACTAACCGTACATTGTGCTATGTAAGATTCTGACACACGATCTGGGTGGCTCCGCGTCTCTTGCGAATGTTCCCCTGAACCTGTACCTTGTACTTTTTGTTGGGTGACATGGATGCTTTCTGACGTCTGATACGGGTTTACAGTCTGGAGGTTTACCTGCGACACCAGGAGTGAGCGTGAGAATAGATAAAATTACCTTCATGTCTATATGATGGTATCTAGACCGTATCACCTACTCCTTAGCTTGTTTGAGGGACTAAGTTACTCATATAAGCTATACTGCCTTGCCGGAGTCGCTTTTTTGGATGAGGATACTGACACAAGTAACTTTCCTCCAGAGTCCCCTTTTGTGGCCACGGTCACTAGCTTCGGACAACGTCTTGTTCTTATGTATGAAACCCAAGAGTTTTTGAATTTTGTAACTCCTCGCATTTAAGATTTATAAGCCCGAAACCTTAAGACACCACCAATGATGAGCAGTTATTGCCATTAACATGTGAATATTCATGGTTATACTCATAAGGATTGTTAACCCTCGTGGGTCATGGGTATTGGGCCCAAAATTCAAAAATTTTGGCCCATTGGATTTCAACTTTTCGTGAAACGACGCCACTTTCGCATGCCTTAGGTTGAAACGACGTCGTTGTTAGCCCTTGAGGAATTGCATTTTTTGACAAACGACATGCCTTCTGACCGATGGTTGTACCCCCTTCATAGCTATAAAATGGGGACTCAGACACTTTTTGGGAATCATATTGCTTCAAACTTAAGGAAAACTATGCTCAAATTTCCCTCTGAAGAAGAAGTTGTTGCTCTTATGTTCTCCTTCACTTTCTACCTTCAAAAACTTTTATAGGTAACCAACCTACTTCCCTTCTTCGATTAAATTCCTATGCATTTTAGTGTACTCACCATGCACTCTGGGCGAGATCGTGCTGGTCCCATTTATAGAGGGGGAAGAGTCTCTGCAAGGCCCTCAGGTTATTGGGGAGGAAGGATTCCTGTGGACCCTTCGAGGGCCGAGCCACGTCATCTAGAAATGGGAATACATCTCACTCAAGGCGAAGAGTGGTAATGTGTAACACCTCGAAAATAGGGTGTAAATTTTTCATGATTTAAAAATAATTATAAGTAAAAGAAACTCGATATAAATATAATACCAAATAATTACCCCGAATCATTTTAATAGCCTATCTCATATATGAAGATATGAGAAAGTATCGGAGTGCTCCTTGGACGATCGAACTCAAGATCGTCACAAGGGAAGAGCGGAAAATATAATTAAAATAGAGAATTATAAAAATTCCACATGAAAAGAGATTTAGAGATGCCTCATTAATTTGTTTAAAGAGTGATAATACAAATTCATAATAGTAATAATATTTCTAGAGATCAGGGAACTCAAAACATGCAAGGAAATTGGATAAAAGAAGCAAAAATGAAGAAAGTGGAATCAGAGTATCTCGCTTGAGTGAGTCCCTGTCTCGCTTGAGCGAGTCTCTGTCTTGCTTGAGCGAGTCCCACATGGGTCGCTTGGGCAAGACCAGCGAGTGTGAGTGAAAATGCTCCAGAACCATCTCCACGCTCGCTCGCTTAAGCGAAAAAGGGACAGAACCTTACTGCCCTTATGTCGCTCAAGCGAGGCCAGGCTCGCCTGAGTGAATTTCTTCCAGTAACTAATACCTGATGCATAAGCAATCTTGTTTGGGCAAGATACCAGCTCGCCTAAGCGAATTTCATCCAGTAGCAATTGTACCCCGCTCTCGCTTGAGCGAAGGCGAACCCGCTCGAGTGAGAAACGTCCAGAATGCATACACCAAGTGCAGGGGCATCTCGCCTGGGCGAATACCACTATCGCTTGGGCGAGATTGGGCCAGGGGCCCTATAACTGATACAGGGGTTTCTCGCTTGAGCGAGATTATTAGATCTTATGTAGAAAACGTAAATCTTCACAACCCAACATACTAAATCTCATTCCAAGCCAGTTTGATCAATTCCAACATATCATATACATCGTATTAGGCATATAAAACTTGCTCCAAACAATCATACTCATAAATTCTCATTCCAACTCATGAATCATATTCTAATTAAGCTTATTACTATATATGCTCTATAAAACGTAATTTTTCATATAAACCTTCATTCATTCATCAAATTTAGCCAGAATTCACATCATATTTATCATTCATACATTGTCAAGGTCATAAATGAAAATAAGCCATACACACAAGGGTCTCATTTTCCTACATGACCTCCAAAATCATCATTCATCTATTTGTCATCCTTACACTAGTGCAAAAAAGGGATTTAATCACGGTTAAAATTGGCCTTTAATCACAGTTCATGAACCGTGGTTGTTCCAGCCGTGGTAATAGATTAGGGCTTTTAATCACGGTTCACAACTGTGGTTATAGATCATATTTAATCACGGTTGCCAACCACAACCGTGATTAAAAGCCAACCTTCTATAATCTTCCACGCCACAATCCATACCCAACTCACCATCACCACCACCGTTCCTTTCGATCAGAGAACATGATTAAAAGTTCTGTTCACATCTCCACAGTTGCCACCAACATCCTCCTCAAAATAACCCCAACGTTGACCTTCAAAATAGAAAACCTCTATTATAGGAACAAACAGAAGCAAAACGTAGAGAACAAAAACAAACAGAATAACTAAGAAACATGTTAAGCCTTCATTATAATCGAAAGAAATAGAAAAGAAGAGATGTATAAAAGAGAAGCCTTACATGGTTGAACGATAAAATAAGAGAAGGGTCGTGTGGTGGTCGTCAATGGCGCGCAACGAGAATAGCAAAAGAAAACCTGCAAAATATATACGTAGAACCACGTTAGATCTAGAACATACAAAAATGCAAACGTCAATGGTAATGAGAAAACAAAAAGGAGAAATCTTTAGAGAGAAAGATGAGAGAAAACTAACAGAGAAAGATGGGAGAAAGCTAACAGAGAAAGAGAAGGAGCGCGACGTTCAAAATTTATATTTTGAAAACACCTATGACCACGGTTCCCAAACACCCGTGATTGTAGGGTATCTATAATCACGGTTTTCCTCTCAACCGTGAATGTAGGTATATTTTTTTAAAAATAAAAAAAACTAAAATAAAAAAATCTAGTTACAGATATAATCACAGTTTCCCATAAAGCCGTGATTATAGATGCCCTATAATCACGGTTTCCTCTCAACCGTGATTGTAGGTGCATTTTTTAAAAATATAAAAATTAAAATAAAAAAACCTGGTTGTAGATATAATCACAGTTTCCCATAAAGCCGTGATTATATATACCCTACAATCACGGTTTCCTCTCAACCGTGATTATAGGTACATTTTTTAAAAATATAAAAATTAAAATAAAAAAACCTTGTTCCTACAACCACGGTTACTTCATAACCGTGATTAAAAAACTTCCTTATATTTATAAAAATGCCACCGTGTATTTTTCAAACACGGTTTTCCCCTGGACCGTGATTATATCCCGTTGTCGTAGCCATTTTTTGCACTAGTTACAAGTTACCCATATTAATTCATGGCTATACCAAGTATCCATCATGTATATACATTACAAAAGAGTACATATAAGCCATAAAATCAAAACATTGCCGGCCAAGGCATCTTTACCACAAAATGACCTCCTTCACACAATTCCCCCACACATGAGCTCCATAGTCAAGCCCTACAACACAAAAGCTAAAAAGATAGACCACATGGAGAGTGAGTATACTTTCTCAATGAAGAAAAATCTAACAATTTATGATAATATACATATGAATGAAAGTTAACACCTTCTCCCAAAAGGAGTTCAAATGACACTAAGATCAATTTAATCATATCATTCATTCATGGTTCCATCACACTCATTGTCATTTCATAGAGTTTCATAAAAGTCAAACCAAACCAATAACAAATATATTTAGTGTCCAAAGAGGGTTCCACAAACACCTCACATAACCTCCTCAATAGGGTATCACTCAATGCCATGCTTCTATGGCTAATGCACATGCTGGTGTTTAAGAATGCATATGCACGGATCCGATTTCTTTTCATTAGGTGATCACAACCACCATAATCATTCATTCTCATTGGTTTCCCGCCTCGTAAGGGGTACTCCTTCTAGCAGCCTTGCAAGGTGCTTTCTCATGATCGCAACCATGTTCAACAATTCATACTGGTTTCCCACCTCGCAAGGGGTACTCCCGCCCCGTGATCGCAACCACGGGCATTCTTTCTCAATGGTCCGCAGGGCCTTTCATTTCAAACACCAGGTGATCGCAACCACCAGCTCAATACCACAGGAACTCGTAAGCCCTTTATATTCTAAATATCAAGTGATTGCAACCACTTTTCAATATCATCATACTAGTCCCACAAGATTTTCCTTTGTGACCGTAACCACATTCAAATGTCATGATATGCATGTCATGTTATGTATGCAACAATGCTCATGCATTCCTTAACCTCGTAAGGATTATCTCACCCTCTCATCTAGGGTACAACTCATACTTAATCACAATGTCAATCCTGCATAATCAAAAATATATACCATTCATAATATTCAAGAGTTATCCTAGCCAAGGATTTCAAATATTCAATAAGCCACACATGGAAACAATAACATGTCATCACACATTATACAACTCATAACCTTTTCAAGGTACCATTTTACAATCAACCATCACAAGATTCAATCTCTATTTTATATCACACACATAAAGCACTACATCTATTTAAGGAAAACATGCAACATGACATCAATACATACATTATCAACATACAAGGCATCATACATTTAGAAAATACACCCATCTCCTACCTCAAGAGAAGTAGACTTCCAGGTTTGATGTTCTCGCCTCACAAGTGTTATCAAATCCTACATCAATCAATTGTAGGACCACATCAATCATCCATTCAAGCATCATTATCAATATGTATATACATATATATATATATACACATGATTCTCATCATGTAGAAACTATTTATAAGTTTTATTCATTTGCCTAATTAGGCTTCGGGAATTCCTTCCCTTTGATCAAGTGCATTATTATCAAAAGCCACAACCTAAGTAGTTAAGTTACCCACACATACCATTTTCACACCCAACTCCTTAAGTGGGTTTCTCAACCACAATCATAAATCATCATTTAATGCCAATACCTCATCATTAATAACACTTCTTTCATCAATAAATGCCAAGCCCTTCTACATTACACATTTCCCCTAAATTCATAGGTTAGGGTTTTATTAAAAACCCAACCATATCATAAATACACATCGATATTCATCATCCTTCAACACCATTTTTGTGTTCCCTAATTAATGCTCATAAAAGTCCATATTTATTTCACCCCACCTTAGGTTTTCATATTTAAAGCTCCCATTCAATACCCACATACATTAAATACTCTCCCAAGCCTCAATAACCCATAACCTAGGGTCCAAGCACAATAGAAATGATGAGGAACTTACCTCAACCAAGAAATGAAAATAGGAACCAATGGAGGAAAAGGGAGTGACAAAAATGAAGAAGGATGGAAGGAACCTCAAGCTTCCATAGTTTTCTCCTTGCCCAATGAAGAAAATGAAAATTGAGAGAGGAAGGGCACCGCTTGGTCTAGGTTTTTGGAGAAGAAGAAGATGAATATGAATGAGGGAGTTTAGAAGATAAAGAAGAGTAAAGTGTGTCTTTGCCAAGGGAGAGGCCACGAGAAAAATAAGAGTGAAATAGTGAGGTTTTCATTTAAGTTTTACACCTATCACTTAAATTTCTCCGTTTTATAACAAACAAGGTCTCTGTTCGGGCTCAATACGCATTCTAAAAATTATTCCAAATACATATTCAGATTTCCAATAATATTATCTATAGCCCTGACCAACGGCATCTCAATCAGAGATACTTGGTCTGACACCCATATTTTAATCGGGCTTATTTTCAGCTTATCCAGTTCCAATAAATTATAAATAGTTCCTAAAAATCTTGATTTAATTATTTCCAATATTTTAGGATATTAATTCACTCACATATAATTATTTAGTATTTATTCCCAATATTTAATCATTTATATAAAAGTAGAGATGTTACAATCCACCCCACCAAAAAGAAATTTCATCCCTGAAATTTAACATACCGGATTCGAATACGTGAGGATACCGTTCCCAAATATCTTCCTCACACTCCCATGTGACTATCTCCATGTTTCCATGCTTCCATGCTACCTTCACCAAAGGTACCATTTTATTCCGCAACCTCTTCACGGAATACTCGACGATACGAACAGAAACAGGAGGAATGGACAAGTCATCCCGCACATCAACATCATCAATAGGGATCACCTATAAGGGATCGTGAATATACTTCCTCAACTGCGACACATGGAATACATTATGCAGGTTTGCAAGATGTGGAGGGAGCGCAATCCGATAAGAAACATCGCCGATTCGCTTCAAGATCTCATAAGGTCCGATGAACTTAGGGCTTAATTTTCTGCTCTTTAAAGCTCTCCTAATACCCTTATTATGCGAAACTCATAAGAACACATGATCGCCAACTTGAAATTCAAGTGGCTTCCTCCTCTTGTCATAATAGCTTCTCTGTCGATCCTGTGCGATTTTCATCTTCCCTTGGATCATCTTAATTTGTTCAATGGTCTCTTCAACAATCTCAGGCCCTAAGGCTAAATTCTTACTAACTTCAAGACAACATAAAGAAGTTTGACACTTCCTTCCATATAACGCTTCATAAGATGCCATACCAATACTAGAGTGAAAGCTATTATTATAGGTAAATTCGATCAGAGGCAAATATTTCTCCCATGAACCACCATGCTCCAAAACACAAGCATAAAATAAGTCCTCAAGACTCTGAATAGTCCTCTCAGATTATCCATCAGTGTGAGGATGATACGCCGAGCTTAGCTTCAATTTTGAACCTATCGCTTCATGTAAGCTCCCCCAAAATCGGGAAGTAAATCGGGGGTCACGATCAGAAACAATACTTGATGGTACACCATACAATCTCATAATTTCTTTGATGTATAAGTGTGTCAAATCCTGTAAAGAACTATTCATACTGATCGGTAGAAAATACACACTCTTTGTTAAGCGACCCATAATCACCCAGATTCCATCACAATTGGACCTTGTCCTAGGTAAACCGGACACAAAGTCCATAGCAATAGCATTCCACTTCCAAACGGGGATATGAAATGGTCTCAATGTATCAGAAGGTCTCTGATGCTCTACCTTCACCTTCTGACAAATAAGGCACGAAGCTATAAAGCTGGCAATGTCACGTTTCATTCTGGGCCACCAAAAATTCTTCTTCACGTCTTGGTACATCTTGGTCGCACCAGGGTGAATACTAAAAATGCTTTTGTGTGCCTCCTCAAGCACCGTATATCTCAAATCTCCAAATGAAGGCACGTACACATGACCTTTTACACGCCATAAACCATCAACACCCTCAACAAGGAATAGATTTTTCCCACCCCTTTGAGATCTCTTCATTTCATGCAAGTAATCAGCATCTTCTTTTTCTTCTTCACAAGATCTAAAAACTCATTACATATCTTTAGTGTAGCAAAACATAACTTCTTGGAAGATTGAATTTCGGTCCCAATATTCAAGTTTCGAAATTCCTCAATCAATTCGAATTCCTTGACCATCATGGCCGACATATGCAAGGACTTCCGACTAAGAGCATCTGCAACTACATTAGCCTTTCCCGGATGGTACTTTAATTCAAAATCATAGTCCTTCAGGAATTCCATCCATCTTTTTTGGTGCATATTCAATTCCTTTTGATCAAAGAGGTATTTCAAGCTTTTGTGATCACTAAAGACCACGAACCTTGAACCATAGAGATACTGATGCCAAATCTTCAAGGCGAACACAACCGCTACCAACTCTAAGTCATGAGTCGGGTAGTTAACTTCATGAGGTCTCAATTGGCATGGAGCATAAGCTATAACACGTTCCTTCTGCATTAAAACACATCCAAGACCATGCTTGGAAGCATCACAGTATACCATAAAGTCTTCTTGTAAATCAGGGAATGCCAAAATAGGCGTAGAAGTGAGTCTCATTTTTAACTCTTCAAAACATCTTTCACACTCGACCATCCACAATAAAGGTTGGTTTTTTCTTGTCTAGTTTGTCAAAGGTTTAGCAAGACGAGAAAAACCTTAGATGAACCTCCGATAATAACCGGCAAGTCTAAGGAAACTTTAGAGTTCAGTAACTGATGTAGGTCTAGGCCATGCCATAACAGCCTCAACCTTAGAAGGATCCACCGAAACACCTTCGGATATCACATGTCCAAGAAACTGGACGCTCATCAACTAGAATTCGCATTTAGAGAGCTTAGCGTACAACTGATTCTCTCTAAGAATGTTCAACACAAGTTTCAAATATTCCTTATGTTCCTCACGACTCTTGGAATACACGAAGATGTCGTCAATGAATACCACAACAAAGCGATCCAGGTAATCATAAAAGATGCGGTTCATGTAACTCATGAACACCGCTGGAGCATTAGTCACTCCGAATGGCATCACGACGTACTCATAATGGCCATATCGCGTCCTAAAAGCAGTTTTCAGAATGTCTTCAGTTTTCACCCGAATTTGGTGGTAACCAGAACGCAAATCAATCTTTGAAAACACCACAACACCTCTTAATTGATCCAACAGATCATCGATACAAGGCAATGGATATTTGTTCTTTATTGTCATCTTATTCAATTGGCGGTAATCAACACATAACCACATGGTTCCATCCTTCTTTTTAACCAATAATACAGAAGCTCCCCAAGGTGATACACTGGGTCGAACAAATTCTTTCTCAAGTAACTCCTCAACTTGGTTCTTAAGTTCAGCTAACTCCATAGGAGACATCCTATAAGGAGCGATAGACACCGGTTCCACGCCAGGCATAAGGTCGATAGCAAATTCAACCTTCCGTAGAGGTGGCAAACCGGGTACCTTCTTAGGAAACACATCCAAGAACTCTGACACTACAGGGATATTAAGGGGATTGGGACCATTTGTCCCATCGGTAAGAGATAATAGTATGCAAAGTTGAGCTATGCCTTACACATCGAATTTCCCCATATCTGAAGAAGGGAAAATGACAGTTCGTTGTTGACAGTCAACCAAGACTTTATTGGTAGAAAACCAATCTATACTAAGAATAATCTTCAAGCCCTTCATAGGTAGGCAAATGAAAGAAGTAACAAACTTTCTCCCTTCTAGGAACATGTCAACGTTATCACATCGGCTAACCAATCTGAGACAAGTACCAGTTGGGGTGGTAACCACATGAGCATTCTTCATTAGGCACACTGGTAATCTCAATCGCCGAACATAATCCTTAGATATAAAAGAATGGGTCGCACCCAAATCATAAATAACATGCACGAAATTTCTGAGTATTTCACACTTACTTGCAACTAGGTTATCGGCTTGAGCTGCTTCCTCACCGGTTACAGCGAATACTCTTCCAGCAGTTGGTTGAGGATTCCCACCGTTAACACGACCATTACCATGCCTTCCATCTTTATAGCCACCACGGCCACCATTTCAACCGCCATTGTTTCCATTACCACGACCCCGACCACTATTGTGGCCTCCACGGTTCACATGAGTGGGAACAATAGTATGGTTTGGAGTATTAGCCTGTTTAGGAGCCTGTCTTGTGAGCAAAGGACATGCAGGACGGATATGTCCTACTTAATCATAATTAAAATACACTACATCATCACGGTGCACACACTCGTGAACATAGTGAGGACCACCACACCTATAGCATTTCAGCCCATTGGTATTTGCATTGCTCCGGCCAAAGGTGTTACCATGACCACCGCCTCTAGCTTGAACATTAGAATGAGCATCACTCTAAAAACATCCCCTTCTGAAATTCCCTTGCTTCTTGAAACAGGAAGATTGACCTTTTAATTTAGAGTCAAATTTTGAATGATGAGTGAGGGCATGTTCTTCATAGATACGACACTTATTCACAAGCACCGTGAAACTTCAAATTTCTTGATGGCACATGGCCCTTTGAATGTCAAGGCGTAGACCGTTCTCAAATTTCACACACTTAGAGGCTTCGGTTCCCTCTTGCTGATAAGGAGGGTAAAATTCATAAAGTTCTTCAAATTTGGAAGCATACTCTTCCACCGTCATTGTGCCTTGCTTAAGTTCTATGAACTCAAGCTCTTTCTTACTTTTAAAGCTCTTTCTTACTTTTATAGCTCTTGGGCACATATTTTCTTATGAGTTCAAGCTTAAAATTTTCCCAAGTCAAGGGAATAGTTGTAGCAATCATCATAGTCTTGGTGAGTCTCCACCAAGTCTCGGCTTCATCTCTCAACATAAAAACATCATACTCCACTTTCTGAAGCTCAGTGCATTCAAAACTATCGAAGATCTGCTCAACATCTCGGATCCAAACATAAGCTTGCTTGGGTCTAAATCCACCATGAAATTCAAAGGGTTTCCACTTCAAGAACTTATCAAGGCCTTGAGTACCTTGAGCAGTAGGAGTAGTTTGCCTTCCGCCTCTTGTCTATCACGGTTTTATGATTCAAGAAGATCCGCAAAGCGATTTAAAGCTCTAGCTATAACGTCATCGTTATCTTGACGACGATGAGCCATCACAATATCTACAACCATGACATTAAATTCAACTAACATCAATAAACTAGCTCATAACTTCTCTATAGTCTCATGCTATAGCAATTCATCATATAATTAAGCCATGGCCCTGCATCATGGAGTCCAATATCGACCAATCCATATTACACTCATAAAAAGCATATCATCATATTATGATGTCACATGCATTCACATAATCATAAGGATTCATCATTGAGGGAGAATAGTGTGAAGAAAGCTTGGCCGGGCTTATAGAAATCAAATTTCATCCACAATCAATCCATACAAAGTCAAGCAATGATGATAATCATTCACTAAATGCATGTCATGCTCTGATAATAATCAATCACAGCAACAAAGAATAAACAAAGCTCTGATACCAGGTTGTAACACTCCAAAAATGGGGGGTAAATTTTTTACGATTTAAAAATAATTATAAGTAAAAGAAACTTGAATAAATATAATACCAAGTAATTACCCCGGATCATTTAATATCCTATCTCATATATGAAGATATGAGAAGGTGTCAGAGTGCTCCTTGGACGATCAAACTTAAGATTGTCACAAGGGAAGAGCAGAAAATATAATTAAAATAGAGAATTATAAAAATTCCACATGAAAAGAGATTTAGAGATGCCTTATTAATTTGTTTAAAGAGTGATAATACAAATTTATAATAGTAATAATATTTCTAGAGATCAGGGAACTCAAAACATGCAAGGAAAATGGATAAAAGAAGCAAAAATGAAGAAAATGGAATCAGCATATCTCGCTTGAGCGAGTCCCTATCTCGCTTGAGTGAGTCCCTGTCTCGCTTGAGCGAGACCCACATGGGTCGCTTGGGCGAGACCAGCGAGCATAAGTGAAAACGCTCCAGAACCATCTCCACGCTCGTTCGCTTGAGCGAAAAAGGGACAGAACCTTACTGCCCTTATGTCGCTCGAGCAAGGCCAGGCCCGCCTGAGTGAATTTCTTCCAGTAACTAATACCTGATGCATAAGTAATCTCGTTTGGGTGAGATACCAGCTCGCCTAAGCAAATTTCATCTAGTAGCAATTGTACCCCACTCTCGCTTAAGCGAAGGCGAACCCGCTCGAGCGAGAAACGTCCAGAATGTATACACCAAGTGCAGGGGCATCTCGCCTGGGCGAATACCACTCTTGCTTGGGTGAGATTGGGCCAGGGGCCCTATAATTGATACAGGGGATTCTCGCTTGAGCGAGATTATCAGATCTTATGCAGAAAATGTAAATCTTCATAACCCAACATACAAAATCTCATTCCAAGCTAGTTTGATCAATTCCAACACATCGTATACATCATATTAGGCATATAAAACTTGATCCAAACAATCATACTCATAAATTCTCATTCCAACTAATGAATCACATTCTAATTAAGCTTATTACTGTATATGCTCTATAAAACACAATTTTTCATATAAACCTTCATTCATTCATCAAATTTAGCCGGAATTCACATCATATTTATCATTCATACATTGTCAAGGTCATAAATGAAAATAAGCCATACAAGGCATCATACATTTAGAAAATACACCCCTCTCCTACCTCAAGAGAAGTAGACTTCCGGGTTTGATGTTCCCGCCTCACAAGTGTTATCAAATCCTACATCAATCAATTGTAGGACCATATCAATCATCTATTCAAGCATCATTATCAATATGTACATACATATATATATATATATACACATGATTCTCATCATGTAGAAACTATTTATAAGTTTTATTCATTTGCCTAAATAGGCTTCGGGAATTCCTTCCCTTTGATCAAGTTCATTATTATCAAAAGCCATAATCTAAGTAGTTAAGTTACCCACACATACCATTTTCACACCCAACTCCTTAAGTGGGTTTCTCATTAAGGTTTCTTAACCACAATTATAAATCATCATTTAATGCCAATACCTCATCATTAATAATACTTTTTTCATCAATAAATGCCAACCCTTTCTACATTACACATTTCCCCCAAATTCATAGGTTAGGGTTTTATTAAAAAACCCAACCATATCGTAAATACACATTGATATTCATCATCCTTCAACACCATTTTTGTGTTGCCTAATTAAAGCTCATAAAAGTCCATATTTATTTCACCCCACCTTAGGTTTTCATATTTAAAGCTCCCATTCAATACCCACTACATTAAATACTCTCCCAAGCCTCAATAACCCATAACCTTGGTCCAAGACAATAGAAATGATGAGGAACTTACCTCAACCAAGAAATGAAAATGGGAACCAATGGAGGAAAGGGGAGTGACGAAAATGGAGAAGGATGGAAGGAACCTTAAGCTTCCATAGTCTCCTCCTTGCCCAAGGAAGAAAATGAAAATTGAGAAAGGAAGGGCACTGATTGGTCTAGGTTTTTGGAGAAGAAGAAGATGAAGATGAATGAGGGAGTTTAGAAGAGAAAGAAGAGTGAAGTGTGTCTTTGCCAAGGAAGAGAGGCCATGAGAAAAATAAGAGTGAAATAGTGAGGTTTTCATTTAAGTTTTACACCCATCACTTAAATTTCTCCGTTTTATAACAAACAGGATCTCTGTTCAGGCTCAATACTCATTTTAAAAATTATTCCGAATACATATTCGGATTCCCAATAATATTATCTACAGCCCTGACCAACGACATCTCAATCAGAGATACTTGGTTCGGCTCCCATATTTTAATCAGGCTCATTTTCCGCTTATCCAGTTACAATAAATTATAAATAGTTCCCAAAAATCTTGATTTAATTATTTCCAATGTTTTGGGATATTAATTCACTCACATATAATTATTTAGTATTTATCCCAATATTTAATCATTTATATAAAATTAGGGATGTTACATAATGCCCCCTTCGGACTCCTCCTCTAGCTCAGGGGCTTGCTACTCTTCTGAGGCGAGGTGAGTGCCGATTGTTATCTCTTTGACGATGTGGCTTTTTATAGCAGCACTAAAATTTTCAATCTTGCCATACGTAGAATGGTTGATGAAGGAACCTTCAGAAGCACTAACGTCCTCAAGACCGCCGTAGGGTGTGTGAACGTTGTAGTATACCGGCTGAACTGGGTGAAACTCCAAGAAAAGTACCCCTACTGCTGGGTAGAGGATGAAATTCACGAAATGGCATCCCGGCATGCCAGGGAAGACGGAGGAAGACTTACTCCGAGATTTAGGGTGCACGCGGAAGAGCCTTTAAGAGAGCGGTTCATGGTACTTGCACCCTGACCTATCGAAAGAATCTACCACCGCATGCCAGACGAATGCTCTATATATATGTACGACTTTGTCTTTTCACAACTGGCGGTCCACTTCCCACTCACAGAATTTGAAATGGGGGTGTTGAGATTTCTAGAGTGCACCCCTTCTCAAGTACATCCCAACAGATGGGGCCTCATCCGTGCTCTGGAAGTGCTAGGGGAACACTGTAACATCTGAAATTTTGGAGAAATAAAATTATTGGATAATGATAATTAATTATTTATCATCCAATAATTATGGGAAAATTAATTAGACATTAGAGGTGAATTATCTATAAATTAAGATTTATCAGAACTGGATGATTTAACAGATGATATGGGACCTACTTGGTCAAATTGGATATTTGATGGGTCTAGAATGCTTAGAAAATCATTATCGTTGTGGTGGTATAGTTAAAATAATTTTTGGTGTTGAGGAAATATATGCGGACACGACATGTGATATGAAACGGTAAAAATACGAGCCAAATGGAATTAATAGAAAATGCAAATTCCCATTTCTTTCCTCTATTCTACTGTGACCTCTTTTATCTCTCTCATTTGGTTCTTTTATCCATTGGACAATGGGGAATTATTAGCCATTGGTAAAAACAAATGGGAGCATCCTTTTATCCAATGTGTAATGCCTAATTTTGGCACTTTTCCCTCTCTCTTTTCCTCCACCGTGCACACTTCTTCTTTCTCTTTCTATATCCATTTTTTCTCTTCTTCTCCTCCATTCCTCCACCCAAAACCATGATCCCTCTTTGTGTGCCCAATTTTCACCCAAATCAACATAAAAGCTTGGATTCATAAAGGATTAAAGGGATATTAGAGCAAAACTCAACTCATCTTTCTTTCCTTCTTCGTATTTTCATGTTTCTTCTTGAGCTTAGAAGAAAGGTAAGATTTTGAACCCATCTTGCTCCATTTTATGATTTTTATGATGCTTAAGCTTGAAATGTTTGCATTAGGTTCTATGGGTGTTGATGAATGATGAACCCTAGGCTTGAATGGCTTGGGAAATGATTTTTGATTATGGTTTGGTGATATAAATGGATGAGGGATTATTGTGTTTAGGTTGACCCATTGAAATAGCGAATGATTGATAAAGATTGTTGTTGGGTGATTTTAGAGAAAAACCTTAAGTATTGATAAATTAGGGATTTTTGCCAAAATGATGATTTTGATGATTATGGTCCCTTTAGAATGATTTATATAAGGAAATGAATTTTTAGAAGTATTGGAATTGATTATGGATGTTGATGAAATTTTGAGTTAAGCTCAATGTATTATAAATGATGATTTATGCATGTGAAACCCAAACCATAGGTTAGAAGACCATTGGGAACATTGAGTGTTGTTTACAATTGATTGGCACTTTGATGATGATATTAATCTTGTGATGATGCATGAAAATTGTTGGAATTGGTGATTGGTAAATTTATGAAAAACCCTTAAGAATTGATGATGTGTGAGCCTTTGGTAAAATTTAAGGAATTAATGATTTGGTTGTCATGAGAATGACTTTTGGGTTTAGAAAAGATGATTGGAATGCTTGGTGTTGATTATTATGGTTATTGGATTTTAATGATGTCCTAACCTTGAGATGTAAAGGATATATGTATATGAGTGTATATGATGATTAGAGGAATTGATTTTGAGAATGGATATGAAATGTTTAATGTTGGGTGTTAACGATAATAGATGATAATAATAAGGGTGAATAACCATTGATGATGCATTAATGAAATAAGATTTGTGATTCAATGAGGTTTTAGGCCATGATATGTGCCATATGAATTTGTTGATTAATGATGGTTTAAATGAAGCCAAGATGGCTTATATTGAACTTGCATGATTTATATGATGGTTTGATGCATTATGGATAAAGGAGGTGATGTTGTTGTTATTGGGTATGGTTGACCCCTTTAAGATCTAAAGAATCTTGGTTTTGGGAAAGGAATTCTCGAAACCTAACACAAGTGTGTGAATTAGTGTTTTAGCAAGTTTAGGACTTAATACTAAGCCTCATATGGTGTTAACAAATAATTAGAATTGTGATGATGCTTTATGATGGATCATTGATTGAATGAATGTATGTATGTGTGTTGTGTAGATTGTATTACGAGCAATACGGTGAAACAATCAGAGCATTCAAATCGTTTATGTTCTTCTCTCGAGGTATAAAAGGAGTTTACATTTCAATTGCATGAGTGAATAATTGATGGTTAATGTATATGAATGTACTCATGCTTGCCTTGACATGATTATTTTGAATGATGAGATGATTGGTAATGTGATGGATAATAGGCTTGGCAATTTGTTGAATGTTTGGGGATTGCATATATATAAGATGATGATGAATGTTTTATGGTTCCTTTGATAGGAGTGAATGCATCTATCAATGAATGATTCATGTTAGAATGGAACAATTGTGTGTCTTGTTGAGTTAAGGTTCCATAAGGATGCATGATTTTGTTGGTGTATGCACTATGAGCTTTTATGCTTCTTCATTTGTATCATTTTTCTACTTATCAATAGAATAAATATTTCAGTTTAAAATGGTTTTAAAACATATTTATCCTTGGAGTAATAGGTCATATAAAAATTATTCCTAAAATGTCCCTAGTCAAGTATTTACATGGGGACATGTAAATACACTGAGACTAGTGTGTGAGTGTACTGATGACCTGATCTCACAGATCATAGATATAGATGATATTGAGTCTTCACACAGGTATACATTAAGAGTAATGATGTACTGGACAGACCCACCATGAGAACGTTGCATGGATCGTTACATGATTGTCATAAACGATTCTTAATGTGATAATGGTATATGTAGTCCTTCGACCTGAAGTCACTACGATTCCTACATGAGGAGTTTATTATTTTAATATAATTAAACATCTTCTGTAACAAGAGGACTATAAAGGTTGTGATTAGGCAATGAACAAATTATGCAGAGGGATGTGAGTGATGTAGATGGGATTTGTCTCTCCTATGGGACAGGAGTGATATCCATAGGCCACTTGATGGAGTAAGACTAAGAAAACGCATGGCCATGCTAGAAAGAATAAATATTAGATATTTATTCGGATCCAGTCTACTCCGGTATCAAGTAAAATAAATTGGGCCGTACAAGGATGACGCGACCATGCCTTGGGCCCAATTAGCATATCGTGACAAAAGGAATAAACATATTAAATAATTATCACTTATAGGTTATGTTGATAATATTCGGACATAATGATGCATTGCTAGATGCCGCTCTTATTTTATATTAATAATAAAATAGTTTATTATTAATATGACCGGGTATTTTACCTATAGGGTCACACACATAGAGTAAGCCCATCAGAAAATGTTGTCTTATTTTAGTTGGACTAAAATAAAGCTATTGGGCCTAACTCATTTGGAATGAGTAAGGAGCCCACTTTTAGAGAGAACAAATTAGGTCAAACCTAAGCCTATAAATAGAGCATAAGATGCGCATAGGCCGTTCACTCAAGTGAGACACAAATTCGCAAAAGTTGCAAGAGCTACACGCCGTCAAACTAGCAGTTGGCAAGTGTTGCGATTCTGGTGGGAGTGCTCGTGTGGACTCCTAAAGGACGAGGCTACGACTGCTTCGGAGTTCTTCAAGAGGTAATCCAAAATGAATTTCGAGATTGTTATTGAAACACGGAACCTTGCAAATCCTATGGAATCCCTTTTATTTTTCCGCTGCTCATGCTTAGGGATTTCCTAACAGATTTAGTATTGGTGATGTTAGAATTGATGAATTTGATGTTTGAGGGTGTTTTCCAGCGTGGGAATCGATTCATGGCTTTTTGGAATTGTGGGAATCGATTCCCATGATGTAGTAATTGATTCATGGCCCCCTGGATTCATGGGAATCGATTCCCAGGTGGTAGGAATCGATTCATAGCCCTCTACTTTTCCCTTGCTGTTTTTGGTCCGTTTGGGCATCTTAATGACATTTTTGGCCCCCAACTTCTTCATAAAAGTTGTAGATAATTATGTTACGGAGGTTTGAAAATTGATCTTACCTTAATTGGAGTTTTGTAACTCTTATTAAGCGTAAAACACCGGACCTACTATAGTGTAAAACTCAAATTTAAGGGGGTTTTGAACCCAACTTTGTATGATTGTCAAATTGGGACTAATAGATGATATTTGTGACATGTCCCACTATTTTAAGACTAAAAATGAACTTTTCTCATATGTCTTAATGTTGAAATTTGTCATGAGCTTATTATTACCCAAAACCCCTTTTATTATGTAAAAACAAGAGATTGTATTACACTACAGTATGTATATTCCTATGATATGTTATGGAAACATGAATGTACATCACTAATAATATGATATGATGAATGATAATGAAAGTTAAATGATGGGGTTGTAAGACACACCCTTGTATGATGATGAAACTAATGAGGGGATGATTGCATGACAATGTGCTTGTTATAAATCGAAGAATCGGAGATGATGTCGATAATGAGTAATGATGGATGATTGTTATTATTGATGATTTGTTGAATACCATTGAGTTTGATACAAATGTGACCTTTTTTGTGTGGTTTGAATTGTATTGATGAGATGTTGTGAATGCCACACTAGAATGTAAAACAATAGTAATGATCAATGAGATGAAAAATCCACTAAGACATTATGTGGTGATGTTGATGAAAGATTGATGAATGTTATTAATGTTTGTGATGCCATTGTAAATTTTGGAAGTATTGACTTGCATGTATGATGTAAGTATGTTGAAATGAAATGCCACACTTAAAACTTGAAAACAATGGCTAAAACCAACAATGATAAAATCTAGTAAGAATTGTATGGTGGTGTTGGTGATGATGATGATGATTGATGAGTGGCATGATAGGATGTATAGTGTGAGAATGCATTAATTGATATTTACATCCATGGCATATCATACGCTACCGGTAAGGAATATTAGGGGATTCCTTCAGTTGGCCCAGTGGAAGGGCGGGTCTGTGCACGAGCATTCTTGTTGTTCCTCTGTGACTTAGTGTGTAAGTTACGAAGCTGCCCATGCTAAGCTATGGGGAGCTGCATATGGTTGACCCTTGTGAGGGGTGGCTCTTGAGAAGAAGGTGTCCCCAGTGGTCCTTTGGATCACAGCTGCCATGATATGAGTCATGGTTAGCCCACAACACCTTATATTGTTGATTATATTATTTACCGCGGTCATGGTGAAAATGACCGATGTTGCAAAATGGGTGATGTAGTTTGGTACCAGTAAAAATGGTGATTATGCATGCATTATGAAATATGTGTATACATTATACTACTGCAGTAGGGGCATGGTTATGTGATCATGATTGAACCCAGAATTTGGTGTTTATTCCCACAGTCGGATCCATATTTGTCGTTGATAATTCCATTGTGTATATGCATTAGCCTAAGAGCATTTGCATATAGCATGGAGATATGCCAAAGGTGTTGTGATATGATCATAATTGATGATGATATATGATGATGGTTGAGATTGAGTTGTGATGATGATGAGATGGGTAAATGAATACCTAAAAGACAACATGTAAAATATGAATATAAAGAAAAGATATTGTACATAATGATGTATGTGATGGCCCAATATGATGAAGGGCGTGCTTGCGTATGATTGATGATAATGGTGATGGCCCATTGTGGCAATGAGAAATGATGTGTGATAAGTGTGCATTGTATGTTGTTTTTGGTTGTTTTTACTTTGATCCTGAGATAGAATAGTTTGTTAAGAAAATCAAGTCTTTGAAATCTAAAACACAAAACTAGTAGAAAAAAGGCTTTTTACACCGGTCCTTTTTGGCTTTTTACACCGGTTGTAGGACCGGTATAGATACAACCGGTGAGAAAAATATGGACTTTTTACACCGGTTTTGGGACCGGTGAGAAAAATCGTTTTTACACCGGGCGTTGGGATTACGACTGGTGTAAAATGTAATATTTACACCGGTTTTTTGGGTTAGGACCGGTGTAAAATGTAACTTTTACACCGGTCTTGTATGTTACGACCGGTATAAAAAAGACATATTTAACAACGGTTGGTTACGACAACCGGTGTAAAAAATTATTAATTTTTTTCCTTTTTCTTGTATATTTTCTACTTTACTTTAATCCCGTTCAATTTCAATCAAATTGTAATCGTACATGTCAATCCAGTAAATGTCATAAAATCAATATCTATATATAAATTAAAACCATATAATATATTAATTAAAATTAATAAAGTGATATTCATATATATTATAAATGAAGTGTTGATAGTCTAGGAAAAAAACATTAACAATTTAAGCAACCAATAAATATATAAATATGTTGATATGCTCCATTCTACTGGTTTAATATAGTGAATTTCCTGATTCCTGTAGCAAATCTAAAATTCTAAAATAGCCTAACAAAAATCTAAAATAGCCTAACAAGCTCTTCAATGTCTCAATTTTCAAATGCCTTGCTTCTGAATCCGAGTTCTCCAACAATTCTTGATTTCATTGTCTACTGATCCATGGCCTTGATCATGCTTGATGTCAACACCATTTTTATAGTAAATGAATATAGTCAACCTTTCTCAAATATTCCACAAATGGACACTAAAAAATTTCAAGAAATGATACATTAATAATTAAAACCATAAAAGCTGGAGTTTATCAAGATATGGAAAATTCACTAATAGCCAGATTCTAGGATTCTCGTGATTATTTTCATGTAACTTAAACAAATTAGGCAATCATTGGAAATCTAACGTCTTCAACCATCTTTTTTAAGGGATGTCATTAATATTATTCTATATAAAATTTAAATACAAACACAATTTTTTGAAGAAGATTAAGCTTCTGGTTTCACTTTTCCCATATTGGATCTCTTACAAATAAATCTATACAAAATCCAATTTTTTTAAAAAGTCTGAAATCACAAATTTCTTGTTAAAAATCAATCAAGCTGAATAAGTCTTTCAATTTATAAAGTAGAGCATTATTGATTGAAGCATGTTAGCAAACATTTAAGCAAAATTATATTTACACTTAATACTATCAAAGAATCATTCAACTCTATTAAATTTTGAAACAGTAACGAAATGCTAGACCTATGAAGCATTATCATTTCAGATTGAATACAATATTAAATATTAAAAATCAATATGGAAGTCAGGTATAACAGAATCATTCAACTCTATTAAATTTTGGATGTTTCACCTTCACTTTCTCTGTTTTCCTAAGAAACCAAAAGTACTAAGAATTAATTAATTGAGCTCTATCAAAATATTAATTCAGTCAAAACAAAAGAAAGTAGAAGAAAACTCACCATAAAACTCAACTACTTTTTCCAACCCCTTGTTTGCATTGTGATTCATTCCTGATATAACCATTGGGGCCTCCGGTTCTGGTTTTAGCATCATAATGGTTAGAAATGTCTAGCTGCCTTTGGAAAAACTTTCATTATTAGGCATGTAATATTTGATGAGTGAAGGTCTAAAACTTTACCAAAGAATACAAGAGATAATGTTAGACAAAAGAAAGGATTACATCACAAGAAAGATAACTAGGATAATGTTCTTTAAAAGTGAATCTGCTTTTAAAATCGCCATATAAAAAACCAGAGGTAGGGAATACTAACACACTAGTGTAGGTCACCTATACTTTGTAAGAACATGCTTCACAGAATGTCTCAAAACACAATCCTAAACAATAAACTACACAGAAGCAAAAAGTTCCTGAATCAGTTCATGTGTTGCGGTTAAGGCATGCAAAACTAAAACAAAACAGGAAACAATTATTCATAAAACTAAATTAGGTAGTCATTGCCCTTTTGATGTTAATGGTAATTCTAAACAACACTCTTGAAGATCCCCAACTCAAACATGGATTACAAATTTGTTTTCGAATCCCTCATGCTACAAAGAAACATAAGTTACCAACATCAACCATCTTCAAATCATCAAAATAAAGAATCTGATTAAAGATATTAAATCAGATAATGTTGATGTCTTACCGAACAAACTCATCAAAGAAGCTGTTCCAAATTCCTTCAATTGAGAAGCTGAAGAAACAAACAAATTCTCCAGCCACACTCCGACCCTTAGACCATTCCTATTATAGACACATAACAATTGACACTGTGAGAAAGAGCCAAATCCAAGAGTCTACGCAAAAGATAAAAGTTAATCTAGAATTTATTTGTAAAACAATAATATTATCATAAAACCTAAGGCTTCACGAGAAGTGCATCAACAAACTCCCGCCACTGCTTCCACTGACTACCACACACCAAGAGTCCACACAAAAGATAAGAATTGATCTAGAATTTATATGTAAAAAAATAGTATAATTATAAAACCTAAGGCTTCACACGGGAAGTGCATCAACAAACTCCTGCCACTGCTTCCACTGACTACCACACATCGTTTAATACATGTCTTCCCTGTAATACCCATGGAGAAGTCACGGAGTAATAAATTGAGAATGCCACAACTTAATAAAGTTAATAAGACTCGAAAACGATAGAAAGCAAAAGACAAATCCAAGAATTAAAAAACCAGGTAGAGATCACCAAATCAGGTATAAGGCTCTTGTTTCTAGGCAGAATACTACATGGAATCATTCCAAAAAACACTATGCTGCATGAAAACAACAGGTTCACAATGCAATATATAGTTCATGATCAAATCCACAAAATAAAATATCATAGAAATCATCAAAGAAAATAGAGTTCATCCATAGCTTTTCATTCAGATGTATCAAGAAACTGCAGATTAAGTACAATTAGCAGAAACATAATACTAGTCAAAAAAAACTTTTATATTCTTCAACAATGAAATTGACATTAGGAAAAAAAATCAAAACCTGTCCAATACAATAGCCACCTGTGTTGCTCAAATTTCTCGTGCATTTCGCCAAACACTTTGTATAGATCCTGATCCTCTGGTGGAGTACATATCAATCAACGTGTTTGACCTAAAACCATGTTTGGCAACCACGTAATGAACTTGTTCTCCTTCGGTTATCACGTTCGTCTTGGCACAAAACTTTATAAACAGGGCGAATGTGAAGCGATTCAACGACGCAGCAGCGCAATGGTGCATTTAGCGGAACAAAACGATGAAGTCATGTGGCAGTGTTTGGTTGAGGCTCGGCTTGAGAGTACCCTCAGAGACGGTAGGGCTACGTAAACACAGAAAGCTTTCGAGAGGGGGAGCTTTCGAAGAGGGAGGGCTTCGATAGGTAGGGATTTGAGAGGGAGAGCTTTCGAAGGTAATAGGGAAACCAAAAAAATGTGAAAAGGTTTCTCACCGGTTAAAAAAGCAACACCGGTCCAAAGTTTTACATTTCTCACCGGGCGAAACATAGACTGGTACAAACTTAAGCCTTTCTCACTGGCCCAAAACTAAGACCGGTATAAAATTAACTATTTTTCACTGATCCAAAGAGTAGACCGGTGTAAAGTTTCATATTATTTACAAAATTGCCACCGTTGTAAAAACTCCGATGTAAAAAGTCTTTTTTTAACTAATGTAAATCTTCTTCAACTTCATCTTCTTTTAAGAATTTTGAAAATTCTAATATGGCTACTGAACAAAAGAAAACATTGGGACAGTTTGTTGCTATCAATGGTCCACCTTGAGTTTTGAGAATGTTCCAAGGACCTATTACTACAGTGGAGATTAAACCTGCCACTTTAAATATTATTCAAAACAATCAATTTGCTGGCTTAAATCATGAAGAACCGTATGAGCATTTAACTATTTTTTATGAATTATGCAGCATGATTAGTTTTGAACCCAATCAAGAAGAATCTATTTATATGAGATTATTTCCTTTTTCTTTGGTTGGGAAAGCTAAGGAATGGTTTAAATCTTGTCCACCCGGTAGTTTTGTAAATTGGTCCGATGTTGAGAAAATTTTTTTGGAAAGATTTTATTCCCCTTCAAAATACTTTGAAGCCATGACAACAATTCATTCTTTTTCTCAAAATAATGATGAGTCCTTAGGAGAAACATGGGAACGATTCAAAGCAGTTCTGAGAAAATGTCCAAATCACAATTTGGATGATACTGAAAAGGTAATCATTTATCATGGTTTATCACCTCAGTTCAAGATGATGCTAGATACTTGTATAGGTGGTTCTTTAATGAACAAAACTGTGGAGGAAGCAATAGAGATATTGGAATCAATGTCCATTAGTGACCGACAAGCAAAACATGAAAGAGGTAATGCACCAAGGAAGCCAGGTATGCTCGAATTGAGAGTGAATGATGCAGTATTGGCTCAGTAAAAATTGCTGACTCAACAAATTGAGGCTATAAGAAAACAATTGAAAAAACTTCAAATTGCTCAAGTATCATCACCACCCCCTGCTCAATTAAAACAATGTATGCATTGCATAGGCGAACAACCATGTGGTTATTGTGCCCCTGATAGAAATGAGCAAGAATAAGCCAATTTTTTGATCCATTAAAGAATACCATTAGGTAATTTTCCTACCAATCTTGGTAATTCTTTTCCTAACAATTGTCCACAGAGATGACAAAATCAGAATTTTGGTATTGGACCTTCCAACCGACCTCCTAACAATCAATTTAAGCAACAACAACAATCACAAGCTGACAATGTAAGATTGTCAAGGATTGAGGAATCTATCCAATAGTTATTAGAGTTTGTGGAAACAAATAAAGCTGCTCGGAAAGCATCAAACTTGTAAATGGGTCAGCTAGCAAAGGAAATAGCTGAGTTGAAAAGTTTTGGTTTTACAGCAAGCACTTAGAACCCAAGGGATCAATGTAATGTTGTTTTCTTAAATGTTGTAAAAATTGATTATAAAGAAAATTGTGAAAAGAAAAAGAATGAGGAAGAAGAAGAAGAAAAAGAAAAAGAAAAAGAAAGAGGGCAAGAGAAAAGAGAAAAAAGAAAAAAATTGAAAAAGAAAAAAATATGCAAGAATTTGTGAAAGTAGAACATGAAACAATTTGTAAGGAGGTCTTACAATTTGACACACCGAAAAAATTTAAAGATCCGGGGAATTTCACCATTCCCATTTCTATTGGAAATATCAACATCGGGAATGCTTTATTGGATTTAGAGGCCAACATCAATCTAATTCCCCTAGGTTTGATGAAGCGTATTGGTGATCTGGAACTAAAAGAAACTAAGACAGACTTACAATTTGTGGATCACTCTACCAAAAGACCAATTGGGATGGTGGAAAATGTATTGGTAAAAGTCGACAAGTACTACTTCAAAGTTGACTTTGTGGTACTGGATATGAAGGAGGATATTGAGATCCCCCTGATCTTTGGAAGACCTTTCATGAAGACTGCAAGGGTAATGGTTGATGTTTACAAAGAGATAATTACAGTCAAAATTCATTGAAGAGGAGGTAAACTTCAATGCCCATCTCAAGATAGATGCTGAGAACAAAGTTTACCTATTAACTGTACAAGGTAAATCTCATCCCAATTCTTTAAATTTAACCGATTTCTTACATGATGAAAGATAGGTAATCAAGCATCAAAGAAGAAGGAGGAAGAAAAAGACAGGTGATTCCTCAACCAAAATTGAGAAACCACCTGATTAATCTGAGGTAATGTCAAGCTAGAGACAGTAAATCAAGCGCTCAATGGGAGGCAACCCATTATTTCTTTGTTAATTTTTATTTATGCAAAAAAAATTAAAAATCTGTATTTTATAAAATTTAATTTTAATAAAAAGGGTTTTTAAAACTGAAAGAAAAAGGGTTTTTTAAAATTAAAATTTTAAATTTTGAAAAACAGAACCCCATGCGTAGCGTCCCCGTGACGCGTAGCGTGGAGGTAAAAATTTCAATCTGACGCATAACGTCCCAACCACGCGTAGCATCAGGGCCCATGTTCAGTTTTTAAAACTGAACGAGAGAGGCCCAATTTAGGTTTTAAAACCTAAATTTCCCTCTCTGCCATAGAAACCCTACTTCTCAATCATCCAGACCCCAAGCACTCTCAATCACCCATATTCTCTTATTTTTCTTTGCAAGGATTCCAAGTAAGTTTTCTAATCTCCTTATCTTTGAATTTTAATCTTAGAATTGCATGCGGTTAGGGATAGGATTAGACAACCACTGGGGTTGATTGCTGTTAGAAATAGGTCAATGAATGAATTGAATGTGGTTTGAAGGGGTTACTGCTGCGCAACCCCCATTTTACAGTTTCTGAACCTGCGAGCCCACGCGTAGCATCCCATCGTGTCAGCCCCTGTTTTGGATTTTTGTTAATTTTTATGTTTTATTTTCTGTTTAATGTATATATTATTTTCTGTTGTTTTTGAAAAATAAAAAATAAAAATTTTATTTTGTTTGTTTGTTTTTCTTTTAAATTAATAAAATTTCTTAAATTGTATGTTTGTTATACTTTCTTGCTTAAAAATAAATAAAGTTGTTAAATTTTGTAAATATGTGTGAATTGTAATTTTCTAAGTTTGTATGCAAAATTTCATGTTGTGTGAATTTTATTTCTTTCACAAAATTATATGATGTGTGTATTATACTTAAAAAAATCCAAAAATATGCATGTTAAATTTTTTTGCATGATTTATTTTGTTAAAATATAAAAATCAAAAATATGTATGATTTAGTTTAAAATAATGTAATGTGTGTTTGATTTTTGTAAATTTTCTTTTGCAGATGGCACCGAAGAAGTCTATTCTCATCACTGGTCCCAAGAGACAGATGAGGACCACAGATATTGATACCACCTCTAAAGATCCTGATCTTCAAGGTGAGGAGCAGTTGGGACCCTGAGATCCTACCAGATTCAGGACCGATGCCAAGTGGGTAAGATTCCATCAGATCAGGGGCCAGAGATTCATCTGGGAGAGGGTCCTTGATCTCAGTGCTAGAGATTATCCTGAGCTGTAGGATGAGATACAGAGGAGGAGATAGGGACCCCTATTTTCTCTACCTACTGAGGGGGATCCCATCATAGTTTTGGAGTTTTATGCTAATACGTATAGGATATGCCAGGACTCACCGAACATCAGCCAGCAGAGGACGAGCTTGGTGAGGGGTCGACATATCACTTATTACAGGGACACTATTAGTACCATACTGGGTAATCCTTCGGAGCCTACTCCCAAGAGTGATACTTATTTTTGGAAGGAAAACAGAAATAAGGTTGATACTGAGGATGGTGATCTAGGATACTTCCTGGATCAGGTTGTTCATTTCCTGAGCAAAGATGGAATCTTCTTTAACGTTAGTAAGGTTGGAAGAACTCCACCGAACCTCTTTAAGACCCAGCTGACCCCTATAGCTTAGGCATGGATGTACCTTATGCTTCATAACATCACTCCTGTTACCTACCTATTTTCTCTCCCAGTTGATCGCTGCTACCTTCTCTACTCTATTCTTCAGGGCCACACCATTGATATTGTTGAGCTTATATCTGAGCAGATTCATCTTTATACCCTTGGGTATAAGATGAATCGCCCTGTTCCTTTCCCTCTCATCATTTCTGCCTTACCGAGGAGGCAAGGAGTTGTTGTGCCATCACCATAGTTTACTAGTTCTTCGGGGAGAGTCCCCAAGGTCTCAGTAAATAGAGATTACTTTGTTCAGCAGAGCGAGCTTCCACCTTTGGAGCAGGAGGTTTAGCCCAGACCAAGACGTAGGAGACCAGCCCATCCACCATCTAGTGATGCTATCACTGAGGGATTCACTAGGATGAGCATAGAGCATCAGCATATGATGCAGATGATGGCTGCTTCTCACCGAGCTTATACGTATCTTCAAGATTCTTACTATCAGTACAGGATTCAGGGAGAGAGAGCACCATTTATGACACCAGCTGACTTTGCAGCCCATGTGGCTTGGCCTGGTGATTTGCCCACATACCCTGAGGCTGGTGGACCGTCTGGAGCACATGCTGATACTGAGGGTGATGCTGATGAGGAGGGAGATGATGAGGATAACCACATGGAGGACTGATGGTGTTATCTTATATTTTTTGCACTTTTATCATTTTTCGTACATTTTATTTAGTTTTTGGTTTGATATTTGGTATATTTTAATTTTGGGATTATATTATGGTTTATTTTTATTTGTGTGGTTTGATTTTTATTTTGTATGGTTAATTTTATTTTCTTTATTTTTTGTGAAAATACATTCTAAAAAATTTATGCGCTGAAAGTTTTGAACAATAAGCCAATTCTAAAATGAGAAAAATCTTTTTATAACTAAGGCATTTAGGTAAAACTGATTACAATGAGCTTATCAATTATTAAGCTAATTTCGAAAACCCGGTGAGCTGAGAGATCTTTAAACACTTGAGGGTTTCGACATAACTTCTTTCAAATTAATTTTGCTTAATTCTTTGACTTGTGTTGTTGTACAAAGGATCCAAGAGCATGATCAAGGCAAATTCTTTGGTAAACACAAGAAACTAGGGCCAAAAAGTCTACCATGGTAAAGATATATTTATCCTTTGATAGCCAATTTTGAGCCTTAAAATAGTTTCCTTGGTTCCCTTAACTCTTAATTAATCTTTACCATTCCCTTTACTTGATTGAATAAAAGAGCATAAAATAATTCAAAAGAAAATATTTTGAGTGTTCTTATAAAAATGGGGAGTGAAAAATTAACAACTTGATTCTTTTCAAAAAAGAAAATAAAAATTATGCATATAAATGAAAAATGAAAAGAAATATATTTAAAATTGAAAATAGTGAAAAGAATCAAGTTGGGGGTATTTATCATCATCAAAAAGGGAAGTAAGAATTTTGGGTCAAGAAAAGCACCCTAAAAGAAATTGTGAAATGCTCTTCTATTATTTCAGGTGTTTGAAATCCAAGAAAAACCATAATTTCTTGTAACTCAAGCCTCATTACAACCCTTAAAAAGACCTTGTGACTTTTGTGTGACTCTGTATAAATGACCATTGACAAAATGAAAATCAAAATTGAATTTGTTTAATTTTATGATCGATTGAGATTGACAGGTTCCTTTTCACAAAGATAAACACTTGTGAGGTAAACCTTGAAATAAGCTTTGATTTATTGGTATAGCATTGTAAAATTTTTATCTTCAAGCCTTAGTTACATAAGATTCCTCATTTTTATTGGTAAAATTGTAAATCACTTTTTGTAGTAAATTTTCAGACTTAACTTTATTTTGTTTTTTCTTTCTTTTGCTCGAGGGCGAGCAAAGTCTCAACTTGGGGGTATTTGTTAGTCCTCAAATTTACTGTTATTTTCATAATAAAAAGTGTTTTATTTTAAATAAAATTAGTTTAAATTGTAATAAATTTATGTTTTTAATTCAATAAATGGATGTTATTGGAAATAATCTGTCTTGATCAATTTTCTCTAGTTTTGTAGTGAAAAATTAAAGAAAATGAAGAGAAAATTGAAGAACTGGAAAGCTGACGCGTAACATCAACACCACGCGTAGCGTGGGAAATTTTGATGCTAACTCCATTTCCATGTGGACAAGCACTCAGTCAAAAGGCCAAATAATGGCTAATCCAATCAAGCAAAATGCCAAGCCAAATTGGGAGACATGTGGAACCATTGTCTGGGCATTATTGGATTTAATTAATCTTAATCATGGCCACTTAATCACGTGTTTAATGGTGGCTGAGTCAGGAACCTGATGCTGTACGCAAGGATGACGCTACGCGTCAGGACCCTTCCTCAGCCCTATAAATAGGGCCATTCTCCACACTTCCAAGGCATCCCATCTTCAATTTAGAACTTCTTTTTTCTCTCCTTTCACTCGAGTTTAAATGTTCTTTTGTGAGTTTGTAAGGTTAGAGTAATTTCTAGATACTTGAGAGTGTTGTGTAGTATTGTGAGCTCTTGTATCGTGAAGTGTTTCCAAGTCCTTGTAATGGCAAACTCTGTAAGTGTTGTTTTTTACTTTTACTATGTGTAACTAAATTGTTTATGTTGGAATTTGGTGAATCAATCTATTATATGATGTTGTGATTATAACCTCTGCATGTTTATGATTTAAGTGTCATGTTAGTATTTCAATCTTTTATTAGTATGGATGTCAAACGGGAGAATGATTTTCATACGTATTGAAACTTGTTTTATTAGTGTGAATGTCAAACGGGAGAATGATTATTCATGCCGTATTAAAATCTATTTTAATGAAAGTAAAAGTTGAAATACCCTTAATATGCCAATTACTAGGAATAGAGTTGATAATTATTGTTGCCATAAGGCCAGTACTTAATGCAAGTTTTTACTGAGAAAGCTCACGAGGGATCGGACTTTGCGGTGACTACTTAGAATTTATATCACGAGGGATCGGTTATAATGATTTTAAGCTGCAATAACATGAACTTGATAATTAAATATGTATGTTTGTAATTATTTCATTATATTTTAGTGTGAGGATCCTAATTCCAACATAATTTGTCAATATGTGTTTTTATCTCAAGTATCTAAATTCTTTTGAATTACATCTCAACTTTCTAGATAGATTTTATCTTTATCATATTTTTACCTTATGAACAAATCAATCGTCAAATTTTATGAATATTGTATAAATTGTTTATAAAGCATTCTTTTATGAATAAGTTTTGATAAATTTACCATAGTAAATAAGAATTACAGTGAATTACTGGAACTTTTAATCTCAGTGGAACGATATCTAAATTTGAAAACTACAAATGATTGGTGCGCTTGCCAATTAAAGACCCAACTGTATTCAGGGTTAAACACCCTTTTCGGTAGTAATGTACCTTTTGTGGAAGTTTAAAAAAAAGGATTCTTTTGTCTTCATAACTATCTCATGTTAATTTTCATTTACCGCTTTACTTAATACTTTTGAACATGACGTTCTGAGGAACAGTCAGAGGATACACGCTAAGTTCCAGATTTACATCTCGCACAATCTAGTTTTATTTTTTTTCTTACTGATTTTGTTATCTACTTGTTTTTCTATCAAATTATTGCATTCCCTCCCTTCAGACGTCACGGGTAAGCATTCCTATAGAACCAGGCTCCAAAAGAGACTCATGGCCGAAATAGAGCAAGAGAACGAAAACCATAGAGCTGAAGTCAACCAGCTAAAGGAGCAAATGACTGAAATGGCTTTTTTGGAAAAAAAGGATCACAGAAGGGGGTTCTTCTGTAGGTATTGAGGATACTCAACAACAACCACATACCCCACACCATCCTCCTGGCCCACCAAGAACACAAATCCCCAACCCCACGACGCCTCCTCTCACCATCAATATTGGGAAACCAAACCCTGTTGTCGAGTCCCAATCAGCTCATGACATGACTTATGCACATCAATACACCTTTATTGATTCGAACGGTAACCCGATACCTTTCCCACCATATGGCTTACCACCAGGGTACTTCCCTCCACTCCACACTAATTTGCAAGATATCCCTGACCACCAAGAAACAATCCCTCACCTTACTCAACCATATATACCCTATTTCCATGAGTTACAAACTATCCAAGCTTAAATTCAAGTCATCCAAGCCTAAGCTACCGTCCGACCCCAGATTTCCCTGATGAATACCGGCCAAACGAATCTCCCTCATGCAGCTGTGCCCTTTTACCAGCCTTATGGTCATCCGCTTAGGCGCGTAAACCCTTATGTCAACACTGGCCCAAGCACCGCTGCTACCTTCCAGAATGGTAGGATAGAAATCCTTGAGAAACGATTAAGGGAGATGGAAGGAATGGACGATTTTGGGTTGGTGGATGCCTCTGAACTTTGCCTAATTCAGATGTCATCATGCCTCCCAAATTCAAAGTACTTGATTTTGACAAATATCGAGGATTGACCTGCCCGAAGAATCACCTCATAATGTATTGTTGGACGATGGTGTCACATGCTTCCAATGACCAGTTATTGATCTACTACTTTCAGGACAGTCTAGCTGGGGCTTCCTTTACTTGGTATACCAATCCTGAATGCTCTTGTATATATTACTGGAAAGACCTAGCAAAGGCCTTCATAAGGCAGTACAAATACAATCTAGACATGACGCCAAACAAAGTACAACTACAGAATATGATGAAGAAAAAGAATGAGACGTTTAAGAATATGCGCAGCATTGGCGTGAGGTCGCTGCACAGGTGGATCCCCCGTTATCAGAGAAGGAAGTGGTCTCAATGTTTATTGACACTCTCCAATCTTCTTTCTATGATAGGATGATTGGAAGCGTTTCCTCTCATTTCTCAGATATTGTGACTATCGGGGAAAGAATAGAGAATGGGTTAAGGATGAGAAAGATTACCCGAGGCTCATCTGGAGTGGGAACTATGAAGGGATCAACACCTGGTGAGGGTAGGATAAGAGACAGGGAGACTAATACCGTTTCTTACGACCAAAAGAAAAATCAGCCAAAACCAATCACCCCTGTCACTTTTCAGCCAACCAACCCTTATGGACCATTATCCCTATGTGGCAGCCATCCAGAACCCAGCTCCACCCCACTTCTGACCACCTGTCGTAAGACCTCCAATGCCGTCACAAGTGCCATACCATCCTCCGCAATAAAACAATCAAACACCTAACCCTAATCCAAACCCAAGAAGACCAAACAACGGCCGTACTTCTGTGCAATTTGACCCCATCCCCATGACATTTATTGAGCTCTTACCTCACCTCATCAAGAATACTCTAGTGGTACCTTGTCCTTTAAGGTCAGTTCAACCCCTAATCCTCACCTCATCTAGAATACTCTAGTGGTACCTTGACCCGAATATGCGATGTGATTACCATGCCGGTGCACCGGGACATTCTACGGAGAACTGTATGGCACTAAAGTTTAAGGTAAGAGACTTGTTCAGGGCCAATTGGCTAAATTTTCAAGAGGGAAGTCTGAATATATCCACAAACCCTTTTCCCAACCATGGAGGGTCAGGGGTCAATGCCATTGGAGATAACGAGGAGTATATTATAAATGTCGCTGACATAAGGATGCCTTTGAGAATAATTCATTCCCACCTACTTGAGGGGGGATTGATTGAGGGTTCCTGGAATAAGGAGCATGATAATGAACAAACTGCCAAATGCCAAGGTTTCTATGAAGTCCTTTAAAGGCTCATGGATGGCCATATTGTGTAGATTTACAAGCGCCGTAGTGGCGAAGTGAACATGATACAGGAACAGTCCCGGGTGTAGGCTCCAAAACCCTTGGTCATATTTTACAACAAGAACACTCTAGCAGCTCTAGTTTCTACATAGCCAGTCATTACAGTGCAAACACTGACCCCGTTCCCATTCAAGGATTCCCGGGCCATCCCATGGAAATACGATGCAGATATGGTCATTACTGGTTCCGTGACAAATGACGATTCCGTGACAAATGACCCTTCATCGTCATTTGTCATGAATATTGTCAGAGTTGGAGGTATGACCCAGAGCAGAAGGGTATATGCCCCTCTAGAACCAAAACATGATAAGATCATCGGAGGGGTCAAAAGGGTAAAGAAAAGACTAGTGGTGAAACTAAAAAGGCCATGACTGATGAAGAAGCCCAAGAATTTCTGAAGTTTATTCGCCACAGTGAATACCAAGTACTGGATCAGCTGAATCACACCCCTGCCAAAATTTCTCTGCAGTCCTTATTAATTAATTCTAAGCCACACAAGAAGACATTGATGAAGGTTTTGAATGAGGCTCACGTTATTCATGATATTCCCATTGATAAGTTCCAGGTATAGTGGGACATATCGTTTCTAGCAATGATCTGACCTTCACAGATGATGAAGTGCTGGCAGAAGGAATAGGGTATAACAAGGCCCTTTATATTTCTATGAAGTGCCGAAATCATATCCTGGAAAAGGTTCTTATTGACAACGGGTTTATATGTGTAAATCATTTTTGCATATCCTAAATGTTCTCATTTTCATTCATTCTAAATAGCTCATACTCTTGTGTAAGAGTATTGATTCTTGATCTTTTCACTTCGTTGGTTCCTTCATGAGTGACTTCTAATGTATCCCACATCTCCTTTGCGGTTTGGCAGTTAGAGATCCTGAAATATTGATCCATACCTAGAGCAGAAGTAATGATATTTTTGGGTTTTAGATTATGTTGTACCTTTCTCTTTTCTTTGTTGCTTCATTCTATTCTTGGTTTATCAATCATTCTGTTGTCCACCATCTTGGTAGGAATGAAAGGACCATTCTCAATAGCATCCCATATATCCAGATCAATAGCTTCTATGAATATCTTCATGCGAGTCTTCCAGTACTGGTATTCAACCCCATTGAACACAGGTGGCCTGTTTATGGAGTTTCCTTCAGGGAAGATAAAATTCTGAGAGGCCATAGGATTTGCTTGAGGTATTTAAACCTTGTATAAAAATCTAGCTCTGATACCACTTGTTACCCAAGTGGTCTCTAGGAAACTCAAGAGGGGGGTGAATTGAGTTGTAAATTAAATATTAAAGCCAAACCTTATGAAATCAATATAGAATACTCAAGAAAATTAAATATTAAAGCTAGAAATGTTATGAGTTTAAGGTAAGGAAGATTGTAAATAGGGATTTTATACTGGTTCGGCCAACCCTACCTACGTCCAGTCCTCAAGCAACCTTTGAGATTTCCACTATACTTTCAAAGACTTCTTTAAAGGAGACAACCTACTTCCACACTTTAGGACTCCTCCCCCTATGGCAAAGCCTTTTACAATCCGAGAGAACCTTCTCTTGAAGTCTTTTATCCTTGAAAATTAATTCCCAAGTTGCACTCACAATAACTCAAAAGAGATCTTCACAAGGATGTCACTCTCTTCTAGTGTATATAAAACAAATTGAAGCACTAAAATGAATAATAAGAGAATATGGCCTTAAGAACTTAATTCAAGAAAGAATAAGAAGAATTGAGTGATTTTCATAAATGAGTTGTATCTCTATTTATAGTAGGAAAAAAGGGTGTCATTGGAGTCTCATAAAATGTGAAAAGACACCTTTTCAATTGATCCATGATAGGTTGCAAGATTTAGAGTATGAAACCCTAAAAGATGTAATGGTTTATGTATTCTAGGCATTTGGTAATCGATTACATGAATATGGTAATCGATTACATAATTTGAATTTTAAAATTATTTTCCAACGTTAAACTTGGTAATCGATTATATAAAATAGCTAATCGATTACTTGCATTTGAATTTTGCTCAAAATGCTTCGTTTCATATTTCAAAATCATTTTCTTCAAGGGTAATCGATTACATCCATAGTGTAATCGATTACTAATCATCAGAATGCATATTTTTAAAAGCTTAGATCTTTAGGCCATAGGATCTCTTATTTATTCTTACATTATTTTCCTAAGGATTCATGCTTGATCTTGGCTTACACTCCTTTGTCATTATCAAAATCCATCTTGGTCTTTCGATTTATTGTATGAGTTATGATTTGAACATTCAAGATTATTTGCTAGAAATGATGATGTATTTTGATGTGATTATGGATTGCATGTTAAACTAGAGGGGTGTGGGTGTTGAATGGTTTGGTTGGATTGATTACATAAGGAAATGATTGCATATAGTGAATTGTCAAGTTATGTTTAGATTTGAGAAATTGATGCATTGAATTGAGTTAGTGATATTTATGAATATATTAGAATGACAAAGAGATAACCATATTGAAATTATTAGGCTAATAGAATGAATTAAAAGCTTGGATTGGAATTAGGAAATGATAGGCATAAACCTCTACATACATGATAGTAATGTATACATATATTTGACATAAATCTAGAGCCAAACCATGAAAGAGTTAACTTATGGTATGGATTGAAGATGATACAAGTAGGTATTGCTTTTACATGAAAAATTAATGAAAATGGATATCATGGGATGGTCCATGACTGTGGAAGGTTCTATGGGTAGGTCATGGACCATGTTGGAAGTTGTGGCCAATTTTAAAGGCTTGGCAGAGGGGACCACAACCAGGTCGTGGTGGTACCACAGCTAGGCCATGGTGGCTACCACAACCGGGGTGTCCCTTATGACGCTAATGTCATCTTTTTTATGTTTTTGTAAATGTGAATGCCCTGTAACTCTAGTTTTCTTCGTATACTCATGTGGTGATCACTTCCTAGCTAGTATATTATGTGATTGTGTTTACCAAGGTACTATTGAGTCCTTGAATGATAAAGAGCATAGTAATTAGATTGTGCCAAAATACGAATATACAACTAAGAAAGTAAGTGATGATTAATGTTATATGTGTGCACTAATTAGTGTGGAATTTGATTCAGATCTATGTTGGATGGATATTGTAACATCCTGGCTTTTCTAGAAAGTCCTAAGGGACGGTTTGTTGTGTGATATAGTTATATAAAGCTAATCATTTGTGTTTATGGAACTGACTAATGATGTTGATAGTTGATACTTTTATGGGCTTCAGCCAATTTATTTGTGATAATTGTGAGGTCAAAGAGGTATAACTTTATGACGAGGTATGATGAGTCGATGATTGTGACATCCCAAAAATAGGGGTAAATTTTTTGCGATTTTATTATTATTAAACTATGAAACATGTGAGTGGTGAAGCCATTTAACAATTATCCTGGATCTATCAGAGACCTATCTCATATATGAAGATATGAGAAGGTAAGTTAAAGAAATTAACTCTTAAGAAATCCATAATTAATAATAGCGGAAGTATCTTTAGTAAAATAATATTATGGAGTTAAATTCTTAAGAGATCACTCAGTTGAAATTAAGAAGTCAAGATTATCCCAAAGTGTTCATAAAGCAGGATAGAATCACGGATTAATATGAAGAAAAAGGAAAATAATATATTTAAAGCTTTTTGGGAGAATCAGGTC
The DNA here is from genome assembly GCA_037962975.1 of Clitoria ternatea. NCBI lineage: Eukaryota > Viridiplantae > Streptophyta > Magnoliopsida > Fabales > Fabaceae > Clitoria > Clitoria ternatea. The sequence goes on along the minus strand of CM075671.1, from coordinate 198,687,652 downwards.
CCCCTCGCTCAAGCGAAATCCCAATTCGCTTGAGCGAGCTTCGCATAGCACGCTTGGGCGAATCATAAAATGCTGAGCGAAAGAAGTAAATGAAGATTCAGGGGTCACTTCGCTCAAGCGAACCCTAACTTGCTTGAGCGAGTAACACAATCCTCGCTTGGGCGAAGCCAGCGAGCGTAAGGCGAAAAACGCCCAGAATCCATCCACGCTTACTCGCTTGAGCGAACCCATCCTCGTCTAAGCGAGATTACTCCTGAGAGCAATTTCCTGATAAACCCGAGAGCCAAACCTGAGACCAAAACCCTCTCGCTTGGGCGAATCCTCAGCTCGCCTGAGCGAACAGCAACCAAGGTCTAAGCTCTGATTCTAATGTAATTTCGCTTGAGCGACTTGCACAACCGCTTGAGCGAAAATGAAACAATGGCCTAACACTGATGCTGGGACGATCTCGCTTGAGCGAGTCCCATTCTCGCTTAAGCGAGAATCATCCAGAATCCAGAAATTGGTACAGGGGCATTCTCGCTTGAGCGAGAAGCCCTCTCTCTTGAGCGAGTTTGACAGAAAAACAGGGGAATTGCAGAAATCACCCAACTCCCTACACCAAAACTCATTCTAATCAAATTTACCTAATTTCAACACTTTATATATATCATATTACACATTTAGAACCTGTCCTAATAAATCATTCTTGAAAATCTCCATTACAATTCATCTATTGTATGAATCAACTCACTAACTCTTCCATTTCATAAGTCTAACATTCCACACATAAACTTCATTCATTCATCAAAATATGGAGAGTTTCATCATTCATACATTCACAGGGTCATGATTGAAAATGAGTCATAGACTAAAGATCTCATTTTCCTCGATGACCTCCCAACTCATTATTCATACAATTATCCATTCTACATCCACACTAAACCATCATACATTGTACTATATACATTACATCTATTCCACATATCTATGTAAACCAAAATATTGCTGGCCAAGGCATTCTTTACCAAAAAGGGGCCTTCTTCACACTTCTCCTCCTCAACAGCTCCAAGCAATACCTACAACACAAGAGCTAAAAAGATATACCACAGGGAGAGTGAGTATACTTTCTCAATGACGAAAATCCAATAAATAGAACAATATATGCATGAATGCAATACAACTATCTCCCTCCCAAGAGGAGTTTATTTAATACCAATCAATCAATCAACAATTTTCCATTTCAATACAATTATTCCCTGATTCTCTCGGAATTATATCAATCGATTCACCATCACAATTTAGTAATTAAAAAGGGAGTTCCATTCATATCTCATCATCAAGGTATCACACTATACCATGCTTTCAAACTGATGCACATGCTAATGTCATAAAAATGCACATGCACGGATCCGATTTCATTTCCTCGGGTGATCACAACCACCATATCATATACTCATTCTCAATGGTTTCCCACCTCGCAAGGGGTACTCCCTCTAGCAACCTCACAAGGTGCTTCTCATGATCGCAACCACGTTCAACATTTCACATAGGTTTCCCTCCTCGCAAGGGGTACTCCCGCCTCATAAACACTTCATATAGGTTTCCCTTCTCGCAAGGGGTACTCCCGCCTCATAAACATTTCATATAGGTTTCCCTCCTCGCAAGGGGTACTCCCGCCTCATAAACATTTCATATAGGTTTCCCTCCTCGCAAGGGGTACTCCCGCCTCATGATCGCAACCATGGGCATCATAGGTGCTCGTAAGCCCTTTTTCATTTCCATCATCAAGTGATCACAACCACTTATCAACATCATCATTATATGTATGTCATGCCATGTATACAAAATACTCATGCATGCCTCAAGCTCATTTAGATTATCCTACCCTTTCATCTAGGGTATATTCATTTTCAACCACACAATTTTCCATCAAATTCATACACAAGAATCAATCTTCATATGAACTCAATCGTGTATCACACATAATAAGCCATCCATAGCCTCACTTAGGCTTCATCATATAAACACTAAATTCACATCATCATACACAATTCACTTCACATACACATAATATCACCTTTAACCACACAAACATGTCATACTACATTAATACATACATTATCATCATAATTTTCATGCATTTAGAAAATACACCCCTCTCCTACCTCAAGAGAAGTAGACCTCTGGGGTTGATGTTCCTGCTTCACCAATATTGCCAAGCCCTACACCAATCATTTATAGGGCCACATCAATTATTTATTCAAACACCAATTCAATATATATATATATACATAGGTGTACACATAATTCTTATCATGTGAAAACTATTTACCAAATTCATTCATTTGCCTACTTAGGCTTCGGGAATTCCTTTCCTTGAATTACATTCCCTTAGTATCAAAGGCTACAACCTAATTATTAGGTTATTCCATCTAGTAAGATCTCCACCAACACCTTGGTGAGTTTCCCACCTATTATGACTTCAAATCAACTTTATCATCATTTAATGTATCCACCACATCACTTATAATATTCTTCCCATCAACAAATGTTAACTTTTCAATAAATGTTATCCTTTTCAATATTTTACTTTTCCTTCCTAGAATTCAAGTTTAAGGTTTTCACCAATCCACCAACCTTCAAAAATGCTCATATACTTCTTTCTTTTACCACCATAGTTATAACTACCTCATAATCACTCATAAGCTTGTATTTATGTCAACTTATCTTTAGATTTCCACTTTTAAACTTTCCTCAACATTACTCATACTTTTATTGTGTTGTAACACCAAAACTTCAACTAAACTTCAACTATATACTTATATGCATAGAAAATGATCATAATCTTACCTCAATAGAAGAAAAGAGTGAGTCTACAAAAGATGAGGGAGTTCACACGAATTTGAGGAGTAAGGAGGAGAAAATAGTTTAGTCTCCAAGCTTCCTTGAAGCCTCTTGAAGGTTAAGAATGGAGAAGGAAGATGTATTTCTTTTTAATTTGAAGTTCAAGAGAAAGATGAAGAGGAATAATAAAGAAGAAGAAGAGAAGAAGAAGAAGGAGATAAGAAGAAAAGCATCTTCACGTGGAGAAGAAAATGCAACCGCCTTTTGAATGGGAAAAATAGGAATTTAGCATTTAAATTATTAATTCTTCATTAACTCTTCCATTTTTTAACAATCAGGTTCGCCGTTCGGGCCCAAAACATATTCTAAAAATTATTCCGAATATAAATTCGGAATCCCAATAACATTGTCTACGGCCCTGACCAACGGTATCTCAATTGAAGATACTTGGTCTGACACCTATATTTTATCCGGGTCAGTTTTCAGCTCATCTGACCACCATAATTCACCAACAGTTTCGAAAAACCTTGTTTAAATCATTTCAAGAATTTTGGGATATTTCTTAGCCCAAAGTTAATTATCCAACATTTATTTTCCTAATTTATCTTCCTATTTTAAAAATTCGGGGTGTTCCAATGATTATTTAGTGAATAATTAGAAATTAAATGGTTAAAAGGAATATATGTGAGAAGGAATGATTAATTTGGTAATTGATCCGGTCTTAAGACCGACCCCTTGACTTAAAGGTAATTTGACTAAAATCCATCCTCTAAACCGGTATGACGCATCTACTGATATGACGAGCTAACTAGTGTGAGCTATTCTCTCAACACTGGCGCCTCACGTAATGAAATGATTTAAACGTTAAAATCTGCTATCACGCGAAAGGTCCTTTAACTGACCCCGTTGTGAGTGTTCACTCTATACTATAGGTCAGAGTTGACCTATGCCTTAGCGTGCTAAACAAGTAGCCTTCAAAGTGATTGATGAGTAGGTAAAGCCACTACGAAACGTCTCCATTACCAATTAACTTTACTACAGAAGAGCAGAGAAAGTACTGACATCATGTGCGGAAAGATTGTTGAACAAGGAGATGTTTCCACCACTTCCAGGTTTAATACCCATGCATCAACGTAATAAAAAAGAACATTCTCTCTAACCTTACACTTAAGCTCTAAAATTCCTTAGGACTTTCACTGACTTAAGCGTCGAAGTGTCCTTGCAGGTGACACTCCCTTTTGCCCCTACAACGCATAAAACTGGTGATTTGGTATGAGAAGTTACTCTAAGACCTTTATTCCCCACTGGAATTAAGGATATAATATCAGATCCCTACTAGACCGGTGTAATATTAGCGAGTAAAGGAGAGATCTAAAGATTATCGCAAGGCCGATTCTTGGACCCTGACCCAGACCAATTCAGTAATTATTTGGGGTTGTTCATTAAATAAAATAATAATAATAATGGTGGTGGATTATGAGATGTTCATAAGATAATTAGTGATGATTAAATAAATAACTAGTCTAGTAAGAAATAAATAACTATTAATTAGTAGAATAATAATCTTGTTGGTGTGTTTGCTTTACTACCTTTGGCCAAGTAAATGTCCCAAGTGCCCGATATGAGTAAATCAAGTCCCAAAGCAACTGTACCAAAGCATATAACATTTTTTGTAAAGGATCTGAGGTCGGACTCCAAATGTTCAGATCCCAAAATTTTATTCTATGAGTTCATACCTGATTGCTCACGTTACCTTTGCGCACCCTTTAGTGTTTCTGGCATAACTCCTTCTCCCTACATCAAAATTTTTTTATTCTTATTTCTAAATTCTTGTATTAAAATCCTCTACGATGTTCATGTTAAGCCCAAAGCCCAGTTCCAAGCCCATTTGGCCCAGTTTGTAAGACAAGTCATTGACTTGTTCCTTCAGTTTAATCGCGCACCTATCAGTATTTTGATCATAATTTCTTCGTTCTTGACTAAAATTGATCCATTATTCTTTTGTTAATTCTTACATAAAATTTTCAACAAACTTCATGAAGACACCTTAGGCTGATTCCCTACCCATTTTTCCCAGTTAAGTTTTGAAGGTCCTTCACCTGATTCATGTTTTTGTCCTGGCAGCCTCTCGTATTTTGACTATATCTCATGCTCCCGATAACGAAATTGAGTCATTCTTATCCTTAATTTCTCATATCAAAATTATATAAAACTCTTATGTTGACCACAAAACCTAGTTCTTGCTTATTCAATACCTATTTTTAAATTAACACACCGATTTAAAATTTCTCAGATTCAGTTTACCCTTCTTCAGTGTTTTCAGCTTTTCTCTTTTGTACAACATTGAAATTGAATGATTCTTTTTTTTTTGATAATTCCTATACTAGTATATCTACAACTTTGATGAAGGGGTCAAAAGCTAATTCCTTACATATTTTTCCTAGTAATTTTTCTAACTATGTTGACCCTAGATTCATTGACACTTGAAATAGTTTTAGTAATCGGGGCATATTTCCCGCTTCTAATATCAAACTTTCACATGTTGTAGCTCGTTCTGAAGAGGAAACAAAGATATAGAACTTCGATGTTGAGAGTTTTCTCAAATTCCAACCGTATCAAAAATTTAAAATTTTTCCAAGTGTCAGTTCTCTATGCGTACCATCTTACAATTCCACTCACAAAGGGACCAATTAGCTTATGCCACCTCACGCCACTTGTCCTCCTTCTATTGGACCGAGCTCTACTATGTAAGCTTCTAGAAATTTATCTTGTCTAGCCTCAAGACCTTGGGCGGATTCGACCTAAGATTTACTCAAGCGGGAAATCTCCCTTTTTACTTGATCGAGCTTCACAACAAGGTCAGAGAGCTCATCTCCGGAGCCAGGGGAAGGGTGAGATTGATATGCCCCCAGCGCTGCAAGGGACCGGCGTCATTTCCACCCTCTTATCCAGTCAGATCCTCAATGAATAGGGTAGACCCCCTAGGCCTGAAAGAACAGAAAGAAAGAGAATAAGGGGAACCAAAAAACCAATGGCCAAGGTCAGACCAACGGAGCAGCCACTCTTAAGCAAGAGCCTTGATAAGGCTTAATTACCGAGTGAGAAAGCAAGTCTCCTGAACAGAGTCTTGAATGCGTCAATCCAACCCAACATGAAATAAAGGTAATAGAACAATGCAAGTAAGGCAAAAAAGCTCACATCTTTTCCCACATCACCGTGACCTTGCTCCCATTTTTTTCCTCTTGCTCTTTTGCAATTTCAATATAAAATCACCATTTCTTTTGCTACCTTCCACCCTAACTACACTATTCTATATCTTTACTTTATTCCCATTATATTCAACACTTAATAAACATCATTCTCTTCCTCCCTTAATGCTAAACCATGAACTGCTCTAAATTTCCCAATTTGTTCTCCTTACAATTTCAACAAGAAAACCTCATCTATTTTGCCATTGTTCCACATAGTTTCACCACCTCTTCTTGCCACCTTATTTCCATGTTATAAAACACGAAAACAACAACATTACCTCCCTTTTAGCATGCTGAACGTGTGAAGACAATGGAGCAAGAAGCAGGAGCCACATTGTTTCTCTTGTCGCAAACCACCATAAGGTAAGGGATGTTCTTATCTTTTGGTGTTGTTTTATTAACGTACTTGAGGTTAATTTTAGCTTGGAAAGATGATAATAATATTGAAAATATGCCACATGTTGTTAATTAGTTAGTATAATTTGATTCCTTTAATTATCCTATGGCCGTGTGATATGCATGAACTTTCATTAGTATTGATCAAAATTTTAAGATCTAAGAATGGATTTTTAAGTGATATTAGCATGGTTCTTAATACTGGACAAATAAGGTTTCTTTTGATTTTGAAGTGCATGTTGTTCTGTTAGTTGAATATTTGATTTCCCTTATTATCTTCTAGTTATGCAATATGTTGTGAATCCTATTGGTTTTGAGTAAATTTTAAAGTATAAAAATGTAAGTTTAGAGCAATATTTATTTGAGTACATGTGCTGATTGAAATAAATCCTTGGCTATAATCATCTTAAAGTCGATGGTTGAATAAAAAATTTAAGTTTTTAGAAGCATAGTTGGAATATGATTGGTATGCATGTCCTATTTTCCCTTGACTATGATTTTGGCATAAGAAAATGAATTTTTAGAACCATGGATCATGGAGTAACTTGGTGACCATAAGTTTGTGAAGTGTGAAAGAAGATTGTATTATTTGAGAATGTGTGTGAAATGGCTTGCATAATGTTTTAGATGTTGAAGAAATTGTTAATTGATGTTATGTGATGATCATGATTGGTTTGATGATGGGAAAGTGATTTCTAAGTTGTTGATGACAAATAAAGTAGTGTTAAAAATAAGGATTTTATGGTATTAAAATTGAAAATTTCAAGGTGTTAAAAATCAGAAAGTTTCTTATGAAACAAGTGTTAAAAACCTAAATCAATAGGTGTTAAAGGTCAAACTGGTGTTAAAAAGATTTAAAAGCTAAAATATTAGGAATTAAAATCTGAAACTAGAACAGGTGTTAAAATTCAGATTCTTGGAGATGTTTAAAAGGTGTTAAAATTAGATTTTTAGAGGTATTAAAAGTTAAGTCTTTCAGCTGTTGATAGCTAAAATTTTTTTTAGTATTGATTCGATCTTAAACTTTTAAGTGAAAAAGTTTACTTATGGAAGTTTGGCCTAAGAAGAAATTTTATAAACTAATTACGAACTTAGCAAATTAATTTGAATTTATTGAAAGTTCTCACAAAAGTAAGTAAATGTTAAATTTTAAAGGTTTTTAAAATGAATTATAAAATCTTAAGCAAGATATCTTTAAGTGTTTAATGAATTAATGATCAAGAAGGATTTGATATAAATTAAGAAAAAACTTGGTTTTGATAAAAAAATTGTTGTTGTTAAGTAAGGTGAAAATTTAAATTTTAATATAGAAACAAGGAATGGCTACTCATTGGGATTTAGGACTTAATTAATATTAGTAAAAGTTTATGACACTAAGAGTTTAAATTAAGTAATTCTCGAACTTAGGACTTGTGATAAGTAAACTGGCGGGGAGAAAGGAGTTTTGATAAACATCTTTGGAAATTAAGTTATTTAAAAATGAGTAAGGCTGGTGTAAATTAATGGAACAATAACTTGTGAAGGGTTAAGGTGTTTATGGGAAGTAAAGAGTGTTAGTAGGTGGGAATGATGACAAATGTATATATATATATCAGTTTAACTAAAAGGTTTTAAATACTGTTATGCTTTTAATTAACGAATAATAAGGTTCATTGATTTACAAGTTGAGATATTGATTGACAAAGGTTTGTTTATGCTATAGTAATATGTTGTTTAACTTGGAATTATTTCAATGGGATGATGGAAATGATATGGTTATGCTATATTGAATAAAATTGATGTAAGCATACGTGTATGGTTGTCCTATGTTAATAAAAATTGATGTATGTGTGAAGTAATGTTGTGATAATGGGAATTGATATGTGAACTGGGATAATTGATTAACAATGGAATATATTTGTATTGTGATGATTGTATTGATGCATAAATGAAAATTGATTGATGAGACTTGACTAATGAGAATGTGTTATGAAATTATCTGATAATTGATATGTATTCTAATGAGCCTAATTGTGTGAATGGGCATGTGTGATACTAATCTTCTGATGGAGAATTAATTATGAAATATAAGATTGGATGGATGAATAAATTGATAAGAATGAAATGTAAAAAGTTGAAATGATGAAAGAAAATTTGATGTGAATTGTGAAAATGATAAGAGTCTCGGTGGGATCTTTGAAAGAGAATCTAACGAGGTCAGTTAATATGTTGAGTATGACTATGTGATGTGGTTTGATTTGGATCTAAATTGATGAATTGATGAATTATCACCGTTGAATGAGAATGATTGAATGAGCGCTAGATGGCATTCTCCTTAATCGCGACTTATAATGACCTAATGTTTTAAGATATGGGGTTTTATGTGTTTTTGAGAAAGTAAACTATACAACTCAAGAAAATCACTTAGACGAGGCTCCCTTATTGTTTGGTATAACTAGACTGAGTCTATATTATTATTTAAGGTTTCATTTGAGAATTAGTGTTTTTGTGTAAATGGCTTTAGGGAAAAAGGGTACTATTTTAACTTATGTATATATATATATATATATATATATATTATTTTTCAATATATAATTGCGTAGTTTTGGTACTATGAGAAATTACAAGGATTATGTGGTGGATTTGAGATATTGATGATGAGCTTTAGCTCTCTGAATTAAGGATAATGGCCTATCCATATAGGGATCCCACTCAGTGACTGTGGTTGAAAGATAGGTGGTTGTGCATACATGTATCATTGCATTGGTTTTGTGAGATGTTGTTGTTATACCGTGGCCAGTTGCATTACAGTGTAGGGGGTACACAGGAGAACGTAAGCGTCTCAAGTTCAGTAGGATCCTTAGGAGTACCTCTAGGTTTAGGCGTCCAGATGGCTTTGGCTTGCACCCTGGTTCCATATAGTCCATGGCCTGCCAGGAGTACTTCAACGTGAACAAATGTTTCTATGGTCATCTAGCATAAGTTCTAGTTATGTTGCCATGTCCGGGATGTGAGGTTTTGATCCATGATGTTTGGGATAGGCTGTGGTTCATATACCCCTAGTAGAGAACTCGAAATGACTCTGACCACACTGGTATACTACAATGGATGTTCCTCCTAGTAGACGTACTATGGAGATGTGATTGAGATCATGTTGTTGTTGTTGATGATGATGAGATGATGGGCCCTATTTACATGCATAAGACTTAATTGAAAGAGAGAATTATAAACAGTCTAACTCATGCATAGCATTTGATTGACTAACAACATATATATTGAAGCAAAGTCTCTTTTGTAAGGAAACAATAAGTCATTACGTGATTAGACCCCAAAACTATGTGCTATTATCAGACTGTGGATTTGCTAATAATAAACATCAATGATTGGTCAAAAGAAGTCTGCTCTCATGTTATCTAAACTGTTTGTCTAAATATTTTGGGAACTACATAGGTTGCAAAACATAGGGGGAGTTTGTATCAACAAAAGTCTGATCTAACTTTGTTAGACCTTAAAAAGCATGATACAACCATCAGCTTCATGTTCTGATGAAACAAACTTTTAGGCATCCTTAATCAAACAGAGAAGAAAGTTACTTCAAAAGCCAAATCTCAACGTTTGTAAATCTATTTTCATGATGCCTAGAAAATCATACACTTATCAAGACAAATATGCTTATCATCAAAAAGAACAAGAGACAAATTAGCATAGAAGCCAACTCAGTGATTGAAGATCCCAATATAATCCTCTATGCAGAAGTACAAAAAGCTAGTACAAATCAGCATTTGTGTCAGCTCAATTTTAGAGGATTATAACTTTATCTTTTTCTCTCTGTTCCAATCAAATAAACCAAGAAAATAACTTTATTTGTCAACGCTACATAAGAAACCATTTTTATGCAAGAACAAAAGAGCTCAGGTATCAGACTCTTTATTCACCAACAAAAGTTTGATACCCCCCAAAGCTCAAAGCTCATAACTCCCACAAGATTTCCAATGGATATATCTCCTTTCAAGAGGCAGCAACAGTTACCTCTTGTTTCCTATAAATTCTCTTCAAAAGATTGACAAAATGACAAATAATAAACTTACAAAAATTATATTTGTAAAAAGATCATTGTCTTCTCTTTCTTTGTAATAAGTTTTTAAGTCTCTCAAATAGATAAAGATCTTCTTTGTGCGTTTACTTCTAGCAGACCTTAATCTCGTGTCTTTTCAACTTAATGTATACACTCTTCTTTGTATATTCTGAATACTAAGTTTTGTGAGATACATTCTTTCATTCTTCCAAACTTAATTTGTAAAAGTCTAGTGTGTTGCCAACCTTAGTTGTTAGTGTGGGAAACATTATCAACCTGAAGAGGCTTTCGCAAGTATACTTGGGTTATTAAGCCAGAAGTGGCTTGTTGAAAGAATACTTAGGATTAAACCAAAAGTGGTTGGAGTAAAGAATATTTGATGCACTAGTCTGGTGATGTTATTGTAAAGGAGATTTTACAATAATGGAAATTCTTCAAGTTCGAAGAATTGGACATAGCTTTTGTGTTGGAAGTGAACCAGTATAAACCTTGCGTGTTGCTTTCTCTTCCCTACTTTCATAAGTCTGATTATCTTTATTTTATTTAATTCATTTCATGAAAGAGTCTGTGACTTATTCAGCCCCCCTTCTAAGTCAGACTTTGAACCATTAATTAGTATCAGAGCTTATCCTTTGGTTTATCACTCCCTTGAGTGAAAAGGAAAAAGATCTATGGCTGTTGTTCAAGGAAATCAGCTAATTGTAGAAGGATCTTCAATCAACAGGCCTCTAGCTTTCTTTGGAGAAGACTATCCATACTGGAAGGACAGACTGGACATGTTCATAAAATTAACCAATATAGCCAATAGACAGTCATCATAAATGGTGATTATGAAGCCCTTGTTGATAGAGAAGAAAAGCCTAAATCTAAAGATGAGTTGACCTCTATGGAAATGAGAAAGATGGAAATAAATGCTAAGGCTAGATTTTTACTTGTGCTGAGTACAACAAAGTATTCAGTTATAAATCAGCAAAAGAAGTCCAAGATATTCTTCAACATAATTATAAAGGTACCTCCAATGTTAAAAGATCTAAAGAGATATTGTTAGTTAAACAGTATGACACCTTCAAGATGGAGGAGCATGAAACTGTGGATCAGACTTTGCTAAATGAGCTCAAAGTTCTTGGAACCATACCCTCTATAGAAGATATCAATGTGAAGCTCCTTAGAAGCCTACCAGAAAGGTTTGATGCCAAATGCTCAGCTCGAGAAGAAGCTAAGGATCTGAGTACCTTCTCCTTGGATAAATTACTTGGAGTACTCAGAGTGCATGAATTGAAGCTAAAGTAGAAGGAAGTAAGCAAAACCTCCTCTTCCAAAAGCATTACATTAAAGTCCAATGAGTCAGGAAGGAAATCCAAAGTGCTAAAAGCAGAAGAATCCACAAGTTTTAATCCAGATGAGGAATTAGCCCTCATAACCAAGAGATTTCATAGATTATTAAGGAAGAAGAAATTTAGACTTGACAAATTTCAAAAGAAGGATTACAACGATAAAAGTCAATTCAAGTTTAAAACTAATAAATCTATTCTATAATGTTTTAATTGCAGGAAACCAGGACATATGAAAGTGGAGTTCCCTCTTCTAAATAAAGAAAAGAAAGACAGAAAAGAGAAAATAAGGTTTCCCAAGAAATATAAAGGTCTGATAACATGGGATGATAAAGAATTATCTAGTTCTGAAGAATCTGATGAGGAAACAGAATTAGCTCAAATTTATCTGATGGCAAATGAACAACTAGATTCTAAAGAAAGCTCTAGTGATTCAAATTTTGATGATGAAAGTTATTCTGAACTAAAACAAAATTATAATGCATTGTTTAATGATTTTTCTAAGCTTTTGAAAATTTTCAAAAAGCTAAAATTAAAGCATGTTAACATGATTACTGATTTCAAAAATCAAATTTCAAAACTAAAAGAAGAAAATTTTAACAAAAATTCTTTGAAAGAAATGGAAGAAAATGAAAGGATGCACTTAGAAGAGCAAAGCAGACTCAAAAGAAAATGTTACTTTAAGATAGATTATGAAAAATCTAAGGTCTGTTGTAACTATCAAAGTGAAGAAATCATTAAGCTGCAAAAGCAAGTTAACTCTCTTACCTTAGACCTGAGCAAGTTTGTAAATAGAATTGAAAATTTGAACTTGCTATTGGGAAAGTCTCATGGCAATCGTAAAAGACCAAGTCTAAGTTATGTAGAGAATAATGATTTCAAACATGTTTCACCTCCTTCATTCACTTTAAAAATTAAGAAACATATCAAATGTAATTACTGCAAAAAGCATGGTCCCTCAATTAATGATTGTAGAAAAAAGGAAGAAAGAAATGTGAAAATTGCTAACAATGCAGTACCCAAAAGGTTTGGGTACCAAAGTCATTAATCATTCCAATTGCAGATATGCTTGAAAAGAAAGACAAAGCCTCTGTACTGGTGTCTGGACAATGGGTGCTTGCATCATATGATAGGAAGAAGGTCTATGTTCCTAGACCCGGAACAATTTAAAGGAGGAACAATAACCTTTGGAGGAAACCATACTAGAAGGATCATAGGTTCTCGTAGAGTGGGTAAAATTCCTTCACCTGTTATTGAAAATGTATTTCTAGTTGAAGGTCTGAGACATAACCTGCTGAGTATTAGTCAATTTTGTGACAGTGGGTACAAAATCTCTTTTGATAAAGATAAGTGTATTATCATCAACCATGATGGAACCATACTCTTCAATGCAAACAGACATCACAACCTATACAAGGTTGACCTAAATGAGCTAAATGATCAGAATGTAACATGTTTATTTTCCAACTCTGAAAAGAGATAGATCTGGCATAAAAATCTTGGGCATGCAAGTCTGAAGCATATTTCAAAACTTCATAGAAAATGTCTTGTTAAAGGATTACCAAGGATCTCTTTTAATAATTCATTGCCTTGTGAAGCATGCCAAAGAGGGAATAACATAAAATATCTTTTGAAAACAAGAATGTTGTTTCCACTGTCAAACCTTTAGAACTATTACATATGGATCTATTTGGTCCATCTCAGGTACAAAGTCTAGCAGGAAAGAAATATAGATTTTTCATTGTTGATGACTTCATTAGAATGACATGGGTATACTTTCTAACTCACAAGGATGAGTCTGTAAAGGTATTCAAGATTTCTATAAGAAAATCCAGAATGAAAAAGGTTTCTGTATTAGTACAATAAGATGTGATCATGACAGAGAATTTAAAAATGAATTTTTTGTAATGAGTTTGGTATAACCCACAGTTTTTCTTCTCTAAGAACACGTCAACAAAATGATGTTGTGGAAAGGGAAAATAGATCACTGCAAGAAATGGCTAGAACAATGTTTTACGAAAATAGTCTTCCAAAATACTTCTGGGCAGAAGCAGTAAATACTTTTGTTATATACAAAATAGGATCCTTATCAGACCTATACTAAATAAGACTCCCTATGAATTATGGAAAGGAAGAAAACCCAACATCTCATATTTTTATCCATTTGGATGTACATATTATATTCTTAACACAAGGGATCATCTTGGGAAATTTGATTCTAAATGTGACAGAGGAATATTCATGGGCTATTCAACCATATCAAAATCTTACAGAGTTTTTAACACTAGAACTCAGACCATTGAGGAATCCATGCATGTAAGATTTGATGATCTTCAAAAGACTGACAAGAAACTGGTAGATCTAGATGTCGATGATGCAGGTACACTACAACAAGAAGCTGAACCGAAAAAGCAAGTAACAGACCCTGATCAATCAAAATTTGATGAAAAGAAAGAAAAAGAGTCTGATCAAAATCAGTCAATAACTAAACCAGAGAAGCCTAGAGATTGGAAATTCAAAGCTTATCATCCTCTAGATCTCATAATTATAGACCAGGCAGTTGGAGTTTAAACAAGATGTAGAATTCAAGACCAATCCATAATTGCTTTGGTTTCACAGATAGAACCAAAGAATGTGGCAGCAGCATTAGAAGACACTGATTGGATCCTTGCCATGCAAGAGGGGCTGAATCAGTTTGACAGAAACAAAGTCTGGAACCTTGTCCCAAGACCCAAAAATAAAAGTATCATTGGAACAAAATGGGTCTTTAGGAATTGTGACATCGCAGCGTTGTTGAGGGCGGGGAGTGATCGTTGGTGCATGGGCAAGGACAAAGAGCGGCTCTTGGCAGGCTTCCAGCGGGGAATGTGACATCCCAGACATTGTTGAGGGTGGGGAGTGATCGTCGGTGCATAGGCACAAACAAGGAGCGGCTCCTGGTAGGCTTCCAGTGGAAGGGACACATGAATGAACCGAATACATACCAGAATGAGAGGGATCCAAAGACTGTATAGGTATGGGACTGTATAGTCGAGGATAGCTTAAAGGAATTAATTCATACTACCTATACCAACAAATGCATTTGCCTTTTTGGTAGCCCATCACTTAAGGACTCCAAGGTTAAGCGTGCTTAACTTAGAGAAATTTCTGGAATGAATGACCTCCTGGGAAGTTCTCGGGAAGTTTGTGATTGAGGACAAACCATATTAGGAAGGTCTCGTGTTGGTTTATGGGGAGAATCGTTCATTCCTGAAAAGCTGTCAGGGGCGTTACAGTGGTATCAGAGCATAGTCTCTCCTAGTACGGTATGGTTCGAGGACGAAGCGGAAGCTGGTGGGCATGTGACATCCCAACGCTGTTGAGGGTAGAGAGTGATTGTCGATGCATAGGTACTGACAAGGAACGGCTCCTGGCAGGTTTCCAGTAGGGAATGTGACATCCCAGGCACTATTGAGGGCGGCGAGTGATCACCGGTGCATAGACACGGACAAGGAGCGGCTCGTGACAAGCTTCCAGTGGAAGGGACACATGAATGAACCGAATACATGTCAGAATGAAAGGGATCCAAAGACTGTATAGGTATGAGACTATACAATTGAGGATAGCTTAAAGGAATTATTTTGTACTAACTATACCAAAAATGCATTTGCCTTTTTGGTAGCCCATCACTTAAGGACTCCAAGGTTAAGCGTGCTTAACTTGGAGAAATTCTGAGATGGGAGCCGCCAAGGCATTACAGGTAAAATTAACACTAATTAAATAAAATACAAGGGAAATTTTTTCAAAAATATTTAGATTCATCCTAGGATCTCCCCACATGACTCTACAGATCCCCCATAATGTATATTACGCTTGGGAGTTCCAAAAATGCTCAAAGAAAATTTTTGAGCACACCAATTCCCCGCTTACCGCCCAGAAAATTGAGTCAAATCAGAGTTACACAACTCCAATCGAGATAAACATGGTTTGTACATATCCGTAACTCAAATACCTACAATTTTTATGAAGAAGTTGAGGGCCAGTTATGCCCCGAAGACTACCTAATTCACCATTTGTAGAACCAGCCCTGTTGAAATTTTCAACCTGCACACCCTATAGTATGTTGGGCATAACTTGGGATACTGACCTCTGATTGACGCGATTTAGGTGTCAAAATGACTGCGGTGAAATTCTCTACAACTCCAATGCAGACGCTACAACCGAATCAGCTTACTTGAATGAAATACATCTCTTTTAAGCGAGATTTTTGCTCAAGCTCTCACTTGAGCAAGAATTCTACAGTATCAGACCCTGATCAGCTCGCTCAAGCAAAAATACTCTCGCTTGAGCAAAAATTTAGCAGAATCCACCCATTTGGCACTCGCTTGAGCAAGAATTACCTCGCTTAAGTGAGATTTTGATAGAATGAACTCCCAAACTCATACATAGACTCGCTTAAGCAAGATTTGGCTCGCTAGAGTAAAAATGACCGCTCCTAACCCATAAATCAACTTCCAACCTACCTATTTTGCCCGTTTCAACTCTGATTGCTACGAAACTTCATGGGCACTATGTTTTCCCATTCTGAAGCTGTTAGCGCAGTCTGTTCACCAAAATTCGAACATATGATTAAGATATGTACAAAGTTACATTTTGTCCATTTTAAGACGAAAGTATGCAACTCAAGGGCCATTTCTCATAGATTTGGCCCATTCTAAGTCCTACTAGTTTTAAATCATGATATAACCTACTAGAACCATCCAAAGGTACCCAAGCCTCACAGAACGCAATATGACTTGTCTAGTTCCCAAGTATGTATAAAAATTACATGAAAACTCTAATTTTCACTTATCCATCATCAAACTAGGTTCCAATACATAATATATCCTATTTGCGATACATATGCAAATCCTACACATTACATTTATGTAATGCATCAAAGGTTCTCAACCATGTCTCTTAGATATAAAGCATGTTATACACAAATAGCACCATCCATGGTCACTACAACATAATATCGCATAATCATCAATATCATCATATACATGAGATCAATTACTCAAAATGCAAACTAGACTTCCAGTGAAGTCATCAACTGCCTAAATTCACTACACAGGATATATACATCATCAAAATAACTAAATACAAAGAGCCGACCAAGGCTATACTACCAAAAGTCTATACAATGCATATACATGTATATACACAGTGCTTCCTGTCAAGCATGGTGACTCTTCACCAATCACCATCACGGTCTAAATTCACTAAAAACATAACCACAATAGAGGGTGAGCATGTTATATAATGAATGACAGTTACTGAATCAAATTTTAACCTATCCAATTCCATACATCACATTAATATAATGCAACATCACTTAACATAATTCATAATCCACAATATAACCAAGATATCAATTACATCTCATGAGCTATCTAAAGCTTCAAACCACTCAAACATAATATGCAAATGCATATGCATGCAAATCTGACTCTAATGACGGGATTACACTACAATGTATAATTTTTCATAACATATAACATTAATTTCATTTTACTGGTACCAAACTACTCGCCCACATTGTAACATCAGTCACTCTCAATGACAACAACCATAACTACGTGTTATGGGCCAACCTTGAATCCAATCTAAGGCGGCTGTGGATCCTTAAGGGAACCACCACAGGGTCTATGCCTATCCAAAGCTCTCCCTCCTATCTGGGAGGGCATTGCAATCCCCTTATAGTCCTGTGTGCATCCAAATATGCAAATATTATGCCACACAACATAAAATCATCCTCAGAGCACTTGATTACCATCACCAGGGGCCACCACTTGGTTACCATCACCAAGGGATTTCCATTTTAATTCACAACTCGTATAGTACGCATCAAACAACAGTTTCTCAATCAAACTACATTATTTGTTAAGCTACCTCAAGTTTTAATTATCATCCCAACTTATTCATCATCATTGCAATATAATTATCAAGCAACCTTATGCTATTATTAATACCATAACAACTATGAATGGAACCACATTTATCAAAAACTCATCAAATTACATAATATCACAGCAAGGGGTATAATGCCAATCAAATATTAACTACACAAATCATGTCATCATAAATATTAACAACTCCCCATAAATAAAATAATCAATCAATTTTGGCTAAACAATATAGCCCTATCCATCCATAATCCATATATTTAAAATATAAATGGTCCCCTACCTAGAATAGATGATCCTAGAAGCTCTCAAAGCTTTTTGATACTCACCGATCACCAATAGGTAAACTCAAAAATTCCTAAAAATCATTAACATTATTTTTAATAACCCGTAAGCTATTAAATTCGTAATTCGACATCACAATCTACTAATTGACATTTGTTTGGTAATTTATAACTTACCCAAATGTGCCGACGGTATCCAATACTCGTTTCCAACAAGACTCCCAAGCTACTCGACATTGAAAACTACTTCAAAACACCTAAAACCACAAAACAACGTCGTAAATACCCAATTTCACAGAAATGAAATGAAAAGACACCATGGGTACCTTAAACTCACCAACAATGGCGGAAAACTCAAAACTCCAACGACTTCCCAAGCTGCACACAACGATCAAGCTCCGAATAATGCGTCTAAATTAAAGAAAATAGAAGAAATTAAAGGTGGAGTCCTTAAATTATCTAAAGCTTAAAGTGGGTATATTGTTCTCACCTTGAAGTCAAAATGCAAAGCTCATTCCTTCACCCAACAATGGCTGCCACGAGAAGGGAAAGAGGAATTGAGCCTAAATCTTGCTATGATTGAAGAAATTAGGAGGTGAATAAAGGAATTTGGGGTGATGGAGCCGCGAGAAGAAAGAACAAAAATTGTACCAACATTTTGCCTCTGCTTGCATGCGTGAAGAGAGAAGAGACCATGAATTGGAAGGAGAACGAAATGAAGCATAAGTCATTAAGGGAATAAAGGTAAACTCTTATTATTTTAATTAATTAACAAAACTAATCCATCCTTATTTACTAATTAACATGAAGTTAATTATCAAGCAAGGTTAAGATGTTACAATTCTCCCCACCAACAGAAAATTTCATCTTCGAAATTTAAATATATCATTGCCTCAACAGAACAACTCAGGATATTGTTGTCTCATCATATCCTAATGCCCAAGTATTAGTACTGTAATGATCTTGCTGCCATGCTACATTTCCCAACTACACATCCTTGCTCCTCAAGCGTTTCACTGATCTATCCATAATACCAGTAGGCTCAGCTGGTGTGGTCAAATTTTCCTGAATCTCAACATCATCATCAAGCATCTCATGCATAGAGTCAGGTAAATACTTCCTTAATTGAAAGACATGAAATACACTATGTAGATTTGATAGATGATGAGGCAATGTAATCTAGTAAGCCACAGAACCAACCCTCTTCAAGACTTCAAGGATCCAATGTATCTCGGGCTCAATTTTCTACTTTTCAACACTCGCCCAATACCTTTATAAGGAGAAACCTTCATGAATACAAGATTACCAACCTGAAACTCAAGTAGTTTTCTCCTATTATCATAATAAATTGTCTGATGGTCCTGGGATGCCTTCATCTTTTCCTTGATCATTTGAATTTTTTCTGAGGTCTGCTGCATAATTTCAAGCCACAACATCAAGCTCTTATCGGTCTCTAACCAACAAAGAGGTGTTTGACACTTCCTGCCATATAAAGCCTCAAATGGAGCCATACTGATGCTGCTATGGTAACTGTTAATATAATTAAATTCAATCAAAGGGAGATACTGCTCCCAACCACCACCATGCTCTAGGACATAGGACCTTAAGAAGTCCTCCAAACTCTAAATGGTATGCTCAGACTGCCCATCTATCTAGGGATGATAAGGTGAACTCAACCGGAGCTTCGAGCCTAGCTCCTGGTGCAAGCTTCCCTAAAATTGGGAAGTGAACCTCAGACCTCTATCTGACACCATACAGTCAAACGATCTCACCAATGTACAAT
The DNA here is from genome assembly GCA_037962975.1 of Clitoria ternatea. NCBI lineage: Eukaryota > Viridiplantae > Streptophyta > Magnoliopsida > Fabales > Fabaceae > Clitoria > Clitoria ternatea. The sequence goes on along the minus strand of CM075671.1, from coordinate 198,667,800 downwards.
TGTGCTAGTCTCTGTAAGGAATACCTCATACTGATAGACAAGAAATGTGCATACTTTGTCAATCTATCTATAATAACCCATATAGCATCATGACCAGTGCGGGTCTTGGGTAATCCCATCACAAAATCCATAACAATTGTATCTTATTTCTAGACAGGTATCTCAAGAGGCTGTAAACCACTAGATGGCTTCTAGTGCTCAACCTTTGCCTTCTGGCAAATAATGCAATGAGCAACATAATCAACAACATCTCTTTTCAAACCGGGCCACCAGAAATACAATTTTAGATCTTGATACATATTTGTAGTACCCGAATGGATACTTAGCATGCTCTTATGAGCTTCATCAAGCACCATCTTCCTCAAATCACCAGAATAAGGCACATAAATTTAGCCTTTTACCCTCCAAATACCATCAAGACCTTCACATAAAGACAGGCCCTTACCACCAACTTGAGTCTCTTTCAACTAAGCTAGGTAGGCATCAGATAATTGTTATGCATACACCAGTTTCAAGAATTTATTCATTATCTTTAAGGTGCTAAGAACCACCTTCTCAGGTGAAGAAACATCCAGTCATACTCAAATTTCTAAATTCTTCAAGCAATTCCATCTCTTTTACCATCATAGTTGCAACGAGAATGGATTTCTGGATTAAGGCATCAACAACAACATTCGCCTTTCCCGGATGATATTTCAAATCGAAATCATAATCCTTTCGAAATTCCATCCACCTTCTCCGCCTCATTCAATTTCTTTTGATCGAACAGATATTTCAGACTTTTATGGTCACTATACACTTCATATTTGGATCTATAAAGATAATGTCTCCAAATTTTCAGTGTAAAGACCACAGATACAAGCTCTAGGTCATGTGTAGGATAATTCTGTTCATGCGGTCATAACTATCATGAGGCATAGGCAATCACATTTTTATTCTGCATCAATACACACCCGAGGCCCAGCCTGGATGCATCACAATATACCATAAAGCTTTCCTGCAAGTTAGGCAATGCTAACATAGGAGTGGAAGTCAACTAAGCCTTCAATTCCTGAAAACTTTTTTCATATTCAGGAGACCACACAAAAGGAGCACCCTTTCGAGTTAGTTTAGTCATAGGTAGCGCGATATTAGAGAGCCCTTCAATAAATCTTCTGTAGTAACCAGCCAGACCCATAAAACTCCTGATCTTAGTAACAAATTTGGGCCTTTCCTAAGCCATAACAACTTCTACTTTTGACGGATCCACAACAACACCATCCTTTGAAATGACATGCCCTAGAAATTACATCCTATCTAACCAAAAATCATACTTAGATAATTTAGCAAATCATTATTTCTCCTTTAGTACCCGAAGTACCAAACAGAGGTGTTCTTCATGTTCTTGGGGTGACTTGGAATAAAGCAAGATGTCATCAATAAAAACTACCACAAATCGATCTAAATATGGATGAAAAATACTATGCATGTAGTTCATGAACCTAGTAGGTGCATTTGTCACACCAAATGACATCACTATATATTCAAAATGGCTATAATAAGTCCTGAATGCCATCTTGGGGATATCAGAAGCCTTAACCTGGATTTGGTGGTATCATGATTGCAAATCAATCTTCGAAAAGACTGAAGCACCTCGCAATTGATCAATCAGGTTATTAATCCCTTGCAACGGGTATTTATTCTTTATCATGGGCTTGTTTAACTGGCGGTAATCCATACATAACCGCATACTACCATCTTTCTTTTTAACCAGTAACACCAAAGCACCCCACGGTAATATACTAGGTCGAATAAATTGCTTTTTTAAAAGTTCATCAACTTGCTTCTTCAATTCTGCTAACTCAGTTGGAGACATTCGATAAGGAACAATAGAGACTGGTCTAGCTACAGGAACAAGATCAATAGAAAATTCACTTTCTCTTTCAGGAGGAACATCAGGCACATCCTCTAGAAACACCTCAGGAAAGTCATAAACAATAGGAATATCATGCACTCGGGATCTATTCTTTCCCTCAGTCAAACATAACATCACAAGTAACTGGGATATACCTTAGACTATGTAGTCTTTGGTATTTCGCTTTGGAAAGATCACCCGTCAGTTTTGACAATTAATCATGACTTCATTGGCTGATAGCCAATCCATGCCAAGCACGATATCAAGACCCTTCAAAGGTAAGCAAATCAAATTAGTAATAAAGCTCTTATCACCCAATACAAAAGATACATCTTTACATATAATAGATGTTCACAATCTAATACTAGTCGGGTTAGATGCATCCAGAGTACGATCCATATCAGAAACATGCAGTCTCAGATGCCTCACACAAACATCAAATATAAATGAGTGTGTAGCACCAAAATCAAATATAACATCAAGTGTATAGCTATCGGGTGAACACTTACTTTACACCAAATCATTTTGTTGAGTGACATCCACAGCATTGATGGCAAAGACTCTGTCCGTAGCTTATGGGTTAGCATTCCCACCATGGTCACTTACCATCATGTTACCACAGCCACCATTATTGTGGCCGCCATGGTTACCATTTCAACGGCCTTGACCTCAGAAGCCTCCCCAGTTTGCATTGACATTTATCTGCTGAACTTGAGGACAATTAGGGGGGATATGCCCTTTTTCATTACATTGGAAGCAAACAACCTCTTCATATTCATAATCACGTACGAAGTGATTTCCGCCATATTTAAAACATTTTTTATTTTTAGCATGGCCACTAGGACGACCACCTCGACCACCACGCCCCTAAATTTAGAGGACGATCAATCTTTACCATAATTACCTTGCTTTTTGAAGCTTGGCTATTGTGACTTCAAAGAAACATCGACTTTGCTACTTTGGCCAACATAGGCCTTATCATCTTCTTCAAAGATCCTACATTTGTTTACCAACACTAGAAAACTTCTGATCTCCTGGTGCCTGAATGCCTTCTTTATCTCGGATCTCAAACCGCCTTTAAACTAAATACATTTGGAACCCTTGGTCCCAGGCTGCTGGAACGGAGGGTAAAATAAACATAACTTCTCAAACTTAGCTGCATACTCCTCCAAAGTCATAGTACCTTGATTGAGTTCCATGAACTCCAGCTCCTTCTTCCTTCTCATAGTGTTAGGAAAATATTTCTGCAAGAAACAAGCCTTAAAGTTCTCCCAGATTAATTGGGTGTCAGCTCTAATCATCCAAGCTTTGGTAATTTTCCACCAATTTTCTGCCTCACCACGGAGTATATAAATTGCGTATTCCACTTTTTAAGCCTCATTGCAATGAAGACTACCAAATATCCTCTCCAAATCCTAAATCTAAGTACAGGTTAGTTCAGGATTAAAACCGCCATAAAGTTCATTTGGCTTCCTTTTCAAGAAGCAATCTAAGCCCTGATGATCCTGAGCTTGAGGCTGAGCCTGCCTCTCGAGTATATCAAAGAAATGTTGGAAAACTGTTGCCATAGCTTCCATGCCCTGACGACCTGCCATATCTTATCCCAAAATTATCACTAAATATTAATACCATTTCAAGGATAAGAATATACAAATATTCATAGTTCATTATATTATTTATCAAATATTCAACATTTTGTCACATTGTATTTCAATGCTTACTACTAATTTATCACACATTGTCACACGATTTCTAGGGTACAACAAGTATTCCTTGGCCTTGAACTTTTTAAGTCTACTCTGATACTATAAAATGTAACACTAATTAAATAAAATACGAGGGAAATTTTTTCAAAAATATTTACATTTATCCTAGGATGTCCACATGTGACTCTACAGATCCCCCATAATATATCCTAGGCTTGGGAGTTCCAAATCAGCTCAAAGAAAATTTTTTAGCATGTCAATTCCCCGCGTACACCCAGAAAATTGAGTCAAATCGGAGATACACAACTTCAATCGAGATGAACTTGGTTTGTACACATCCACAACTCAAATAACTACAATTATTATGCAGAAGTTGAGGACCAATTATGCCCCAAAAACTACCTAATTCACCATTTATAGAACCATCCCTACTTAAATTTTCATCCTGCACACCCTATAGTAATTTTGGCATAACTCGGGCTACCAACCTCTGATTGATGCGATTTGGGTGTCAAAACGACGGAGACAAAATTCTCTACAACTTTTATGAAGGAAATAAAAGCTGAATCAGCTTGCTTGAGTAAAAATTAGCTTGCTTAAGCGAGATTTTTGCTTAAGCTCTTGCTTGAGCAAGAATTCAACAATATCAGACCCTGATAAACTCGCTCAAGCAAAAATACTTTTGCTTGAGTGAAAATTTGGTAGAATCCACCTATTTGAGTAAGAATTACCTCGCTTGAGCGACATTTCGATATAATGCACCCCAAACTCATACATAGACTCGCTGAAGTGAGATTTGGCTTGCTTGAGCGAAAATGACATCTCCTTACCCATAAATCAACTTCCAACCCACCTATTTTGCCTGTTTCAACTCTGATTGCTACGAAACTTCATGGGCACTATGTTTCCCTATTCTGAAGCTGTTGGCGCAGTTTGTTCGCCAAAATTCAAACATATGATTAAGATATGTACAAAGTTACATTTTGTACATTTTAAGACGAAAGTATGCAACGCAAGGGCCATTTCTCATTAGATTTGGCCCATTCTAAATCCTACTAGTTTTAAATCATGATATAACCTACTAGAACCATCTAGAGGTACCCAAGCCTTACAGAACGCAGTATGACCTGTCTAGTTCCCAAGTATGTATAACAATCACATGAAAACTCTAATTTTCACTTATCCATCATCAAACTAGGTTCCAATACATAATATATCCCATTTGCAATACATGTTCAAGTCCTAGACATTACATTTATGTAATGCATCAAAGGTTCTCAACCATGTCTCTTAGATATAAAGCATCTTATACACAAATAGCACCATCCATGGTAACTACAATATAATATCGCATAATCATCAATATCATCATATACATGAGATCAATTACTCAAAATGCAAACTAGACTTCTAGTAAAGTCATCAGCTACCTAAATTCACTACACAGGATATGTACATCATCTAAATAACTAAATACAAAGAGCCGACCAAGGCTATACTACCAAAAGTCTATACAATGCATATACATGTATATATACAATGCTTCTTGTCAAGCATGGTGACTACTCACCAATCACCATCACGGTCCAAATCCACTAAAAACATAACCACAATAGAGGGTGAGCATGCTATATAATGAATGACAGTTACTGAATCAGATTTCAACCTATCCAATTCCATACATCATATTAATATAGTGCAACATCACTTAACATAATTCATAATCCACAATATAACCAAGATATCAATTATATCTCATGAGCTATCTAAAGCTTCAAACCACTCAAACAAAATATGCCAATGCATATTGTAACGCCTCGACCGATTTTCAAGTATAAACGACTCTCCCCATAAACTAACACGAGACCTTTCCAGTGTGCTTTGTCCTCAATCTCACACTTCCTGAGAACTTCCTAGGAGGTCACCCATCCCAGAATTACTCCAAGTTAAGCACGCTTAACTTTGGAGTTCTTAAGTGATAGGCCACCGAAAAGGCTAATGCATTTGTTGGTATAGGTAGTACGAATTCATTCCTTTAAGCTATCCTCGACTGTATAGTCCTATACCTATACAGTCTTTGGATCCCTCTCATTCTGGTATGTATTTGGTTCGTTCATGTGTCCCTCCCACTCGAAGCCTACCAGGAGCCACTCCTTGTCCGTGCCTATGAACCGACGATCACTCCCGGCCCTCAACAGTGCCCGGATGTCACATTCCCTACTGGAAGCCTGGCAGGAGCCGCTCCTTGTCCGTGCCCATGCACCGACGATCACTCCCCGCCCTCAACCGTGCTAGGATGTCACATGCCCACCAGCTTCCGCCTGGTTCATCCCCGAACCATACCATACTAGGAGAGGCTAGGCTCTGATAGGTTGTGAAATATATTAAGACTTTGAAACTCAAATCACAATAATATTGATTTGTGTGAGGCAGAACTTATTTAAGAGTTTGGAAATATACAGTTTATCGGGGTGACTATGTTGTTATTTATAGGCCCCGAAGATATAATTTATACTTGAGTTTCTAAAAGTCTTAACCAACTCAATACGCAAGTAGTTCATGCATCATGAATCATTAAAGAGAAACGAGATGTGATATTTCCTAGGGACGGATTATAGAAACCGAGAATACATTAAAGGAGACTTAATTGCGAGCCTTGGGATGAGAGGGTGTGAAAGGGTGCTTCAGGTGACCTGGGGTCGCTCCCTAGTGTCGGGTACTTTCACAATAAAAACCTTCTTAATCTGACTAGTCTCTAAGTGTTTCCATGCCAATTGAGCTGTTCATATGCCATGAAGGCATTTATGTTATTATTATCTAGAATTATGGAACAGTGTAAACTCCTGGTTGGCCCAGTACAAATTAAAACTTTAAGGGCCCATATGCATAAATTGAATGAGATAGTAGCATAAGCATTACATAACATTCATGTGATTGTGACATTCTATATGGGTGGTTGTGAATGAAAATATAAGTGTTATGTATGTGGAAACCCTACATTCATAATTGATTGTGTATGAGATTATGACTGATATTATTATATTAGTTTGTAAAAACCTTTATGCTTATATCTTATCTGTAATATATTATATTTTGTTTCTCACTCCTTCTTGTTTGAATTTTTGTGTCCAAAATATATGTTATGTGATATATAGCTAGCAGTCCAAGATGGAAGAATATGTAATTACAAGAGGGTCAAATGGTCTCATCCTCAATCAGATAGAAGAAGAGATATGACATGAGTAGGATTCAAAAACTCGATGGTTCAAGGACTAGGAAATGATTGGCCACATTTGTAGTAGAGGTATAGTTTAGTTTTACTTTGCCTTATTACAATATCAAGTTAGATAATTGTAACAAGGTAAAGGTTAAATTTGATAAACTTTCTAATTCAGATATAATATTGTAATCATTTATCACTTATGATTTCTATAAATTATTTTGTCATTATGGACAAATATTGAAAGACAATGTTTTTTTTACTTTCAATATTCAAAGGAAATCAGATGTATATACATCCTTGTATACGCGAGATAAAGAGTGATAAATATGTATATCTTTCTAAAAGTTTTTTTTAAAAGCAAGAAGAATACATATATATCTCGTGTATATAAGGAGGTGTTACATATATGCATGCAGATACGACTCTAATGACAGGATTACACTGCAATGTATAATTTTTCACAACATATAGCATCAATTTTGTTTTACTAGTACCGAACTGCTCGCCCATATTGTAACACCAGTCACTCTCAGTGACAACAACACCCACAACTAGGTGTTACGAGCCAACCATGAATCCAATTAAAGGCAGTTATGGATCCTTAAGGTAACCACCACAGGGTCTACCTTATCCAAAGCTCCCCCTCCCATTTGGGACGGCATTACAAGCCCCCTGCAGTCTTGTGTGCATCTAAATATACAAATGTTATGCCACACAACATAAAATCATCCTCAGACCACCTGATTACCATCACCAGGGGCCACCACTTGGTTACCATCACTAAGGGATTTCCATTTCAATTCACAACTTGTATAGCACGCATCAACCAACAGTTTCTTAATCAAACTACATTATTTGTTAAGCTACCTCAAGCTTTAATTATCACCTAACTTATTCATCATTATTGCAACATAATTATCAGGCAACCTTATGCTATTATTAATACCACAACAACTATGAATGGAACCACATTTATCAAAAACTCATCAAATTTCATAATATCACAACAAGGGGTATGATAAATATGCATTGTGTGTTGTTTTTGGTTGTTTTTAGGTCTAGTTTTTAGGGTTTTTGTATATTGTTTCATGTCTGATTCCCTTGATTTTCATTCTTTTCCATATGTATTACATGGTTATTCCTATTTTTATAGGATCAATGATATTCTAGGTCTCTTTTAAGGAAAAATAGCAAGGTTCGAGGAAACCATTGCCAATTGTGGCAAACCACTGGACGTGGTTAACACTGGAAATATGGAGAATCAAGTCAGAAACCACCACTGGCCGTGATTGGCTCTGTTTGTTACACAAAGTTGTAAAATTTTGTTTAAAAAAGGACAGAACTCAAACCATTGGCCGTGGTTATCCACCACTAGCCGTGGTTGTCCCCTACGAGGCCCAAATCTCTAAATTATTTAGGGTTTTTGTTGGGCACTTTAGGGGATAGGAAGAGAGTTATGCAGAGACAGTTTTGGAGACATCTTTTGGGAGATTTTGAAGAACCTTTAGGGAGGCTTTCATTGGGAATCAAGAGTCAAGACCATCAAGGCAAATCAACTATGTAGATTTAGGAGGAAGAATTAGGAATCCTAGTGAGAACTAATTTGTAATTTCTGAATCCCTATTTTACATTTTTGATATCTTTGATGCTTTGCATTGATTTAGTGATATGTGACATGATGACAATAATCCTTATGGCACGCTAAACTCTTTTCTTCAGGCTAAGGATGTAGTAATGCCTATGTGTTACAATTAATTATTCTTCATATTCCAATCTATATGATTTCAATTTCTATTCAATTTATGTATGCCTAATGCTTCTGCAAGACTTAGAGGTAAGCGTAGATGATCACAAATTATATATAATCGAGAGATTGACATGTAATTCAAAAATACCTAAATTGAACCTATGATTTTGATTTATGATGGTAAGCAAAATTATTTGAGGGTTAATCGGATTTCCATAGAACGTAAAGGGTCTAATTAACAAATTGAACATAGTTCTTTGGGAATTAGGCACATTAATAGGCTTTCGAGAGAAAGGTATTCATTAACTTAGGGAAATCTGCCTTAAGAACAAAATCATATAATTGGATAGGCGAGTAACCTTTAATTTTGATACTAGCATATGAACCCTTAATACCCCAAGATTTAGCTTTAATTCAATTTTCCAAACTTGCTCTGATTTTATTCTATAAAGATGTTGAATTTGTTATTTTCTAATTTACTGTTCATCATCATTTTGGTAATTTATTTGAATCAAATTCACTAGATAATTAAATCACTGTTATAACTAGTACTTGGGCATAATCTTTATGGGAACGATATCTTTTTATTACTTTGGTACCCCGTGCGCTTGTGGTTGACTTGTGTTTCCCCCAATATTGGCTAAGCGGTGTTTGATTAAACTAGTGTGTATTTTCTGCATTTTTAGTTTTATTTCAATTTTTTCTGCAGAATTACGCTTGTTTTTGTTGATTTTCTATAAATTTGTGCAGGCCCCTTTATGTGAAAAAGTGACGGCTTTGAGCATATATTTGATCCTGAGATTGAAAGAAATCTTTGAAAGATCAGACTTCTTAGGACACGCTTTGATGTAGGAGGATCTTCAAGACTCCTTTGAAAGGGGTTGGATCTAGGTCCTTCTCCTTCTTCTAACCTCCAAATGCCATGGATGAATACTTCTGAAGAGGAAAAACCAAAACCATAAAAGAACGAAAATCTAAGAGTTGGACGAAAATGGTGAAAGAAAGAAAAGAAAAAAGATGGAAAGGAAAGATGAAAGGTTGAAGGATGGATGAAAGGATGTAAATGGAAAGAGGGGAGGCCACTTCCAAGGGAAGATAACTCCCTTGAATTCACCACCAAGAGGGAGAGAACCTCTGGGATAAGAGCTTGCTAAAGATCCACTCTAGCCTAAAGAGAAGGAGGAGAATCTCTCACTAAAAACTTTCACTCAAAGGTGATTCTATTTCTCAAAATGAATAATGTGTGGATTTTACAAAGGAGAGATCCCTTATATAGCCTAAGTGTTATTCAAGTGGCCTCAATACTTAAGAGGGGGGGTGAATTGAGTTTTTAAAGCCTAACTTGGAATGTCCTTGAACTTGATTCTTTTATCACAAGTTTATAAGATTATGCAAAATAAGTTTAGTTTAAGGAGATATGCAATGCACAACAAGGTTTAAATAGCTTAGACAAATTATCAAACACTTGGTGTGCAATATCCAATATTGACCAAATCAAGCAAGCTAAAATATGCAAACCACAATCAACCAACACAAATCGATCAAGAGCAATATATGAAAGTAAAAGAGTAAGGGAGAAGAGATTGTAAACCGATTTAACGAGTTCCACCAACCCAGTGTACGTCTCGCCTCTAAGCAACCCACTTAGAGGATTTCCACTATTGTAGATTAGAAAAACAACTTTGAGCAATTATGGCTTCCTAGTGTCCCACACTCAAGAACCCAATCCTCATAAGTACAAGGGCAACCCACCCAATCTCTCAATCTCACAATATCCCAAAGGTTGAACCCCAACCTTTGTAACCACTCAACCTAGAGTAAGCTTTGGTGTTTGATGTTTGTGTTTACAAGCAAAAATACTCTCTCAAAAGAGTGGATAAGCAAGTGATAGCTCACACAAATTCTAACTCTCAACAAGAGAGGATATACAAATGAAATCTTAGAATATACAACAGTAAAAATTCACTAAGCACCAAGAATTATTGTAGAATTGATTTCCTTTTGTTCCTTGTTGTTCTCTTCTTTGTGCTTGAGTTTGGAAACCCATTTATAGAGCTAGAGGGAGTGCCAAGATCTTCCTAGCCGTTTCATATAGTGGGCATCTGAGAAATGGTGAAAAAATGAGCTGGTTTCCCACTAAAATATGTTTTCCCACTATCGTAATCGATTACGCCTCAAGCTGTAATCGATTACACTTCGAATTTTTCAGTCCAGTTCGTGCTGTAATCGATTAGTAATCACCATCTAATCGATTAGCTTAAAGTCAGAACTCTGGTAATCGATTAGATCTTGCCCAGTAATCGATTAGCCATAGCACCTAATGCATTTAATTCAATTCTTGATCTTAGTAATCGATTAGCACACCCATGTAATCGATTAGTGTCGTTTCAGTGGCTTGATAATCGATTGGTTGAAGTCCTGTAATCGATTAGCATATATGCCTGATACATTTGATCCAATTTTTGATGTTGGTAATCGATTAGCATACTGGTGTAATCGATTAGTTACAAGTCAAAAGCTCTGTAATCGATTAGCCCTGTGGGTGTAACCGATTAGCTGTTCAACAGAAGCTATTTAATCTATTAGCTCTGTCTCTCTAATCGATTAGCTACGCTATTTTTGTAGGTCTAATGTTGAATCTTGTTTTTACAAGATATTCTTCAAAATTCCTTTGTCATTATCAAAATCCTTGAACCTGTAATCATATTCAAACACATTCTCCCCCTTTTTGATAATAACAACCATGTTCATCTCTTGAGGGTTGTTAGTTTAAACAATAAGCTTATCTCTAATTAAGTATTTATCTGCAAAAACTATATCTTTTGAATTCTGCATTATCTCTTATCTTTTAAACAGATTTTCAGATTTTACATTATCTCTTAAATGTTATCTCTTAAGTCCTTATCTCTTATCTTTTTCAAATTTGCATTATCTCTTATCTCTTAAACATTATCAAGTCTCCCCCTATATAAAGGAATCTATGCCTTTTAGAGATAATAAACCACTTTAGAGATATTTAATCATTTAGTAATTTATTTTAGCAGCCAATATCAGATTGAACAATAATTTGGATGAACAATTACTTCTTCTCCCTCTTTGGAATCATCAAAAATAATAAAGCAAATAGAGGCATATAATGAAAGATAAATATTTATTCAATTCAAAAGGGAAAGTACATCAATGGAAATGTTGCAGAATTAAGAACTTATGCATGATTGAGAAAAACACAAAACACATTAACCAAAACATGAAAAACGGATTTAGTTTTACGGATTGAAAAAGCGAAGCTCGGAGATTTGGTGAGATAGCTCATCATAGCGCTGTTGTATCATCTCAAAGTGCTGCTGCTCTGTCATTGAAAACTCTTGAAGAGAGTTCTCAATGCGGTCGAAACGGCGGTCAAGATGAGCGAAGAGAGATGCGAATGGATTAGTGGGGGCTTCCGGTGTAGCTTGTGTTACAGAAGGAGGAGGGACTGGCTCATCAGCAGGGGCTTCAAAAGGAATGTTGGCATTAATGCCTTTCATCCTTGAGTACCAAGCTCCATGGAGAAAAATGATGCCCATTTTTGTGAGGTGATGAGTGCCAATGCAAGCCTTGGGAGGTACTTTTTTAGATAACTCACCAGCCAAATGAACTCCTACAGCTTTGAAAAGTTTGGTAAGTAAGATTGCATATGGGAGCTTTTGTTGATGTTTAGCTTGGAGTATATGCAGTTTGATCATTTGAACCTAATTAATGTCCTTCTGATTTTGCATTGCCCACATTAGGAGAACATTGTCCTCCTCTACCAACACATAATTCCCACCACGGGGAAGCAAAATTTTCACCAGGAAAAAGTGAAGGAGACGGTTGTTCATGGTAAGGTGACCTACCAACTTGTGGTTTCTCCTTGGGAGGTAAGCCTTCCACAGCGACTGGCGTGTAGCAATGGGATTGAAGGCCCATTCATCCTCGGGATCTCCTCCAGTAAACTTAGCATCATTTAGCGGAAGAAGAGAGATTTCCGCAAATTAAGCATTGGTAAGCCTTATGGTCACGTTCTTGACCTTGGACTCAAACAACGCATCAACCAACCTTAGGTTGCAATAGAAGACTCTAACAAGTTCAGGATAGTAAAACTCCTCATTGAGGGTGAGGAAAGGCAAAAGCTCATAGTGGTGAAGGTTTTGGGTAAAGGTGAAGCTTGGGTGGTTGAAGGTTTCCTCATTGATAAAGTGGGGAGAGATTATGGCCTTCTCAGAAAAGTTTTTAATGAAATTTTGAAGGTCTCTAGGAGAGGAGAAAAACCTAGAGAAGTCTAAGGGGTTGTTGGCTTGGGCCATGGAGGACCTTACCCTTTTGACAGTGCATGAGTAAGACATGGTGGTGGAGAAAGGTAAAGAAAATGAGAAGAGAGTGAGAGCTTTTGAAGCTTGAGGGAGTGGAAGAGGTAGTGTGAGTGGAGAAGGTGAGGAGGGGTGACTTTATAGGGAAAAGGTAGGTTTAGAAAGGAGAGAAAGTGGTTAAAGTGGTTTAATGTGAGTTTAATTTGGAGAAGAAAATGAGCAACCTCGGAAAACAGCAATTGACTGTCACAGACTCGATGCTAATCGATTACGAGGCATAGGTAATCGATTAGTTCACTATTTTTGAGGAATTTGAATCGTTTCGTACAGTGGGTAATCGATTAGGGAAGATGGGCAATCGATTAGGTTGAGCGTCCTAATCGATTAAGGGAGGCTGGTAATCGATTAGAGGAAAGTTGAAACGTTTTGGACCTGAAACAGAGGCTTTGTAATCGATTATGGACCAAGGGGTAATCGATTAGGCAAAAAACAGAAGCTTGGTAATCGATTAGATGTCAAGGAGTAATCGATTAGCTAAGAACCAGAAGCTTACTAATCGATTATGTCAATCTTTATAATCGATTGTTTTGCTTAAAAAACCCCCAGATTTTGCAGATTTTGTTTCAGAAGGCTGGAAATCTATTAAGTTATTCCTTAGAACATTTTGAACTTAATGAAACATAATCAGAATTAAGGAATTATCAAAATCATCTATTTATTCAAACACAATTGGTTATATCAAGGATTCCTAATTCTCTCCTAATATGTATGAATTGATCTTTTGCTAGAGGTTTGGTGAATATATCCACTAATTGCTTGGAAGTTTCAACATGTTCGAGCACACAATCACCCTTTAATACATGATCTCTAATGAAATAATGTCGAATCTCAATATGTTTGGTTCTTGAATGCATTACAGGATTCTTTGAAATATTTATAGCACTTGTGTTATCACATTTGAGAGGCACATGGTCTAACATAACACTAAAATCTAGAAGTTGTTGTCTCATCCAAAGGATTTGAGCACAACAACTACCAGCTGCAACATATTCTGCCTCAGCTATGGATAGTGCAACACTTACTTGTTTCTTGCTATGCCAAGAAACAAGAGAACTACCAAGTAAGTGACATGTTCCACTAGTGCTTTTCCTATCTAGTTTACATCCTACAAAATCCGAATCCGAATATCCAACTAATGTGCATTCAACCCCTTTGGGGTACCATAAACCGACATTTGGAGTTCCAACAAGATATTTCATTATTCTTTTTACAGCAGTTAGGTGTGATTCTTTTGGACATGCTTGGTATCTTGTACACATACAAACAATAAACATGATGTTCGGCCTACTTGCGGTTAAGTAAAGTAAGGATCCGATTATACCTCTATATTTTGTAAGTTCAACATCCTTACCCTTCTCATCCTTGTCCAAATAGCATGAAGTACCCATAGGTGTGGCAATGTCATTTGGCTTGTCCATGTTGAATTTCCTAAGCAATTCTTTGTAGTACTTTGATTGACTAATGAATGTGCCTTCATTAGTTTGCTTGATTTGTAGTCCAAGGAAGAAAGTAAGTTCCCCCATCATGGACATCTCAAATTCTTCCTGCATTAACTTAGCAAACTCTTTGTACATTAACTCATTAGTAGCACCAAAGATTATATCATCAACATATACTTACACCAATAGTATGTCATTCTTTTTGTGCTTTATGAATAATGTTGTGTCAACCTTTCCTCTTTCAAAGTTGTTTTTTAAAAGAAATTTGCTCAATCTTTCATACCAAGTTCTTGGAGCTTGTTTTAAGCCATACAAGGCTTTCTTTAGTTTGAAAACATGTTTTGGAAATTGGTAGTTTTCAAAACCTAGAGGTTGATCAACATACACTTCCTCTTGAATATAACCATTCAAGAAAACACTCTTGACATCCATTTGGTACAATTTAAAGTCCTTACAACATGAAAAGGCTAATAATAATCTAATGCCTTCTAGCCTAGCTACGGGAGCATACGTCTCTTCATAATCAATGCCTTCTTCTTGATTGTAACCCTTAGCTACTAGCCTAGCTTTGTTCCTTGTAATTATACCATTTTCATCTAATTTATTCCTAAACACCCATTTTGTTCCTATTATTTGGTGATCATTGGGTCTTGGCACTAATTCCCAAACTTCATTTCTTTCAAATTGATTCAATTCTTCTTACATGGCCAACATCCAATGTTCATCAATAATAGCTTCATCAATGCATTTGGGTTCTATTTGTGATACAAAGGCTAAATGATTACATGCATTCCTAACGGCGTTTCGAGTACTTACACCTTTAGTCATTTCACCTATGACTTTATCTAAGGGATGGTCCTTCAAAGTGATCCATTGTTGTGGTTCCTCATGTTATGTTGCATCTTTGTCTTTGTTCTCTTCTTCCCTTTCATTCAAGGTTAAATCTTGAAGAGTACCTACAATATCATCAACATCTTCCTTTTTCGGGGAGTTATGGCTATTTTCATCAAATTTGACATGAATGGACTCCTCAATGGTGTTTGTTTGTTTGTTAAAGATTCGATAAGATTTACTAGATTGTGAATATCCTAGGAAGATTGCCTCATCAGCTTTAGCATCAAAATTTCCTAGATTATCCTTTCCATTATTGAGCACAAAGCATTTACATCCAAAAATATGAAAATATGAAATGTTGGGTTTTTTTCCCTTGTAAAGTTCATAGGGGGTTTTCTTTAGAATAGGCCTTATTAAACATCTATTCATAACGTGACAAGCGGTATTTACCGCATCAGCCCAAAAATGTTTTGCAATGTTATTTTCATTTAGCATGGTTCTTGCAAGCTCCACTAAGGATCTATTTTTCCTTTCAACTACTCCATTTTGTTGTGGAGTTCTAGGAGCTGAAAAATTGTGAATGATACCATGTTTTTCGCAAAACCTTTCAAAAGATTGATTTTCAAATTCTCCCCCATGATCGGTTCTTAATGGATGCAATTTTAGAATTTTGCTCATTTTGGATAATCTTAGCAAGTTTCTTAAATGCATGATATGCTTCATTCTTATGAGCAAGAAACAAGGTCCATGTATATCTAGAATAGTCATCTACAATTACTAGACCATAGTAATTACCACCAAAGCTCTTGATTTTGGAAGGTCCAAATAGATCCATGTGCAAAAGTTGCAAAGGCCTTTGTGTGGAAACAATATTTTTAGTTTGAAAGGATGCCTTTACTTGTTTTCCCTTTTGACATGCATCACAAAATTTGTTTTCAAATTTAAGCTTTGGTAAACCAATTACTAATTCCTTAGAAACAAGTTTATTCAAATGGTCTACATGTATATGAGCTATTCTTCTATGCCACAACCATGTTTCATCCTCTTTAGTCATGAAGCATTGCACATCATTTGAGGACAAACTATCCATATCAATCATGTAAATATTATCAATTCTTTGACCTACAAACTTGATTTCCTTGTTAATCTTATGCTCAATTATGCAACAATTTGATTCAAACAAAACTCTATATCCTTTGTCACATAATTGACTTATGCTAAGTAAATTATGTTTTAGGCCTTCAACATACAACACATCACTAATAGAAGTAGAGGAATTCTTACCAATGTTTCCAATGCCTAGAATTCTTCCTTGGTGTTGTCTCCGTAGGTGACGCTTCCTTTTCTTTTGGGAGTGAAGGAAGTGAACTTGCTTATGTCTCCCGTCATATGCTTTGAACACCCACTATCCAAATACCAATGGGTGTTGCTTGCCTTGAAGTATACCTCATTATCTTCTTCTTCTTGATGTTTTGTCATTAAGCAAAGTTTTGCTTCTTCACAATCGGACTCATCGGAGCTACTTACATTATTTTCATCCCACGCGATGTAAGCTCTTCTTCTTCCTCTTTTCTCCTTGCCTTTCTTCTTAAGATTTGGGCAATCCGCCTTGAAGTGCCCTTCCTTGCCACATTCGAAACAATTAGGTGAAGAAGATGATTCATTGTGTAACACCCGAGCCGCTTTTCAGGAATGAACGACTTGCCCCACAGACCAACACGAGACCTTTCCAATGTGCTTTTGTCCTCACTCACACATTTCCTGAGAACTTCCCAGGAGGTCACCCATCCCAGAATTACTCCAAGTTAAGCAGGCTTAACTTTGGAGTTCTTAAGTGATGGGCCACCGAAAAGGCTAATGCATTTGTTGGTATAGGTAGTACGAATTCATTCCTTTTAGATATCCTCGATTGTATAGTCCCACACCTATACAGTCTTTGGATCCCTCTCATTCTGGTATGTATTCGGTTCGTTCATGTGTCCCTCCCACTGGAATCCTGCCAGGAGCTGCTCCTTGTCCGTGCCTATGCACCGGCGATCACTCCCCGCCCTCAACAGTGCCCGGGATATCATATCTCCGCTGGAAGCCTGCCAGGAGCCATTCCTTGTCCGTGCCTATGCACCGGCGATCACTCCCCGCCCTCAACAGCGCCAGGATGTCACATGCCCACCAGCTTCCGCCTGGTTCGTCCCCGAACCATACCGTACTAGGAGAGGCTAGGCTCTGATACCACTGTAACACCCCAGCCGCTTTTTAGGAATGAACGACTCGCCCCACAGACTAACACGAGACCTTTCCAATGTGCTTTTGTCCTCACTCACACATTTCCTGAGAACTTCCCAGGAGGTCACCCATCCCAGAATTCCTCCAAGTTAAGCACGCTTAACTTTGGAGTTCTTAAGTAATGGGCCACCGAAAAGGCTAATGCATTTGTTGGTATAGGTAGTACGAATTCATTCCTTTAAGCTATCCTCGACTGTATAGTCCCATACCTATACAGTCTTTGGATCCCTCTCATTCTGGTATGTATTTGGTTCATTCATGTGTCCCTCCCACTGGAAGCCTGCCAAGAGCCGCTCCTTGTCCGTGCCTATGCACCGGCGATCACTCCCCACCCTCAACAATGCCCGGGATATCACATCCCCGCTGGAAGCCTGCCAGGAGCCGCTCCTTGTCCGTGCCTATGCACCGGCAATCACTCCCCGCCCTCAACAGCCCCAGGATGTCACACATTGGGAATAGGTCTCTTACCTTGAGGTTTGAAGTTCTTTTGGAATCGTTTGTTTTTCATGAACTTTCCGAATCTCTTCACAAATAATCCAAACTCCTCCTCATCATCAAGGTCACTACAAGATTCTTCTTCATGTGTGGAGGTGGCCTTGAGAGCTAGGCCTTTCTTCTTGGAGGTTTTCTCTTCTTCCTCCGCTTGTTTTAAATCCTTTAATTCTTGCTCTTGCTCTTGTAGCTTTCCAAAGAGTGTGGCAAGGGACATCTCATTAATGCTTGAGGATTGTTTGATGGCAGTGACGAGCGGTTGCCATTCCCTGCTAAGACTTTTCAAAACTTTATGCACAAGCTCTTTGTTAGTATATACTTTTCCAAGAGTAATAAGGTGATTTATTATAAGTGTGAATCTCTTTTGCATTTCTACAATGGTTTCTCCAGAGTTTATCCTAAAACTCTCATATTGACTAGTTAAGGTACTAATTTTGGAGTCTTTTACATCACTAGTACCTTCATGGGTTACTTATAAAGTATCCCACATTTCCTTAGCCATTTGACAAGTCATTACTCTAAAGAATTCATCCGGTCCTAATGCAAGAGTAATGAGGTTTTTAGCCTTATAGTTATATTGTACTTTCTTCTCTTCATCACTAGTCCATTCATCCATGGGTTTTTCGACGTTTTTACCATTGATAGTATGCATGGGTGTAAAAGGACCATTTTCAATGGCATTCCAAACTCTTAGATCAATGGATTGAATAAAGATTTTCATTCTTTCCTTCCAAAAAGCATAACCTTCCCCATTGAAAGCGGGAGGTCTATTTGTGGCACCACCCTCGGGAAAAAGGTTTAGAGAACTTGAGGCCATCTTATCTCTTGAAGCTGTTAAGCTTGATCTACCAAGAGTCAAGCTCTGATACCACTTGTTATTCAAGTGGCCTCAATACTCAAGAGGGGGGGTGAATTGAGTTTTTAAAGCTTAGCTTGGAATGTCCTTGAACTTGATTCTTTTATCACAAGTTTATAAGATTATGCAAAATAAGTTTAGTTTAAGGAGATATGCAATGCACAACAAGATTTAAATAGCTTAGACAAATTATCAAACACTTGGTGTGCAATATCCAATATTGACCAAATCAAGCAAGCTAAAATATGCAAACCACAATCAACCAACACAAATCGATCAAGAGCAATATATGAAAGTAAAAGAGTAAGGGAGAAGAGATTGCAACCCGATTTAACGAGTTCCACCAACCCGGTGTACGTCTCGCCTCTAAGCAACCCACTTAGAGGATTTCCACTATTGTAGATTAGAGAAACAACTTTGAGCAATTGCGGCTTCCTAGAGTCCCACACTCAAGAACCCAATCCTCACAAGTACAAGGGCAACCCACCCAATCTCTCAATCTCACAATATCCCAAAGGTTAAACCCCAACCTTTGTAACCACTCAACCTAGAGTGAACTTTGGTGTTTGATGTTTGTGTTTACAAGCAAAAATACTCTCTCAAAAGAGTGGATAAGCAAGTGATAGCTCACACAAATTCTAACTCTCAACAAGAGAGGATATACAAATGAAATCTCAGAATATACTAGAGTAAAAATTCACTAAGCACCAAGAATGATTGTAGAATTGATTTCCTTTTGTTCCTTGTTGTTCTCTTCATTGTGCTTGAGTTTGGAAACCCATTTATAGAGCTAGAGGGAGTGCCAAGATCTTCCTAGCCGTTGCATGTAGTGGGCATCTGAGAAATGGTGAAAAAATGAGCTAGTTTCCCACTAAAATGTGTTTTCCCACTATCGTAATCGATTACGCCTCGAGCTGTAGTTGATTACACTTTGAATTTTTCAGTCCAGTTAGTACTGTAATTGATAAGTAGTCACCATCTAATCGATTATCTTAAAGTCAGAACTCTGGTAATCGATTAGATCTTGCCCAGTAATCGATTAGCCATAGCACCTGATGCATTTAACTCAATTCTTGATCTTGGTAATCGATTAGCATACCCATGTAATTGATTAGTGTCGTTTCAGTGGCTTGGTAATCGATTGGCTGAAGTCCTGCAATCGATTAGCATATATGCCTGATACATTTGATCCAATTTTTGGTGTTGGTAATCAATTAGCATACTGGTGTAATCGATTAGTTACAAGTCAGAAGCTCTGTAATCGATTAGCCCTGTGGGTGTAACCGATTAGCTATTCAACGGAAGCTATTTAATCGATTAGCTCTGTCTCTCTAATTGATTAGCTATGCTGTTTTTGCAGGTCTGATGCTGAATCTTGTTTTTACAAGATATTCTTCAAAATTCCTTTGTCATTATCAAACTCCTTGAACCTGTAATCATATTCAAACACACTAAGGAGAATTCGGCCAAGGGATGCTAGTTGAGCTTCCATCATGGATCCTAAGCCCAATTATGCTAAATGAGAAGGAGATGGCCCATACATGGCCCAAAAGAGAGTACATGGCCCTATAGTGACTAGATTGACCTACTAAGGTCCAAATAAAACCTAAATCACTAGAGAATCTATTTATGAGTTATATTACATGATGTGTACAAATAAATCCTCAAAGTGTCTTCATTGGGCTTGGGCCCATTAAGCAAAGAGAGGAAGGAAGATAAGGCCTTATGGATGGTCTCTTTGGCTTTTTTAGACTTGGCCCTTGTTAAGGGACCCTTGTAAGCCTCCAAGCCTTTGTCCAAGGTTTTGTGAGGATCTTCCCATGTTGTGTTCTCATAATTATCCCCTTTCTCGAAAGGATTTATGCTCAAATCTAAGGCATCATCCTCTTCATCTATGTCAAAAGGAGATAAGTTAGACACATTAAATGAAGCACTTACACCATATTCACCAGGAAAAGCAAGGACATATGCATTATTCCCCATTTTCTTAAGAATTTGAAAAGGACCATCACCCCTAGGATCGAGTTTGGATTTTCTCAAATTTGGAAATCTTTCTTTTCTAAGATGTAACCAAACCCAATCTCCAACCTCAAAGGTAACTTCTTTCTTTTCTTATTGGCACAACGAGCATAGTGTTCATTTTTAGCTTGTATTTGGTTTTAACCTTCTCATGAAAATCTTTTATAAATTTTGCCTTTGCCTCCCCATCCATATGAAGGACAGAATTAGAAACATCAATGGGCAAAAGGTCCAAAGGAGTGAAAGGGTTAAAACCATAAACAACTTCAAAAGGACTATGCTTAGTTATGGAGTGTTGTACCCTATTATAAGCAAACTCAATGTGTGGTAAACACTCATCCCATGATTGCATATTTTTATTTACTAAGACTCTTAGTAGTTGAGAAAGGATCATGTTCACTACCTCTATTTAGCCATCCGTTTGAGGATGACAAGTGGTAGAAAGTAGAAGCTTCGTTCCTAGCCTTGACCAAAGAGTTTTCCAAAAATCACTTAGGAATTTAGTGTCCTTATCAGAAATGATAGTTTTAGGAACACCATGAAGTCTTACAATTTCCTTAAAAAATAGCTTAGCAATATGACTTGTATCATCCACTTTGTGACAAGGAATGAAGTGAGCCATCTTACTAAACCTATCTACCACAACAAAGATAGAGTCCATGCCCCTTTGGGTCCTAGGTAAGCCTAACATAAAATCCATAGAGATATCAATCTAAGGAGCAGTAGGTGTAGGCAAAGGAGTATAAAAACCATCAAGTGAAAGTTTAGATTTAGCTTTCTTATAAACAATACACCTAGCACATAGTCTTTGAATATCTTTTTCCATTCTAGGCCAATAGAAGTGTTCATTTAATATGGACAAAGTTTTATCCCTTCCAAAATGACCCATTAAGCCACCTTCATGGCTTTCTCTAAGGAGAAGATCTCTTAAAGAACTCCTAGGAATGCAAATCTTGTTGGCCCTAAAGAGGTAACCATCTAGAATGTAGAATGCTTTTTGAGATGTAGTATTTAAAGTTGAATTGTAGATTTTAGAAAAATCAAGAACACCTTGATACAAGTTCCTAATCTCATCAAGTCCAATGATGTTTAAACTAAGAGAGGCAAGCAAGGAGTTCCTTCTAGACAAAGCATCAACCACAGTATTTGATTTTCCATTTTTGTACTTGATGACATATGAAAATTATTCTAAAAACTCAACCCATTTTGCATGTCTTTTATTTAATTTATGTTGCCCTTTTATGAATTTAAGTGATTGGTGATCACTATGAATGACAAATTTTTTTGGGATCAAGTAATATTCCCAAGTTTGGAGGGCTCTAACCAAAGCATAGAACTCTTTGTCATATATGGGATAATTGAGGATAGCCCTATTGAGTTTTTCACTGAAAAATACAATAGGGTGGCCTTCTTGTAACAAAACAGCTCCTATCCCCACATTGGAAGCATCACACTCAAGCTCAAAAGTTTTGGAAAAATTTGGAAGAGCTAAAATTGGAGCATGAGTGAGCTTTTCCTTGAGATCTTGAAAGGCTTTCTCTTGCCTTGGTCCCCATATAAAAGCAACATTTTTCTTAACCAATTCATTCAAGGGGGAGGCTAAGGTAGAGAAATCTTTCACAAATCTTTGATAAAAACTTGCTAGACCATGGAAACTCCTAACTTCACTCACATTCTTAGGTGTTGGCCAATCTTGGATTGCCTTCACTTTGGAGTGGTCTACCTCTACTCCTTTAGAACTCACTACGAATCCAAGGAAGACAATGTTATCCATGCCAAAAACACATTTTTCAAAATTTGCAGAGAGGTTGTTTGTTCTTAAGACAAGCATAACTTGTTTTAAATGGCTTAGATGAGAGGTCATGGTCTTTGAATAAACAAGAATATCATCAAATTAGACCATAATAAAATGCCTAATAAATTCCCTCAAAACATGATTCATTAACCTCATAAAAGTGCTTGGTGCATTAGTCAAGCCAAAGGGCATAACTAACCACTCATATAATCTAAGTTTGGTTTTAAAAGTAGCTTCCCATTCATCTCCCTCTTTTATTCTTATTTGGTGATAGCCACTTTTAAGATCAATCTTGGAAAATATAGTAGAACCACTCAATTCATCAAGCATATCATCAAGTCTAGGTATTGGATGCCTATACTTGATGGTTATGTTGTTGATAGCTCTACAATCGATGTACATTCTCTATGAACCATCTTTTTTTGGAACTAGCAAAACATGCAAAGCACATGGGCTCAAGCTCTCTCTAATCCATCCCTTAGATAATAGTTCATTCACTTGTTTTTTAATTTCTAGGCTTTCCTTAGGGTTACACCTATATACAGGCCTATTTGGTAGACTAGCACCAGGAATTAAGTCTATTTGATGTTCAATACCCTAATTGGAGGTAAGACTTTGGGAATATCCTTAGGAAAGAGGTCTTGAAATTCATCTAAAATGGATTGAATCCCTTTGGGCAAGGTAGAAGGGGAAGAGCCCATTGAGCACAAGGAAGTGCTAGGGAATTCTTTAGGAATAATGATCAAACATTATTTTTGGAGAAGCATAGTTTGCTTTGTCATGTTTAAAAGCCAAGAGATTGGCTCTAGAGTCATCATAAATGACAACTCCTTTTCCTTTGACTTTTTTATTTTTCTTATGTTTTTCTAAATTGCTAGAAGAAGAATCTAATTCTCTATCCCTTTTAGATTTCATTTGAATTTGATCATTAAGTACTTGTTGAGGAGTTAAGGGATGTAAAACAATCTTCTTATTATCTAGCTTAAAAGTAAGGATGTTAGTGAACCCTTCATAATGACCTTCCTATCATACTGCCAAGGTCTCCCTAACAAAATATGAGTTGCTTCCATAGGTACCACATCACATTTTACTTCATCTTTATAGGTTCCTATGGTGAAATTTATTAAGACTTGCTTATTAACTAACATTTCTCCCTTTTCATTTAACCATTGCAACTTATAGGGTCTAAGGTGATCTATTAGTTCTAAGCCCATCTTATGCACTAGCCTTTGACTTGCTACATTTGCACAACTCCCACTATCCACAATAAGAGAACATAGTTTTTCATTTATGTAACATCTTATGTAAAAGATGTTCTCTCTTTGTGTAGTATCATCAAGCTTAACATGGCTTCCAAGTAGCCTTCGAAACATGTAAAGCTCTCCATCATCCCTTAAGATATGTTCACTGTCATAGGAATCACTACTTGAGTCAACACTTGAATTATGATTATCAAAATCAGACTCTGATTGACTTGAGTAGGTTCCATTAGTTTTTAAAATCATAGTTCTTTTTGTAAGACAGCCAGAAGCAATGTGACCTCTACCATGACATTTAAAACATTTAATGGTAGATGATCTAGAAGATTGAGGATTATATATGGAATCATGTTTATCTTTTTGGTTTCTAAAGACTTTCCCATTTTTATGTAACTCACTAGGTAATTGGGAAGAAGAAGTGCCCACTCCCTTCTCCATTGGTTTTATCTCAAACCCATTATTCCTATGGTCTTTATCTACCCATTTAGACCTAAAATTTTCATACTCCTCTTTGTAGGATTCTTTCTCTTTTAATTGGCTCTCTACCTTAGTACATTGGTGCAATAGCTCTTCTATGTCTACATGTGGAAGGAGTTCAACTTTATTTTTAATGTTCCTATTTAGGCCATGCAAAAATCTATGCATTAGGGTTTCCTCATCTTCTTTTATGTTTTCCCTAATCAAAGTTATCTCTAAGGCCTTATAGTAATCTTCAACACTCTTTGTACCTTGGGTAAGTCTATTTATCTTGGCTAATAGCTCCCCACGATAGTAACTAGGAACATACCTCTTTCTTAACAAGGCTTTTAAATCTAACCAATCATCAATTGGTGGGAAATTATATTTCGTTCTCTCCTTACGCACTTGAGTCCACCACACTAAGGCATAATTTTCAAATGCGAGAGTGACTATCCTAACCTTCTTTTCTTCTTTAATTTGATGAGAATTAAACAATTGCTCAACTCTCATCTCCCATTCTAAGTATGACTCTATATCACTTTTACCATTAAAGGGAGGTATTTCAAATTTTACTTCTTTTAACCCTAGGTCTTCTTCTTTATTATGATGATGTCTTCTAGACCTATGGTCATCCTTACTATCACTATTCTCATGCCTTTGATTTCTTTGATTTCTTTCTCTATGTCTAGGTCTAGGGTTTTCTTCTCTATGCTCTAGGTTAGTTAACCTAGTGTTGATGTTGTTTAAACTATCCATTATATTATGAAGAAGAGGCTTGTTTTCCCTATCACTAGAAGACATGATTTAAGGTTGTCAAAGAAAAACAAGACAAGCAAACAAAAGTTATATCAAACTAGTCAAGGATGCTTATGTAAGACAAGAACAAGAAATCAAACAAGAATCCTAAAAATCAAGTACTAGGTTTCTACCTAAGGGAACAAGTACCTAAGTTGTCTTGTACTAGGTTATATCCTAGGTTGTAACTAACCAAGTAACTAATCCTAACAAGCTTAACAAAATTTGGTTTAGGGGGTTAGAACTAACAAAATTAGGTTTAACAAACTAACAAACTCTAACAAACCTTAACTATAATTAGTTATTTAGTTACAATGGTTGCAACTACCTTAGTTTTGTTATAACCAATCCACCTACTTAACTAATTTTGGTTATGATATGATTAAGCTAACTAAATTTAGTTCCAACCACTAACTAACTAACCAACTTAGTTAAGACAAATAACTAACTAACCAATTTAGTTAAGACCAATAACTAACTAACTAATTCTAGTTGAAACTACCTAACAAACTTAAACTAATTAACAAATAGAAGTTAAAGCACACAATGCATATGCACTAAAGCTAGCCAAAATTTTGAAGGGAAACTTTAAGAAATCAAAGTCTAATGTCCAAAGTTTATCCAAAATACAAGGACCAAATTGCTAATACAAGCATTAAGAATTGAAAATTTCCTAAAATTGCTAAAAGGTACAAAGCTTTTGCTTCCTTTACAAATCTTCAAGAGTTTTCACTTGATGTAGAATGCTCCACTTCACCTAGCACACAATACATTCAAACGAAATTGTTAAGGAGAAAAGGTCAATCAAAATTTTAAACCTCTCAAGTGTATCTCTCACATTCTTACCCTTCCTCTTAGATGTCAAGTTTCACTAAAGCAATTCACACTCTTACCTCAAGTGTTCTTAAAATGCTACCCTCAATGGTATAAAGAAGGGAATTATCTAAGAAGTTTTGAAAGAAGGAAAACTCAAGATGACAAGACTTAAGAAAGAATAGAAGACAAACTAAAAAAGCTCAAGAATTAAAAAGGTAACTCAAAGAGGAATATTTTTGGATTTTTGATTTGACAAGACACAAAATAAGAAAAGCTAAAATAAATAAAGCTAAACACAATGGATTTCGAAAATGGAAATAAAAAACACAAAACTTGACAAGCAAGAAAGTAAATGCAAGAAGAAAGTAAGGTAAGGCAAAAACTTAGAATCTCTAAAATTGCAATTTTAAGCAAAGAAGGTCCAAATTTAATTATGTGAAATGATCAACTAGCACAATTCGTTTTCAGCAGAAAAAGAAGTTTCTTACAGATGTTAAGCATTACTATTGGGATGAGTCTCCCTTTTTCAAATAATGTGCAGATGGTTTGATTAGGAGGTATGTTCCGGAGGATGAAATCCATGTCATCCTGGACCGTTGCCACTCTCTTTCCTGTGGAGGCCACATGAGCACATCCAAGACAACCTCAAAAGTATTACAAGCTGAGTTCTACTGGCCACACCTTTTTAAGGATGTGCATAAGTATATCCTGACTTGTTATGCTTGCCAACGAACAGGTAACATAGGTAAGAGGCATGAGATGCCACTTAATAGCATTTTAGAGGTTGAGTTATTTGATGTTTGGAGGGTTGATTTCATGAGACCCTTTCCCTCTTCCTTTGGAAATCAGTTTATCTTGGTAGCAGTTAATTATGTGTCTAAATAGGTGGAAGCCATTGCTTCACCTTATTCAGACGGTAAAACTGTTATTAAGCTTTTTAAAAAGATTATATTTGTGAGGTTTTGAGTTCCTAAGTGTGTTATAAGTGATGGAGGGTCTCATTTTATTGAGAAAACTTTTCAGACCCATTTAAAGAAATATGGAGTGAGGCATAAGGTAGCCACACCTTATCACCCTCAAACTAGTTGACAAGTTGAGGTTTCCAACAGGGAAATAAAAAATATTCTCCAAAAGGTAGTTAATACATCACGTAAGGATTGGTCTATTAAATTAGACGATTCCTTATGGGCGTGTCGTACCGCATATAAAACCCTTATTGGAACTACACCCTTCAAACTAGTATATGGGAAGCCTTGTCATTTGCCTGTTGAACTTGAGTATAAATCATTTTGGGTAGTTAAAATGCTTAATCTTGATCATAAGGTTACAGGTGAGCGTAGGTTATTAGAGCTAAATAAACTAGAGCAACTCCGTTTGGACGCGTACGAGAATGCTAAGATTTATAAGGAAAAAACAAAACATTGGCATGATTGTCACATCCTTCAGAGGACATTCAATCCAGGTGATATAGTCTTGTTATTTAACTCCAGATGGAGCTTATTTCCAGGTAAACTGAGGTCCAGATGGTCAAGACAGTTTAGAGTTTTGAAAGTATTTCCCTTTGGCACTGTTGAGTTATAGAGCGAAAAGTCCAGATCATTTAAAGTAAATGGGCAAATACTTAAGCACTACTTGACATGCGAGCCCATTCATCAAGCAACTTATTTGGATTTGCTTGATGCATCAGATTCGTAAATCCAAATGGTGAAAAAGGTCTGGCTGAAGACATTAAACTTAGCATTATTGGGGAGGTAACCCCATTTGTCATTTTATTTCAATTGTTTTGTGTAAAAATTAAAAAAAACATAAAAATATTTTGATGTTGCCTTTTATGGAGTAAGATATTTGAATTAATCACCATTTTGCATGATTTGGTTGGAATCAAAAGGAAGTGTTTTAAATTGGGTTGCTTGACATAGTTTTTGGATTAAAAATAAAGGTTTGACCCAATAATTTTCATGAATGTATAAGTGTTTTTTGGGTGAAAAATAGTGCAAATCACTAGCTGTGGTTATCCACCATTGGCAATGGTTTAGCCCAGGCATTTTCCACTGGAAACATTGAATTTTTGGGTGCAAAACAGTGAGAACCACTGGCCGTGGTTAGCCACCACTGGTCATGGATAGCTCTGGAAGTTTCCCCTGTATTTTAAGAATTTTGGGGCATGAAACAGAGGCAACCACTAGCCGTGGTTGCCATCAGGTGTCACAAGTTTCTGTATTTCAAAATCTGGGCCAAAACAGAACACACCACGGGCCGTGGTTATTCACCACTGGTCCTAGTTCGGCCCAGCGTTGGGGTTTTCATGTTTTTAAACACCCCATGCCCTAGTACCCATCTTTTATGCGTTGCCTTCTTGTTTTCTTCGCTTATAGCTTTTGAAAATACCCACCAAACTACTTGAGAAACTCAGACTTCTTTCAATCTCTTTGCATTATGATTATCTTGCTACTTGAATTATCTTTCCTCTTCTCTAAATCAAGTAAGCAATCTATTCTTTCTCATTAGTTTGGGGTTTCTCATTGGTTTTTTGGGGGGTTTCTAAAGTTTTGGGGATTTAGAATGAAATTCTTAAATTGATTCATTTAAGCTTTCCCTAATTGCTTTGTGATGAAATTGAATGCTATAAAACCAAATAGATAACACTAAATCTTCATGAACTTCATCTAGTTTCATACCTTTTCATGTACCCCATTTATGTTTTTGTGCAAACTTTGATCTTTGGTGGTGATTGAATGTTTGATTGGTGGATTAAATTATGAAATTGGTTGTTTGTTATGGCTATTAAACTTGATGAGTGGAAGCGTTGCTCTTGAATATTGCATTTGGCACTCATTTATTTAGTGCCCACTAAGTGTTTGATAAAATGCCCAAGAGACAAAATTCTTGAATTGTTGCATGATTTGAATATGCATTTGGTCTAGTTCATCTCTCATGGTATTTAATTATTCATATATGTCCATTTCTCTATTACATGCCATGAATGAACGAGATTATAAAGGTGTTGTTTCTTGTCATGATGCAAAACTTTGGAGCTTGAATTAGAATGCTTTTTTAACCTTTTTTGTATGGTTTTATTAGGTCATCTCTAAGTTTTTATTTAACTCCATGGCACCTAAGATTTCATCCAGGAAAAGGAAGACCAAGAGTAAGTCTTCTAACTACTCCGATTTGAATGATATTGAATGCCCATCGGAGGGGCAAAAGATGAGGTTAGAATCTTTATTGAGTAGAGAGCTTATTGCCTCTAGATTTGTTTGCAAAGATGCTTTGATGGAATTGGGAATTTATGAAGATACATTACGCTTATGTCAAAATGTGGGGTGGGATTCCTTTATTGAATTATTTCAACCCGTGTATGAGCGTACTTCTTTAGAATTCCCAAGTTCAGTGGAGGTGAGTCAGTACCCAACTACTGATGGTTGGGAAATGTCATTTAGATTGAACAATACTGATTATAAAATAAATGTGGATGAGGTGGTTGATGTAACATCCCGATTTTATATTAATTGCTGAGTGAGGTTAAACCCAAGATTAAGGGGGTTAATTGGGATTTCATGACCAACTAGATTAATTGCTTAATAATGATAATGATAATAATAGGAAATGGACTAAGGTGCCCTTGGTGGTGTTTGAGAGAGTTTCGGTTCTCTCTTTCCTTCCTTCCCGTGTGGTCCCCACGAGTGATGGCTGATGGCTTTAATTGGATGGAATATTGATGGGACTTGCATTAAATACGAAGGTGATGGCTGTGGCAGAGCAGCATAATGATGGGCTGAGTGGGAGTGTGTGCGTATGTTGATAAGCTTCAGCTTGGTTTTCCTCCTCACTCTCTTTATCTCCTCGTTGGTGCATACTCTGAGGAGAGAAGTGCTCCTTTTTCTCTCTAGAATCCATGAGGCTTTCTGCCTCTTTGCCTTCTCCTTCGTCTTCTTCTTCGACTCATGCATGGTGTAGAACCGAGTGGAGTATGCTGGTAATCAACGTGTTGCTGTGAAGAACAGCATGGGGGAGTGCAACAGCGTATGGCTGTGTGCTTTGGAGGCTGGGTTCAGGTTCCTTCCCTGTTCCCTGGTGATTATTCTTCTTCTTCGTCTCTTCCTCATCTTCGTTGATGGGTTGTTGTGCCTCGGTTGGAAGCTGTAGCAGCTGTGTGTGTGCCTGGGAGGTTTGGCATGGGTGCCTTGGTTTTTGGATGTTGGTCCATTGTTGTGAGGCAAAGTTGCTTTGGAGAGGAAGAAGGCTGAAGACGTGTTATTGTGTGAGGACAGAGCGAGTCTTGGTGGCTTGACGCTTGATTGGAGACAAGGTTGGTTCTCCAAAGCCTCGAGCAGTGTGTTGATGGTTGGGCCGAGTCGTTCTGTTAAAGAACGTGGGACCAAGGAGCTATTGGTCGGATCAGAGAGCCCGAGGAGCTGCTGGAACCCCCATTCCAGGTAGGGGGCGCTTTACATTTTAAATGTATGGTTAGGGATGGATCCCGGGTGAAAGCATTTCTGTGTGCGTGCCTATGGTTGTGAATGTGTGAATGTATAAAACGTATTAGTTTGGTGTTGACCGAGTGCCTATGATAAGGTTTATTATGTTGAGTCCTGTGTTTAGTATGATATTTAACAGCATGTGATATATGGTACTAATATTACTGGTACCGAGTGGATATGTAGGACGATTGTTTGATTTCTGTATGGAATAATGTTATTGCTTCACATGACTGTGCATTATTAGATGAAACCCAATTGAATGATACCGAGTGTAAATATGTGAAATATCAGTGCATGAGATTGATTAATTGAAATATAATACCGTGTATTACAGAGCATTAGGATTTCCTGGTTGTTAACTGTCATTTCAAATGTAAAAGCTCACCCCTGCATCATTTTTCAGTGTACACAGGTGGGCCTGGAGATGTGGAGAAAGCCTTAACCCGAGTGATGGGTATTTATGTTGTTGTAGTGTATTGAGAACGCTGTACCAAGTCTATTTGATGTGTTAAGCCTTGGCCGGCTCATTGTAGCAACGTTGTATAGTGAATATAATTTATATATATATATATTGAACCTGAGTTATTGGAATCTGAGTGTAAGTTCCTATTTGTATATATGTTTACATGGGTAGTATGTGCTGGAGTCGGCTAAAGATTAATGTTGAATGAATAATATAAGAAGTATTCCGTGTGTAGGAATGTGTATATCTATATAAGTATTTATGTTGACTTGATGCTTCTTACCGACTGGAATATAAATGATGTTGAATAAATAATTCTAAGTTAATGAATCCTGAGAGAATATAGGAGGCTTGCACCCATTTCCGAGTGAGGACCACTGGTGGCCTTTTTACCGAGTGAAAATATGGGTAAACCCCGTGTGGGGAATGATTTGGTTTAACCCGAGTGGAAATCCGAGTGAATCTCTCCGAGGGAAGAGTTGTTATGATGGATTAGATTGGACATATTCTAAGTGTTTTATATATATGATCCGAGTGAAGTTATACATGTATTCCGAGTGAACATGGGTACCTATTCCGAGTGAATAAGGTAATATGTATTCTGAGTGCGTAAGTGTGGAATGAGTCCGAGTGAGACTTGATGTTGTGATTTCTCCGAGTGTTGAGGAGTTTGGATTATTCCGAGTGGAATTGATTATGAAGGTTATTTCTGAGTAATGAATGGCTAAGGTAATATCCGAGTGAGATTGGGCATGATTGCTGAGTGTGAGGCCGAATGAGTGTTGGTCGGTCTTGGTATTAGATACCGAGTAAGATACTACTCAGAGGATGAGCTGGTTTATGAATGATGTACCGAGTGATGAACTTGTAGAATACCCCGAGTAAATAGTTGTCTCTAGATACCGAGTGGTGGATTTGCCGAGCGTGGCTTCTCGCTTCAGCGAGTGAGCTCTCACTCCAGCAGGTATGTCGGTTGGGAAGGCTTTCGTATTAATTTCGCCTAAGCGGATGGCCTTTCGCCCGAGCGTGTTGTTCTATTCTTCCGCTGTCTCCATTCTGGTCGGTTTCCCTTCTTTCTAGTCCCGATTCTTCATGTGAATGGCTTTCCTAGCTTCTGGTCGGCTTTTTGGCCTTCCTTCGCATTTCTTTTATTCTACCTGGCTGTTGGGTAGATTTTTTGGGAAAATTTTTCCCTGGTGTTGGCTTAATTAAATTTAGGATGTTACATTTTGGTATCAGAGCAGACCAAAAGGTCCATGGCCAAGGTATGCCTACTGTGTATGGGCGGTTTTGTGCAATATGACCGAGTGTCATCATTGCTTGTGAATTCCTATTGGATTTTATGGATGCTTACTTATGATTAGTGTGATTATATGGCTATGAATTCTGTTGGAGGTCAGTAGTGAAAGGTACCACTGTTGTTATGTTGATTTGAGGGTAGAAGAGTTATTGCTACCTTGACCCGGTTGCCTATGAAATGCTTAGGATAACTCTAAGCCTGAGTCGGCTGTGAGGAATTGGAAAGTGGGTGTTGGAACCTCCATGTGTATAGAAACTATATTAATTGGCTAGGACTCTTGTATGTGCCATGCTAATGGTTCATGGCCGAGTCATGCTTGTGGAATGGATAAAACTCGTATATTGAGTTGGCTGAGCGAATAATATTCCAGAGATTCCCTAGTGCGATGAATTCAAATTCTGGGTGTGGTAGTGCCATTTGAGAAGGATGTTTTGTAACCCGGCACGTGAACCCTGTGTAATATATATATATATGATATAATTGATTGAGTGTGAACCCTGATTGAATATTTAGATTATGGTAGAGTCTTGGTTCCGGGTTTGTGATAACCGAGTGAATGATTGATGGATATATTTATATGCTGACCTATATGAGTTGAAACGATATAATTTGGACGGGTTCTGGGTGGTTCTGCTTTAATGTTCTTGTGTTATGATTGAAATATGTGATCTGTGTGTGATTGATTATGATGCATGCAACACCCAGATATTGCGATAGATATTAATTGTGAATCGTTGTGATGATATCCTGTCTGAAAGATGTGTATATGTATATATATATATATGCTAATGAGAATGTCGAGTGGCTTATGCTGTGAGTCAGCAAATAGGAGCTGTGTGTGATTTATAATGAAATGCATCAGCGTTGAACGCTTCTCCGAGTGGGCAATCAGATGAATGCGTGGGATATTGAGGATTCTGAGATTAATCCTAAAAGACCTCCGAGTTGGACTCGAGGTCATGCTTGGAGCATGAGCATTGGATGCTTAATGGAAGTCCTTGGGTTGGACTCAAGGCGAATGCCGAGTGCATTGGAGTTGGACTCCTGGTGAATAAATCGTATGCATCTGATTCTCCGACTGGATGAATACATGTGTGTTGACACTAATGTCGAGCGCATTAAGAGGGCATGGCAGTGACATATGTTGAGAGTATATGCAATGTGTACAGCCGTGTGGAACTTGATTAGTTTCGAATGGAGTAAGTTGTGTCTGATTTGTGTTGATTGATTGATATGTTGTATTATGTTTGATACATGTTGGTTGATGTATTATGGCTGAGGATTGGTGTATCAAACACCCGGTTTATGGTCATTATGATCTGTGTGTTGTTGTTATGATTCCGTCCATGAGATGTAAAATAATATATATGAAATACCGAGGGAATGTATGTAAATGTGAATGGCATTATGATTGCCTGGTGTATGCACTGAGTCATTGTCATACCGACTCCTGCTTATGACTTTGAGTGATAAAATATATTTGATGTGTGTGATAAAGGTGAAAAGCTAAGTGTAAGAGACATGGGTCGGTTATGTTGATTTCTGTTTGGGATTTTATAGGGAAAAACATGTATTGCTGAGTGCTTATATTGCCGAGAGCATGTGATTATGTAATATGATACATTGGATGCATGTGTTAATCCTGAATGCCGAGTGCATTGGCGTTGGACGCCTGATGAAAGACCATATTCATCCGATTCGCCATTGAAATGCTTGGAGCATATAGCGTTGGACGCTTAATACCGATCGGCAATCAGATGAATATGTGTTGATATATATATAAGACCCTGGGTTGGACTTAGGGCAGTGCCTAGTGCACTAAGCGTTGGACGCTTTAAGACCTTGGGTTGGACTTAAGGCAAGCTTACCGAGTTGGACTCGGGGCTGCCCGTAACACTCCCGTTGTTGCTTGGAGCAATTGTGTTACGCGTGAGGGCAAACGGTTTGGTACCTGTAAAATGGCCGAATCAGCTTGGAGCTGAGTGAAAGGCTTGGAGCCTATGTTGCAACAATAAAAATGAATAATGAATAACCGGATCCGGGTGAATTGAATGTGAGCACACTTATGAATTGTTATTGAGCTCAATGTGTAATGTTTGAATATGTGAATATGATTTGATTGGGATGAATTCCGATTGGATTATGATGTGTGGGCACTGTGCTAGATTTCATGTGAAATCTATTGCCATTTTACTGTTTTTACATTAGTGGTTAATTGTGTTTTATGATTGCTGATGCGTGATGTGCCTAGGTGGTGCATGACAAGGGTGTTGATGTAATGTGTGCTTGAATATGCGAGTGATTTGCCATTAATTTTGTGAGTATTATCTGAGTGAAGGCAGTCGGTGTGAGTGAAATGATTATGAGGATACTGTTCCGAGAGACTCTCCATGCCATAGGTATTGTGGCAGTGTGCATTTTACAGTGACTTCATGCAATTGTTGTGACCCTATAGGAATGAGGTGTCATCCTATAAGTTGGATGCAGCAATTCATGAGTTGGGCAAGTGAGACTGTAGCTGCTTATGTGGAAGGCTTGAGTCTATCGGGTTGTTCTGAGTGAAAATAAGAGTTGTATTGAATGAATAATAAGTGGTTGAGTATTATAACATGGATAGAAGGTTGTTTAACCTTGATGTGTTTACCTCCGAGTGACTCAGAGGTTATTTGGTGTGAATTGGCTATTAGCCAATAACGTGCTGATTTAATTTTTAAGATGAATAGGTGACAAGGTGAGAGTTGCTCGAGAAAGAATTAGTATATTCCGAGTGTGAACAGTGGAATTAGATCCGAATGAAAACTTTCCGAGTGAAAGAATTATTGAGTGAAATCACGATGTCCCGAGTGGAACGATATTGTGGGTGAAACTCCTAGCTCCTATGTATATTCCACTAAGTAATCTTTTCTGGGAAGAGAAAGGTATTTCTAGATGGGAAATGGAACTTCGAGTGAGTAAGTTCCGAGTGAATGGCTCCCTAGGGGAGTAGATATCCGAGAGAAGGATTTAATTGAAAGTGTACTCAGGTTTGATTTTGTTATAGGCTTGAATTTTGGGTGAATTTTAGCAAGTAGAAAGGTTTCTGGGTGAGAATTGCCTTCAAAACCCCGAATGGTATTTTTGAATGAGAAGTCCGAGTGATATTCTCTGGGCGTAGGCATGGAATTGACCAAGGATTGGTCAGAAATTTGAGGTTTTAAGAACCGAGAGAGGTATCTGTAGAGTATGAATCTATGTAAACCGTGCTAATTGGAGAACATTAAAGCTCTTTTGAGTGTTCATTTTGGTGTTGCCAAGATATATTATAGTTTAAGGGAAAATTTTGTGGTAGGATATTGAACGTCCGAGGGTTTAATCCGAGATGAATCGGTCGGTAGTGAGTATTGGTGGGAATCGGTAATGTTGTTTGCCGACTAGATTCTTCCCAATTGGTTGATTAGTACTCAAGATGTGTCTCATGTGACAAGATTTTGAGCCTATGCTCTGTGAAGGCATTTAATTGAACCGAGTGATTCCTTTGAGTCGGGGAACCTGATACTGGAATTATACTGGTAGGAGTTGAGAATGTAGAGCCGAGTGACCAAAGAACTAGAAAGTGCTTTTGATTGAGGTGAATTGGCAGAGTGAATGGAGCAATTTGTACGTTTCTAAAATGAAATCTTGAATAGGTTGAGTTTTGGAAGAGAAAATTGTAATCAGGTAGGACCTGACCCTTGTGTTTTGCCGACTGGAATCGTGGGGCAGTCGGTAAACCTCTTCAGAAGTGAATTTTTACCAAGTAAAATTGTGAACCGGTCGGTAAATGCTTGGGAAGCATAGATGTGTAATTTAGTAACCTAACCGTAATTTCCGAGCGGTTTGTTGAAGCGAGTTATGTTTGAATTTCGAGGACGAAATTCTTTAAAGGTGGGGAGAAATGTAACATCCCGATTTTATATTAATTGCTGAGTGAGGTTAAACCCAAGATTAAGGGGGTTAATTGGGATTTCATGACCAACAAGATTAATTGCTTAATAATGATAATGATAATAATAGGAAATGGACTAAGGTGCCCTTGGTGGTATTTGAGAGAGTTTCGGTTCTCTCTTTCCTTCCATCCCGCGTGGTCCCCACGAGTGATGGCTGATGGCTTTAATTGGATGGAATATTGATGGGACTTGCATTAAATACGAAGGTGATGGTTGTGGCAGAGCAGCGTAATGATGCGCTGAGTGGGAGTGTGTGTGTATGTTGATAAGCTTCAGCTTGGTTTTCCTCCTCACTCTCTTTATCTCCTCGTTGGTGCATACTCTGAGGAGAGAAGTTCTCCTTTTTCTCTCTAGAATCCATGAGGCTTTCTGCCTCTTTGCCTTCTCCTTCGTCTTCTTCCTCCACTAATGCATAGTGTAGAACCGAGTGGAGTATGCTGGTAATCAACGTGTTACTGTGAAGAACAACATGGGGGAGTGCAACAGCGTATGGCTGTGTGCTTTGGAGGCTGGGTTCAGGTTCCTTCCTTGTTCCTTGGTGATTATTCTTCTTCTTCCTCTCTTCCTCATCTTCGTTGATGGGTTGTTATGCCTCGGTTGGAAGCTGTAGCAGCTGTGTGTGTGCCTGGGAGGTTTGGCATGGGTGCCTCGGTTTATGGATGTTGGTCCATTGTTGTGAGGCAGAGTTGCTTTGGAGAGGAAGAAGGCTGAGGACGTGTTATTGTGTGAGGACAGAGCGAGTCTTGGTGGCTTGACGCTCGATTAGAGACAAGGTTGGTTCTCCAAAGTCTCGAGCAGTGTGTTGATGGCTAGGCCGAGTCGTTCTGTTAAAGAACGTGGGACCAAGGAGCTGTTGGTCAGATCTGAGAGCCCGAGGAGCTACTAGAACCCCTATTCCAGGTAGGGGGCGCTTTACATTTTAAATGTATGGTTAGGGACGGATCCCGGGTGAAAGCATTTCTGTGTGCGTGCCTATGGTTGTGAATGTGTGAATGTATAAAACGTATTAGTTTGGTGTTGACCGAGTGCCTATGATAAGGTTTATTATGTTGAGTCCTGTGTTTGGTATGATATTTAACAGCATGTGATATATGGTACTAATATTACTGGTACCGAGTGGATATGTAGGACGATTGTTTGATTTCTGTATGGAATAATGTTATTTCTTCACATGATTGTGCATTATTGGATGAAACCCAATTGAATGATACCGAGTGTAAATATGTGAAATGTCAGTGCATGAGATTGATTAATTGAAATATAATACCGTCTATTACGGAGCATTAGGATTTCCTGGTTGTTAACTGTCATTTTAAATGTAAAAGCTCACCCCTGCATCATTTTTCAGTGTACGCAGGTGGGCCTGGAGATGTGGAGAAAGCCTTAACCCGAGTGATGGGTATTTATGTTGTTGTAGTGTATTGAGAACACTGTACCAAGTGTATTTGATGTGTTAAGCCTTGGCCGGCTCATTGTAGCAACGTTGTATAGTGAATATAATTTATATATATATATATATATATTGAACCTGAGTTATTGGAATCTGAGTGTAAGTTCCTATTTGTATATATGTTTACATGGGTAGTATGTGCTGGAGTCGGCTAAAGATTAATGTTGAATGAATAATATAAGAAGTATTCCGTGTGTAGGAATGTGTATATCTATATAAGTATTTATGTTGACTTGATGCTTCTTACTGACTGGAATATAAATGATGTTGAATAAATAATTCTAAGTTAATGAATCCTGAGAGAATATAGGAGGCTTGGACCCATTTCCGAGTGAGGACCACTGGGTGGCCTTTTTACCGAGTGAAAATATGGGTAAACCCCGAGTGGGGAATGATTTGGTTTAACCCGAGTGGAAATCTGAGTGAATCTCTCCGAGGGAAGAGTTGTTATGATGGATTAGATTGGACATATTCTAAGTGTTTTATATATATGATCCGAGTGAAGTTATACATGTATTCCGAGTGAACATGGGTACCTATTCCGAGTGAATAAGGTAATATGTATTCTGAGTGCGTAAGTGTGGAATGAGTCCGAGTGAGACTTGATGTTGTGATTTCTCCGAGTGTTGAGGAGTTTGGATCATTCCGAGTGGAATTGATTATGAAGGTTATTTCTGAGTAATGAATGGCTAAGGTAATATCCGAGTGAGATTGGGCATGATTGCTGAGTGTGAGGCCGAATGAGTGTTGGTCGATCTTGGTATTAGATACCGAGTAAGATACTACTCAGAGGATGAGCTGGTTTATGAATGATGTACCGAGTGATGAACTTGTAGAATACCCCGAGTAAATAGTTGTCTCTAGATACCGAGTGGTGGATTTGCCGAGCGTGGCTTCTCGCTTCAGCGAGTGAGCTCTCACTCCAGCGGGTATGTCGGTTGGGAAGGCTTTCGTATTAATTTCGCCTAAGCAGATGGCCTTTCGCCCGAGCGTGTTGTTCTATTCTTCCGCTGTCTCCCTTCTGGTCGGTTTCCCTTCTTTCTAGTCCCGATTCTTCATGTGAATGGCTTTCCTAGCTTCTGGTCGGCTTTTTGGCCTTCCTTCGCATTTCTTTTATTCTACCTGGCTGTTGGGTAGATTTTTTGGGAAAATTTTTCCCTGGTGTTGGCTTAATTAAATTTAGGATGTTACAGTTGAAATTTATGGTTTTCCCTTAGAGGGTGCTGCTAGCATCCCAAAGGACTTTAGATTAGGATACTTTTGGTCTTTTATTTCCAGTGCACGGGGTAACTATGATGCTTTCTCTTCCAAAGCTTCATCCATTCATTATCTCGTTTTTCGATACCTTCAACGGCTTATGGCCCGCTCCCTTTTCAGTAGGTATGATAGCCCCAGTACCGTCCGACAAGCTGAGGTATTTTTCTTGCACTCTATGCTTAATAATACTTATATTGACTCTATTAAATGGTTAGGTAGCCAATTTTCCTGAGTTGGCAATGCCACTATTGGTAAAATTGTTTTTGCAGATTACATTAATCCTATAGCAAGGTATGCGGGTATAGATTTAGAGCAGGATAATATTTTTCACCAACAAAAGAGAGTAGATATAGATGAATTAATAAATATGGATATGATTGTAAAGGAGCATAATTTTTATTGTTTAGTCATATCTGGTTTTTCTGTTCCTCACCCCTTGCCAGATCCAACTTTTACTAGTTTAGAAGGCAAGACATCTTTTACTTTTGTAGAGACAGATGACCATACTCCACTCTCTACCAAGATACCACTACCCACCGGGCCTCCGGGACAGGGTAAGCCTTCTCATTTTCATAAGGAGCCACCTTTTCCATGCAATAAATGTATGCCTTGCTTCAGCAGATGTTCGTTGACAAAACCCTTTAGGGAGCCCACATCAATCAAATTTCTAACCGGACCTAGCAGGGTCACTTCCACCCCCTTCTCCATGACAGGTATCAGTTGAACTTTTGTGTCCTTTTACCCGTGGTTCCTTAATTACGGCCCTTTTTCCCCCCTTGTTATGGACATTGGGGACAATGTCCAGTTTTAGTTTGGGGTGATGGGTACACAAAAGTTTAACTGGTTCTTACTTTATTCCTTTTTATTTTTGTTAATTTTATTTTTTAGTTCATTTGCATGATTGTATGCTTATGTTCTAATTCATTTGCATGATTTTATGTCTGCTCATATGCCTTAGGCTAGCATTGATTACTGATTGCAGTTATTGTTATTTGTATAACATATGATGTAGATTGGTTGGATCTTAAGCATTACTTAGGTGAATCTTGTAAAATAAAAAAATAATATAATAAATAAATAAAAAGTTTTTGATTGCTATTCTTGCTAGAATAATAACTTTGCATGATGACTGTGTTTCTTTGATTAGGCCAATTACCACTATAAGCTTTTGAGCTAATAGGGTGTTCAATGAATTAAATTGTAAATGACCCATGATTCATTGACTGAGTGATTCACACATTTTTAGGCACTCTAGAACTTGGCTTTTGACCAATTCAAAACGGTTTATGAATGCATGCGTAGAATGAAAAAGACACTTTAGGTTTTGTTTTCTTTAATCTCAGAATTTGTTAAAAGTATAACCCCTTAGTTGTCCCTTTTGAGCCATGAAATAATATGATATTTTCTTTCAAAACCTTTAACATTAGGATTTCTGGTTCACATATAAAAGAGGCAAAAAGGGTAAGCTAACTAAAAGTGGTTAAATTGACAAACAAAAACCATGATAGTTTGGGGTGTGTGATTCAAAGAAAAGGAAAGATAAGGAGTTTGATCTTAAAAGAAAAAAAAAGAGAAAAAGAAAAATGAATCATACCCTTTATGGTTTGAAAGTATAGAGAATTATTGAATTGAGGTTTGCTTACCTTATTATGATATTGCTCTTCTTACATAATTGAGCCCTTTGTATTTCCCTCTTTCTTGGTCTTCATTCCTATGTTATGAATCCCCTGGCCCTATTACAACCCTTTAAAAGACCTTTTGACCGATGCATGTTTTCTTGATAACTGTGGAGTCTATGGTCAATTGCCAAGCCTATGGTAGTGTTTAGATTGTTATGGTCTGAGTGGATTGAAACACAAGCATATACACTAAGTGGAAAGTGAGAAAGAGTACCCTAGGTCTAATCTTAGTGAATATGGTTTGACTGTTAATTGTGGTATATTCTGGTAGTTTATGTAATCTCTTAAAAACACAAAAATAAAGAAAATAAATAAACACAAGATTCCTTAAATTTGCTTGGGTCTACTAGTTTTTCATTATATGCTTGTATGGATTTAGTGATTTCTTGAGGACAAGCAATGTTTTAGTTTGGGGTATTTTGATAAGTGTGCATTATGTGTTGTTTTTGGTTGTTTTTAGGTCTAGTTTTTAAGGTTTTTGCATATTGTTTCATGCGTGATTCCCTTGATTTTGATTCTTTTCCACACGTATTACTTGGTTGTTCCTATTTTTACAGGATCAATGATATTCTAGGTCTCTTTTAAGGAAAAATGGCAAGGTTGGAGGAAACCACTGGCCATGGTTAGCACTAGAAATAAGGAAAAGTAAGTCAGAAGCCACCACTGGCTGTGGTTATCCACCACTGGCCGTGGTTATCCACCACTGGCCGTGATGGGCACTGTGGAGCACTATAGAGCACTGTGGAGCAGAGAACAGGAAGTCAGAAGCCACCATTGGTCGTGGTTGGATCTGTTTGTTACATAAAGTTGCAAAATTTTGTTTAAAAAGGGACAGGACTCGAACCACTGGCCGTGGTTGTCCCCTACGAGGCCCAAATCTCTAAATTGTTTAGGGTTTTTGTTGGGCACTTTAGGGGATAGGAAGAGAGTTCTACAGAGATAATTTTGGAGACATCTTTTGGGAGATTTTGAAGAACCTTTTAGGAGGATTTCATTGGGAATCAAGAGTCAAGACTATCAAGGGAAATCAATTCTACAGATTTAGGAGGAAGAATTAGGAAACCTAGTGAGAACTAATTTGTAATTTCTAAATCCTTATTTTACACTTTTGATATCTTTGATGCTTTGCATTGATTTAGTGATGTGTGACATGATAACAACAATCCTTATGGCACACTAAACTCTTTTCTTGGGGCTAAGGATATAGTATGCCTATGTGTTACAATTAATTGTTCTTCGTATTCCAATCTATGTGATTTAAATTTCTATTAAATTTATGTATGCCTAGTGCTTTTGCAAGACTTAGAGATAACCGTAGATTATCACAAATTATATGGGTAATCGAGAGATTGGCATGTAATTTGAAAATACCTAAATTGAACCTATGATTTTGATTGACGACGATAAGCAAAATTGTTTGAAGGTTAATCAGATTTCCATAGAACGTAAAGGGTCTAATTAACAAATTGAACGCGGTTCTTTAGGAATTAGGCACGTTAATAGGCTTTCGAGAGAAAGGTATTAATTAACTTAGGGGAATATACCTTAGGAACGAAATCATATAATTGTATAGGCGAGTAACCTTTACTTTTGATACTAGCATATGAACCCTTAATACCCCAAGATTTACCTTTGATTCAATTTCCCAAACTTGCTCTGATTTAATTCTACAAAGACGTTGAATTTGTTGTTTTCTAATTTACTGTTCATCATCGTTTTAGAAATTCATTTGAATCAAATTCACTAGATAATTAAATCACCGTTATAACTAGTACTTGGGCACAATCTCTGTGGGAACGATATCTTTTTATTACTTTGATACATCGTGCACTTGCAGTTGGCTATCAGGATATAATTGTTAGTCCTCAAATTTATAATAAATCCTTTAATAAAAATTTCACACAAATAATAAAAATTAGTTTAATTTGTTAGAAAATTAGGTTTTAAATTCAATAAATAGATGTTGTTGGAAATAATCTGCCCTTGATCAATTTTCTCTAGTTTTGCAGTGAAAAAGTAAAGAATTTAAGAGAAAATTGAAGATCTGGAGAAGCTGACGCGTAGCATCAACACCACGCGTAGCGTGGGTACTTTTGATACTGACGCCGCGTCACAGCCACGTGTAGCGTCAGAGCTGCGTGGACTCCACAGCCAAGTTGGCCAAGCACTCACTTAGTGACCCATTATTGGCCACTCCCCTCTGCACAAATAGCCAAACCAAAAGTGGAGACAGGTCCATATGGCAATGCATGATTGAATAAAATATTCCAAGGTGGCCACTATCAGCTGCGTTTAATGGAGGTTGAGTCAGGGGACTGACACGTAACATCACACTAACGCATAGCATCAGCACCCTTCCTCAGCCCTATAAATAGGGTCATCCAACACCATTCTAAGCATCCAATTCTCTACATTCAGAGTTCTTTTCTCTCTTTTATACTCGAGTTTTGAGTATTTCTTTGTGAGTTTGTAGTTCTAGAATAGTTTTCTAGATACTTGAGAGTGTTGTGGTGTA
Source organism: Clitoria ternatea (assembly GCA_037962975.1). Taxonomy (NCBI): domain Eukaryota; kingdom Viridiplantae; phylum Streptophyta; class Magnoliopsida; order Fabales; family Fabaceae; genus Clitoria; species Clitoria ternatea. The sequence goes on along the minus strand of CM075671.1, from coordinate 198,624,685 downwards.
TTGTGATCGTTGTATCGTGAAGTTTCCATCGTCTTCGTAATGTCAACCTCTGTAAGTGTTGTTTTTACTTTCACCATGTGTAACTAATCTGTTTATGTTGGAATTGGTGAACTAATCTATTGAGTATAATGTTGTGAATTTGACCTCTGCATGTTTATGATTCAAGTCCATGTTAGTATTTCAATCTTTTATTAATATGAACGTCAAACGAGAAAATGATTTTCATGTGTATTGAAACTTGTTTTATTAGTGTGAATGTCAAACGGGAGAATGATTATTCATGCCGTATTGAAACTTGTTTTAATGAAAGTAAAAGTTGGAATACCCTTGGTATCTCAATTCTAAAGGGGTTGTTAACCATTGTTGCCATAAGGCCAGGACTTAATGCAAGTTTTTACTAAGGAAGCTCACGAGGGATCAGACTTTACGGTGAATTCTTAGAATTTATATCACGAGGAATCGGTTATAATGAATTTAAGCTGCAATGACATAAAACTTGATGATTAAATATGTATGTCTTGAGTTCCTTATTGTTATTCTAGATTAGGGATCCAATTTCCAACATAATTTATCTATCTGTGTTTATCTCAAGTATCTTACCTATTCTAGATTGCAACTCAACTTTTTTAGATAGATTTTTATTTTCTTTTTTTATCTCATGAACAATTCAACCATGCTATCCTGTGAATACTGTATAAATTATATATAAATCATTCTTTTGTCTATAATTTTCTTTGCATTTACCATAGTGACTAGGAAATTACTGTTGTTATTGGATTTTCAATCCCAGTGGAGCGATATCTAAATTTTGAAAACTACAAACGATTGGTGCGCTTGCCAATTAATGACCCGGTAGTAAACAAAAACAACCATTATTACCGGGCCAACAAGTTTTCTCGCCCCGTCGCCGGGGATTGAATTTATTCAGTAAAATAGTAAATTTTTAATTTTGTTATTTGTTTATTTACTTTTTCTTATCATTGTTACACTAACTTTCTTTGTCTAGTTTGTGTATGTAAACTCGATCTACTACAGGAAAAATTTATTTTGATCCTGAGATAGAAAAGTTTGTAAAGAAAATCAAGTCTTTGAAATCTAAAACACAAACTAATTCTTCTTCTATTTCTAAAAATCTTGAAAATTCAAATATGGTTGTTGAAAGGAGAACATTGGGATAGTTTGCTGCTATTAATGGTCCACCCCAAGTTTTGGGAATGTTTCAAAGACCTGTTGTGCCAGTGGAGATTAAACCTGCTACTTTAAATATTATTCAAAATAATCAATTTGCTGGTTTAAATCATGAAGAACCATATGAACATTTAACTATTTTTTATGAGTTACGCAGAATAATTGGTTTTGAACCTAATCAAGAAGAATCTGTTTATATGAGATTATTTCCTTTTTCATTGATTGGTAAAGCTAAAGAATGGTTTAAATCTTGCCCACCGGGTAGTTTTGCAAACTGGTCTGATGTTGAAAGAAAATTTTTGGAAAGATTTTATTCTCCTTCAAAATATTTTGAAGCCATGACAGCTATACACTCTTTTTCTCAAAATAATGATGAATCATTAGGAGAAACATGGGAACGATTCAAGGCACTCTTGAGAAAGTGTCCAAACCACAACCTGAATGATGCCGAAAAGGTAAGAATCGTTTACCATGGGTTATTATCTCAGTTCAAGATAATGTTAGATACTTGTGCAGGTGGTTCTTTAATGAACAAGACCGTGGAAGAAGCTATTGAGATATTGGAATCAATGACTATTAGTGACCAACAAGTAAAACATGAAAGAGGTAATGTACAAAGAAAGCCAGGTATACTCGAATTGGGAGTGAATGATGCAGTATTGGCTCAGCAAAATTTGCTAACCCAACAAATTGAAGCTATGAGTAAGAAATTGGAGAAACTTCAAATTACTCAAGTAACATCACCACCCCCTTCTCAATTGAAACAATGTATGCATTGCATGGGTGAACAACCATGTGGTTATTGTACCCCTGACAGAAGTGAGCAAGAGTAAGCCAATTTTCCGAACCATCAAAGAATACCATTGGGTAACTTTCCTTTCAATTATGGTAATTCTTTTCCTAACAATTTTCAACAGGGATGGCAGAATCAGAATTCTAGCTGAAGACAAGATGCTGGACCTTCCAACCGACCTCCTAACAATCAATTTAAGCCACAATAATCACAAATTGACAATGCAAGATTGACAAGGATTGAGGAATCTATCCAACAGTTATTGCAATTTGTGGAAACAAATGAAGCTGCCAGAAAAGCATCAGATTTGCAAATGGGTCAGTTAGCAAAAGAAATAGCTGAATTGAAAATTTCTAGGTTTACTACAAACACTCAAAACCCAAGGGAACAATGTAATGCTGTTTCTTCTGGAAATTGTAAAGTTGTGAAAATTGATTGTAAAGAAAAAAGAAAGAAGAAGAAGAAAAAGAGAGTGAAAAAAATGAAAAAATAAAAAAGAAAAAAATATGCAAGAGCCTGTAAATGACGAGCAAGAAACAAACTATACTACCATCATAACCCCGGAAAAATGTAAAGATCCAGGGAGTTTCACCATTCCTGTAACCATTGGAAAAATCAATATCAGGAATGCTTTATTAGATTTAGGGGCTAACATCAATCTTATACCCCTAGATTTAATTAAGCGCATTGGTGAATTCGAGCTAAAAGAAGCTAAGACAGACTTACAGTTTACGGATCGCTCTATCAAGAAACCTGTGGGGATTATGGAAGATGTATTGGTAAAGGTTGATAAGTACCACTTCAGAGTTGACTTTGTGGTACTGGATATGAAGGAGGATACTGAGATCCCCCTAATCCTAGGAAGACCTTTTATGAAGACTGCAAAGATAAAGGTAGATGTCGATCAAAGTATGGTTGCAGTCAAAGTTTATGAAAAAGAGGTAAGCTTCAGTGCTCATGAACATCTTAGGACAAATGATGAGGAAAAAGTTTACCCTTCAACCGAACCAGGTATATCTCTTCCCAATCAATTAAATTATTGTAAGCTAACTAAATGCTTAAGTGATGAAAAAAAGGAAATCAAGCATCGGAGAAGAAGAAGGAGGAAGAAACAGACAGGTGATTCCTCAACAAAAATTGAGAAACCACCTGATTAATCAGAGGTAATGTCTGGCTGGAGACATTAAACCTAGCGCTCAATATAACACCCCTGATTTTCTGTACTCGAATCCTGATGTGATCGTCATAATTAATAAAAATGCGAGTAAATTTTTCGCGTTTGAAAACATTTCCAAGACACCACCATGATCACATCAAGACCCAAATCACAGAAAACCAAAGAGTGAGATTATATAACCTAAAGCTGGATCAATAGATAAATTGCCCACAACGGTATACGAAAATAATAGAGTTCACAGTGGAAGAATGTGTATACCGGGCACATGCTTAGTCCCATATATGACGATATGAGAAAAGGCTCGACAAAGCATGCAATGGCATATCATAAGCCTAATAGACATTCATCATCATTTTACATACATAAGCATACAATGCCTAAGACATAACTAATTTTATATATATTCGGGAATATACTCCCGACTATCTCAATCATCAATGAACATCATTCAATTTCAATCCTTCTAATACATATCAAATCATCTCTTACATTCTACATATATATTCATCATCCATCAATTCAAAGGATTATCTTATACATACTCAAAATCTCTAAATCATCTATATCATCATATACAATTTATTCATTACACAAGAATCCATAAATGATGCCGGCCAAGGCACTTCCTCTACCACTATTTACCTTCACCCAAGCTTTAATTGAAATCCGAACTCATCCCATGGCAACCTGCATCACAATGCTAAAAAGGAGACCACATGGGAGAGTGAGTTATACATTCAAAATGACAAATAATTATATTGTGATCATGTGTATATGCATACAACATCATGTGTGCTTTGCTATAAAATCATTAAGTTATCATTCATTCATCATTTCAATATTATAATAGGCATACAAGCCTCATGAACCGCAATTCATATCATAAACAAGCACAACATATACACAATCACATACACCATTACTTTGCCACTTATCAACAAGGGCATTCACAAACTATCATCATCATTTCATCAATTCATATCTTTCCTTACTTTTATGTGGTCTTTCGATATATTAATTTCTCATCTCATCAACACCATACCACCATCTCATTCATCATCAATCATCATCATATTCTGGCATATCACCATGCTATATGCAAATGCTCTTATGGCTAATGCATATGCACAATGGAATAGACAACAAATGCAGATCCGACAATGGGAATAAACACCAAATTATGGGTTCAAGCATGATTACACACCATGCCCCTACTACAGTAGTAAAATGTGTACACATGTATCATAATGCATGCATATTCACCATATTTTTACTGGTACCAAACCGCATCGCCCATCGTGCAACACCTGGTCATTTTCACCATGACCGCGGTATATGACATATTCAACATATGGTGTTGCGGGCCGGCCAGACATCAAATCATGGCTGCTGTGATCCCAAGGACCACCGGGGTCACCTTCTCATAAAGAGCCAACCCCCACAAGGGTCGGCCACATGTAGCTCCCCGTAGCAATACATGGACGGCTTCGTGACCTACACATCGAGTCACAGGGGATACAACAAATTGCTCGTGCACTGAGCCACCCTCCCACTGGGTCGGCCGAGGGAACTCCCCTAATGTTCCAACATCGGCGGCTATGATATGCCATGGATGCAATGCAATACAAATCAAATACATTCTCACTCTGTGCATCCTAAATGCCACTCATCAAACATCATCATCATAATCACCAATGCCACCATACACCTTAGTGGATTTCAACATTGTTGGTTTCTTAGTCATTGTTTTCAAGTTTTTAATGTGGCATTTTCAATCACCATATAATTATGTACTAGCCCTTCAAGGCACATCATTCATATAATTGGCATTCAATGGCCACAACATCCTTCATAACAATCCACACATGGATATCAAAGGCATAGCAAACATCATAATATCAAGCCACACACAGAATAATTCGAGGCATGTTCATCATTTCACATATATCTATTTCATATCGTGTGGCAAGTCAACACTTGTATTCAATCACATTATGTTTACGTCATTAGGTAATATTCGTCAATGTTACTACACATTAATTTAGTGGGCTTTCCTTGCATTATTTATCACCATAGTCCTAAAGTGTATTATATAGCTTGTCCATTAAATTCTCCTCATCATTCCCTCGTGTCCCACTCTTAGTGGTGAAAACATCACAAATAATTTATTTCAAATTCATCAATTTATTTTTATTTCCCCATGGTGGCATATCATCAATAATTACCACATATACATCTCCATAAATATCCCATAATATAAGGGAATGGGGCTCGGCATCAATTACAGAGGCAAAAAGCTTAATCCCAAGTTCTGGGTATCTCGCTCAAGCGAGATTCACTTCCGCTTGAGTGAGGTGAGGGCAGTTCCCTTGAGCGCCCCAAGTTTTCCTGAGCAAATAGGGGATTTTAAGTATCAGACCCCAGTCTCGCTTGAGCGAACCTATCTCGCTCGGGCGAACCCTTGCCAGTATCAAATTTCCATGTGGCTCGCTTGGGCGAGCCACACACCAGCCAATCGCTCGGGCGAAATTGCTCCAGTAGCTAATTTCACACTTGCTCGCTTGAGCGAGGCATCCACTCGCTTAAGCGGAATCCGACCAGAGGTCATTTCTCCCAACACTCGGTTTTGCACTTGGGAAAGTTATTCCAGAACCGATTCCTCTCATTCGGTCCCTCACTCGGCAATTTACATTAAAACCGACTTATCACTCGATCAATCATTCACTCGGTAATTCACCCTCACACCGACTCATCTTGCTTGGTTTTCTACTCGGCAAAATCAATCAAAGACGACTTGTCTCTCACTTGGCCTTTCACTCGGCAATTTATTCCAAATCCGAGTCATCTCTCAATCAGTCTTTCACTCGGTTATTTAATTCCGAATCCATGTCATCTCTCACTCGTTGTTTCGCTCGACAATTACTCTACAACCGACTCATCACTCGATCGGTCCTCACTCGGTTAAATCATTCCAGACCGACCCCACACTCGCTCGGTCTTTCACTCGGCTAAACAATTCCAAGACCGACCATCACTCGATCGGTTTTCCACTCGGTAAACTTATTACAAAGCCGACTCCCTTTCTTTTTCACAAGAGTGAAGTTATTCCAAGGTACTTCTGGTCAACACACCATATATCCCCCAATCGGTGCCATCCCCACTCGGAACTACACACACGGAGGGACTCCACTCAGAACTCCACTGCTCGGGATATCATGCAGGGAGATCTCTCACTCGGAATTATATCCACTCCCTCACTCGGAAGGTCCTGATTCAGACATAGGTCACTCGGAATTTCACTCATAAATTCACCACAACTTAAATTGTTTTTAAAACTCCCATTCGGACAGAACTTGCCCAGGATCTCACCCATTCTTCGTTCACTCATCTCGCTTGGGCGAATACTATCCCCAAGACCCTTCGCTCGGGCAGATTTTGTCCAGTGGCTACCCCTGATTCTATTAACAATCCCGCTTGGGCGAAATGGCCATTCGCCTGAGCGAATTTGGGCCAGTAAGAAATCCCATTTACACAACAATCTCGCTCGGGGGAGATTCTCACTCACTTGAGCGAGTTCTGTAGAATCCCTGTAGGAAAAAAGAAATTATACACCATCATATATAACATGTGAGGCATATACACCTCGATCCAAGCACTCTCACTCGGAAGTTCTCATTATAAGTCAAATTTAGACCTATCCAACGTTCTTACACATTATAAAAGGCATATACCACCTGTTTACATACTCATTCTTATCGATTTACATTTCAAACATATTATTCATGTTGAATTCAAACTCATCATCATCTTATATACATATATTCATACCTTGCCACAACAAATCCATATATTCTCACACATCATCCTCAATAATCATCAACTTGCCAATTCAATTAATTCAACACTTACACATGGCAAGGCAAGCATGAGTATTCATCACATACAACAATCACTATCAAATTTACTCATGCAATTTGAATGATAACTCCTCTTCTACCTCGAGGGAAGAGCCGAAACGATTCCAATGCTCCGAATGCTCTATTGCATCACTCGGAATACAATCTACATACCATATGCAAGTATATTCATGTAATTAATAACCATCATAATTCTAAACACTTGCTAGCTTATCATAAAGCTCAACCCCAAGTCCTAGACTTGCTAAACACCAACATATGCAATTGTGTTAGGCTTCGGGAATTCCTTTCCCAAAGCCAAGATCCTCTAGATCATAAAAGGCCAACTAGACCCAACAATATCATCATCTTACCCATTACACAATGTAGTCTCAAATCACCTCAATCCTTCAACAACCACAATGGTTTAGAACCTCATCAAGTCACAATCTTTTCACACCAATCCCTCACATTCCACATTCATAACAACACTCATCATTAAATATCACCCATTAACATTCAATTCAACCTTTCAAGCTATATTATATCCATTTCTCCAAATTCTTAGGGCTAGGGTTTTCATCAAAACCCAATAACATTTACCCATGCTCATTAATCACCATCAATGGCCATCTTTCGTCATTAATATCATTCTCCATTATCATTAAACCTACATTCTACACACATTTCACACTTTCCCCAATTTATTAGAGTTAGGGTTTCACTAAAACACAACAACACCATAAATGCTCATTAATTTTCCACTCATCTAAGTATTAATTTCATGCACCTATAACAACCCACCATTAATACGATAATAACAACACCCCACCTTAGGGTTTCCTCATTTAAAGCTTCTCCCAACAACCCCTATGCAATAAATACTCCCCCAAATACCAAGAACCCAAGATCTAAGGCATAAACTCATAAAGAATGGTGAGGAACTTACCTCACCCAAGAGTTGGCCATGAGCTTCCAAGAGAGGGAGAGAAAACACGAAAATAGAGTGGGAGAAGGAGGGCTTCTAATCGCCATTGCCACCACATCCAAGCTTGAAGGAAAACGAAATGGAGAAGGAGAAGGCACACCACCATGCTTAGGGTTTTTAGGAGAGGAAGAAGAAGGTGGAAGAAGAAGAAGTGTAGAAAGGAGAGGGAGAAAGTGACGTGAAAAGGAGAAGAGAAAGTGGAAGTTTATATTTTTATTATTTGGCTTCACATTAAAACCTCATCATTTTATAACCAACAGGCTCTCAGTTCGGGCTCAATACTAATTCCAAAAATTATTCTGAATATAGATTCGGACTCCCAATAATATTCTTAACAGCCCTGACCAACGGCATCTTATTCGGAGATACTTGGTCTGACACCCATATTCTCTTCGGGTACAATTTTATCTCTTAAAGTCCCAGTAAATTATAATTTTCTAAAATAAATCCCAATTTAATCTCTCCAATATTTTTGGGACACAAATCCACACATATACAATTATTTACTATTTATTCTCATCAATTAGTCATTTCTATAAAATTCAGGATGTTACACTCAATAGGAGGCAATCCATTATTTTCCTTTTCTTTTTAACTTAATTTATAAAAAAAAAACAACAACAACAACAACAAAAATATTTTTAATTAGAATTGTGTTTTTAAAATAAAAAGGGGTTTTTAATTAAAAAGAGGTTTTTAAAAATCAAAATATTGAAAAATCAAAAATAGAAGCCAACGCATAGCGCCACAGTGACGCGTAGCGTGGACTCTGAATTTTTAACCTGGCGCGTAAGGTCCCACCCACGCGTAGCGTCAGGGCCCACGTTCAGTTTTTAAAAATGAACCAGAGAGGCCCATCTTAGGTTTTAAAAACCTAAAATTCCCTCTTTGCTTCACTTTTCCTCAGAAACCTAATTCCCATTTTCAAATCACCCACATTCCCTCATTCTTTCATCAACTGCACAAGGATTCCAAGTAAGCATCTTCTCCTTTTTCTTTTTTTTTGGTTTTGATTTTTTATTTCTTAGAAATGCATGTGGTTAGGATTAGGATTAGAAAACCATTGGGATTTGATTGCTGTTAGATTTAGGATTACTTTTGATTGAATGGATTTGATGTGTGTTTGAAAAAGATTAACCATTGTTTCTATTTAAAAACTGTGCACCTCACGCGTAGCGTCCCACTAACGCGTAGCGTGAGTATGAACTGAAAGCCCACGCGTAGCGTCCCACCCACGCGTAGCGTTTGCTTCTGTTTTTAATTTTTGTTAATTTTTTATGTGATGTTGTTGTTTCATGTATATATTTGTTTCTTGTTTTTAATAATTCTGTCTAGTATGCGTATTTTGATGTTTGTTGTTTGTTTTTCTTTTAAAATTAATTAAATTTCTTAGTTTGCATGTTTGTTATACTTTCTTGCTTAAGAATAAAAATAAATTTGCATAAATTTGAATAATATGTATGTTGTATGATTTTTCATGTTTTGAAAAATTTATGAGTGTTTGATTTTTTTGATAAATATTTAAAAATCCAAAAATATGCATTTTAATTTTTCTTAAAAATTCAAAAATATGTTGTTGTGAAATTTTGTGTGAATGTGGCATTTTGTGTAAATCTTCTGTAATAAAATTTTTAGAAAATCCAAAAAATTTTATGTTTAAATTTTGTGCAAATATTTTGTTGATTGTGTATGTTTGTTAACTTTTTAATGATTGATTTACTTTTTAATGTGTGTTTAATTTTAAATTTTTACTTTTTACAGATGGCACCGAAGAAATCTATCCCTACTACTAGTCCTACTAAAAGACAGAGGAGGACCACGGACACTGACACCACCTCTGAGGATCCTGATCTTCAGGGAGAGGAAGTGTTAGGACTAAGGGATCCTACCAGGTTTCGCATAGATACGAAATGGGCCCGATTTCACCAAATAAAGGGCCAGAGACTTATTTGGGAGAGAGTGCTTGACTTGAGTGCAGGGGACTATCCTGAGCTGCAGGATGAAGTCCAGAGAAGGAGATGGAGACCCCTATTTTCTCTGCCTACTAAGGGGGACCCTATCTTGGTGATGGAATTTTACACGAACGCCTACAGGACTCGTCAGGACTCGCCGAACATTGGCCATCAGAGGACTAGTTGGGTGAGGGGCCGGCATATTACTTATGACCAGGATACCATTAGTACCCTATTGGGTAATCCTTGGGAGCCTACTCCCGAGGACGATACTTGTTTCTGGAAGGAAAACAGAAACAAGATCGTTGCTGAGGGTGATCTAGGATACTCCCTCAAACAGGTTGCTCATTTCTTGAGCAAAGATGGAATCTTTTTCAACCTGAGTAAGGTTGGACGGAGTCCATCTAACCTTCTGAAGACCCAGCTAACCCCTTTAGCCCAGGCGTGGTCTTACCTCATGCTTCATAATATCACCCCCGTCACCCACCTCTCATCTATCCCAGTTGACCGATGTTGCCTTCTCTTTTCTATCCTCCAGGACTATACACTCGATATAGTTGAGCTGATTTCTGAGCAGATTCACTTTTATACCCTTGGGTATAAAGTGAACCGCCCTATTCCATTCCCCCTCATCATATCTACCTTACTGAGGAGGCAGGGAGTTGTTGTGCCATCACCAGAGTTCACGAGTTCTTCGAGGAGAGTCCCCAAGGTCTCGGTGAACAAGGACTACTTTGTTCAGCAGTGCGAGCTTCCACCATTGGAGCAGGAGGCTCAGCCCAGACCGAGGAGGAGGAGACCACCAGTTCAGCCACCATCTACTGATGCTACCACACAGGGATTCGCCAGGATGACACTTGAGCATCAGCATATGATGCGGATGATGGCTGCTACACACAGAGCATTTGTTCATCTTCATGATGAATTTTATCAGTACAGATTGCAGGGTGAGGGAGCACCATATGTTACACCAGCTGAGTTTGCAGCTCATGTAGCTTGGCCTGATGATTTACCTACCTACCCTGAGGCTGGTAGACCGTCTGGAGCATAGGTTGATTTTTATGGTGATGATGAGGAGGAGGAGGAGGATGATGACCAGATGGAGGACTGATGGTGCTATCTTCTTTATTTTTTGCACCTTTTACATACACTTTTAGTTTTATATTTACATTGATATTTATATTTTGGATTATATTATGGTGTTTCTTTTATTATGTGTGGTGTGTTTCATTTGCTCAATTTTATCGTGATATGTTTTTGTGTGTTCTATTCGAAAATAAATTTTATCTTTTAATAAGTCAATCAAATTTTTGTTAGTAAGTTAATTTATACACTTAAAGTTTTTACATAATAAAACCAATTTTGTAAAATCAATTATTGATTCTTTGGAAACTTAGGAATTTTGATAAATTTAATTACAATAAGTTTATTAACTATCAAGCTAAATTTCGATAACCCGGTGAGCTGAGAGATCTTTTAAACACCTGAGGGTTTAATCGATATAACTTCATTTGAATTGATTTTGCTTTAATCTTTGATTTGTGTTGTTATATAGAGAATTCAGGAAAATGATCAAGGCACATTTATTGGTGAAAAGAAACCTTGGGCCAAACAGCTTACCTTGGTAAAAATTATTTTTTGCAAGCCAATGTTGAGCCTGAGAATAAATTCTTTGGTACCCTTAAACCTAAAACAGTTTTTAACCATTTCCTATACTTGATTGATTAAAAGAGCAGTTGAAATAAATATTTTTAGTGTTCTTACAAAAATGGGGAGTGAAACAGATAAGCAACTTGATTCTTTTCAAAATACAAGAAAATAAAATATGAAAAAGAAAAATAAAAAATAGTGAAAAGAATCAAGTTGGGGGTATTGATTTTCATCAATAAAAGAAAATGAGAGTTTGGGGCCAAGAGAAAGCCTAAAAATTATATAAAAAAAAGCTCTTTTATGATTTCAGGTTTTTGAATACCAAGAAAAACCATTGATTCTTGTAAGCCAAGCCTCATTACAACCCGTGAAAAGACCTTGTGATTTCTGAATTAATGCTGTATGATTAACCATTGATTAGATGACAATCAAAATTAAATTCATTTGATTTTATGATTGATTGAGTGAAACAGGTTACCCTTTGCATAGAGATAAACACTTGTGAGGTAAGCCTGAAATTTTGCTTGATTTGTTAATAAAATATTGTAAAGAATTTTATCATTAAACCTTTGTTACATTAGATATCAATTTTTGATTATTACAAAATAGTTAAATTGTGAAATTACTTTTGGTTGTAAATTCTCGGACTAACTCAAAAATTTGATTTCAAATTTTTATTTTTTCTTATTTTTCTCTCTTGCTCAAGGACGAGCAATGTCTCAAGTTGGGGGTACTTGTTAGTCCTCAAATTTACAATAAATCCTTTTCTAAAAATTTCACAAAAATAATAAAAATTAGTTTAATTTGTTAGAAAATTAGGTTTTAAATTCAATAAATAGATGTTGTTGGAAATAATCTGCCCTTGATTAATTTTCTCTATTTTTGCAGTGAAAAAGTAAAGAATTTAAGAGAAAATTGAAGATCTGGAGAAGCTAATGTAACACCCTGAATTTTTTAAAATAGAAAGTTAAATTAAGAAAATAAATATTGAATAATTAAATGTGGACTAATTAATATCCCAAAATGCTAGATATAATTTAAATAAGATTTTGAGAGACTATTAGTAAGTTATTTTGACTGGATAAGTTGAAAACTGACCCGGATAAAATATGGGTGTCGGACCAAGTATCTCCGATTGAGATGCCGTTGGTCAGGCCAGTAGATAATGTTATTGGGAATCTGAATATGTATTCAGAATAATTTTTGGAATAAGTATTGAGCCCGAACAGTGAGCCTGTTTATTTAAAAACGGGAGATTTTAAGAGCAAGATTAAAAATCAAAATAAAAACCTCACCATTTTCACTCTCACTCTCGTAACACTCTTCTTCTCTTACGCAAACACACTCCCTCTTCTTCTCCTTCTTATTATTTCCCTTCATCTTTCCCCTAAAACCCTAGGCTAGAAGGAGATACCCTTCCCTCCTCCATTGTTGTTCTTCAAGAGGCTTAAGGAGAAGCTTGGAGTTTGAACTCCCTTTCTTCCTCTCCCATTTTCATGGTTTTCATTCCCTATTCTTGGAACTCACCTTTTCTTGGCTTGAGGTATGATGCTCTCATCATTTTTATGAACTTAAAAACCATGGTTGTGGATTCTCAAAGTTTTGTGAGGGCATTGTACATAGGAGTAATGGTGGAATGCATTTAATATGTAGAGCCATTAGGTGGGGTGAATTGAATATGGACATTTATGAGCAATAAATGAGGCATATGAAGATAGGGTTACAAGATGATGAGTGAAGAAGTGCATTTATGATGTGGTTGAGTTTTTATAAAACCCTAACTTATGAAATTTGGGGGAAATGTGTAACAATGAAGGGGTTAACATTTATTCATGAGGGAAGTGTAATAAATGATGAGGTAGAAGCATTTAATGATGATTAGAGATGATGGTTGGAGAACATAAATAAAAAACCCATTTGGAATGGGATTAAGGCAAGGTTGGCAAATGGGGTAACCAAACAAATTAGGTTGTTACCTTGATAATAATGAATAGTGGTTTAAGGGAAGGAATTCCCGAAGCCTAAGTAGGCAAATGAATAAACCTATAATAACTTCCACATGATAAGAATCATGTGTACATAGACATGTATATGTATATTGAAATGGCTTTTGAATGAATAATTGATGTGGTCCTATAATGATTGGTGTAGGACTTGATAACGCGGGTGAAGCGGGAACATCAAACCCAGAAATCTACTTCTCTTAAGGTAGGAGAGGGGTGTATTTTCTAAATGCATGAGAATTATGATGATAATGTATGTATTAATGTAATATGGCATGTTTTCTTGGATAAATGTGATCTTGTGCGTATGTGATGAGAATTGTGTATGGTGTTTTGAAATGAGTGTTTATATGATGAAGCCTAAATAAGACTATGGATGACATATTATGTGATGATGTATTGTTGATTTCACATAAGATATGATGAGTACCTAAAACCTTTGGTCGGAATGTTTCTTGAATATATGGATTGATGTTTATGTATGAATTGGTGGATAATTATGGTGGTTGAATATGAATGTACCCTAGATGAGAGGGTGAGATAATCCTAATGAGGTCGAGGCATGCATGAGCATTTCATACATGGCATGATGATGTTGATAAGTGGTTGCGATCACTTGATGTTGGAAATATAAAAAGGGCTTGCGAGTTCCTGTGATTATTGGACCGGTGGTTGCGATCACCTGGTGTTTGAAATGAAAGGCCCTGCGGGACCATTGAGATGGGATGCCATGGTTGCGATCATGAGGCGGGAGTACCCCTTGCGAGGCGGGAAACCATTGAAAATGATTGAATGATTACGGTGGTTGCGATCACCCGTGGAAATGAAATCGGATCCGTGCATATGCATCCTAAACACTAGCATGTGCATTAGTCATAGAAGCATGGCATAAAGTGATACCCTGTTGATGAGGTTAAGTGAAGAGTAGGTGGAACCCCTTTCTTTGAATTACTAACTTTGATTATGGTATTGGTTGATATGATCTTGAGAAATTTGATGGATATATGTATTTAAATGAAATTGATAAATGAATGATTTGGTGTTGAATGAACTTCCTTTGAGGAAGGAATATTTGTATTGCATTCATGCATATATTGTCCTAGTTATTGGATTTTCATCATTGAGAAAGTATATTCACTCTCCATGTGGTATATCTTTTTAGCTCTTGTATTGTAGGGCTGTACATGGAGCTTTTGTGTGGAGAAGAAGTGTGAAGGAAGCCTATTTTGGGTAAAGAACGCCTTGGCCGACAACATTTTGATTTTATAGTTGTATGAATGGTTGTAATGTATATGATATTCTACATATGTTGTTTAGCCTTGAATTGACAAAAATATATGTATGAAAGATGAACATATATATATATATACAATGGTGACTTTAGGGTTCATGGAGGAAAATGAGATCTTTTGGGTATGGCTCATTTTCATTGATGACCCTATGAATGCATGAGGGATGAACTCATGATGAAACTCCCTTCCTTTGGTGAATGAATGAAGAATCATATTTGAGTATTAGTTTTATGAAGTAGAGTAGATGATGGGTTGATTCATGTAGGCACATAATGAATTATAATGTAAATTCATGAGCATGCTTGTTTGGAACAAGTTTTAAATGACTAATATGATGATTGTGATGTAATGAATTGAGGAAAATTGGCTTGAGTTGAGTGTTGATGGGTTGGGTTGTTGAATTTCCACGTTTTTGCATGTTTTCTGATAATCTCGCTCAAGCGAGATGGATTCTTGCTCCAGCGAGAATCCCTCCTGTATGGTAGTTGGTCTCTGGACAATTCTCGCTTAGGCGAGGGTGGGTCTCGCTCAAGCGAGATTGTCCTAGCATCAGTATTTTGGTTTCTGGACTATTCTCACCCAGGCTAGAGTGGGTCTCGCTCAAGCGAGACGGCCCTGGTATCAAGGGTTGGCCTCTGGAAGATTTTCGCTTCGGCGAGGAGGGTCTTGCCCAAGCGAGTGTTGGGCAATTTAGTTACTGGCTAAATTCCGCTTGAGCGAATGGCCTTGTGGATGGTGCTCGCTCAAGCGAGCGAGCGTAGGTTTGGTTCTGGACAAATTTCAATCACGCTCGCTGGCTCCGCCCAAGGGAATCTTGTGTATCTCACTCAAGCAAGTTGGGGCTCGCCCAAGCGAGTTGGCCCCTGATTCTCTTTTGGTTTTCTCGCTTAGCGTGTGGGGTTGCTCACCCAAGCACCCTATATAGAACTCGCTCAAGCGAGTGGGGTTCTCGCTTGAGCGAGGGACGCCCTGATTGCCCAAAATGAAATGTTCAAATTATTTTCTTTCTTCTTCACATTAAATCTTGACCCTGCATTATCAATTGAATACTTGGGGCATAAAAATTGGACTTCTTAATTTTATAAGTGGTTGACCTCTTTAAACCTAATTACATAACATTAACTTACTTAAATCCTTCCACTGTTTTTAATTGAGGAATTCTTTAATGTAACTCCTCTTAACTTACCTTCTCATATCTTCACATATGAGATGGGTCTCTGATAGATCTAGGGTAGTGAAAGATAACTTCATCTCTTGTGCTATCTTATCTTAATGCTATTTAAATCGTGAAAAATTTACCCCTATTTTTGGGGGTGTCACAACTGACGCGTATCATCAACACCACGCATATCGTGGGTACTTTTGATACTGACGCTACGCGTCATAACCACGCGTAGCGTCAGAGCTGCGTGGACTCCACAGCCAAGCTGGCCAAGCACTCACTTAGTGACACATTATTGGCCACTCCACTCTGTATAAATGGCCAAACCAAAAGTGGAGACAAGTCCATATGGCAATGCATGATTGAATAAAATATTCCAAGGTGGCCACTATCAGTTGCGTTTAATGGAGGCTGAGTCAGGGGACTTACATGTAGCATCACACTGACGCATAGCGTCAGCACCCTTCCTCAGCCCTATAAATAGGGCCATCCAACACCATTCTAAGCATCCAATTCTCTACATTCAGAGTTCTTTTCTCTCTTCTATACTCGAGTTTTGAGTATTTCTTTATGAGTTTATAGTTCTAGAATAGTTTTCTAGATACTTGAGAGTGTTGTGGTGTATTGTGATCGTTGTATCGTGAAGTTTCCATCGTCTTCGTAATGTCAACCTCTGTAAGTGTTGTTTTTACTTTCACCATGTGTAACTAATCTGTTTATGTTGGAATTGGTGAACTAATCTATTGAGTATAATGTTATGAAGTCGACCTCTGCATGTTTATGATTCAAGTCCATGTTAGTATTTCAATCTTTTATTAATATTAACGTCAAACGGGAGAATGATTTTCATGTGTATTGAAACTTGTTTTCTTAGTGTGAATGTCAAACGGGAGAATGATTATTCATGCCGTATTGAAACTTGTTTTAACGAAAGTAAAAGTTGGAATACCCTTGGTATCTCAATTCTATAGGGGTTGTTAACCATTGTTGCCATAAGGCCAGGACTTAATACAAGTTTTTACTTAGAAAGATCACGAGGGATCGGACTTTACGGTGAATTCTTAGAATTTATATCATGAGGAATCGGTTATAATGAATTTAAGCTGCAACGACATGAAACTTGATGATTAAATATGCATGTCTTGAGTTCCTTATTGTTATTCTAGATTAGGGATCCAATTTCCAACATAATTTGTCTATCTGTGTTTATCTCAAGTATCTTACCTATTCTAGATTGCAACTCAATTTTTTTAGATAGATTTTTATTTTCTTTTTTTATCTCATGAACAATTCAACCATGCTATCCTGTGAATACTGTATAAATTGTATATAAATCATTCTTTTGTCTATAATTTTCTTTACATTTACCATAGTGACTAGGAAATTACTGTTGTTATTGGACTTTCAATCCCAGTGGAACGATATCTAAATTTTGAAAACTACAAACGATTGGTGCGCTTGCCAATTAATGACCCGGTAGTAAACAAAAACAACCATTATTACCGGGCCAACAATAATGCCAATCAAATATTAACTACACAAATCATGTCATCATAAATCTTAACAACTCCTCATAAATAAAATAATCAATCAATTTTAGCTAAACAATATACCCATATCCGTCCATAATCCATACATTTAAAATATAAATGCTCCCCCTAGCTGGAATAGATGATCCTAGAAGCTCTTAAAGCTTTCCGATACTCATCGATCACCAATAGGTAAACTCAAAATTCCTAAAAATCATTAACACCATTTTTAACAACCCGTAAGCTATTATATTTGCAATTCGACGCCACAATCTACTAATTGACATTTGTTTGATAATTTATAACTTACCGAAATGTGTTGACGGTATCCAATACTCATTTCCAATGTTAGGGAATCCATTAGGGTCAGGCAGCGGAAACACAAAGGATTCCCAAAAAGGATTGCAAAAAACAAATGTCTCAAGGCATTATACAAAATTAAAAAATTTTGATTTAGGGTTTACCTCTTGTAGACGCAAAGAGAGTTCCTCGATCGAAACAATTGTAGCTTCACCCTTAGGAGTCCACACGAGCACTCCCACCAGAAAATCAAAGTTCCGAATGCTAGTACGAAAATTTGAAAGTAATCTAATTTCTGAGCAGCAGCCTATGAGCATCTCATGCTCTATATATAGGCTTCGATCTTAACCTAAGCTCTCATTAAACATTGGGCTCCTGACTCATTCTAAATGAGTTAGGCCCAATAGTTTTATTTTTAGTCCAACTAAAATAAAATTATCCTCTGGTGGGCTTACTCTATGTGTGTGACCCTATAGGTAAAATATTCGGTTATATTAATAATAAAAAATTTATTATTAATATAAAATAAGAGCGGCATCTAGTAATACATCATTATGTCTGAATATTATTTATCATCGACATGACCTATAAGTGATAATTATTTTATATATTTATTCCTTTTGTCACAATATCTAATTGGGCCCAAGGCATGGTCGTCGTCATCCTTGTATGGCCCAATTCATTTACTTGATACCAGAGTAGACTTTACAGAATAAATATCTAATATTTATTCATCCTAGCATGGTCATGCATTTTGTTAATCTCACTCCATCAAGTAGCCCATAGATATCACTCCTGTCACATAGGAGAGACAAATCTCATCTACATCACTCACATCCCTCTGCATAATTTATCCATTACCTAATCACAATCTTTATGGTCATCTTATTATAGATAACGTTTGATTCTATTAAAACAACAAACTCCTTATGTAGGAATCATAGAGACTTCAGGTCGAAGGACTATATACCATTATCACATTGAGAACCGTTTATGACACTCATGTAACGATCCATGCAACGTTCTCATGGTGGGTCTGTCCAGTACAACATTACTCTTAATGTGTACCCATGTAAAGACTTGATATCATATATCCATGATTTGTGAGATCAAAATCAGTACATTCACACACTAATCTTAATGTATTTACATGTCCCCATGTAAATACTTGATTAGGGATGTTTTAGGAATAATTCTCATATGACCTATTATTCTAGGATAAATAGTTTTAAAACAATCTTAAACTAAAAATACTAATTTTATTAATAATAAAATTGATACATTAATAGCTCGTAGTGCATACACTAACATCCAATAAGACCCCCAAGCTACTGGATAATGACAACTACTTCAAAACACCTAAAACCACAAAACAACATCTTAAATACCCGATTTCACAGAAATGGAATGAAGGGACACCGTGGGTTCCTCAAACTTACCAACAAAGGTGGAAAACGCAAAATTCCAACAACTTCCCAAGCTGCCCATAATGATCAAGCTCCGAATAATGCATCTAAATTCAAGAAAACAGAAGAAATTGAAGGTGGAGTCCTTAAATTGTCCAAAGCTGAAAGTGGGTATATTGTTCTCACCTTGAAATTGAAATGCAAAGCTTCTTCCTTCACCCAATAAATGCTACCATGAGAAGGGAAAAAGGAATTGAGCTTGAATCTTACTTTGATTAAAGAAATTAGGAGGAGAAGGAAGGAATTTGGGGCGATGAAGTCGCGAGAAGAAAGAACGAAAATGGTTCAAATATTTTGCCTCTCCTTGTATACGTAAAGAGAGAAGAGACCGTGAATTGGAAGGAAAATGAAATGAAGCATAAGTCATTAAGGGCATAAAAGTAAATTCTTATCATTTTAATTAATTAACAAAACTCATCCATCCTTATTTACTAATTAACATGAAGTTAATTATAAGCAAGGTTAGGATGTTACAGGAATAAGCTTGATGAAGACGGAAAAGTCATCAGAAATAAAGCCAACTTGTAGCTCAAGGCTACAATCAGCAAGAAGGTATAGACTTTACTGAAACCTTTGCACCTGTAGCCGGACATGAGGCTATCAGGATACTCCTTGCATTTGCTACATTTAAGGGTATCACATTATATCAAATTGATGTTAAGAGTGCTTTTTAGATGTGTTTATCGAAGTAGAAGTTTATGTAAAACAACCTCCTGGTTTTGAGGATGTATCTTGTCCAAATCTTGTTTTCAAACTTAGTAAAGCACTATATGGTCTAAAACAAGCTCTATGAGCTTGGAATGACAGACTCAGTACCTTTTTAATTTCAAAAGGCTTTACTAGAGGAAAAGTTGATGGGAAAACTTAATTTTTTTCTTGGCTTGCAAATTAAACAGACCAATAATCGTATTTTCATCCATCAGAAGAAGTACATCAAAGAGTTGCTTAAAAAGTTTAACATAGTGGATGCCAAGCCTTTGAGCACTCACATGCATCCTAATTGCATAATTGATAAAGATGATTCTGGTACACTGGTGGATTAGACCTTATACAGAGGAATGATAGGTTCACTTCTGTATCTAACATCTAACAGACCAGATATAATGTTCAGTGTTTGCATATATGCAAGATATCAGTCAGAACCCAAAGAACCACACTTGTTTGCTGTGAAGAGGATTCTAATATATCTTGTAGGTTCAACTAATCTTGGGTTGTTCTATAAAAGAACAGACTCATTCTCTCTATTAAGATTCTATGATGCAAATTTTATAGGTGGTCGAGTACATAGAAAAAGTACAAGTGGAGGATAATTAGCTTAAAGTTGAGTACAATGTCTGTACTAGGCTACTCTTCTCAACTTCTTTGGATAAAATGTCAGCTTAAAGATTACTCAATCAAGGAAGGAGAGATTTCTGTATACTGTGATACTACAAGTGCAATAAATCTTTCAAAGAACCTCATACAACATTCCAAAGCCAAGAACATAGAAGTAAAATATCACTTTATCAGAGATTATTTGCAAAAAGGACTTCTTGACATGAAGTTTATGGACATAGATCATTAATGGCCAAACATCTTCACAAAGCCTCTAGCTAAGGTGAGGTTTACATTTATTAAGCATAATCTAAACATAAGAAATATCAATGATGTATGAAAAGTCTGATGTATGCAATTTCTGATGCATGAAGAGTCTAAAATGTCTAGCAATTATACTGGTTGATGCTTGATTTGTCTGAACCTACACCCACTTCTACATATTTCTGAGAGAAATGACTAAGTCTTTTGGGATTCATGTTAACTGTCAAAACGTTTTGCATTTTATTTGCTTTTTATTTTAAACGTACAATGTGGTAGCTGTTAATGCCTTTTTGTGTAACTGTTACCTGAACATGTATTCTCTTTCCTCCTTTGTGGTCAGTTTTTACTCTTTAAATATTAGTATTTTCATTTACGTTTCCCACCTTTGCTAAAACCCCTTTATTTCTCTTTCAAAAAACCTCTTCCTTCTCTGAAAACCTAAAACCCTTCTTCTTTCTCGAGCATTTGAAATGGCACTAGAATCCTCATTCTTCCACCTAAGCAGCATAAAATGGAAGGAAGGGACATCACTAAAGAGCTCAATGGAGTTGGTTGGACCAATTTCTGTGTTGATAGGGAACCATACTCTCCCTCCTTAATTCCGTAATTCTCAAAGGCTGCTTCTGTAGACAAATCCAAATGTATCATGTTGGGAAAAATGAAAGAGAAGTTTGTTGAAATTTCTAAAGATGTTGTGGCTACTGTGACTCGCTGTCCATCAGTTGGAGAAGTGTTCACAGAGAACTTTGAATATGGCTATGTATCAAGTCTGGAGATAAACAAGGTACTTTACGGGACTACTCATCCAGCCAAAGTTGTTTCAAGAAGTCTCCTTCCGAAGGTGAAGATACTTCATCTGGCAATGAAGTAGGTGTTCTACCCTCATAAGAGTGCTAAAGACATTGTTACAAAGTTAGATAGATTTTATATATACTTCATGCTACAGAAAGAGAAGGTCAGTCTCCCAAATGTCATCATGACATATCTGATCTCCTCAGTTGGAAAGAAGCAGAACAAAGTACCTTATCCAGGTGTGCTGATGAAGGTCTTTTCCCTAGAGAATGTGGAGACTTGAACATTGCTAGATCTGGTAGAGCCTTCCTCTCTAGTAAGCAAGCTACCAGCCTTCTCACCTATGTTTGATCACTTGATAGAGAAGACTTCTTTTTCTCTTGTTAAGAAGAAGAAGTCTGCTTCTACTGAAGTAAGGCAGGAAAAGTTTGAAGGTCCTTTTGTTAAAGAAGCCCCCAAGAAGAAGAAGATGAGTGGCAGAATAAAGTATCCTGCCAAGAAAGCCAAAGATATGGTTCTGGACTTCTTTGACAAAAGTTTAGACTCTACTATGGAAGTAAAGCCTGTCAAAGTCTTCCCTATTTCTTCACCACCAACAAAGAAGTCTGATCCTAAGGTGTCTACACAGTCATCAAATACTGATGATGATCTTACTTTGACTAAACTTCAAAAGAAGAAAGAGCCTACCTCTCAGACTCAAGAACCTCACCTTAGTAGACCCCTCAGACAACCCCTCAGCAACAAGTTTTATAAGGTCCTCAGGTGACCCCTCAACTAGTACCCTCTCAGCAACTGTCCTTACAGCTGTAAAAGAAAACACCTCAGTGAAAGCAAGCTTTAACCAGCTTATGTCAGAAATTCATCAATATCTACACCACCCTGCATCTTGAAATATGTGTATGGATGGTCTGGAACAAAATGCTCAAGGAAGGTTAATGAAATAAAGACTGATTATCAAACTTCAATGAAGACACATCATAATGAACTCCTTAAGTGTGGAGGTTATCCAAACATTGCTGAGTATGTAACATTCATTTCTGGGCATCTGAAGAAATTTCCTGAAATTATCTAAAAATCTGAAGAATATCCAAAATATGTTTCTTCTGATGTGTTAGAACCAAGAAGACTTTTTGAAGTACCCTTAGATTTATTGATAACCAACATCAAGCATCTTAATTAATTAAGTTATGAGTTGTTAATCATTTGATAAGATCATTCAAGTGTTTTAGGATATAAAGCACAGGTTATAAATCAAACGGAGAGCTCACATCCAATAAGTCTGGTAAGACAAAACTAAGAAGGATATGAATCAAAGAAACCCACAAAGTCTGGGAACACCTTTCATAAGAAAAATATTCTTCTGGACGTGTAACAGACCCAGACTCATCATGTCATATAGCAAGCCTCAAAGAATCTGAAAGAATTCACTGATTAAGGCAACATTCTTCAATCAGACTTTATCTACACAAAAAGGTTGTTTCAGACCTCCTTCAAAATTGCAAGAAAGGATCAGATTACCTTTTGAGTTTTGAGTCTCATCATCAACACCTTATGATTCACCAGACCTAAATCTAGTTTTAGATGTTCCCTCTGAACGAATCAAGTCTAGACCTATATATGATGACTCAACAAAGCATCTTTCCTTCTCAGCTCAAAGTCCTATCACAAGAAAGGAAACTTTAAAATAAAGTGAATCAAGATCCATCTCTCGATGAAGAACTTTCCATCTTAGTGAAACTAACTCTATACCTACAGCTGCACAAATTTTGAAAGCTCTCTAATCTAGGCTTATCATGAAGAACAACCCTCTCCAAGGGTCATATCCGTTAAGAAGACTTCTCTCAAGCTTTTGGATGATGCACCCTTCAATGGTCATCCAATGGATCTATCTTTCTCAACAGAAAAATCCTATATATATATATATATTACAATCCTCTTCTTAATAAAAAAAATAAGGGGGGATGCATGTATGTGTGTACATAAGAGACTCATTAGAGTGGTAGAGAAAAATGTGAGAAAGTAAAGATATCAAGAGAGATCTTTAAGAAGATTATAGAGAAGAAACGAAAAAGAGAGAGAGCTTGTAAAAGCATTTCAGAAAAGTAGGGATGGGGATATCACTTAAAGGATAGTATGATTTGTGACATCCTTAGTCAATTTTACTATTATTTTCATGCGTTTAACTAAAATTTAAAATAATTTTTTTCACAAATAAATATTTTAATTAGTCCATATTTATAAAATATTCAATTTCAATAAAAAAGGACAAAATATAAAATACATAATGAATTGAAAGCCCTAAGGGTCATCAAAATAAGAAAAACTCAAAACTAGAACAGGGGCCTGACGCTGCGCACCAGCCCTACGCGTAGTACCAACCCCAAAGTTGTGCGCCTGACACTACACGTCAACCCCACGCGTAGCGTGGGCATGACAGTAACAGCAGTTGATGTTGTCATGAGTTTTAGGCCTTCCAGCCAACTTCTGACCCACTCCATTGGCCAGTTTCAGATCTGATTGCCACGAAACTTTACGAGCCACATGTTTTCCCCATTCCGAAACTGTTGGCGTTGTTCGTTTGCCAAACTTCCATCATATGCGCTAGTTATACACAAAATACAATTTTAACCAATTATGTGCAAAACCTTTACACCAAACCACCTAAATAGACTCCAAATGGTCTAAGGCCTATATGTACAGTTTCTAAATGCCCTAGGGAATCTATCGGTCCCTTTCGGGGGTCCCAAAACTCACCAAATCTCAAATTCACCTATTTAATTCCTTATTTTCACATAAATGCCTAGTTTTAACATATGCATAATCATTCACATCATCTAATCATTAAGCAATTCACATAGTTAGCATCATTCGTAATTCACAAACATAACAAAACCTGCTTATCATAATTATGAAACTACACAACAATGGCTCCATGCCAGTGTACATCCAATCCATGAATTTCAACATAATTAACATTCAAAATCTTGAACTAACAACTTCATTACATGATCATCGTCGTCATCATCATAATCATATCAACCATCATAATTCAAGTTATCATTGACAGTATGCATCACACTCATAGCCACACAGACCGATATCAAACACCAGAACATCAATAGATCACATAATCTTTATTCTAAATCATATTCACACAAAACATAATACGCTACTACACACACTAAATCCATTTTCTACTTTCATTATTACATAATTTCCTCGCTCCTTGGCATCAGTCCTTCGCTTGGTGCACCTCCAAGCCATTGGCACCCTCCCTGTTATTGGTCACTAAATCTAAATAAACAACAGCAAGGGTGAGTGTTTGGCATATCGTAATTAATGCAGAATGGAAATATAAAGAAACCTAAATATTTAATGACTTATTATTACCTTACCGATTTCATTGTATTTATACACATAATTAGATTCGTTTCCTCTAGTTCTTTGTAATTCGTGGTGTTCCTAAGTCTCAATTCAATCCCAAAGTAATATAATTCATATACATTACATCCCTCACATATTCATGCTCATATAAAATCACATACTGCAATTTATTGAAATCATCATAAACATACATCAATATCATATTATATATGCACAACTGACTCACAGATATGTCAGCCTCCTAGTATCTAGATACTAAAGGATCGACCTTCAGCTGGGGGTCCAACTTGACACCCTGTGAACTCGACATGGTACACCGAGCCTGACTTGGCTCCCCACCTCAACCACTAGGTCTTACTTGACCACTGGATAGCTCAACTAGGTATAAAAACCACAGGAGCCAGAAAATGAGGGGTACATCATACCGTTGGCCGTCCCACACCATACAATCACATATAAAATCATGTCAACATGTTCTTAAACATCATTAAATATATTCATACTTGTCAGAAGCTGACATAAAACATCACACAGGGCGGCCATATAGACCCGGCCCTTGCACAACATACCACAACCCATCAACAATCATTATTCATCAGTCTTTAATAAGTTATTCATAATTGTAATGTCATATAACAGGGAATATCATAAATGTTTGCTTTAATTCTCCATTCAGCATTCATCACATATATTTATAATTGCCATAATTTATTTAATCCATCATATATTAATTATTCCACTAACTCATTATACCATTTTTGAAATATTCATATAAACACACCTAAACATATACATACATGGACATGCAATTAGATAATTTAATATTTAACCAACCCATATATTTTCTAGTTAATCCTACTTAATTTACAACCTCTTGAATCTACCGCATAAACTAATCCTAATTAATTACGACCCAAACACCCTCTTACCTCGATTCCAAGCTTCAATAATTTGTTCTTGGTGTCGGTTGCATACTTTGGTCCCTTGATTCACCGCTCCTCTTCTGAATTCAACGCTTACTTTGTCAATCGATCTTCTGAAGCTCGTTCCGGCACTTACGGTCACTGAAACAACAACCCAATTAATACATTGTGTCTCTTACCCTTCCAAATTCATAATCCAAGCTTCCAAGTCCATCCAAACTCAAAATCCATGCCCCCTCCTATGGCATGTAATTTGGTTTTGAAGGTGGAGAAGAGAAGGAGAATAAGAAGCATGTGGTCAAGTGTCCCAATGACTTACCTTAGCTCCTAATCACCTAAAACCACCAAAAATCAAAGCTTCCGCTAAGTTCTTGAGACAAATTGCAGAGGAGGAAGAAATGGGAAGAAGATATGTTTTGTTCTGTTTTGGTATGCCTTGTTTTAAAATAGGTCACGATGCTGACGCTACGCGTCCCACTAGCGCTATGTGTCAGATCACTTCTCGCCTAACGCTACGCACCACAACCACGCTACGTGTCAGGGTCTTGATTCCATCTCCATTAAAAGTTTACTTTACACCTCTTTAATTGCACCATAACCCTTAATTATTGTTATTTTAAGCCTCAATATACATTTATTTAATTTTCTTATATTTAAAACCTCAAGGATATTACATCTACCCCCCTAAAAAGGGATTTCATCCTTGAAATCAACATACCTCATTGGAAAAGATAGGGATACAATTGCCTCATGTCAGACTCCAACTCCCAAGTATAGGTTACTCCATTTAGATTCTGTCACTTTACTTTTACTAAAGACACTTCCTTGCTTCTCAACCGTTTAGTCTGATATCCCTCAACACAAATGGGTGCCACCTCCACAGTCAAATCTTCCTTCAACTCAATGGAATCTTCAAGCACAATCATCGAATCACAAGGAAACATGAAACATGAAACACATTGTGGATGTTATTCAATGATTAGGGAAGATCTAATCGGTAAGCTACATCACCAATCTGCTCCAAGATCTGATACGGTCTAATATATCTTAGGTTAAGCTTCTTACTTTTCAATATGCGACCTACACCCTTGGTTGGTGAAACCTTCAAGAATACCCAATCTCCCACATGAAACTTGAGTGGTCTATGACGATTGTCATAGTAACTCTTTTGATAATCCTGGGTAATTTTCATCTTTTCATAAATTAATGCAACCTGATCATTCATTTCCTAAATCAACTCGGGCCCCAAATGAACTGCATCCCCACTTTCATTCCAACATAAAGGTGTACGACACCTCCTTCCATACAAAGCTTCATAAGGTGCCATCCCAATGATACTATGATAACTGTTGTTATAGGCAAATTCCGCCAATGGCAAATATCTCTCCCATGAGCTGCCTTGTTCCAATACACAAGCCCTGAGCATATCCTCTAGTGTCAAAATAGTTCGCTCAGACTGGCCATCCATTTAAGGATGACAAGTTGAATGCAACCTCAACTCAGTACCCAGCTGCTGCTGCAAGCTTCCCTAGAATCTGGAAGTGAATCGGGGATGACGGTTAGAAATGATACTTGAGGGCACACCATACAACCTTACAATCTCAGTGATGTACAATCTGGCTAACTGGTCCAATGACCACTTAACGTTCATAGCCAAAAAGTAAGCACTCTTAGTTAATCTGTCCACAATTACCCAAATAGCATTACATCCAGAACGGGTACAAGGTAACCCGGATACAAAATTTATTGTAATACTCTCCCATTTCCAAATTGGAATATCCAGAGGTTGAAGCAAACCTAGAGGCCTCTGGTGTTCAACCTTACACTTCTGACATATCACACAAGACCTCACATACTCTATGATCGCTTTCTTCATCCCCAGCCACCAGAATTCCTTCTTCAAATCATGGTACATCTTGGTAATACCAAGATGAATACTTAATGAACTCTTGTGCGCTTCAGATAACACAACTCGCCTGAAATCTTCCTCTATAGGTACCATAACACGGTCTCCAAACTGCCAAATACCATCACTGCCTCTAATCAAATCCATGTTCTTGCCCCTAGCCTAGGCATCAATCAATTCCAACAACTCCCCATGATTCTCTTAAGCTACTACTAAAGATTCCAAAAACTCATTAGAGATCTTTAAAATCCCAATTACCATCTGATTTAGGGCTTACACAATAACCCTAATGTTCATGTCGCAAAAATCTTCAAGTAATTCCTGCTTCTTTCCCATCAAGAAAGCTACATGTAAAACCTTCCTGCTCAAAGCATCAGCCACAACATTCGCCTTGCCAGGATGGTATCTCAAATCAAAATCATAATCTTTTAAGTACTCTACCCATCGCCTTTGTCTCATGTTTAGCTCCTTCTGATCAAATAAATATTTTAAGCTTTTGTGGTCACTGAAGACCACAAAATAAGAACCATACAAGTAATGTCGCCATATCTCTAATGCAAATACTACCGCTGCAAGTTCCAAATCATGAGTAGGATAATTTTGCTCATGCAACCTCAGTTGCCGAGAAGCATAAGCAATTACCCTATCACCCTGCATCAACACACATCGTAAACCAAACTTGGAAGCATCGCAATATACAATAAATTCCTTTATCGTATTAGGTAACATAAGTACCAGCGCCGAAGTCAAGCATTGCTTCAAACTCTGAAAGCTCAATTCACACTTCTCTATCCATACAAATAGAGTCTTCCTTCTCATCAACAGAGTCAAGGGAAGTGCAATACAAGAAAATCCCTCAATGAAACGATGATAATAACCTGCCAATCCAAGGAAGCTCCTAATCTCGATCACTGATTTGGGCCTATGCCATGCCATAACCGCCTCAATCTTAGACGGATCTACAGACACCCTATCACAAGAAATCACATGCCCCAAAAGTTATACACTTGCTTGCCAAAAGTCATATTTAGATAATTTAGCATACAACTTCTTCTCACGCAACACTTGTAAAACAATCTATAGATATTGTGCATACTCCTCAATGGACTTTAAATACACTAGAATATTGTCGATGAACACTACTACAAAGTAATCCAAGTAAGTCTGAAAGATTCTGTTCATGTAATCCATGAAGATAACTAGAGCATTCATCACTCCAAAAGGCATTACCACGTACTCAAAGTGACCATACCGAGTTTGAACGCCGTCTTTGGAATATCCTCCGATTTTACCATGATTTGATGATACCCAGATCTCAAATCAATCTTAGAAAATACCACCACACCTCACAACTAGTCCAACAAATCATCAATCCGCGGTAAGGGATATTTATTATGGTTAATTTATTCAACTAACGATAATCGATACACATCCGTGTACTACCATCCTTCTTTTTCACAAGTAATACCGGAGCGCCCCAAGGGGAAGCACTCGGTCGAATGAACCCTTTCTCTAACAACTCGTTCACCTGCTTCTTTACTTTAGCTAACTCCACCAAAGACATTTTGTATGGTTCACGGGACATAGGTTCTACCCCAGGAATCAAATCAATAGCAAAATCAATTTCCCTGCCGGGAGGCAATTCTGGAATGAACACATTGATAAGTCTTGAAAAGACGTAATTATTTCACCTTTAATTTAACTTAATCTATTAAATATTGTTTAGTTTGGCACTATTATTTAATAAATTGTCAATAATTCTTATTTTATTTATTTATTTCAAAAGTGTTTAATTTATGCAAGAAAATGATTAAAAATAATAATTAGCTAAGGAAATTTGTTTATTTATAAATTCACAAACCCAGCGTACATACGCTGGACAGTTAGCGTACATACGCTAGGAATTTATTTGTTTGCATGTGCAGGTGTAGTAAGATATAAACTTCACGCTCAAGCTTGCCTAGTCACGCCCAAGCGTGAATCCTCTGTAACCATAAATTCAAGCTCACACTTAAGCTTATTTTCATCATGCTCAAGCGTGAATTCACAACAGCATGAAATAATACGATCACGCTCAAGCGCGAGTCCTTCACGCTCAAGCGTGAAGGTGGTTATTTAACCTACTGTTTTCCCTCCAATTGAAGAGCTGCACAATTGCTATTTCTATTTTTCTGTTGTACTGTAGTAACTTAAGTAATGTTTTGTAATTAATTATTTCCCTGTAATTATGTAATTAGATTAGTTAGTTAATTATTAATTAAGTATTCCTTTGTAATTAATTAAGTTAGTTAGTCAGTTAGATTTCTATATATACTTGTACATACTCTGTAGAAAACACAGAGGAGAATAAGAACACGATTCATTTTTCCATTTCCAATCTTTTTTTAATTCCTTTCTCTCTCTAATTTCTCTCATCCATGTCTCTCCATATTCCTTCGTCAGAATCCATTTCCATGGGTTTCTAAACCCCTAGGGTTGGGATTGCGAAGGTTTACAATGAATTCTTGAAGGTGTGTTGAGGAAGTTAACTTCTGATGCATGAGGAGAACAAGCTAAGAAGTGGATCTACTCTGCTGGATTGACAAATCCAGATCTGATGAAGAATCTTACTAGTGAGGAATCATAGTTGAGACTTAGGTAACTTCTGGCTTCCTAACTAATTCAGGCCTAGTAATTAGGTGAATAGTTAGGGTTCAACCCCCAATTTCATATTAGATTTCTCTGTAATTGAGCACCTAAGGGATTAGGGTTTAATGCTTAGGAATTAGTGTTATTCACCTTAGGAATTAGTGTTATTCACCTAAGGAATTAGGGATTAACCATCTGTGAATTGTCCTATTGCATTTGAAGCTTGATTGAACCTCGATTGCATGTTTCTTGATGAAGTTTTAAGCTGAAGTAATCCTAACCTATCTTCCATTAATCACGTTTCATCTTCAACATTGTTTCTGAAAATACAAAAACATAGAAAGCATAAAAACAACAAAAACAGAATGAATTCTATCTGCATTGCGTTGGTTCAGCTTGTACTAGTCTAAGATTGCGGTAATTACCATAATCCCTGTGGGAATGATCAAATATATTACAAATTTAAAGATTGGTGCGCTTGCCAAAAGAAATAAATCCTCTAAGAGTCACACTATAAGTCAATAACAATTCAGGATTTTTTAACCAAGTTAATGGCTCAGGATTTATGCATCACACATCAGGGAAATCGTAAAACAGGTTTGAGGTTATACCATCCCTCCGAAGCAAACAAACTAACATAGGTTGCAGAAACATCACTCACCACATTCTTAGTGTCTAGCTCCTGAGAGAAGATTATAGCCTTTTGATAACAGTCCACCATTACATGGTTAGTAGACAAGCAGTCAAGACCCAAAATAACATCCAAGTTCTTCAACGTCATACAAATCAAATTCACCAGAAATAAACGGTCTTCAATTTGTATTGGCAATTCCCCACACATAATGATTGCCCTAAATGTGGAACCAGTAGGAGTGGAGACACTAAGAGTATTCTCTATAAGCACCACCAGTAAGCCAAGCTGCCAAACATAACTATCAGAAATAAAAGAATATGTAGCACCAAAATCATAAATAACATTTACTAGGTAGCCATGAATAACACACTTACCCTGCACCAAGTTGTCATTTCTAGCAACCTGAGATGCATCAAAAGCAAATATACGTCCGGCCACAACATTCTAAGCACCACTGGACTGAGCATCAGACCGCCTCGGGTGTTGGCCTTCACGGCCACTACCCCCTCGGCCTCCCCACTGAAAATTACCTCTACAGATTATAGAAGCATTTGCCTG
Organism: Clitoria ternatea; assembly: GCA_037962975.1. Taxonomy (NCBI): domain Eukaryota; kingdom Viridiplantae; phylum Streptophyta; class Magnoliopsida; order Fabales; family Fabaceae; genus Clitoria; species Clitoria ternatea. The sequence continues at coordinate 198,592,886 of CM075671.1, read as the reverse complement.
GTTACCTTGTCTACCCTGTTGCTACCTCTATGGACAGTTAGACCTCAAGTGCCCCGGTTGCTCACACTGGAAGCAAACAGTCTGGTGAGCAGGACAATGTCTAGAGAGGTGACCCTCCTGGCCATAATTATAACATGCACGGCTTCCTAATTGGCCACCAGAAAGGCCGATAGAACCATGACCAGAAGAAGATGATGATGAGGTGGAAGACTTGCAACCATGGAAAAACTGACCCATCTTCTTAAAACTAAATCTTTTTGCTTTCAATGGTTTCTTGTTCCTTGATTGGGATGCTCTCTGCAACCGTACCTCTTTAGTAAGTCTGGTCTTGATCACCAAAATGGGGTAGTCACTGATATCAAGAGGAACAATCACACTTTGGAGTTCAATCCTAAGACCAGCTTCATATTTTGCACATTTACTGCCTTTAGTTCCTTCCAAAGAAAATGGATGGTAAAAATCATATAACTCATGAAACTTTGTTGTGTATTCAGCTACAGTCATCCTACCTTGTTCAAGTTTCAGAAATTCCATCTCCTTTTGAATCTTGTAATTATCTGGGAAATACTTTGCAAGAAATCACCGTTGGAAGTTTATCCATACCAATGGTTCGCCAACAGCATTCATGTTCTTGACCACCACACACGAGCTTTATCTTTCAATTGATAAGTGGCAAATTGTACTTTCTTGTCATCAGAACACTCAAAGTATTCAAACATCTGCTCAATATCACATGGCACATAAGCTTCATCATAGTCATGTCCTTTCTTGTAGGTAGGTGGGTTCCTCTTCAAGAATTTATCAAGAGTCGGGCCAGATTCAACCCTATTCATCATTTGTGAAAACCTTGCAAAGAAATCATTATCTTCACCTGAACTAGATCCTTCCGCCATGATTCAATTCTACAATATCCAAATACATCACCATCAGCAACCAATAATTTACCAGGGAGTGAAATAATTACCTTATGTATACAGATAACATAATGTCGTCGGAGTGCCAAGGGAATAATGCTAACTTACCCTGTCAAAAACATAAACAACTGTAAACAGGATACAATAAATACAAGAATAGCCCTATAAGGACACACAATTCACTACATTTACCTACCTATTCGGTCCTAAAAGGAACCACTCTGATATCACCTGTGACATCCTTAGTCAATTTTACAATTATTTTCAGGCGTTTAACTAAAATTTACAATAAATTCTTTCACAAATAAATATTTTAATTAGTCCATATTTATAAAATAGTCAATTTCAATAAAAGGGGAAAATATAAAATACATAATGAGTCGAAAGCCCTAAGGGTCATTAAAACAAGAAAAACTCAAAACTGGAACAGGGGCCTGACGTTGCGCGCCAGCCCCACACGTAGCGTCAACACAAAGTTGTGCGCCTAACGTTACGCGACAACCTCGCGCGTAGCGTAGGCATAACAGTAAAAGCAACTGATGCTGTCATAAGTTTTAGGCCTTCCGGCCTGTTAGGGAATCCCTAGTACATGAGCAGCAGAAATACAAGGATTCCCATAGGATTTGCAAAGCATCGTGTTTCAAAGCATAAGATAAACACAAAAAGAATATTGCGTTTTAGGATTACCTCTTGAAGAAAATCGAAGCAGTCATAGACTCGTCCTTTAGGAGTCCACACGAATACTCCTATCAGAAATGCTACACCTTCCAAATGCTAGTTTGATGGCGTATAGCTCTTGCAACTTTTGTGTATTTGTGTCTCTTTTTGGTTGAACCGCCTATGAGCATCTTATGCTCTATTTATAGGCTTAGGTTTGACCTAATTTGTTCTCTCTAAAGAGTGGGCTCCTTACTCATTCTAAATGAGTTAGGCCCAATAGATTTATTTTAGTCCAACTAAAATAAAAGTTATTTTCTGATGGGCATACTATATGTTTGTGACCCTATAGGTAAAATACTTGGTCATATTAATAATAAACTATTTTATTATTAATATAAAATAAGAACGGCATCTAGCAATACATCATTATGTCTGAATATTATTTAATATCAACATAACCTATACGTGATAATTATTTTATATATTTGTTCCTTTTGTCACGATATCCTAATTGGGCCTAAGGCATGGTCGCGTCATCCTTGTACGGCCCAATTTATTTTACTTGATACCAGAGTAGACTTTATCTGACTAAATATCTAATATTTATTCTTTCTAGCATAGTCATGCATTTCCTTAATCTCACTCCATCAAGTGGCCTATAGATATCACTCCTATCACATAGGAGAGACAAATCTCATCTGTATCACTCACATCCATCTGCATAATTTGTTCATTGCCTAATCACAACCTTTATAATCCTCTTGTTATAGAAGATGTTTGATTGTATTAAAACAACAAACTCCTTGTGTAGGAATCATAGTGACTTCAGGTCGAAGAACTACATATACCATTATCACATTGAGAATCGTTTATGACATTCATGTAACGATCCATGCAACGTTGTCATGGTGGGTCTGCCCAGTACATCATTACTCTTAATGTTTACCCATGTGAAGACTTGATATCATCTATATCCATGATCTATGAGATTAGATCATCAGTACACTCACACATTAGTCTTAGTGTATTTACATGTCCCCACGTAAATACTTGACTATAGAGATTTTAGGAATAACTCTCATATGACCTATTACTCCAAGGATAAATAAAGGCTGTTAAACTGTTTAACAAAAAATGCCTTATACAAAATGATGCGTCCTATATAGGCTCTTAGTGCATATTTCCAATAATCTCCCACTTGCACTTAGAGCCGATAAGGTTAATGCCCAATGACGTCTACAGTGCCCTCATGCTTTTGCTACATAAGCAGTTTTACTAATGGGTTCCCAACAATTTTGTTGGTATGTACATTGTATATTTTCACATCTTCCAAAGATGGAACTATTTAAGTATATGCTTAGATTAATCCACTTCCTTATATTGTTATATGGTTCCATTGTCATCATAGTGGAAACTCATAGAGTACAAAACATTTGGAATGATTAAATGTAAATTGACTTCTTTTGTAATTTATCATAGCAAAATACTTAGATTTGTTAGTAGAACCAACGACTATTTCTTGCTTTAAACCTTTCAAGCATACATCGCAACCATCTTGACAAGCCATATATTTTGATTGCAATCTTAAGTCTTTCAAATTAATCAGAAGATTGGCATCAGTGTAACCTTTACAACGAGCTCATCTTTCATTTATCAAGATCAAATCCTTAGTCCTTCTCAAGTGTTTAAGGATTTTCTTGATTATAGAATAAGAATATTAGTTCTAGAAGAAGCATGTCTTCTACATGTAATATTAGAACTATAATTGTATAGTTACTAACCATTTTATAGTCACAAGATTTATCTTCATTCCTTAATGAAGATTCTAGCTTCTAAAAGCTTGCTTTAGTCCATAAATGGAACATTTGCAGTTCACATACCTTCCTAGATGTTTCAGGCATAAAAGGCCTTTAGGTTGTGTCATATACACATCCTCAAGATGATTTCCATCTTGACATCTATCTATCATATCTCATAATGGTGGTATACTGGTACAACAAGTAGGATCTAAATGGTTTTTAAGCTGATTGAATTTTGTTAATCTTGCTTTTAAAGGTACTCTTATTACCATCCATGTTTAGTTTTCCTTTTGAAAACCCACTTGCATCCTATAGGTTTTACCCTTTAGGTGCGTCAACCAAGGTTCATACCTTGTTAATATACATGGAACCCATTTCAAATCCCATGGTCTTATGCCATGTCTTAGAATCTAAACTTGCATTGGCCTCTTCATAAGAAGCTTGGTCATTTAGCAATATGCCTCCTTTCTAATTTATAAGATATCCATATCTTTTAGGTTTGCTGACATATCCTATTTGATTTTATGCAAGTCTTGTGCTACCAGAGCTAAGGATGTCACAACACTTTGTGATTTCTACTCCAAGTCCATCCTTGACTTTTGAATGCTTTGTGATACTTGAATTTCTTCAAATTCTACTATCCTCCCACTGATTCTTTAAGGGATGTACTCTTATTCAAGAATACAACATTCTAAGCAACAAGCTTTTTATTCTCAGATGGATTGTAGAAATGATAACCTTTAGCTTTCTTTGGGTATCTCATAGAAGACATTTATCCAATTTGGATCTGACCTTGTCAGAGTTGGATGCTCTATAGAAGCATCTTAGTTCCAAATTATTAGTAAAGACATACTAGGTTTCTTCCTAGTCCATATCATATATGGTTTCTTTAAAAAGTCTAAGATAGAACATGGTTTAGTGTGGAAATTTTGTTAATAAAGGAACATTAAAGGAGTTAGATGTAACATCTCATTTTCAACATAAATAGAAAATAGATATTAACATATCTTTAATGAGAAATACATACTATTAGTTAGTTTATTATTATCATTTTTTATGAAATTTTGGTATATAATTTATTATTTATTTTTTAAAAAATAAAATAAAATAATAATAATAATAATATTTATAAATGAGAATTTTAAAATGAATTAATTAGTATGCAATGATTAATGAAATTATATTAAGAATTTTAAATATATTTATTATTCACAACTTTTATTTTATGTTTTTATATTTAAGTTTTTACATATTTGTGATATAACTCTTATTAGAATTTTAAAATAAAATTTTGAAGGAATTAGACTATGGTTCTTTAGAACATTTTGATCTATCTAATATTTATGATTTTTTAGAATTTTTTGAAATTTTTGAAATATTTTAATAAAATAATATATTTTAAATAATTTTTTAAATTCATATAAAGTTACTTAAAATTAAAAATATTTACAAGAAAGTTAATTTAAATTATAAGAAAATTTTCTAAAATCCATTTCAAGTAGACTTATCTAAAAATTATCGGTTTGAATAAAATCTTGATTTTTACCAATCGTAAAAAAATCAAAAACATACGAATAAATTTTTATTAATAGAAAATTTTAGATTTTTAAAATTTAAACTTTATTTTACTTGTCATAAAATTAGTGAGAATTGATATAATATCGTTAAATTTCAAAAAGGACTGATTTTGAATATTTAAAATATATCGAGTGAAAGGTTACTATTTGACTTAATAATTCAACCGACATTTACTATGTAAAACACTGTGTACGAAATTTTCAAAAGGTGCACAGTAACTAGGATTGAATTTTCAAAAAATGCACAGTACTCTTATATTAAAATAATGGAATACATAGTAATGTTCTTTCTTATAAATACCGAAGGAATTCTTCTTTAGAATTCACAATTTCAGATTAAGTTTTCTTAATATAGTAGTGCTAGTGAGATAGTGGTGAAAATAAGAGAGAGAAATAAATTTTTTGGAAGAAGGTTCTGTTAAAATCCTAAGGTAAGAATACCTCTCTTTTATATTTTTTAAGGTTATTTTCATATCGTTTTTAGAAATCTATTATTATACTGGAAATAATATTATTTTAAGTTACTATTCTGAATAGTAAAATACTATTTTAATAGTAAATTACTATTTACTTTTACTATTCACATTTTACTATTTACTGTTACTATTCATGATTTACTATTTACCGTTACTATTCACGATTTACTATTTACCGTTATTATTCATGTTTTACTATTTACTGTTACTATTCATGATTTACTATTCACTATTCACTATCATTATTCACTATTCAAAATTTACCATTTCTGCTTTAAGTAGTAATCTTAATTTTCATCTTATAACTATATTAAAATGAAATTGGTATGTTTTAGAACTCGGAAACGAGGCGCGCACGGATTTTCAGTAACGAATCAGTATACAAGAGGTAAGGGGGAGTGAGATAGGAATATAATATGAAAAGACATAAGAATAATGGGAGGAGTCCCCTACTCCTTTAAAATTTAATAATATTATTATTTTAAATAATAACTGTTTAACTTAAAAAATTTTATAATAAATTTTAAATTGAGTATCTTGTGTAACTTGATCTGAATACCTATGCGAATACCTGGATAACCTATGCGAACTGGACTAAACCTATGCAAGGACTTGGACTATTATGACCTATATGGACTGAATTATACCTATGCGAGGATTGGACTATATGGACCTACATAGACCTATGCGAGGAATGGACTATAAAGACATAAAATTAATCTTATTAATCTAAATAACTATTAAAATTTGAATTGTATTTATGACTGATATTTAGTTGATTTGATTTGATTATAATTAATAATATTTAATTTTGATTAATGATATTGTGATTTATAATACTAGACTGTGATTAATAATATTTATAATTTGATGATATTTGATTGTGATTGATGATATTACAATACTTGATTATGAATGATGAATGATTGATGACCTTGTGATATGAAGTTTGAGCATATAGCAAGCATGATGGAAAGGTAAAACTCAATAAGAATTTTCTTACCTTACTCTTTAAATTTTTATTCTAAGAGAAAATATTTTATCATTATTTTAGTCTTTTATTTCTTCTTAGAAATAATTTTCATTGACTTTATTTTTAATCTCTAGAATAAAATCTAGTATTAGAAAGAAGCTATTTTATGAAAATCAAAGGTTGAGATAATTAATTCTTGAATTAAAGAAAATTTTTATAGTTTTAAGTATTCTTAGTTAATGATTTTAAAAAATATATATATTTTCTTTTAGAAATCAGAAATTTAAATTAATTTTCCCTAATGAAGTAACTAAAGGATATTTTGTTATAGTTGAGATTTCTAAACTCAATCTAGTTAAGATTCAAATTTGGAAAGATTATGTAAATATGTGAAGTTTTTTAAGAGAAAGTTTTAAGATATTTAAGGTTTGGAAACTCAATTTTGGTGAGATCTGAATTTGAAGACTGTACTAAATTTGTTTCCGTATAACAAAAGTTCAAAGAAGAACTTATGAGAATGTACAGTTTATTGAGATGATTTTGTGAACCTTTATGGTATTTAATAATTGAGTTTCTAAAAGTCTTAACCAACTAAATATGCGAGTAGTTCATGCATCATGAATCATTAAAGAGAAATGAGATGTGATATTGCCTAGGGACGGATTATAGAAATCGAGGATACATTAGAGGAGGCTTAATTGCGAGCCTTGGGATGAAAAGGTGTGAAAGGGTGCTTCAGGTGACCTGGGGTCGCTCCCTAGTGTCGGGTACTTTCACTATAAAAACTTTCTCAGTCTGACTAGTCTCTAAGTGTTTCCACACCAGTTGAGCTGTTCATATGCTACAAAGGCATTTATGTTATTATCCGAAATTATGGAACAGTGTAAACTCCTGGTTGGCCAAGTGCAAATTAAAACTTTAAGGGCCCACATGCATAAACTAAATGAGATAGTATTAAAAGCATTACATGTCATACATGTGATTGTGATATTTTGTATGGATGATTGTGAATGAAAGTATAATTGTGAATGAAAATATGATTGTTATGTGTATGAGAACCCTATATTTATAATTAATTGTGTATGAAATTTTGAATGATATTAATTTATTAGTTTATGAAAACCCTTATGCTTATGTCTTATTTGTAAAGTATTATATTCTGTTTCTCACTCTTTCTTGTTTGAATTTTGTGTCCAAAATGTATGTTATGTGATATATAGCTAGCGGTTCAAGATGGAAGGATATGTAATTACAAGAGGGTAAAGTGGTCTCATCCTCAATCAGATAGATGAAGAGATATGACAAGAGTAGGATTCCAAAACTCGATGATTCAAGGACTAGGAAATGATTGGTCACATTTGTAGTAGAGGTATAGTTTAGTTTTACCTTGCCTTATTACAATATCAAGTTAGATAATTGTAATAAGGTAAAAGTTAAACTTTAATAAACTTTCCCATCTGGATATAATACTGTAATGATTCATCACTTATGATTTTTATAAATTATTTTATCATTATGGACAAATATTGAAAGATAATGTTTTTTTTACTTTCAATATTCAAAGGAAATCAGATGTATATACGTCCTTGTATACGCGAGATAAAGAGTGGTAAATATGTATATCTTTCTAAAAGTTTTTTTTGTATCTCGTGTATATAAGGAGGTGTTACATTAGAGATGTTTGATAATAATCAATAATCAAACTATGTCCAACAAGGTTTGACTTTTCCCCATAGAGATGCTATTATGGCATTCCATGAGGAATGAGTTAAGAGGTAATCTCTCACTCTATTAGATAGTTATCAAACTTGTAGCTCAAATTATTTGCTATCTTGATCTAATCAAGAGCTTTAATTATCTTGCCAATTTGGTTTTTCACTTCATTATGAATTCTTTGAACTCTTCAAAGACTTTCTAACTTATGTTACATAAATCCATACTCATTGACTTTTCAATTAGTATGTTGAAGTATTGAAAAACATATCTAGTTATTGTTCCAATAGGCCCACATACATTGTCATGTATTAGATAATAGATTACTCAGCTTTTTAATGAATGAGGTCTCAATTATCTCTCCAATAAATAATATTTACATGTCTCAATTAAATGTGTTTCTTATTTATTTACCTTAGGAGACAATATCATGTAAGTAAGGTTCAAAATCACTTATTTTAACCTACTTTGATAGTTGTTATGGATGGGTGTTTTGAGATTTAGGATGTGGAATCCATTACTCAATTGTGCATTAACATCCTTTTGAAGAAATAAAGTTATTTTATATTAAAAAAGTATTTCTTGTCCAACAAGAAACAATATGCACAATGTCTAGTTCACTAACTAGCCTAATAGGTAAAGATCTTATCTTTATTATAGCAACTTTTGCTCAATTTTACACAGATTTATCCACCCTTAACAAGTGATTTACTTCCTTGATCTTTCAAATTTTGAGATTTACTACTAGTATTTGATACTAATGTTAGTGAAGTAAAATAACTTGACTTCTATAACATGACTTGTAATGGAAGTCTTACTTCCCTTTCTTTTGAACTCTTTCAAGTTCTTTAGACAAATTATTTCAATGTATTATTTGGCTAAAACTAGAAACAATTTCCTTTCTTGATCACCTTTTATACTTCTAGACCAACTCGGCCTTAATAAAGTCTGGATACCATCATATCATATATCTCCCATATATTCATATTGCCTTTTACAGCTCAGAGTTTATGCAGACTCTATAGGGTATTCAAGACCCAACCATAGATGATATATAAGCCAAACATGACACACTGCCACTTCCTCTTTATTGAAGATAATTCTCAAGTATCAATACCTATCTAGGCATTTTTCCAGATAAAGTGTCCTTCCAAAGGACAAATTGCAACAAAACAATATTTGGTTTGTCATGGTTATTCTAAAACAAATTACATGTAAATCTATCACTTCTATTTAAAACATATTTAAATTTTGGTCATAAAATAAATATGTAGTCTCCCACTATTTTGATTCAAAACAAATACCCTCACTGAATCATAAAAAATCCGTTGGAAGATTTTTCTAGTGGGCCAAGATCTATATTTGGCCTAGTGTTGAGTCATCTTTGGCTGATCGCCCAACCCTTGGTTATTTAGGTAGGAAACATATTTCCAATTGTATCCCATTCAACTTTTGGATGATTGAGTAGGTAACTCTTTACCCTTATTCATCTTATGAATTTAAGCTCAATCCTTACACCTCTAAGTTATTTTCAATCCAATTGAAAAAACTTAGTTAAGTTTAGGCCTAATAAAATCAATTTGGATATTACAATTATCCCATCGCGCCTTACTAGTATAAATGATAACACCCTGCTTTGGTAGGCCCACTATTTATTGACATTAGTCTCGACGAGTGTTACTTATTAGAAGGCGTTTAAACTTAATATTAACGCTTCTAGGTTCTTCAATCTGATTAAAGTTACCTAGATAAGTCCAATAAATGGTTGGATAATCCAATTATCCATCATCCTTTACTAATATCAATAAAAGCACCCTACTTTGGCAGAACCTACACTTTATTAAAACTAGCATTGATGACTGTTGTTTATTAGAACGCGTTTTAGACTGTTCATACCTTTAGGCTTTTCCAATCCAATAAAAAAATGTCTATTTGAATAAAACTTAATAAGTTATAATTGGATAATCCAATTATCCAATCATGTCCTACTAAACATAAATAAAGGCACCCAACTATGACGTGACCTGCACTTTATCTATATCAAGTTAGACGTTATTACTTATTGGAAGGTATGATTGTTGGGCTTGAGGGATTTCAATTTTCTTATTGTTCATTATCGACTTTCATTAAATGCTTTAACACAAAATAAAACCCCAAAACATGCAATTAAAATTTTGAGATGGTTATGGTCTTCCTAGAAAATAAAATAAAATAAAATAAACCTAAAGAAACTATAGTGTCTTGACTTCGTGAAGTCCTACTTCTTGAAACCACCATCCTCCTGAAGTCACCACTCCTTTGTTCCTTTCAAGGTCATATCCATCAAGAATCACCACTCTAGGTTTCTTCTAGGTCTCCACCTTGTTGGGTTTTCCAAGATTACAATGTAATAAAGAAAACTTGTTTTACATACGAGTGAAGGGTTAAGAGAAGAAATTTAAGAATAGAGAAAGGCACAGTACGCAAGCTGTATTTAAAATTAAATAAAAAATCTAAGACCATAACCATTCACCGTTGGACGTGTTAATTAATCAATTAATAGAGTAATCAATTGTATTTAAAATAAAATAAATTTAAAACACATAATTAAACACGCGGGGTCATAAAAGGAAAACTACGCAAAGAAGTTTGGTGGCTCCATTGACCATTCAATAGATAGGGTCAAGGGGTGTTCCAACCCAAAAATTTAGTACTGTAATCGAGTTAGTTCCCAGGAAAAAGAGCTGGGTCCGGAGTGACCGCTTAAGTACCAAGTCTTTCCTAGCCAGAACGTCCCACTGACCATAACAGCTCAAAATATTCAGTTATGATTTCAAACAATTTGAAATCTTAAATTTTGAAACGGCCAAGGTTTAATTTTAAACCTTATCTTTTGACCCTTACAATTATCCTAAAATAGGAATAGTCAAGGTTTAAATTTTAAACCTTATCTCAAGAGTCTCGACAATCATCCTATTTTTTAGGAATGATCAAGGTTTAAATTTTAGACCTTATCTCTAGAGTTCAAGATATTTTATTTTGAATCCTATTAAATTTGATAAAGATCTTATCTTTAATTTGTAACTTTTGCAAATCCTATCAAATTTATTAAGGATTAAATATTTAATTGTAAAATTATTAAAATTAATAAAGATCTTATCTTCTATTTGTAACAATTACAAATCATATTAAATTTAATAAATATGAATCAATTTGTAACTCCTACAAATCACATTAATTTTAAAAAATCACAAACGATGTAAATCCTATTAAAATTAACAAGAATAAATTATTTAAATTTGCAACTCTTACAAACTTTAAATTTAACAAACAATTAAAATTTGATTTACAACTTTTACAAATCGAATTTAAAATATAATGTTAAAATCAAATATTTTATTTATAACATTTATAAATAAATAAAATACCATTACAGCTAGGTTTCAACTTTTGAATCCTAGTTTTCATTACAGCTAGGGTTTAACTCTTAAACTTTCTAAACACAATCTCACATGAACAATTCATATTAGAAAGAGAAAGCATATAGACGTGCATTGCATACGACCCTTGATTTCAATTTAATTAAATGAACATAAAACATGTCTTATAATTAGAACACATATAAAACAATCACCATTGCAACATACAACATGTTCATATAATAAAGCACATCCCAAAACATGTTCTTTAATTAAAATGTTGAGAAAAGTAATCAATACACACAAAACAAAAATAAATTGATATTAGCTTTCAAAAAGGTGCAACCTTTGCAACATATCTCATAAAAAATTGCAACCTTTGCATAATATCTCATAAAAGATGCAACCCTTACAAAAGATTCAACTTTTACAATTTTTTTCGTAAAAGATAATTTTTTCACATGTTCTTTAAAAAAACATTTGCCTAAAACACAATTTTGCAACCAGGCTCTGATACCACTGTTAGGGAATCCCTAGTGCATGAGCAGCGGAAATACAAGGATTTTCATAGGATTTACAAAGCATCGTGTTTCAAAGCATAAGACAAACACAAAAAAAATATTACGTTTTAGGATTACCTCTTAAAGAAAATCAAAGCAGTCATAGCCTCGTCCTTTAGGAGTCCACACGAGTACTCCCACCAGAAATGCTACACCTTCCAAATGTTAGTTTGACGGCGTGTAGCTCTTGCAACTTTTGCGTATTTGTGCCTCTTTTTGGTTGAACCGCCTATGAGCATCTTATGCTATATTTATAGGCTTAGGTTTGATATAATTTGTTCTCTCTAAAGAATGGGCTCCTTACTCATTCTAAATGAGTTATGCCCAATAGCTTTATTTTAGTCCAACTAAAATAAAAGTTATTTTCTGATGGGCTTACTCTATGTGTGTGACCCTATAGGTAAAATACTCGGTCATATTAATAATAAATTATTTTATTATTAATATAAAATAAGAGCGACATCTAACAATGCATCATTATGTCCGAATATTATTTAATATCAACATAACCTATAAGTGATAGTTATTTTATATGTTTGTTCCTTTTGTCACGATATCCTAATTGGGCCCAAGGCATGGTCGCGTCATCCTTGTACGGCCCAATTTATTTTACTTGATACCTGAGTAGACTTTATCTGAATAAATATCTAATATTTATTCTTTCTAGCATGGTCGTGCATTTCCTTAGTCTCACTCCATCAAGTGCCCTATAGATATCACTCCTATCATATAGGAGAGACAAATCCCATCTACATCACTCACATCCCTCTGCATAATTTAATCATTGCCTAATCACAACCTTTATAGTCCTCTTGTTACAGAAGACGTTTGATTGTAGTAAAACAACAAACTCCTTGTGTAGAAATTGTAGTGACTTTAGGTCGAAGGACTACATATACCATTATCACATTGAGAATCGTTTATGACATTCATGTAATGATCCATACAACGTTCTCATAGTGGGTCTATCCAGTACATCATTACTCTTAATGTATACCCGTGTGAAGACTTGATATCATTATCCATGATCTATGAGATCAAATCATCAGTACACTCACACACTATTCTTAATGTATTTATATATCCCCACATAAATACTTGACTAGAGATATTTTAGGAATAACTCTCATATGACCTATTACTCTAAGGATAAATAAAGGCTGTTAAACTATTTAACAAAAAATTCCTTATACAAAATGATGCGTCCTATATAGGCTCTTAGTGCATATTTCCAATGGCCAACTTCTGACCTACCCCATTGGCTCGTTTCTTATTTGATTGCCATGAAACTTCACGGGCCATATGTTTTCCCAATTCTGGAATTGTTGGCGTTGTCTGTTTGCCAAAATTTCATCATATATGTGAGTTATGCGTAAAATGAAGTTTTAACCAATTATGTGAAAACCCTTATAGTAAACCACCTAAATCGACTCCAAATGGTCCAAGGCCTATATGTATAGTTTCTAAATGACCTAGGGAACCTATTGGTCCCTTCCGAGGGTCCCAAAACCTGCCAGTTCTCAAATTCACCTATTTAATTCCTTATTTTCACATAAACGCCTAGTTCTAACATAAGCATAATCATTCACATCATCTAATCATTAAGCAATTCACACAGTTTGCATCACTCATAATTCACAAACATAACAAACCTGGCCATCATAATTATAAAACTACACAACAATGGCTCTGTGCCAATGTACATCCAATCCATGAATTTCAACATAATTGACATTTAAACTCTTGAACTAATAACTTTATTACGTGATCATCGTCATCATCATCATAATCATATCAACCATCATAATTCAAGTTATCATTGACAGTTACGCATCACACTCATAGCCACGCAGTCCAATATCAAACACCAGAACATCAATAGATCACATAATCTCTATTCTAATCACATTCACACAAAACATAATACGCTACTACACACACTAAATACATTTTCTACTTTCATTATTACATAATTTCCTCGCTCCTTGGCATCGGTCCTCCGCTTGGTGCACCTCCAGGGTATTGGCACTCTCCCTGTCACTGGTCACTAAAATTAAATAAACAACAGCAAGGGTGAGTGTTTGGCATATCATAATTAATGCAGATTGGAAATATAAAGAAACCTAAATATTTAGTGACTTATTATTACCTTACCGGTTTCATTACATTTATACACATAATTAGATTCGTTTCCTCTAGTTCTTGGTAATTCACGATGTTCCTAAGTCTCAATTCAATCCCAAGGTAACATAATTCACATACATTACATCCCTCGCATATCAGTGCTCATATCAAATCACATACTGCAATTTATTAAAATCATCATAAACATACATCAATATCATATTATATATGCACAACTGACTCACAGATATGTCAGACTCCTAGTATCCAGATACTAAGGGATTGGCCTTCAACTGGGGGTCTGACTTGACACCCCGTGAACCCGGCTTGGTTCACCGAGCCTAACTTGGCTCCCCACCTCAACCACTGGGCCCGACTTGACCACTGGATAGTTCAACTGGGTATAAAAACCACGGGAGCCAGAAAATGAGGGGTACACCATACCATTGGTCGTCCCATACCACTCAATCACATATAAAATCATGTCAACATGTTTTTAAACATCACCAAATATATGCATACTTGTCAGAAGTTGACATAAAACATCACACAGGACGGCCACACAAACCCGATCCTTGCACAACATACCACAACCCATCAACAATCATTATTCATCAATGTTCAATAAGCTATTCACAATTGTAATGTCATATATAACAGGGAATATCATAAATGTTCGCTTTAATTCGCCATTCACCATTCACCACATATATTTATAATTGCCATAAATTTATTTAATCCATCACATATTAATTATTCCACCAACTCATCGTGCCATTTTTGAAATATTCATATAAACACACCTAAACATATACACACATGGACATGCAATTAGATGATTTAATATTTAACCAACCCATATATTTTCTAGTTAATCCTACTTAATTTACAACTTCCCGAATCCACCGCATAAACTAATCCTAATTAATTATGACCCGAACACCCCCTTACCTAAACTCCAAGCTTCAATAATTTGTTCTTGGTGTCGGTTGCGTCCTCTGGTCCCTTGATTCACCATTTCTCTTCCGAGTTCGACGCCCACTTCGTCAATCGATCCTCCGAAGCTCGTTCCGGCACCTACGGTCATCGAAACAACAACCCAGTTAATACATTGTGTCTCTTACCCTTCCAAATTTGTAATCCAAGCTTCTAAGTCCATCTAAACTCAGAATCCAAACCCCCTCCTATGGCATGCAATTCAGTTTTGAAAAGGGTGAAGAGAAGGAGAAGAAGAAGCATGTGGTCAAGTGTCCCAATGACTTACCTTAGCTCTCAAAAACCACCAAAAATCAAAGCTTCCACCAAGGTCTTGCCACAAATTACAGAGGAGACAGAGATGGGAAGAAGAATATGTGTTTTGTTCTATTTTTGCATGTCTTACACTGATGCTACACGTCCCACTGGCGCTACGCGTCGGGTCACTAATTCTCACCTGATGCTACGCGCCACAGCCATGCTACGCGTCAGGGTCCTGATGCCATCTCCATGAAGAGTTCACTTTACACCTCTTTAATTGCACCATAACCCTTAATTATTATTATTTTAAGCCTCAATATGCATTTATTTAATTTTCTTATATTTAAAGCATCAGGGATGTTACATGATCCATGTAAAAGGAGAAGACATACAAGCCCCAGATATTTGTATACAAAAGCCTTAAAAGAAGAAGGCAAAATTTCATTTGTATTAATATTTCCAATCTATTATAAACACAAGTCTGTTTGATCTGTTGGGAAACACTTTGGCCTAAAAAGGCTTTGGAAAGAATACTTAGGTTTGAGCCAGGAGTGGCTCATGAAAGAATAATTGGGTCTGCCCCAAGAATGGGTGCTTGCAAAACAACACTCATAAGCATGGGTTGTCCTTAAGCCAGGAGTGGCTGGATTAAAGAATACTCAGAAGCACGGGTTGTGTTTAAGTTAAGAATGGCGGGATTCAAGAATACTCAGAAGCATGGGTTGTGCTTAAGCAGGAGTGGCTGGATTCAAGAATACTCAGAAGCATAAGTTGTGCTTAAGCCAGGAGTGGCTGGAGTTAATAATACTCATAGGCTCAGTCTAGGCTGTTTATGTAAAAGAGATATTTTACATAGTGGAAAATCCTTCAAGTTGAATGTATTGGATGTAGTCTCCGGGTTGGAGGTTAACTAGTATAAATCTCTTGTGTGCTTTTGTCTTTCCCTATCTTCTACATAAGTCTGTTGCTCTTTCTCATATGCTCCCTGTCTCTGAAAAGTCTGATGCGCTATGCAAAACGTTTTTACGTTTAAATTATCATTTTTGGTTTCAAAAAGTGAATAGACTTATTCAATCCCCGTTTAAGTCTGTTCTCCAAACCAACAATTGGTATCAAAGCACGGCTCTAGGGTTGACCACTTCAACAAGTGTAGAGGTAAAGATCCTTGGTCCTCTCCTCATTCAAAATCATCAATTCTTTGAAGCATAAGAGATAGACCTGCCTTATCTATCTCCTCAGAGCTACACGTATAAGAAGTTAAAGATCAGATGCGTCATTCTTAACATCAACAGACTGAGTTAAGAAGAAGTTAAAGCCTAAAGATCAGACTTCCAAGTATCACTGGGAATCTAACAAAGAAAAGACTATCAGATCAGAAATACATTCTTGCAGGACAAAAAAGCTTGTCAAAACCTTGAAGGAATCATCATTTAATGGTTGGGTAATTATATATGACTCTTCGAATGATTTTTTACTTATCATATGATTGCCTTAGCGTTTATTGAAAATTCTAGATAACTACTCTCTATCATTAAGAAATGGCGTCTATTTTTTGAAAATCGTAATCTTTCAAACCAATATGTCTCTCACCGATTAAATGCTTATAATGATGTCTATTTAAAAACTTTGTTCGAAAAACACTTAGGATTCCACCGCTTCACTATCTTATAAAAGCCCCTCTCTTTCATAATCTGTTTTCACTCATCAAACTCTTCTTTCTGATTTCTCAAATAATTTTTCTCTTAAGATTTATTTGAAACCTTTCATTTTCTAAAAATGGCATCATACACAGCAAATGATATTGCTAAATCTATATACTTCTCTCCCGTTCAATTCAAATATGAAGAAAGAGATGTTTCTGAACTAGAAGACATTGGATGGCTCCACTTCTATTCCACTATTTATGTTTACTTACCATCTTTGGTAATCGAGTTCTAGACCTCTGTTTCTACAAACAAGGAGGATTTTACCATTCCTTGTACTGTTCGAGGAAGAAAAAGTATCATCACTACTGCCAGTAGTACTATAGTGTGTGGTTGCCCTAAAGAAGGAAAT
Source organism: Clitoria ternatea (assembly GCA_037962975.1). Lineage (NCBI taxonomy): Eukaryota > Viridiplantae > Streptophyta > Magnoliopsida > Fabales > Fabaceae > Clitoria > Clitoria ternatea. The sequence continues at coordinate 198,575,401 of CM075671.1, read as the reverse complement.
CTATTCTCAGAAGACTACATTGGCACCTTCATTTCTGAAGAAGAAGCCAATCTCTACTTATATGGGTTTGAGTCACCCCTAACCCTTATGGTCAAAAATCTGCTTCCTAAGGCTAAATTCCTACACACTTTATTACAACAAATCTTCTCTCCTAGGAAAAGTGTTCATGACATCGTAACCAAGTTGGACAAATTTTGTATGGTGATGATGATGAAGAAAGAAAAAGTTAGTTTGCCAAATATGATTTTGCACTATCTGATATTCTCAATTTCCAAAGGTCCGAGATCCCCTACCCTGGTGTGCTAACTAGAATTTTTAAGCGCTTTGGGATAGTTGTTCAACGTTCCACTGATTTAAAAATGTGTAGTGGTCTAGTCATAAAATTCCCCACATTTTCTGAAGTTAACAATCCTTCTGAAGCCCCTCAACAAGATCAACCTGATGTTCTTCTAAAGGATGAACAGGAATCATCAAGTGATAATTCCTCGTCTGATTCAGATCAATCTCCATCTGGTCCCTAAAAGAAGAAAGCCAAAACCTATGTAGGCTTTTCATCAAGACTGCCAGAATTTGGTCCCTCCGAAACAAGGTCTGGCTACACCAACCTTAAAAATTTTAAACCCAACATCTTCCATTAGTTCTTTTAGAAGGATAATCAGAAGTATGGCCAGAGGAATTCCATCCAAACCATTAAAATTTATCAACCAAGAAGAATTCATTGCTGCCAACCCTTTAATTTTTGACTCCCCAGACTCTGAACTTGAAAATTCTCCTTCGACAACTCTAGGTACCATAGTTAGCCTCATGCCCACCTCTTCAGACTCCATCTTATCCATGTCCACCTCTAATGAAACTAATAACACTCCTACAACCACCTCTCCTCCAAGTGCAAAAAAAGCACGACCTGACTCCTTTTCACCCAACTCTCAAAAAGCCATTCCCGAACCTCTCAATACTCTTATCTCCACCCCTCAAAATTTGAACCAGTTGTACTGCTCCTCTTCATTCTCCAGTACACCCATTATGAACCCTGCTTCCAAAAGTTTGAGTAAAGGAATCAAAATTACATCCTTATCTTCACCAAGGTTTACTTCACCTCGACCATCACTAGAAATCATCTGCGACGAGAGTCTCTGCACAACATCAGATATTGCAATCTTCTACAAGCTTAAAAAGGAAGAAAAAGTCATTCTAATTGACCTCTAACAAGGAAGGACTCTGTCAGAAATTCAAAATGGAAAAGAGAAATATGCTTTCATCTTGCCTTCTACAAAAATTCTCATTGCTCCTGATAAGCTGCTTCCTACTGATAAGCCTCACAACTCAAGAAAAGGAAAAGAACTAACTTCTGCATTGATCAATCTATATGTTCCTGCCTGGGATGAGCCCAAACTTAGAAGACTTCCTGATGAAGAAGTTTCAAAACTGTTAGCATCACTCAACAATACTGAAGACGATGCCAGAAGACTATGGAATCACATCCTCTGGATGATGGAGAAGTTGGATCCTGCTCCAAGAGTTCAGAACAGAAATAATATCTCTCACCTACTTTCTCTCCTATAAGCCATCTCTTGCATCTATTTACCTTCTTGATTTGTTGATATCAAAAAGGGGAAAGAAATTGAGAAGAAGGAATTAAGAAGTAGTTTGTTGAAAATTGAGAAGTTATGGCTATCCCTAAGTCTTTTGATGCTGTCATTTTTTTGTCCCTAAGTCTCTATTTTAAAATTTTTAGTGTCTTTGTAATTGTCTATGTTTCAAATCTGTGTTTTAAAAATTTTACCTTCCTTATTTTTTTATGAAATGATTGAATGATTGTCTCCTTATTATTAATTATCTATGTTGACCTAACTTTATGCAAAAAGAAGGTCCAATGATTAAGAAGGCTCAATGTTTACTATCAACAAATAGGGGGCGATTGTTAGAACCAAGAAGACTTTTTGAAGTACCCTTAGATTTGTTGATAACCAATATCAAGCATCTTAATTAATCAAGTTATGAGCTGTTGTTAATCATTTGATAAGATCATTCAAGTGTTTTAGGATATAAAGCTCAGGTTATAAATCAAAGGGGGCTCATATTCAATAAGTCTGGTAAGACAAAACTAAGAAGGATATGCATCAAAGAAACCCATAAATTTTGGGAACTCCTCTCATAAAAAAAATGTTCTTCTGTTTGTGTAACAGACCTAGACTCATCATGTCATATAGCAAGCCTCAGAGAATCTGAAAAAATTCACTGATTAAGGCAGCATTCTTCAATCAGACTTTATCTACACAAAAAGACTACTTCAGACCTCCTTTAAAATCATAAGAAAAGATCATATTACCTTTTGAGTTTTGAGTCTCATCATCAACACCTTACGATTCACCAAACCTTAATCTAGTTTCAGATGTTCCCTCTGAATGAATCAAGTATAGACCTATATATGATGACTCAACAAAACATCTTTCCTTCTCAGCTCAAAGTCCTATCACACGAAAAAAAACTTTAAAATAAAGCAAATCAAGATCCATCTCTCAATGAAGAACTTTCCATCTTAGTGAAACTAACTCTATACCTACAACTGCATAAATTTTAAAAACTCTTTGATCTAGGCTTATCATGAAGAACAACCCTCTCCAAGGGTCATATCCGTTAAGAAGACTTCTCTCAAGCTTTTGGATGATGCATCTTTTAATGGTCATCCAATGGATCTATCTTTCTGAACAGAAAAATCCTATATATATATATTACAATCCTCTTCTCAATAAAAAAATAAGGGGGGATGCACGTCTGTGTGTACACAAGGGACTCATTAGAGTGGCAGAGAAAAATGTGAGAAAGTAAAGATATTAAGAGAGATCTACAAGAAGATTATAAAGAAGAAAAGAAAAAGAGAGAGAGCTTATAAAAGCATTTTGGAAAAGTAGGGATGAGGATATCACTTAAAGGATAGTATGATCTATGTAAAAGAAGAAGACATACAAGCCCCATATATTTGTATACAAAAGCCTCAAAAGAAGAAGGCGAAATTTTTTTTATTAATATTTCCAATCTATTGTAAACACAGGTCTATTTGATCTGTTAGGAAACACTTTGGCCTGAAGAGGCTTTGGAAAGAATACTTGGGTTTGATCTAGGACTGGATCGTGAAAGAATACTTGGGTCTTCCCCAAAAATGGGTGCTTGCAAAACAATACTCATAAGCATGGATTGTGCTTAAGCCAGGAGTGGCTGGATTTAAGAATACCTAGAAGCACGGGTTGTGCTTAAGCCTGAAGTCGTTGGATTCAAGAATACTTAGAAGCACAGGTTATGCTTAAGCTAGGAATGGCTAGAGTCAATAATACTCATAGGCTCAGTCTGGGTTGTTTATGTAAAAGAGATATTTTATATAGTGGAAAATCCTTCAAGTTGAAGGTACTGGATGTAGTCTCTGTGTTGGAGGTGAACCAGTATAAATCTCTTGTGTTCTTTTCTCTCTGATACAACTATCAGCTCCATGTTCTGATGAAATGGACTTTTAGGCATCATTTATCAAACAGAGAAGAATGTTACTTCAAAAGCCAAATCTCAATGTTTTTAAATCTATTTTTATGATGCCTTGAAACTCATGCACTTATCAAGACAAATGTGCTTATCATCAAAAAGAACAAGAGACAAATTAGTAGAGCAGCCAACTCAGTGATCGAAGATCCCAACACAATCCTCTATGTAGAAGTACAAAAAGCTGGTACAAGTTAACATTTGTGTCAACTCAGTTTCAGAGGATTACAACTTTATCTTCTCTTTGTTCCAATCAAATAAAGCAAAAAAATAACTTTATTTGTCAATGCTGCATAAGGAACCATTTATATGCAAGAATAGAAGAGCCCAGGTATTAGACTTTTTATTCACCAACAAAAGTCTGATACCCCTCAAAGCTCAAAGGTCACAACTCCTTCACAGGATTTCCAACGGATATATCTCCTTTCAAGAGGCAGCAACAGTTACCACGTCTTCCCTATAAATTCTCTTCAGAAGCTTGACAGAATGATAAACAACAACCTTCCAAGAATCATTTTTGCAAAAAGATCATTGTCTTTTCTTTCTTTGCAATAAGTTTTTAAGTCTTTCAAATAGACAAAGATCTTCTTTGCGCGTTAGCTTCTAACAGACCTTGATCTTGTGTCTTTTCAACTTAAGTGTATACACTCTTCTTTGTATATCTTGAAACACTAAGTTCTGTGAGATACACTCTTTCATTCTTCCAAACTCAATTTGTAAAAATCTGGTGTGTTACCAGCGTTAGTTGTTAGTGTAGGAAACACTATCGGCCTGGAGAGGCTTTCACAAGAATACTTAGGTTATTGAGCTAGAAGTGGCTTGTTGAAAGAATACTTAGGATTACGCCATAAGTGGCTGGAGTAAAGAATACTTGGTGTACTGGTATGGTGCTGTTATTGTAAAGGAGAATTTACAATAGTAGAAATCCTTCAAGTTCAAAAGGACTGAATGTAGCTTTTCTGTTGGAAGTAAACCAGTATAAACCTTATATGTTGCTTTCTCTTCCTTGCTTTCATAAGTCTAATTATCTTTATTTTATTTGGTTTATTCTGCGAAAAGAGTCGTGAATTATTCAACCCTTCTTCTAAGTTAGACTCTGAACCATCAATATGATCTGTGACATGGTGTTGTGATTAGTGGTGATGTATTTCTGGTAATTATAATTATGCTAGTGGTTGGTTCCTTGTGTGTTATAGGATTACTTAATGGTGTTCTAATGATAGTCTGAGTTGTGATGTTGCGTGATGATATTTGTTACTTACTAGTTATTGTGATAATTATATATATGACTATGATCTGTCTGGTGAATCTTATGATTTGAGGCATTACCTAACTAGGTGACTTGAACCTTGTGATGCTTATATATGACTTTGATTTGTTTAGAAACGTTGTGATGTTATGCATGAATCCTGTGATTGGCTTAAGGGAGTATTTTGGTGTACAGGTATGAATTGCGAGTTTGGGTAGAAATCATGTATTATGTATTTATGATGGTTAGTATTATAACTAGAAATAATGGTCTATGTTTTATTTATAATTATGATCTACGTGGTTGATGTACTTGTTGTAGAATAATGACCTGCATGAATTCTAGGAAGGTATAACTATAGATTGAGTTGTGGAATATGTGATGATAATATCATGGTTTAGCTAGATGTTAGGGGATAATTAAAAATATTGGTGGGTAATTATGCACAATGCTTAATTGTAGGGAAATTATTCCCGATTTGGTTGATCCACTTGTATGACTTGATGATAATATAATGCGGGAAGTGTCAGCAATGACATAATTTCCTTTGTATAATAAGATAAGTTAAGATGGAACCTCACCCATTTCTTTTGTTTGTGGTTTCCCATTTGTGTATATTTATATATGCACTCTAGGTCGTAAAGAACTGGTCCGAGGAAAGCAAGAATAAGCATCAGAGCTACACTACGGGCACAAGTAGATTCCTAGTTGGATGAAATAATGGTTAGGCAAAGTTATGTTTGTTATGGGTTCCTGTGTGTCCGTACCATTCATAATGGTAAGTATTGTTATGACTATGTAATGCATAGTGTGTGTTGTTTCTTGATTCACCATTGTTTCTTGCACACACAAAAAAAAGCATTCATATTTTTCACAAACTTATGCATTCTTAGTTAAGTGGGATGATCCAATGGAAGGATTCATCCTAGTTAACCGAGGGTATCATAGATATGATTATAACATAGTGGAATATGGGTGACTTTATGATTATAATGAATTGCCACATTGGGAATTAAAGATGGTTTAATGTTCTATAACTTTAATTAAAGCATCATGCATCATTTGCATTAAAACTGCTTAAAGGTTGCAGGGGTCCTTTGAATAGGCCCGGTATGAGCGGCTCTGGATGAGCAATAGAGCCTGCATATATGGTTCATATAGAACCTGACTTCTCTTAAAGCTCTTTAGTGTGTTTTAAGAGGGGGCCCACAATATAAAGATATATATATATATATGCGTATCCGAGTCACTAGTGGTGATATTGTTGTAAACAGGCACTTCTATTCGGTGCCGATAAAATAGTATTGTTAATTACAGATCATTGTATGATTACCCATTAGTTATGGGTCCATCATAACATCATTTGAATTAAAAACAAGATACTATATAGTCAAAAAAACCTTGCCTGCCATTTGCATCCTCCTTAAGATGTGCATGATTCTATTGTATTTTGTACCTATTCTATATCATGCCCCATTCTTCCATTTACTTGTCGTTTAGTGTTTGATCAGGGATATACTTGCCAACAACTTAAAGTGCTCATTATAAACAAATGGACATATAGAAGATGTTTTAATGATGTATATTTGCATGTGTATTCATGGTGATATGTCTAAATATTTATACGTATATAGTTTTGAGTAGTTTATTCACCTTTGGGTTGTAAATATACTAGTGTTGTTTAACATGGTGACTAGTGAACATATATAATGATGGGCATGTGATGTTACTTTGTGAAATGTCATGGCATAATGCCTGAGTATAATGGTAGTGCTTACAACAATTATACTAGGGTAAATTGGATTTAGGCGAGGACGTCACAATGGTGATGGTAATGGAAAGGGTGGTGATAACGGCGATGGTGATGGTGATGGAAGGGGTGATGACATTATGGAAGTGCTAGTGCTAACAATGGTTACGAAGGTGGTGGTTGTGGTAGCAATGGTGAAGGTAGAAACGACAATGGTAGTGGCGGTGGCAATGATGATTGTGGTGGTAGTGGTCAGATTGGCGGTGGTGGCGACAACGGTAGTGATGGTAGTAGTGGTAATGACAATGGCGGGGGAAATGATGGTGATGGCAGTAGTTGTTGGTGTATGCGCTTTGAGCTTTTATGCTTTTTCATTTATATCATTTTTCTACTTATCAATAAAATAAGTATTTCAATTTAAAATTGTTTTAAAACGTATTTATCCTTGGAGTAATAGGTCATATGAAAGTTATTCCTAAAATGCCCCTAGTCAAGTATTTACATGGGGACATGTAAATACATTAAGACTAGTGTATGAGTGTACTGATGACCTGATCTCACAGATCATAGATATAGATGATATCAAGTCTTCACAAGGGTACACATTAAGAGTAATGATGTACTGTACAGACCCACCATACGTTGCATGGATCGTTACATGAATGTCATAAACGATTCTCAATGTGATAATGGTATATGTAGTCCTTCGACCTGAAGTCACTATGATTCCTACATGAGGAGTTTGTTGTTTTAATACAATCAAACGTCTTCTGTAACAAGAGGACTATAAAGGTTGTGATTAGGCAATGAACAAATTATGCAGAGGGATGTGAGTGATGTAGATGGGATTTGTCTCTCCTATGTGACAGGACTGATATCTGTAGGCCACTTGATGGAGTGAGACTAGGGAAATACACGACCATGCTAAAAAGAATAAATATTAGATATTTATTCAGATAAAGTCTACTCTAGTATCAAGTAAAATAATTTGGGTCGTACAAGGATGACGCGACCATGCCTTGGGCCCAATTAGGATATCGTGACAAAAGGAACAAACATATAAAATAATTATCACTTATAGGTTATGTTGATATTAAATAATATTCGGACATAATGATGCATTGCTAGATGCCGCTCTTATTTTATATTAATAATAAAATAATTTATTATTAATATGACCGGGTATTTTACCTATAGGATCATACACATAGAGTAAGCCATCAGAAAATGTTTTGTTTTATTTTAGTTAGACTAAAATAAAGCTATTGGGCCTAACTCATTTAGAATGAGTAAGGAGCTCACTCTTTAGAGAGAACAAATTAGGTCAAACCTAAGTCTATTAATAGAGCACAAGATGCTCATAGGCCGTTCACTAAAAAGAGACACAAATTCGTAAAAGTTGCAAGAGCTACACGCCGCCAAACTAGCAGTTGGCAAGTGTTGCGATTCTGGTGGGAGTGCTCGTGTGGACTCCTAAGGGACGAGGCTACGACTGCTTCGGTGTTCTTCAAGAGGTAATCCTAAAAATGGTTTTTTTGTGTTTGTCTTACGCTTTGAAACACGGCGCTTTGCAAATCCTATGGGAATCCTTGTATTTCCGCTGCTCATGTACTAGGGATTCCCTAACAGTAGCAATGGCGATAGTGGTCGTCATCATTGTGATGGTGGTGACGGTAAGGTTGACAACAATGATGATAATAATGGCAATGATGATTGTGGTGACAAAGTGAAGGGTGTAGTAGTGGTAATGATTACGGTAGAGGCGATGGTGATGGTTACGGTGGCGTAGTGGTGGAAGATGTGGTGATGATGAGAATAATGACGGTGGTGATTGTGGTAGTGGTGATGGCGATAATAATAATGTTGGTGATGATGGTAGTGGCGGCAATGACAAGGTGGTGATGTTAGTGGTGGTGGAAGTGGTTGTTATGATATGGTGGTGGTGGTGAATAACAAATGTTAAAGGTTTAGAAAATTAAAAAAAATAAAAAAAATATTTTTTTAAAACAACTAAAAATTATTTTAAAAATAAATAAAAACTCATTTTAATACATTTTTATTGAACAGGTTTTATTTTGAAATTAATTTTTAAATATAAAAAACTAAAAATTAAGCAGCCCTTAATTACTTCAAATAAGAGTGGTGAGATGAATCGAAGAAGACTGACTAGGAATCTATCAACATCGTTCTAGGTGTACATCTTAATCTGATCCAAGAAGCATTTTGCGTCTACACAAAGAGTCTTTGTTTCTAGCTAGTCATCAAATTAAGAAAAGGGGAATTGGGATTTTGATTTTTGGAATATGTTGTTGTGATTGAAATTGAAATTCACCTTAGCCTTAGCTTTGTCCCATTTGGCTAATTGATCTGCCCACACGCAATTGGATGACGTTCCACCTCTGCTGATATGATTAATTGCATCTTTTTGTGTTAAGATAAACTTGCAATAATTTTAACATTATTTGAATTAAGGATAAGAAATAGCTAAGGAAGAACTAACAAAAAGTGAATTATAGAAAAATAATCACGGTTTTGAAGTGCGGTGGATACACCATTTTACTTAGAAATGATAGATAATAATAAAGAGAAAAGGGAAATAAAAACAAAAAAATAAAGAATAAATATGTTAGATAATATTTATATAAGTAAAAGATAACAGATGATGAATCTTATAAGAAATGTTCTCTTAAGTAAGAGTGAGAACAATAAAATTTCAACCGTTAGAATTTTATTATGGATAGTCGAAATTAGAATATATCAAACTATATGAATTTCTTAATATGCAATTTTTTAAGTGATTATATGATTTTAAAAACTTTTTAATCAGGCTAAATACACATTTTGGTCCTCTATCTCTTAAGTTATTTCTAGATTGGTCTCCTATCATTTTTAATTCAAAATGGTCCTCTAACTTTTTAAAAAGGTATCAGTTTGGTCTTTTTTTTGATTCAAAATGGTCCCCTAACTTTTTTAAAAAAGACCAAATTGACACATTTTTAAAAAGTTAAGGGACTATTTTGAAATAAAATAATAATAAAGGACCAATCTGAAAATAACTTAAGAAATAGGGGACCAAAAGGTGTATTTAGCCTTTTAATCATAATTATCTATATATAATTTTACAACTCAAATCTATTGTTCTTATACTCACCTTTTATATATATATATATATATATATATATATATATATATATATATATATATATATATATATATATATAGATAAGTGAAAACTTAAAACGGGAAATATGTGCAGATAAATAGAGCATTGAAAAAGGCGTTTGTGTATGTTAACCAAACACTTCAATGATTTCCCATTGATAAAAAAATATGCTTTCTTAATATCGTTAGAATATGATTTAACTACAAGCAGTTTTACAAATATACTACTACTTTTTTACAAATATGATTTAACAGATTTTACAAAAATAATTTATTTATAAAAAATATTTTTGAAATAAGTTCATCTATTTAGTTGTGATTATAAAAAAACACTTTTTATAAATAAGTTAGTCTCTTATTTTAATCTCTAAAAATTTATTTGGAAAAACTACAAAATTATTCAAATAAGTTGTTTTTAACCTTTTCTTTTTTACTTCTATTTTTTTAAAAGTTTAAATAAATTAGGGATGACAATTTGGGCCTAATCCGCAGACTAACCCGTTTAGCCCACTAAAAATAGACGGGCCGGGTCTAGGATTCTAACCCGTTTTTCTGAATAAGTCCAGCCTGTTTTATCCCGTCAAAAAATGGACCTTGGCAGGCCGGGTTGGGCTGGCTTGGGCTGATAATAACATTAAAATAAAACATTATTTGATGTGGTTGATGAGGAAGAAAGAAATGCATTATGATTTGTTGACTTATAGACTTTATTATTGTTATGTTATTAACTTAGTATGGAGTAATGAAGTATGAACTTTATTTAAGGTTATTTATTATGTACTTTTATTATTTAGGTTTTTATTATTATGAAATTTATTATTTGATCTTATTATTATACAATTACATTATGTTATATTGTTATTGTGTTTATGTATTTGATTTTTGTTTTAAATATTGGTTGATTATTTAATTTAAATTTTTGATAATAGTTGTATAACCTGTGTTGTATGTTATTATAATAATATAATATTATAAAATGTAAATAATAAAATTTTGTTTTCATTAATACAAGTATAATTTATTTAAACCGCCAGTATTACCACCCATAAAACAAATATTTAAAAACTTACATCAAATGATTTTTTAGTTTAAAACACCAATTTTTTTAGTAAATAGAAATGTGACATATAAGATTTTTCATACAAATATTTATTAGTAAATTTGTAAGAAAGAAAATTTATGTGATACATTTTATATTATAAATTCAAATACTCCTAAAAATAGTGATTTGTAAAAATGATCTGCTTATAATTAAATTATACATGTATATCCTATTATGATCCACTTTCATAGAATGATACTATATATACACACGCATAGTAAAAACTACATAAACGCGCCTTTATATTTATCGGTCCTGATGTGTATGTATATATTATATAGTAAATCAAATCTTCACAAGAATATATATAATAAATCATTGAAAGGCCGAAAGATTTGTCTTTAGTTGGATAGAACTAGAATTATATCTATCAAAATTTAACACAAATAGATTTTGAATGGATGTTTGTTGAATTCGTTTGGCAAAGAAAAGCAAATGCGAGTACATATAAAATCTGTTAGTAGCAAACGTATTCCTAATCCGGAAACTGTATTTCTCTTCAATTTTTTCTGTGAACAGTATATTCGTAATTTTTTTTTTGAGCTTAGTATATTCGTAATTTTTTTTTTTTGGTCAGTTCGTAATTTTTTTTTGGATAATCGTATATTCGTAATTGAACTCTCTATGTTGTTCCTCCAGGCCCACTAATTATGCATGGTACTTGGGACCACTAACGTTATGGGCCACATTCAGCTGCATGGCTCATGCCTCTCCCCCACACATGCATGGCTCACATATTGTCAGAGCACACCCCTCTCCTACTCTTCAACTCAAAAAAAAAAAAAAAAACTCTTAAATTGGAAGGCACTCGAATCTGGATCAATTGAATCATAAACTAACCATGTGATTATTTTGAACTTAAAAGAAAACAATACATAAAAATAAATTCATACAACTAAACCATCTCAGCAAAGTTACATTCATCCAAATTGTTTTCATAAAATAGAAATTTGATAAATGCCTTTTGTATATTGCCTCATCTTCATCTTTAGAAAAAGGTTAAACATATTTTGTATAATATACAAGCTCAATTGCATAGAAAACCAACAAGAACAACTACGAGATCTTTGTTCTTGAATGTATGTTTGAACAAACACCATTAAACAAATCGAAATTGTCGGTGCTAAAAGATTGAGAAAAAACAACGACTAAAAAAATAATAACCATGAAAGATGAAATGAATGGGAAAAACTCACAAGAGAAGGGGAAATGAAATACTAACCAAAAGTGAAGAGAAGAACCCTTCGAATAGGGGTCTCCACGATTCAGGCACCCATTTTGCAACAAGCGATGCTAGGTTTCAAGGTTCTACTAAATGCATAACTTACTTACTAACCAATAAAGTACATATTTTTAACCCATTTTTCTAATATCTTCTCTCGTGTATTTCACCAAACACGTTGCGGACATAACAAAGTTTCTTACTTGAAGGAGGAAGTTCTTACTTGAACAATATCGAGGAATCGATATCTCAAAAAGTTATGCTTCTGCAAAGAATTTCACCTAGCAAAGTCATCACTACAATTCCATAACCATTCACAATCCACCATGTTACAAAGGAAGGCCAACCCTTACACAATGTATATAAAAAGATAAAGGATGTAAAAAGCTTTCCTTGGTTCATTCCCCACTCACAAAAAAATAATCACATACCACAATACTTGATAGAATTTCTAAATCTAAATCATTAAAATCCTATGGATATTAAAAAAAATCACATCATTTCTTATCTTATTTGTAACATTCCAAACATAAGATCTAATTTACAAATCAAATCAAATCTCATTTTTTGAACATTTCAAACACACAAAGAAAGAAACAAATGAAAATTTCTAATTGAAGCACACCTATGTCAAAAGTTCAAATTGTAAATTTTCACTTCTTCCATAATGGCATAAACCACAATCAACCTAACATAATAAAGATAAACAGATTCAAGAATGAAACCCATTTACAAGTCTTTGGCCTGAGGGCATATTGTTGTAAAACATAACAATTAAATGCAAAAAACAAATCAAAAAGAAGAAAAACTGAATAAATGAATGAGGAAAGATGCTAAATACAAACTTATAATGGTTTAGAAAGATATCAAATGTCCAACAACATCAAAGAAGGATGGGACATAAAAGAAATACATATAACCTCATGTTCACAATGAGAATGTAAAGCATGAAAAATCCTCTAAGAGAATTAGGTTTTGTATTTCTCTCAAAATGTAACATGAGTTATAAAAAGAGGGCCTCGAGCCTTTTATATAATGAGTGAAAAGGAAAGAAAAGGGGTGGCTTGATAAGTGTGCATGTTGACTTATTTTGGAGTGTTTTTAGGTTTAGTTTTGAGTCTATTTGTCTACATTTCCTCTAAATTCCCTTGATTTTCAATTCCATCCCGTATATTCTACTTGGTTGTCACTGTTTTTGCAGGATTTATGATGATTAAGGCTTATTTTTATGGGAACTAGCAATATGGATGCAAGTGGAGGCTTCTTGGGACCTTAGGATGGCAATTTAGCAAAATTGGAACAAACCACTAGCAATGGTTGGTACTACAATGCAAGGAACTAAGTGGAATTGACAACCACTAACTGTGGTTCCCACCACTGACCGTGGTTGGCACTGTGGCTCAAGAAATGGCAAGTCAGTGACAACCACTGGAAGTGGTTTGCATTAGGTGCTTTAAAAAAATCATTTTTTGGAATCCTGGATGATCAGACCTTGAACCACTGCCAATTGTTTGCAACCACTGGCCGTGGTTGTCCCCACGAAACCCAAAATCCTAATTTTTAAGGTGTATGTGGAGGAACTTACAAGGAGGTTCTGAAGAGATTTTTGGTACAGAACATAGGGACGTAACGAGATATATCAAGAAGGGATTTTGAAGGAGATTCAAGGACTAACATAAAGAAACAACATATCGTAACATCTTGGGAGGAGAATTGGAAGACAAAGTGAGAGCTTTTCTTTTATTCTTCTAAACCCAGATTTTTGTAATTGGGTATTCTCTATTGATGTAAATTGAATGAATGGCTTGTGATTTTATAATTAATTTTATGGCAAACTAAACCTTGTTTCTTAGGATTAAGGGGGTAGTATACATACGTATATGAATTGACTATTTTTCATCTTCTCCATTTATGAAATTTACGTTTACTATTTGGTTTCATGAATGTTTAATGCCTCTACAAGACTTCGAGAGGAGCGTAGTTGATTCTAAATGATGTAGGCTACGAGAGTAGGTATATTGTTTGAAAGCATGAAATTAAACCTAGGATCTTAGGTATTGCGAAAGTATGCGAGATCTTTTGAGGGATAATGGGTTTTCACAAAATGTAATGGACTTAGTTTACAAATCGGACGCAGTTCTTTGGCAATTAGGTACATTAGTAAGGCTTCAAAAGAAGGTTGCTAATTACATTAGGAAAATCTACCTTAGAAACTAAATTTTATAATCGGGGAAGTGAATTGCATGAAATTAGATACTGGCATATGAACCTTTTATTTCCCATGAGTTTTCCTTTGATTGATTCATAGAAAGAAATTGATTTCCATTTCGAAAGGCATTAAGTTTTCTATTTCTGTTTTTAGTTTGATATAAAGTGAACTTTCCTTTAATTAAACCAATTTGTCTGGATAATCGAATCATAATAAACCGGTACTTGGGCACAATCCCTGTGGAGAAAAATAATCTTTTATATTACTTTGATAAACCATGCGCTTATGGAACGGCTATCATGGCCTTCGGTCCAGGCCTAAGGTGGTCTAGAGATAACCATATCTTTCCAAGATTAAAGGGATTCTGATTACCTTCATCTTTTCCTAAAAGATAGGCAGAAAGGGGGTAATATGGTTCCCCTTTTGATTTAGGGGGAAGATGAGCCCCCTTTTCACGAGCCACAAGCGTAGAGCTAAGCCAAGTGACTAAATACCAAGTCAAAAATACATCCTTTGAGGGTTGTTGCTGAGTGAACTTTTCGAGAGTGTGACACTCATCCAAGTGGAGACTTGTTCAAGTACAAGAATCATTTGAGTAAAGACTTGTTTGAGTGCGAGAATTATTCAAATCGTGACACGTGTTAGGTGGTAGTTAACCATCATTTCTCTTACCTATGAGGTGTTTACGCGTAGCTGTTTTACAATGATGAGACGCTTTGTATCCCTAGGCCATTAAATACATTTCTTGGGTTGAGAGGCGTCGTTTCAATCCATTTTGTAAAAAGATCTATTACTGTAAAAAGATATTTGAGTTGCTCTTTTCCTGGGGGAAAGGGGCCAAGGATGTCTATGCCCTGGGTCTTGAATGGCCAAGGGGAAAGGATTTCATGCAGCTGTTCCAGATGGTTGTATATTCGATTGGTGTTTCTTTGACAAGAGTCACACTTCTTGATGAACTCAGAGCAATCTATTTGTAGTTCGGTCAGAAGTATCTTGCTTTGAGGACCCAAGCTGCTAGGGGATGGACCCCTCTATAGTGGTCACAAATTCCCGAGTGAAGCTCTCGCATTACATATTCAGTTTAATCCAGGTCAAGACACTTGAAGAGGGGCAACATGAACCCTCGCTTGTAGAGTTTTCCGTCAATAAGAGTATAATTGGTAGCATGTGTTTAGATTTTTTGAGCCTCTAAAGAACCCGAGGAAGGTTACCTCTGACCCGAAAGTTTATTATCGGAGTCATCCATGTATTTGCCTCCAGAATAGTGGTAACTTTGTTTATGTGCTTTATTTCTTTGATGGTGGGTTTTTCCTAAGTAACCTGGATAATCGTCTTCAAGTTTTATGCCTTTTTCATGTTGGCCAATTTGGAGAGTAAGTCTTCCCTTTTGTTCTCTGCTCGGGGAACATGGACTATTTTGAATAGCTTGATGTCTGTCATTCCTTGCCTCACTTGGGTAAGATAGTTGGCCTAAGACAAGAGCTTTTTCCTGATATGCCCCTTCTACTCGCCTTGCAATTAGCTATGAGTCGGTCTTCACCTGTATATATTGACTAGAGCCATTTGTAAGCTTACAATCAACACTTCATATTTTGCTTGGTTGTTACTTGCTTTGAATAGGAACCTTAGTGATTCCTCGATGATTAGATTAGTGGGGGATTTGAGTGTGATCCCCGCTTCACTCCCTTTTTCATCTGATGACCCATCAACAAATAGAGTCCACAAGGCATGCTCTACATCATATTATTCTTTGTCATTTCCCAGCCCAATTAGAAAATCTACTAGGACCCGCGCTTTGATGGCTCTCCAGGGTTCATAGCCAATTCCGTACTTAGAAAGCTCCATAGCCTAAGCTACTATTCTTCCTGTTAGCTTCGGTTTTTTATGTATCTTACTGATAAGTGTGCATGGTGTGTTGTTTTTGGTTGTTTTAAGGTCTAGTTTTTAGGTTTTTTGCATATTGTTTCATGCCCGATTCCCTTGATTTTGATTCTTTTCCATACATATTACTTAGTTGTTCCTATTTTTGTAGGATCAATGATGTTTTAGGTCTCTTTTGAGGAAAAATGGCAAAGTAGATGAAAGAAGAGACCTTTAAGGCCTTTAGGAGTGCATTTTGGCAAGGTTGGAGGAAACCACTACCAGTGGTGGTAAACCACTGGCCGTGGTTCACACTGGAAAAGAGGAAAAGCAAGTCAGAAGCCACCACTGGTCGTGGTTATCCATCACTGGCCATGGTGGGCACTGTGGAGCAAAGAAAAGAAAGTCAAAAGCCACCATTGGCCATGGTTATCCACCACTGGTCGTGGTTAGCTCTGTTTGTTACAAAAAGTTACGAATTTATGTTTAAAAAGGAACAGGACTCGAACCACTGGCCGTGGTTATCCCCTACGAGGCCTAAATCTCTAAAGTGTTTAGGGTTTTTATTGGGCACTTTGGGGGATAGGAAAATGAGTTTTGCAGAGACACTAGGAGAGACATCTTTTGGGAAGATTTTGAAGAACCTTTTAGGAAGCTTTCATTGGAAATCAAGAGTCAAATCCATCAAGGGAAATCAAATCTGCAGATTTGGGAGGAAGAATTAGGAATCCTAGTGAGAACTAATTTGTAATTTCTAAATCCCTATTTTACACTTTTGATATCTTTTATGCTTGGCATTGATTTTGTGATGTGTGACATGATGACAACAATCTTTATGGCACACTAAACTCTTTTCTTGGGGCTAAGGATGTAGTATGCTTATGTGTTACAATTAATTGTTCTATGCATTCCAATTTATATGATTTCAATTTCTATTCAATTTATGTATGCCTAACGCTTCTGCAAGACTTAAGATAAGCGTAGATGATCACAAATTATATGGGTAATCAAGATATTGGAATGTAATTCAAAAATACCTAAATTGAACGTATGATTTTGTTTTACAACGGTAAGCAAAATTGTTTGAGGGTTAGTCAGATTTCCATAGAACGTAAAGGGTCTAATTAACAAATTGAACGCGGTTCTTTGGGAATTAGGCACATTAATAGGCTTTCGAGAGAAAGGTATTAATTAACTTAGGGGAATCTGCCTTAGGAACGAAATCATATAATTGGATAGGCGAGTAACCTTTAATTTTGATACTAGCATATGAACCCTTATACCCCAAGATTTACCTTTGATTCAATTTCTCAAACTTGCTCCGATTTTATTTTACAAAAGACGTTGAATTTCCTGTTCCTGATTTACTGTTTAAAATTGTTTAAGTAATTCATTTTAATCGATTCACTAGATAATTGAACCACCGTTATAACTAGTACTTAGGCACAATCCTTATGGAAACGATATCTTTTTATTACTTCGATACCCCGTGCGCTTGCGGTTGGCTATCAAGTTTTTGGCGCGTTGTCGGGGATTGTTTTTTCCCCCAATATTGGCTAAGCGGTGTTTGATTAGACTAGTGTGCATTTTCTGCATATTTTCTACATATTTTCTACAGAATTACGCTTGTTTTTCTTTGTTGTCTATAAATTTGTGCAAGCCCCTTTATGCGAAAAAGCGACAACTTTGAGCATATATTTGATTCTAAAATTAAAAGAACTCTTCGAAAGATCAGACTTCTTAGGACACACATTGAACAAAACAGGCACCAACCTTCAAGTTCAACAAGCCAAATACAAATGGAAAATCAAGACAACATAGCACTTTATGATTTTGCAGCGCCTAATGCGATGGGCCGAAGGTCTAGCATCACTAGACCCAACATTGAGGCGAATAATTTTGAGTTGAACCCATCCTTGCTCTTGATGGTTCAACAAAGTCAGTTTGGAGGATTGCCATCCGAGGATCCCAATTTGCATCTTCAGATTTTCCTTGAGTATTTTGACACGCTCAAGGTAAATGGGGTCTCAAACGATGCAATCCGTCTGAGGCTTTTCCTATTTTCTTTAAGGGACAAGGCCAGAGCTTGGTAGTATGCGCTTCCCGAAGGGTCAATCACTATATGGGAGTAGCTATCTCATGCCTTCCTCAACAAAGATTATCCAAGGAGCAAAACAGACCAGTTGAGGAAGCAAATCATCATTTTCGCTCAGAAAGATGATGAAATTCTTTATGATGCTTGGGAGAGGTACAAAGAAATTCTCTGGCAATGCCCACACCATAGTATTGAACACTGGTTGACAGTGCACATTTTCTATAATGGACTCACTCTGAATCAGAAAGTAACCTTGGATGCCACAGTTGGCGGTGCCTTCATGAGTAAGAACATAGAGGAAGGTTACAATCTCATTGAGGAAGTTTGTAACACCTTAAATTTTAAAATAAAAGATTAATTAAGGAGATAAATATTAAATAATTATACTTGGGTTATTTAATGTTCTAAAATATTGGGAATCTGAATATGTATTCAGAATAATTTTTGGATAAAGTATTGAGCCCAAACAAAGATCCTATTTGTCGTAAAACGATGAGTCTTTAATGAGGGATTAAAAATAAAGCCAAATGACCCATTTTTCTCTTCTTATTCCAATCAGCTCCTTGGTTCCTCTTAACAAACACCTTGCTTTTTTTTCTTCTCTATTCTTCTCCTTTATTTCCTCTTCTACTTCTCTTCAAAAACACTAAGCAAAAGGGTGGTGGCTCTCTTCTCTTCTCCCATTTCTGTTCTTGAAGAAGCTTAGAAGAGTTTGGAGCTTGAAGTCTCACCCTCCTTTCTCCTCATTTTCGTGTGGCTCTTCCCTCTCTTGGAAAACTCTCTCATTCCTTCTCTTAAGGTAAACTCTTGCTATTTCTCAAGAGTATGAACTATGAGTTTTTGGGTTTTGATATTGGGAAAGTGATTTAATGAGTGTTGTTGGGTTTTAGAGAAACCCTAACCCTATTATTTGGGGGAAATACAAAATATGAGTGGAGAAGCATTTATTGTGTTAGATAATTGTTATTAGTGAGGTGAAATGATGTTATTAATGGTGAATGGCCATTAATGAAGCTTAATAATTGATGATGGTTGTTAGGAACCATCAATGTAGGAACCCATTAACGGGTTTGACATTAAAAGTGCATAATAATAAATGTAGGTGCCTAAACTGTGGTGGTTGTGGTAGAATTAATGAAATAAATGAGGTTTGAGAATTTAAAGTGATATAGACACCAAGTAAATGAATATACATTTGAATCTTGGTGGTCTGAATAGAAAATTGATTGTGTGACATATTGTAATGTAGGAAATAACCCCATCGACGAGGTGGAATCATCGGACCGCATTGATCACTACTTCTCTTGAGGTAGGAGGGTAACTATTCTAAATGCATGATTTCATCCATTGATGATGTGAAAATATGTATATATGATTGTGTTTAATGATTGCTTGGGTGGACGATGTAATGATTTCATGATTTGAGTGCATTTAGAATGATTGATGTTATGTGGCATGTATTTTGGATGATGAATATGATATTGAATTGGTCTGAGCCAGAGTCAATGATCCGGTATGGGACCAGCCACGAGAGTCAATAGATGGCTAAGGTTTTATACCGGTTCTGTATGTATCTGGTATGATTATCCAGTATCCCAGTAAGAGGAAACCGATCTTGATGTCCAGGAGATCCTTCACACCGACCTTACGCATTGATGTGGACGAAAGGTGGTGTCACCTATGAAGATTATCTGACGCTCAAGTCAGTAAATGTATCAGAATAAGATGAGCGTGGAGGATGGTGGATCTACTTTGACTAGAGGACAAAACCTGACTTTTCTCGAGCCACATAAATTGAAAATGGACTAACCACCTTGTTCTGTCGGAGTATGGAAAATATATATATAATATGCATGTGGGAGACAAGTGTGGCTTAAGAGGTAGAGAATGCATCTTTTGGGGGAATGTCCCCGACACCAGTAATGGGAATGAGCACTATTACCTAAGCCACTTACGATTATCCCTTACGTCTCTGATGTGGAGAACAAATTTCATCCAATATACGAGGTGTTAACACGGATATATCGGTATATGGAGATCGCCTATACGGTCTTATCAATCTGAAGTTTACCTGTTGAGTCAGTATTACACATAGAACAGATGAAGTGATATCCGTACTTTGGTGCCGGTATCAAGACCGGATCAGATATTATGTTGAATATGTTGATGAAATATGTCATGATGGTTTGAGACCATGTTTTGAATTGAAATCAATGATGTGAAATATCCCAATTATGTATATACGAATTGATAAATGTGCTTGCCACTAACCGCCGATGTGTGTGAGTTCCAACGAGAATTGATAAAGATTGAGAATATTGAAATCCACTAAGTGGTAGTCGTGAATGGACGATTGATTGAGTGGCATTTAGGATGCACAGTGTGAGAGTGCATTGGTTGGCATTGCATCCATGGCATATCATTTGCTGCTTATATAGAATGTTAAGGGTTCATATAGGTAGGCCCAGTGGGAGGGCGACCCAGTGCACGCGTATACTGTTATTGCTCCCTAGTGATTCGGGGAATCACGAAGCTTCCCTTAGTTTGGTGCCGAGGCACCCTATGTGGCAGGCCCTGTGGGAGGATGGATCTGTGATGAGTAGTTTACCTCGGTGTCCGACGGGGCATGGCTCCCTTGATGTGTGTTTGGGGGAGGCCCGTAGCACTTTGGCAAGTAAGGCCATAATGATAATCCGCAAGTCACGGGGTGACTAGTGCTACAGATGGGCGAGAGCAGTTTGGTACCAGTAAAAGTATGATGTTGTAAGCATGCACGAATTAAGATATATGTGTAAACATTTTACTACTGCAGTAGGGGCATAGTAGTACACCTATGCTTGTCCCATATTTGATATGTTATTGTGTCCCACAGTCGGATCCGCATTTGAAAATGATTCCTTTGTGCATATGCATTAGCTTTAAGAGCATTTGCATATAGCTGGAGATATGCCTAGTTGATAGCCCGTGGTGGCGATGGATGATTGTTAAATAGAGGGAAAGTAAGCTAGGTACTAACATTAAAAGTGTGATGATTATTGAGAATGTTAAGGATATATTATATATGATATTGCATTGTGAATATACTAAATTGGACATGTATTGTGTTGAGATGGAATGATGTATCATGTGTGTGAAGCTTGTGATGGTTTCTTGAAAAATGAATATAATGCACACATGTATAAATATCATCATAATGTATGACGTTGGTACATTTAGATTATGTTACTCACCTCCTAGTTGCCATTTTTAAGCTTGATGTAGGTGTGATGTAAAATCCTACTCTTTTAGAAGTCGAGGATTGATGAAGGTAAATGCGGAAGGAATGTGGGTGAGCCTTGGCCGGCATATATATTCATTTTTATATAGCATATAGTGTGTATATACTTATTTTGAAATTAATTTGATAATAGTTGATTTTGGAGGTCATGTAGGAAAATTAGACCTTATGTGTATGGCTAATTTTCATTAATGACTAGGGAGGTCAAAAATATCCACACCCGCGGGTACCCATGGATAAAAACCCGTCACGGGTATAAAAACCCGCGGATATGGGTACCCGTGGAGGAGGAAGGGCGGGTTTTGTACTACCCGTTAAGAAACGGGCACGGGTATGGATATAATGATATCCGTACCCGCAGGTACCCATATATAAAAATTTATATTAATACCCTTTATTATTATTAATATATAATTATATTTAGTGGGCCTTTTTGGTATTTCCTAAGGCTAGATATTTAATTTGTAATTTATTTTAATGTTTTATATTTTTATTTTTGAATTTTTTATTTTAATTAGGTACCCGTGAATATCCATGGATACCCGCGGGTAGTAACTACCCGAAAAAAAACCCGTAAAACGGGTACCCGTGCGGGTAACGGGCGGGCACAGGTTTTATTTTTATCCGCGGGCACGGGTACCGGGAAAGAGGTACCCGTGCCCGCCCCGCCCCGTTGAGATCCCTATTAATGACCTTGAAAATGTATAAAAGATATTATTATTATTAAATTTTATTTCTATCGTTTAACAAATTGATGAGGCATCTTTCATCCTCTTTTTGGTATATATTTTAATAACTCTTAAATTTAATTACATCTTCTGCTTGTCCCTAGTGACGGCCTCGAGTTTGGTCGTCCAAGGAGCACTCTGATACCTTCTCATATCTTCATATATGAGATAGGTCATTAAATAATCCGGGGTAATTACTTGGCATTATATATATATTGAATTTCTTCTACTTATAATCAATTCAAATCTCGAAAAATTGACCCCTATTTTTGGACCGAGGTGTTACAACCTGGTACCAGAGCGTTGATTGCTCATTGATGAATTATATGAATTAAATGTTGTTAAAGAGTGATTGTCACTTAATGTTGACATGTTATAGTTATAGTTAAGCATTATTGGAGCTTGAATTTCTCACTACTTTATATTATGGTTGATATTAAGCCCGGTCAGGAATTTCCTTTTCTATATTTACCTTTAAAATATGAACATATTATGATGATATTTGTATTAATGATAGTCGATGATGATTGGTATATATTGAGGAAAGAAACACAAGGTTTTTAATTATGTTTATGTTGTGTGTATAGAGTGATTGATGGTGAATAGGCGTAATATTGACACAGCCGCTATGGCTGAAGCTTTTAATCGGTTTGCCGATATCCTAGAACGGCAACAACAACCTGCTGGTCAGCCAAATCATGGTCTTGACTAATTTCTCAAGCGGAAGTCTTCTGAATTTCATGGAGGCTATAAACTGGAAGACGCTTATATTTGGATCTGTGACTTAGAACGGATATTTGCTAGTATGGAGTGTACAGAAGCCTAAAAAGTCAAGTACGCGGTGTTTATGGTCTGAGATGAAGCTGAATCTTGGTGGATTCTCACTCATGGGCGTATGATTGCAGCTCACACTCCTTTGGATTGAGAGAACTTTAAGGTGGAGTTCCTTAGGAAATACTTTCCTGAGAGCTACAAAAACAAGAAAGAGCTTGAATTTATGGAGGTCAAACAAGGAAGCATGTCAGTGGAGGAATATGCCTCGAAGTTTGAAGAGCTATGTGTGTTTTACTCTCATTTCCAACAGGAAGGTACTGAAGCTTCAAAATGTGTTCAGTTTAAGAACGGTTTGTGCCAAGAGATCAAGAAGGCGATTTGTCACCAAGAGATTAAAAGTTTCCCTACTCTTGTGAACAAGTGTAGAATTTTTGAAGAGAATGATGTGGCTCCTAAGAATTATTCGGGACATGATCATAGATTGAAGGGCCAATTCTCTAACTTTAAGAAGAGGGGTGATTTCAAGAAAAATAGACAATTTATGCATGGTTCCTCTTCTCTTAGAGGTGGACGTGGTAGTGGAAGACATGGTGTTAGTGGTGGCTGAGGTAATGGCCAAGGACTCCGATGTTTCTGGTGTGGTGGAAACCATTTAGCCTGTGAATTTGGAAATGAAGAAGTTATGGTGTGCTATCAATGCAACCAACCAGGACACATTCGTCCTGATTGTCCTTTAAATGTTGTGGATGTGGTGGCTCGCAATGATGGAAACCATGGTGGCCATGGTGCTTTTAGAGGCCGTGGTCGTGGAACCAGTAATGGCGGCCGCAATGGTGGTCAAAATGGTAACGGCAACAGAAATGGTGGCAACAGTCGTGGAAATGGGAATGGCTGAGGTAATGGTAATGGTGGCCAGAATGGTCATAATCATGGTGCTAATCAACAAGCTACTGGGAGAGTATTCGTTGTGACCGGTGAAGAAGCAGCTTAAGCCGATAACCTAGTTGAAAGTAAGTGTGAAATACTCAAAAATTCTATGCATGTTATTTATGATTCGGGTGCGACCCATTTTTTTATATCCGAGGATTGTGTACGGCGATTGAGATTGCTGGTGTGCCTAATGAAAAATGCTCTTGCGGTTACTACCTCAACCGGTGCTTGTCTCAGATCGGTTAACCGATGTGATAACGTTGACATGCTCCTAGAAGGGAGAAAGTTTGTTACTTCTTTCATTTGCCTACCTATGAAGGGCTTGGAGATCATTCTTGGTATGGATTGGCTCTTCGCCAATAAAGTCTTGGTTGACTATCAACAATGGACTGTCATTTTCCCTTCTTCAGATGTGGGAAAATTCGATGTGCAACGTATAGCTCAACTTTACATACTATTATCTCTTGCTGATGGGACAAATGGTCCCGATCCCTTAAATATTCCCATTGTGTCTGAATTTCCGGATGTATTTCATGATGAGGTACCCGGTTTACCTCCTCCACGCGAGGTGGAATTTTCTATTGATCTTATTCTGGGAGCGTAACCTGTTTCCTGAGCGCCGTATCAGATGTCTTCTGTGGAATTAACCGAGTTGAAGAGATAAGTTGAAGAGTTATTAGAACAAGAGTTTATTTGCCCTAGTGTGTCTCCTTGGGGTGCGCCTATTTTATTGGTGAGAAAGAAGGATGGAAGTATGAGGTTATGTATGGACTATCGACAACTTAACAAGTTGACCATTAAAAACTGATATCCCCTACCTCACATTGACGATCTTTTGGATCAATTGAAGGATGCCGTTGTATTCTCAAAGATCGATTTACGTTCTGGATATCACCAAATTCGAGTGAAGACCGAAGATATCCTAAAGACTGCTTTTCAAACGCGATATGGCCACTACGAGTATATGGTGATGCCTTTTGGTGTGACAAATGCACCTACGATATTCATGGATTACATGAATCACATCTTTCATGAGTATCTTTACCGGTTCGTGGTGGTGTTTGTCAATGACATTCTTGTCTATTCCAAGAGCCATGAAGAACATGAAGAACATCTTCATCTTGTTTTGAATGTCCTTCGAGAGAAAGAGTTGTATGTGAAGCTTTCCAAGTGTGAATTTTGGTTGTTCAAGGTCAAACTTCTTGGACATATTATCTCCAAAGATAGTGTTGTTGTTGATCCATCTAAGATTGAAGCCGTGATGGCTTGGGAAAGACCGATGTCTGTGACCGAAGTAACAAGTTTTCTTGGTCTTGCTGGTTATTACCAGAGATTTATTGAAGGATTTTCCCGATTAGCTTTTCCTTTGACAAAGCTAACCCGTAAGAATCAACCATTTGTGTGGAGCCTTGATTGTGAAAGGAGTTTCCAAGAGTTGAAAGTTAGACTCACTTCTACTCCTGTGTTGGCTTTGCCGGACTTATTGGATGACTTCGTGGTGTATTGCGATGCTTCCAAGTTTGGTTGGTTGCGTGTGATAGCCTATGCATCAAGACAGTTGTGACCGCATGAGGTTAACTATCCCACACATGATCTCAAATTAGCGGCGGTGGTGTTTGCCTTGAAGTTATGGCGGCACTATTTGTATGGCTCGAAGTTTGTGGTCTTTAGTGATCATAAGAGTCTTAAATACCTATTTGATCAGAAGGAGCTTAATATACGCCAACGGAGATGGAGTTTCTGAAAGATTATAAAGTTCGAATTGAGGTATCATCCCGGAAAGGAAAATGTAGTTGCCGACGCCTTGAGTCAGAAGTCGTTGCATGTTTCTGCTATGATGGTGAAAGAGATGGAGCTCATTGAGCAATTTCGGAACTTGAACGTGGGTGTAGAAATATGTACCCCGAAAAAGATGTCCCTTAAGGTGTTGACGGTAGCAAATGTATTCCTTGAAACCGTGAAATTGCAACAATCGAAGGATGAGTACTTGATTGAGATGAAGGAAGCTCAAGCTAATGGGAAGAATTCATTTTTAACAGAAGGTCATGATGGCATTTAGCGTGTGAAAGGCCGAATTTATGTTCCATCTGGTGGTGATTTAAGAAGGTTGGTACTCAAAGAAGCTCACAAAAGTGTATTGAGCATACATCCTGGTGCCACTAAAATGTATCAAGATCTGAAGAAGAATTTCTGGTGGCCTGGTATGAAGTAGGATGTGGCTAATTGTGTAGCCTTTTGCATTATTTGTCAAAAGGTTAAGGTTGAGCATCAGAAGCCATCTGGTTATTTGAGACCTCTTGATATCCTGGTTGGAAGTGGGACGACATTGCTATGGACTTTGTTTCTGGATTACCCAGAACATGTACTGAAAATGATGCTATATAGGTGATTGTAGATCAGTTGACAAAGTGTGCTCACTTTTTGCCCATGAATATGAAGAGTTCATTGGAGAAATTAGCCCAGTTATACATAAAGGAGATTGTTAGACTACATGGTATACCTTTAAGTATTGTGTCGGATCGCGACCCATGGTTCACTTCCCGATTTTGGGAAAGCTTGCACGAGGCAATGGGTTCCAAGTTGAAGCTTAGTTCAGCGTATCATCCACAAACGGATGGACAATCCGAGCGAATAATTCAAAGCCTTGAAGATTTATTGCGGGCTTGTGTATTGGAGCACGGTGGTTGTTGGGAAAGATTCCTACCACTAATTGAATTTACATACAATAATAGTTATCATAGTTTTATTGGTATGGCTCCCTATGAAGCGTTATATGGTCAAAAATGTAGAACTCCGTTGTGTTGGCTTGAAACTGGAAAGAGTTTGGCTTTGGGGCCGCAGAGACAAATGAACAGATTAAGATGATACAAGAAAAGATGAAAATTTCCCAAGATCATCAGAAGAATTATTATGATAAAAGACAGAAGCCACTTAAGTTTCAAGTTGGCGATCATGTATTTTTGAGAGTATCAAGAGATAAGGGTATTTGAAAAGCTTTAAAGAGTAAGAAGTTAAGTCCTAGGTTTATTGAACCTTATGAGATTCTTGAACGAATCAGTGATGTGGCTTATCGGATCGCACTTCCTCCACACCTTGCGAATATGCACAATGTGTTTCATGTGTCGCAATTGAGGAAGTATATTCCTGATCCCTTGTATGTAATCCCAATTGATGATGTTGATGTGCGAGATGACTTAACTATTCCTCCTGTTTCCGTTCGTATTGTCGAATTCCCCGTAAAGAAGCTACGAAACAAATTGGTGCCCTTGGTGAAAGTTGTGTGGAAGCATGGAAATATAGAGATGTTCACATGGGAACGTGAAGACGATATAAGAGCTCGGTACCGCAATGTGTTCAAATCCGGTATGTTAAATTTCGGGGATGAAATTTCTTTTTAGGTGGGGTGGATTGTAACACCCTAAATTTAAAAAAAAAGATTAATTAAGGATATAAATATTAAATGATTATACTTGGGTTATTTAATGTTCTAAAATATTAGGAATAAATAAATTAAGATATTTGGGAACTGTTTATAATTTATTGGAACCAGATAAGCTGAAAATGAGCCCGGTTGAAATATGGGTGTCAGACCAAGTATCTCCGATTGGGATGATATTGGTCAGGGCTGTTAAGGATATTATTGGGAATCTGAATATGTATTCGGAATAATTTTTAGATAAAGTATTGATCCCGAACAAAGATCCTATTTGTCGTAAAACGATGAGTCTTTAATGAGGATTAAAAATAAAGCCAAATGATCCATTTTCTCTTCTTATTCCCGTTAGCTCCTTGGTTCCTCTTAACAAACACCTTGCTTCTTTTTCTTCTCTATTCTTCTCCTTCATTTCCTCTTCTACTTCTCTTCAAAAACCCTAAGCAAAAGGGTGGTGGCTCTCTTCTCCTATCCCATTTTCATTCTTGAAGGAGCTTAGAAGAGTTTGGAGCTTGAAGTCTCACCCTCCTTTCTCCTTATTTTCGTGTGGCTCTTCCCTCTCTTGGAAAACTCTCTCATTCCTTCTCTTGAGGTAAACTCTTGCTATTTCTCAAGAGTATGAACTATGGGTTTTTGGGTTTTGATGTTCGGAAAGTGATTTAATGAGTGTTGTTGGGTTTTAGAGAAACCCTAACCCTATGATTTGGGGTAAATGCAAAATATGAGTGGAGAAGCATTTATTATGTTAGATAATAGTTATTGGTGAGGTGAAATGATGTTATTAATGGTGAATGGCTATTAATGAAGCTTAATAATTGATGATGGTTGTTAGGAACCATCAATGTGGGAACCCATTAATGCGTTTGACATTAAAAGTGCATAATAATATATGAAGGCGCCTAAACCATCGTGGTTATGGTAGAATTAATGAAATAAATGAGATTGAGAATTTAAAGTGATATAGACACAGAGTAAATGAATATACATTTGAATCTTGGTGGTCTGAATAGAAAATTGATTGTGTGACATCTTGTAATGTAGGAAATAACCCCATCGATGAGGTGGAATCATCGGACCGCGTTGATTACTACTTCTCTTGAGGTAGGAGGGGGTAACTATTCTAAATGCATGATTTCATCCATTGATGATGTGAAAATATGTATATATGATTTTGTTTAATGATTTCTTGGGTGGACGATGTAATGATTTCATGATTTGAGTGCATTTAGAATGATTGATGTTATGTGGCATGTATTTGGGATGATGAATATGATATTGAACTGGTCTGAGCCGGAGTCAATGATTCGGTGTGGAACCAGCCATGAGAGTTAATAGATGGCTAAGGTTTTATACCTGTGCTGTATATATCCGGTATGATTATCCAGTATCCCAGTGAGAGGAAACCGATCTTGATGTCCTGGAGATCCTTCACACTGACCTTATGCATTGATGTGGACAAAAGGTGGTGTCACCTGTGAAGATTATCTGACGCTCAAGTCAGTAAATGTATCAGAATAAGATAAGCGTGGAGGATGGTGGATCTACTTTTACTAGAGGATAAAACCTGACTTTCCTCGAGCCACGTAAATTGAAAGTGGACTAACCACCTTGTTCTGTCAGAGTATGGAAAATATATATACAATATGCATATGGGAGACAAGTGTGGCTTAAGAGGTGGAGAATGCATCTTTCGGGGGAATGTCCCCGACACCAGTAATGGGAATGAGCGTTATTACCTAAGCCATTTACAATTATCCCTTAGTCTCTGATACGGAGAACGAATACCATCCGATATATGAGGTGTTAACACAGACATACCGAGATAGGGAGATCGCCTATACGGTCTTATCAGTCTGAAGTTTACCTGTTGAGTCAATATTGCACACAGAACAGATGAAGTGATATCCGTACTTTGGTACCGGTATCGAGACCGGATCGGATATTATGTTGAATATGTTGATGAAATATGTCATGATGGTTTGAGACCATGTTTTGAATTGAAATCAATGATGTGAAATATCCCAATTATGTATATATGAATTGATAAATGTGATTGCCACTAACTGCTGATGTGTGTGAGTTCCAACGAGAATTGGTAAAGATTGAGAATATTGAAATCCACTAAGTGGTAGTGAATGGACAATTGATTGAGTGGCATTTAGGATGCACAGTGTGAGAGTGTATTGATTGGTATTGCATCCATGGCATATCATTCGCTACTTATATGGAATGTTAAGGGTTCATATAGGCAGGCCAAGTGGGAGGGCGACCTAGTGCACGCGTATACTGTTATTGCTCCCTAGTGATTTGGGGAATCACGAAGCTGCCCTTAGTTTGGTGCCGAGGCACCCTATGTGGCAGGCCCTGTGGAAGGGCGGCTTTGTGATGAGTAGTTTACCTCGGTGTCCGACGGGGCATGGCTCCCTTCATGTGTGTTCGGGGGAGGCCCGTAGTGTAACATCCCTGTTTTTAGTAAGCAGCCTTAACCTTGTCAATTTTGAAGTATGGAAGTTTTGTAAGTGATAGTAAGTAAATAAAAGACCATGTAGGTAGTCAAGAATTGATAATCCAATCCTATAGACATCCTAATTAGAGTTGTACCATCATTCATCGGGTCAATTCCTAGACATCCGATTCATACCGAAAAGAGATCCACAATTGTCTGTTTCTACACTTTGGGATATCTGATTCCAGCATGGACAGTCCCTAATGAACTGTTTTGACAAATCAAATACTTCTCCTGAAGAGCCCAAACTCTAATTCGGACCCCATCAACCTCGTTTCTTAGAAAAATTATCTAGTTAAATAGGAACCTCTGAATTCAACTCAAATATCTTTCCTGTTTTGGGCATAACTTTTTCATATGAGGTCAAAATCAAGAAATTTTCATCTCGGTTTCATCGCTACAAAAAACCTGACAAACTCTATTTCTAGCCTCAAACTCTATTTTGTGATCTATCATCACCAAACTTGAAAAACCCGTTATTTAATCTCGTTAAATTCTTAGAAAAATCATAACTTTCTCATACGAGCTCAGAATTAGTTTGTTGTAATTTCTTTGTTCTCGTATTAAATCCCTCTACAATTATCATGAAGAACCTGAAAGCAAGTTCTTGCTCGATCATCCCCGAAAAGTGAAAATTTTTAGAGAAATAGTGATTTTCACACAAAATAGTACCCCCTATAGAAAAATGCAAATATCTCTCTCATACGACGTTGAAATGACTTCGTTCTTTTTTCATGGTTTCATATCAAAAAATCCTACAACTTTCATGAAGAAACCAAAAGCTAATTCACAACGGATTTTACACGGCAGAATTATCTTTCAAAAAAAGAACTATTACACCAACTCTAATTTTTCTATATTTTTAGCGTAACGTTTGCTCCGAGTGTCAGATTTTCACATACCATATATCGGTTCGAAGAGAAAGAGCCGATATACAACTTTCATGTTGGAAACGTTTTCAGATTCTAACCGTAACTATAAGTAACTTTTTGTTTTCTTTTAAAATTAACTATTCAAAACCGGTACCAATTAAATTTAGACCCGGTGGCCAGATTTTCCTATAAATATGGCATCACCCCTCTTCAAAATCTGCACCACTCTTTCTCTCCCACTTCATGCAACCCATCTCTCTCTCTCTCTCTCTCTCTCTCTCTCTCTCCCTCTCTCCTCTATTGACACTAAACCACCTCTGTTCTTCGCCAAAACCACCTCCGACCACCGTGAACCTCTATTCTTCTTCTTCCTCCACCACTTCTGCCACCCTCTCTTTTTGCCTAATCATTTACATATTGGCAAATCCAAGCTATAATCATCACGTAGAGTCCAACTACGGAGACGGATCGTTGATCTGAGCTACGGTTTGAAAGTTAAATCTTCTCCCTCTCGTCTAGTATCATGAAAATACGACACCTAAGGTAAGGGGGTATATTCTCTGGTATCCTAGGGAGAACCGTGTGTTTGGTAAGACTAAGGTACTTTTGGTCCTTACCTTTCCGAGGGCAGGTTCGGGAATTGTTGTTAAATTAAGATGCTTTAATTTTTATATATTTCTTTTATATATTTTTATTGCTATGTATATGATTAATTGGTTGTGTTGATTATTACTAACCATGATGATGAAGTGGATATGTTAGGTATTGAATTGTGAAAATATTAAGAACCATGGGTGTCTATGTGGATTCCAGTGAGGAAGTTTTGAAAGACGAGATAAATAAGGAAATAAGGATGGATGGTCACCATTTATATCATTGTTACTATTATTATGATTACGATTATAATTATGATTATGATTATGATTATTATTATCATTATTATTATTATTATTATTATTATTATTATTATTATTTTATTATTATTACTACTACTATTGAGCTTAAAGGCTGGCTCTGCCACCTTATTCTCTACATTTATCTTTCTTTTTATTTCTGCTTATATATATTATAAATAGACGGCCTTGCCGCCTTATTCTTAACATTTATTTTTGTTTTATTTAATTTCTGTCATTTATTTTATCGAATATATTGGCTGGCTCTGCCGTCTTATTCTCTGCATTTATCTTTCCTTTTATTTCTGCTTATCTATATTATAATGGACGGCTCTGCCGCCTTATTCTCTATATTAATTTTTCCTTTTTATTTCATTTCTGCTTATCTATACTATACCGCACAGCTCTATCATCTTACTCTTAACATTTTGTTTTCGCTTTATTTAATTTCTGTCATTTATTTTATCAAATACAATGGCCGACCCTGCCGCCTTATTCTCTGCATTTAATTTTTCCTTTTATTTCATTTTTTTATATTATAACAAATGATGCCTTACTATTATTATTATTATTATTATTATTATTATTATTCTTGTTACTAATATTATTATTGTTTTAGTTATGAATAATGAAATAAGGAGCACACTACTTACTCTTTAAATGAAGCATTATTTTAGCCAAGATATAACTTATATATTTTCTAGAATAATAATAAATAAAATAATAAAAATAACCTACAACGTCTGAAAAATAGGTGGGACCTAACAACTTGAGAACAAATATTACGAGGCTGGAAACACATAGATACCCAAGGATCAAAGTAATGATAAGACTTAAATAATGCATTTTGCATCATAAAGATATTTTTTGAAGGATTAAAACTATAGCATACACCGGGTACGTTGGAGGACATTCACGTCCGATCTCTGAGGAGAATCTTGGGAGTACAACCAGGACAGAAACCCAATGGCATCAAAGTCGC
This sequence comes from Clitoria ternatea, assembly GCA_037962975.1. Taxonomy (NCBI): domain Eukaryota; kingdom Viridiplantae; phylum Streptophyta; class Magnoliopsida; order Fabales; family Fabaceae; genus Clitoria; species Clitoria ternatea. The sequence goes on along the minus strand of CM075671.1, from coordinate 198,542,829 downwards.
GCCTGAAGCCGGGTCAGACGATGCAAGTCTGGTGTACTTTGACTAAATAACGGAATGTAACTATGATCGTGTAGAGCCAAGTCCCAGGATAATATAATGATTAGAACCTGTGAGTTTATTCATACCTTATGATGATTAAATAATGGTTGGGGGACTTGGTGGGCTCCGATCGCTCTAGTGTGGAAACATTGTGCCCAGGGGCAGCTTGAGCAGGACGACTTCCAAAGAATGAGATAATGGTGATGGTGGATTGGTTTATTGGGCCCACATGCATCATGAGACTTAAACTTTAGATAACTTATAATGAGCCCAACTCATGCATTCCATAACAACATTATTGATTGTTATAGTTGTAAATATGTTAATCGGATTATTTATGTTATATTATCTATTGACTGGATATGCCCGCACTGGGAACCTTCAGGGTCTAGAGTATATACTCACCCTTTCTGTTTAATAATAACAGAGGAGCTAGGAAACCAAGAACCAGAGTACGAAGAACAGCAACACGTTGGACTAACCGGGAGCACTCAATAAAAGTAGGATATATGCAGTTGAATATATATAAATAAATAATAAGACAATGGATGACTGTATGTATTTAAGGGTACCTACGAGCCCCATTCTATTAAGAGTACAATTGCTTATAGTTTGTGAATGACTATGTGAATTACCTACTATTTGCTTCCACTGATCTACCATTATTTTACTTGTAAAAAAAATAATTTCACTTTTTCTAAAAACTTTTAACCTCTTAGTTAAATAGGATGATCCTATAGAAGGGTCTGTCCTATTTAACCAAGGGTGTTACACGTAGCACTTTGGCAAGTAAGGCCATAATGATAATCCACAAGTCACGGGGTGACTAGTGCTACAGATGGGCGAGAGCGGTTTGGTACCAGTAAAAGTATGATGTTGTAAGCATGAACGAATTAAGATATATGTGTACACAATTTAGTACTGCAGTAGGGGCATAGTAGCACACCTATGCTTGTCCCATATTTGATATGTTGTTGTGTCCCACAGTCGGATCCGCATTTGAAAATGATTCCTTTATGCATATGCATTAGCTTTAAGAGCATTTGCATATAGCTAGAGATATGCCTAGTTGATAGCCCGTGGTAGCGATGGATGATTGTTAAATAGAGGGAAAGTAAGCTAGGTACTAACATTAAAAGTGTGATGATTATTGAGAATATTAAGGATATATTATATATGATATTGCATTGTGAATATACTAAATTGGACATGTATTGTGTTGAGATGGAATGATGTATCATGTGTGTGAAGCTTGTGATGGTTTCTTGAAAAATGAATATAATGCATACATGTATAAATATCATCATAATGTATGACGTTGGTACATTTGGATTATGTTACTCACCTCCCAGTTGCCATTTTTAAGCTTGATGTAGGTGTGATGTAAAATCCTACTCTTTTAGAGGTCGAGGATTGATGAAGGTAAATGCGGAAGGAATGTGGGTGAGCCTTAGCCGGCATATATATTCATTTTTATATAGCATATAGTGTGTATATGCTTATTTTGAAATTAATTTGATAATAGTTGATTTTGGAGGTCATGTAGGAAAATTAGACCTTATGTGTATGGCTAATTTTCATTAATGACCTTAAAAATTTATAAATGATATTATTATTATTAAATTTTATTTTTATCGTTTAACAAATCGATGAGGCATCTTTCATCCTCTTTTTGGTATATATTTTAATAACTCTTAAATTTAATTACATCTTCTGCTTTTCCCTAGTGACAGCCTCGAGTTTGGTCGTCCAAGGAGCACTCTGATACCTTCTCATATCTTCATATATGAGATAGGTCATTAAATGATCTGGGGTAATTACTTGGCATTATATATATGTTGAATTTCTTCTACTTATAATCAATTCAAATCTCAAAAAATTGACCCCTTGTTTCAGGCCAGGGTGTTACAAGGTTGCCTAAAACATATACCAGTGGTCTTCAGAAAGGAGTTTACCAATCATTATCTGTTAAAATTGATAAATTTGATAAATTAGGAATAAGTACTTCTAATCTTGTTTGTGAGCTATGTGGTGTTTTAGGTCATAATATTTCAGGATGTCAGCTTGGAGTGACTCAAAATGTCAAGCCAGAAATGCATCAGGTGGATGCTATTGGGAACCATGGTGGACATTTTGGAAGTAATTTCAGACAACAACAAGGACCACCTGGTTTCCAAAACAAACCACCTCGCTATCAAGGCAATCTGAGTAATTTCTGACAACCACAAGGACCATACATTCCACAGAAACCTAAGCTGGAGTCCTTGATGGAGACCTTTATGACCACCCAGTTAAAACAAAATGATGAGTTCTCTGATGCCATTAAGAAGCTAACCTCCAAGGTGGACACTCTTGCTACCCATAATAAAATGTTAGAGAACCAGATTACTCAGCAGGCCTCATCCTCTCAGAGGATGCTAAGAACCTTTCCTGGAAAGCCCAAAACGGGACCATCCAATCACACCATGGCTATCACTCTTAGGAGTGGTACACAGTATGATGGTCCGGTCAATTTGACTAAAGATAAGGCCAAGAAAGAGAAGAAGGGGAAAGAGTCTCATTCTCATCTAGTAACTGAGGAAGAGAAACAAAGTAAAAAAAAAGAGGAGGCGAAACCATATCAGCCTCCAGTTCCATTCTCTCAACGCTTGGCCAAGGCCAAGCTTGACAAACAGTTTGGTAAGTTTCTTGAAGTTCTTAAGAAGCTTTATGTTAATATTTCTTTTACAGATGCCTTGCAGTAAATGCCGACATATGCCAAGTTCCTTAAGGACATCTTATCCAATAAAAGGAAATTAGAGGAAGATGGTATGGTAGCACTCACTAAGGAATGTAGTGCTTTGATCCAAAGGAAGTTACCACCCAAGCTTCAAGATCCAGGTAGTTTTTCTATCCCTTGTGTGATTGGTGATATGGCTATTGATAGAGCACTATGTGATTTAGGAGCTAGCATTAGTTTAATGTCATTGTCTATTGCTGAGAAATTGGGATTGGGTGAATTGAAACCTACTAGGATGTCATTACAATTAGTGGATAGGTCTGTTAAATATCTTGAGGGTATTTTAGAAGGTGTGCCTATTAAAGTAGGTAAATTTTTCATTCCTGCCGACTTTGTTGTTTTGGAAATGGATGAGGATTCTATGGTCCTTATTATTCTAACCACGATTTGGTGGCTATGAAAGTATGATCGTAACTTCTGGGCAGCTACTACCAAGATGTACACAATTTTCTCCACCCTTTGATACCATACTTCAACACCCTACAAAGTCTTGTTGGTGAAATACATCAGTCATTGGACAGAACTGTCCTCCTCAATCACTGCCGTACTGACAGCTTTTTCTTAACAGCTAAATATATTATCAATTCGGCCCCGGGAGTGGGCTTGGTCAAGATGGGGGCGAGGCTAGATAGGTATTCAATTCTCCAAATGCTTTTTCTCACTCTAGAGTTCATCTAACGTATCAATTTTCTTCAGCACTTGATAAAAGGGCATCAACTTTTCAACAAACTTGGAAAGGAACCGCGAGAGGGCTGCAATCCTCCCGGTAAGACATTGCACTTCGTTGATGCTTTAGGGGCTCCTCATCTCCAGAATGGCTCGACATTGATCAGGGTTGGCTTCAATACATTTGTATGTCAACATATACCTCAAAATCGCCTTGGACCTCAAACGAACACTTGTTAGGGTTGAGACACATGTTATGCTTTCATAGCTCGAAAAAAGTTTCCTTAAGATCTTCTGTGTATTTGCATGCCTCCTTGGTTTTTACGACCATATCATTCACGTAAACTTCTATATTTTTTTCAATCTGCTTAGCGAAGATTTTGTCTATCGACCTCTGATAGGTGGCACCAGCGTTCTTCAATCTGAAGGGCATCACTTGGTAACAAAAATTTACTCCCCTAGTTATAAAGGTTGTTTTTTCTTCATCCCTCAAGTCTATCCGTATCTAATTGTATCTAGAGTATCCATCCATGAAGCTTAGAATCTAGTATCCTGAAGTACCATCACCAAACAGTCAATGCTGGGTAAAGGATAGAGATCTTTGGGATATACTTTATTTGAATCGGTGAAGTTGACATACATCCTCCACTTCTTGCTTGCCTTCTTCATCATGATTGCGTTGGATAGTCAGGTCAAATATTTAACCTCTCAGATGAAGTTGGTTGCTAGCAACTTATCTATTTCTTTTTTGACGGCTGCTCCCCTATCAAGCCCCAACTTTCTTTGTTTCTATGCTATCGGCTTAGGTCTTGGATCAACATTTAGCGAGTCACATATGACTTTTGGATCAATCCCCAACATATCTGAGGAGCTCCACTAAGAATGGAAATGGGTCAGGTCATCTGTCGGGGGCCTATGGCCCGGCCTGCTTAAAGCCTATATAGATCAAGCTTGTCGAGCTACAAGACCAGACTTAAGCTTTTAAAATGGCATTTTTAACTAAACAGACCAGATCATAGGCTTTCTAAAAGGCCTTTGAAGCCTAATAGGTTAGTTTGTTTAATTAGATTAATTATTAATTAGTTATATATATATATATAATATTTATAACATAAAATAATATATATATATATATATATATTAATTACATATTTACATTTACATAATATAAATCAATATTACAAATTTATAATTAAAAAATTTAAGAAGGAAGGGAACACAATTCTTTTCAGGTTGTTCTTGGCATTTTAAAAGCCTAATTATAAATAGGCCTTTTGAACAGGCTTTTAAATGGGTCAGGCCTTCAAACAGCCCAGGTCAGGCCTAAAAAAAAGCCTGTGACAGGCTAATAGGCTAGACTCAAGCCTTAAAAATTTGATGTAGGCCAGGCTCAGGCCTTTCAAAGGCCGGGCCCATTTGCATCCCTAGACTCCATGCAAAGAGGTCTGTGTTGGCTATCAACAGAGCGACTAGAGATGTTTCCAGGTCTTGATCTAGAACTGCGCTGATACAGGTGCATTGCCTTGGACTAGATCCCACCTACACTAGCTTTAGAGACTCGATTGGTTGTGGTCATTCATACTCCCTTTCATCTCAGGGATTAAACCTTGTTTCAATGTCTTCGTTAACTAAGAAGGTCTCTCAAAGACAGAGACTCTCATGATAGTATTACCGAGCGACCTTAGGGTCGGCCCTAACAACTCCAATGTGCCAATCTCCGAGAAGAAACTTCATGGTGAGGTGTAACATTGAAACAATGGCATCAAGCACGTTGAGAAATGGGCGATCTAGGATGGAATTGTATGAGCTAAGAAAGTCGATGACCAGGTATTTCACCATCACTGCCCTACTATCATCTCTTGAGCCGAAGATTGTCTTTAACTCGACATAACCCATCACCTGTACAGAGTCACCCGTGAAACTAAAAAATGCATCGTCATACCTTTTAAGCCACCCTGAGGGTAGCTGAAGCCATTTGCACACCCTCTAATGTAAGATGTCTACAAAATTTCCTTGGTCCACCAATACTCTTCTGACAATGCACTCTGTAATCTCCATGGTAACTACCATTGGCTTGTCTCTGTTTAGGACTCCCTTAGGAAGATCTGAGTTATCAAAAGTAATGATTCCAGTATTTGGATAGCTCTGTACTAATTTCACTTGTCTGACTCCATGTAGAATAGCAGTTCTACCTCTAGGGAAACCTCCTGAGATGGTGTGGAAAACTCTTTTCCCATTGTCACTTACATCATCGAGTCAACGAGATTGGGAGCGCTCGCATTCCTGATGAGGTCGGTCCCTTAGCTAGAGTTCTACCTGGCTTAGGAATTCTCATTCTCTCTTTCTCCCAACTTCCCGTGGTGCCTCTTTCTTGTGGTCAATGAACTTCTCCAGGTATCTTTGGTAGATCAAGTGTTCAATCTGGTTCTTAAGGGACCAGCAATCCTCCATCCTGTTTTTTAACAAATGTAAAATGTTGAGAATGAGAGTCTCTATTTTTGAGCTAAAAGCTTGATTGATTCATATGGTTCACACACTTGGTTCTGTTCTTATTTATAGGTCATTTCAAATAGCTATTATTGTTTCATTGAGAAGAGATAGTCGTTTGAGCATGCAGACTTAAGAGAAGAGATGAAGACAAAAGTCTGGTTTGAGGATATGCAGATGTTGCATTAAAATAGAGTGCCTCGAGCATTGCAATGCAAAAGTCCTTTTGTTTTCTTTCATCTATCATGGACTATCGCAAAATAGGCTTGGTTGACTTTCTGAAGCTTTCTAACTAAAGTACTAATCTTGGTCATCTTTTCGATTGACGCATATTAGCTTCCTCGATTTCTCTTTACGTTTACTGTGAACACCTATTTTTGTCTGCTAAATAAAAAAACTTAAAAATAAAAATAAACATAATATTAAAAGTTGTATAGTGACTATTGCATAGTGACTGTTGGAATAATAACCTTCTCCATTTCTATAAATACTCAATCTTTCCTCACTTCTTACCACACTCTCAAAATCATCTTCCCTCTTTCATCAACCTTCTTTCATAATTTTCCTCAAGCAATGGTCAATAGGTGTCAAAGCCAAGAGGGAAGAATAAGGACGGGAAACCAATGTTTTGTGACTACCTTCTTGCTCCTTGGAGCATGGGTAATATTTTTTCTTTATTGGGTATTTTATTTATGGTCACATGTGTAATAAATAATTTTAGGATTTTAAAATAGTTTATGTTTCCATAGAGTAAGTGATTACTCATTTATACTGAAAATATTCCAAAATAAATAAATTTTTTTAAAAAAAGACCCAAAAAATCAAAAAAAAAACAAAAATAAGCAAAAAAAAGAAAAAAGAAAAAAGAAAAAAGGCCAAAAAAATAAAAGGGGAAAAGCCCAAAAAATTCCAAAAACAAAAAATGAAAAAATGAAAAAAAAAGTCCAAAAACAAAAAAAAATGAAAAAGAGGGAAAGTTTCAATGATTTTGCAGGTGGGACCCAGTTTGGTTGCATAATTGGAGAAAATGGGGAAAGTTGACACCAAATTTTGACAATTTGAAAAAGAAAGAAGTGATGGTATTTTGTGTAAAATCCAAGGCCAAATGTTCTCTATAAATAAAGGATGATGCAAAGGTGAAAAAGGAGAGAAGAAGGAGGAAGAGATAAAAGAGTGATAGTTTTTTATGTAAATTTTAGGAAAATTTGTTTTCAAAAATAGAGATATGGAAATGTTGTTTGGAAAATATGTGTGTCACTCTAGTATGTTTTAGTATGTGAGTTTTGTGACCCAAATTACTGTAAAAGCCTTGTAACCAGTTCCCAAACACCCTTAAATTGACTCCAAACACAGCCAAAAACAAAAGAAATTTACAAGACATTGATCTCCTGAATTCTGTTCTTATTCTTCATTAATTGTTACTGTGCTAAGGTATTTTTAATAAATATGAGTGTATTTATTAATCTCTATAATGTATTTTTATTTTATTGACATTGCAATTTTTTCTTGTGGAATTTTATTTATAATTTGATTGTCATGATTAGGACAATAATTTCATTTAATTTTCTTTAGATCCTTTATTTCGTATATTTTATTTGGTGTTTGTTATCATTGTTATCATTATTATTGTTATTTATTATTTTACTTTTGTGATATTTTGTTGTGACATTATATTCTATTCCATTTATTTTTTATTTATTTTTCTACACTTTATTTTTCCACACTTTATTTTTTTGTAGTTATTTATTTATTCATTTATTTTTCTACACTTTTATTTTTTTATTTATTTTTCTGTACTTTTATTTTTCTTTATTTATTCTTCTACACTTTTATTTTTGTTTATTTATGTATTTGTATTTTATTTTTCCGCGCTTTGTTTTTCCGCAACTTCAAGAAGTCCCTAACTCAATCAAATACAACTTCAAACAATTCAATCATAAGCAAGAATTGCTTGCATAACATCTATTAAGCCTCTATCAAAGAGAAAACAATGCTCTGATATCAAGTTGACACGCCTCAGAAATTTGGGATAATTAAATAAATAAAATTTGTATAATAGAAATAGAGGGTAAATTTTTCACGATTTAAAAGAAAGGAAAGAATCGTAAAATAAGTTTCAACGAGTAACCCCGGATCGCTTTAGATAACCCATCCCATATATGAAGATATGAGAAGGTGGATAATTAAATCAAGATTGAGCCTTGGGTAATCAATCTCATGATCACCAACAAGGATTAGCGGAAGTGTACAATTACATTAAGAAAATGAAGGGGAGTGGTGGAAGTTCAAAGGATGGTCCATTCACTTGTTAAAATGTATTAATTATGCGTGTAGGTTATTGTACAATCATATCATAGCCAAACAATACCAATTATACCCCAAAGCAAAGGAAAAAGTGTGAAAACAGGGCCATGAATCGATTCAAGCACCCCATGAATCGATTCAAATGGTTCTCGAGTCCAAAACAATTAAAACAGGACCCCTTGAATCGATTCTAACCCGTATGAATAGATTCAAATGTTCCTGGAACCAAAAACAGTGAAAACAGGGGCCCTTGAATCGATTCAAACTCGTATAAATCGATTCAAATGTCTCTGACTCTCCAATGAATCGATTCAAGATAGCACAGTTGCTATTTTTATGCAGAAAAAGCATGATTTTTGGACTTCCAACCCCTTAACTTTTTCATATCAACTCCAAATGCCACCAAATTTTGACATCAACTAAAATACACTGTTTGTGACGTGTGGCCACTGGCCTTACTCAAAAATTCTCAAAAATGAGAAACTTATACAAATAAATGCGTTTAGTCCATTCTTGAGCCTTTTTGAGTAACTTAAGGGTCTATTCTCAATAGAATTGACCCGTTCCAGTTTCTATAAGTCATAAATCATGTATTTAAGCTATTGGAACCACCACGCACTATCCAAAACTCATAAAACTCATTTTGACCCTATTGGTTCCTCAAATAAGCATAAACATCAAAACGTATCACCACATACATTTCATAAAACATTATAATTCATGAATCAACATCATCCATTCACCACTTGGGCAATAATTTCAGCCCATAACTAGCATCATACATTGTCTAGGTCATAATCAAAAATTAGCCATACATGTAGGTCCAATTTTCACCTATGACCTCCAAAATGAATATACACCAATCCAAATACATATTAAGCATACACCATCCATCATATGCTATACAAAATTAATACTTGCCGGCCAAAGCATTTCCTATACACTAATTTACCTCCATCATCAAAATGCATATTTCCAAAAGATTTAATCTCACTCCCATGAGTGTCCTGCATCATAAAGCTAAAAATGGACAACATGGGAGAGTGAGTTATACATTCCAAAAGATGGAAATGAATACAATGTGATTGTGTGCATATGCATTCAACATCATGTATACTTTGCATCAATATATCATTCATCATCATAATTATTAGCACCTCACCAATCTTACACATGCCCAATCATCCCATATGGGTCATAACAAAATATATATGCATACACACAATCAAACCCTTCATCATCTTGGGCCACCACACAAAATCACCATACACAATATACGTATTTGTATTCATATCTTTTATGTTGTCTTTAGGTATTTTCTCACCCAATCACATCCAACAAAATTTCTCATCACCTTTGGCATACCTCCTTGCTATATGCAAATGCTCTTAAGCTAATGCACATGCACAACGGAGTAATTTATCAATTACGGATTCGACTGTGGGAATAAACACCAATTTATGGGTCAAGTATAATCATATTACTATACCCCTACTGTAGTAGAAAAATATGTACATATATATCATCAATTTCATGCATATCATTATGTTTTACTGGTACCAAACCGCATCGCCCATCTTGTAACACCTGGCTATTTACACAATGACTGTGGTAACCACCATAATCAATATAGAGGTATTGCGGGCCGGCCATGATTCATACCATGGCGGCTGTGATCCATAGGACCACCAGGGACACTTGCTCATCAAAGAGCCACCCACCACAAGGTCAGCCACATGTAGCTCCCCGTAGCTATACATGGGCGGCTTCGTGACTTACACTCCAAGTCACAGGGGAAAATAAGTATACTCGTGCACTGAGTCGCCCTTCCATTGGGCCGGCCGGGGGAATCCCCTAACATTCCAACACCGGCGGCTATGCAGTATGCCATGGATGCAACGCGATGCAAATCATAATGCATTCTCACAACTATGCATCCTAATTATGTCACTCACCAATCAACATCACCATTATTTCCACCATACGTTTCTTAGTAGATTTTATTATCGTTGATTGTTACTAATGTTCAATTTTTAGTGTGACATATTCAACAACTCCTCATTGTCACAAGGGCATCAAATCATCAATTTCAATTATCAATCCTTCATCATCATAAAGGTATGCTAATCATCCATCTTCATTCTCATATATCATGGATAATGACCATTCAACATTCATGGTGAACACAACACAATCACATCATCATTAAGGCATTACACTAGCCAAACAATTCAACATCACCATTTAGCATACCATAAAGATTCCAAATGCACATTACATGTTGCCAAGCATATTCATCATCATCATCATCATGTTTATCAACCACAAATCATAATTTCCATTCAAACAAAGCAAACATGCATATTGTCACATATGACAATCAAACACTACTCAATTCATGCATTTAGAATATAAAACTCCTCTCCTACCTCAAGAGAAGAATTCTGAGCGATACGACGTTCCTGCCTCATCGTTCAGAATGGGTCCTATATTTCACAAGACACCATATCATTATTTTCCACTCAAGATCACCTAGATTCACATATTCTAGTCTAACACTTGGTGTTTACAACATTATCATTATCAAGTCATTTTCCATTTCACTAATTTCACCTCAACCACAATGGGTTAGGCATTCAAGTTCATTTTTATGCATTTAAGGCCATACCCACAAAAGGGTTGACATATCAATGGCCATTAATCACCATTAATTGCTACCTACCATTTTTAACATTAACTCTCACCATCAATAAATATTCTCTTAACATGTTTACTCATACCCATCACTCAAATATCATTCATTCCCTCATTAAATCACCTTTCCACCCAACATTAATCATTTTCCCCAATTTTCACAAGTTAGGGTTTTGTTAAAGGTTCAATAATATCATAAATACACATCATCTCCTACTATTCCAAGCACCAATTTTCATGTACCCTATTAATGGCTCATAAAAGCTTGCTTTCAAGCCACCCCACCTTAGAGTTTCCTTATTAAATGCTTCTCCCAATAACCCATGCACATAAATGCTCACTCAAACCTTAAAAACCCAAAACTTAGGGCTTATACTCTTGAGAAATGATAAGGAGCTTACCTCAAGAGAAGAAATGAGAGAGTTTTCAAGAGAGGGGGAGAACCACATGAAATTGAGGTGGGGGGAAGGAGAAGAGAGCTCCAAGCTTCAAGCTCTTCCTTCTTGCTAATGGAAAGTGGAAATGAAGGAGGGAGGTGCACACACTTGCTTAGGTTTTTTTTGGAAGAAGAAGAAGAAGAAAAAGGAATAAAGGAGAAGAAGAAATAAAATATGTTTGCCAAGGGAGAAAAGAGAGCCAACTTGAGATAAGATGAGGTTTTGTGTTTTAATTTTACCCCTTTCACTAAAGTTTACCATTTTACAACAAATAAGATCTCCATTCGGGCTCAATACTTTATCAAAAAGTATTCTGAATATATATTCGGACTCCCAATAATATTCTTAACAGCCCTGACCAATGGCACCTCAATCGGAGATACTTGGTCCGACACCCATATTTTAATCGGGCATATTTTTCGCTCATAAAGCCTCAATAAGTTATGAATAATTCTCAAAAATCTTAATTTAATTATTTCCAATATTTTAGGACATTAATTAACTCACCTCTAATTATTTCATATTTATTCCTCTTTATTTAATCATTTATTTCAAAATTTGGGATGTTACAATCCACCCCACCTTAAAAGAAATTTCGTCCTCGAAATTTTAAGGTACCAGATTTGAATGCATTCGGATAACGTTCCCGAATATCATCTTCACATTCCCACGTGAATGTTTCTACATTGCCATGTTTCCATGCCACCTTCACCAAAGGCACCAATTTGTTCCGTAACCTCTTCACGGAATGCTCAACAATACGAACGGAAACAGGAGGAATGGACAAGTCATCCCGCACATCGACATCATCAATAGGGATCACGTGCAAGGGATCATAAATATACTTTCTCAACTGTGACACATGGAACACATTGTGTAGATTCGCAAGATGCGGAGGAAGTGCGATCCGATAAGCAACATCACCGATTCGCTCAAGAATCTCATACGGTCCAATGAACTTAGGACTTAATTTCTTGCTCTTCAAAGCCCTTCCAATACCTTTATCATGTGAGACCTTCAAAAATACATGATCACCTACTTGAAACTCAAGTAGTTTATGCCTTTTATCATAATAACTCTTCTATCTATCTTGAGCAATCTTTATATTCTCTTGTATCTTTCTAATCTGCTCAGTAGTCTCCTGAACAATCTTTGGCCCTAAGGCCAAATTCTCACCAGTTTCCAACTAACACAGAGGCGTTCTAGGATTTCTGCCATACAGTGCCTCGTAAGGAGCCATACAGATACTACTGTGGTAACTGTTGATGTAAGTGAATTTGATCAGTGGAAGAAATCTCTCCCAACATCCACCATACTCCAAAACACAAGCCCTCAACAAATCTTCAAGGCTTTGGATAGTTCTCTCAAATTGTCCGTTGGTTTGAGGATGATAAGCAGAACTAAGCTTTAACTTAGAACCTAACTCATGATGTAAGCTTCCCCAAAACCAGGAAGTAAGCCGAGGGTCACAGTCAGATACAATACTAGACGGTACACCGTGTAGTCTAACAATCTCCTTTATGTATAACTGGGCTAATTTCTCCAATGAACTTTTCATACCCATGGGTAAGAAGTGAGCACACTTCGTCAACTAATCCACGATCACCCATATAGCATCATTTCCAGCATGAGTTCTGGGCAACCCAGAAATAAAATCCATAGCAATACTATCCCATTTCCAAACTGGGATCTCCAAAGGTCTCAAATAACTAGATGGTTTTTGATGCTCAACCTTAGCCTTCTAACAAATAAGGCAAGATGTTATAAAGTTTGCCATATCACGTTTCATACCGGGCCACTAGAAATTTTTCTTCGAGTCTTGATACATCTTGGTGGAACAAAGATGAATGCTCAATACACTCTTGTGAGCTTCCTCAAGCACCAATTTTCACAAATCACTACCAGATGGAACATAAATTCGGCCCTTTACACGCCAAATACCATCATGACCTTTCGTCAAAAATGAATTCTCTCTATTAGCTTGAGCTTCTATCATCTCAATTAAATACTCATCTCTCAGTTGTTGCAATTTCACAGTTTCAAGGAACACATTAGCAACCGTCAACATTTCAAGGGACATCTTCTTTGGGGTATATATCTCTACGCCCACATTCAAGTTTCTAAATTTCTCAATTAGCTCCATTTCTTTCACCATCATTGTGAAAATATGCAACGACTTCCGGCTTAAAGCATCAGCAACCATATTTGCCTTTCTGGGATGATACCTCAACTTGAATTCATAATCCTTTAAAAACTTCATCCACAAACAAGTACTTAAGACTTTTGTGATCACTAAAGACCACAAACTTAGAACCATACAAATAGTGTCACCACAACTTCAAAGTAAACACCATCGCTGCTAATTCAAGATCATGCGTGGGGTAATTAAACTCACGCTGTCGCAACTGTCTTGACGCATAGGCTATCACATACTCTTTTTGCATCAACACGCAACCAAGACCAAGCTTAGAAGTATCGCAGTACACCACACAGTCATCGAGCAAATTAGGTGAGGCTAACACTGGTGCGGTAGTAAGCCTCAATTTTAACTCTTGAAAGCTTTCTTCACATTCGAGAGTCCACATAAATGGTTGGTTTTTATGGGTTAGCTTCGTCAATGGTAAGGCTAAGCGGGAGAATCCTTCAATAAACCTTCGATAGTAACCGACAAGACCTAGGAAACTTCTTATTTCTGTCACGGACGTCGGTCTTTCCCAAGCCATAACAGCTTCAACCTTTGATCGATCAACAACGATACCATCACAAGAGATCACATGACCAAGAAACGATATCTCGTTCAACCAGAATTCACACTTAGAAAGTTTGGCATACAACTATTTCTCGCGAAGAATAGCCAACACAAGGCGAAGATGCCTTTCATGTTCTTCATGACTCTTAGAGTACACCAAAATATCATCGATGAATACCATGATGAATTGATCAAGAAATTCATGGAAAATGCGATTCATGTAGTCCATGAAAATCGCAGGGGCATTGGTCACACCGAATGGCATCACCACATATTCATAGTGGCCATAACGCGTTTGGAAGGCAGTTTTTGGAATATCATCGGTCTTCACCTAAATTTGGTGATATCCAAAATGCAAATCGATCTTAGAAAATACAACTGCACCCCCTAATTGATCCAAAAGATCATCGATGTGAGGAAGGGGATATTTGTTCTTAATAGTCATCTTGTTGAGTTGGCGATAGTCAACGTATAACCTCATGCTTCCATCTTTCTTCTTCACCAACAACACAGGAGCACCCCAAGGAGATACACTTGGGTGAATAAATTCCCTTTCAAGCAACTCCTCAACTTACTTTTTCAGCTCAGATAACTCCAGAGGAGACATCCTATAAGGTGCTCGGGACACAGGCTCAACGCCAAGAATAAGGTCCATAGAAAATTCCACTTCACGTGGAGGAGGCAATCCGGGAATTTTATCCGGGAATACATCAGAAAATTCAGAAACAATGCGAATTTCACAAGATTGGGAAGAACCATTCCCATCAACCATACAAAACATCCTAAGAAGCTGAGATACCTTGCAGGTCAAATCGTTCTACATTCAGAGTCAAAAAATCATTGTCTTGTTATGACAGTCCACTAGGACTTTATTGGTAGACAACCAGTCCATGCCTAGGATAATATCCAGGTCTTTCATAGGAAAGCATACGAGCGATACAACAAACTTTTTACCCTCGAGAGTCATCTCGACGTTCTCACATCGAGTCACCATCCTTAAACAAGTACCCGTCGGTGTAGTCACCATTATAGAACCTCTCATCATACAAACAGGCATTTTCAAACGCCTAACACAATCCTCGGAAACAAAGGAGTGAGTAGCACCCGAATCAAAAATAATACATACAGAAGTGCCAAGAATTTCACACTTACTTTGTACAAGATCTTCCGCTTGTGCAGCTTCTTCACCGGTAACGTCAAAGACTCTTCCAGCAGCTTGTGGTTGATCACCACCATTACGATTTCCATTTCTTCCACCATGGCCATTGCCTCATCCATTTCCATTTCTTCTACCATTATGGTTTCCACCACGGCCACCATTACGGCCACCATTATAACCATTACCGTTTCCACGACCACGGCCTCCAAAACCACCATGGCCTCCACGGTTAGCATCATAATTCATGTGAATAGGAGTATCAACATTAGCATTTCTTATGTTCCACGGGCAATTAGGGTGAATATGCCCGGGTTGGTTGCATTGGTAGCATACCACATCATCTCTTAGGCAATCATGTGCCAAATGGTTGGCACCATATTTAAAGCAAGTTAGGCCTTGAACATTGTCATGACCTTGGTTACCATTACCATTACCACCTCTAAAAGCACCATGTCCTCTTGCATGGGAGGATCCACCACAAAAGAATTTCTTCTTCTTGAATTGGCCATGCCTCTTGAAACTAGAAAATTGACCCTTCAATTTGGGCTCATGTCGGGCTTGACTCAAAGGAGTCACATCATCCTCTTCATAAATACGACACTTATTCATAAGCGTTGGAAAACTTTTAATCTCTTGATGTCGAATGGCCTGCTGGATCTCAGACCTCAAACCATTCTCAAACTTTACACACTTTGAAGCCTCGGTACCCTCTTGTTGATAAGGAGGATAGAATGCACACAACTCTTCAAACTTAGAGGCATACTCCTCCACAGTCATATCACCTTGCCTAAGCTCCTTGAATTCAAGCTCTTTCTTACTTTTATAGCTTTCCAGAAAATATTTCTTCAAGAATTCAACCTTGAATTTTTCCCACTCCAAGGGAACATTAGCAGACAACATGCGTTCCCTAGTAAGACGCCACCATGATTCAGCTTTATCGTGAACCATAAAGACCGCATACTCAACCTTCTGAGCCTTAAAACATTCAAAGCTCTTAAAGATCCTCTCAAGATCATTGACCCACACATATGTATCCTCGGGTTTATACCCTCTGTGAAACTCAGAAGGCTTCCTCTTGAGAAATCGATCAAGACCTTGGGCACCTTGTCCCACATTTTATTGGCCTTGTCTTTCCAAGAGATCCGTAAAATGATTCAAAGTAGATGCCATAACAGCCACTTCACGATTATGCCTACCAGCCATGTTTCACGCCTATACATTAAGACATGGCTCACACATGAGTAAACTAGACCAAACCATCAACCTTCGATCTATATACATTATATAAAGGTTTCAGCACCCATTGGTCCATCATGCATCATATCATAATAGTTATATAAATCTCAATACATAATCACAACATTCTCATCCTTGAAGGTAAACAGTGTAAGGAATCTTGGCCGGACTCAAACAACAAGCACACCAATCTTAATTCAACGCCAAATAGTCACAATCCAATCAAGAAGTCCCTAACTCAATCAAATACAACTTCAAACAATTCAATCATAAGCAAGAATCGCTTGCATAACATCTATTAAGCCTCTATCAAAGAGCAAACAATGCTTTAATACCAGGTTGACACACCCCAGAAATTAGGGGTAATTAAATAAATAAAATTTGGATAATAAAAATAGAGGGTAAATTTTTCACAATTTAAAAGAAAAGAAAGAATCATGAAATAAGTTTCAACAAGTAACCCCGGATCGCTTTAGATAACCTATCCCATATATGAAGATATGAGAAGGTGGATAATTAAATCAAGATTGAGCCTTGGGTAATCAATCTCATGATCACCAACAAGGATTAGCAGAAGTGTACAATTACATTAAGAAAATGAAGGGGAGTGGTAGAAGTTCAAATGATGGTCCATTGACTTGTTAAAATGTATTAATTATGCATGTAGGTTATTATACAATCATATCATAGTCAAACAATACCAATTGTACCCCAAAATAGAGGAAAGAGTGTGAAAACAGGGCTGTGAATCGATTCAAGCACCCCATGAATCGATTCAAATGGTTCCAGAGTCCAAAACAGTGAAAACAGGACCCCTAAAATCGATTCAAAGTCGTATAAAACAATTCAAACGTTCCTGGAACCAAAAACAGTGAAAACAGGGGCTCTTGAATCGATTCAAACTCATATGAATCGATTCAAACGTCTCTGACTCTCCAAACAGTGAAAACAACACCTCTTGAATCGATTCAGAGATCCTTGAATCGATTCAAGATAGCACAGTTGCTGTTTTTATGTAGAAAAAGCATGATTTTTGACTTCCAACCCCTTAACTTTTTCATATCAACTCCAAACGCTACCAAATTTTGACATTAACTAAAATACACCGTTTGTGACGTGTGGCCACTGGCCTTACTCAAAAATTCTTAAAAATGAGAAACTTATACAAATAAATGCGTGTAGTCTATTCTTGAGCCTTTTTAAGTAACTTAAGGCTCTATTCTCAATAGAATTGACCCGTTCCAGTTTTTATAAGGCATAAATCATGTATTTAAGCTATTGGAACCACCACACACTATCCAAAACTCATAAAACTCATTTTGACCCTATTAGTTCCTCAAATAAGCATAAACATCAAAATGCATCATCACATACATTTTATAAAACATTATAATTCATGAATCAACATCATCCATTCACCACTTGGGCAATAATTTCAGCCCATAACTAGCATCATACATTGTCTAGGGCATAATCAAAAATTAGCCATACATGTATGTCCAATTTTCACCTATGACCTCCAAAATGAACATACACCAATCCAAATACATATTAAGCATACACCATCCATCATATGCTATACAAAATTAATACTTGCCAGCGAAAGCACTTCCTATACACTAATTTACCTTCATCATCAAAATACATATTTCCAAAAGATTTAATCTCACTCCCATGAGTGTCCTGCATCACAAAGCTAAAAATAGACAACATGGGAGAGTGAGTCTTACATTCCAAAAGGAAGAAAGGTAAACCAGGAAGGTTCAACAAGAGAAAACCTAAAGGTAAAAGTCAATTTAAGTTTAAAACTCACAAGACTGCTCTAGAGTGTTTCAATTGCAAGAAACTAGGACACATCAAGGCTGAATGTCCCCTTCTAAATGAAGACAAAAATAACAGAAGAGAGAAAATAAAGTTCTTCTTGAAATAGAGAGGACTTATCACCAGGGATGATGAAGACTCATCCAGCACTAACGAGTCTGAAGAAGAGACAAAATCTACTCAGATTTGTCTAATGGCATAATCAGACTCAGGCTGAGGAAAGCTCAAGTGAATCTGAATTAGAGGAGGGAAAACTTGTATGAACTTTAAAGAAAATAATGCAGCATTATTTAAAGATTTTTCAACTCTTTTGAAAAATTATAAGCTTTTGAAAAAGAAACAATCTGAAACTATTTCTTCATATGAGAACACAATATTTGATTTGAAGAAAAAGGATTTAGATCAAGAATTTCTAAAAGAGTTAGATGAGAAAAAGAAAATGCATCTTGAGCAAATACACAAACTAAATAAGGAAAATGAAAATTTTAAAACTGAGTTAAATAACTCAGAGGTCTGTCGTATTTCCCAAGAGAAAGAGGTCAAGTCTCTTGAATAGCAAGTAAGTTCATTTACTTCAAACCTGGCCCAGTTTATGAATGGAACTGAAAACTTAAACAAACTTTTGGGAAAATCATGCAATAGTAATGAAAGACCTGGTTTGGACTATGTTGAAAAGAATGATCTGAAGAAGGTTTCTCCTTTTCTTGTATTTCTTTAAAGTAAACATAAACATGCCAAATGCAACTACTGCAAGAAGCATGGTCATGTGATATAAGATTATTTAAAAGGAAAAAGAAAAATTCAATGAGCACTAACCCTATATGACCCAAGAAGTTTTGGGTACCAAAGGCAATAATCATTCCTATTATAGGTGTACTTAAGGGCAAAAGCAAAGTAGCACTATTGGTATCTGGACAGTGGGTGCTTACATCACATGGCATGAAAATGGTATATGTTCCTATACCTAGAACATTTTGAAGGTGGTAAAGTCACCTTTGGAGGTAACCAGACTGGACGCATAATTGGTATAGGTAAAATAGGTAACATTCCTTCACCTATAATTGAGAATGTTTATTATGTTGAAGAACTGAGACATAACCTACCAAGCATAAGTCAATTTTGTGATAGTGGTTATAAAGTCTCATTTGATAAAGAGAAGTGTACTATCATCAACCATGATGGAACCATTCTTTTCACAGTAAACAAATATAACAACCTCTATAAGGTTGATCTAGGTGAGCTGAATAATCAAAATGTAACCCGTCTTTTCTCAACTTCTGAGGAAAAGTAGGCCTGGCATAAAAAGTTTGGACATGTTAGCATGAAACATATTTCTAAACTAAACAAAAAAAAGGCTAGTTAAGGGACTACCAAGAATTTCCTTTAACAGTTCCCGGCCTTGCGAAGCATGCCAAAAGGGGAAATAGTGTAAAACCTCTTTTAAAAATAAAGATGTTGTTTCCATGACCAGACCTTTGGATTTATTACATTTGGATTTATTTGGTCCATCTCAGACTCAAAGTCTTACTAAAAAATGATATGGTTTTGTTATAATTGATGACTACACAAGAATGACATGGGTCTATTTCCTAGCCTACAAAGATGAGTCTGCTCAAATATTTAAGATTTTCCACAAGAAAATCCAGTCTGAAAAAGGAATCTGTATTGGTATAATAAAAAGTGATCATGGTAGAGAATTTGAAAATAAAATATTTGAAAAGTTTTACAACAAAACTGGCATATCTTATACATTTTCTTCTCTAAGAACACCTCAACAAAATGATGTTATTGAAAGGAAAAACATAAATTTGTTAGAAATGGCCAGAACTATGCTTTATGAAAATGATCTTCCAAAATATGTTTGGGCTGAAATTGTGAGCACTTCTTGTTATATTCAAAATAGAATTTTTATAAGACCTATACTGAATTAGACTCCATATGAATTATGGAAAGGAAGAAAACCCAACATTTCATAATTTCACTCATTTGGATGCACATGCTATATCCTAAACACAGGAGATCAACTTGGAAAATTTGACTCTAAGTGTGATAAAGGAATATTCATGGGATATTCAAATACATCAAAATCTTATCGAATCTTTAACATAAGAACTCAAAGGTTTAAGGAATCAATGTATGTAAGATTTAATGAACTAACAAAGACTGACAAGAAATTGACAGATCTAGAACTTGATGATGCAGGTATCCAACAACCAGAACCTGAATCTAGACCACCAGACTCAACAAGAAATGAAGAAAAGGATATAGCCCAACAACAATCTGTGCCTGAACCTGAGAAACCAAGATAATGGAAGTTCAAGACTTACCATCCCACAGATCTTATTATTGGAGATCAAGCTAAAGGAGTTCAAACTTGATCAAGAAAGCACAATTACTCATCAACTGCACTTGTTTCTAAACTTGAACCAAGGACTGTTGCAGAAGTTTAAAGATCCGGATCAGATCATAGCTATGTAGGAAGAGCTAAATTAATTTAAAAGAAACAAAGTCTGGAAGCTTGTTCCCAGACTTAAAGATGAAAAGATCATTGCAACAAAACAAGTTTTCAGAAGTAAACTTGATGAAAATGGAAAAGTTGTCATGAATAAAGCCAGACTTGTGGCTCAAGGCTACAATCAATAGGAAGGTATAGGCTTTACTGAAACCTTTGTCCTTGTAGCCAGACTTGACACTATAAGAATTCTACTTGCATTTATTCCATTTAAAGGTATAAAATTATATCAAGTGGATGTTAAAAGCGCATTTTTAAATGGTTTTATAGAAGAAGAAGTCTTCATAAATTAGCCTCCTGGATTTGAAGATAAATCTTTTCAAAATCATGTCTTCAAACTAAGTAAAGTGTTGTATGGTCTGAAACAAGCTCCAAGAGCTTGGAATGATCGACTTAATACCTTTTTAATATCAAAAGGCTTTACTAGAGGAAAGATTGATACACCTTTATTTAGAAAAAGGCTTAAACAAACACTTTCTAATTGTGCAAATTTATGTTGATGACATTGTCTTTGGTGCTACTAAAGAAAGGTTGTCCAAACATTTATCTGCAGTGAAGAGGATTTTGAGATATCTTGTAGGTACCACTAATCTCGGGTTATTCTATAAGAGAACAGACTCATTTTCTTTTCATGGTTTTTATGATGCAGATTTCGCAAGTGATAGATCAGAAAGGAAAAGTACAAGTAGTGGATGTCACTTCTTAGGAATAAGTCTGATCTCATAGAGTAGTAAAAAGTAGAACTCAATAGCCCTCTCTATAGCTGAAGCAGAATATCTGTCTATTGTTAGTTGTTGTTAATAACTTTTGTGGATGAAATATCAGCTTGAGGACTACTCAATCTAAGAAGAAGACATTCCAGTATTCTATGACAACACTAGTGTAATAAACTTATCCAAAAATCCTATCAACATTCAAAGGTAAAATACATTGAAGTAAAGTATCACTTCATTCATGACTATGTTCAGAAAGGGACTCTGGATTTGAAGTACGTGGATACAAACCATCAGTGGACAGACATATTCACTAAGCCATTGGTTAAAGTCAAGTTTGCATTTATTAAGTATAACTTAAGTTTGTGTAACATTGCCTAATTAAGAGTCTTCATGAAATAAGTTTGTGTGAATTAAGAGTCTGCATGATATAAGTGTGTATGAAAAGAGTTTATATGATTATTTAAATACTTAGTTTATTTTTAAGACATGCTCGCTTCTATACTGAGAGACTCTCAAGGATGTTTCACCTACCTCGATAACTGTTTTTCTATTTCTGAACCATTACACGTGGCACTTATTTATTACTTGGAGTACAATCGTTTCTGAGCAATTTCCCTCCACTAGGCCATGTTCCCTTCAAAAACCCTTTCCAGTTGTCTTTTTAAATCTTTAAAGAATCTCTGAAAAATCTCTTACCTCTCTTAAACTCTCTACATTCCTCTCTTTGCAAAACCTTTTTTCTTCTTCCAAGAATCACCAATGGTTGTTGCACTTTTGTCTATCAAAGACATCAAAGGTGATGACATCATTAAAGAACTGAATGACATTGGGTGGACTCAGTTCTGCCTCGACCAAGAACCCTTCTCTCCTTCTTTGGTTCTTGAGTTCTAGAGAACTATGACTATTGAACAGACTCGATTCATCCTGCTTGGCTCTCTACGTGCTAAGTTGATTGAGATTTCAGAAGACTTACTTGTTACTGTGCTTTAGTGTCAGCCTGGAGAGTCTTCTCTGAAGACTTTAAGTATACTAAAGTCTCTGCCTTCACCATCAATGAAATGTTGTGTAGGAAAGAACGTCCTAAGAAATCGACCTTTGAAATTCTGCTTCCTAAGGTAAAGATGTTGTACCTGCTGATGCGTCAAGTCTTTTGCCCTCGCAAGTCTACAAAGGACATTGTGACAAAGTTGGACAGATTCTGCATGTACCATATGCTCTACAAGGAGAAAATGAACCTTGCAAATATGATCATGACCTACATGTTCTCGTTTATTATGAAGAAGCAAAAGAAAATACCTTACCTAGCCATCCTCACCAAAATATTTAAGTTGGAGAATGTTTCTTTTAAGTCTATGAAAGATCTATTGACATACAGACCTCTAGTGTCCAAGTTGTCCTCCTTCTCTCCTCTGTTGGACTAGACTACCACCTCCACTACTCAGGAGTCTGTGAAGAAGACCCCTTAGAAGAGGAAGCCCCAATCTGAACCTGATATGAAGCCAATCGAGGCTAAGAAAGCTAAGGTTACCAAGGTCTATATCACTCATGACCAAACCCCCGCTGCCAAACCTAGCTCTATGCCAGCCTCTGCTTCCAAACCATCATCAGACTCTGATGACCAACAGCCTATCGGGCATATGTTGAAGAAGAATTAATCTTAGAAGACTGCTACTGCTTCTCAACCCTCATCAACCTTCAAGACTTCCTACAATCCTTCCTTTCCATCTTTGAAGGACTACATCATGCTACCCTCCATGCATCACTACATCAACTTCATCTGTTATTACTGTAGGAAATTTCCAACCGTGGACATCTAAAAATGGATAAAGTATGACTGGATTGGGATGTACAATCATAACTACGATATGTACAAGTATGATAGAGCTCAATAGAAAGTTGGGAAAGCTGAAGCAAAGCGAAAGGCTAAAGCTAAAACTTCAAAGAAGTCTGTTAAGAAAGAAAAGCAACAGAAGTCTATGGAGAAAAAGAAAAAGAAGAAGAAGAAGAAGAAGTTTGCTGCCTCCACTACCCAGATTCCCTCAACCACCAAGTCTACCACTTTTATCTAGACTCCAACACCAACACTTATACCTATACCCCTACCTACCCCTACACCAACTCAGGTACCAGCTTCTTCAACTCTTAACCAGGACCTTGAACTATAGACTGAACCTCAACCATCTTAAACAATACCTCATTCTCTACCTCACTCTGAACCAACCCAAACAAGCCTTGAAATCCTTGTATCCTAACCTTTCTTCTCCAAAAGACCTTACCTTATCTCATTCTTTCCTGGCCCTCCTCTACCTTACCATGGCCATGAGCTACCGACCATCACCCAAACCTTCACTAATAAAAAGCAACCTGTATAGTTCTTTCTTTAACCTTATTTTCTCCTTATCATGCCTATCTCTAACCCTCGCCTGTATACTCCTTCTGCTTTTGCCATGTTCTAGACACTTCATATGGAACAAAATAACTGCAAGCTTGTTTAGGACTTGAACCTCCCAGCTAGACTATGGATTTAAGCCCTCCCAAAACTTGAAGCCCGCCCCAGACCGTCTGATGCCAAGATATCATAAAGTCATCACCAATAAGCTGAAGCAAGACAGATACCACATTGCACCTTTGTACTTGTATGGTATATGAGACTGCCTAAACAACTGCCTGAAGAAAATCTATAAGCCCTTCGATCTGCACTAGAAATGAATGATAAATATCATAGTCATCTCTGGGAATATTATTTATGGGAACATAATCAGCAATGCAGTACATCATGTGGTGATATTCTGATTGATTCTCGTAACTTTAAGGCTCGGACTAGGCATGTCTTCAAGGCTCATCCAACCTACTTTGATGATTCCCAAGCCATCATCCATCTATCTGTCTGTGGTCCCACTATTATTGTTACTAACCACCCCTATTTCTTGTGTGTTATTATTGGTTGTCTTATCCTTGTGTTTGTCTCTACTTCAAATCTTATATCTACCTCCGCTTCATTATCTCTCCCAGCCCTTCTCAAGCCTTGAAGTTCTCGATATTGTCGATATTGTTCCTCTTTTTTGTTGATATCAAAAAGGGGAGTAGAAGTCTGAGTAGAGTTAAAGTAGAATAAGTATAGAGTCCGATAATAGAATAATAAATAGTGTCTATAATCACGTGTTATCTTTGCTCTAATATATATTATGGTTTCTGCTCTAATACAATGTTTTTGCTCTGATTACTCTAATTCAATATATCAATACTCTAAATTGTTATACTAATTTTGAAACTGAAGTGTCATACATTTTGTTCTGATAGATATCTCTTCTCTCTTATTTTAAATCAAAAAGAAATCTATTATGATATGTTCAATATATGCACTTCTTCTATAGACTATATTTAACAAAAAGATTTGATGTTTGTTATCAACAAATAGGAGGAGATTGTTAGATTTAAGTTTGAATGAAAATCTAAAAAGTTTGAACCCCTGAGATTTATTAATAACACACATCAAGACACTTAGTTAAATGAAGTCTGTTTGTATGTTTTACTAACAATATTCAATGAGTATTTCAGGAAAGTTTGAAGTCCATTTGTTGAAAGAAATAGGGGGTCTATTAAATTAACTTGTTTTCGAAGAACAAGTCTGTTGCATCTATCAAAGCAACGTTCAAGGAAAGTCTGAATGAAGAATCAGACCTTAGAGTATCACTACTTCTCGAGGAACGTCTTTAAAAAGCAACTCTCCATTTCTATGAAAGAATCAACAAAAGCTTTCTTGTCTTAAATCTACGTCATTCACCAAAAAGAAAAAGAATAAAAAAGCTAAAAGACAATGTGCAGTAAACAAGGTAGATGCCTTACACATCCTAAAACATCAGAAAAGCTGAAATCAAGGCCGAACAGAAGCCTAAGGTCAACGTCTATAAGAGTGTACAAGTTATCTTGAAATAGCTAAGCAAATAAGTCTCTTTTAGTATGGATTATCAAAATGAACCATTTTGGTATAAACTCTGAAGCATGCTTATTTCAAACTTTGCAAATGTATACCTTTTCAAAATCAAAAAATGATCAACAGTTATATCCTCTTCAATGGCTGATCAACGGTTATCTAAAAAGATCTATATATATATATATAAGAAGATTTTAAACCTTAGAGAGATTTAACAGATTGAATACTTACTGATCATTTTCGTAAACAAGAACAAAAATTCTTAAGTGTTAATTTGTAAAAAGTTTTAAGTTGAATACTTGTGGCACTGGTCTGGTGTTGTTATTGTAAAAGGTGTTTTTGCATAGTGAAAATCCTTCAAGTTTAAAGGTACTGGACGTAGCTTCTGCTTTGGGAATGAACCATTATAAATTTGATGTGTTATCTTCTCTTAACCCTTTTCTTCTTAAGGCCTGTTCTATTTAAAGTCTGAATTGCTCGATAAGGATTCTTCATTTAAAAGTCTGCATAAAGAAGAGTTAAGACTTATTCAACCCCTTTATAAGTCTGGCTCTGAACCATCACTTTTGAATGCTGAATGGGATTCTTTGACAAGTTGATCACAGTTGTGTTATCATAAAACACTAGCATCTCTTCTTCCTTGATGGGGTAGTCTTCAAGTAGATTCTTTATCCAAAGAAGTCGAGAACAATAACTAGCTGCAGACATGTACTCAGCCTCAGTTATAGATAATGCAATTGAATTTTGCTTTTTGCTTCCCCAAGAGATCAGACTTTAACCCAAGAAGTGGCATCCTCCACTTATGCTTTTTCTATTAACTCACTCTCCTGCAAAGTCTGCATCATAATATCCATAAAGAGAAAATGAGTATGTTCTTTTATAAAACATCCCTAGGTTAGTGGTTCCCACTAAATACCTAAGAATCCTCTTCACAATAGAAAAATATGGTTCCTTGGGGTCTGACTGATATGTGGCACACATGTAGACATTAAACATTATATCTAGTCTGCTAGACGCTAAATACAATAGTGATCTTATCATACCTCTGGATGGAGTCTAATCAACTAAAGTACCAGACTTATCTTTACTAATTATGCAAGTAGGATGTATAGGAATGCTCATAAGCTTTGTATAATCCATTTTAAACTTTTTGAGCAACTCCTTTTTGTACTTCTGTTAATGGATAAAAATACCATCTTTAGTCTATTTGATTTGCAGACCTAGGAAAAACTTAAGTTCTCCCATCATACTCATTTCACTTTTTACAATCCCAGCACAACCCATGCAACAAGTATTCTTGACTCTAGGCACTACTGGCTTAATCCCAAGTATTCTTTCAACAAGCCACTCTTGGCTCAATACCCAAGTATTATTTCAAAAGCCTCTTCTAGCCAAGCAGTGTTTCCTACACAAACCAAGACTAGTAACACACCAGACTTGACATAGATAGAGATTTGAGACTGTGTTTGTGTTACAAAGAATTTAGTGTACAAGATGATACAACTTAAAAAACAAATACACTAAGTATGAGAGACAAAGACTATGTCTACAATAAGCAAAGAAACAAAAAGAGTCTTTGCTTTAGAGAAGAAAGCTTAGACAAAGAGCTTGAAAGTGCAGAGAGAAGTTTTTGTGTTTCTAATTTTTAGAGTCATGAACTTTTTCAAGGTTTGGATTCTTGTCATATTTATAGGCCTAGCAAGGTGACCATTGTTAATCTATTAAAGAGATAGTCATTAAAGCTTGTTGACCTTCAAGCTGAGAACAAGACAAAAAGTCTAAAATGAGGTTCTTCAGAATTTGTATTGAAATGGTGTTCCTCGAGTGAACCACGATGAAAGTCCTTTTGTATCCTTTCTTCTATTATGAGTAGAAATGGCATGGTTGACCTTCTAATTGTTTTTTGATGTAAGTATTGAACTTCATCAACTTTTCTAATTTACATAGAGTAGTTCCCTCGATCTTCTATCCATTTAGTTGTTCGTTCTTGCACTAATTTGTCTTCTTCCCTCTTTTAATGATAAAAGCAGTTTCTCTTGATAAGAATTCAGTTCAAAGCATCTTTAAAATTATCCTTGATTTTTGTTTGATGTACGCTTTGGAATAGGATTTTTTATGCTTCAAAACTATGGGGTCTGATTGTTGAAGAGAGTACACGTGCTAACATCAAAGAATTAAATACGTATGACTTAGCAGTCCAAAAGTATGGATGAGTATACTTGAATCAGACTCTTCTTGAGTGTTGTTCTAGGATTAGACTTTTCTTGGGACAAACTTATACATAAACTATTTTTGATCCCGGACAGACTTGTTCTAGAATAACTTGCATGGCTCAAGGCAGACTTTTTATTGGTGGACTCTCCCTTTCATTTATAACTTGTGCATCTTAGGTTTGTAACTTGAAACACTTAATTGAACATGTTAGACAACATGTAGGCAGACTTTATTTAATTAAATATCTTGATGTGTCATTAACAAATCTTGAGGTTTGGTAAATAATAACCAATGATTTCAAAATCCTTTACAAACCAAACTTGGTTCTAACAACATGGTTTGGAAATGATGCATCTTCAAACCCAGGAGACTGTTTTACAAAGACTTTTTCTTCAATAAAACCATTTCAAAAAGCACTCTTAACATCCATCTGATACAACTTTATATTCTTAAAAGTAGCAAGTGCAAGAAGCATCCTAATAGCCTTAAGTCTGGCTACAGGTGTAAAGGTTTAAGTAAAGTCTATACCTTTTTGTTGATTGTATCCTTGAGTAACCAACCTAGCTTTGTTTCTTACCACCTTTCCATCTTTATCAAGCTTATTTTTGAAGACCTGCTTAGTTCCAATAATTTCTTTGTTCTTGGGTCTTAGTACAAGGGTCCATACTTTGTTCCTTTTGAACTGGTTCAACTCTTCTTACATAGCAATGATCTAGTCTACATCCTCCAAAGCTTTTGTAACAGACTTTGGTTCTAGTTCTAAAACTAGAGTAATGGATAATTGATGAAGGAGTATTGGTTTGGTCCTTATTCCTACAGCTTGATCCCAAATAATGAGGTGTGATAGGTGGTAAGTCTTGAATTTCCAGTCTCTAGGCTTGTTTGGTTGAGGTATAGATGTTTGTTGTTGTTAAGGTTCTTTGTTTCCATCCTCTACAAGTTCTTGCTAGTCTGATTCAGACTCTTATTGTGGTACACCAACTTTACCAATGCCTATGATACATCCAGTCTGATTGCCTCTAAAAGTGACAGACCCTCCCTTAAACATTTCCAAGTCTAGGAACATAGACCTTCTTCTCTTCATGTGATGTGAGCATTCATTGTCCAAGTACCATTGATGACATTTTTCTTTGGCCTTTAAGGATATCTGCAATGGGAATTATCAATGTTTTTGGTATCCATATCTTTTTGGATTCTATATGGTTAGTTATCTTGTTGTTGTTCTTCTTTCTTTTTAAACACCCTTAGATTACATGACTATGTTTCTTACAATAATTACATTTTATTGTATTACTCTTAGTTGTGATAAATGGATGAGAAAGAGACTATTTTGAGTCAATGGGTTTAACAAATCCTATTCTAGGTCTGTCATGGTTATTGGTGGGAATCCCCAAAAGCTTGTTTAAGTTATCTGTACCATTGACAAACTTGGCTAGGTCTTGAGTGAGAAAACTCACTTGTTTTCTCAAATCATTGATCTCATTAGTCTAAGAAGTACAACAGTCTTGTGTATTTTTCAAATCAGACTTTAAGAAAAGAGTTTCTTTCTTAAGTTTGTGCAGTTCTTCTAACTACATTCTCTTTTTTTTTCCATTTCCTCTTGATTACTTTGACCAACATCTTCTTTTAACTCAGAGATCTTGTTCCTATATGTAGTAATCATTTAAACTTTTTTCTTTTTCAAAGGCTTATAGTTTTTCAAAAGAGATGAAAAATCTTTAAACAAAATTTCATAATTTTCTTTGAGTTTAGAAAAACTTACTTCTTCAGACTCTTCAATGTCTAAATCATTAGTACTAGTCTCAAAGTCTAAGTCTATGTTGGCCATCAGACAAAGTTAGGCAGACTCTGTTTCTTCTTTAGACTTACTTGAGCTACTTGAAGTCTTATCATCCTAAGTAATGAGTCCTTTCTACTTCTTGGAGAACTTCTTATTGTTTTTCCTGTCCTTTTTGTCTTTGTTGAGTAAAGGACATTCTGCTTTCATATGCCTAGGTTTCCTGTAGTTGAAACATTCCTAAGAGGATTTACTAAATTTTAATTTAAAGTGAGATTTACCTCTTGAATCTTTCTTCTCAAACTTTTCAGGTCTACTCTTTTTCTTCTTTAGCAGCCTGTGGAATCTATTGGTCACAAGGGCCAGCTCCTCATCAGTATTCAGACTGAGTTTGAACTTTAAGAATCAATGGCTTTAAAAGCCTTGGACTTCTTGCTTGAGTCAATAGACTTTAAGGAAATGTTCTTGGAGGAGGAAGGTTTGGTGACCTCCTTCTGTTTCAACTTTATTTCATGAACCTTTAAGACTCCAAGGAGTTCATCGATGTTAAAGGTACTAAGGTCTCTTGCTTCTTCCAGGGTAGAGCATTTAGCATCGTACTTCTCAGGAAAACTCTTAAGGAGCTTAACATTTATGTCTTCTATGGACAATGTTGTCCCAAGAGCATATAGTTTGTTTAGTAGAGTCTGAAATCTTCTAAATATTTGATCGATGGATTCATGTTCTTCCATCTTGAAATTATCATACTGTTTGGTTAACAGCATTTTCTTGGACCTTTTGACATTTGAGATTCCTTTGTAGTTCCTTTAAAGTGCATCCTAGACTTTTTTTGTCGTCTTGTAACTGAATACCTTTTTGTATTCAGACTTGCTGAGTACACAGATAATAAGGAATCTGGCTTTTGCACTAGCCTCCATCTTTCTTATTTTTTGCACCGTCCATAGATCTTCAGGATTTACCTTCCCATCAACATCAATTGGTGGAGGATTATTGCCATTTGTAATGATTCCCTATAGACTATACTGATGGACTTGATGAACATTTCCATCATGTCCTTCTAGTAAGGGTAGTCTTCCCCAAGGAAAGCTGAGAGTCTATTTACAGAGGAACCTTCTACAATCAGCTAATCTTGTTATTGAGTTACCATGAATCTTTATCCTTTATACTTGTTAAAGTGTTCAACCTAAAGGCCAAGCTCTGATACTAATTAAAGGTTCAGAGACAGACTTAGAAAGGAGGTTAAATAAGTTTTTGTAACTCTTTTTTCCGAATAAAACCTTTTTAAACAGAAATGGTAGTAGACTTTAACAAACAAAGGTTCAGACTTAAAAAGATAAGAGATAAAGAAAAATGCACATCAAACTTATATTGGTTCACTTCCAAACAATGAAGCTACGTCTAGTACCTTCAGACTTAAAGGATTTTCACTATATAAAAATGTATTTTTACACAAACTACACTTCTTATGCCTCAAGTATCATTGACTATAGCCACTTATTGCTTAATCCCTAGTATTCTTTCAATAAGCCACTACTGGCTCAAAACCTAAGTATTCTTTCCAAAGCCTCTTTAAGTTAAATTGTTTCTCGCAAGAAACTAAGACTGGTTAATACACCAGATTTAAACACAAGAAAAGATTAGGAGGTGTTTGTGTTTGATAACTTAGTATACAAGAGAATTAAACTTAAGAACAGATAGACTAAGTTGAAAACAAAGACTAAGTCTGTAAAAAGCAAAAACCTTTTATTTATAGGTTATTTCAAATAGCCGTTACTATTTCATTGAGAAGAGATAGTCGTTTGAGCATGCAGACTTGAGAGAAGAGACTAAGATAAAAGTCTAATTCAAGGATGTATAAATGTTGCACTAAATCAGAATACCTCGAGCATTACAGTGCGAAAGTCCTTTTTATTGTCTTTTGTCTATCATGGACTATCATAAAATAGGCTTGGTTGAACTTTTGAAGCTTTCTAACTCGAGGACTAATCTTTGTTAGCTTTTTGATTTGCGTAGAGTAGCTTCCTCAATTTTCTCGTCATGTGAGCCTTGGTTTTCTTACGATCTTATCTTCTTGCTTATTTTAGGTCAAGAGCATATCTACTTGAAGGAAACTAAGTCTATGGTATCTTCAAAGTATCCTTGAGTAGATTAGGTTAAAATCAGAGGACCATTCTATACAAGAGGGGTTTGAGTTTGATGACTTAAAGCTTGGATAAATGAAGATGTAAGAGAGATGTGTGCTGAGTCTGAAGAGTGATTCTGATGAAGAGTGTGACTCAGCAGTCCTAAGTCTAGGATAGGCACACTTGACAATTTTTCTCTTAAGCGTTGCCTTGTAACAGACTTAAGCTGGGATAAACTTGGATAAATCTGATTTGATCCCATACAAACTTTGTTGCTTGGAATTGATGTACTCCCTCTTTAAGTTGTAACTTATGTACACCAGACTTTTTATTCTGAAACATTCAAGTAGAGGGTTAAATAACACTTAAACAAACTTTATTTAATTAAATGTCTTGATGTGCGATATTAATAAATCTTGGGGTCTCTAAAATAAATTTTAGAATATCCAAAGTCTTTAAAACCAGACTTGGTTCTAACAAATAGGATTATTCAAACCATTCCAAACCCATTTACCCAACAAGCTCTAATTAAACCATAAAAGATTCTTCACACCCAAAGTCCCCTCACTTTTTTGACCTACACATAAACGTCCTAGAAACCCATGAAATTTTATGTTTGGCACACAAAACACCCTATAAGAAATGCCTGTGTATCCCTGTTAACTCCTTTACAACTGACGCGTGGATCCACCAAAAAGAAAGCCAATGAAAAGAGATAGAATTAATAAGTGTAACTCTCCGTAAAATAAATAGATGATTGATTTAAGTAATACATATTTATTTCTTTAAAATGAATGTTGAGTTTTAAACTTTATGAATATAAAAAATCTTATTAAAAAAAGTAATCTCACTATAATATCTGTTAAAAGAATACTTACTCATACTTTTAAAAAGTGTTTGTTTGGAATACTTTAATCCATCATAATGAGAAATAATTGAGTTAGGATATGTTTAGAAACATAAATAGCTGAGATATTATTTCTTAAGGTCAAAATGAATTTATTAATCAATAAAACAAGTACTCTTATTCGTATTACATGAAATATGAGACAGGAAAACAATCAAATGAACTCGAGTCACATTTTAAGATGTTTTTAATCTAAAATATTTTAAACTATCTTCAAACAATGCATACAAGTTATTCTTTATAATATTTTATTATTTTTTACAATTTCTTATATTTTTTTAAACTGCTAAAATATTTTCTTTATCCTAACAACTTTTTAAATAAAATTTATGTTCCCCCCTCAATATGAGGGGTGCTCCCCACCAATCTCTCATATCTCTCTCTAATATCAAATAGTAGATTAATTTACGTTTTAAGCTATTGGGCCAAAGCCCACCTGATGACTTTTGTATAAAATCATATCTTATTCACATTATAACCTAAGTGACACATCATAGAGATTAATAAACCTAATTCCTAGGGAGATTTTCCTAGGGTTTTGTGCTCTAAACTCTGTGTGTGAACATTTTGGTGCCCACTATGGGGCCTGGTAAAATGGATCCTACACTACCAGAACCCTAATCCTAATCAGAGAAAAAGTCAAGCCTCAGCCATGGTGAACACTCATAACACACGGCGAGAGGAGGACAATAGATACCAAGCCTCCTCCGATCATGAGGATCGGATACAACACCTTACCAACATTGTCGAAAACCTACAATGGATGGTTACCAATCTGCAACAGGAGAACGTGGAGCTTAGAAGACAAAAAAGAGGAGAGCACGAGGCTTCCAGTTATAACGTTGAACGATCCAATCACCAAAAGACCACAGGCCAACCCTCATACCAGACAGAGACTGCCAAATATAACCCTGAACTACCCTTCACCGCGCACCCCTGGACTGACCCGATCATGGAGGCACCTACCCCTCACGACTACAAACCCCCGGTGATCAAAAAATACGACAGAAATAGCGATCCCGAGGATCACCTTACCATTTACACCAATACCATGTTGGTAACAGGAGCCTCTGATTCACTATTCTGCTTGGCTTTCCCCACAACCTTGACTAAATCTGTGTTACAGTGGTTCTCCCATCTCCCTCCGAAAAGTGTCTCCAGTTTTTCTGACCTGAGCAGGAAGTTTCTTAGCCAATTCTCCACTAGCAGGGCTGTGTAACAGATGTCGCATAGCCTGGTTAATCCACGTCAACTTCCGAGAGAATCACTAAAGCAGTACATGGCACGTTTCTTCGAACAAGCCATCCAGATTCGAGACCTCAGCCCAGAAGTGGCTTTGCATGCCATTCAAACGGGTCTACGCCTAGGCAAATTTGCTGATTCCTTGACGAAGAAACCACCGTTAGACATGGATGACTTCCGTACTAGGGCCGCCAGATACATTGTTGTTGATGAACGTGAGGCTAACCGAACCAAGGTGATCAATCGGGTTAACCCCGCAGAGCGAAAAAACCCTCGTCACGAGCAAAGAAGGAGAAGCCCCAGAAGAAACCAAGATATCGGAGCTTACACTGCCCCCATTACATGGATTTCACACCGCTAAGGGATCTTCGTGACCGCATATTGCACGAAGTCTACAACACGGGGCTCCTACCTCTGCCCTTCCCCCCGGGAGACGGCCCTAAAGGGTCGGATACCTCCAAATTTTGCGAGTTCCACAGAGCCTTCGGCCATGCTACAGAAAACTGCTGATCCCTACGCAACCAAATAGAACATTTGATTCGCTAGGGGCATCTGGCAAGGTTTGTCGCGCGGGGAGGCAACAACCCTTGAGAAGTTTTTCAGAGAAGGGAAAGGGATTGCCCTAACCAGGTAGAACTCCAAACTTGAAACCACTCCCGAGCCCCTCGCTCCCACTCTTCCAGGCCTCGCTCTCGCTCTCCCAGGCTCCGTTCTCGCTCTCCCAGGCCTGTAGAAGAAAGGGGAGGCACACGGTGAATTATTCACACAATTTTAGGCGAATTCCCAGGGACCCAAGCACGTCAATCATGTCAGCCAGGACAGGTAAATGTGCTACGAGCATGTCCCAACTCAACTGTTATCACATTCGACAGGTCAAATTTCCCTAGGGGCGGACCAAACCGAGATGAACCCATGGTGGTGACCATGGAGGTCGAAGACTTTATGATCAAGCGAGTGCTTATAGACAAAGGTAGTTCGGCAGATATACTTTATTGGAAGGCGTTCCAGAAGATAGGTCTCCCTCTCCAACAACTATAAAGGTATAATAGTTCACTTTTTAGCTTCTCGGGTGATTCTGTGCAGGTTCTAGGATGTATAGACTTGAGGACCAGCTTCGGGAACGAAAGAGATTACCATGCAATATGGGTTAAATTCCTGTTCATAGACTTCCCCAGCTCCTACAATGCTCTGTTGGGCCGACCCTCACTCAACTCCTTAGGTATCGTCGTCTCGACTATGCACCTGACCATGAAATTTCCCCTCGGAGACGGAAGAGTGGGAGTTGTCAGAGTCGACCCCGAAATGGCACAGATGTGCTATCATGAAAGCCTCCGTCCCAAATCAGCTTTCATAATTGAAGAAGATATGGAGACAGGCTTTGATCCTTGGGATGTTCAGAAATATGAGAGACCCCAACCTGTAGAATCACTTAAACTTGTTCAAATCGGGTCTTCCCCTGGCCAATTCACACGGATCAGTGTAATTTTTGACCAACATTTTAAGGACGCCCTTATTAGGCTACTGAGGGAAAATGCCGATCTATTTGTATGAGACCCTGCCGACATGTCGGGCATCGACCCCAATACTATCTGCCACTCACTCAACCTTGAACAAGATGCAAAACCTGTGTCTTAAAGGCCCAGAGAAGATCTTGGCCGTGAATTTCATTTTGGAGGTTAAATACCCAACCTGGCTATCCAATGTGGTCATGGTAAAAAAGTCAAACGGTAAGTGGCGAATGTGTGTCGACTTTACCGATCTAAATAAGGTATGTCCCAAAGATCCGTACCCTTTACCTAGTATTGATAGTTTGGTAGATGGTACTTTAGGTTACAGGATGCTGAGTTTCATGGATGGCTACTCGGGTTACAATCAGATCCGAATGGACCCAAAAGACGAAGAGAAAACGACCTTCATTACCGGGGGGCTAATTTTTATTATCGGGTGATGCCCTTCGGCCTAAAAAATGCGGGGGCAACTTACCAAAGACTGGTCGATAAAATATTCATAAACCAAATTGGACAGAACATAGAGGTATATATAGATGATATGGTCGTAAAAACCAAGCAAGCTGAGTCACATGTACAAGATCTAGAAGAGACATTCGCTGAACTACGCAAGCACAACATGCGACTAAATCCTAAAAAATGCTCTTTTGGAGTCTAGGGGGAAAATTCCTAGGGTACATGCTTACTTATAGAGGCATCGAGGCCAACCCTAACCAATTCCGAGCCATTTTGGAGATGAGAAGCCCCTAAAACATCAAGGAGGTTCACCGCCTAACTGGGCAGATCACAGCCCTGTTCTGATTCCTTTCAAAATTCACCGAGAAGTCCATGCCATTTTATAAGGTGCTAAAAAAGACAGATACATTCGAATGGACCCCTAAGTGCGAACAAGCTTTCCATGATCTCAAAGTCTACCTGGCATCCCCCCAATTTTAACACAACCTGAGACAGGGCCAGACTTGATTCTTTATCTCTCAGCAGGGACGGAGGTAGTGAGCCCAGTTTTAGCACAAGAAGATGGCCCAATCTAGAAACCGGTATACTTCACCAGTAAAACATTGCAGGGGTGGGAAATACATTACCAGCGGGTGGAAAAATTTGCCTACAGCCTTGTTGTGGCTGCCCGGAGGCTTTGCCCCTATTTCCATAGTCATCAAATAGTGGTATAGACGGATCAGCCACTGGAAAGATTCTTCAGAGGCCCGAAATTGTCAGGCGCATGGTGTCCTAGCGATAGAATTATCCGAGTATGGCATTCAGTACGAATCTCAAGGACCTATAAAGGCCCAGGTCTTGGCAGACTTTTTGGTGGAATTAGGAGAGGATAAAGATGAATATGACGAAGAGCATGGCCTATGGACCCTCTCGGTGGATGGCTTCTCCAATGCTAAAGGCAGTGTAGCAGGTGTGGTCTTAGAATCTCCAACCGGGCTAGTTGTTGAAGAATCAGTGCAGTTCCGATTCAAGGCCAGTAATAATCAAGCCGAATATGAAGCACTCATTGCAGGGCTACAGACAGCTATTGACCTGGGTGCTCGATGCGTTCAGGCCAAGACCGATTCCCAACTAGTAGCTCGGCAAATTAAAGGAGCATACCAAACCAGGGATTTGACTTTAGCAAAATACTTGGCCCGAGTGAATGAAATAACCCAGAGCCTCAAACACTTTCAGATCGTTCATGTCCCGCGAGCAGCAAATGAACGAGCAGATGTCTTGGCCAAGCTTGCCAGCACAGTCAAAGCGGGAAATCTGAAAATAATTGTCCAGATTGTTCTAAAGGAACCTAACATCCAGGAAACACAGCATATTCTTCAAGTAAGTAAAGTTCAAATTGAAAATACGTAATAGTTAATTTTCTAAAATAGGGAATTCTACCAAAGGAGCGGCAACAAGCCAAAAAGTTACAGGTTCAAGCGGCCAACTACACCTTGATAGATGGACATCTGTACAAGAAGGGTTTCACAGCACCCTTCTTAAAATGCCTAAGTGAAGACCAGGCTGACTACGTCATGCGAGAGCTGTACTCAGGAATTTACGGTCTTCACGGGGGAGTCCAACCATTGGCTGCTCGTGTCCTCCGAGTAGGATATTTCTGGCCCACCCTTCGATCTGACTGTTCTAAATTGGTGAAAAAGTATGCTCTTGCCAGCGCAACACCAATAGGATCCACAGCCACCCGGAACCACTGCATGGAATCCTATCACCTTGGCCTTTTAATACTTTGGGGATAGACATTTTAGGTCCCTTCCCTCCTGGTAAAGGATAGCTTAAATTCCTCCTTGTGGCCATAGACTTCTTTACCAAGTGGATTGAAGCGGAAGCCCTGGCCACTATAACAGCAGCTAAAGTACAAACCTTCGCATGGAGGAACATCATTTACCGACATGGCCTCCCCCACACCATTATTTCTAACAATGGTCGACAATTCGTAGATAAGAACTTTGTAAAGTTCTGTGATAACTTAGGCATCAAAAGAAAGTTCTCCTCCGTAGAGCACCCACAAACCAACGGTCAAGCTGAGGTGGCAAACAAAGTCATCCTTCAGCAGCTTAAGAAATGACTCGGGCGGGCCAAAGGCCGATGGGCAGATGAGCTGCATGGAATGCTCTGGGCCTATCACACCACTCCATACCTTTTCACCCACGAAACTCCGTTCCGACTCACCTATGGAGCCGATGCCATGATACCCGTTGAACTAGGAGAACCCACTCTCCGACGGTTTAACTATGATGACGACTTGAACAATGCAAAGAGGAGAGAAGACCTAGACCTTATTTTAGAAGAGTGGGATATTACGTACGTCAAGATTCAAGCAGCCAAGCATAAAGTTGCTCAGAAATGGAATTCCCCCCTTCGACCCAGACCTTTCAAGAAAGGTGACCTTATCTTACGTACTGCAGACAACAACAGGAAAGCACGAGAAAATGGAAAGCTTGCATATTCCTGGGAGGGACCATATCGAATCAAGAAAATACTTGGAAAAGGCACATACCGTATAGAAGAATTAACAGGGAAGGAACTGCCTAGAACTTGGAATGTAACTCATTTACAATTTTACTTCAGTTGAATACTTTGTACACCT
Organism: Clitoria ternatea; assembly: GCA_037962975.1. NCBI lineage: Eukaryota > Viridiplantae > Streptophyta > Magnoliopsida > Fabales > Fabaceae > Clitoria > Clitoria ternatea. The sequence continues at coordinate 198,504,443 of CM075671.1, read as the reverse complement.
GGGCACTCTTTTTCCTACCTGAGGGCTTTTTCCCACTGGGTTTTTCCCTCAGGAGGTTTTAATGAGGCCCCTTATTCATATTTCAATAAAGACTTTCACACTTTTCAGTAAAAACAGAGTTAAAACATCATGAAAAGCCCAAGCATGGAATTGATCCCTCGGCATTTGATTTTTGAAGGCTTGAATTCATTCAAGTAAAGTCCGAGCGCGGAATCGATCCCTCGGCATTTGATTTTTGAAGGCTTAAATTCATTCAAGTAAAGCCCGAGCGCGGAATTGAACCCTCAGTATTCGATTTTTGAAGACTTGAATTCATTCAAGTAAAGCCCAAGCGCGGAATCGATCCCTCGGCATTCAATTTTTGAAGACTTGAATTTATTCAAGTAAAGCCCGAGCGCGGAATCGATCCCTCAGCATTCGATTTTTGAAGACTTGAATTCTTTCAAGTAAAGCCCGAGCGCGGAATCGATCCCTCGGCATTCAATTTTTGAAGGCTTGAATTCGTTCAAGTAAAGCCCGAGCGCGGAATCGATCCCTCGGCATTCGATTTTTGAAGACTTGAATTCATTCAAGTAAAGCCCGAGCGCAGAATCGATCCCTTGGCATTCGATTTTTAAAGACTTGAATTAGTTCAAGTAAAGCCTGAGCGCGGAATCGATCCCTCGACATTTGAGTTTTGAAGTCTTGAATTCGTTTAAGTAAAGCCCGAGCGCGAAATCAATCCCTCGGCATTCAATTTTTGAAGGCTTGAATTCGTTCAAATGAAGCTCGAGCGCGGAATCGATTCCTCAGCATTCGATTTTTGAAGGCTTGAATTCGTTCAAGTAAAGGCCGAGCGCGAAACCGATCCCTCAACATCGATTTTTGAAGGCTTGAATTCATTCAAGTAAAGCCCGAGCGCGGAATCGATCCCTTGGCATTCAATTTTTGAAGGCATGAATTCGTTCAAGTAAAGCCCAAGCGCGGAATCGATCCCTCTGCATTCGATTTTTGAAGGCTTGAATTTGTTCAAGTAAAGCCCGAGCGCGGAACTGATCCCTCGGCATTCGATTTTTAAAGACTTGAATTCGTTCAAAGAAAGCCCAAGCGCGGAATCAGTCCCTCGACATTTCGAAGAAACGAATCATCTTACTTATATAGTGAGCCCGGGCATAGGGCTAATCTCACGATCAAAGACTTACAAACCTAAGCGATATACGATAAAAAGAAAATTCAATTACCCTCCAATCAGACCAAATCACAGAAAAAGGGATGTACAGGTAAGACAAATTAATCTCATTAATCTTATATACAAGCATAAAGCAAAAAATAAAATGATCCCTCGAGGCTTCTCTACTTCAACACTCCTCTATCCTCATTTTCGTCCCCTTCCTCCCGCTCACCCTCCGCGTCAGGCAGAGAAACAATACGGCCATCTACAACTACTTTGAAGGGGTTGAGGCCTTCGACATTTAGTGTAACAATAGGATTCAGAATGGTGATCTGCTCCTGACACAGTTGGAATGCGCTAACATACTTCACAATAGTATCTCTCTCCACTACGATCATATTCTCTTCCATCTCCTTTTAAAGAACCTCTAGTTTCGATCGGACCACCTGCAGCTCCCTCTCCAGAACAAGACTTTTGAGTGATAAAGTGTTATATGTCTCCTCGACCTCTGAAACTTTCCTGTCCCAATAGGAACATCTTTCCTCCGTAGCTGATAGTTGTGACTCTACCCAATCTCGCCCAGCCCTAGTGGCTTTCAAATCTTCCTCAACATTAGCCAACTCTGACCTCACCGAATCCCGCTCCGCCTGAGTGGTGTTTAATTCCAACTCCGACCGTTGTAAGACCGATTTCATGTTGGATATCAAGTCTCTCGTATCCACAATACGGGTGGCATCTTTCTTCTTCCCCTCACGCAGTAACTCATTCTTTTTCCTCAAAGCGCCGCGTTCCCGAGTTAATGCTTCCACCACCCTGTCCCGATCAGCCATTTGTTTTTTGATAGCCCAAACCAGCAAAGTTGATCGGAGGTTGAACATCTGCACGGTTCGACACATGGACATAGGGTCGGAAGAGGCATATTTTTCCTCATCTTCCCCAAAATGGATGGTGTGATCCACAAATTATGAAATGGGGAAATCTTTGTCCCAAAGCGAACGAACTGGGCGCCTAACCATACCCACCAATCCATTGATTAATTCCTCCTCAGGACATTCAGTCAGGGCCACGTCACTCGAAAGGAGCCCGGCAATGCACTCCGTGGATGGGAAACGACCAGGCTCGGACATTACCCTCTTGTTTGATCCTGTAGTCTCCCCACTAGTTTCCAGGGTGGTAGTAATTCCCAATCCTTTTCTCCCTCGCCGATGGAGTCACCAGTAACCATTGGAGGAGGGCGAGACTTGGATGATCCAACATCCCCCACTACCACCGGGAGAAGTTTTGGTTTCTTAGCTATAACCCCCTCTGGATGCATCTCCTGGTAACGCCTCATTAAATCCTTAAGTGTCAACTTGCGAGGAGCCATGCCACCTGCCCACACGCACTCAATATATGATTAGAAAACACACAAAAAGGAAGTAGTTCAGTCAGTAATGGACGAATTTGCATTACTCTACAAGCTTTCATTATTATTCTAAGCGGGGAATCACTCAACACGAGTAGCATGCCCCTCGGCACGTATGATAAATTCCGAGCCTTACACGAAGCGAGACTTCCAAACATATGCACACACGAAACAGATAATAAACATAACAATTAAAAGTGCGGATATAGACTCGAGTTCCACAAATGTAGTGTTCATTAAAATCTTTTGTTCATCCATTACAAGCAAGAGATACATATTCAGAAAAACAATACAAAATACAAAAGTAACTAAGGGGGGAGTCAGCAGTCGACACATCAACAGTAAGGATCGGTGTGTCAGCAATCGAAATTGGTGTGGCAGCAGTAGAGGCCTCAGCTTCAGTTTCAGCATTTTCCTTAACACCAATAGCAGCATCAGCAACTATCTCTTCCTCATCTTCGGAGTCGGAAAGGTCCACTATCTTTCCATCCACTATAATGCGGAATGGGCCGACGCCTTCCAAGTTCAACTCCAAAATAGGATTCAGTAGTTGTATTTGCTGCTGGCAGAGTTTGAAAGCTGCCACATACTTCTCTGACACCTCTCCCACGAGAGAAGCCTTGTAAGACTCCTTCTCCACTTTCTCCTTTGCCAGAGCCGCCTCCGACTCTTTTAGTTTCCTCTCCACCTCTCCCTTGCTTCCACATACTAAGTCGTAAGCTTCCTCAACCGAGCTCAGTTGTCTGCTCAAAAGGGCGCACCGCTCAGAGGCAGTAACCAGCTTCTCCTCAGCCAGCCCTTGTCCTCTCTATGCCTCGGATAGCTCGGCCTTAGCCTACTTCAACTTGTTGGCCATGCCTCCAATTTCCTTTCAGGCACCTTCAAGTTGTAGGACAGAAAAATCCCGAAACTGCTGTAGCTGGCTGTTTTCCTGAAGAAGAGCGGCCCTCTCCGCCTTCAATACCACCAACTCTTTCTCTTGCTCAACAAATTTTTTCTCCATAAACCGGGTCATTGAAGCCGACCGAAGGTTGAACATCTCAACGGCCCGACACAGGGAAGTCGTGTTCGAGCCTTCGAACTTTTTCTCATCTTCCTTGAAAACTACGGTCCGATCCATAAAACCCGGCACAGGGAATCGAACGTTCCATAAGGACCGCGCAGGATTTTGGGTACTGGACAATGACCCATTCGCAAGGCTCTCCCACCTCCTATCTTCAAGCTCTATTGCACACACAAGAGTCGCGATAATCCGCTCTACCGACACCTTCTCAAGAGAGGCGATTCTATCTGGCCTCTGAGACACTCACCTCTAAAACTCAGGAATTTCTTCCTCCAACTCGGGGCTATCAGATACCATAATACGAGATGCCTTCACCCCTGGTTGGTCCTCAATGCACCTGGGGGAGACAGAACGGCTCACCCCAATCGCCTCTGACCCCGTCTCTCCTTGTAGCTGCCCGGCCCGGGACCTCTTAGATTACCGCCCCGCCTCCCTCTCCAACTGCGAGGAGGTCGGAACCACAGAGATTGGGACGGCATTGGTAATAACTTGGGCAGAACCCTTAGGGACAGTAGAGCCCTTGTCTCTCTGGGGCACTCTCTTGCTCCCGCCTGCTCTAGTGCCTTTCCCAGGATAGTGCTTCTTCAGATCCTTCATGGAAAGCTTCTCGGGAGCCATATCAGCTGCACAAGTAATGTACACTCAGTAAAACAAAAACACAAAGGGAGAAGCTGCAAAACATGAAACATAACAGTAATAAGAACTACTCTCACCTATCCAGGCATCGAGAGAATCTGAGTGAGGGGAAAGGGCAATCAGGGCCAGAGAGCTAAAGAAAATTCCCAAGTCGTTCGACAGAAATTTGGCATCAGTTTTCTCGAACACGCTCAGGTCGTCTCAAGATATACGAAATTGAACCAGATCGCGGGTCCAATACAGTGGAAAACAAGGTTGGGAATCAGGGTAATGTAAAAAATCTTCCCCAGGGGGATCCAGCCCCACTCAGATTTTGAAGAAGCCCATCTTCAAATTTTTATAGGACTGGTCAAACAGCCTAATAAGGTTACGATGAGCAACGCCGTTCAAAGAAATCCACCTCACTGGTGCCCCAGCTTTAGGGATTTTTGCATTAAAAAAATAAAAAAAGAGGGGAACTGAAGGGGTGCGATCAAAATGCTCGCACAGAATCTCGAACGCCCGCACAAACGCCCAGCCGTTTAGATGCAATTGGGTAGGAGCGATGTTCAAAGCACACAATATTCTGATTTGAAAATTGAAAAAAGGGAAGGAAAGGTGGAGTCGGGAAATGAAAGTCTCATACACAAAGGTAAAGTCCAACTCGCTGGGATCTCTATGCTCATGACAAACCCTATCAAGCTTGGAACAGCAAATGCACTCCACATTTTGGGCAAAAGTGTAGTGGTTAAAGGTCCCCGACACCTATAACTGGGCCACAGATTCTTCATTTTGAAGAGACGAAGAAACAAGCAACACCTCGTCTTTCACCCAATCATAATCTCCCTCCATAGATACACTACGCGACCCTCACAGACAAAGAAAACTTGAAACAAAGAGAGGCACTGACCTGGCAAAGAGAAATCCTAGCAATCTTAATTTTCTTTTCCTTTTACTGATTTTTCCTTTTCATTTTTTTTATCTCTAATCATCTATATTTTTTCTTATTAAATACACATACTAGATCTCACACATACATTCTCTTATATCATATACTCGTTAGTGAAGGGTATACATAGGTAAGAAGGTAAAAAATAAAGAGAAAAAAACAAAGAGAATCTGCACTTATATTTTGTTGCATTGAAAATGCTTGGTCACGAAAACATTTAAAAATACTTTTTTTGACGATCAATAAATAATTTCATTCAACCAACAATAGGAACAAAAATTGGATGAAGATAACACATAGCCTCCAAGAGCAATTCCTGAATCTAGTCATAATCCAAATAAGAGAGATAATTTAGTAAAACAATAAGTTAAACCATTACATGACCTCTTCACATGCGATAACTTAAAAGTATATAATCAAGTAAAGGAGCACCATTGTGAAGGATTATATGAACCAGGGTTGAAAAGGAATTTCAAACCTTCCAAGCATTTACCAAATTAAGACAATCAATTTCCAATTCCACTTGGAAAAAGCATAAATCAATTATAAGTTATATCACCCACCTCCAAGCCTTAGTCTCAGATATTGTAATATTAAAACAGTCCTCTATAAACTTGGTTGCTACTACTAACATTCTACCCTTACAATCCTTAGCTACTATACTAAAACTCCATTCCCACAAATTATTTAATTCTCTAATAGATGCATCAAATTAATTTTAATACCAATCACATGGAATAGTTAATGTGGACATACCCAAGGAAGACCCTCACACTACATTGGAGAAAGGACTTGAAGCATATAGAGGTTCCCTCACAAGGGCAAAGACCAAACGGGCCAAAGAGAGCATTCATAAAGCCCTTTTCTCTTTTCTCTCTTCTAGTAGGCCTAAGCCCAATAAGGAACCTATGAGGATCTATATGTACTTTGCTTGTAATATACTTCCTAAATAGTTTCTCTAGGTTTATAGGATAGCTTTGGGCCTTACAAGGTCAAATGGGCCACTTTTGGGCCTTGTACTTTCCCTTTTGGGCCATGTATAGGCCATTTGTTCATCTTTTCTCTTAATGGGCCTTGGATCCATGACCAAGCCCATCTAGCTAGTCCTTGGCCGAAATTCCCATGGCCTATATAAGGGCTTCTCCTTTTGTAATCAAGCACCATTAATTCATTTACAAAATTTGAGAGCACTTAAGTGTTTCCTAGTGAGAGATTCTCTTCCTTCTCTCTAGAATTTGAGAGCTCTCTCAAGCTCTTATCCAAGGGGTTTCTCCCTCCCTTGGTGGTGAGTGGAGTTATCTTCCTCCACCTTAGGAAGTGGCCTCCAACCTTTCCCTCTCCTCTTTTCCAAGCCTTCCTCCATTGTCCACCTTCTCTCCTTTCCATTTCCACTCTCTTTTCCTTTGTTTTTGCGTCAATCTCTTCTAGCTTTAGGCTTTAGTTTTCGGTTTCCCTTGCCTTGAAGAAGAAGTTCTCAAGCTTACTTTGAAGGAAGATAGGAGAAAGAACTCTAGATCCATCTCTCTTCAAGAAAGTGCATGAAAAGCCTACATCAATAGTTCAACCATCCAATGAAGTGAATGACTCCCCCTATACGCTGGTACTCACAAGTACCCTTGGATACACGTAAAGCATGCCCAACTTGAGTCATTGTACATTGATAATCTAACAACACATCTTCATTCACAAACATATTTCTACGCCTCCAAATAGCCCAACAAAAGATGGCTATGATATTTAAGACCTCCTTATCCAACGTGTCAGTAATTTCCAAAACCCAATCCAAGGAATGATCATGATTAAGACAATCTATTCTCAAATATAAAGATAAGTCAAACCAAATAGGTTGCACTTGGGACATGAAATTGGTGCATGAAAACTAGTCTCAACGTTACTCTAACACAAAGGGCATAAAGACTCTATGGATACCCCACGTTTAGCCAAACTGACTTAACTAGGACAATGTTATTACAAGCCCTCCAAAGGAATTCCTTGCACCCTCAAATCAATTTTCACTTCTTTGCCAAAGCAATCTCATTTGAAGTTTAACCAACCACTAAAAGATAACATTGCAACAATTTGCTTATAGGCATCATTTACAAAATACACCCTAATATTGTTACCATCCCAAATTAACTCATCCTTACAATTTCTACTTGATAAACGAATAGAAAGTACCTTTTTTCACTTCAAAGGCTATAAACACTTAGAAAATAAGCTTACTCTTCTATTGGTAAAGGTCATGATCAATCAAATCCACCACTTCAATCCGAACACTATGAATTCTGAAATCACTACTAGCCAGAACCCACATACCATTCCAAATTCTCACCTTCTCCCTGTTTCTCACTCTCCATAAACTTCCACATTTAATAGTCCCATGATCATTAAAAATACTCCTCCAATAATAGCTTGGCCGAACCCCTACACATAAGTATCCCAAGCATCAACTCCTTTAAAATACCTTACTTTTATAGCTTTAGTCAAAAGTAGATGATCATTTTTCAGCAACTGCCACTATTGTTTTGCAAGCATAACTTGGTTAAAGGCCTTAAAAATTCCAGAACCAAGATCCCTTTGTACCTTAGGCTTAGCTAGCCTTCTCTATGACATCCAATGAATAATGTTTTTCCCTGGATCCCTACCCCAAAAAAATCTATTTATCATAATTTCAATTTGAGTACTAAAAGAATCAGGCAGAGCATAACAACTCATGACATAAGAGGGAATTTCTTGGGCAACGAACTTAATCAAACCCCACATTCCTACTCTTAATAGGATTTTTTTCTTTCCACACCTTTAATTTCTTCCATATTTGCTCCCTAACGAAACTGAAAGGATCAGACTTATTTGTTTCAATAATGGTTGGTAAGCCCAATTACTTATCTCAACTTTCTATAACCTTAACACCAAAAAGAAATAAGCTCATTTATCCAGAAAGTAGGAAAATTTTAGCCAAACAAGAGCTAAGATTTGTCAAGATTGATCTTCTAACCAACTCCTCTCTCAAAAAATGATAACACATCTAAAATCACTTGTGCTTCCTCAGCGCTATAAAAAATAACATTATCATCTACGAAGAACAAGTGTGAAATAATTGAGGTTGATTGAGCAATCCCCAAACCATAAAAAGAACCCACAAATAACTCTTTCATCAAAAAAGATGAGAAGACTTCTATACATAAAATGAATAGGTAGAGAGATAAAAGATAACCTTGTCCAAATCTCTTTGTAGACTAAAAATCCATTTGAAGATGATCATCAAATATAAATATTTTAATAACTAGTTAAAATAGTAAATATATTTTAACTTCTACTAATATCTTATATATAACATATTAATGTATTTATTTCATCTGATTTATTTAAAAATATGCGCGCATTATAAAATATTTTAAAATTGATATTTTTATAATGAAATTTATATTTTTTATTTACATATTTTAAAATATATAAACATATTCTCACCTTTATACATATTATTAAAATGGACCCAATCCCATCTAACAAGTGATTGTTCTAAATCAAACATGTAATTTCAATTGTGAATATCAGAAAGTGTAATAACGTTTAATTTCATTAGGCTAATTAAGCTGGGGTCAAATGGAATATACATAAGCAGCAAAAAAAAATAAAGGGATAGAATATACATATAAACAATATAGACCGACTCTCTAGTTATGAATCTATAGAAAAATCAAAACCCAGAAATTAACTGGATCATATTAATTTAATATCACGATAATATAAATATTTAAATTGTTACTAATTAAAAACGTCTTACATAGACAAGTTAGGATTAAATTACACAATACAAAATAATACTCTTATACTCCTAATAAATCAAAAGAATGGAGTAGCGAATCCACTAGGCTATGACGCCATAAAAGATCTTTGACTTGGCCTAAAATAATAGTAATATGTTAGTTGCGTCTCGTGGCACGTACACTGCACACACCGTCGTCCTTGGAAGAAAACAAAGCAAAAGCGACAATAAAAAAGGGAGCGTTTCATGCAGAAAAAAAAAAAGAAACTTTTGATTTCGAAGGAGTTCGTTGATTCTGTCGTTGTCGCACCACTCAGCGTTTTCTCTCTTTCCCCTCTTCGTATATTCATAGCTAGGGTTTCCCCCAATGCCGCTGGATCCCGCCGAACCAGAGCTCGACGATCCCGACATCGAGTTCGTCGAGGTCGATCTTACCGGTCGCTATGGTCGGGTCTGTTTCACCTTCCATTCAATCTCTTGATTATTAATTTATTCATTTTTTAAAACTAATTATTACTCGCGTTTGCAATTTATTAATTGATCTGATTTGGTTATTTTCTGGATTGTGCAGTACAAGGAATGTTTAGGGAAAGGCGCTTTCAAGAAAGTGTATCCTTTCTCGTTTCTGAATTTTGCTATTTTCAATTAATAAATTTCAATATGGATTCGTTTTTGGGTGATAAAAAATTTCGTGGATTGTTTGTTTGCCCCCTCCTTAACAGTGATATAATGAAAAATGTAGATATCGGGCGTTTGATGAGTTGGAAGGAATTGAAGTGGCTTGGAATCAGGTAAAGGTGCTGGATCTGTTACGTAACTCTGTGGATTTGGAGCGTCTTTATTCTGAAGTTCATTTGCTCAAGACTTTGAAGCATAAGAATATAATTAAATTTTACAATTCCTGGGTTGACACCAAGAATGAGAACATCAACTTCATCACTGAAATTTTCACCTCCGGAACTTTGCGCCAGTGAGTGTCTTTTCTGCTCATGTGTCTGTTTTTCCTGAGTTTGATGAGGTTTTATGTTCAAGGTTTGACTTTGTTACTTTAGGTATAGGAAGAAACATAAGCATGTTGATTTGAGAGCCCTGAAGAAATGGTCTAGGCAGATTTTGGAGGGCCTTGTATATCTTCACAGTCACAATCCACCGGTTATTCATCGGGATCTTAAGTGTGACAACATTTTTGTCAATGGGAATCAAGGCGAGGTGAAGATTGGAGATTTAGGATTGGCAGCTATACTTCAACAGGCCAATTCAGCTCACAGTGTCATAGGTATAATTTTCATGTGAAATTATTACATGTATTATGCTTTTCTTGTGTGGACTACAGTGGTAAACTAAACATGATAGTGATTGAAAGCATTTGTAATTCTTATAATGAACTTAGGTACCCCGGAGTTCATGGCCCCAGAACTTTATGAAGAGGAATACAATGAACTTGTTGACATTTATGCTTTTGGCATGTGCTTGCTAGAGTTGGTAACTGTTGAATACCCATATGTGGAATGTGCCAATGCTGCTCAAATATACAAGAAAGTGACATCTGTAAGTGCTCTGTTTTCAAAATGTTAGGACTGTGTACTTATCATGTGACGTGTAGCTGGTATTAGTGTTATTCGATTTCATCTAAATAGTGGTAGATTGTGATGTTTGCCAAACCTTTGGGATAGTATAATGATCTATGCTTCAACTTGATACGATCATAAGACTGCTTCTGCTGCTACTACTGCAACTAAGATGTAACATCATGAATTTCTTTGATTGAAATTGTTTTGAACTACTCAATTATACTATCCAAATTATACTGCACTTTTGTCCCATTGGTTCTTTTCACCAGTCAGCCAGTCAAAAGCATTGAAAGTATAACGAACCAGAGCTGAGCAGATGTTCATTATAGTTGGAATTTCATAGAATTTGGAGGGAAGGTAGATGCAAATATAAAACTAGTGAACTTAAGAAAATTAGAAAATCCTAGAATATCTGAATTGATGTTTTTTCTTCTCCAGTTCTGCACCTGATTTTTTTGTTAGCTTTTAGGGAATATTGGTTATTGGTTAATATAGCATACCTTCTTTGATAAAATCATGTTAGGTTTTAGATATTTTTATGTATGAAATTGCTTGAGGTATGATCTGCCAGTTTCAAGTGGACTTCAGAAATGGCTGGATTATCCATTAGGGTTGTACATGTAAGCTTTAAAAAAAAGAAAATCATTGTAGAAATTTTCAACTCAAAATATAAATGGTACTCCTGGTATTTTAGGGCTTACCTCGAGTAATTAAGGAAACATTTTACAGTTCTATTTTCTGTTTTCATTTATAATTGCAAAAATGCTCAATTGTTTTCACATTGTTTACTTTCTTTTCACTTTCTCTTGTCCAAATATTTGGAAACAGGAAACAAAACAAAAAGCATGGTGATTTTATAATTATTTGAGAAACCATAAATAGTGACCGAACGTTTTTCTTGAAAAATGCTGGTCCTTATTGTCTTTTGTCATCTTCATGATTAATTGATTATTGTTGTTTCTTTTCCTGGTAGGGAATAAAGCCAGCATCATTGGCAAAAGTGACTGATCTTGAAGTGAAAGCATTTATTGAAAAGTGTATCTCTCATGTTTCTGAACGGGTGTCTGCAAAGGATCTCCTGATGGATCCCTTCCTTCAGTCAGATTATGATAGTGAAAGTGTAGGTCGATCTTCAAGATCTCAAACTCATCATTCAGGTAAATGTAGTTTGCATACAAATTCCTTAATTAACAATTTTCTTTTGTTTACCTTCTGATGTATCAAATGTAGGAAATAATTCTCCTAATCAAGCTACTATAAAAAATGCTGAGCATAATACTTCTGAGGCAAGTAGGGAATTCAGAGTGGAAGGTCAGAGGAGAGATGTCAATACAATATTTTTAAAACTGCGGATTGCAGATTCCGCAGGTCTTCTCTTTCAGTTTGATTTTTGTTTTTTTTTTCTCGAAGAGTGTCTGTCTATTTGCTTTCATTGGTTCTGACGTTTAATTTGTGTGTAGGTTATATTCGCAATATCCACTTTCCTTTTGATATTGAAGCAGACACCTCAATCTCTGTGGCTAGTGAAATGGTTGAAGAGTTGGAACTTACTGATCAAGATGTTACAACTATTGCTGAGATGATTGACTCAGAAATTAGATATCACATACCTGGTTGGCATCCAAGTGAAACTCTTATTGACATTAATTGTCAAGATTCAGGTTGTGCCTCTGAAACTGGGCCTGAGGTCTCTTCCATGGCAAATGATTCCATTTCTTCTCCTGGTAGTCTTGCATTAGAAATATTACCTTCAGGTCGTAAGTACTGGTCAGACTCACCAAAGGGATTGGGTGCAAACTCTCCATCTCGGCTTGCTGCTTCGAACTTGTCTTATGAAGCTGATGCAAATGGTTATATTTCCGATGAGCAGGAACCTGATGATCAGATCCGTGCTGAGAAGGAATGTGATGGGCCCGCTGATTTCCCATCCAGTGATAGAAGTATTACATTGGAAACCAGTGGAAAACCTTCTCAGGAAGAAATTGGAAGTTCAAACAATTCTGAAATAGAATCCATTAATCAAATATCAATAGAACTGGAAAATTTGTTGGTTAAACAGAGAGAGGAGTTAGATGAACTAAAAAGGAAACACAAGTTAGCTGTCTCAGATCTTTTGAAGGAACTCTCTTCAGAAATGCGCCAGAAGGTCCTAAATATGTGTAACCTGCAGATGCCTGATGGTGAAATGTAGGGTGACCTTTACCCCTTTGTTCGTCTAAATGTCCCTCTTAGAGGCGCCCTTCTTCATTTAGAAAGTTGAATACTGGAATGAAATTCTGGAGTTGAAATCTCCTTGCATGTTACTTGGAACTTGCACAGGTTAATATTATAGGTTCATTATTCATGCTCAAGAGAGATTAGTTTTTTAAAGGGATAAGTTTTCTTGGCAGATGATGTCAAGAGGAAATGCCATAGTCATCTTTGCAGGGGAGATTTCGTTGAGGGAAGGTTCAACGTCCTATTTAGCTTGGAAGACTCAACGCTATTGCTGCATTTACCCTTGAAGCGTGGGGTTGAAGTGAGAAATTACCTTTATAGGTCATAAGACTGGATTATATCGATTTCATTCCCGAAGCTCGTCTGTATGTATATAGGCTGATATAATTCATTAAACTATAGAAAATGTATAGTTGTACATATGATCACTGGAAATTTGGATTTCTTGTTTTTGAGGTCAAATACTGGAAATTTGAAGTCGGTTCTTCCCCTGGATTATTTTTCCATTACTCCGTCAAAGTAATCTTATAATTTTGGTAATTACCTATTTGTGTTTGGTGTTGTATTTGTAAACTTGATTTAAAAGTTTTTTGTCTTGTAAAATTGATTCTTTTTTACAATTGAACTTGAAGTAGTTTATTTTTAATAATTTGTTTTAAAAATAATTTCTTAGGACATTTCATTGTAAAACTCTTAACTCAATGTAAAAATTATATTTTCTTTTTTCACTTTAATTTTAATGTGCTTTTGAGAGTAAGTTTGAATATAGTCTGTTGTAATCAAATATCGATGTGTTTTCCGAAGTCACGTTTCTAATTTAAAAGTTTTATTATGGTTTTATCATGTGGTATCTTTGTTAGCAATTCCTATGCTTCATAAAATGGTAAATAGTAAACAACTTCAAGCTGAATTGCTTTCTACTAGAAAAAAAATATCAGTGAACTGCTTCATTCTTGAAAAGAAACAATTGAACAGTTTATTCGGCCCAAATAAAATTTTAAGTTTATGGATCTATCAAAGTTAAGCTCATAAAAGGAGTTAAATTTTTTAGGATAAATTATCTAATTCGGTCTTTGACCAAAAAAAAAATTATCTAATTCGGCTATGTTTAACCCAAAAAAGAAAGAAAAATACGTAGACATTTGTTTTTTCCATCGTACACATCACTTGACATTAACTTTGACCCGTCCGTAATTCGTAAAAAGGATGAAAATTTTATTTTAAATTGAGATTATATACATGGAGACATATGCATTATGAAAATATAGTATTTTTATTTGAAATTGTAAAAAGATAGTATTGACAAGCATTGAACCTAGGATTCTAACAAAAAAATATACAACTCCCATTATAACAACTTTTTCAATTGATATATATATATATATATATATATATATATATATATATATATATATATATATATAATCTTTAAATGATATATGATTCAACAATATCAAAAATCGATTTAGTGTGGTTCCCTTTTAGATTCATTATATCTGATCATGCACGAGTTTTTATAAACCTAACATTTATGATTGCCCATTGTCATGTTCGAATCATTATTTCTCGTTATTCCCTATTTAAATATATTTTATTATAGTTGTCCCCTTCTAGATATATCATGATGACCGTTAAAAACTCATTAATACAAATTTGAATCATATCTATTATTAAAGTTTAACATTACAATACTAAGAAAAATAAAATTTGGAATTACTATTTGGTTTCCAGTTTTTAAAATATATCTGATAACTAATATGGTACAATACCAACATTATATAACTCAAGCATATGATTAACTCTTTAAATTATTACTGTAACATCCTATTTTTAGAATTAAATTATATTTATGCTTTTGGTCCGATTTCAGATAGTTTAGGGGCATATTTTAGTTCTTTTATGAATTATCTTGAGATTAATAAAAAAATAGTGTTAGATTCTGGTTAGAAAAGTATATCTAGATTTTAGTTTCAACTTGTTTACATAGTCAACTATAGCCTAAAGGTACTAGTTATCTAGCCCAATTAATTTTAAAAACTCAAAACACTCTTTTCCTTTCACCCTCTCACTTCCTTCCACGTCACTCTCTCTATTCCCTCCTAACCGCATGTTATTTCTCTCATATCCTCACACCACTACTCACTTATCTCTTCCTTCCTCTCTCAAAATTTTGTTTCCATCTCTCTCAAAACACAAACCCACTCTTCTCTTCTTTCCCTCCATCACCTATAACAAATTCCTCTTCTTTTCTCCATCACTAATTTGTGGTTCCTCTTCATTACTTCACCAACTTCTTCATTCCACTAAAGCAAAGGGAAAACTCTTTATTCCTCTCACCTTTTCCCTCACATACAAAGGTAATCACTAAGAACCATTTCTCTCCAATTTTGTTTGACCTAGGTTTTTGGTTCTACTACCCATGTGGTAATTTGTTCCAATTCTTGAAATCAAACCCTTTCCTCCAAATTCATGTTTGTAAGAGTTTATGGTATATGGCTGTGTGAACTTTGGATGTGTTGTGTGTAGGTTGGAGCTAGAGTTAAAAAGAGGTCTCACAGAACCTCTAAGGTAAGGAAGAGGAGATAATATGGTGAATGGGTAGAAAATAGATAGGATTATGAGTTTGATTTTAGAATAATGTTAGATTTTACCTATCCAAGAAGTTGCATGAAAGGTGTTTGTGAAAATGTGTAAATGACATGAGAAAATGTGTCTGAACATTTTTTGGTAAAGTGTTTGTGTGTAATGACCATATGTAGATTGATGATTTAAGGTATTAGTACGTGAAGATTGAAATTGTGGTTGGTATGATGAAATTGTAGAAGTATATGAATCACGTTGAGTTTGTGTATTGAATGGCTTGATATGTGTAGGATTGTTTAATGTGGTATGATTGAAGTTATGAAGTAATTATTTAGTTGTGTGAAATAAGCATATAGAGTTATTACATGGTGAAAAAGTTAATATATATATATATATATATATATATATATATATATATATATATATATATGTAAGTTAGATTTGACAAATTGATGGTTTGAATGAAAATTATGAAATTGATGAATATATTATATATACACACTTGTTGATAAATGCATATGGAATGGCTTAATTGAAGTGTATGCTGATAATATTCATATATTATTATAATTTTATTGATATTAATAAATATGTTACCAAGAATCAAGAATAAACAAATAAATAATATAATTATTCTATCATGGATCTTACATCATTTCTATTTGATTATGGATCATTCACTCAGATATTTAATTAATATCATCTACGCTGATATATTTAATTTATCATTCATGCGGATTGTTATCCATAATTTAATATTTATTCATAATATAAAACTAAAATGAATTATTTATTCACAGTTAATTTTTCATTCACGTGGATATATTTAATTTATTATTCACCATTAAATTATTTATTCAAAGGATTATCATTCAGGTCCAAAATCATTTTAGTTATATTTAATTATGAATGATTGACAATATATAAAGAAGTTTTTCATCTTTCATACATATAATATTTCTTCATACTCTCCTTTATTAAGTTTCTTGTTTTTTCATCATAAACACATATGACTCAATCAATCTCAACCATTATCCAGACTCCTAACCGATTGATTGTAAACGTTCATGTACTCCGATTACGGTAGGTAGCAAGATCAATGGTGTCATTTTCAATGGAGATGGATCTTTCAAGATGAAGAGGTAAGTTGTTTTCATCAATTTCTTTTTTAAAAATTTTATAAGTTTCTTTTACAATGTATAACTTTGTTACACGTTTCTATTCCAAATTGAAGAGAACAAAACTTACAACATGATTTATTTTCAAGTTGAAGCAAATACTTAAAAGTTTCATACTACTTCCCATTCATATTATTTTTTTTATGGTAAACGGTGAGAGGGAGAAGGAGAAGGAGAAGGAGACCGTGAGTTAGAATGTCCAACACTTTTGACAAAAACTAAAAAGATATAATTATAATCAAGTTTATTATATATAAAATTTTAATAAAAATATCACAAAACAAAACTAAAAACCATATATTTTAATACTCTAAGCTAAAAATAATTTAAATAATATTATTAAATTCAATATTATTATTACATAATATACTTTTTAAAAATATAACATTATTTATTATTAATTGTAGCACATATTTATCAAACACATAATATTCCATAACTCTAAATATATAGTAAAATTGCTAAAAAGTTGACTGCATCATGATGTTGAAAATTACATTTAAGGCATGTAATGAATAAATAATTTTAGAAATGATATTAAATGTTATATTATTATACACACAACTTTTTTATAATTATAAATAGAATATTAGAATATTAAAAGAAACTTATCATATTCAAGTTTATTATACATTATATAAATATAATATATTTTATTAAAGAAACTACTCCAAAAAATTATACTAATTAAAGAAAGGTAATTATTAAAAATATAAATAAAAACAAGTTAATATATATCCTAAACAAAATTATTTATCATATTTTTTTGGGAAAATTTTAGTTTTCAAACTTATTTTAAAGAAGAGAAATTTAAATATGTATTCTTGTACATATGAAATATCACTGATAACATAGATTAGTTAGCTGAGGTGTTAAGTTGAAGCGTTAGAAAATATAGCGGCACTATATTTCAATATAAAAACTTTAATTATCACTTGTCTGATTTTATCGAGTAAGGTATATAAAAACAAAAAAAAAATATTACTAACACGTATTTCATATGATAACTGGCGACCACAAGAATACAAATTAACAAAAATTATAGCGACTAAAGTCTAAAGCCAATTATATTGAGTGTTAGTCGTTGGGGTGATATTCAACATATTTCACTGGGAACATTAAATTTAGAGACAGAAAAAATGTCCTATTATCAACTACAACTCATGGAAAAAAAACACAATAAGCAGAACTAAATACTTATCCAAACTAAGAGGTCAACACATATTTTACTCATTATGGAACGTATAATTAAATAATGAATTATTTTAAATTTATTCATATTTAAAATATCAGTCCAATAATTAAATTTTAAATGTTTACATCAAATAAATAATGTGTATTTTTTAAATTTATCCATATTGAAAATATTTTTATTTTCAATTATTACTATTCATAAGCTTTAAAGTAACAAAATTCACAGTAATATTAACATGATTTTAAAATTATTTATTCGTTTACATTTTAAAATTTTGATATATATATATATATATATAGATTATTTTTTATTGTATATTTTATAGTGAAAATTGAGGTTTAAACTTAGCATCTCATTATACTTTTATTGTATACAAAAAATATTATATTCAATTGGTAGCGAATAAAAATTTATTGAATAGAATAAATGAATAATTAAAGTAAAATATCTAGTATAAATATAAAATTGACCATGTTTAAGTATATTGAATAGCGAATACATTATTTGTTCAACAGAATATAAAAATAATAAAGTTTAGTACCATCTTGAATACAAATAGTAAGCAATTGCAGATAGATAATAAAATAATTTCAAATGAAGTTATAGACGGACTACTTCCTCTAATTTTATCTGTTAATACATATTGAAAGCAGATAAAGCCTTTCTTAGATTGCCACATCTTTGATTTCACTAGACAAAGATACTACCTATCTCTAAGGGATGAGTTTTGACAAACTAATATTTTAGTTTAATTAAAAGGCACTATTCAAGTATGAAAAAATGTTTGTTATCATCATCATGTTCATGATCATGATCTTTTGACAAAATCATCATGTGCATTATCAAAGAAGGAAACGGCCTAAATTATTTCTCGTATAATTAGTTGATTTTTAGTTATTTTCTTGTTTCTCTCACGGTTTCTTGTAACATTAATCAATACTAGACCTACTACAATGGGTTTCACTTTGATTTTCTCATAATCTTGCACTAGCACATTGAGACAATTAAATTTAGCCATGGTCCATAGCCTTGCCAATTTAATCTTAGATTCAATTTTAGTGATTTGTTCCGCCTATAGTAAATAGTTAGTTTTAACTCAGATAAAGGAGGAGGGTTTTGTTAGATTTTAATAGTCAATGTAAAACTTGTCAATTTCTTCATGAACACATATTAATGATGTTATAGTGCTAATGCTAGGTTGTTGCCTAGAAACCATGTACTGGATGGCTGGAGGACAATGTCAAATGAGCTAGAGCTGCTACGTAGACGTCCAAATATTGTGTTAAATAAGCAAAGGTTCTTGCATTTTCATGGACGGATGCTGGTAAAGAAATTGGTCTAAGATAACAAGTTTCAAGTTGGCACATGGAATATTGAGTCAATGTCAACGAAATATATGGAGGTTGTTGACATATGATGCAGAGAAAAATTAATATATTATCTCTTTAAGATACTAAATGGGTTGAGGAGAAGGTCAAAGAGCTCTTAAGTTTTGGTACATGAAAGGTAAGGAATATGAATGAGCTAGGTATCTTGGTGGATAAGAAATGGAAAAAAATGTAGTAGAAGTGAAAGGGATCGAAGATAGGATCTTATCCTTAGGAATGATGGTTAGTAGAAAGACCATCCACATTATAAGCACCTATACCCCCTAGGCAGAAATGGATTCGCAACTTAAGAAACTATTTTAAGATGATTTGGGGGAATTCGTTAGGAGCATTCCAAAGAACAAGAAAGTTTTCATTAGCGGCAATCTTAATGGTCATGTAGGGAAAAAGGTTGGACAATATGCGGAAGCTCGTGGTGGTTTCGGGAACCTTAATGAAGAAGGACAATCTCTCCTTTATTTTGCTTTAGCTTATAATGTCAAGTTTTTCAATACTACCTTCGGTTCCAAATTAATTTCACACATATTAAGAATAGTGGTTGGAGATAGTTATTTGCATTAATGTTACCATATATTTGATTTAATTTTATAAAATACCCTTAGTATCATTATTACATAAAGAATTAGTGGCCTGGAAAATATTTATAATGAGGACATATTTGGTAAACAAGTATTTAATGATATTGGGAAAGTCTAATTTTGTTTATATTAAGGGACCAAAAAATTCCACTAAAATTTACTTATATTTAGAACCTGAGATTGTACTTGTTTTTAAAAAACATGAGGAACATTTAATTACATACAAGAGAGAAGCCTTTAGAACACATTGATTTCTTTTTGGTGAAAAATCTAATAGAAGGCTTTGTAAGGATTGTAAAGTTATTCTTGAGAAAGATGTTACTACCTAACATGTGGTGTTGGTTATGGATGGGCTTATTAAAGGGCCAAAGGCAAGGTGTCAACAGGTAAGGAATCCTAGGATTAGGTAATGATAGTTAAAGGGTGAGAAACAAGTGTTCAAAATGGATTTGTTAGGTGAAGGAGAATAGGAGTTACAATGGCTCATGACACATAGGAGGAGAAGACCAATAGTGTAAGAAAGGTTGCCAAAGGTTTTTTAGGGGAATCAAGAGGCTTTGAACCTACGAAAAAGGAAAGATGATGGCGAAATGAGAGTGTGCAAGAAAAAGGTTAAAGAGACATGAAAGTGTTTCTAATACATATATTTGTGTGATAATGCTAGAATTAAGATAGGTATAAGAAGGCCAACAAGGAGAGGAAAAATGTAATGGTTAAAGCTAGATCCAAATCTTTTGGAGAATTTTATAAAAAGTTGGAAAGGAAACAAGGTGATAGTAGGATTTGTAAAATTACATTGAGTAGAAAAAGGAAATTAAGAAATTTAAACCAAGTTATATGTGTGAAGAACAATGAAAAAAAGTTCATGGTTACAAACACATATATAAAAAACAACGGGAAAGTTATTTCTATCAGCTTTTCAATGAGTGAGCTGGGCAAACTAGTTTTATGCATGACATGACTAGCCTGGAGGAATATATAATTGGACTTTTTACCATAGAATTAAGGTAAGTGAAGTCAAACTAGCCCTTAGGAGAATGAGCAACAAGAAAGTTGTTGGGCTAAATGGTGTACCTATTGAATTGTGGAAGAGTTTAGGGAAGGAGAAACTTATCTGACTAACAAAGCTCTTTAATGAGATTTTGAGGTCTAACAAATGAGATATCTAATGATGTGAAAACTACTAAAGGATTAAGCTAACAAATCATACTATGAATCTTTGGGAAAGAGTAATAACATGGGTTAAGCATTAAAACAACTACCATAGAAGCAAATTGATTTTATACTAGGACGTCAACTACATAAGTCATTTACCTTCTTAGGGGTTAATGAAATAATATTGGAGTAAGCAACGCGAGCTACATGTGGTTTCTATCAACTTGGAGAAAACATATCATTGGGTTCTGAGAGAAGTGTTGTGGAATGCCTTGGAGAAAAATGTGTGTATATGGCATACATCAGGGCTATAAGGGATATGCATGACAACAAAATTACTAGTGAAATGTGTGTATGTGTATGCATGCTTTTTGTAGATAATGTAGTTCTTGTAGTCGACTTAATAAAATAGATTAATTCTGAACTAGAGATATAACGGTAGTCTTTGGAATCAAAAGGTTTTCGATTAAGCACGAGTAAAACAAAGTATATGCATTGTGAGTTTAATAGGATACAAGTTAATGACAACTTGGAGGTGAAAATTGGATATGAAGTTATACCTTAAGTGTTAAGGTTCAAGTATTTGAGTTCGATAATACAAGATGGTGTTGAAATTAACAAAGATGTTTCTCATAGGATACAAGTTGATTGGTCAAAATAGAGAAAAGGTTCAGGGGTCATGTGATTGAAAAGTACCAGAAAAACTTAAAGAAAAGTTTTGTTGAACTTCTATAAGACTGATAATGCTTTATATGAGTGGATGTTCTATAATGAAAGGATAACATGAACATCAATGGGGATAGTTGAGATGAGGGTGTTGAGGTGGACGTGTGGCCACACAAGAAAATACCAAATTTGTAACCACAGAATTTGAGATCGTGTTAGTGCAACATCTATTAAAGAGAAAATGATTGAAAATCATTTAAGGTGGTTTGAGCATGTACAAAAAATACCTTTTGAAAGCATTTGTTTGGAGGGTTCAACATATGTTTGAGAGCTTTATGAATAAAGGTAGGGGAAGATTGAAAAATACACTTAAGGAGGTTATTGATAAGGACCATTTGTCAAGTGGAATCTCGAAGGATTTGGTATATGATAGGACACAATGACATCATATGATCCATGAACCGACCCCACTTAGTGGGATGGAATTTTGTTGTTGTTGTTGTTGTCAAATTTTAAAAACCATTCCATGTAAAAAAAATATGTGAATCATGACTCATTCTTAGCACAATAATAAAGTAAAATCAATCACAAACTTCTATATCTGTATAGATGTAAAATATCAATAAAAGTTTAGCAATGTAAGGCTGCAAAGCTAGGCAACCATCCATTATGACTATCCAATGCTTATAATACCAATGTATGATTATGTTTATAAATTCTATGACCAATATGTTCTAGAGCAATATTGATAATACCAACTCTTGAACAAAAGATGCCTTGAGCCTTTTCTCTTCATTGTCTTGCTCATTATCCATATTTGGTCCTGTATTTGTCCCAGAGCTACAAATAGGAACCGAAATCAACATTTTAGCTATGTATATTTTTTATTAATCGCAAGAATCAAAGACAGTGTTAGAGGGTTTACAACTACTCATGTGACATGCTCAACTAACTAAGTTAAACCTCATTGATATTTAGCTATAGGTTAAATAGACATTACATGAACCATATTCCTATTAGTAATTTGAAAGCATACACAACCATTGGTATTAAGTTTATACAACATTAATGTAGAATCTAAACCATACCTGTGTAAAAATTCCTCATAATTTAATGCAACAAATGTTTCATTCTTAATATTTTGGAATGTATCCAAGGAAAAGTTATGATGATTATTATTTTAGGTGTTACTACTTGCGACAAATATTTTACAAACTAAAGTTCAACAAGATGAAAAAGATATATTTGCATATTGACATACATTATTTTACTCACTTAATACAACGGCAGTACATTAAAAAATCCAAATCATTTTCATTTAGATTAGAACTAAAACTAGAATACTTGAAAGCTATAACTAAAACATGTGAAACACAAGATCATTATCTTTATTGAAAAGGGAAATCAACCTACTATTGGTACCATACTAGTAAATCTTATTCCAAAAGAAGAAAAGGTATCAAGTGTTGGTATTCAATGTCAAGTGAAACAAAATAAAAAGATTAGAAAGGACATTTAATTCTAACAGTGATAGAACTAGCACGATAATGAATAAGTCATTTTGGCGAGTTCATGAATATATTTGAAAAATCATTAGATGGAATCTGTGTAGAAAAATCTTAATGAAGAACAAAACTCTCTCGCTCTCTTTATGGTCATTTCTTATTTGACAAACTTAAGAAAGGCAACCATCCACATTGTCTTTTAAGTTATGGCTAATTAGATCTCCTATGTTCATCAGCTCATGAAACGCTTGGATTTTTAGTGTACTTTTGCCTCTAATATGTTGCTTTTAGCTCTTGTGTTACATATTCCCTAACTATGATGCAAATATATGTTAAAAGTGCTTAAACAAATTCCATTAGTAGCTCTATCCGTGGACTTCAAATTCAAGAGAATGAGAGTATGATATTATATACAATCACCTTCATAATCTTTCAAAGTAAGCTTTAAATGGAAAATAACAAAATAAAAATCCCAAAGCAGAATATTGTTGTTTTGTTCAATTTGTAAGATATTGTATCTAAATAGAACATAGATTATTGGTTGGCTAATAATTAATAAAATCCAAGTGATATATCTTGAAAATTAGTTATACGTAGAAAATCTAGAAATGTACTGTGTTTGAGTAATTTAGAGATTGAGGTACCATCATAAGTTATACAATTTACCCCTATCATAAGAAGCATTATTTTTACTTGATGTAGGGAACAATGAATAAGCTAGAGTGCTATTAAATTCTAATAGACTATCATTTGTGAGTTTAGCATATTTCTACATTTGTAACATTTAAAATAAAATATTTGTAAAGACTACAAAGGAAAATAATGTACTTAATTTTTAACTACATTCTATTAATGTCTTGCACTTAGAAGTTTGAACTAAAAATTTACCATGTTAACTCTTTTATTTAAGCCTACCACCAAGACAAAATATATATGGAAGAAAGGATCACACCTTTTTGCATTGAAAATGTCTGAGTCTGAGGCATGGTTGGATATATCTTCATTTAAAAGGCTAAGATCGGGACTTGGCATTGGAATAGACTCATCATAAACAAACGATGACAAAAATGGATCAAACAAAGATTGTTGTGCAGCCCTGATTGCATCCTCCCCTAATTCTTCATCACACACTGGACAAAGCTAATATAAAGCATCCAAGCAAGAAATCAAATTTCAAATTTCAATTACTCCCTCCATTTCTAAAAAGTAATCATTCAAGGTTGTGACACATAAATTAAGAAATGCATTTATTATTATTATTATATATGTATTATAATGTTTCTTATTATATCCTTTATATAATTTCTTTTTCATTTGAAATTTTTACTTTACTTTATCTCTTCATAATAATTATTTTAAGGGTAAAAAAACAAAGGACAAATCTAATTATGTCTTAAAGTTGTAAAGTGACTATTATTTTAAGACAAATAAAATTGGTTCAAGTGACTATTTTTCATATAAGAAAAGAGTATAATTTAATTATTTGAATGAAACATCCAGAAACATTATTTCATTCTTCCATAGTAATTAACTAAAGTGGATGTTGGATCAATTCATCCTTGTCCTTTTTATTCATATTAGGATGGTGAACCATATCAAGCAGATACATCAAATTTCCATTCAGTTTCATATACAACAAAGAAACAAAGTGTAAACATTTTAGCAACAACTTCTCATAAACATAAGATTCAAAAGTTGAGATCCTTCATACCATATTTTTTGGGTCATGGACTGATTGAAGGTCAATCTCAAAATCACAAGTAGGACATTGATAAAGAGATGGAGAATCATCAGCATCATCATCTAAGTATTTATGCACTGAAAAATTTTCTGCACAGTTTAAAAGGGGTTTATGTCAACTAGTGATTTTTGGCATAAGGACACCATTTTGAATGCCATAAAAGGTACATCCTTTTTTAAAGAGCAATAAAAAATAAATTAATTATACGTTTTGCACAGATACAAATGCATAAGCTCATAAAAATATCACCAAGAATGGAAAAGCATGGTGATTAGGCTTCTTTATGCTTTTTAGTGTATGTATCGGAATTCGACAAGGAAAATTAAAGGAACATAGGAAGAGGTTAAGCAATAAGCTTCCTTTCCTTTATTTGGATGTTTAAAATCATCCAAATTCTTAGATTTACAGAACTTCGTGTTTGTATAGGAAGGGGTTGAGTGTTACATGATAATCCGCCTAATTTTAAAAAACTCCACAACATGAAAAAAAATTAGTTATTCACTTCCTTTTTTCTCCATTCAAACATACTAGAAAACTTCTAAGACACATGAAAAACTCATAATAGACCTAAGCTAAAGGAAAAACTTCTCCTTCTACAGAAAAAAATACCACATGTGAAGATATTGATTCATAGGAAAATTGATACTAAGAACCTTTCAATCTAACTTTATATCTATGTTACCAACAATTTTTTTAAAACTTCTGTTAAGCCTTTAATAATGAAAAAAAAGAACACTTTCACAAACACACAATTTAAATTCAATTATTTCAATTTCACCTGTAGCAAAACCAAGGCGACTTGCTTCATCTGTTTTTTGATCAACTTCGTCCCCAATGCCATATCTTGATTCTCCCCAAGTTCCACTCACTCGTCGTTCTAGTATATATGAATGAATCCCTTGGTTAATATTGTTCAATTCTAATTTGAGTTGATCAAAGTTTCTTGTCCCAGAACCCATAATTGGTTGTTGCTTTGGCGAATCGATCTCCTTTGTCATCGCTCTTCGATTCACTTAATTTTCTCTACCAAATGTATCACCCTCTAAGAATTAAACTATCATATGAAGTACCCTTTATAATGCTTTGAAGGCTTTAGAAATTAGAAGTACAAGTCATATAGAATATGGTCTTAAGGTGTTAATGAGGTAAAAGAAGCATATATGGAAGCTTAGTAACGCCCTCATGGTGGCCCTTTTATTTTTTTATTATATCAATTAATTTAAAATTCTCATAAACAATACATTGAATTCATTTATGATTAAAAATAAGTAAAAAATGGGATCAACATTAAATCAAAAGACTAAGCCTTCGTTGACCATTGCATCTGTCTAGAAATTATTACAATCCAAACAAAACAGTTACATGGAAGTGTGGTCCACTTGAAACACGAAAGAAACATTGATACAACAAACCTTGAAAATAGTTAATGTTGTCAAATGTAACAGTTTGACAACTCACATGAGCAACATAGCAAAGGCACGAGTGTGTGTAGAGAGGTATTTGTCACAAGGAAGTGAAAACAAAAACACAACTTTAACGCTAAACTTTGCTTGCCAATCTAACCCAAGCCACTCATAGCAAAAAAGGGGCACATGGGTGTTTAGTGTTTACTCAATTTCATCATAAGAGCTCAATGCAATACAAATGCTCCCTTTATTCTTTTCCCTCACTTGTACCCACCAAGGAAAGGGAAAGATATAAAGAAAAATCATTGCTCAAATTCAAACCCAATAGGAAAAGGAAGAAATACAAAAGTGAAAAACATATATGAAAAAAATACGAGAGTGAAGGGTTTGACAAAAGAGTCAAAATGGTAATGGGACGGGTGCGGGTAGTATATTACCTCTACCTGTATCTGTAGGTATGAGAGGGGTAGCAAGTACTTGTGGGTCGAGTATCGGGTACCCACATATATTTATCAATATTTACTTTTAAATAATAATAATAATAATAATAATAATAATAATAATAATAATAAAGAAAAAGATATAGTATAATGTACTAAGTATAATATAATACAAATTAATATTATATTATACATTACAACTTCATAAATTAAAAGTATTATCATTAAAAAAATTAAAATTTCTTTTTCATTATAAAATAATAATGTTAACATATTATATTGTTAAATTTATTAAACGTAAATTATTTTCAATTGATATTTATTTTAATTTTTTGAAAAATAAAAAAATATATTTTTATTTTTATTACAAGAAATAATTCTTATTTCATATCAAGCAAATAATTAAAAAAATTATTTTCTTATTCTTTTGATAAATCAAATAATCTAGATTTTCACACACCAAATCCGATCCAACTCATCTTAATTTTTAGTAAAAAAATTGTAGTTATGTCTAGTCTAGGTATGAGAGACAATTTGACTCTATTTTTTATCCTTTTCACAAGAAATATATACACATTTTAAAGTATTTAATGACCATTTTTCCTTTATACCTGTATTTATTAAGAGAGATCCCAAAAAAAATTCTTAGTTTTCTTCCCCAAATTTAACTATTTAATTAAATCTTCTATTTTTTAAGGGATTAAAGGGTGCATTATTTTAGCTTGGCCCAAAATATAGTATTGAGTTCGAGTCTAATGCGAAACAGGTAACTTTTGTTAAAAAAACAGGTAACTATATATTTTATGTTATTATTTTATATATATATATATATATATATATATATATATATATATATATATATATATATAACTCAAAACAATAATCAATTTATTTTCTTAGAATACTATTCATTATCGGTAAGAAATAAAATGAAAAATTTAAAACTCATTATTTTTGTAAAAATAAATTTTGTATTATTTAATGTTAGTAATATATTTTTAATAAAAATACTAATTCAATGGTCAATATTTATTGTGTGTAACTTAAACACTGTTAGAATTTTGGACGGAAAGGTGACGTGGCACTGTCAGTGACACGTGTCACAATTTAGTTAGTGATACGTGTCACAAACTGATAGGTTGAATGGTTTAGCTTGAAAATTAAAAACATTGGAAAATATTTTATCACTAGGCCAAAATATACTATTATAATTATGGTTTTCTGTTTATAAAACATACACTTAAGTTAATTATATGTTAAAAATGTATTATTAAATATGTTATTGATAATATACTTATGAAATTATAAAATTCTAATTTAATTTAATTTAATTTTTATAATACATTTTTAATAAAATATATTTAAAATATTCACTAATAATAATTATTATTAACGTACTACTAAATATATTTTTGAATAAATGATATAATACATTAATATTATTTATTATTAATATATATTATTGTTAATATAATTTTTAATGATATATTAAAATATATATTTTAACTAATACTTATTATTATTAAATAATTTTAAAATGTATTATTAAATGTATTTAATTTCAAATATTAGCTATATTATTAACATATATTTTTTAAAATATTTTATTAAAAATAATTTTAAAATGTATTATAAACTAATATATTTAAATATTATTAAATATTATGTTAATAATAATTTATATTGATATTATATATAGTATAATTTATTTAATAATACATTTTAACAATAAATATTATTAAATATTTTAAACTTTATTGTTAAAATGTTAGATTAATATTTAATAATTTTTGAGAAGATTTTATTGATAATATATTTAAAAATTTATTTATTACAACTAATAATATTATACATATAATTAACTTAAGTGTATGTTTTACAAATAAAACACCATCATCTTGCTATAATGGTATACTTTGGCCTAGTGGTAAAACATCTTCCTTTGTTATTTAAAGGTGCCAAGCCTATCAAGTTAACAAGGCACCATGTGTATATTTTACCCATTTTTTTATTTCCACACATCTTTAAAATTTTCTTAAATGCAAATCGTGTCATTCGAATTGTTAAACACAAAAATCTATATATTGGGTTTTATTAACTAGTGATTTAAAGGTGAAATAAAATTTTTATGAAAATTATACTAGGATAACTTAAAATATCGGATGAGTAAGGTATTGATAATATTTTTAAATAAACTCTTTTCACTTAATTAATACCTACAATTTCCCAACACTATGTACCTATAATTTTTTAAAGAAAATTTAATAGTAAATTTTGACATCATTAATTTCCTCTCACATTCCTATGTGTAGTTAGATAAAATAATTGAGCATTTGTTTGGTAACATATAAATAGAGTTTGACCAATAGTAATTTTCAATGATCATAGACGATCAAACACATTGTCAAAGATATATGTTTCTAGTATTAGTTTGGTGAATGCGACTTATAGCTTAGGAGTTTATGAGTTTGATATAAAATTAATGGATAAATTAGTTGAAAGTTTAAAGTTGGAAACTGAAAAGTTAGTTGATTAAATTAAAATATGTTTGGTAAAATTAACTGTTAAATATAAATGACATAAAAGATATATACATTTTTGAATTAGATATGAGTGATTAAAAAAATTAATCAATAAGGATATATAAGTGTAAAAAATAAAATAAGCTTGGAGGTTATAAACTCAAATGTAACAAACTACTAAAATAAGTTTCTTTACCAAATATGATTATTTTGTCCAATAAACTTTTTAAGTTAGCAAAGTATGTTAGTAAAATAGGCTACAAATCTTGACAAACATAGTCTATAACTTTTCAAAAACTAATAGAATTGTTTAACGAACATAAAATAAATTCTCTACTTTTTAAAAAAATTACATGAGGGAGCCTATGACTTTTCATTAATTGTTTAATGATAAAGGTAATTTACAACTTATTTAGGAATATATTAGTTATCAAGCAAATAATAAATTATTTTATCTAATTTCACATAGCAAACTAAGCGAAAATTCTCAAACTCTTTTTTTTTTCTTTGGCATGTTGATTAAGTTTGGAAAGTGAGAAAAAGTGTAAAAAAAGTTTTGATTGTTGTTCTTCTTCTTTCTTTCTTTTTTTAACTATAGGTATCTTTATATGAGGTAATTTCGTTTGAGTCTTAAACATTCACATCATAGTAAGACTAACTTTTTTAATATATATATTTCTCATCCATAAAACTTGAATCTGACACTTTGTTTTTGAAAAATTAAACATGTACAATATGAGACAACACCTATTAGTTATTGTTGGTCTATTTACTTATAAGAGACAAATTGATTCCACACCTTTTCTGTCATTTACATTAGAAACATATACATATTTTCCATAGAGTCAAAAAACTTTCTTATCCACTTTCACTTAATTTAACTATTTAATTTATTTTCCTATCTTTTGTAAGATTTATTAGAGGGTCATTATAAAAAATGATTAGACGGTGCATTATTTTAGCTTAACTTAAAATAAAATTATGAAGCAAGAAAAAATATACAAATTAAAGATGTAATCATTTTAACTCAATACATACTAAAATTTCTTATTTAATCTTCAGTCATTAAATTACACACACTCTCTTTATTTAACATATTTTCTATATTATATATGTATTATTAAAATAAAATAAAATTATTAATGCTAACTCTGAATAGAAAATTTAAATAGGAATAAAACTTAATAAAAGAGGCTCAAATTTTCTTTCTTTTAATGTGAGTAATGTAACATCCTGATTAAGATTTAATTGGAAGATTAAATTTATATAGTGGTTAATTAATTAAAATGAACATGCAATACCTTTACGCCCTTGGTCACTTAAGTGAAGCAAATTCAATTTTCCTTTCCTTCCCCTCATAATCGTTTCGTGCATGCAGAGGAGAAACCTTGGGTCATTTTGCTTTTTCATTCCCGCGGCAACATTCCTCCAATTCACCATTATCCTTGCTTGATTTCACCAAATTAGATGCAAGCTTGAACTCCTTCTTCTTCCTCCTTGGCTCGGCAACCATAGGTTCATGGAGGAAGGCTTCAATTTCTCTAAATTAAGGTAATGGGTGAACCTCACTTTCGGTTTTATGTTGTTCTCGTTTGCATCTCTTAACTTCTTCAATTTTATGAATTTTGAAGCTTTTGGGATCACCATTCCATTTTGATAAAATAGGAGCTTGATTCTACCATTTTCATGGTTAGGTATAAATTTGGAGCCACTTCGAAGTGTATTCGAAATTCGAGCAACATTGGATACCTCTTGAATTATAGTCTTGGTGATTGTTGGAGTAATTCAAAACCATTTCGGAGCGATTTTGGTGCTTGGTCAGAATCAGGGTTCCTCAGAATTGAGCTTCGGGGATCGTCGGCTTGAATCGGTAAGCCGTTAACTAATTGAAATAATTATTGGAAGGCTATTTTAGCTCCGTTTCATGAAATTCGAGTATTAATTAGGTTAATTATAATTTAGGAATTTTTTTGGAAGCGTTTCAGAGTTTGGGTGCCGATCGGAGGCAAGTATCGGAGGTGGGTAGTATTTTTCGGTAAGTTATAATTAGCGAATATCAAATATAATGTTATTTACAAGTTTAGGAGTATGAAATTAATAGCGTACATGTTATTAAAAATTAATTATCCATGTTTTAGGATTTTTCGAGGCCTGTGGTTAGTGATCAGATAGCTTCGGATAGCGCTTAGATAACTCGGGGAGCTTCTAGACTGTTTCTTTCCAGGTAGGGGGAACTTTTACATTTTAAATGCATAGTTTGTGGATGGATTAGAGGTATATTGACATATTGTGGATTATGTATTTGTGAAACATGACTTTTGAATTATTTAGAATGTGAATTGTTAGTGAAATACCCTGGTTTAGGTGATATCTGAGAGATATTATGCTCTATGATATGTTCCGTCCATAATGTTGTGATATTTAATTGCATGAGATGCTAATTATGAATAGTATTGATGTTGATACCTTACCTGAGATGTATGATTTAAGTGATATGTGATAATGTATGAGATGCTTGTATTTATGAGATGTTTGATATGAAGAAATTGTATGAGATGCTTATGTTGGATAGTATGATACTTGAAAAATGCTGAGAGCATATAACATGGGACGCTTATTGACTAAAATGGATTTGATATATTAATGATAATTGTATGCATGAGATGCTATGAAAGACCTTGAGTGGGACTCAAGGCAAGCCTATTTAGTGGGACTCAGGGCTAGCCCGTAACACTCCCGTTGCTGTTGAGAGTGATTGTGTTACGTGAGAGGGCAAACGGTTTGGTACCAGTAAAATGGCCGGATCAGCTGAGAACTGAATATATGGCTGAGAGCCAATGTGTTGCACCACTGTATTTAATGATGTGTAATGGATCCATGTGATTACATTTATAAATATGTATATGCATTGATAAATGTTATTGAGAATAACATGATTTATAATAGCCATGTGATGTTATGATATTGGGAATATCAATGATGAATTATGTTGAATGGTGATAAATGTATTTATTGGTTTGATATTGTATGTGTATTAGAGAATTGGATAGGTAGATGTGATTCAATAACTGTCATTTAATATGTATCGTGCTCACCCATATTTATGTGGCTATATTTTAGTGGATTTGGGCCGTGATGGCGATTGGTGATATGTCACCGTGCTCGTGTAAGGAGTATTGTATATACTTGTATATAGTATTTTGTGGTATAACATTGGCCAGCTCCTGTAGATATCCATTTTGATTGATGTATATGCCTGTTAGTGGATTTTAGGTAGTTGATGGTTTCGTTGGAAACCTAGTTATATTTTGATTGTGTATATAGATGATGAGATCATGAATGATATATATGATGTTGATGATATATGGATGTGGTGACCATGGATGGTCCCATTTTATTTGCATGTTATGTATTTGATATCCAGAAATTGTAATTAATGTGATTGTGTATTGAATACCATGGATGGATCCATGCGTTTATGATGCATTGCATTTGATGTTCAGGTGACTACTGCATTGTATAATTGGGCAGGATATGTTTGTGTGTGTGATTGAACAAAAATATGCATTGATACTTGCTTTGGTGGAGATGGAATGACAATTAGTACTTTTCAAATAAGTTCATGCATAATTAAGCTAGTGACGGGACTATGTCGTGTTTTGTGAAGCTTAGATGCCATAGGCTAGTTGCATTAGTGTGTACAAGTGTAGGATGATGAAATGGAGATGCATGATGTGAATATGGGATGATGGAATTAGATTGTATTGCATAAAGGTCATGTTTCCTAATATGAAATTTAGGAACCGGAGGGTGAATTTGGAATCTGATGGATTTTTGGACCCTCAAAAGGGACCAATAGGTTCCCTATATCATTTATGAGTTGTGCATGTAGGCCTTACCTAGTTTGAAGGTTATTTGATATGTTGAATGCACATAATTGCACTAAATTGACCAAAACACATTTTTCCGCATAAGTTGAGCATACGTTGGAATTTTGGCGAACGAACAGCACCAACGATTCCGAAATGAGAAAACATGTGCCTGTAAATTTTCATGGCAATCGGATTTGAAACGGGCCATTTAGGTAGGTTAGAAGTTGGCCAAAAGGCCTAAAACTCATGACAACAGCATTGCTGTTACTGTCATGTTGACGCTTAGCGTCAGGTGCGAAACAGAGCTGACACTAGGCGTGGGGTGGACGCGTAGCATCAGCCCCAATTGCTATTTTGCATTTTTCCTTGTTGTTGGCTGTTTTGGGGCATTAGGCATGTTGTATGGGTGCTGTTTTGGGTCCTTATGAATAATATTGATGTTTGATTGATAAAATGACATTAAATTATTGGCGGAAAAATTTTCCTTGAATTTTTATTATTGTATTTAAGGTATGGATGTTTCAAGTAACGTTACACTTTCCCCACAACATTATGTTTCGTTATTGCTTTTCTCAAGGTATCCTCCTTTGGAAGTGTAACATCCCAAATTTGAATTATTGGTTAAGTTGT
This sequence comes from Clitoria ternatea, assembly GCA_037962975.1. NCBI lineage: Eukaryota > Viridiplantae > Streptophyta > Magnoliopsida > Fabales > Fabaceae > Clitoria > Clitoria ternatea. Next base: position 198,470,848 of record CM075671.1, on the reverse strand, counting down.
TAATAGTCAAATAATTAATTAGGATTAATTAATTGATTGGAATAAAATGGGGTAAGCTCTGAGATTAAATTGTAACTGTTGAGTGATTCGAAATGCATTTTGATGTAGATTCGTAGGTAGAATCAGATATGAGCACCGTTTTCGTGCATCGTCAGTCAAGGTATGTGTAACACCCTGGTTTTCCGGACTCGGATGTCGATGTAACCAAGATAATAATTAATAAAAATGCAGGTAAATTTTTTTGTGTTTGAAAACCCTCAATGATTACATCAAGACCCGAATCACAGAAAACCGAAGCGTACGATTTAATAAACTAAGACTGGATCGATAACTAAATTGCCCATAACGGTATACAAAAAAAATAGTAGAGTTTACAGCGGAAGAAGAATGGGTATACCGGGCAAACGCCTAGTCCCATATATGACAATATGAGAAAAGGCTCGGCAAAGCATGCAAATACCCGACATAAACCTAATAGAACAAGCCCGTCTAATTCACTCACAACATACGCATGCATTGCCTAAGACACAATTATATATATATACATATACATCCAGGGATCTTCTCCCAACTATCACAATCATCAAGGTTCATCATTCAATTTCAGTCCTTTTAGTACACATTAAATCATCTCTTACATACTATATTTATATTCATCATTCACAAATTCAAAGGATTATCTTATACACATCCAAAATCACTAAATCATCTATATCATCATAAACAATTTGTTCATTACATAAGAACTCATAAATGATGCCGACCAAGGCACTTCCATTACCACTATTTACCTTCGCCAAAACTTCAATTCAAAGTCTCATCTCAACCCATGGCAACCTGCATCACAATGCTAAAAAGGAGACCACATGGGAGAGTGAGTTATACATTCAAAATGACGAATATAAATATATTGTGATCATGTGTATATGCATACAATCATCATGTGTGCTTTGCTATAAAATCATTAATTCATCATTCAATCATCTTCACATTGATATAATAGGTATACAATCCTCATGAAACACATTTCACAACACAAGCAAGCACAAGCACAAGCACATACACAATCACATTGCCACTTATCAACAAGGGCATTCATAAATTATCATTATCAATTCATTAAATCTTTACTCAATTCCTCCTCGTAAGGGGTTTCTCTTCTCTCATGGTCATCCCATCTCAAATGCCATGCATCTATGGCTAATGCACATGTCAACTGTTTAATGCATATGCGACAGATCCGATTTCATACCAACGGGTGATCGTAACCACCATAATCATTCATTCATATTCATGGGTTTCCCGCCTCGCAAGGGGTACTCCCTCTTGCAGCCTCGCAAGGTGCTTTCTCGTGATCGCAACCATGTTCAACAATTCATAATGGTTTCCCGCCTTGCAAGGGGTACTCCCGCCTCGTGATCGCAACCACGGGCATCATAGGTGCTCGCAAGCCCTTTTTCATTTCAACAACCAGGTGATCGCAACCACCGGCTTAATATCATATCATCATCAAGTTGGTTTCCCGCCTCGCAAGGGGTACTCCCTTCATAGAATCTCACAGGATTTTTCATCACTGTGATCGCAACCACATTTCAATGTTATGCCATGCCGTGAATTCAAAATGCAATAATGCATATGCTCAACAACCTCGCAAGGATATCTCGCCCTCTCTCATAGGGTATGTTTAGTTCAACATTTTCAAGAATCATATACAATCATTTATAAAGCCCCTCAAGGCGCATCATTTACATACATGGCATTTCAATATCCACCAAATCATTTCATAACAATCCACGCATGGAAATCAAGAAGCATAACCAATATCATAATATTAATCTACACTTGGAATTATCCAAGACATATTCATCATCCCACATACATGGCAATTACACATATGCCCAATACAATCATATTCTTGAACTTACATCTCAACACATCACATGTATATATTTCATATCATATGGCAAGTCAATATTTGTATTCAACCACAATGGCTTTACAACATTAGGTAATGATCATCAATATTACCACACATTCATTTAGTGGGTTTCCATCTCATTATTCATCGCCATTGTCTCATATATTATGTATATGCCTATACGTGTTAGTGTGGTATTTACAATATTTCCATCATCATACTCCAAACCACCCTCATAAGATCATGCTTGGATCACTCATAATAGCATTCAACAATTAATCAATAATAACAATCACCCTTTGTGCAAGGAAGTGATCAACACCATTATTTATCATTAGTCCCTACTAATGTCATATCCAATCATTTGATTCACGACACATGCTATATTATTTTACCAATTCTCTAATGGTTTCATAATTACTTTAGAGTGTATCTTATAACCTCTTCATCAAATTCTCTTTATCATTCTCTCATATCCCATTCTTAGGGGTGAAAACATCATAAATAATTCTTTCCAAATGTATCAATTAATTTCACTTCCCCACCGTGGTATATCATCATTAAATACCCCTTATGCATTTCTATAAATATCCCATAATATAAGGGAATGGGGCTTATCATTTAAATTGAAGAAATAAACAAAATCCCAAGTTTTGGGTATCTCGCTCAAGCGAGATTCACCTTTGCTTGAGCGAGATGGGGGTGGTTCGCTTGGGCAGTTTTAAGCATCAGACATCAATCTCGCTTGAGCGAGCCTATCTTGCTTGAGCGAGATCCCATTAATATGGTTTCCTATACTCGCTCACTCGGGCGAGGCTCCCATGGCCAGCCATTCGCTCGAGCGAAAATACTCCAGTGCCCAATTCCACATATACACGCTTGAGCGAGACTCCCTACAACGGGTCACTCGCTCGGACGAAATTATTCCAGTAACCATTTCTACCCGCGGACGCTTGAGCGAGGCTCCTTACAACTAGCCACTCGCTCTGGCGAGAATTGTCCAGTACCTATTTCAAGGCTGGCTCGCTTGAGCGAGACCCAGCTTGCCTCATCCTTCGCTTAAGCGAATAACTCACGGAACCAATTCCTCTCTCGCTCGCTCAAGCGCGGCCATGCCCGCTTGAACGAGATTCGTCTAGTGTCTCTCCTGCTCACTTTACATTCGTCTTACTTGAGCGAATAGCTTACTCGCCTGAGCGAAATTAGGCCAGAGGCCATAATAATGGTACAGGGGATTCTCGCTTGAGCGAGAATCCATCTCGCTTGAGTGAGATTATCAGATCATGTGTAGAAACATGAGAATTCATAACTCAATATACCAAAATCCATTCAAAACCAAATTGACCAAATTCCATACTTTATATACCTCATAATAGACATTTAAAACTTGTCTCAAATGCTCATACACAACAATTTCCATTCTAAGTCATTTACCTCATTAAAATTAAACTTATCATCATCACACATATAGGTATACATTTCCATAACAATCATCACCTATTCTCATATACCATCCTCATAATCAACAAATTGTCATTCTCATTATTTCAATATATATACATGGAAAGGCAAGCATGAGTATAAAACATATACAAAAATCACTATCAATCTACTCATGCAATTTGAATGTAAACTCCTCTCCTACCTTGAGGAAAGAGCCATAACCAATATACGCTCCAAAAGCTCCGCCACTTAATCCGGGATGCAATCTACATACCATATACATGTGCATTCATATAATCAATAACCATCATAATTCTAAATATTTGCTAGCTTATCATAAAGCTCAACATCAAATCCTAAACTTGCTAAACACCACTTTATGCAATTGTGTTAGGCTTCGGGAATTCCTCTCCCAAAGCCAAGATTCTCTAGATCTAAGAGGGTTAACCATACCCAACAACAACAATATCTCTTTTATCCCTCATCTAAAATGCATTTCTACATTACATCAATCATTCAAATGCCATTATCGTCACTTTGAGTTCAACATGAGTCATCTTAGCTCAAATCAATCTTCATCTATCAACATATCCCAAATGGTACATATTATGGTCTAAGACTTTATCAAACCACACTTCCAAGTCATTGATCCATCACCACACTATGACCTTAATATTAATATTCATTCTTACACATTTCCTAACAACACTCATCCATGAGCTTCATTCTCTATGATTCGTCATTACTATCATTATCCATCATTATAAATAACAACTCACATTAAATATCACCTATTCACATTCAATTCAATCCAACAAGTCACAATATATATATTTTCCCTAAATTCTTAAGGCTAGGATTTCATGAGAACCCAACAACCATCATCAATATTCACCAATCATCATCAATGGCTATCTCTCATCCTTAACATCATTCTCTAACATCATTTAACATACATTCCATTCACATTTTACACTTCCCCCAATTCATTAGAGTTAGGGTTTCACTAAAAACTCATCACCATCATAAATACTCATCAATTTTTCACCCATCCAAGTATTAATTTCGTTTACCCCATTAAAGGCTCTTAAAACTTGCATTTAAAACCACCCTACCTTAGGGTTTCCATGTTTAATGCTCTCCCAACAACCCTTATGCAATAAATACTCCCCCAAATACCAAGAACCCAAAATCTAGGGCATCAAGCTCATGAAAATGATAAGGAACTTACCTCAACCAAGAGTTAGTCATGAGCTTCCAAGGGAGAGAGAAAGTCACACGAAATTAGAGAAGAGAGGAAGAGGATCCAACCTCCAATGGCTTCCTTCAAGCTTCCTAGAAGACGAAAATGGTGGTGGAAGAAGAAGACACCACTTGTCTTAGATTTTTGGAGAGAAGGGTGGAGAGGAAAGAAGAAGGTGGAAGAAGAGAGTGTTTGCCCAAAGAGAGTAGAACCTAACGTGAAAATGAAGGGAGGAAAGGAGAGTTCATGTTGTAATATTTGGCTTCACATTAAAATTTCACCGTTTTACAATAAACAGGCTCTCAGTTCGGGCTCAATACATTATCTAAAAATTATTTCGAATATATATTCGGACTCCCAATAATATCCTTAATAGCCCTGACCAATGGTATCTCAATCGGAGATACTTGGTCCGACACCTATTTTCTAATTGGGTATAATTTTATCTCATATAAGCTCAATAAATTATAAATATCCATAATAAATCCCAATTTAATTATTCCAATATTTTTAGGACACTTATTAATCCATTTATAATTATTTATATTTATTCTTCCCATTTAATTATTTTCATAAAATTCGGGATGTTACAGTATGGAAAAGAGGTATAATTTGAGTATGTGGATATTGAATATAGTTCCTACATGTTATTGTCGATAATGTGAATTGAGAATTAATGTGTAGAAGATAGCTATATGTGTGCACGTATGTTATGATTGAACCATATGATAGTTGAGAATGATGATGAGAAATTGCACTCTGTTATTGTAACAACTCTGATTTTTAGAATAGGTACCTCTGCTCTTGGGAATCCTGAGAATGCCCTAGTATGATTTCTGTAAAAAGCCAGAGGCTTCGACCTGATCCTTGAATTATTCTAAGTATGAGAAAATAGCAAGAAAGAAAGTCAGTAGGATATTAAATAAGAGATACAAGAGTACCGAGAAAATGTAAGGGAACCTAGTACAAAGAGATGTAGAGGTAAACAAAGAGATTGGTATGCATAGTAATAAATGAAAGGAGTCGAGATAAGAGAATAATAATACGATGAGTGTTTAATAATACCGATAAATTAGAAATAACGTATTAATATTAGCAGATGATTAATAATGATTATCTTGTTTTAATTAGGTATTAATTAATTAATAATCCTTATAATATTTTTATATTAAGAGTAACTAGTTATATAAAATAATTGATTATTATTTATGTAGATATTTTAATGTTTAATAAAATTATTAATAATATTTCAAAAATATTATATATATTTAATTGCAATAATAATTTATTTTTAGGTATTTATTTAATTGTTTAATTGTTAGTAATAATTATATATTTAAATAATAAAAAATTATTGGGTTCCCAATTATGAACTGTGAGACTCTGCCAGAGATTAGGTTTCGATAATTCATCCCGAGACTAATGATTCTATGAAGAAACTAGTCCCATTAAGGCCCCCTTGTAGTGGATCAAGGATGTCAAGCTCGGTCCGACCGGCCCAGCCAGAACCTCCAGAGCCTCCTACGCTTGATTATGCATATACTTTGGGATATCTGATGGTAGCACGCTTAGCCCCTGGTGACTCGTTTCGATGTTTTATGAACTGTTTCTAAAGGGACCAAATCCTAATTTCGGCCCTATCAATCTTATTTTTAAATAAAACGATTAACTCAAATTTAACCTCCGAATCTGGCCTAAATGTAACACCCTGGAGCCAACTTGCAAATCTCAAGATAATTACCCTCACCATATAAAATTTCTTAGATAACTTATTTTTCGCCTAGTAATTATCAAGAGATTCACAACCTGATTCCAGAGGTTACTGATACAATATCAGAGTACGCAACCTTTACGTAATTAACTTCTTATTATTATGCATAACATCAGAGTTCCATACATATTATATTTTACAACAGGCACCTAGATCTTATAAAATATAAAGACGTACAGTACCAACAACATAGTATACACATAATACAGCCACAGTAGACATGCAAGCAAGCATCATCATTAAAAACCTTCATAATTCATCCATATTCAGCAACATCCACTTTGTCATATATCTCCCTGGTTAACCACTAAAAGGGTTGCCACAAGTAACAGAAAGAGTGAGATAAAATACTAAATAAATAGAAATCAAATTAGAACAACCACAACCACAAGTAGGATGCTATGCGATGCAGATGCCAAACAAGTATTTTGTTTTATACTGATATTATTATATTTCGTTCTTTTATATAAATGAAAATGCATGATGGATCCATTCTGGTGGGAACATCTGCAGTGATTTCCAACAATAACATTTTTACGGATATCCAACCGATACCGCGCCCCATAATGCAACACCACATCGGATAACAATATCATAATATCAATAACAAATGTTGCGGGACCCCCCTTAAGGACACACTGCTTAGCCCTTAAGACGGCCGTGGTATAAAACCACCGCAGAGGTCTGTGCTCAACAGAGCGCGTTCCCCCACCGGGAACCCCCTCAAAGAACCCCTCTGCGGATTCTTTGAACGGCCAATGCATATGATGCATGAATGCAGTAAGTTTATATCAATAAATTTATTCATAATTTAACAATAAGAACTTATGGTAGAATTCAAGAAGATACAACAGTTCATCATATTTACAAATATAATCCATATATGAAAACAGCATTCTGTTTCCCTCTGTTTTTGCTGTTTAATGATTTCAAATGCAAATTAAATATATCAATTGGTTCCAAATCATCATACAACATTAGAAACATATCATATATCATATTCCAAACCATTTAGCATCAATTTCACAATTTAATTCAAATTAAATTAAAATCTAACTAAATGAGTTTCCAAACAATTAAGCAAGCAATTCTAACTTAATTTCTATGTATTTAATATCCTATCCCCTCTTTCTTACCTCAAGTGAAGATCGTTAAACTTTCCTTATGCTAACTCCCTTGTATTTCTTCAAATCTTCAAATTTGCGTAATTTCTTATTATACGGAAATTAAAGTATGAAGGTTTTGAGAGCTTGAAGAGGGAAATGAAAGGTTATAGGATCTGTGAGGTTTGTGGTCTGAGGAAATGTGGGAGGTTGGGGCTCTATTTATAGGCTTTCAATGTCGGTTACTGTAGCAAATTACTGTAGCAAAATACTGTAGCAAATCACTGTAGCAATCACTGTAGCATCTCGAAATTGACATGAGGCGGTGGAAAATTGGAGAATTCTCACGAATTCTCTACATTCTACAACATTTTTCATGTGACGTTACTGTAGCATTTTACTGTAGCATTTTACTGTAGCATTTTACTGTAGTATTTTACTGTAGCAGATTTTTATTTTATTTTATTATTCTATTCTTCATTCCATTCTCGTTTATTTCCGTTTTAAGTCAAACTGAAAATATCCTTGTATTCATAATTAAATTTCCTATTTTTTAGGTTTCATTTCTTATTTCTCTGAGAAATTTTAATTTTTTCACTATCTAATTTACTGCTTAAAAAAATTGGGCTGTTACACTAAACACCTTCAGTGTTCTGGGCCTAACTTTCTCATACGACACTGGAATCGAGTAATTTTAGTCTTGGTTTCTTTGTTACAAAGAGATCTCCAATCTCTATTTCTAGTCTCAAGCCTTAATTCGTACTTTGTCATTCCCTAAATGAAAAGTTAAGTAATTGTACCTCGAAACTTCATTGTTTGAATCTTTTAATCTATGCATGGTTCATTTGAAAAATCATAACTTTTTCATACGACTTCTAATTTGTGCAAACCTAGTGTCAAAATCTCTGTAACAAAATTCTCTACATTTTCCTGAAGACTCCAAAGGCTTAATCTGCCCATATTAATACAGTTTTCATAATCTTCCCAAACTTGTTCCAATCCCATAACAACACTGTATCATTATAGAAAAATTGCATATCTCCCTTATACGATACTAGAATAACTTTGTTCTTTTTTCTATGGTTCCATATCAAAAAACACTATAAGTTTTGTAAAGGGCATGAAAGCTGAATCCCAAAGGAAAAATATTTACAAATTTATCTTTCCAGCTCTAACTGATTCGGGAGCTCCGGGAGCAGTTTACCTTGGTCCGGGAATAACCTGGGCTACCGACCTTGGATTTTTGCATATGATATACCAAATCAAATAAAAAAAGAAGATCTATAAACTTTATGTTTACAATTTTTCCAAATTTCCACTCCACTAATTAATCCCTATTTATTTTTAACTACTTTAGTTTTAGGTTCCTGAAAATCCTGAACAATTTTAGTTCCTTACATGACAAGTTAATTTTCCAGCCTTCGATTTCTGGCAACACCACCACTACCCGACACCTTAGAGGTGAGGTGTCACCACTGTGTGAGACCAACCCACTCAGCCCTCTAAATATCTCCTCATCACTTATCTAAACCACACATTCCAACTTATTCAATAAGCACATTACTATTAACTCTTCCCCCTCTCTCGGTAATCACTCACCACACCCTCTTCCATTCTTTTCCTCTCAAATCTAGCAAGTCATCCTCCCCCTCTCAGCCACCCTCCATCATCCAAGACCCACCACAACTCCCTCATTTCCTCTCGGTATCTCCACCTCCAAACATCACCCTTCAAAATTTTCCTCTTCTTTCTCCTCTCTTCCAACCCGTGACAATCATTCACCAAACAGCTTTTACCTGCTTCATTTTCCATCACCTAAAATCTTCATCCTTGTTGTTGATTTTCCCTTGTCTCAGCCATCCTTGGTCGTGAGCCATCAAGCAAGAACAAGGTGAGATTTTACAACATTGGTCCTTAATCTTGTTCTTTCTTTTCCTTTTAGCTAAAAATTAGCTTGTGTTCATAAATTACATAACAATCTCCTCTATTTTTAGAAGCAAACCATGACCTCCTCTTTCAAATCTTGGTTGCATGTTGTGTTTCTTTAGGTGCGGGAGCGATCGATGACGATCAGTGAGCGGTTTCAGACGTTCGGTAAATTTTTGGCGAACCCACCTCTTTTCCTTCTCAAAAACGTGACTGCCCTATGAGGTATGGGGAGCCTCGCTTTGTTTAATTTCACCTTTAATTGTTCTATAATATTTCTCTAGTTCCCAAGGATAACCCCTTCAAGTTTCGTAGCTATCCGACGGTTAGATTTAGAGTTATGCAATTTTCTGTTGTCGTTAGTGAATTTTAGTATATTATATGTTTTTATGTGTTTTTGTAAATTTTGTGAGGTGTGCCTTAGTATTCGTGCGTTCTGTGGAAATTTTATCAAGATCAGAGTTGTCAAGAAGAAATAGGGAATTTTAGAATTCTTGTGGGCTCGGTTGTAATTCGATTGGGTTGTAAAGTAATTTTATAAAGTTAGAGCAATATTATGTAATTTGTTATAATTTTCCAGTAAGCCCCGTTAAGTTAAGTTAGGTTCATCGTTGAGAGTTCTAGAAGTCATTTCAAAAAACATGCGCATTTTGAGAAGTTTTACCGATCCACAATGACTACGACTTTTTATTTTATTTACTGAGTTCTTAAAAAGGATTTACACTAGTGATAATTTTTTTACAAATCTAATATATTCTTATTAATCTAACTAGAATCTAAATCAAGGAATTAAATAGTATAAATGTATTTTAAGAATTTAAGAAATTAGATATTTACTTTAATAACTTAAGGATTTTTTTATAAATAGATGTAACAAAAGTTACTAAATAGGACTTAAAACTAAGAAGGTAGTATAAAAATGGCAGAACTGGATTAATAAGAATATATAGGGATTGTGGCATATTCTATATCAAGTGTTTGTAATAAGGTGATTTAAATTAGTAATTAAATTATAAAGAAGAGAAATGGGAAGTTGAATTAAAACAATATAGATTCAAATGACCAAGTGTATTAAAGGAATCTAGAAGCAAGTAGTATGATTAAAAAGTTTAGAAGAAAGTGATTAAGAGAAAGTCTATATAGTTAATAATGAAGGTATTAAAATAAATATGCATAGTAATTAATTAAGATAGGAATAGTTAAAAATAAATAAACTTCGCAAGGTATTAGACATTCTAGTGTATTTAAGTGAAGTATGTAAATCAGTCCTTTAAAATAATAATTAGACCATATTAAATTAGTAAAGAGATCTGTAAAAAGAATTCTAGAAGTAACTAGGACAATTGATAAAAAAGGTAGTTTAAAATGGTAGTTAAAGGTATATCCAACTAGGCATGAGTTGAGTAAGAATAAGAATGGAGTGGATAGAAATAATTGACAAGTTTAAAATGATAATGATTTTATGGACGACTTAGTGAAATCTAGACACATTTAAACCAATAAGGATGCATACCTAGTTAATAGGAATGGTAATTAAAGGTAGTGATAACAAGACACAAGTACTTAACATGTATATATTTATATACATGTATAACTCATATATATATATATATATATATATATATATATATACCCTATGTAAATGATTATACTTGTATGATTAAACATTTACGGCTACTACATATCCCTTATGATGATATCATAGAAGAACTCGTTAGTGTTCAAGATTAGTAATTATAAAACAAGAAAGGAATTTATATATATATATAGTGAGTAATAATACCCTTTGATCAGTTTATTAAAATAAATATGATTCGAATATGACATAGAATCGACTAGATAACTTAATCTGTATCTGTTTGATGAATGAACTATTTAACTGAATTAAGTGTGCCTTGAATAACTTATGTGAATTACCTATTGGTCATGATATACATGCCTTTATGGAATTATAAGTGTGATAAAGTAAATGATCATGATGAGATGTATGATGAGATGATGAAATATACCCAACGGATGTGAATGATAAGAATAAGATATAAATTTATGGAAATTTAGTATATTCCTATAAACTAAATACTCAGACCCTCCAAAGAGTTTACCTTATAATAAAAACCAATACCCCAAATGACCCAGTAAAATGCCCTTCTTTACAAATAGCCAGTAATAATGGCATTGGCACAAGGTTTTAATGTCGCTACATACCTAACAGGGATCGAACCCTCGACACTTGGTTAAGGGAGAATGGGTCTCATCCACTTCACTACTATGCATGCTTAGTAAAGGTACCTTATAGCTTATTCATGAGTCTGTAGCTTTTCAAAAACTAGTACAAGCATTTGGTAAATATAAAATAAAAGGCATTTATAATTTTTGAAAAGCTATAAGCTCCTAATTTTTGAAAAGTTACCTAAGATAGTTTATAGTTTTTCAAAAGTTATAAACTCTCAATAATTTCTTAATTTTTGTTTGGTAAAGGTAGCTTATAATTTTTTTTCAAAAGTTGATTGAGTTGTTTAGTAAGCACAAAAATAAAGTGAGTTTATAGTTTTTAAAAAACTAATAGCTTGCAACTTTTGAAAGACACTTGAGATAGTTTATAACTTTTTAAAAGCTATAAACTATCTCATTAATTACCTAGTTATCAAAACTAGAGTTGAGGTAGGTGGAGGTTTGAATAGTTTGACATGAGGTCATAATTCAACGTCTAAACATCAACCTCCATGTAAATAAAAGAAAAAGATAAAAAGTTTAGATTAAGTTTTATTAGTCTAAATAAGATTGAGTTTATGCAACTCAAAGTGGTAATCATTTTATTGAAAATGAATGAAATTATTGCTCGTTAATTTTTGTGATGAAATAATTACATTCATTTCAAGAAAAAGTTATCATTTTTAGTCATTTATTATCCATATTTAATATTTATTCTATTTTTAAAACTTTTCGGAGTAGGGATCAGAATAGGAGTAGCAAAACGGGTCAATGGGTCGGGCTGGGCCAAGGCCCATATAAGCCCGTAAAAATACGGGTCGGGTCGATTCAACCTAAAACAAGAAAACGAGCCAAAAGCATTGGCCCGACTTGTATTCTATGTGGCCCACTGGCCAACGAGCCGACCCATTTTTTTCTTCTGAATTATGCATGCTATTTTTTAATTTAAATTTATACTACTTTTAAGCCTTTTTTTAAAAAACTTTAGATGTAAAAACTAGATTTCACCTTTTTTAAAACTGGTTTTTTTTATAATTAACCTAATTTATTTCATTAAAAGTTTAAATAAATTATATTTGTATTAAATGGAAATTTTTTTAATATTTATATTTTATAATATTATATTATTAAATTTATAATAACATATATAAATTAAGAAAGTAGGAAACGTACAGTGTAAGTGAAAGCAAATGCTTTAGCGACGACATAGAGAAAGGAGACAGAAACATAGCCTCTTTAACATATATAAATTATATATTAATATAATTATTTTTAATATTTTAATGTTGGCCTGATGGATCGGGCCTGGTCGGCTACATAGGGCCTATTTTTTGACAAACTAAAATAGGCCAGACTTATTTGGGAAAACGAGCTCAAATTATAACATCCTAAAAATTTTAAAGTAAAGGATTAATTAAGGAAATTAATATTAAATAATGGAATGTGGAATTAATTGATGTCCCAAAATATTGAAATTAATTAAATTAAGATTTTTGGGACTGTTGGTGATTTATTAGGGCCAAATAAGCTAAAAACTAACCTGATTAAATATAGGTGTCATACCAAGTATCTCCGATTGGGATGATATTGGTCAGAGCTGTTAAGAATATTATTAGGAGTTTGAATATGTATTCAGAATAATTTTTAGATAAATTATTAAGCCCAAACATAGATCCTGTTTGTCATAAGACGATGAATCTTTTAATGAGAGGATTAAAAATAAAGCTAAAAGGCCTTCACTTCTCTTCTTGTTTTTGTCCATTCACCGTGACCATTTGGAAAACACACTTTGCTTCTTCTTTCTCTCCATCTCTTCTCCATTTTCTCTCCTACTCTTCCTAAAACCCTAGATAAAAGGGTGGTGATCTTTCCTTCTTCCTCCATTTTCATTTAAGAAGCTTGGAAGAAGATTGTTGGAGCTTGGATTCTCTTCCCCTCTCATCTTCAAATTTTCGCAGCCCCTCTCCCCTTCTTGGAACCCACTTCTTGGAACCCATTTTCGTTTTTGGGTGAGGTAAGCTTCTCTCACCATTTTTGGATGGGTTAATGCCTTGGTTATGATTTATTATGGTTTAGGGGAGTAATGTATATAATTGGGTGTTTAATGGAAGCTTTGAATGCATGAACCTAAAAGTGGGTTATCATAAATGCAAGGTTGAAATGAAATAAATGTGGTAGATGAAGGTATGTTAGAAGGTGATGAAGAGTTAATGATGCATTATGAATGTGGTTGGGTTTTGGTGAAAACCCTAACTTTTAAGATTTGGGGAAAATGGTGTATGTTGGCTAAATAATATATTTAAGAGGGAATGCATAATATTGAGGGTATGAGTGTTGGTAAATGGGGCATTCTTATGGATGTTAGGCTATGGTTATTTTGTAGCCTTTGAATGAGGTTTAATGGGAGGGAATTCCTGAAGCCTAATAAGTGAAGGAAAATAATGTCTATAACATGTCTTAAACATGTTATGAAATTGTAGATATGGTTATGATTAAATAAAGTTGAATTATGTCTTGAATGATTGATTGATTAGGATTTTACATGTATGTTAATGTAGGATCCATTCTGAACGACGAGGCGGGCACGTCGTATCAATCAAAATTCTTCTCTTGAGGTAGGAGAGGAGTCTTTATATTCTAATTGCATGAATTGAATAGTATTTGATTGTCATATGTGACAATTTGCATGTTTGCCTTGCTTTTGATATTATGGAAATTTGTATTGTGTATATGATGTGGGTGATAATGTTTGGCAACATGCTTTGTGCAATTAGAATTTATATGGTGTGCTATATGGTGGTGTGAATTATTTGGCAAGTGTAAGCCTGAATATGATGATTGTACATCCACCTTAAATGTGAAATGAATGTAATTGATATTTGGTTGAGATTGATTGTGAATAAATAGCATGCCATGATTGATAATGAAAAGTTGATAATTGAAATTGATGAGGAGTGCCATTGTAAAAGGTAAGAGAATTGTTAAAATGCCACATTTAAAACTTGAGAACAAAAACTAAAACCAACAATAATAAATCCATTAAGAATGGTGAAGTGGTGTTGGTGATGATGATGGTGATGATGTTTGATGAGTGGCATGTATAGGATGCATAGAGTGAGAAATGCATATGATTAGTATTTGCATCCATGGCATACTACATAGCCGCTGATGTTGGAACATTAGGGGAGTTCCCTCGGCTGACCCAGTGGGAGGGTGGCTCGGTGCATGAACAATTTTTATTTTCCCCTGTGACTCGGTGTGTAAGTTACGGAGTCGCCCATGTATTGTTACGGGGAGCTACATGTGGCTGACCCTCGTGGGGGGTGGCTCTTGATGAGTAGGTGACCCCGGTGGTCCTTCGAATCACAGCCGCCATGAAATGAGTCATGGCCAGCCCACAATACCATATATTGAATATGTCTTACCGCGGTCATGGTGAAAATGACCAGGTGTTGCAAGATAGGCGATGCGGTTTGGTACCAGTAAAAGATTGGTGAAAATGCATGCAATTTGAGTATAAGTGTACACAGTTTACTACTGCAGTAGGGGTATGGTTAGATGATCATATTTGAATCCCACAATTGGTGTTTATTTCCTACAGTCAGATCTACAATTATTGAAATATTCCGTTGTGTATATGCATTAGCTTAAGAGCATTTGCATATAGCAAGGAAGTATGCCAAAGGTGTTGAGATGTAATGATGGTTGTGTTGAGGATGAGATAATATATTAAGACAATATAAAAGATATGAATACCAAATAATAATTTGAGTAAAGTGATGAGTTGTATAATAGTCCAAATGTTGAAGGACTTGATTATGTATATGCTTGTATACTTTGTCTAAATTATAATGTCCTTTGTGATATACGTATGATAATATTATGATGATGAATAAGATGGTGAATGATATGTGTATGCAAAGTATACATGTTTTGATGCATATGTAAATAATCACATGATATTTATATTCATTCTTTTGGAATGTATGACTCACTCTCCTATGTTGTCCACTTTTTAGACTTGTGATGCAGGGAACTCATGGGTGGAGTGAACTCTTTTGATGTACATTTTGTGGAAGGAGGTAAATAGGTGTATATGAAGTGCCTTAGCCGGCAAATCTAGATTTTTGTATAGCATATAGTGTATATGTATGCTTATTTTGTCATCTAGATTGTAGCTTGATGATTTTAGAGGGTCATGTAGGAAAATTGGACCTTGGTGTGTATGGCCAATTTTCATTAATGACCCAAATGATGTAAGATGATGATTTACAATGTTTATTGATTGTTAAATTTTATGAATGAATGATGTATTTCATAATTAGTAGCATTCCACGAAGTTTATGTAAAGATGGTTTGAATCATATGCATTAAATGAATGAGAATTGACCTTGATGTGTAAAAACCATTGGATGAACTTATAAATGCATGATGGAGTGTATCTAATGCATTAGGATAGGTTAGAATGGTAGGAAACAAAATCTGATATGCTAAGTTGTTTGAAATTCATGTTTTTGCGTATGTTCTGCAGAACTCGCTCAAGCGAGATCCCCCCTGTAACAATGGGGTGGCCTCTAGCCCAAATTCGCTCAGGCGAGTAATAATCTCGCTTAAATCAGAGGTTAGCTACTGGAGTTATTTCGCTCAGGCGGGTAAGGCCTCACCCGAGCGAGAGCGAGGTGGGTAGCTACTGGACCAATTTCGCTTGAGCGAATGGTCAGTGGTTGGAGTCTCGCTCAAGCGAAAATAATACCTGATGCTACTGGAGTAATTCTGCTTAGGCGAGAACGCCTCGCCCGAGCGAAGGGGGAACAATTTAGATACTGGAGTAATTTCGCTCAAGCAAGCATGGCTCGCTCAAGCAAGATTGACCCCTGATGCTGATTCTCCTTTTCGCTCAAGCGTGTTTCTTGACTCGCCCAAGCGTGACCACGCAAACTCGCTTAAGCGAGTGTGGTACTCGCTTGAGTGAGTGGTACCTGTTTGCTCTCGATGTTCTTGCTTTAATGATTTTAATTTTTCTTTACATCAAATCTTCTTCTTGCATCATCTTACAATTACATTTAACATATTATGAACCTTTAAATCTCCGAAAATCCATCCTCCTTAACTCCAATCATACAATATCAATTTGATTGATTCTTCTGTTGTTTTTAATTAAAAATTCTCTCATGAATCATTTTCAATTCACCCTCTTATATCTCCATATATGAGAGAGGTTTTTCATAGATCTGGGGTGTTGAATTAAAGCTTCACCACTTTATTTCTTTGTCCAATAATGATTTATAATACACGAAAAATTTACCCCAATTTTCAGGTCTTACACAAATCCTTGGCTCAGCTTGCTTATTTTTAATGGGCCAATCGGGCTGGCTCACAGGCTAAGCCCAGATTGTTATCCCTTGATCTAATCTAAACCACTCATCGAATGCCTATGACTTATTCTATTTAAAATTTAATTTGACACAACCTATTTTTTTAAAAAAAGATTAGACTAAAGACTTTTCAAAACACTTATTTAATTGAAGAGACAAAGTTTTCCTTTTTTGAGAAAACTTTTTTAATGTTAGGACGATTGTTTTAAGCTATTATATAGTTTTTTAAAATAAATTATAATTTACAACTAATTATAATTTATAAATAGGCATAATATTTTTTATAAGTTATAAGATTAGAACTAAAATTTGTTAAAATTATCATTAATATATAAATTTGATAATTATGTGTGTATATATATATATATATAGTATGAAGGTTGTTATTCTTTCATAGGTCTATTTGTTTAAGATAATGATATGGGCACAATATTGGTATTTGTATTAGATGGCCTATATCGATATACACCAACATAACCACCATAATCACAATTCCCAAATGACCCATGTAAGCCGGTCTCAGTTTGAGGATGAGTGATTGGCCAAGGGGCAATATTGGTTCAATTGCCTAATAATTAATAATTGAGCATATTTTAAGTTAAATTATTATTAATTATTAGGCAATTGAATCCATTTCCCTTATAATTATTCATAAAATAAGATTCTTGTGAAAATTGGTTAAATTATAAATTTATTATGAATTTTTATTAAATTAATAACTTAAGGTGCAAGAAAGAAGCAAAGGAAGAGAACCAGGTTTGGACGTTGACATGCTAGATATGACACCCAAAACCTAAATTACAAATTTCAATTAATTAACCCAAATTTTTGAAATAAATTTTTCATGTTTAAAGAATCATTTTGAAATTCGTAATTTAAATTCTGAGGTCACGTAAAAATTGATAGATACGAAATATTATCATGCATACTAGTTGTGAACGAATAAAACATAATACATTTATATAGCGGAAACGATGGATAAGATTACAGTATGAGTATTAGAAAGGGGCACCCCTACCCCCTAAATTACAAGCTAGCGCGCAACGGCTTTTCAGCTGTTGTTGCTTGCTGCTTTTTTTTTTGCAGGCTCGAAAATATCTCTTTCGCCTCTCCTCCCTGTCTCCATTCTGGTTGATTCGCTTCTTCCTTCGCGCAAGCGCTTGGTTCGCCCCTTTTGTGTTGCATTTTTTTGTGATCCTCCGCTTCAGTTTGCGTTTTTCGGATAGCCGTTACAACACATTAAAACTCAAATGAAGTCAAAGTCCAAGCAATAAAACATAAAAGCTTCATTAATTGTACCACTCGTCATTTTGTGAAGCATGCACTGTAAAATAATGTAAGAGTGAGAGAAAATATAGAATAAATATAAAATAAGTAAAATTGCACAAACACAATCAACAAACAATTATGATATAATGAATATGCCAAACAAGGTCATTTATATTTAATAATCTTTAATTTAGCCAAATGATGTCATGTTGGATCCATTTTGATTTAGTGGGAATACTGCAGTAAAAAGTCTCATAGAGACACAAGTAGGACTTAGCATAATGCTACGAATCTCTACCCTTCGTAGCGCTCAAGTACTAAAGTACACAAGTAGGACTTAGTATATACCATGAATCCCTACCTTTCATGGCGTTCAAGTACCGAAGTACACAGGTAGGACTTAGCACAAACCATGAATCCCTACCCTTCATGGCGCTCAACGAAAATAAGGCTTTAACTCATCATAGAGTAACCCCCCACTAGGGCCGACAATCATGGAACCCTTAAATTCCATGATGCGTCCAAATGCTTATGATGCATGAATGCCTTTAATTCTCTTTATCAATTTAACATACCATGATATCAATACTTTCATAATCACTTGAAAGCCACAAGTCCTCAAAGGACACATCACATATATCAATTCTCAAAATCATGGATTTATAGTTCAACAACATATCCCAATAAACCATAAGGCATTCAAGTATACATTAATTTAGTAATTCATAATTATTTATCACAAAGATATACATAATGTATAACATTCATAGGACACTCAATAACATCCATAATAATCAATAATCCCTTAATAATTCATAAATAAATCATTACCCACATAGAAAATATCATTTTCATCCATAATAACCATCATATGTAAATTTTAGAAATTTACAACAGCAACATACATTAGTAAAATGGCCATAACGTGAGCACATCAAATCCTTTTTAAGTAATTCCACTTTCTATAGTTCCATAACAAAATTATCTATAACATTCATGAAGACCAAAAATTATAATTCCTTACAGAATTTGCTCCACGTTACAAACAACACACTAACTTTTGCAAATTTTTACTGCATGTATACAGTTTGGTAAAATAGGCATATCTCCTTATACAAAAATTATTTTAAGATAACACTTGTGCCAAATTTTCAAGAATAGAATTATATATAACTTTTATGAAGACCATATGTCCCAATTCTATATGTATAAAGCGCAGTTTCAAAATTATTTTCTGACTTCAAAATAGTAATTTCAATATTACAGATTCAGTTACAGCTTTGACAACCTTTGGTAAAAATTGTATATCTCTTAATAAAAAAATTATTTTTACATGGAACCAAATCGCACATGTTCATAACTCAAATATATAAAACTTTTATGAAGGGATCAAAAATTAATTCCTTATAAATTATTCTCAAACAACTAGACAAGCACTGACCTATACATAACTTTCAGAAATGTCATACTTTAATAAATAAATCATAACTTAAGTTTTACTTATCCTTTTTGGAAGATTTTGGTTTCTAAATTTATAGGAGACAAATATCTACAACTTTCATGAATATATCATTTTCAATTTTGAAATATGTGAATTAGCAAACTTTAATTAAAAACACTCATTTTCAGAAACAATTAAACAACATGAGCACATAAGAGTAATTTAAGCATAAATTTCATATTACTTAGAATTTAGATATAAGACCAATTCTAATAGAATCATAACATCTATATCTCTAACTTTTATGAAGATAAAAATGGCTAATCATACTCAAAAAATTTACAATCTGGTCTTGTTGGCAATCTAAGAAGAAGAGGAACAACTTTGTAGTTTACAATATTTTCAAATTTGGACTCTAACTAGGAATTAAAATATGTACAAAATGACGCATTTTAAGTGGAGTATGTGGTAATTTGATGGGAGTAAATGGAAAAGGCAAAGAAATTAATAACTAAGGAAATATGAAATAAGTTATTTGGTTAACTTTTACCTAAGGTATAAAGTTAAAATTATTTACAATGGTAAAAAGTTTAAATTGAAGATGTTGTCCTAACCAAAATTTATGTAGAAAATTGAGATAAAATGGATAATATCATTGATGGTCTAAATCAAAATGATTATACATGATAATGAAATTTTTGGGATGTTACAATTCTCCCACCTTAATAAAAATTTTGCCATCAAAATTTAATACAACATATCCCTCAGTGGAACAATTTTGGGTATTGCATCCTCATAGCATCTTCACACTCCTAAGTTAAAGTTACATCATTTCCTTGTTTCCATTCCACCTTCACTAATGGTACATCCTTGCTTCTCAGACATTTAATCGACCTTTCCATAATCTGTGTAGGTTCTGCAGGAATGGTCAAATTCTCTCTAACTTCAACATCGTCAGTAGCAATCACATGAGTGGGATCCTATACATACTTCCTTAATTGTGATACGTGGAACACATTATGCAAATTTGCAAGATGAGGAGGAAGTGTAATTTGATAGGCGACCAATCCAATCCTCTTTAGAATTTCATATGGTCCAATGAACCTTGGGCTCAACTTTTTACTTTTTAATGCTCGGTCAATGCCCTTGTGAGGCGAAACCTTTAAAAGTATATGATCACCAACTTGGAATTCAAGTGGTTTCCTCCTTTTATCGTAATAGTGCTTTTGTCTATCTTGGGATGCCTTCATCTTCTCTCTGATTATTTCTATTTGTTCAGTAGTCTGTTGCATAATTTCAGGCCCTAACGCCAAACTTTCACCAGTTTCTAACCAACAAAGTGGTGTTCGACACTTTCTGCCATACAATGCTTCAAATGGAGCCATACCAATACTGCTATGGTAGCTATGTTATATGTGAATTCAATCAGTGGAAGAAACTGCTCCCAACTACCACCATGCTCAAGCACACAAGATCGCAGTAAGTCTTCCAAACTTTGTATGGTACGTTCTGACTGTCCATCCATTTGAGGATGATAAGCTGAACTTAATCGAAGTCTTGAACCCAACTCCTGATGCAACCTTCCCCAGAATTGGGAAGTGAACCTCGAATCTCTATCTGACACAATATTGGATGGTACACCATGTAGTCTCACGATCTTTTTCACATATAATTGTGCCAACTTTTATAGAGAATTCTTCATATTCATTGGGAGGAAGTGAACAGACTTAGTCAATCTGTCTACAATAACCCAGATTGCATCATTTCCTGAATGTGTTCTTGGCAATGCTGACACAGTCCATCATAATGTCATCCCATTTCCAGATAGGAATCTCCAATGGTTGTAGTTCACTAGATGGCTTCTGGTGTTCCACCTTGGCTTTTTGATATACCAGACATGAAGACACATATTCAGCTATTTCTTTCTTTACCCTTGGCCACCAAAAACTTTTCAAAAGGTCTTGATACATCTTGGTTGATACAGGATGAATACTCAACATAATTTTATATGCTTCTTCTAAGATTTTCCTTCTTAGATCAACATCATCTGGTACACAAATTCTACTTCTAATCCTCCAAATTCCATCTAATCCTTCTTGTAATCCCACATCTTTTCCATTTACTTGAGCTTCCCTTAATTCTCTTAAGTGCAAGTCCGATCTCTGCTTTGCACATATAAGCTTTAGAAAGTCATTAGTGATTTTCAAAATCCCCAATACCATACTTCCTGAAGATTTAATCTCCACACCTAGATTCAAATCTCTGAATTTCTCTATCATCTCTATTTCTTTCACCATCAAAGATGCCATATGTATGGATTTTCTACTGAGTGCATCTGCTACCATATTCGCCTTTCCTGGATGGTACTTCAAATCAAAATCATAATCTTTAAGAAATTCCATCCACCTTCACTGCCTCATGTTTAATTTCTTCTGATCGAACAAATACTTTAACCTCTTATGGTCACTAAACACCTCAAACTTGACTCCATACAAATAGTGTCTCCAGATTATCAAAGCAAATACCACCGCTGCCAATTCTAGATCATGCGTCAGAAAGTTCATTTCATGCGACCTCAGCTGCCTAGAAGCATAGGCAATCACCTTTTATTGCTGCATCAAAACACAACCTAAACCCATCTTAGAAGCATCACAATAAACCATAAAGTCTTGTTGTAGATTAGGTAAAGTTAAGACTGGAGCAGATGTAAGCTTCGATTTTAGTTCCTGGAAACTTTTCTCACATTCTACCGTCTAAGCAAAAGGTTGATTCTTCCGGGTCAGACGAGTCATCGGTAAGGCAATTCAAGAAAACCCCTCGATAAATCTCCGGTAATAACCAGCTAATCCTGGAAGCTTCGTATCTCAGTAACTGAATTAGGTCTCTCCCAATTTGTTATAGCTTCTATTTTGGAAGGATCCATAAACACTCCTTCGCTTGAGATCACATGGCCTAGGAACTTTACGTCTTTCAACCAGAACTCATATTTAGATAACTTAGCATACAACTGCTTCTCTTTCAGAATCTGCAATACCACTCGAAGATACTTTTCATGCTCCTCCTAAGCCTTAGAATAAATCAGAATGTCATCAATGAAGATAATAACAAACTGATCCAAGTATGGATGAAACACTCGATTTATGTAATCCATGAATACAACTAGGGCATTGGTCACTCCAAAAGGCACCACAAGATACTCATAATGATCATAGCGTGTTCTAAAGGCTGTCTTTGGAATATCCTCAGACTTGACACGAATCTGATGATAACCCGATCGTAGGTCAATCTTGGAAAATACTATAGCACCTCTCAATTGGTTTATTAGATCATCAATTCTGGGCAAAGGATATTTATTCTTCACTGTCAATTTATTCAACTGACGATAATCTACACATAATCTCATGCTTCCATCTTTCTTCTTGACAAGCAATACCGGTGCTCCCCATGGCGACACATTGGGCCTGATGAAATGCTTCTCCAACAACTCTTCAATTTGCTTTTTTAGTTCTGTTAGTTCTTCAGGTGACATACGATATGAAGCCTTAGACACTGGTTCTGCTCCTGGAATTAAGTCAATTGAGAATTCTATTTCATGTTCTGGAGGTAAACTTGAGACATTTTCAGGAAATATTTCAGGGAATTCAGAGACAATTGGCATCTCAATTGTTTCAGATTCACCATCTCCTTTGGAAAAAGCAAATAAGGCAAATAATTGAATTTCTCATTTTAAAGCAAAGATCTTGGGATTGTTAGAAATAGTGTTTCCTTATGATGGAAATATCACAGTCTTGTTATAACAGTTCACCAAGACTCGATTCGCCAACAACCAGTTCATCCCTAGAATTACTTCCAAATCCTTCAAAGGCAAACAAACAAGATTGACAAGAAAGTTTCTACCTTCTACGAGCACAGAACAATCGTTATACACTTTAGTAGTCCTAAGTTGTGTACCGGTGGGAGTGGAAATAATCAGGTCATACATCATAGACTTTATAGGTAATTGAAGACGTCTAACATACTCCTCAGAAATAAAAGAATGTGTAGTACTAGAATCAAACAATACAGATAAAATGGTACCATTGATCTTACACTTACTTTGCATAAGGTCGTCTGCTTGGTCTGCCTCTGAACCACTGATGGAAAAGACTCTTCCTATTGCTAGTTGTAATCTCTTATCTGCTGACTCCCCATTCTGTCTTAGAGGTTGAACAACACGCGTGTTTCCTCCACGGCCTCCCTGATAACTAGAACCTCTTTGATTATTCATGGTGTTATTGTTGTTATTGTTGTTGTTGATTTGACAGTTCTGTGGACAATTTGGGCTGATGTGACCTTTCTGATTACATCAAAAGCAAGTGACATCTTCTAGGCGTCTGTTGTAGTCACGTATATAGTGAATACCTCTACACTTATAACACTTTAGATTCATATGATTGTTATGTCTCTCAGAAGATGATGATGATCCTCCCTTGAAACGATTTAGATAGAACGATCCTTTCCTTTTAAAGGTAACTGGATGAGGTCTTAGTTGTCTATTGATCTTCTCTTGAGCCAATCTGGCTTAGTGGTTTTGTTCAAAAATTCAGTATTTATTGATCAGGATTGAGAAGCTCCAAATTTCTTGATAACAGATAGCCTCTTTGATTTCAGGATTCAAACCACTCTCGAACTTGACGTACTTTGAGGCTTCAGCACCTACCTGTTGGAAAGGAGGGTAAAAGAGGGATAACTCTTCAAATTTAGTAGCATACTCACCAACAGACATTAAGCCTTGTTTCAGCTCCATGAATTCCAACACTTTTCGGCTCTTCACACTTGTTGGAAAATATTTCTCCAGAAAACAGTCTCTGAAGTTAGCCCAATCCAATGGTCTATCGGTCTCAGTCATATGAATCCTGGTATGGATCCACCAGTTCTCTGCTTCCTCAATCATCATGTAGGTGACATACTCCACCTTTTCGAATTCTATGCAGGGTAAAGATCGGAAGATACGTTCCATTTCCTTAATCTATAGGTATGCTACTTCTGGATTATAGCCTCCTTTAAACTATG
The DNA here is from genome assembly GCA_037962975.1 of Clitoria ternatea. Lineage (NCBI taxonomy): Eukaryota > Viridiplantae > Streptophyta > Magnoliopsida > Fabales > Fabaceae > Clitoria > Clitoria ternatea. Next base: position 198,446,096 of record CM075671.1, on the reverse strand, counting down.
ATGGCTTCCTTTTCAAGAAGTGATCCAATCCGTGAAGTCCTCTAGTATTTCTTGGTTGATTTTGCCTCTCCAAGACCTCAGCCAAGCGGTTGAAAGCGGCTGCCATAGCGTCGTTATTGTTTCTTGCCATCCTATATTCATAGTTTGGTTTATACTAATTCTAAGGGAAAGTATATTGTATATAATTACAAGATTATAACATAACTATAAGTACTCTACAATTTATCAGTTAGGAAACAAGTCATATAATACATACTTAACATATTATCAAGCAAGTAACCAAACAATTTATGTAGTATATCAAAGAAATAATACATATCATAGCAATTGGCCCTAAATTTTTTTAAAAATGCTCTGATACCACTTCAGTTGTGACACCCAAAACCTAAATTACAAATTCCAATTATTTAACCCAAATTTTTGAAATAATTTTTTTGCGTTTAAAGAATTATTTTGAAATTCATAATTTAAATTATGAGGTCATGTAAAAATTGATAAATGCGGAATATTATCATGCATACTAGCTGTGAACGAATAAAACATAATACATTTATATAGCGGAAACGATGGATAAGATTGCAGTACGAGGTACATAATATTATTACAACACATTAAAACTCAAATGAAGGCAAAGTCCAAGCAATAAAACATAAAAGCTTCATTACTTGCACCACTCGTCATTCTGTGAAGCATGCACTGTAAAAATAATGTAAGAGTAAGATAGAATATAGAATAAATATAAAATAAGTAAAATTGCACAAACACAATCAATAAACAATTATGATATGATGAATATGCCTAACAAGGTCATTTACATTTAATAATCTTTAATTTAGCCAAATGATGTCATGCTGGATCCATTTTGATTTAGTGGGAATACTGCAGTAAAAAGTCTCATAGAGACACAAGTAGGACTTAGCATAATGCTATGAATCCCTACCCTTCGTAGCGCTCAAGTACTAAAGTACACAAGTAGGACTTAGTATATACCATGAATCCCTACCTTTCATGGCGTTCAAGTACCAAAGTACATAGGTAGGACTTAGCATAAACCATGAATCCCTACCCTTCATGGCGCTCAACGAAAATAAGGCTTTAACTCAAAATCATGGATTTACAGTTCAACAACATATCTCAATAAACCATAAGGCATTCATGTATACATTAATTTAGTCATTCATAATTATTTATCATAAGTCATTCATAATTATTTATCATAAAGATATACATACTGTGTGACATTTATAGGACACTCAATAACATCCATAATAATCCCTCAATAATTCATAAATAAATCATTACCCACATGGAAAATATCATTTTCATCCATAATAACCATCATATGTATATTTCAGAAATTTACAACAGCAACATACATTAGTAAAAAGGCTATAACGTGAGCATATCAAATCCTTTTTAATTAATTCCACTTTCTGTAGTTCCATAACAAAATTATCTACAACATTCATGAAGACCAAAAATTCGAATTCCTTACAGAATTTGCTCCACGTTACAGACAACACACCGACTTTTGCAAATTTTTACTGCATGTACTCAGTTTGGTAAAATAGGCATATCTCCTTATAAGAAAATTATTTTAAGATAACACTTGTGCCAAATTTTCAAAAATAGAATTATATATAACTTTTATGAAGACCATATGTCCCAATTCTATATGTATAAAGCATAGTTTCAAAATTATTTTCTAACTTCAAAACAGAAATTTCAGTATTACAGATTCAGTTATAGCTTTGACAACCTTTGGTAAAAATTGTATATCTCTTAATAAAAAAATTATTTTTACATGGGACCAAATCCAACATGTTCATAACTCAAATATCTAAAACTTTTATGAAGGGCTCAAAAATTAATTCCTTATAAATTATTTTCAAACAGCTAGACAAGCACTGACCCATACATATCTTTCAGAAAGGTCATACTTTAATAAATAAATCATAACCCTATCCTCTCTTACCTTAATGGAGGATCCTATAGTGGTTAAAAGTGTTCTTTTATTGTCGTAGTTTCAGATTAAGAGTGACTTTGATAGAGAAAATGAAAGAAAATGAGAGATATGTCTTCACTAACTTAGCTTGTTATAAGATTTTAGACTTGGAAACAAGATGTAGTGTTGATTTAATCATGCAAATGACAAGTGAGGGACAAGATTTTCATAATGGGATTGTAGTAAGATGTTAGGAGTATTATGTATGGTAATAATAGAGGTTTTAGGTGAGACAAATGGGCTGCATTGTTGACCATTCTCGCAGCCTACATAATGTAGCTTGTATGATTGAAGTAAATATCAATTCTGACACAGTTTTGGTATTTTGGGCATATCTCTCTCATAGCTTGTGGATTTTAATGAATTTGGTCTTGTTGGAAAGATAAGACAAAGATAAACAACTTTGTAGTAAACGAATTTTTCAAATTTGGACTCTAACTAGGCATTAAAATATGTACAAGATGATATGATTGAAGTAAAATACCAATTCTGAATTAGTTTCAATGTTTTGGGCATATATCTCTCAAATATTAATGGAGTTTAATAAATTTGGTCTTGTTAGAAAGCTAAGAAGAAGAGGAACAACTTTGTAGTTTACCATATTTTCAAATTGGGACTCTAACTAGGAATTAAAATATGTACAAGATGACGTATGTTGAGTGGAGTATATGGTAATTTGATGGGAGTAAATTGAAAAGGCAAAGAAATTAATAACTAAGGAAATAGGTAATAAGTTATTTGGTTAACTTTTACCTAAGGTATAAAGTTAAAATTATTTACAATGGTAAAAAGGTTAAATTGAAGATGTTGTCCCAACCAAAATTTATGTAGAAAGTTGAGATAAAATGGATAATATCATTGATGGTTTAAATCAAAATGATTATACATGAGAATAAAATTTTTGGGATGTTACACTAGACCTGGGCGTGACCATGTTAACCAGGATCAGGAAGCCCTATTTCTCTGTCAATGGCCGTTGCCACGCCCTAAGTGTTGCTACACCCAAGCCCTATTACTCTATGTGCATGTTATTATGCTGATCTTTAGTGTTGGCACGCCTAGTTGGTTTCTTAATATATTTCATGCTTGCACGTTACCATGCTACTTGGGGTGTTACCACGCCCAATTCATGTTTTTTCATTTGAATTTTAGTTATTAAAGCGTGGTGACATTGATGCTCTTGTATTCACACACCTATTACTTATGTTTTCCTATTTATAGGTCACCTAATTATAAATATGTATCGATTCCATCATTTAAATAAAATTTCTAGATTTTATTTATATATTTTTTTCAAGTTTAGATTCTCCACTTCTATTTTCTTTGATTTTGGGACAGTTCAACCATGGAACAGTTATCCACCTCATTCACATTTGTTTAGCTCACTATGTGTGGCTAGACCCTAAGGTTAGGTGACATAGGCCTTACTTGGACCTCATTTGGGATATGTTTTTCACTTTATAAATAATTTTGTTAGGAATATTATTTCTTTTAGGTAATAGTTAGGTTTAGAATTATTTTTAATTTTGGGCCTTGCATGGCCATGTTTTCCATTTTAGGCCACTTTTGGGCCTTGTATAGGTGTTAGCTTGCTTTGGGCTGCTTTTGGGCCATGTAGTTTAGTTTTTGGGTCTTGGGTGAAGCTTTTTCAAGTTCACCCAAACCAAATCCAAATTTTAACTTTCAAGAAGGTATAAATACCTCTCTCCTTTGTAAAACTCTCATAATTTGAATTAGAGTGAGATGTTCCTCCTTCTCTCTAGAAAGTAGAAGCTTTAGCTCCTTTCTATAGTCTTCCTTTGGCCTTCTCCCAAAGGTGGTAACCTCCTTACCTTATCTCTCTGAGAGTGGCTGATCCACACCTCTTTCCTTACCTCTCCATCTCTCCTTCCATTTCTCTTAGTTTCCTAGGTTAGATTTAGGTTTCTTTACTCAAAATCCTTCATCCTGCTTCATAATTCCATTTCGGTTTCTCCATCTACATCCTCAATTCTATGTGCCTCATCTCCATTGGACAAGGATTCTTGGATCTAAGCAAGCTAGAGAAGAAGATCCACCTCCCTAAGCTTGGAAATCAAGGCATTTCCTACAACAATTGGTATCATGAGTCTCTCCTTCTTTAGCATTTCTTAGATCTGATTTTTTTAAAGTTTTATTCTGTATTTTTAGTGTTAGATCTGAATTACTCTCATTCTCTACATCAATTTTCATATATCATATGCTAAAAACTTCAAAAATTGTAAAAGTTATGCTTACTTGAAGTTTTAAATCTACATACTTTAGCTTGGAATTTTGAGAAGTGCCTTCACAAAAGTTCTTACTTCACTTATTCTTGACTTAACCTCAAAGTTTAATAAAACAATTGAACAAAAAAAGTTTTAGTCAAAGTTGTTGACCTAAAGGTGCTTTACACTTCAAGTAACATCCATTTCCTTGAGTTTTCTTGTCATATCTTTGCATTTTGTGTTGGTTTTGTGTCATTTAAGCATTTTGTCGTATAATTTCAGAGCTGTACCTACTCCAAACCGTATGGATTAGTCTTGCATATTAGGTGTTTGTTTGATTGTTTAAATGATTTTTAGTTTCCTTAGAAATTGTCTTAGGTAATGGAGCATGTTTCTCTTGTTTTCTAGGCTTTTTTTTTTGATTTTGCTTATGTGTTTTGTGGTTGGAATCTAAGGCACTTTAAAGTCATCATTTGAAGTTCCTAACAAGCTCCTAAGGTTGTAATGTTACCTTATTTTTAGGTGACTTTGTGCCTTGCTTTTCCTAGGTTATTAGCTTCCTTTTTAGGTGTGTTTTCTAGTTTATTTTGCAATTTTATAGCAGCTGTATCTTACTCTTTTCACACTGTTTCTGTGCTTATTGTAATGTCATTTGATGCATTTTAAGTTGCCTTCCATTGCCTCTTTGTTATGGAAGTAGATGCTTACTTTGCACTTTTGATAGTTTGCCATTTTGTCTCTTTTGTGCACTATTTGAGAGCATTTCCAATTCTGTTTTTGCTGCAATAAAATAGATAAAAAAAACATAGCAAAAATAATAGAAAAACAAGTAAAAAAGGTGTGAAAAGAAAAATATTTCATTGGCCATTGTTTTTATAATTGTTTAGGCCATTTTCTAGTAAAAAAAGTGTGAAAAAGGTGCTTGAAAAACATTGAATTGAAAAAAAATTCTAGCAGCCATGTTTTCATTATTGCAGTACCTTATAGTGTTCATTTAGTGCATATTTGATCCCTTGTTTGAGGAAAAGTCATTTGGGAAACTATACAAAAAGTTTATGAAGTTTTAACCATTCTAGAGTTACTAGTTTGCATTCTTTTGTCTGCTTGCTTTCTTCTTGCATTTAATTTCTTGATTGTCATTTGTTGCATTCTAAGTTTGTGACATTAATTCATACTCTTGTGTGCCTTCTATCATTTACCATTTGTTGCTTGTCAAGTTCTAGTTTGTCACATAATCTTCTCTTTTGGTTTAGCTTCCTAATTTGCCTTTTCTTGTTTGTCTTTTTGTCTCTAGTTTATCATTTGAGTATTTCTTCTTTTTGGCACTCTTGAGACTAAGGCCTTGTGAGTTCATTATCAATTAGGTAGAATCTTGAAGGGATTGAGATTTGACTACCAGATTTGATCTAGTGCATTCTACAACTATAGAGAGAAGTGGACACTCGAGTGATATTATTTGAGAGCTTGGAGTGCAAATGCCTTTTTAATTTCTTTCTCTTATTTTTATGCTAACCATTACTTTGAGTTTCCAAGTATTTCTTTTGTAGCTTGGTGGGCCTTTTTGTTGGACTTGAAGAACCTTGGAAGCCATTTGTATTGGAGAGCATCTTTTGTAATAAATTAGGAATTTAATTTTTGTGATTTATATTTTTTTCCCTTGTATTTTGGGAATTTCTTGTAAGTATTTTGTGTAAGTCCTTGTATTTGGACATTAGAGACTTTGGACATTGGACTTTAAATTATTAATTAGTTGATTATGAGTAATTGCGCTTAGGACTTAGTTTACTCTTTTTGCACCCGACTAATGTAAATGCGATTTTGTATGCTAGGTCTAGTTTACATTCTTGCACCAACCGACTAGTTTGCTTTACATGCTTTCTAGTTAGTGTAAGTTCACTTTTGTATGCTAGGCTTAGTTTAGTTTCTTGCACCATGACTAGTTCTTGTCTACTAGCTTTCCTTTTATTTTCTTCTTGTTTGTGTGTTATTCTTCCTTTTTAGGTTAAAATCAATTTGAGTGACCAACTAGTATCTCATCACTATCATTTTTGCATTATAACATGTCTTCATCTAGTGAGAGAGGTAAAGATTCAACCCCCCACACATGAAATTAATCGTAGAAAAACTTAATAATATGACAACTAGGTTAGACAACCTAGAAAATAGAGAGGGTAGACATAGAACCACTAGGCATGATAGGCATCATAGGCATAGACATAATGATAAAACTAGTGAGGTTGAGAATAGGCATAATAGGAGACATCATAGGTCTCATGAGGAGGGAGGCTTGAGAGAGGTCAAGCTAGAGGTCCCATCCTTCCATGGAAAAAGTGATGTAGAAGCCTATCTCGATTGGGAGATGAAAGTTGAGCAACTTTTCACCTCTCATGAAACTAAAAATAAAAAAAAGGTTAGGATTGTGACCCATAGCTTTCAAAACTATACATTAGTTTGGTGGACCCAAATCCTAAAAGATAGAAAGAAAGACCGTTTCCCACCCATTGATGAATGAGATGATCTTAAAGCCTTACTTAGGAAAAGGTATATTCCCTCCTACTATAGGGGTGAGTTATTGGCCAAACTCAATAGACTCACCCAAGGGTCCAAAAGTATGGAGGATTATTACAAGGCTTTGGAGATGGCTATGATTAGGGCTAATATTGAGGAGGATGAAGAAATCCTTATGCATAGATTTTTATATGCCCTTAATCATAATATTAAAAAGAGAGTGGAACTTCTACGTCATATGGACATTAAAGAGCTTTTCCATCAATGCACAAGAGTAGAAGCTTAACTCATGGATAGACCTTCTTACTATAATAGGGATTCTAAATCATATAGGCCTAGGTGGAAGGGCAAGGGAGACTTCATCCCAAAAGAGGGTAGTAGTGGTAGAAAGGGTAAGGAGCATGAAGTGGGCACTTCATCTCCTAGGATTAGAAGTGAGGTTCATAGGGATCATCCCCCTACACAACCTTCAAAATATACCTTTTCAAAATACCAACTTTTCATCCCAACCTAATTCTTCAAGAACAAGTTCCATAAAATGTTTTAAGTGTTTAGGAAGGGGTCATATTGTCTCTCAATGCCCAACAAAGAAAACTATGATTTTAAGGGGCATTGATCACTGTTCAAGCTACAAGGCAGCTTTCTTTTCACACTCTATAGCTCAAATAGTGATTCCTGTGAAAGTGAACATGTTCTTAGAGATGAGGGTGAGCTATTCATGATTAGAAGGCTTCTTGGAAGCCACATAAGGGATGATGACATTATATAAAGGGAGAACATCTTTTACACAAGATGTTATATTAAAGAAAAACTATGTTCTCTCATTGTGGATAGTGGAAGTTGTGCTAATATGGCTAACCAAAGGCTAGTTCACAAACTTGGTTGTGCTCTAATAGATCATCCTAAACCTTACAAATTACAATGGCTTAATGAAAAGGATGAGATGTTAGTGAACAAGCAAGTTCTCCTTTCTCTCTCCATAGGTACATACCATGATCAAATTTGGTGTGATGTTATGCCTTTGGAAGCCACTCATGTACTTTTTTGTCGACCTTGGCAATATGATAAAAGGTCACCCATGAGGGGTTCACTAACACCCTCACATTTTTACATAATAATAAAAAGTTTGTTTTATATCCCTTGTCTCCCAAACGAGTTTTGAAAGACAAACTTCAAATGAAATTGAAAAGGGATAGGGAGATTGGGCTCTCCATCTCCCCTCTAAAACTTCTAAAACAAAAGATAAAAAACAACAAAACCATAAAAATAAGGGTAAAGGGGTTTTCACTCTTGATGATCCTATGATGCATTCTTCTCTTCTTGCCTCCAAACTTCATGTGAAGAGAGCCTTGCTCCTTCACCAACCCCTCTACATGCTTCTTGATATATACACTTCTATCATCTCTTTATGCTTTATGGGCCTCTCTCATTCTTTGCCCATTGAAGTGTTTTATCATTTAGAGGTTTTCTTTCCAACCTCTCATAGTTACTATGTGATGGATGGATCTTTGTGTGTACATAGTTTGATTAGGATTACTTGTAGGATGTATATAGTCACTATAGGTTCTTTTAGGTTAGAGACGTGTCTTTATTTTTTTTAGTTGACTTTTCCTCATATCTTGTCTTGTGTGATTTTACTTGTATCTAGGATTTTCATAGGCTTATAATTTGTTTCATTTTCTAACCTTTTCTGTTTATACATACATCATATACATGATCATGTATCTACTATTCATTTTTATAGGGGATTATATGGAGGGTTAGTATCATCTTTGCATGCCATGCATGATCTAGTCCGTAGTTTAAATGCCATCACACATTATGATCCCCTTAGAGCAGTTTATTCTACTCTTATGTATCATATGCCCTTGTTTACTATGATTACACAAGATCATCTATCTCCACCTCATCTCATCCTCTTTGAGCATCATTTTATTCATACCATCTCTAGGATACATGGGGAATTCCATTGGTTACTTTGTGCCTTCTTAAGGAATGTTTGCTTTTTATTCTTTTATGCTATCTTTTCTTTTATTTTCATAAAGGTAAAAAGGTTAGTATTTGACCCTGGTGGCACTTCTCGTGACTTTGCTTCTTTTACCTTTGTTTTTATTTTTGTTTTCCTTTTCATTTTTTTAGTAACTCACTTTGCTTTCACCTCATCCTGTAGGTGTGTCATTACTTTAAGCATTGTCTTGAGCATTTTTTAGGATTTGAGTACAAATCCTCTTAAAGAAGGGGAGCATGACATAGGCCTCACTTGGACACTATTTGGGATATGATTTCACTTTATATAATTTTGTTAGGAATATTATTTCATTTAGGAAATAATTAGGTTTAGAATTATTTTTAGTTTTGGGCCTTGCATGGCCATATTTTCCATTTTGGGTGACTTTTGGGCCTTGTATCGGTGTTAGCTTGCTTTGGGCTCTTTTTGGGTCATGTAGTTCTAGTATTTGGGCCTTGGGTGATGTAACAACCCTAATTTTTGAGAATAGGAAACTAGACCCTCAGGACTCCTAAGGATACTCCGTTAAGCTTTTGGTAAGAAGCTGGAGGCTTTGGCCTGTTCCCTGAGTAGTTCAGTATAAGAAAAATAGTGAAAAACGGAGCTAGTTAAGATATTTAAAATGAAGTATAAGAATACTAAGAAAGAGCATAACGAATGAGAGAAGTAGCGATAAGAAGATAATAATAACATCGTCCAACAGTACTATTTAATACTGTGTTAATGACGATTACTTTTGTTTAATTAAGTACTAATTAATTTATAATTATATCAGTTGATAATTATTTCCTGTCAATGACACTTAATAGATAAATAATTATAATAATTTATTTTTAAATTATATATTTTAAATTGTTTATTTATTTGATAATTATATTTAATAATAAAATATCGCCCGGTTCCTCAGATTTAAACTATGGGACCCAGCATGAGGTCAGACTCTAATCGTTTGACACTAGACTAGTGGTCCAGTAAGAAAACTAGTCCTATTAGGACCCCGTCATGATGAATCAAGGGTGTCTGACTTGGCCTAACCGGCGTAATCAGAACCTTTAATGTCTCCTATGTTTGACTATTCATATGCTTTGAGACATCCAATGACAACACGGTCAGTCTCTGGTGACTCGATTCAATGTTTTAGGAACTTTTCCTGAAGAGGCCAAAGCTTGATTCGGACTCTATCATCCCTGTTTTTCCATAAGTTGGTTTCCTCTGAAATTGCTTTAAAGCCCGACCCGAGCACCTTCAGTGTTTTAGACCCAACTTTGGCATATGACCTTAAAATAAAATGATTTTGGTCTCAATCTCTTTGTTTTGAAAATATCTCCAATCTTTGCTTCTAGCCCCGAACTCCGATTCTTACTCTGTCAACCTCAAAATCAAAGATTAAGTATGTTCGCATCAAAATTCCAATGTTTGGACGTTTTTCTTTGTGCATGGTTCAGAAAAAAATTCATAACTCTCTCATACGACCTTTGATTTGTGTAAAATTAGTGTCAAAATCTCTGTAACAAAGTTATCTACATTTTATGTGAAGACATAAAAAGCTAAATCCCCTTGGATTAGTATAGTTTAATGTATCTTTCCAACCCTTTGGCTGTTTCATCATCATGCGGATAGTCTTCATTAAACTTCACATATCTCTTTCGTCCAATACTTGAATCACCCTGTTCTTTTTGCTATGGATCCATATTGTAGATCTATACAATGTTTATGAAGGTCACAAAACACAGTTCTCAAGGGAGAATTGATGGTGAATTTATTTCAAAAGACGTAGCTAATTCGGGAAGCTCCTGGGGCACCCTGTCGTAAATCGGGTATATCTCAGGCTACCGAACTTGGATAATCACAAATGATATATCAAATTAAATAGAAAAATAAGATATAAAATATTCATTAAGGGATCAAATAGAAAACAATGATCTATAACTTTTATGTTTTGCATTTTTCCAAATTCGGCCTAAAACACCCTTGAAATTACGTGACAAGTTGCTACCCCAGGTTTTGACACCTTAGCCTTGCATGCAAATAGACCAATCACATGGTAACATGCATGGACACTTGTCCCCTTTACCCTAACTCCCCCTCCATGCATCCCCTCCGCATGACACCTGCCCTGGCACTTGTCATCACCTGATCACACCCTTCTCTTACAAGGTCCATCAACTTGCTTTGCAAGTTTCCAACAACTTGTTCAACAAGTTGATTTTGGAAACTTTTATGCATGTCACTTGTACTCAAAAAGAAAAGTAACGTGCCTTTATCTATGTATAAATCAGCCTTCAAAATCAATAACATCTCACCACCATATATTATTATGATGACATACTAACATACCATGTCACTATACCATAGCATCCCATGAAATTAATCTTTCCTTAATCTTCTAACTTCACTCTCTTTCTCGGTAGCAAAGAAGAAGAAGAAAATATAATTAGTAAGCAACATTCTTTTCCCCTTCACTTCTTTTTTTAGCAAACTAAATCTTCTTCTCACAGTTCCACGCCTCTACAAAATTTAAGCTCTCATCACCTCAAATTAATCCGCTTCTTCTCATCTTCAAGCCTACGATCACTTTACCTCCATCATCCACCATCCTTAAGTTTTAATTCTCCTTGTTTTCCTTTTCTTCCAACCGGCGGAACCACACCCCAAGAACAGCCCTTGATATCTTCTTTTTCTTCATCAAGAAGCCTCCATTAGTGTAGCTGGACCCTTCCCTTATGCTGACCATTTTTGACCATGAACCACCTAGCAACTCCAAGGTAGAATCTTACAATTTTGGCTCTTGAATTTTATATTTTTCTTGGGTCAAAAATCAGTTGGTATTCTAAAATTTTGCAGCAATTTTCCCTCTATTTTGAAAGCTAAAAATCGTGACATTCTTGCTCAATTTTGGTATGCATATTGCTTTTCTCTTAGGATCTAGGACTGTCGACGATGATCGGTAAGCGTTTTGGAGCGTTCATCGAATTTTTGGTGAGTTCGCTATTTTCTTCATCCGGGCAGCAGCTGCCCTGCAAGGTAAGGGAGGTTCTACCTCGTTTATTTGTGGTCTAAAGTATTTCATAATATTGCCTTAGTATCCGGGAACCTCCGTTTTAACTTTCGTCACGATCTAACGGCTAGATTTTGAACCCTAGAAATTTTTGTCACCGATAGTTAACTTTAATTAAAATTTGTTGTCAATCAGCGTTTTAAGAAATTTTATAAAGCATACCTCGATATTTATATCGAAAGAAAATTTTATCGCGATCAAAGCCATAACGAGAAATTTAGGAATTTTTAGTGTTTTGGCAGGCTCGGTTTGATTCGATGTGGTTGTATTATTTAATTTTAAATTTTATGGTGTTATGATGTAATTTGTGATTTATTTCCCAGTAAGCCCGCTATTAGAAATTATTTTATCGCCAAGTATCACGAAATTGTTTTGACAATATCACATTTTTTGAGAAAATTCACCGACCGAATGGTTACGGCATTTTATTTCACTGAGATTCAAAAGTAATACTAGTATAGAATTTTATAAGAGTTAATCAAAAAATAAGTTGATCTTGAAAGGTGGAAAATTTTACTTGACAAGGGTTTATCAACAAGCGACATGGTTTAGGCCCAAACAAATTTTGTAAACTAAGAGAAGAGAATAAAAGGAATTTTTGAAACATAATGGACCTTAGAGTTTAGAAAAATTTATGACCAACTTTAGTGACCAAGGGAGTTAAAATGTAATAAAGACTTTAGGAAGTTAAAGGAATAGAGCTAATTTGGAAAAAGATTTCACTAAGGATCAAAAAATTTTGGGTTTAAGTATTTTAATGGGCTAAGTAAGCTAAGTAGAAAAAGAAAATAAATAAAAAGTATAATTCGGAGTAAAATATAGGGAAACAACTTCAAATAAATTAAGATAAGAGAAAGGTGTTTAAATAAAATGAATGAGATCATTAGGAGTCCAAGTTGAGAAATAGGTGTTAGGAGTTAAAAATTTTAGTAATCAAGTGACCAGGAATTTAGGAAATATTTATATGACATAAATAATTAACTAAGTAAGAATGATGTTAGGACATATATGAAATAAACATTTATGTTTTAGAATAGTAATCACTAATGAGGATAAAAGATATGGAAAAGATGTTAGAAATTAGACTTTGGACTTAGAAGTAAAAAGAACTAGGATCGTTTATAAAATTAAATGGTAACTTCTATGGAGAAATAAATGTTTTTGACTAAATCCAAGTTAAGGTAGTAACTAGATCCTTAAATAATAATTTAATGTCATAAAGGTAAGAAATTATGATTGATAAAAAGAATATAACTAAAGGGAGGATTAGTTAGTAAGGAATAATGGTAGAAGTAAAGAAACGACATTAGCTAATGGTTAGTGATGATTGAAAAACTAGGAGGAATACCACTAAGAATGTACCTATACATATGTTCATAAGGAGATAGTAACTAACCAGTGATAAGGGAACAATCATTCAACTAGTAAAAAAATTCATTTGATTAATAAGAGAAAATAGATAATAAGACCACTTGAAGGTAACTTAGATTTTATAATCGAACATTAGGAACTAGAGTCGTGTAATGGAAAACAAGTTTATTAATAAATAATAGGAGGATGAACCACTCAAGGATATAAGAAGATCCAAACCATTTTTATAAGATATTTTAAACGAGCTATCAAATGTCTAGATTAGAAGCAACTTGATAATTAATTGCTGTAAAGAAATAGGAGGCAAGTTACTTTAGGGAGGAACTAATCTAGTTACCTTAGGGAGGAACTAATCTAGTTAAGGAAGGAAGATGATAATTTACCTAGTAAAGGTTTAATTCCCATATAGGAATAGGAAATTTGATCACTTAGAATCACAATAAATCTATACTCGACAATAAATTGAGAAATACATAAAGAATTAAATCGAGTGACAACATACTTTCAATAACAAGCTAAATTAAGGAAATGCTAATGACATGAACTAGATAATTGTGAGAGAAAAACTGAGCACACTAGTATGTAAGAATATATGAGTGCTTACGTCTAGTTGCTTATATAAGTTTAAATTTAGTAACATCAAACGTGTGATAACTTGTTAAGACATAGTGAATCTTGATATGTATATTATATGGTGTTGCCTAATGATTGTGTGTGATGATTGTTTTCTAATAGTGAATGTTGAAGTGTATATATGAAAGTTATGGTAGGTATGAAATAAATTGTCTGATAAATGTGGATTGATGTTGAATGCAATCAAAATCTGTTATCACAGATGCTGTGTATGGATTGAATGAATTGTCTTGTGAACATGATATGTAGATTGTATTGTGTGATGCACTGATGATTAAACAAGTGAAAAGTATTGAATAGAAATACAAAAAACAATGTAAATGAGGTATTAGTGAGGGTTCTAAGAATGATTAGATTGCGAAAATATGGAAATTGGATCCGAAATGATAAGTGGATGTTATAGCGCCAATATACCCTGTGATTTTCTAGAAAGTATGAGATTTCATTTCATTTTTAAGTATCAGACAAAATTGTTATGTATTTGAAAAAACTCGAGAAAGAAAAGAAAAAAATGTAGTTACGATTTAATGAAATCAAAGAAGCCCGACATTAGAAATGAAATGGAGTCATTGGAGGAACCCTACTAAGGACAATTAAGATGATTGATTAAGATTCATGAATTACGCATCATACATGGAGAATAAGGATAGAGACAAAATGACTCCTTAGAACATAACAACGATGGGGTACGCTGGGGAACCTTGAGGGTACCGACCCCTATGGGTGGTCTTGGGAGTATACCGAAGCAAGCATCCAAATGGTGAGGAATCACGCCCTAAACTGGAGAACCCATGGCAACTTTAGTATACTTTGACTCAGAGCGGGGGTTACCAAGGTTGTGTAGTACCTGTCTGACTTGTGTGGATCCATGATTTATGACAGGGCCGGGGGTCCTTACCTCTTTCGATTTGGGAAACAGACATGGAGAGCTCCGGTTGCTTTAGTGGACAAGGAGTATAAGGTGGGATTATGATATGTGTTATGTTGGGATTGTTGAGGAAGAGATGGGCCCACATGCATCATGATGACTAATAAAGGATTGGAAATAACGAAATGAAGGCATGCATTACATCACTGTATTGAGATTATGATTGCTTGTTGTTTGAATATGATTGTATAGATATTAGTAATGTTAAGAGGTGAATGGGAAAATGGGAATGGTCAGCTAAGATCAAGAGTGGTGAGATAACTTAGGATGTATCTTAGGGACCCCAAAGAGAGTGGAAAAAACTCGATCCTGGATTATTTGTGTTGTGTGTGGGGTAGGTATCGATGAGACATCTTCCTGATTGTTGTGGAGGTGGAAACTCACCCATGCACTAAATTTTTCTAGACGTCATGGAGATCATAGACTTCGTATCACGGATCAGCCAGACTCTTCTTAGACCGAGGAAGAGTAGGATGATTAATTTTATTTGCTTTATAGGAGCCTATGTGCCCCTTTACTTTCAGTTTGTACAGTTACTGTTATGACCATGTGTTGTATATGACTATGTTCTATATGAAATGTATTTGTTCCACCAAGTTTTCTTGTACAAAAAAAACTTCCACATTTTCTAAAAACTCGTAACCTCTCAGTTGACTAGAATAATCTAGTGGAAGGGATTGTCCTAGTTAACCGAGGGTGTTACAGGTGAAGCTTTTTCAAGCCCACCCAAGCCAAATCTGAATTTTAACTTCAAAGAGGTATAAATACCTATCTCCTTTGTAAAAGTCTCATAATTTGAATTTTAGTGAGATTTTAGAGTGAGACGCTCCTTCTTCTCTTTAGAAAGTAGAAGCTTTAGCTCCTTTCTATAGTCTTATCCTTTGGCCTTCTCCCAAAGGTGGTGACCTTCTTACCTTATCTCTCTAAGCCAAGAGAGTGACGGATCCACACCTCCTCCCTTGCCTCTCTATCTCTCCTTCCATTTCTCTTTGTTTCCTAGTCTAGATCTAGGTTTTTTTACTCAAAATCCTTTATCCTTCTTTATAATTCCATTTCAGTTTCTCCATCTACATCCCTAATTCTATGTGCTTCATCTTCATTGGACAAGGATTCTTGGAACTAAGCAAGCCAGAGAAGAAGATCCACCTCCCTAAGCTTGGAAATCAAGGCATTTCCTAAGGATAGGATGAATTTTAAAGTGTTGCTTAAGGAATTCTAATTTATGGTTATGATGTGTAGAGATTCAATGATTGATTAGAATTCTCATTTCCTAATGCATTTCTTGGCTTGATCCTCCAATGATTGATTTAGGATTTGTCTTCTAGAGAGAAATCATGGTTCCTAATTCAGATATGAGGTGTCCTGACCGGTGTAGGGGGTCTAAAGTTACCCTCTTGAAACTGGTGTTAAAGATGTCTCAAGCTCTCATTTTTACACCATCTTAGTGGGAGTATGGTAGTATACAGATAGGTCTAGTGGGGATTCTATGCTCTTCATGTTAAGGTACTGCTGGAATGAATTCTACCCGTTCTTGAAAAAGACACACCCGAGGTGTAATTACAAAAAGGTACCTGCAAAAAGGGCTCCGATACTTAAGTTAGAATAAGAATTACTATAGAAGGAGTAATTACAAAAATCTTAAGTTGTCAATCATGAGAAATCTATCATGTCTTAATGAATGAGTAGTATTTATAGTTCTTCCTTAATCACAAGTGGTGATTTGTCCTCTCCTGACAGGGTTCTGAAACTACAGCTTTGGCACGTGCAAGTTTCCTACTTGCATCCGACTCTGACTGTAGCAGTTTTCCTGACTGGGGTCTATTTACCTTCTCCGTACGAAAGTTCGGATGTTTGTTATTGTTCAAGTATATTGACCAGTGTGATTACATCGGTGCTCATGTACCCCGTCCGGATTTCTTTTAATAGTTTTCAATTTAACCTTTATTTAGCATGTGTTTTTACTAGTGTAGCTTACCTTAGCCTATGGCCCGGTTTTCACTCTGGATCATTTTTCGCCTAGCTTGTTGTTGCAATTATGTTGCAACAATAAGCTATTTTAATGTTTTCTCCAAAATGAAGTATTGTCTGCCATGGTGGCAAATTTCTCTTGAGTCATAATTATTGGATCTTTAGAACTTTGATTGCAGTGATGGGTCTCCCTAACCACAAATAAAGGTTATGTTTAAGTGCACTATGTCTGAATCCCAACAGAAAAATGACGTGGCCCGTGGATTGCTGACATGGCTAATTGTTACTGGTGCATTTTCGCTAGGCGTTTTTATGTCAGAATGGTTGGATCTGGTGGATTCAAAATGACGTTGGTTTAATAAGCCGCGACGCTTCACCTTTCACTTTGTCCATGGGCTGCGTCGTTTCAACTTCAGCCCATTCACTTCGCCTCCTATAAAAGCTTCTTGATGCTTTAGATGCTTCCACTTGTTAGGGAATCCCTAGTACATGAGCAACGGAAATACAAGGATTCCCATAGGATTTGTAAAGCACCGTGTTTCAAAGCATAAGACAAACTCACAAAAAAATTTGATGTTTAGGATTACCTCTTGAAGAAAACTGAAGCAGTCGTAGCCCTATCCTTTAGGAGTCCACACGAGCACTCCCACCAGAATCGCAACACTTGCCAACTGCTAGTTTGACGACGTGTAACTCTTACAACTTTTGTGAATTTGTGTCTGTTTTTTAGTGAACGGCCTATGAGCATCTTATGCTCTATTTATAGGCTTAGGTTTGACCTAATTTGTTTTCTCTAAAGAGTGGGCTCCTTACTCATTCTAAAATAAAACAAAACATTTTCTGATAGGTTTACTCTATGTGTGTGACCCTATAGGTAAAATACCCAGTTATATTAATAATAAATTATTTTATTATTAATTTAAAATAAGAACGACATCTAGTAATGCATCATTATGTCTGAATATTATTTAATATCAACATAACCTATAAATGATAATTATTTTATATGTTTGTTCCTTTTGTCACGATATCCTAATTGGGCCCAAGGCATGGTCACGTCATCCTTGTATGGCCAAATTTATTTTACTTGATACCGGAGTAGACTTGATCCGAATAAATATCTAATATTTATTCTTTCTAGCATAACCATGCATTTCCTTAGTCTCACTCCATCAAGTGGCCTACAGATATCACTCCTGTCACATAGGATAGACAATTCCCATCTACATCACTCACATCCCTCTGCATAATTTGTTCATTGCCTAATCACAACCTTATAGTCCTCTTGTTACAGAAGACATTTGATTGTATTAAAACAACAAACTTCTGATGTAGGAATCGTAGTGACTTCAGGTCGAAGGACTACATATACCATTATCACATTGAGAATCGTTTATGATATTCATGTAACGGTCTATGCAACGTTCTCATGGTGGGTCCGTCTACTACATCATTACTCTTAATATGTATCCGTGTGAAGACTTGATATTATCTATATCTATGATATGTGAGATTAGGTCATCAGTACACTCACACACTAGTCTCAATGTATTTACATGTCCCCATGTAAATACTTGACTAGGGACATTTTAGGAATAACTTTCCTATGACCTATTACTCCAAGGATAAATACGTTTTAAAACAATTTTAAACTGAAATACGTATTTTATTGATAAGCAGAAAAATGATACAAATGAAAAAGCATAAATGCTCATAGTGCATACACCAACAATCTCCCACTTGCACTAGAGCCAATCAGACATTTGCCTAATGCCTAATGATCTAGTGTGCCCTTCATGTTTTTATTATGTAAGAGGTTTTATGAGTGAGTTAGCAATATTCTCATCAGTATGCACCTTACATATCTTTACATCTCCTCGGTCAAGGATCTTTCGAATGAGATGAAATCGCCTAAGTATATGCTTGGATCGTTGATGTGATCTAGGTTCCTTAGCTTGTGCGATTGCTCCACTATTATCACAGTAAAGACTTATAGGGTCCACAATGCTAGGAACCATCCCAAGTTCTGTTTTGAACTTCTTGATCCATACTGCCTCTTTTGCACCATTTGAGGCAGCAATATACTCAGACTCTAGTAGAATCAACAACTGTCTCTTGCTTTGAACTCTTCCAGCTTACAGCGCCACTATTTAGACAAAACAAGTACCCAGATTGCGATCTTGAGTCATCCTTATTAGTTTGGAAGTTAGCATCAGTGTAACCTTTTACAATGAGCTCTTCTTCCTCTCCATATATCAAGAATGAATCCTTAGTTTTTCTTAAGTATTTCAGGATATTCTTGACAGCAATCCAGTGACTTTCACCGGGATTAGACTAGTATGTGCTCGTCATGCTTAAAGCGTACGAGATATCTGATTGGGTACTTATCATGGCATACATGATTGATCCAATAGCAGATGCATATGGAATCTTATTCATCTATTCTCTCTCTTCTTTAGTGGAAGGAGATTGAGCTTTTGATAAGCTTATGCCATGAGACATAGGCAAAGTTCCTTTCTTGGAATCTTGCATGTTAAACCTTTTTAACACTTTGTCTATGTATGTATTTTGACTTAGGCCAAGAAGTTTTCTTGATCTATCTCTATAGATCTTAATTCCCAACTTGTAGGTTGCTTCACCTAAGTCTTTCATAGAAAAACAACTTCCCAACCAACTCTTCACAGACTAAAGAGTAGGAACATCATTTCCAATAAGTAGTATGTCATCAACATACAGGACCAGAAAAACAATTGTGCAGTCACTAACCTTCTTGTAGACACAAGGTTCATCCTCATTTTTAGTAAATCCAAATTGTTTAACAACTTCATCAAAATAAAGATTCCAGCTTCTGGAAGCTTGCTTAAGTCCATATATGGAACGTTGTAGTTTGCACACCTTCCTGGATGCTTCAGGCTTAACAAAGCCTTCAGGTTGTGTCATGTACACTTCCTCAAGAAGATTTCCATTACGGAAAGCAGTCTTGACATCCATTTGCCATATCTCATAATCATGATATGTAGCAATAACAAGCAGAATCCGAACAGACTTTAGCATAGCAACTAGGGAAAAAGTTTCATCATAATCTATACCATGTATTTGCTTGAAACCTTTAGCCATCAACCTTGCTTTAAAGGTACTTATATTACTATCCATGTCAGTTTTCTTTTTGAAAACCCATTTGCATTCTATAGGTTTTACCCCTTTAGGTGCATCAACCAAGTTCCAAACTTGATTAGTGTACATGGAGTCCATTTCAGATTCCATGGCTTTTAGCCATTTCTCAGATTCTGGACTTGCAATGGCCTCTTCATAAGATGTTGGCTTATTTTGATCCATTAGCAATACATCTCCTTCCTGAGTTACAAGAAATCCATATCTTTCAGGTTGTTGACGTATTTTACCTGATCTACATAAGTCTTGTGCTACTGGAGCAGGTGTTATCACAACATTTTATGGGTCTTGCTCTATTTCCAACATTGGCTCTTCAATGCCTTATGAGTCTTGAATTTCTTTAAGTTCTACTTTCCTCCTACTGATTCTTGTAGAGATGAATTCCCTTTCCAAGAATACAACATTCTGAGCAACAAACACTTTGACCTCGGTAGGATTGTAAAAATAATAACCCTTAGTTTCTTTTGGGTATCCCATAAAAAGACATTTGTTTGACTTGGGCCCGAGTTTATCAGAACTTTGATACTTAATGTAAGCTTCACAGCCCCAAATCTTAAGAAAAGACATACTAGGTCGTTTCCCAGTCCATATCTCATATGATGTCTTTATGACAGCCTTTGATGGAACACGGTTAAGTGTGAAAGTTGCTGTCAGCAAAGCATGTCCCCAGAATGAGTTAGGGAGGTTAGTTTGACTCATCATTGATCAAACCATGTCCAATAAGGTTTTATTTCTCTGCTTAGAAACCCCATTCCATTCTGGTGTTCCAGGGGGAGTAAGTTGAGATATAATCCCACACTCTTTAAGATATTCATCAAACTCTAGGCTCAAATATTCACCACCTCGATCGGATCAAAGTGCTTTAATTATCTAGCCAAGTTGGTTCTCTACTTCATGTTTAAACTCCTTGAACTTTTCAAAGGATTCTTTTGATTTATGTTTCATGAGAAACATAAATCTATATCTACAGAAATCATCAGTAAAAGTGATGAAGTAACTAAAACCTCCCCTAGCCATTGTCCCTATGGGCCCACATACATCACTATGTATCAAGCCAAGAAGATCACTCACCCCTTCACCTTTCCCGGTAAATGGGGTCTTAGTCATCTTCCCCAATAAACAAGATTCGCATGTATCTATTGATTCAAAATCAAAAGATTCTAAATATCCATCTTGATGGAGTTAGAAATGCGTTTCTCATTTATATGTCCTAGGCGACAATGCCAAAGATAAGTTGGGTTTAAATCATTTGTTTTAACCTTTTTAGTATTAACGTTATAGATAGGGGTTTCGAGATCTAGAACATAAAGTCCATTACTCAAATTTGCACAATAATAAAACATGTTATTTAAATAAACAGAATAACTATTGTTCTTTATTATAAAGGAAAACCCTTTCTTATCAAGACAAGAAATAGAAATAATGTTTCTCCTTATTGTCGGAACAAAATAACAATTGTCCAATTCAAGGACTAACCTTGAGGGCAAGGATAAAAAATAAGTCCCTACAGCTAATGCAGCAACTCTTGCTCCATTTCCAACATGTAGGTCTCCCTCGCCCTTCATTAACTGCCTACTCCTTCTTAAATCCTGCACATTAAGACAAATGTGAGATCCACATCCAGTATCTAATACCCATGATGTTGAAGTTGACATGTTAATTTCTATAACAAAAATACCTGAAGTGGAAGTCTTACTTCCCTTCTTCTTAAGCTCTTCTAGGTACTTTAGACAGTTTCTCTTCCAATGTCCATTTTGTCCACAATGGTGACATTTACCTTCCTTAGCCACCCCGTCCATAAGTTTTAAGGCTGATGTACTTGGCTTATCCTTGCCTTTCCAAATTTTCTTGCCATTTCCTGTAACAGCCTTTCCTTTTCCTTTATACATGCCCTTTCCTTTACCTTTGACAGAATTGACCATCATTATGGCCTTTCCCTTTCCTTTAGAGATATTGGGCTCAACAGTCCTCAACATATTGAGTAGCTCTGGCAATGCTTTAGCTAACTTCTGAGGGAAGGGGAATCCTAGCCTAGCTAGATTCTCCAAGTACCCAATCATTTTGAGCACATGAGGTCCTACAGAACCTCCATCTTCAAGTCTACAGCTAAATAGGGCTGAGGAAACTTCATATCTTTCTTGGTCAGCTTGACCTTGATACAGCTTCCTTAGGTTTTTGATCATATCGAAAGCCTCCATGTGCTTATGTTGCTTCTAAAGCTCAAGAGACATGGTAGCCAACATAAGGCATTAGACATCTAAAGCATCATCCTGATGCTTCTTATAAGCATCCTCGTCAGCTTTAGAGGTGTGTGCAGCGGGTGGTTCCGAAACTGGACTTTCCAAGACACTGCTTTTTTTCCTGTTTGAGGACAATTCTCAAGTTTCTATACCAGTCAAGGAAGTTGGAACCAGACAATTTTTCCTTGTCTAGGATTAATTGCAATGAAAGGTTCGAAGGTGTGTTTGACGTCATGGTTATCTAAAACAGAAAATATGTAGTAAGTATCATTTTCAAAACATATTTAAATTATGGTCATTTAAGTTAAATATGTCTCCCACTATTTTGATTTAAACAAAATACCCTCCACGAATCAAAAAATCCCGTTGGAAGATTTTCTAGTGGGCTAAGATCCATATTTTGTCAAGTGTTAAGTCAGCTTTGGTTGATCACCTAATACTTGGTTATTTAGGTAGGAAACTTTTTCCAATTGTATCTTTATACAACTCTTAGTCATTTGGTTAAGTAACCATTACTGATTATTCATCTGATGAATATTTAGCCCAATGTTTACGCCTTTAAGTTATATTCAATCCAATTGAAAACCTAGTTAAATTAAAGCCCAATAAAACAGTTTGGATATTACAATATAGTACCCTGCTTTGGCAGACCCGCTATTTATTAACATTAGTGTTGACGAGTGTACTTATTGGAAGGCGTTTGTAACTTAATATTATTTTGAGGGATTTTAATTTATTTTAAAATTACCGACTTTGTTAAACGCTTTAACGCAATAAAATTATCCCCAAAGCATGCAAACGAAATTGTGAGATGGTTATGGTCTTCCTAGAAGAAAAATAAATAAATAAATAAACCTAGAGGAACTATGTTGCCATTGTAACATCCTAGGTTGATTTACCCTTTTTATTTACATACGGCAAATTATTTTCAAAATAAATTTTTGCGTTGAATAAAAATTTGTATCTTAATATGAATTAGTATCTATTTTCCTTAATAAATAATCCACTCGGCCTTAATGTAAAATAATATTTACCTCTTTTAGTTACATGAAATCATACTCAGAATGAACAAAACCGTTTCTAAAATAAATCCTTAAATAAAAGTATGTTAAAATAATAACCGATCGGAAATGGTTCCACTCGGTCTTGATAATCATTAGTATTCACTTAAATATAATCAAAGTAATAATAAAAGTGTATGCGAAATAATATCCGGTCGGAATACATCCTTCGGTAAAGTGGAGTTACAACAGCGGGAGAAGAAGAAGAAGAAGAACACAGGGGTCATTCGTCTGAGCGAGACCCCAAGGTACCTGAGCGAAATCCGAGAGTCGCTTAAGCAAGCACCGACACGCTTGAGCGAATGCCACACCTGAAGTCTGAGCGAACAAGATGCACATGTGGACTCACATGGGGTTTCACTCGGTAAAATGGTTTACTCGGCAAAAGGGTTTTACTCGGAAAACGTCAACTTCCATTCACTCGGACATTCCTCACTTAACTCTTTACTACCTTTCACTCAGAAAGCTTCACTCGGTCACGACTCCCTCGAGGATATTTCAGCCTATCCTTACTTCCCTCGAAAGAACTCAAATTTCCACTCGGACACATCCAACTTCTCCTCACTCGGAATCATGATACACCTTCTTCACTCAGAACTCTCTCCCAACCAATCCCACTTGGGACATTCTAACCCTCCACCCGGAAGGGGATCTCTCGGTTATCCTTCACTCGAGAATGAATCCGTTAGTTAATGAGCTGTCACAGCAAACATGAGAACATATATATCAATGTATTTTAAAATATAAATTCGCATCCGATTCAAATTAAGTTGGCACACAGATAATATTAAACACTCGGAAACTCCTTATACACACATATACTCTACACAATCACTCAAAGTCACTCGGGCCTTGGCATCGATCTCCCCCTTGGCATGACTCCATGGCTCCAGCTTCCTCCCTGTCACTGGTTACTAAATTACAATAACAGCAAGGGTGAGTGTTTGACATCATAATTAATATAAAACGGAATTTAACAAGTTAAATATACATATATATTCTATCCGAATGCATCTTCGTCTCTTTCAAATCATACTCAACAATCATAATAACGAATTTCACTCGGCAAACTTAATGACAAATCACGCTAGGTATATAAGTCTCATTCAGAAATCGTAGCAGTTCACTCAGCAAATTCAAGGACAGCATTCAGTAAAGATATCAATTCATACTCATCAAATATATTAAATTTTCACTCGGAGATTTATCAAGTCACACTCGGAAATTGTACCGCATTGCACACAATGAACATATCAACTCAACTTAGCCATTATATCAAATTCATCAATAATCACCACTGACTCTCATGCAATCTGACTCCTAGTATCCGGATACTAAAGGATCGGCCTTTAGCTGGGGGTCCTACTTGACACCCCGTGAACCCTACTTGGTTCACCGAGTCCTGCTTAACTCTCCACCTCGACCACTGGGTCCTACTTGACCACTGGGTAGCTCAACTGGGCACAAAAACCACAGGAGCCAGAAATGAGGGGCTATAACATACCGCAGCCGTCCCACACCACATGATCATACATACAGTTCACATTTCACATATCAAATGTGGCCATTAACATCAATTTCTCATCACTCGGGTGACCTTCTTATCAAACCCGGATTCACATTATAACACGATCATCTCAACATTAAATATTTCAAGCTCATGACATGATTAATTCAGCCACACACCCGATCCTCAACTGATCGGTGTACACAGTTACACATGCACAAACATAGGCACACAATAACATTCAATAACGTTTTCTTACCCTGTTCATATCATTCAATGGCTCGGATAGGAAGTAAATCCTATTCTAATTAATCATAACCCTAACACCCCCTTACCTCGATTCCACGCTTTGATGATCTGCTCCCGGTGTCGGTCCCTTCCTCTGAGCACTGGATTCACAGTCTTAGCTCCGTCACTTAGCCTTTCGTTGCTTAATCTACTACCTACGGGTCAGAATGTAAAAACCCGTTAACTCAACGCCCTTAGCTCTTAGGCCACATTTGAGCTCACACTCACCAAAGGAGTGGAGAACAGACTCGAATACAGCCATGCATGGCCCTCGGCTACATGAGAAACGAAAGGGATAATGAGCCATAAATAAAACAGATCAGTGGACTCACCTTGAGGCAACGATCACAGGGATGGGGTTCGATTAAAGTTTTAACAGAACGGAGTCCTCCTCCGGAGCATGCAATTCAGCAACGAGAGAGGAGAAAACGAAGAAGAAGGAGAACAGACCAAGAAGAAGAAGAAGAAGTGGTTCGTGAATAATAAAGAGGGGAGAGAGAGAATTTCCTTTTATATAAAGCTCAGGGACAGGACAGCCTTTTCCCCTATTTCATTTGCATTCTCATTAAAAGTTTTAATCAATTTCTCCACATTGGACTCTTTTATAATTAACCAACCAACTACGCTTATTTACTTTCACAACGTTTAATTATTCATAATCGTCTAATACTTCATAAGAGTATTGACCCGATCTGGATACCGGCCAACCGGTATCCTGGCGTAGTGTCCACACCTCAGAAATCCGAGCTAACACTTGCGAAATCGGATATTTCATCCGTTCTCACATCCGGGTTACGTACATCCGTTTGCCTCAGTCATTATAAGAGGTTGATCCGGAGTATAATTCCGAGTTAGGCATTCCCTCACACCGGTTAGTCCAAGACCACATCAGGCACACCGGATAAGCATTAGTCACAAGGCAGTACGTCTTTGACCATCCTCCAATGTATAACCGATCTTCAACACCTGTTTGGTCCTCACATCTGTGGCCAACCCGACACCAGATTTCTTGACCCTGGTTCAGGCAGATCAAATATTAAATAAATCTCTAAAACATTTACTAATATTTTCCACTCTTCATAATTTTTATTAAAATATCAGGTATATTACATCCACCCCCCTAAAAGGGGATTTCCTCCCCGAAATCAATGTTCCGATTGAAAAAGATAAGGGTACATCCACTTCATATTCGATTCTAATTCCCAGGTGTAAGTTATCCAATTCAAGTTCTACCATTTCACCTTCACCAATGGCACCTCCTTGCTTCTTAATCGTTTGGTTGATACTCCTCAATACTGATCGGTACAGCTTCCACCGTCAGATCTTCCTTCAATTCGATGGAGTCACTCGGTACAATCATTGTGTCACACGGAATGTAGGCTCGAAGTTGTGATACATGAAACACGTTATGGATGTTAGTCAATGACTGGGGAAGATTCAGTCGGTAAGCAACTTCACCAATCCGTTCCAATATTTGGTATGGTCCGATGTATCTCGGATTAAGCTTCTGGCTCTTCTAAATCTGACCTACACCTTTAGTCGGTGAAATCCTTAGGAACACCCAGTCGCCCACTTGAAACTCAAGCGGCCTATGCCGATTGTCATAATAGCTCTTTTGTTGGTCTTGGGCAATTTTTATCTTCTCCCGAATTAAAGCAACTTGTTCGTTCATCTCTTGAATCAGCTCAAGCCCCAGATGAATGACATCACCATTCTTATTCCAACATAATGGAGTACAACATTTCTGACCATAAAGGGCTTCATATGGAGCCATCCCAATACTGCTATGATAGCTGTTATTATATGCAAACTCCACCAAGGGCAAGTATCTTTCCCATGATCCGCCCTGCTCCAACACACATGCCCTCAGCATATCCTCAAGAGTCTGTATTGTCCATTCTGACTGGCCATCGGTTTGAGGATGATAAGCTGAGCTCAGTCTGAGCTCAGTACCCAGTTCTTCTTGCAAGCTCCCCCAAAATCTTGAACTGAATCAGGGATCCCAATCGGAAATAATGCTTGAGGGTACACCGTGCAGTCGTACAATCTCAACAACATACAACTTAGCCAATCGGTCCAACGACCATTTCATATTCATCGCCAGGAAGTGGGCACTCTTGTTTAGTCGGTTAACAATTACCCAAATCGCGTTGCACCCGGTTCGGGTACGAGGTAGCCCGGATACGAAGTCCATGGTGATACTTTCCCACTTCCAGATCGGAATTTCTAGAGGTTGAAGAAAACCTGGGGGTCGTTGATGTTCGACTTTGCACTTCTAGCGTATCAAGCAGGACCTCACGTACTCGATTATTGCCTTCTTCATGCCCGGCCACTAGAATTCTTTCTTCAAGTCATGATACATTTTCGTCACACCAAGATGAATACTCAGAGAGCTCCTATGTGCCTCAGCTAGCACAGCTTGCCTGAAATCTCCATGTGCAGGCACCACCACTCGGTCCCAGAATCTCCATATTCCATCATTACCTCGAGTCAACTCCATATCCTTGCCTCAAGCCTGAGTGTCAATCAGTTTTAGCAACTCCTCATCGTCTTTCTGAGCAGCAACAATAGACTCCAGAAATTCGTTGGAGATCTTCAACATTTCAACCGTCATTGGGTTTGGAGCGTCCATAATGACTCCAATGTTCATATCCCTAAAGCTTTCCAGTAATTCCTACTCTCTGCCCATCAAGTAAGCCGCGTGCAACACCTTCCTATTCAGTGCATCGACAACAATATTCGCTTTGCCCGGGTGGTACTTCAAGTCGAAGTCATAATCCTTCAAGTACTCCACCCACCTTCTCTGCCTCATATTTAGCTCCTTTTGGTCGAATAAATACTTCAAGCTTTTATGGTCACTGAACACCACAAAACAGGACCCATAAAGGTAATGACGCCAAATCTTTAATGCATACACTACTGCCGCTAGCTCCAGATCATGGATCGGATAATTCAATTCATGGGGTCTCAATTGCCTGGAAGCATAGGCAATCACCCGGTCGGATTGCATCAGCACGCATCCCAAACCAAACTTGGATGCATCACAATACACTATAAATTCCTGTGTTACATTGGGCAATGCAAGCACCGGGGCAGTTGTCAAACACCGTTTGAGAGTCTGGAAACTCAGCTCGCACTTTTCCGACCACACAAAGGGACTCTCTTTTCTTGTTAACCGCGTCAGAAGAAGTGCAATCCGAGAGAACCCTTCAATGAAACGTCGATAGTATCCAGCTAATCCGAGGAAACTCCTGATTTCAGTTACCGACCTCGGCCTCTCCTAAGCCATAACCGCCTCAATTTTAGTTGGATCAACCGAGACGCCCTCTCGGGAAATTACATGTCCCAAGAATTGTACACTACTTTCCCAGAAGTCACACTTGGATAGTTTAGCATACAACTTCTTCTCTCGGAGTATCTGCAAAACAATCTGAAGGTGTTGAGCATGCTCCTCAACCGACCTTGAATACACCAGAATGTCATCAATGAATACCACCACAAACTGGTCCAAGTACGGTTGAAAAATCTGATTCATGTAGTCCATGAAGATGGCAGGGGCATTCGTCACTCCAAAGGGCATTACAATGTACTTGAAGTGCCCATACCGAGTCCGAAACGCTGTCTTCAGAATATCTTCTGACTTCACTTGGATCTGGTGGTACCTCGACCTCAAGTCGATCTTAGAAAACACGACAGCGCCTCTCAACTGGTCCAGTAAATCGTCAATCCAAGGCAATGGATATTTATTTTTAATCGTCAGTTTATTCAGCTGTCGGTA
Organism: Clitoria ternatea; assembly: GCA_037962975.1. Classification (NCBI taxonomy): domain Eukaryota; kingdom Viridiplantae; phylum Streptophyta; class Magnoliopsida; order Fabales; family Fabaceae; genus Clitoria; species Clitoria ternatea. Next base: position 198,417,347 of record CM075671.1, on the reverse strand, counting down.
ATCGATGCACATCCGTATGCTACCGTCCTTCTTCTTTACCAGTAACACCGGAGTGCCCCATGGTGAAGCACTCGGTCGGATAAAGCCTTTTTCCAGCAGTTCGTTTACTTGTTTCTTTACTTCGGCCAATTCCACCGTAGACATTCTACATGGCGCACGGGACACAGGCTCGGCCCCAGGAATCAAGTCAATAGAGAAATCAATCTCCCGACTGGGAGGCAACTCTGGAATTTTTTCCGGAAAAACATCAGGAAATTTGTAAACAATTGGAATATCACTCGGCAGAAGGTTATACCGACCCTCCGAAGTAAATAAAATAACATATGTGGCTGAGACATCACTCACAACGTCTTTCGTGTCGAGTTCTTGGGAGAAAACAATACTCTTCCGATAGCAGTCAACCATCACATGATTAGCAGCTAGCCAATCGAGACCTAGAATAACATCTAAGTTCCTCAATGGTATACAGATAAAATTCACTCGAAAAGTATGGTCTTTGATTTGCATCGGCATTTCTCTACACATGGTGGTTGTGCGAAAAGTGGAACCGGTTGGAGTGTAAACAATAAGAGCGTTCTCCATTAAACTGATCGGCAAACCAAGCCGTTGCACACAACTCTCAGAAATAAATGAATGGGTCGCACCCGAATCGTAAATTACATCAACAAGATAGCCACAGATAAGGCACTTACCCTGCACCAAGTTGTCATTCCTCGTGGCTTCCGAGGCATCAAAAGCGAATACCCGCCCGGTCATTATATTCTAGGCACCACTAGACTGGGCATCAGATCTTCCCGATTTTTGGCCTCCCCGACCAGCACCATGCCTGCCTCCTCTCTGAAAATTGGCACCCCGAGTTCCAGAAGGGTTGGCTCGGTTGCCCTGCCTGCTCTGCTGCTGCCTCTGTGGGCAATCGGGCCTGAGGTGCCCCAGCTGTCCACACTAGAAGCATACAATCTGATTGGCTTGACAGTGCTTGGCAATGTGACCCTCCTGGCCACAATTGTAGCATGCACGGCTACCAGACTGATTACCCGATCGGCCAGTAGAACCCCAACCGGAAGAGGATGAAGAGGTGGCAGAAGACTTGCCACCCCGAAAGTATTGGCCCATCCTCTTGAAGTTGAACCCCTTTGCTTTTAGTGGCTTTTTATCTCTTGGCTGAGATGCCCTCTGTATCTGCACCTCTTCTGTCAGCCTAGCTTTGTTCACAAGAGTCGGGTAGTCCCAAATCTCCATCGGAACAATTACACTACGGAGTTCAATCCGTAGTCCAGCCTCGTATTTAGCACACTTGCTGCCCTCAGTCCCTTCCAACGAGAAAGGATGGTAGAAATCACACAGCTCGTCGAACTTGCTGGTGTACTCGGCCACAGACAGCCGACCTTGCTCCAACTTCAAGAATTCCATTTCCTTCCGGACTTTGTAGTTATTCGGGAAGTACTTAACGAGGAATCTCTTTCGGAAATTTGCCCAATCTAGTGGCTCATTTGCCACGTTCATCTGTACCTTCACCCGAGACCACCACACTCTAGCTTCGTCCTTTAATTGATAAGTAGCAAACAAAACCTTTTGCTCTTCCGAGCACTCGAAGTATTCAAAGACCTGCTCTATGTCCCTGATCCAAATGTATGCCCCGTCATAATCGTGTCCTCCCTTGTAGGCCGGGGGTTCCTTTTCAGGAATTTATCCAGAGTAGGACCAGACTCGGTCCTACTCATCAGTTGGGTAAATTTAGAGAAGAAGTCGTCTCCTCCACCGGAACTGGTTCCTTCGGCCATATAGTAATTCTACAATGAGCAAACACGTCACCATTACTAACCAATGCTAACCAGGGAGTCAGAGATTTACCTCACACACAAAATACAGCGCCACTGGAGTGCCATGGGAGCGATGCCAAGCTGCATAACAAAACACAATACAATTGAATGCAAACAGCCCTCATAGGACTCATACAATCATTGGATTGACCCATACACCCGGCTCTGGAAAGAACCGCTCTGATACCAACTGTAACATCCTAGGTTGATTTACCCTTTTTATTTACATACGGTAAATTATTTTCAAAATAAATTTTCACGTTGAATAAAAATTTGTATCTTAATATGAATTAGTATCTATTTCCCTTAATAAACAATCCACTTGGCCTTGATGTAAAATAATACTTACCTCTTTTAGTTACATAAAATCATACTCAGAATGAACAAAACCGTTTCTAAAATAAATCCTTAAATAAAAGTATGTTAAAATAATAACCGATTGGAAATGGTTCCACACGGTCTTGATAATCATTAGTATTCACTTAAATATAATCAAAGTAATAATAAGAGTGTATGCGAAATAATATCTGGTTAGAATACATCCTTCAGTAAAGTGGAGTTACAACAGTGGGAGAAGAAGACAGGGGTTATTCGTCTGAGCGAGACCTCAAGGTACCTGAGCGAAATCCGAGAGTCGCTTAAGCGAGCGTCGACTCACTTGAGCGAATGCCACACCTGAAGTCTGAGTGAACAAGATGCACATGTGGACTCACATGGGGTTTCACTCGGTAAAATGGTTTACTCGGCAAAAGGGTTTCACTCGGAAAACGCTCAACTTCCATTCACTCGGACATTCGTCACTTAACTCTTTACTACCTTTCACTCAGAAAGCTTCACTCGGTCACGACTCCCTCGAGGATAATTCAGCTTCCTTCACTCAGTTATAGTTTCTCCGGATATCCTCACTCGGAGAATACCCTATCCTTACTTCCCTCGGAAGAACTCAAATTTCCACTCGGACACATCCAACTTCTCCTCACTCGGAATCATGATACACCTTCTTCACTCGGAACTCTCTCCCAACCAATCCCACTTGGGACATTCTAACCCTCCACCCGGAAGGGGATCTCTCGGTTATCCTTCACTCGAGAATGAATCCGTTAGTTAATGAGCTGTCACAGCAAACATGAGAACATATATATCAATGTATTTTAAAATATAAATTCGCATCCGATTAAAATTAAGTTGGCACACAAATAATATTAAACACTCAGAAACTCCTTATACACACATATACTCTACACAATCACTCAAAGTCACTCAGGCCTTGGCATCGATCTCCCCCTTGGCGCGACTCCATGGCTCCGGCTTCCTCCTTGTCACTGGTTACTAAATTATAATAACAGCAAGGGTGAGTGTTTGGCATCATAATTAATATAAAACGGAATTTAACAAGTTAAATATACATATATATTCTATCCGAATGCATCTTCGTCCCTCTTTCAAATCATACTCAACAATCATAATAACGAATTTCACTCGGCAAACTTAATGACAAATCACGCTAGGTATATATATACATATATATATATGTATAAGTCTCATTCGGAAATCGTAGCAGTTCACTCAGCAAATTCAACGACAGTATTTAGTAAAGATATCAATTCATACTCATCAAATATATTAAATTTTCACTCGGAGATTTATCAAGTCATACTCAAAAATTGTAGCATATTGCACACAATGAGCATATCAACTCAACTTAGCCATTATATCAAATTCATCAATAATCACCACTGACTCTCATGCAATCTGACTCCTAGTATCCGGATACTAAAGGATCGGCCTTCAGCTGGGGGTCCTACTTGACACCCCGTGAACCCTGCTTGGTTCACCGAGTCCTGCTTGACTCTCCACCTCGACCACTGGGTCTTACTTGACCACTGGGTAGCTCAACTGGGCACAAAAACCACGGGAGCCGGAAATGAGGGGCTATAATATACCGTTGGCCGTCCTACACCACATGATCATACATACAGTTCACATTTCACATATCAAACATAGCCATTAACATCAATTTCTCATCACTCGGGTGACCTGCTTGTCAAACCCGGATTCACATTATAACACCGATCATCTCAACATTAAATATTTCAAGCTCATGACATGATTAATTCAGCCACACACCCGATCCTCAACTGATCGGTGTACACAGTCACACGTGCACAAACATAGGCACACAACAACATTCAATAACGTTTTCTTACCCTGTTCATATCAATCAATGGCTCGGATAGGAAGTAAATCCTATTCTAATTAATCATAACCCGAACACCCCCTTACCTCAATTCCACGCTTTGATGATCTGCTCCCGGTGTCGGTCCCTTCCTCTGAGCACTGGATTCGCAGTCTTAGCTCCATCACTTAGCCTTTCATTGCTTAATCTACTACCTACGGGTCAGAATGTAAAAACCCATTAACTCAACACCCTCAGCTCTTAGGCCACATTTGAGCTCACACTCACCAAAGGAGTGGAGAACAGACTCGAATACAGCCATGCATGGACCTCGGCTACCAGAGAAACGAAAGGGATAAGGAGCCACAAATAAACAGATCAGTGGACTCACCTTGAGGCCACGATCATAGGGAGAGGGTTTGATTGAAGTTTTAACACGAACGGAGTCCTCCTCCGGAGCATGCAATTGAGCAACGAGAGAGGAGAAAACGAAGAAGAAGGAGAACAGACCAAGAAGAAGAAGAAGAAGTGGTTCGTGAATAATTAAGAGGGGAGAGAGAGAATTTCCTTTTATATAAAGCTTAGGGGCAAGACAGCCTTTTCCCCTATGTCATTTGTATTCTCATTAAAAGTTTTAATCAATTTCTCCATATTGGACTCTTTTATAATTAACCAACCAACTATGCTTATTTACTTTCACAATGTTTAATTATTCATAATCATCTAATACTTCATAAGAGTATTGACCCGATCTGGATACCGGCCAACCGGTATCCTGGCGTAGTGTCCACACCTCGGAAATCCGAGCTAACGCCTGTGAAATCGGATATTTCATCCGTTCTCACATCCTGGTTACGTACATCTGTTTGCCTCAGTCATTATAAGAGGTTGATTCGGAGTATAATTCCGAGTTAGGCATTCTCTCACACCGGTTAGTCCAAAACCACATCAGGCACACCGGATAAGCATTAGTCACAAGGCAGTACATCTTTGACCCTCCTCCAATGTACAACCGATCTTCAACACCTTTTTGGTCCTCACATCTGAGGCTGGACCGACACCAGATTTCTTGACCCCTGTTCAGGCAGATCAAATATTTAATAAATCTCTAAAACATTTACTAATATTTTCCACTCTTCATAATTTTTATTAAAATATCAGGGATGTTACAGCCATGGCTTCATGAAGTCCTACTTCTTGAATCCATCATCCTCTTAGAGTCAACACTCCTTGGTTTGCTTCTAAGTCTCTACTTTGTTGGCCCAAACAAGATTACATGATTAAAGAGAAACTCACTTTACATACGAGTGAAGGGTTGAGAAAAGAAATACAACAGAATAATATGCAGGATGTATTTAAATAAAATAACTAAAACCATAACCATTCACCATGCGACATGTTAATCAATTGATTATAACCCATTTAAAAGCATTAAACGAGTAATTAATTTTTAAAATGGTCAATTAAACATGTGGGGTCGGTAATAAGGCGCTACATAGAGAATGTATGGGGTTTCAAAACCTAGAATTCAACTTGCGCCTATGCCAACATGAAATGCCTTTCCATGACGGCCGTCTAGGTTTCAACTCTTGAACCCTAGATTAAGGAACGACCAAGGTTTAACACTTAAACTTTATCACTCAACGCCCTATAACATGAATCATTCATGTTCGAAGATCAACTTAATTGATTCATAATTTGTATGATGACCATCATATGAGTAAAAACACATATCAAATACGAAAATTGCATAAACTCATACATCATACAAATTTAAGTGGCAACAACATGCATACTAAAAATTGAGAAACTCTATAACATGCATCATATACAATTTATAAAGAATAACTCAAAAATATATGTGTCGTGCCATAACAGAGGTCATACCATATACATGATTAATCATTGTAATAATATACATCATATGTGATAACCCAAAATAGTAACATAATCATGCTTGTTCATTTTCGAATCGTAGTTTCACAAAACATTTTTGCAAAACAAAAACACAAAGCTTCAAACAAGAGACGATTTCACAAATCATATTTTCTAAAAGCTCTTGCAAACGAAAACATATCATCATGAAACACAAACAAATGCCCAAAACATGGTTTTGTAACCTGGCTCTGATACCACTGTTAGGGAATCCCTAGTACATGAGCAGCGGAAATACAAGGATTCCCATAGGATTTGCAAAACGTCGTGTTTCAAAGCATAAGACAAACACACAAAAAAAATTCATTTTTAGGATTACCTCTTGAATAACACCGAATTAGTTATAGCCCTGTCCTTTAGGAGTCCACACGAGCACACACCACAGAATCACAACATTTGCCAACTGCTAGTTTGACGGCGTGTAGCTCTTGCAACTTTTGTGAATTTGTGTTTGTTTTTAGTGAACGGCGTATGAACATCTTATGCTCTATTTATAGGCTTAGGTTTGACCTAATTTATTCTCTCTAAAGAGTGGCCTCCTTACTCATTCTAAATGAGTTAGGCCCAATAGCTTTATTTTAGTCTAACTAAAAAAACAACATTTTCTGATGGGCTTACTCTATTTGTGTGATCCTATAGGTAAAATACCGGGTCATATTAATAATAACTTATTTTATTATTAATATAAAATAAGAGCGACATCTAGCAATGCATCATTATGTCTGAATATTATTTAATATCAATATAACCTATAAGTGATAATTATTTTATATATTTGTTCCTTTTATGACGATATCTTAATTGGGCCCAAGGCATGGTCACGTCATCCTTGTACGTGTAACACCCTAAATTTTAAAATAAACAATTAAATGGGGGAAATAATTAATGAATAATTATATGTGAGTTAATTGAAGTCCTAAAATGTAAAAAATAATTAAATTTAGATTTTAAAGATTATTTATAAATTATTGAGGCTATATGAGCTGAATTTATATCCGATTAAAATAAGGGTGTCAGACCAAGTATCTCCGATTGGGATGATATTGGTCAAGGCTGTTAAGAATATTAATAGGAGTCTGAATGTATATTTGAAATAATCTTTAGTTGAAGTATTGGGCCCAAACAGAGATCCTGTTTATGGAAAAATCGATGAAATAATAATGGTAGGATTAAATATAAAGCCAAGAGCCCATTTTTCCATTCTTATTTTCGTTCATCACCTGGAACCACTTAGCAACGCACACTCACTTCTTCTTCTCTTATTCTCTTCATCTCCTTTCCTCTCTAACCATAAGCCAAGGTGTTTCACCCATTCTCCCTCTCATTTTCGTTTTTCATGGAAGCTTGAAGAAGGCTTGGAGCTTGAAGTTTCTTCTCCTTTTTTCTTCTTATTTTTATGTGGCACTCCCTCTCTCTTGAAGGTTCTCTATTTTCTTCTCTTGAGGTAAGATTCTTGTTATTTCTTAAGGGTATAAACCTTTAGTTATGAGTTTTTAGTGTTCGTAGAGCATTCAAAGTATGTGGGTTGTTGGGAGAAGCCTTAAATGTGGAAACCCTAGAGTGGGTTGTCATAAATACAAGCTTTGAAAGAAATAAATGAGGTAGATGAATGTATGGTTAGAAGGTGATGAATATTAATGGGTATTTATGAATGTAGTTGAGTTTAGTGAAAACCCTAACTTTTAAGATTTGGGGAAATGGAAAATGTTGGTTGAATAATATATTTGAGGGAATACATAATATTGAAGGTATGAGTGTTGGTAAATAAAGTATTTTTATGAATGTTAGGCTATGAGATCTTGCAGCCTTTGATATAATGAAGATGGTATGGTAATAAGGAATTACCAAAATCTAATAAATGATGAAAAAGATGTCTATGTCATGGTTTATTCATGTCCTGGAATTAGTATATGTAGTGAGTAATATTTAGAGTCTCAAACCATGTCTTGAATAATTGATTGATTGAGATTTTACATGTATGTTAATGTAGGATCCATTTTGAACGACGAGGCGGGTACGTCGCATTAATCGAAATTCTTCTCTTGAGGTAGGAGAGGAGTCACTATATTCTAAATGTATGAATTGAATAGTATTTGATTGTCATATGTGACAACATGCATGTTTGCCTTGTTTGTAATATTTTGATGAATTGTGATGTTGTGTTTGATGTTGGTAATGATATTTGACAACTTGAGTTTACGCATTTAGGACGTTTGTGGTGTGCTATATGGTGGTGTTAAATTGTTTGGCAAATATGTGCCTTGAAATAATGTTATGTTTACAACCACCATAAATGTGGAATGAATATTATTGGTGGTTTAATGAGGATGAAGTAAATGAATAACATACCTTGATTGATAATGGAAGACTAATGATTGATGTTGATGATTTGAGGCCGTTATGATTGATGAAAGAATTGAATTGTGTTAATGAGAAATCATTGAGAACGGCAATAACCAACAATAATAAATCCACTAAAAATCTTGTGATGATATTGGTGATGGAGATGATTGATGAGTGGCATGACTAGGATGCCTAAAGTGAGAAATACATATGATTGGCATTTGCATCCATGGCATACTACATAGCTGCCGGTGTTGGAACTTTAGGGGATTCCCTCGGTTGGCCCAGTGGGAGGGCGGCTTTGTGCACAAGCAATTTGTTATTTCCCCTATGACTCAGTGTGTAAGTCACGAATCTGCCTATGTTATGCTACGGGGGGCCACATGTGGTTGACCCTTGTGTGGGTAGCTCTTGATAAGCAGGTGCCCCCGTTGGTCCTTGGGATCACAGCTGCCATGATATGATTCACGGTTGGCCCGCAACACTATATATTGATTATGTTGTTACCACGGTCATGGTGAAAATGACAAGGTGTTGCAAATGGGCGATGCGGTTTGGTACCAGTAAAAGATTGGTGAAATGCATGCAATTGGATGATTAAGTGTACACATTTATTACTACAATAAGGGTATGGTTATATGATCATACTTGCATCCCACAAATGGTGTTTATTTCCCATAGTCAGATTTGTAATTATTGATATACTCTGTTGTGCATATGCATTAGCTTAAGAGAATTAGCATATAGCAAGGAGGTATACCAAAGGTGATGAGATGTGATGATGGCTGTGGTTTGGGTGAGAAAATGAATAAAGACAACATAAAAAGTTATGAATACCAAATGATGGTTTGAGTATGATGATGATGAATGTGTTATTCCAAAATTATTGAGAGACTTGATTATGTATATACTTGAAAACTTTGCTTGAGCCATGGAAATGATTGAAATATATGAATGTTGATTTGATGATAGTGTAGGAGATGATGAATGACATTATGAATGCAAAGTACACATGATTTTGATGCATATGTACATAATTACATGGTATTCATATTCATTCATTTGGAATATGAGACTCACTCCCCCATGTTGTCTACTTTTTAGATTTATGATGCAGGACACTCATGGGTGAAGTGACACTCTTTTGAAACTTGTTTTGATGAAGGAGGTATATAGATGTATAGGAAGTGCCTTGGCTGGCAAATCATTATTTTGTATAGTCTATGATAGGGGCTTATGCTCCTTGTAGTTTAGATTGATGGATATTGATTTTGAAGGTCATGGGTGAAAATTAGAACTTATGTGTATGGCTAATTTTTGATTATGACCTTGATGATGTATAGTATCATTTATGATACAACTTTGCCCAAATCGATGAATGGATGATGAGAATTGTGAATTATAATCTTTTATAAAGTATATTTGAAATTAGTTATGGTTGTTTTATGCATAAGTAAGGAACTAGTAAGGTTAAATTATGATTTATGAAGTTTTGAGGTGATGCGATGAATCTAATATCTTAAACATGTTAATTGTGACTTGTGGAAAAAGGAATGGTTCAATTTTATAGAGAATAGACCCCTAAGTTGCCTCAAAATGCCTTGAAACGAGTTAAACATATTTATACGTATATTTCCCTCGTTTTTAGGAATTTTTGAGTGCAGCCGGTGGCCACACGTTACAAATAATACATTTTAGCTTGTGTCAAATTTTGGTGGCCATTGGATTTGATTTGAATACGATAGGGTTATTAGAAGTTGAAAATTATATGATTTTCTGCATAAAATGCAGCAAGGAACTGATAGGCCAGGCTTGAATCGATTCACACATGTCTTTGAATCGATTTAAAGTGTTCTAGATTTACTATTCAATCTGGCAGAATCGCGTGAATTGATTCACGCTGGGCATTGAATCGATTCATCCTTTCATGTTTCTACTGTTCATGGCTTGCTCATTCGTGTGAGTCGATTTCAGGGATGGGTAATCGATTCATGAGTACCTGATTCACCAATTTTTGGATTTTCACTCGCATGAATCGATTCACACCCTTGGGGAATCGATTCATGGTGCTGATTCATGGGAAAATACATTCTTTTGGATGTTGTTTGGTAACAGATGGACTTGGTATCCTTTCATACTTGCTTTAAACATTCCTTTGACATAAAATTAGCATTCTTTTAAGAGTTTTGATGATTTCATACAATCAATCCATACCTCTGTATCAAGTTACGTTTCTTCTAAGTGTTTTGATAATTTCACTCAATTAATCCATACTCTTAAAATAAGTTATGTCTTCCGCTATTTATTTATTTATTTATTTTGATACCTTCTCATGTCTTCATATATGAGATAAGTCCTTTATAGATCTAGGGAGATGATCCAATTCTCACCACTTTATTTCTTTGACTGATAATGCTTTATAAAATGTGAAAAATTTACCCCTCATTTCCGGGGCGTACGGCCCAATTTATTTTACTTGATACCGGAGTAGAGTTGATCCTAATAAATATCTAATATTTATTCTTTCTAGCATGAACATACATTTCCTTAGTCTCACTCCATCAAGTGGCCTATAGATATTGTAACATCCTGAATTTCATAAAAATGAATAATTAAGAGGAATAAATAGTAGATAATTATAAATGGTTAATTAGTGTCCCAAAAATATTGGAATAATTAAATTGTGATTTATTATGGATATTTATAATTTATTAAGATTTTAGGAGCTAAAATTTTACATGGTTTAAATATGGGTGTCAGACCAAGTATCTCCGATTGAGATGTCGTTGGTCAGGACTATTAAGAACATTATTGGGAATCCAAATATGTCTTTGAAATAATTTTTGGATTTAGTATTGAGCCTGAACGGAGATCCTGTTTGTTATAAAACGGGAAATGTTTTAATGAAGGACCAAGTTAAACTTAATTCCTTCTTTCTCTCCCTCATTTTCACGTGTATTCTATCCTCCCATCTCCCTTATTTTCGTTGCCTTCCTTCTCCCTCATAAAAGCTCACGCTTTTCTCTTCTTCTTCCATGGAACTCACTATATTTGTGAGTCTCCTTCTATACCCAATCAACCTTGCCCCTTCCTTTTCATTTTGGAGGTGATTTTGGTGCTTGGAAGCTCTTTCCTTCTCCTCTAATTTTTATGTACATGCTAGGGCTTAGGATAGCTTGGAGCTTGAGGTAAATTTCTCCACTCTTTTGATGTTTTTGGCCCTAGGTTTTGGTTTCTATTTGATTAGGAGAGTGCCTTATGAATGGGTTTAGGAATGGGAGCCATTTTCATGTAAAACCCAAAGGTAGGATATGATTTATGTGTGTTTTTGGATGGGTGTGAAGGGGTATACAAAATTTTCAATGTTGGAAGTGAAAGATGATGATTATTAATGGTGAATGTTAGGTTTTAATGGAACCCTAACTCTAGGAATTAGGGGAAATAAATAATGATGTGGTAAGAAATGATTTTAAGTATAAACCCATGATATTTTACATATAGATGTTTTTTATGATCATGGTAGATGTTTATTAATAATGGTTGTTACACTGAAGAATTCGAAGCGTAATCGATTACAGCTCGAGGCCTAATTGATTACACTAATGGGAAATATGTCTCGAAAAGTGTTTTTAGTGGGAAATAGAGACCCATACTCTATGTCAAGTGTGGGGAACAACCTGGAGCTCATTTGCAATGACTAGAAGCTCTCCAAGGCCTATAAATTCACCATTGATTCAAGCTACAAAATACACATCAAGGAGAAATCATTCCTAGCTTGTATTTGTGCATTGTGAGTTCAACTTTCTTGTATAGTTTCAATTTCTGAGACTTTGAGCTTATACTTGTATATTCTCTCTTGTTGAGAGTTATCATTATTAGAGCTTTTTCACTTGCTTATCCACTCTATTGAGAGAGTAAATTGCTTGTAAACACAAACATTAAACACCAAAACACCAAGGTTTTCACTCTAGGTTGAGTGGTCACAAAGGTTAGGGTTCAACCTTTGGGTATTGAGAGTTTGAGAGATTGGGTGGGTTGCCCTTGTGCTAGTGAGGATTGAGTTCTTGAGTGTAGGACACTAGGAAACTACAATTTCTCATAGCTTGTATCTCTAAACTTGAATAGTGGAAATCCTTCAAGTGGGTTACTTGAAGGCGAGACGTACATCGGGTTGGTGGAACTCGTTAAATCGGTTTGCAAGCTTCTCTTCCTTACTCTCTTGCATTTACTTATTACATTTAATTGGTATATTGTTTTGGTTGTGATTATATTGCTTGAACTTGATTAATTTGGCTAAGTTAAGTTTCCGCACACCAAGTGTTTGATAAATTGTTAAGGCCACCTCTACACATATTTCACTTTAGCACTTGCATTTTACTTGTTGTCTCTTGCATATTATTATCTTGTGCAAAAAGGGAATCAAGTTTAAAGGCATTCCAAGCGAAATTTTTAAACACTCAATTCACCCCCCTCTTGAGTATTGAGGCCACTTGAATAACAAGTGGTATCTGAGCTTAACTCTTGGTAGATCAAGCTTAACCGCTTCCAGAGAACAAATGGCCTTAAATTCTCTAAACCTTTTTCATGAGGGTGGTGCCACAAATAGACCTCCTGCTTTCAATGGGGAAGGCTATGCATTTTGGAAAGAAAGGATGAAAATTTTTGTACAATCAATTGACCTAAAAGTTTAGAATGCAATTGAAAATGGTCCCTTCATACCAATGTATATTGTAGATGGTAAACAAGTTGAAAAACTCATGGATGATTAGAGCAGTGAGGAGGAAAAGAAAGTCCAATACAATTACAAAGCTAAAAATCTCACCACCCTTGCTTTAGGTCCGGATGAGTTCTTTAGAGTTGTAACTTGTAAAACCGCTAAGGAAATGTGGGACACTTTCCAAGTCACTCATGAGGGAACTAGTGATGTAAAGGATTCTAAGATTAGTACACTCACTAGTCAATATGAAAGTTTTAGATTAAACTCTGGGGAAACAATCATTGATATGTAAAAGAGGTTCACCCTAATTATAAATCACCTTATTACTCTTGGTAAGACTTACACTAACAAAGAGCTCATTCATAAAGTATTAAAAAGTCTTTCTAGGGAATGGCAACCTCTTGTCACTGCTATCAAACAATCTCCTAGTATCAACGAGATGTCACTTGTAACCTTGTTTGGTAAGCTACAAGAACAAGAGCAAGAGCTCAAATACTTGAAGAATGCGGAGGAAGAAAAAAAATCCTCCAAGAAGAAAGGACTAGCCCTCAAGGCCACTTCTATCAATGAAGATGAATCCGGTAGTGATCTTGATGAAGAAGAAGAGTTTGGACTACTTGTGAAGCATTTCTAAAAATTCATGAGAAACAAACGCTTCCAAAGAAGCTTCAAGCCTCAAGGTAAGAAACCTATTTCTAAAGAAAATTCCTCCTCACCCAATTGTTTTGAATGTGGCAAGGAAGGGCACTTCAAAGTAGATTGTCCAAACCTCAAAAAGAAGAGCAAAGAGAAAGGAGGAAGAAGAAGAGCATACATCGCTTGGGACGAAAACAATGTAAGTAGCTCCGATGATTCGGATAATGAAGAAGCAAATCTTTGCTTAATGGCTAATCACCATGAAGAGAGAGATGAGGTAAGTCATCATGATGTTGAAAAAGATGAATTGTATGATGCTTTTGAAGAATTGTATGATAAATATATGAAACTAGCTAGCAAATACAAGTTGTCAAGAAAAACCATAGAAACTCTAGAGACGCATCTAATTGAGCAAGTAAAGGAAAATGAAATTTTGAAAAAGGAAGTTGTTGAACAATAAACTTGCTCAAAATCATGTGAATATTTCAAGAAATGTGATCACCTAGAAAAGAAAGTCCTAGACTTAAATATAACTCTTGAAAAATTCACAGATGGTAGAGATAACTTAAATGTTCTACTTGGAAAACAAATATGCATATTTGACAAAACCGGATTAGGATATAATCCCACTAAAAAGGAAAAGCATTATAAGAATTTCTTTGGGCCACCTAGAAAATCTTCATCACCATTTACAAAATGCAATCATTATGGTGCTAAGGGTCATAATGCTTCAAATTGCCATATTAGAAAATTTGGACCAAAAGTGGTAAGAAAGGTGTGGGTTCCCAAAGGAACATTACCACAAGCTAACAAAAAAGGACCTAACATAAAATGGGTACCAAGTTCTCTAAACTAATTTTGTTTTGTAGGTATGTTTCAAGACAAGCAACACCCATTGGTACTTGGATAGTGGGTGTTCAAAGCACATGACAGGTGATATAAGCAAGTTCACATCATTCACACCCAAAAGAAAAGGAAGTGTCACCTATGGGGATAACACCAAAGGAAGAATTCTTGGCATTGGAAAATTTGGTAAAAATTCTTCCACTTCAATTAATGATGTATTATATGTAGAAGGACTCAAACACAATTTGCTTAGTATAAGTCAATTATGTGACAAAGGATATAGAGTAATATTTGAATCAAATGGTTACATAATTGAAAATAAGAAAAATAAAGAGGTAAAGTTTGTTGGTCAAGGAGTTGATAATATTTATATGATTGATGTTGATTGCTTGTCATCAAATGATGTACAATGCTTTATGACTAAAGAAGATGAATCATGGCTATGGCATAGAAGAATAGCTTATATACATATAGACCATCTAAATAAACTTGTTTCTAAAGAATTAGTGATTGGTTTGCCAAAGCTAAAATTTGAAAATAAATTTTATGATGCATGTCAAAAGGGAAAACAAGTAAAGGCATCATTTCAAGCTAAAAATATTGTTTCAACTCAAAGGCCTTTACAACTTTTGCACATGGATTTGTTTGGACCCTCTAAGTTCAAGAGCTTTGGTGGCAATTATTATAGTCTAGTGATTGTGGATGACTATTCTAGATATACATGGATATTGTTTCTTACTCACAAAAATGAAGCATATCATGCATTCAAGAAACTAGCCAAGATTATCCAAAATGAACAAAACTCGAAGATTGCATCCATTAGAACCGATCATGGGGGAGAATTTGAAAATCAATCATTTGAAAAATTTTGTGAAAAACATGGTATTGAACATAATTTTTCAGCTCTTAGAACTCCACAACAAAATGGAGTGGTTGAAAGGAAAAATAAATCTTTAGTGGAGCTTGCTAGAACCATGTTGAATGAAAATAATCTTGCTAAGCATTTTTGGGCGGATACGGTAAACACCGCTTGTCACGTCATGAATCGATGTTTAATAAGGCCAATTTTGAAGAAAACCCCTATGAGCTTTACAAAGGTAGAAAACCAAATATTTCCTATTTTCATGTATTTGGATGCAAGTACTTTGTACTTAACAATGGAAAGGATAATCTGGGAAAGCTTGATGTAAAATCTGATGAGGTAATCTTTCTTGGATATTCATCATCTAGTAAATCTTATCGTGTCTTTAACAAACAAACTAATGCCATTGAAGAGTCCATTCATGTGAAATTTGATGAAAATGGCCATAACTCCCCGAGAAAGGAAGATGTTGATGATCTTGTAGGTACCCTCCAAGAATTGAACTTGAATGTTAAAGAAGAAGGTAACCAAGAAAGAGATACAACCCAAAGTGAGGAACTCCAACAAAAGGAATGGATCACATCAAAACATCATCCCATGGACAAGATAATAGGTGATATCACTAAAGGTGTAAGTACTCGACGCTCATTTAACACTTGCAATCACTTAGCATTTGTTTCTCAAATTGAACATAAAACCATTGATGAGGCTATTATTGATGAACATTGGATGTTGGCCATGCAAGAAGAACTAAATCAATTTGAAAGAAATAAAGTTTGGGAATTAGTGCCAAGACCCAATGACCATCAAGTAATAGGAACTAAATGGGTGTATAGAAACAAGCTTGATGAAAATGGAATAATAACTAGAAACAAAGCTAGGCTAGTAGCTAAGGGATACAATCAAGAAGAAGGAATTGACTATGAAGAAACGTATGCTCCTGTAGCTAGGTTAGAAGCCATTAGGTTATTATTGGCCTTTTCATGTTGTAAGGATTTGAAATTGTATCAAATGGATGTCAAAAGTGCCTTCTTGAATGGATATATTCAAGAAGATGTATATGTTGATCAACCTCCCGATTTTGAAAACTATCAATTTCCAAATCATGCTTTCAAACTAAGAAAAGCTTTGTATGGTTTAAAACAAGCTCCAAGAGCGTGGTATGAAAGATTGAGCAAATTTCTTTTAGAAAATAATTTTGAAAGAGGAAAGGTTGGTACAACATTATTCATAAAGCACAAAAAGAAAGACATACTGTTGGTACAAGTATATGTGGATGATATCATATTTGGTGCCACTAATGAATCACTTTGCAAAGAGTTTGCTAAGATAATGCAGGATGAATTTGAGATGTCCATGACGGGTGAACTCATATTCTTCCTTGGACTTCAAATCAAGCAAACAAGAGAAGGAACGTTCATTAGCCAATCCAAATATTGCAAAGAGTTGCTCAAGAAGTTCAACATGAACAAGGCAAACAAAATTACTACACCTATGAGTACATCTTGCTACTTGGACAAAGATGAGAAAAGTAAAGATGTAGAAATTACCAAATATCAAGGTATGATTGGATCTTTACTCTATCTCACTACAAGTAGACCAGATATAATGTTTGTGATTTGTATGTGTGCTAGATATCAAGCATGTCCAAAAGAATCTCACCTAAGTACTGTAAAACGGATAATGAAATATCTTGTTGGAACTCTAAATGTAGGTCTTTGGTATCCTAAAGGTGTTGAATGTACTCTCATAGGATAGTCTGATGCTGATTTTGCTGGGTGTAAACTTGATAGGAAAAGCACTAGTGGTACATGTCATTTGCTTGGTAGCTCTCTTGTTTCTTGGCATAGCAAGAAATAAGTAAGTGTTGCATTATCAATAGTTGAGGTAGAATATATTACAGCTGGAAGTTGCTGTGCTCAAATCCTTTAGATGAGGCAACAACTTCTTGACTTTGGTGTTATATTAGACCATGTGCCTCTTAAATGTGATAATACTAGTGCCATTAATATTTCAAAGAATCCTATCATGCACTCAATGACCAAACATATAGGGATAAGACACCATTTCATTAGAGATCATGTGTTAAAAGGTGATTGTGTGCTTGAACATATTGATACCTCTATGCAATTAGCTGATATATTCACAAAACCTCTTACAAAGGAACAATTCATTAATATAAGAAGAGAATTAGGCATATTAGACATTTCCAATTATGCTTAATATTGATTGATATTGATGAACTCCTTTGACTTACAATGTGTTTGATGAGTGAATATTGGTTGATTGATGAAATAAGCATGTTATATTCCATGAAAATTGAGCCTTTGATGCTTCTTGATTGAAAAACATGTATTTTTAAGCAATTTTGGGCTGTCATAATCAATTACATGGCCTCATCTAATCGATTAGCATCATTCTGTCTTGACCATAATCGACTAGATAGCTGCACATAGTCGATTAGTGAGTCTTTGTGTTACAACTAATCGATTAAAGTCTTTGCCAAATCGATTAGTGACGTTCTGTTTTCCAAATAATCGATTAGCCACTCTTCCTAATCGATTACCAAGTTTCTGTTTTTAATGTAATCGATTACATAATCAATTATTTAGTTCAAAAATGTTTCACATTCCCAAGAAAACACACTCTAATCGATTAGCCCCTAAGCATAATCGATTAGCAAGCGCACCAAGATTGCACCAATAAATGCTTAATCCGAGTGCAACCATTCCCAATCAATCCTAACCTTTCATTAACTCCGATCCTCACCCCCTAAACCCCTCCCAAATCCTATATAAACCCCTCCTTCACCACTTCTATCTCACACCTGCAATACTCTTCCTTCCTTAATCTCTCAAAACTCTCCAACTCTTCTACTCCTCTTCTTCTTTTAATCTCCTCACCGTGTCTTCCTCTAGAACAATGGAGAGAGCTAGGTCCTCTGCTGCCCAAGCCAACAACCCCTTTAAGTTTTTAAGATTTTTCTCCAGTCCTAGAGACCTCCAAAATTTCATCAAGAAATTTTCTGAAAAAGATATCATCTCCCCTTATTATATCAATGCCGAAGTCTTTGAGAAATCAAGTTTCACCTTCACCTTCTCCCCTCATTATATCATGCGATTTTTCTTCTGTAATCTTAAACTTGTGGATGGAGCCCTTGCAGCAAGAGTCAAAAATGTGACTCTTAAGATAACGAATGAGCAACTTGCAGAAATCACTCAACTCCCTCTCTCAACTGCTGAATTTGCCATTGGGTATCCAGAAGATGAATTGGACTTTAATGCCATCTCCGCTCGCCAATCCCTTTGGAAGGCCAACTGTCCCGTCAGTAATCACAAACTGGTAGGCTATCTAACTCTCAACAACTGTCTCCTTCATTTCTTCTTAGTCAAGCTCCTTGTTCCTCGTGGTGGGAATTATGCATTGGTTGAAGAAGATGATGTGCTCTTGATGTGGGCAATGCAAAATGAAAAAGCAATTAACTGGATTCAACTACTAAAATTGGATATGCTCAAGGCCAAGGAGCAACATAAGCTTCCTTATGCCATCCTTCTCACAAAAATTTTCAAAGTATATGGGGTGGACATTGCCGGTGAACTTCCTGAGAAAGTGCCTTCCCAAGCCTGCATTGGCACTCACCATCTCACCAAGATGGGCATGATAAATGCTAGAGGACGATGGATCATCAAGAGAGATCGAATTCATGGAAGCAGCCTATTCGAAGAAGACCATGCTGCTACTCCCGTTGCTGATCCTACTCCTGCACCCCAAGGCGAACTATCTGCTCTGGCTGACCCCTTTACCTCCCTCTATGCTTATCTTGATTGGCACTTTGAAAGAATTGATAACACTCTTCAACAGTTCCAAATGACCAAGCAACAACATTTTGAGCTCATGGAGCAACGCTATGAGGAGCTATCAAACAAAATTTCTAAAATACATTTCTTTCATCCTGATACTTAGATTTTCTTGTCTTGTTATGTTTGTATTCTATACTTTGCTTTATAATTCTCTTTAATGAATGAATGAATTTTCCCCTTCACTTATCTCTCTGCTTTATATTTCTTTATTTGTTTTTGATGATTACAAAGGGGGAGAAGAATAAAGGTTTATTTAGAGAATAATAAGGGTTAATACAAAATGTCCTAAAATGAAATACTAATCAAAACAACTAGTGTTAATCAAAACATCAAGTGGTAAAACAATATGATTAAAACAACAAGTGGTTAAAAGATAAATGATTAACACATGATTGCCTTCATGATTCTTAAAGCTAGGCATAAACTCCTTGAGAAAGGGGGAGAAAATCTTATTTGCACTAACACCCTCATGAGATGAACATTGTTTATCATCATCAAAAAGGGGGAGAATGTGTTTGAATATGTGTTTCAGGTTATATGATTTTGATAATGACAAAGCAATTAAGCAATCATGACAAAGAGTACAAGATACATGAAGTGTTTTTACAAGGATGAAAACAGAGAAGTATCAACTAAGATAAGCATCAGACTTGAATCCTAATCAATTAGCATAAGGCATCTAACTGATTACCAAGCCTCTATTTGTTACATAATCGACTACAACAAGAAGGCCAATCGATTACCAACTGAGAAAAAGGATAAAATGCATCAGGTATAATGCCTAATCGACTACATGGTAGTCACAATCGATTACCTAAGTTCTGTAGTGTTACTAATCGATTACAACCAAGCCACAATCGATTACCAAGCCTCTGTTTGCTCAAAAATCGATTACAAGCCAAGCCACAATCGATTACCATGCTGCGTAACAGAATTAAATGCATCAGGTATCACTTAAAATTGATTACAAGGCATATACAATCCATTAGCCAAACCCTGTCTTCAAGCTAATCGATTACATGGAAAAGCCTAATCGATTACGAGACCTGTTACACTGAAGAATTTGAAGCGTAATCGATTACAGCTCGAGGCCTAATTGATTACACTAGTGGGAAATATGTCTCGAAAAGTGTTTTTAGTGGGAAACAGAGACCCATACTCTATGTCAAGCGTAGGGAACAACCTGGAGCTCATTTGCAACGGCTAGAAGCTCTCCAAGTACTATAAATGTACCATTGATTCAAGCTATAAAATACACATCAAGGAGAAATCATTCCTAGCTTGCATTTGTGCATTGTGTGTTCAATTTTCTTGTATAGTTTCAATTTCTGAGACTTTGAGCTTATACTTGTATATCCTCTCTTGTTAAGAGTTATCATTGTTAGAGCTTTTTCACTTGCTTATCCACTCTATTGAGAGAGTAAATTACTTGTAAACACAAACATCAAACACCAAAACACCAAGGTTTTCACTCTAGGTTGAGTGGTCACAAAGGTTGGGATTCAACCTTTGGGTATTGAGAGTTTGAGAGATTGGGTGGGTTGCCCTTGTGCTAGTGAGGATTGAGTTCTTGAGTGTAGGACACTAGGAAGCTGCAATTGCTCATAGCTTGTATCTCTAAACTTCAATAGTGGAAATCTTCAAGTGGGTTACTTGAAGGCGAGACGTACATCGGGTTGGTGGAACTCGTTAAATCGGTTTGCAAGCTTCTCTTCCTTACTCTCTTGTATTTACTTATTGCATTTAATTGGTATATTGTTTTGGTTGTGATTATATTGCTTGAACTTGATTAATTTGGCTAAGTTAAGTTTCCGCCCACCAAGTGTTTGATAAATTGTTAAGGCCACCTCTACACATATTTCAACTTAGCACTTGCATTTTACTTGTTGTCTCTTGCATATTATTATCTTGTGCAGAAAGGGAATCAAGTTTAAAGGCTTTCCAAGTGAAATTTTTAAACACTCAATTCCATCGATTAAAATAAAGTTTGGTAACTCCTTTTTGAGCTTCTTCTTCTCGAGCAGATCAGTTAGGAGTTGTCCATTTACCAAATATTGAATGATAGGAATGGCCAAGGAGTTATACGGATATGCCCTTGACTGGGTAGCACAGAACCTAATCAGGGTCGATATACTAGGCTCTACCAGAGTGCTTTGAATAACTATCATTGTGGACCCTGTCTTTTTTGTGCTTGTCAATCAAGACAAGACATCGACTCTGACATTATCCTCTCTCAGGACATATCTATATTCAATTTTATCAAACTTTCCCTCTATTTCCTTTACCTTGATGAGGTACGGTTAGAGCAATGGCTCTTTTTCCTGATAGCTCCCGTTAATTAGGGAAATCACCAA
The DNA here is from genome assembly GCA_037962975.1 of Clitoria ternatea. Taxonomy (NCBI): domain Eukaryota; kingdom Viridiplantae; phylum Streptophyta; class Magnoliopsida; order Fabales; family Fabaceae; genus Clitoria; species Clitoria ternatea. The sequence goes on along the minus strand of CM075671.1, from coordinate 198,395,798 downwards.
CTACGAATCGCTACAAAGAACAACACTCCTAGCTCTGACGTTTAGGGCTGCTCTTAACCTCGCCAGACAAGCCTCATATTTTGCCTGGTTGTTAGAAGTTTTAAAATCGAATCTAAGGGATACTTTTATGCTGACTCCATCTTCACTTTCAATAACTACCCTGGCCCTACATCCCTTTGACTTAAAAGAGCCATCCACATAAATGACCCAATGCTCCCTTAAAGGTGTTGGTGCCTCTCCGGTAAGCTTTGTTACAAAATTAGCTAAGACTTGAGCTTTATGGCCATTCGAGGTTCGAAGGATATGTCAAACTCGGATAGCTCAATAGCCCACTTCATTATTCTCCCTGCGAAATCTAGTTTATGAAGCACTGCCCACAATAGGAGATCCATCTTGACTATGATTGGGTAGGTGTGAAAATACTGCCTTAAACGTTTGGACGTCCATACCAAGGCTAAGGCTGTCTTTTCAAGCTTTTGATACTATCCTTCTAATCCTTGTAGTACCTTGCCTACAAACTACATTGGTCGTTGTCCCTCAACCATTTCTTTCACCAACACTGTACCCAGAGCTTGATCAGACACTGACAGGTAAAGGAATAGTTGCTCTCCATGGTTTGATTTTGTCAACACCCGTGGGTTTGCTAAAACTTCCTTCAAACTCCGGAATGCATTCTCCTGCTTTTCTCCCCATTCAAACTTCTTATTCTTTTTAAGGATTTTTTAAAATGGTAGAGACCAATGTGCCATTTTTGGCATGAATCATGATAGCGCTGCTACCTTCCCATTCAAGGATTGGACCTCTCTGACATTGGTCGGACTCCTTAGCTCCTTTATCACCTTGCATTTATCTGGATTTGTCTTAATCTCTCTTTAGGTTAGCATAAAGCCTAAGAACCGTCTTGATGGTACTATAAAAGTCTACTTCAACGGATTCAACATGTTATACATCTTTATCCTTTGAAAAATCCTCCTCAGATCCTCCACGTGATCTTCTCCTACTGGGGTCTTTGCTTTTATGTCGTCCATATACACTTTGACTATTTTAGACCCCATTATCTCAAAGACCTTGTTCATCATCCTCAAATAAGTGGCTCCGGCATTCTTGAGTCCAAACGACATGATGGTGTAACAAAAGATACCTTTGTCATTTATAAAAACGGTTTTTTCCTCATCATCCTTCCACATGGGGATCTGATTATAACCAGAGTAAGCATCCATAAATGATAAAAACTGATAGGTGGAAGAGTCATGCACCATTTGATCAATGCTTGGGAGTGGGTACAGATTTTTTGGACAACACTTGTTTAAATTAGTAAAGTCCATACACATCTGCCATTTCTCGTTAGCCTTCTTCACAATCATGATGTTAGAGACCCAGGACAAATATTGGACCTCTCTAATAAATCCTTCTTTCATTAATTTCTCTGTTTGCTCACATGCCGCCTGCTGCTTCTCAGGACCCAGTCTTCTTGTCTTTTGGGCAACCGCCCTCGACTCTGAATATATCGTCAGCTTATGACAACAAAAATTTGGATCGATATCGGGCATGTCTACCATGGTCCAAGCAAATAAATTCTTAAACTCCTTCAAAAGTTTTATCAACCGTTCCTCCATGTCTTTCTCCAGAAAATCGTTAACTCCGGTTGCTTTGGTGGCATCATTATCCAAGGGAACAATTTTTATGCCTCCCTCTGGTGTGGGCCTCTGAGGGTTCACCAGATCTGTAGCCAACTCTTGCCTAGGATCCAAATCAATTAAATTTACTGACTCTAGCATTGCTTCTTTGTCGTTAAGTCATTTTCTTTTGATGGACTCTTCCCCCTTTGTCATCTGCACATTGAGATTATAACAATACCTTGTCATCTATTGATCCCCCCTGACAGAAGACACTTGGTTATCCTTGTCAATAAACTTTATTAGCAAGTGGGTGTTGATACCATGGTTTCCAAGGCATTTATAGATTCCCTTCCCAAGATTCCATTAAAAGGAGATTTCACATCGATTACTAAAACTTGAGTCCGAACGGTCCTAGACCTCGGTTGTCCTTTGAATGTTAATCTTATACCCAAATAGCCCTTTGTAGGTTGTTTTTCTCCATTAAACACCGTCAAGTCCTGTGCGTATGGTTGTAAATCTACATCTAATAATCTCATTTTACTAAAACACTCATAGAAAATCATGTCACACGAACTTCCGTAATCTACCAATATTCTTCAAATTATTTTATTCACAACCACTGCTTCAATTACCACCGTGTCATCTCCTCCTATGATGGTCAAACCAAAATCATCATCTGAAAAAGTAATTGGTAGAGTTTGAATTCCACCCCTGTATAGATAATTGTCTGCCTTCGTCTGTACAGACATTATCATCCTCAAATGGTTCTTCCAGGCAAAGTTGGACACTTCTCTTGTAAATCCTCTTGCAATCATATCAATTACATCCTTTCTTCCTAACTCCGGTGGTTTCATACATGAATCATCTTCTTCAATGTTATCAACAACTGCCTTGCCCTTCTCCAGGATTTGATTTTTTGAACCCTTTGTTTCATCTTCGTCTGCGAGACCGACATCCTTCCTCCATGGGGATTCCTTTTTCGGCTCACCATATCCTCATTGTCTAAACAAATACTGCTTTAACTTACCTTCTCTAATTAAAGTCTCAATTGCCTCCTTCAATTGTCTACATTCATCGGTACTGTGGCCAGTCTGTTCATGAAACTCAAAGTATTTACTATTATTGTCAGGTCTCTTCATCAACATCAGTTTCTTTACTCCATACACCATTAACCCTCATAGTCCAACCTCTCTCAAAATCTACCCAGGTCGGGATGTGAGAGATGTATATTTGGTGAAGTTTAAACTCTGGTGTTCCTTCTGCCTTGGGGGAGATCTCAGTCTCGATTCTCATGCTCGAAATTCGGTCCTCTTCGTTCATGGGTCGGGGTCCTTTCATCGGCAACCGTGGTTTTTCCATTGGCCACGATAAGGTACATTTCTCTACCTATATACTTCACTGTTTTCCTCTTGAATTCTTTAAACAATTGGCATGCTCTATTTTCTAAAGACAAGGCAAATGGGGATTACAGTTGGAGAGCTTCTATCGCTATGTGTAATTGGATTTGTTCTGTTAACCCTAGTACCAGTGCAGCTTCCTTGTTAAATCTTTTCAAAAAATCTCTAAGACATTCGTTTGGTCCTTGCTTTATTTTTGCCAAAGTATGAGATGTACGAGGTACATCCCTTGACACTATGAAGTAATGCAAAAAGGCATGTACCATATCATCCTAACTATCAATGGACCCTCACGACAAGATCTTAAACCACCTTAAGGCCTTAGCAAAAAACATCATAGGGAACATTCTACACATCACATCCTCCTCAGCTTCCAAAAACAATGACTAGTTTCCATATGCATCTAAGTGACATCCTGGGTCCGATTCCTCTGATATACTTTCCTATTGATAGTAGTTGAGGAGTTTGTAGGTGCTTTAGAATAGGCACAACCATCAACCTCCTAGGAAAGGGTATATTAAACCGATATTCTTCACCTCTACCTTACGATTAAACTTTTCTTTGGTTATTCAGATCCGTAGTTCTATAAGTGGACTCCTGTTCATCGTACGTTTGGGCTAGTGAGTGCTCCTGTGTCTGGAAAGATTCATGTTGCCTCCTATCTCTTACCACATTTCTCCTACATCTTTTCAGCTCCTGAATTTCTATCCGGAGTTATCTGCTAAGTTCGCATCGAGGGTCGGGATGCATCATGGTTTGGATTCTTCCCTAGTTTTGCTCCGTTCCTAGCGTCTCAACTATCCCAACTCCGTACTCCAAGACTCGAGGCTCAACCCTTTGTGTCAAATTCTGCACATGGCCCTTTGGGGTTTCATTTCTCCTGTTGCTTTCCATGACTTATCTTCTTCTTTGTTTGCGATGTGGGACTTAAATTTTCTACGGTCCCACCGGGCATGCCAATGTCTTGACTGGTGTACGGGATCTAAAGTTACCCTCTTAAAACTGGTGTTAAAGATCTCTCAAGCTCTTATTTTTACACCGTCTCAATGGGAGTATTGTATTATACAATAGGTCTAGTGGGGATTCTATGTTAAAGATCTCTCAAGCTCTTATTTTTACACCGTCCTCATTTTTGAATCTGCATAACTGGACCTTCTTGCTATACTATAATACTACCTTGGCCTTAAAAGCCTTATACTAGCCAAATACAGTTTCTCTGACTTCCAATATGCTACCCAACTCCTAACGAAGGTTACTCTCATTGCCCGCATTTGAGAAAACACGAACTCGACAGGATACTTCATTGATTCTACTGGTATGACTACCTCTACTCCATATGTGAGCCTAAAGGTGACTCATTCGTCAAAGAGTGGTGGGTAGTTAAATATGCCAATAAAACATGACACAACCGGTTTGTCTATTCTCTTTTGGCTTCCCTGGTCATTTTTTCAACCCTTTGAGAATTTTCTATTGGCCACCTCGGCCTGACTATTGGTTTGGAGATGCTTCATCATGAAAAGATTTGGATGGTCTTAAGGCCCTCTGGTAGCTCTGTGAACTTTCTATCTGTAAACTGAATGTCATTGTCTGTGATGATCTGTTACAGGAGGCCGAACCTTGTAATGAAGTTCTCGTAGAAAAAATGTCTAGTTCGTGCAAAAGTAATTTAAACTACAGCTTTAGCCTCAATCCACTTTGTAAAATAATCGACACCCACTATGAGGTATTTAACATTACCCAGAGCTATTGGAAAAGGTCCCAAGATGTTGAGCCCCCATTGGTGAAAGGGCCAGGGAATAATGGACATGAAAAGCTCTTCTACCAGTTTATGATGTAAGTTGGCGAACCTCTGGCATGGGTCGCATCATCTTATATGTTCCATTATGTCTTCATAGTAGGCCACCAGTAACCTACTCAATATTTTTCTAATTAGGCGTACCCCTCTTTCATTACACTCATGGTCTTAACTTCATTGAAGCACTTAAGGTATAGGACCGAAAAGCCTCATCGAAATAAGACTCCATCAACCATGGTGTAATAAGGCAACTCTCTTCTTAGTTTTCTCTTTGTTACTGGGTCTGTTAAGAGTTGACCATTTTAATAAATACCAGACTATAAGAGCGATGTGATGTCCCCTTATCAAATCCTAAAATTTATTCTGGGTCTGGCAAAAATTATGACACCCTTGGTCGACTAAGACAATCCTTACCCAATTGCCTCGGTTGACTAAAAGTAACACATACTACTTATAAAAATGAGGAAGTTTTTTTGTATGTAATAAACATGAAACATAAATATGGTGGATCTTCATGTGTTAACAATAATAACATCAGTTCATTACAAACAAGATATTCATACTCAAAAGGTCAGGGATACGCAACCTCCCATATCACTAATACAACTCAACTACCTGGTACAAAAGATGATCGAACTGTCATAGTGATAATCCTCTCCAATTCGAACATCAGTCCGACTCAGAATCCTCAACCTCAAAATGAGTGGAAGGTCTCTCACAAGGCCAATAAGCTCTAGGGCCTCCACTCCTGAAAGAAATAGAAGCAGCCTTAAGCAGATCTTTGGAAGCTTCACTTTTATCTCCTTTATCCCTATGGTCACCATACCTGAAACAAGTATAAACATGATGAGGGAAGTCAAGAGACATATCCCACTCTTAACGGGATAAGAAACTCTCCATCAGAGATGAGTCCTACACTTCTTCTTCCTCGTCTTGCTTCATCGAGGTCTCCTCAGACTCATCATCAGGGTCCTCCTCAGGATCCTTATCCTCCATAGGTTCCTTTGGCTCAAGAACATACTTGGGGTGGGAGAATGCAAAGCACGGGGCTCGACCCTAAGGGGCTCAGGCTGTGGATGGAAACTCAACTCGAGAGGATCAGGTTTGGACTTATCCTCTACCATCTGCTAGAAAAAGATAAGACTCCGAGTACGAGGAGGCTCTCCATACCTCTGAACTGTACTCAATAACTTCAACATCTTTGTCATAGGGTGGTGGCTCTATTGGATGAAAGTCAGGCTCAATTGGGTATTCCGTAGAGACAAGAGGAAGGTTACCACCAGTTTTTGCATTACGGAGCCGTTGTCTTCATCTTGGTCCACGAACAAGCCTAACCAAAATGTAAAGGTGAGATCTTATCCCTACTCATCCATCTCTCATTGAAAGATCTATCATTTCTGACTATCTTCCTTTACCTCATTCATTCACACATCATATAAAGGTTTAGGGTTCACTTCCCCACACATATCATGATCAATACTCATCATTCAACAGTCCACAATCATACTTTATAATATATCTATCACTTATTATAATAATTGTACTATGCATCATATGACTCAGTCTACAATCAACTCATGCTATGATTCATAGATAAGACGATCACATGGAAATCCAATTATTGCATAGGGCACCACACTCATTCCGTCAAGCAGATAATATAACATAAATTCATATAATTTTATATATGTGTACTATTCAGCCTTAAAATCAAAAACATAACAAATCACTCTAATTTGCAATCTCATCATCAATCAATATCAACCACATTCTCAATCACATTTAAAATTACCACACAGAGATCAAGTTCATAACCATCTAATCAAATAAAGCTAGTCAAACATATGCCATACATGAATTAGATCGATTATGGTTACTCTCTTTACTTAGGTTCCATGCATGTAAATGAGGCCCAGTCATCTCACCATTATCATCATCATCATCACATCTCCACAATACATCTACTAGGAGGAACAACCATCGTGGTAAACCAATGTGGTCAGAGTCCTTTCGGGTTCTCTTCTAACAACATCCAGGGTACATGGACCGCAACCCATCATCATCAATTGGATCCACCCTCACACCCTAGGCATGGCATCATAACCAAAACTCATGCTACATGACCATAGAAACCTGTCGCATGAGTCAGGGTATCCTTAGGCTTGTCACAACTATCCGACACAGTGTGCTACACTGGGTCACTTAGACGACTGAACTCGAGGTCACGTGTAACATCCCTGATGTTTGATAAATTAGAAATAAAATAAAAAATAAGGATGAGGCTTAAAATGATAATAAATAAGGATTTTGGAAAGAAAATAAGATTTAAAATGAATTTTAAAAGATATGGCATCAAGGGCCATGACGCATAGCGTCAGATGTAAATTAGTGAACTGACGCGTAGCACCAGTGGAACACGTAGCATCAGCGTTGTGATCAGCTTAAATCAGGGACATGCAAAACAGAAACCCGCGAGCTCCTTCTTCTCTATTTTCTCTCCTCCCATGTGATTTTGCTTGGAGCTTAGTGGATTCTTCAAAGTAATTACGTAATTGATCTTGGAGAAGCAAGGTAAGCATGTTGGAACTCTTGATTTTGTGATTTTCTTCTCCTTCCTCCATTTTCGCTCTCTAATCTATGATCTCTAATTGTGTTTGGGGGCTTGATTCTTAAGTTTTAATAACAAATTGGAGCTTAAATATGGACTTGGAAGTAGTGGGTACTTGGAATGTGCTATCTCTTTTACTTCCCCTTTATAACCAAAATTTAAATTGGATTTAGGAGAGTAGGATTCGGTATGATTGCTAATTCGAAGCTTGGATGGTGTTCTTAACATATTAGGGATAATTATAAGCTAATTGATCTTGCATTCGGTAACCGTAGGTACCGGAACGAACGTTGAGGAATTGATCGGTGATGTGGATAGCGAGTCCAGAAGCAAAATAACAAACTAAGTGAGCAAAGGATGTAACAGTCATCGAGAGCAAATAGAGGAAACCTGGAATCGAGGTAATGGGGGTGTGTTGGGTTAAAATTAATATAGAAATATAATTATACAATTGGCGTATAGGAAGAGAGGTATATCATAGCCGCTCTAACTATTTCAAATTAATTAAGATGATTTAGTATATGAAACGGAAGTATAAAAAGTCATTAAAGTAAAGAGGGTGGGCTAACTAATAAATTGATACATAATTAAATAGTGTAATAGCATTATGATAAGGGGATATTTGGAAATAAGGTGGAGAGAGTAAACTAGGAATCTGAAAGATGATGGATAAGAAATAAATGAGTAAGTGAGAAATTGAATAAGTCGGTATGTGTTGATTATGAAAATTATCAAATAGTTTGTATAGAATAAGTAGAATTAATGAAGTGATATGATGTAGGGCGAGACATGCATATGTTAGATCATAACATGAAAATGGGAGGTAGGTGGCCTTAGTACATTTAAATATAAATATATATATATATATATATATATATAAATGAGGTAAGAGAATGTGAAATCCATAATGAGAAATAAGACTAATTAGAATTGATAATATGTATATTGATAACATTAGTATGATAGAGAGATTATATGAGAGAATGTATTGTTATAGATCATAAGGGATGGCTGTGGTATGGAAGAAATGTGGAAAGAGTTTATAATAAGATAGTGTGATTGTAAATTATGAATAAAGAGCACGAGTTAATGATAAAATCAAAGTGAGGATGGATTGCGAGTTAATAAGCAAAGGGAAAGTAAATGACATGTTATTAATACTGATAGTAATGTTGCATATATATGTGTAGGTATATGGATATTATGAATATTGTCTTGATTGATGATAATGTATGATGATAAATATGAGAATGAATCCCTAACTGGATATGATATGGTATGTTGATTGTATTAGTAATTTTCATGTGATATAATTGATACATTATGAATGTTTATTGTGAAAGAATATGAATAAGGATTTGTGATATCATGTGGTGGTATATTGGTGGGTTGGCAAGTCGGCCGCCCTGTGTTATGAACACATGTCAATTTCTGACATTCGTAAATGCGATTGATGATGTTTTAATTATATTAAGTTGTATATTATGGATGAGATACCCTGGATACTGTTGAGGGCAAGGAGTGATCGTCGGTGCGTTGCACGGTCAAGGAGCGGCTCCTGACAGGCTTCCAATAAAGGGATTGTATGTTGTGGTTTTTGTGCCCAGTTAAGCTACCAGTGGTTGAGGGGGAGTCAAGTAGGACTCGGTGAACCAAGCAGGGTTCACGAGGTGTCAAGTAGGACCCCCAGCTGAAGGTCGATCCTTTTAGTATCTGAATACTAGGAGTTTGATATATATATATATATAAGAGTCAGATGTGTTTTACACTTATTGATTGATGTGTATATGGATGATGATGTTTATGGTATATGATGTATATTGATGATTGATCATGATATGATGATGGTGCTATTAGTGTAAGATAACTAACATAATTGTACAAGTATATCAATGGGAATGGTAAAATAAGGAAGAGTGTGAAAGGTAATAACTAATACTGGATAATTATGCCTCGGAATGTAGCTATGTCATATCTTTCCTAATTATGATATTTGTTTCTGTATTAATTCTTAATTCTAGTCACTCACACCTTGTATTATGGTTTAGTGACTATTGGCAGGTATGGATGCACACCGCGGAGACAAGAGCTAAATAAGGCCAGGGCAATATAGAAATGAAAAGAAGAGATACTTATAAATATGTGTTATTGTTGATTTATAGAGATGTTGAATTATATCAATTTGCTAGCATAAATGTGTGTGGGTGTAGTAATGTAGTATTTTATTATGTCATGTGTTAGGTGGCATAGAGCCACTGTATGATTGCATGATATGGGCAAGTCCTGAAATATCTATGTGTTTAAATGATATGTTGAGAGTGATTGCATATTAAAATATGTAGTGATTTATAGGTTATAGTTGATGAAATTAGCGATGTTATAATTGGTAAGACAGCTAGATTTATTTAGTGGATGAAGGTGTATGATGATGGCTGATGATAATGAGTAATTGTATAATGGTGAATTTAAAGTTGGAATATGTTATGTACGATGATGATATATGATAATACTATTTTTGGTTAATAGGTTAACTTAATGTATGCCGACACGGAGCCATTGCATGAATGATTGATATAGGCAGGCTTTGTTGAAATGCATGATTGACACGATGTGTGTGTGCTGCAATTGTAGGATGCATTGATGAATTTAATTGGATTTAGAAAGTATGCACACATATAGTGGATTTTATGGATTTAAGGAACTGATTAGGTGAATTTAAGATCTGGTGGGTTTCGGGGTCCCCGGAGAATGCCAATAGGTCCTCTAGGACATCATTGATGCAGGACGTCACATCACCCCTAAGGTTCCCTATCCTGGAACCGCAACGCTTGGTTCTCCAGTGTACCCTTCGTTGTAATGTAACTGGCCATGACTTTTACACATCACAACAACAATGCAAAATGATGCATGAATTTCATTATCTCTTTCTTAATCCTTATTGTCACACCTAGTCATTGGGTAGGGTCTATACGTCAATGGTTTCTTGTTCTTAATAGCGCACATTCATATTCTTTTACCTCATTACCAACCTCATCCTTAAACTTATTTCGTAACACACCAAAATCATGGAAAAATAATTTTCACTTAATTTAATAAATTTTTTCTTAAGACTCATTGAAATATAAAATATATCTTTATCAGAACATAAACCTTAAGGGAAAAATTTAATATATTAAAGTGAAAAAGTTTCTAGGCCAAAATCACTTGTCCACCAATTTTTGTACTTTATAAGATAACAATAAAAATATCAGAATTGTCCAAGAGTAGTAATTACTTTAAAATCACCGACATACCAATTTCTTCATTTTCACCATTAAATCTCACAATTCAGGACAACAACCATTACACGCTCACATTCTCATCTATTTCCATATTCAGGGGCCAATCATGCACTCACATCATTCGATTAATTATTAACAACCGCAAGGGTAAGGGTACAGTGCCCATTCATCACCAAATTCCTGAGAATGCAACCTCAATCATCACCATAATTTCATTCATATTCAATGGACCCCACCGTGACTTCTGAGTTTCTCATTCTCATATTTCATCAATCAACTCATCATTCTCACTTTCACTAAGTCTTGAATCAGTCTCAATTCACAAACATCATTATTCATGCACCAAACCTCATCAAAATTTCACAAAACCACCAAGTAATACAACTCATATTTGTCTACTGATCATCAATGAATTCCATCAATTCATCCTCATTTAATATAATTAAGCTATACCACAACAACGTTCCACAAGCTCATTCTCATATCGAATCATGTACTATATTACAACAATCATGGTTAACCAAGTACATGAATCCATGTAAATGACAATTTCACTTATCACACACATTAAATACTCTTTGCACTATCACTTCCATGACTTATTTAACTTATGTACTAGTTACACTTGTGTTCTTTTATCGTCGTTCTTTATGCCCAAGTGTCTTGAATATGTTTAAAATTAACTACGTTAGCTCAAAATTTAATAGTTATCAAGCTTCTCTTTTTCTCCAAATTTTAACGTGGCTGACACCAACGCATCCTAAACTATTTTATTCTTTAAACTTCAGCTTTCGGTTACTAATCCTATATACATTTTCACTTAAGATTAATAATAAGTATTAATTCTAGTTGATTAATCACTCAAAATTTTCGCCATTATTTATTTTAAAATTAATATTCTATCACTTATCATCTCCTAGTAAAATCAAACCTTCCCTTTTTCTTTTGAGCCAATCTCCTTTACTTCACCATTCTTAACTATTTGTTTATATCATCAAGAAAATAAAACCTTCCAAAGTCCCTTTAAAAATTTATTACGTAAATATTTTCACAAAAATTCTTTAATCAACCATTTAGTTTATTTAATCCCCAAAAATTTTGGTTTTTAAGCTAAAGGTTTATGGTAATTCATTTAAAACATCTTAATGACACTTTTAACACCTGCAAAACTTTTGGTTTTTAACACCCCATGTTTTCTGTTTTCAACACCTATCAATTTCAACTTTTTACACCTGTTATTTTAGACTTTTTACACTTGTTATTTTGAACTTTTGGCACCTGTTATGAGTAGCTTTTAACGTCTATTTTTGATAGTTTTAACACTTGTTTTAATAGATCTTAACACCACCAAAATTCCAATAATCCCTACATCTCAAACAACAAAAATTCTTCAAATACCCAATTCAATCACCTCACGGCCAACACCAACATTCATTATGCATCATTTTAAATCTCTTTGAATCATCCAAAATATTTATTCATATATCAATTATACATTTATATCTATTTGCTATAAAACATTATCTATTTTCTAATCAAAGGTACCACAGCCATTATCAAGACACATTTAATAATTTATATAGCACTTTGTACATGCATTTAAGGGCATTCCCTCAAGTATTAAATATGTACACTTTCATCAAATACCCCACGGCCAAGGCACAAACACATGCACCCAAAATCTTTTTAACACTTGAGCCAACCTATTATTTATAAACCATACATTTTTCAACACTTGCAACAGCCGCATAAAACATGAAGGGCCTCTCGGCCAAAACTCCCTTACCACACAAAGATACCACATTTTATAAAACCTTGATTTTTCACATGTACTTGCATTTCAAGTCTATATCTATTTCACCCATGCATGCATCATCAATACCCTCAAAACATCAAAACCATGACCATTGCCTTCAAGCTCATGAAACTCACATGCAAAGGCACAAACACATTTTTCATTTATCTCAAATACATCACACAAGGGTTGGATCAAGATTTAGTGGGAGGATCCCCCTTTACCTCATATCCATGAAGCTGCGGGTTTAAGAGAAGAAAGGAGGGTGCTTTTTCTTGTTCCTTGGTACCTACAAGTCTTTTAAAGTCTTAATATGATAATCTAAGCCATGCCTTGATGAAATAAAAAACAAGAACCCTACCTTAGCCAAGGGGTGCTCCCGGGTGCCAAGTGAAAGAATAAGAGAAGGGCTTTAACTTTTAGAATAGCGCTAGAAACATGAAGAGAGAGACATGCATGGCCATTGATGATCGTTTGGAGCTTAAAAATAGAGGCATGCAAGAAGAAGGGTTTTAGGTTCTAGGAAATATAGAGAGAAAAGGAAGAATTCCTTGGCCTTTGACAAGAGAACGTGAATTAAAAGAAGAAGAAGAGGAGAAGAATGGTGATGTTTAATTATGAAAAGAGTGGAAGAAATGAGGTAGTGGTAGTGACTAGAAGAGGGCTAGTGAGGTGAGGATAATGTTACACCAAGGGGGGAAAAAAGAACAAGGTGACTACTTGGTGAGCAAGGGAAGCAAAGAAGAATGAGTGGTGCAACTTTGATTGAAGTGACATAATATAGAGTGAGTAGGTAGAGAGTGCACCGAGTTTGAGAAGGAGAGAGTGATGGGAAAATTTGCACAAGGGAATTTAAATTTGCAAGGCTGAAGTTTTAAGAGGCAAATATCTAAGTACATGACATGTAGCCAATAAGAATTAACTTAGTTACATAGGGAGTTTAATTTTTGAAGACAAGACATGCAAATTATTAGATAATATGAAATGGAGTTTCAAAATATTTGGTTGAGTCCCAATTAAAAAGACATAAAGATTCTAATTAAACATAAGGTACAAATTTGATGGGAAAAGGGGAAAAGTTACAAATTTTATAATTCATTATAGGGTCAAAATTGGGAAAAGGTCTAAAAGTAAAGTTATAGATTACATTATTCTCTTTAAAATAAGCTAAAGAATATGAAAATCTGATATCAAACGAAGGAGATATGGCCAAAATATGAAGGGCTACCCGAATTGGTTCTGAATGAAGTACAACAACCTTCAAAAGGGTCATAGGCAAATCAAAATAGTCAGGGTCCAATTCGACCTTCAGAGAATTCAAGAATACACATCAAAAGCATATCGAATCAAATATTTAGGATTCAAAATACCCATCTCACATCATGGCCTTTGGTATTTCCTGTAACCCGATCCAGTTCCCAGTTCCACTTTAGGTACAATTCTTCGACGAGCGTATCCTCCGAGGTATCTTTCTAAAATACGATCATTATTAAAATCTTATCACCACCATACCCTTATTCATCTCACTTAATTGTCCAAATAATTTCTAATTCATCATACTCCATCATATTTTATCTTTCCCAATTTACTTAATCACTCAATATACCTTTCATACACATATTCTAAAATTCATCGTCAACACAAATCCATCAATTTACCATATTGCTTCAAATAATAGGGCCTTATTACCCTCACAATTATCATATATATTGGCTGAAGCCCACAAAATCATCAACATCATGTATGATACCACTAGTCGCAGCCACAAACACAAGAAAATTAATCACAACACAACAAATCGCCCAACAGGTCTTTCTTGAAAAGGTCGAGATGTTACCAAAATCAGAGTAAAATTTTCACTTTTTAACTTCCCCAGCAATAAACAGTAGTGATGGTACAGAGTTAGACTTAGAATGGGGGTTGAATAAGTCTTAAACTCTTTTTCAAAAAGTACAGACCGCTCAAGCAAAAAACAATTTAACAAAACAAAGAAAGGAATAGAAAATAATACGTCAGAAGTTATCCTGGTTCACTTCCAATGTAGAAGCTACATCTAGTTTCGACCGAAGGATTTTTCACTATTGTAAAACACCTTTACAATACTGCACTAGCCTAGTGCAACAGTATTCTTAACTCCAATCATTTCTAGCTTAAACCCAAGTATTCTTGACACTAGTCAGTCTTGGCTACAGACCCAAGTATTCTTTCAAAAGCCTCTTCAGGCCATAAGTGTTTCCCAACACAAACAGATTCTGGCAACACACCAAAATGTACAAGGTAAAGTAATAAAGTGTTTGAAGTTACAATCAAATAACTCAGCATACAAGACAATGAAATGTTTACATAGATACACTGAGCTACAGACTACTATAAATCAAGGTCTACATAAAGCAGAACTACAAAGAAGACTTAAGTAGTGAAATACAAGAACTTAGAAACTTCAAGAAAAGTCTTTCAGACTTTGGTTTCTTGAGAGAAAACAAGGGAGTATTCAAGTATGAAGTTGAAAAATGTAACTGTCTTGAATTTGAAAGCTTTTTATATTTATAGTCCTTCTAAAAAATATTTGTTGGTTCAGCTTGAAGGATGTTGGTCTTTTCGAGGAAGGTACTATCAACGAGTGCAGACACATGTTTCAAAGAAATTTCCTTATCAGGATTTCTTTGAAAGTCTTCAATAAAAGATCCCTTTTGGTTATTCACTTTTAGAAAGCACATACACTCTATAGCAATTGACCTTAGGTTTATCCATTCTGAATAGGTTTAGCTTTTCTAATATCTTGAGAAATGTGAGGCACTTTTCTTGATAAATGTGAGAAAGTCTTCAACTTTTTTATTGATTATCTTTTGATGATAGCTTCAGAGATAACATGAGAAAGTTCATACAGCTTCTTATTTGGAAGAGAAAGATCATTTTTCAAATACTCAAAGAGTGAGAAATCTTTTAAAGGTTTGTAGGTTTAGACTAGCTTGATTCAGTGAAGCTTTGAGTGAGTATAGACTTTTTCATTTTAGGAGCGAATTGAATTTTACGGACTCCCCCTATTCTTTACAAATGGAGTTCTACAAACTCTTGGCACACTTGAACAAACTTGTTAGATAAACAAACAGTACATGAGACACCCCAAAAATCAGGATAAATTTTTTGCAATTTTAATGTAATTAATTTGTGTTAAATGCAAGTGGTGAAACTGTTTATCCAACTCCCTGGACCTATCAGAAACCTGTCTCATATGTGAAGATATGAGAAGGTAAGTTAGGAGAGTTAACTTTAAGAAAATTTCCTCAATTAAATCAGCAGCAGAAGAATTAGGTACATGTGTGTATATTTACGAAAACAATCGCTGAGGGATTTAGAAATCCAAATCTGCACACAACATATATATATATATATACAATAATGTGGGTTCAAGTTTCGGTGTAAAAAGAAGAGAAATAAATTTAGGTAATGCACTCTTATGCATTTCAGGAGAATCAGGACGAAAAGAGAAAGGAAGTAACAGGGGCGTCATCTCGCTCAAGCGAAGTCCGACTCGCTTGAGCGAGACACACCTGCCTCGCTTGGGCGAAGCCAGCGAGTCTTGAGCGAAACGCGTCCAGACTCGAATTTATGATTGACTCGCTTGGGCGAGACTTACTCGCTTAAGCGAAACACACTCGGGGTCAAGCCTATACCCACTCACACAATCAGAATTACCAACACTTAAATTTTCACTCGGCAAGCCCCTCCAATTCCGACTCCTATTACACGGGTTGTCACTCGGTATACCTCTCCAAAAACTGACTCAAAGCACTCGGGTACTCACTCGGCAAGGACTTCTTGAAACTGACTCAGTACACAGATTCACCACTCAGCAGGACACCCTGATTGAGCCATCATTCAC
The DNA here is from genome assembly GCA_037962975.1 of Clitoria ternatea. Classification (NCBI taxonomy): domain Eukaryota; kingdom Viridiplantae; phylum Streptophyta; class Magnoliopsida; order Fabales; family Fabaceae; genus Clitoria; species Clitoria ternatea. The sequence goes on along the minus strand of CM075671.1, from coordinate 198,379,420 downwards.
TCAATCTCTACTCAGCAACAGCAGTCCAGACCGAGTCCTCCTTCACACATCATCCACTTGGTAAATACACTCAAGTCTGAGACTTCACCCACTCGGTGGTTCACTCGGAAAACTTCCCAGAAACCGACTCACCTATGTTTGGTCATTCACTCGGAATTTCATTCCAAGACCGATTCATTGTCTGCTCGGCTTTCACTCGGTATTCTATCACAAATCCGACTTCCTCTCTTTCACTCGAGGGGAGTTATTCCAGGGAATCCCTGGACAAACTCACACCGAATATAACCAATCGGTGTTCTCCCACTCGGAGAATACAAAATCGGGACATACCACTCGGGACAAATACTCTGGACTCTGAAATTCCCCCTTGGGACTCCACTGCCCAGCTCATCATACTCCAGAGCCTTCTCACTCGGATTATGTACCCTTCCTCACTCGAAAAACTATGGCTCGGACTTAAGTCACTCAAAGTTCACTCAGAAATTCCACCACCTCTTAGTTTATTTCCAAAATCCTCACTTAGACAGAATTCATTCATGAACTCACCCACTCACCATCTAATGGTCTCGCTTGGGCGAATGCCATTCCTTAGGCCCTTCACTTGAGTGGATTTCTTCCAGTAGCCAACCCCCTAAATCTCCTAGCATTTACGCTTGAGCGAATCGGCCATTCGCCTGAGCGAAATCAGGCCAGTAGCTAATCCCTTCGCCCTCGCTCGGGCGAGACTCCATTCGCCTGGGCGAAATTCCTCCAGAGAGCAAACACTGATACTGTGAAATTCCTCCAGAGAGCAACCATTAATATTGGGCAATTTTGCTTGAGTGAAATTCACTTTCGCCTGAGCGAAAGTTGTCCAGAAACCAATTTCCTAACAGGTGTGGTTCTCGCTCGGGCGAGAATCCAATTCGCCTGAACAAATTTATCAGACTCCCTGTAGGACTCAAAATTTACACAACACAGCCCACTAAAAATTGAATTTCACTCATTCTACAGACATGCATTACATATCAAACATTATTCAAATCATCTAAACTGGTTCTGCAACAGCATATTCTTAAATTCCATTTAACTCTTCCAAATCATAGATATGAATTAATTCTTCATCTCATCAGCTTTATAAAAGAAGTCCTCAAATGTAATTCTTCAACTATTCATCAACACATAGGAAATCTCAATTATAATTTAAACCTTCATACATACTTAGTTCATAAATGAAAATGAGATACACATACAATTTCCCATTTTCCTCCATGACCCTCCAAAATCACTTATCATGTAAACTTCCAAACGAACATTCATTACATCTCCTACTACACAAAATACATATGATTACATGTATTGCTGGCCAAGGCGCTCCCTATACACTAATTACCTTCACAGCATAATTATACTTCAAAATGCTCACTCCTCCCATGATTTCCCTGCATCACAAGTCTAAAATTGACAACATGGGAGAGTGAGTCTACATCCCAAAGGAATGAATATGAATACCAAGTGATTATGTAAATAAGCATCAACACATGTATACTTTGCACACCAAGACATTCATCATGACACAATTTTACACAAAGCACACAAGCATATACATAATCACAATACTCCACCATTGAGTTAACACAACAACTTTCAAATGGTATTCATACTTTTATGTTGTCTTAAATATATTTATACCACCTCTCACAATCACCATCACCACCTTGGCATACTACCTTCTATATGCAAATGCTCTTAACTAATGTATATGCACAAAGGATTATTTCAACAATTGTAGATCTGACTATGGGAATTTCAACATCAACTGTGGGATTCAAGTGTGATCTTTTAACCACACCCCTACTGCAGTAGTAAAATGTGTACACTTATTCTTTAAATTGCATGCATTCATCAATAGTTTTACTGGTACCAAACCGCATCGCCCATCTTGCTACACTTGGCTTTTTTCACCATGACCGCGGTATATAACATAATCAACATAGAGTGTTGCGGGCTAACCACGATTTATATCATGGCAGCTGTGATCTCAAGTACCACCGGGGACACCTGCTCCTCAAGAGCCACCCCCCACAAGGGTCAACCACATGTGGCTCCCCGAAGTACAACATGGGCAGCTTCGTGACTTATACACTAAGTCACAGGGAAAATATCATGCTCGTGCACCGAGCCACCTCCCATTGGGCCAACCGGGGGAATCCCCTAAAATTCCAACACTGGCAGCTATACAGTATGCCATGGATGCAAATGCAATCATATGCATTCCTCACTCTATGCATCCTACACATGCCACTCATCATCCAACATCGTCAACACCACAAGCTTTTATTAACGTTGGTTGTTCACAATAGTTTCAATCTTTGGGTGGCATTCTTTTTATTTTCAATCTCAACATTCATATCACATTCATGGTAATACAACTTAACATAACACACCATGAATATTCTAAATGTACAAAAGCATGTTGCCAAACATATTATCTACATCACACCACAAGTCATCATTTCTTACAACATTCAAGCAAGGCTAACATGCATAACACCATATACCACAATCGACTAACATTCAAATTCATGCATTTAGAATTTAGACTCCTTTCCTACCTCAAGAGAAGAATTCCGATGGATAAGACGATCCCGCCTCGTCGTTCGGAATAGGTCCTACATTCATATTCATGTAAAACCTTAATCAATCAACTACTCAAATCATCAATTCAATTCTATGTAGTTACAATCATATTTATAATGTCACAACATGTGTTAAACATGTTGTGGATATCATTTTATTCTCTATTAGGCTTCGGGAATTCCTTCCCGTTAAGCCACCATCATTTAATTTAAGGATTACAAAACAACCCTATCCCCCAAGCTTCACCAAACTCCTTCCACCATCATTCATATCTTTTAATATCATACATTTCTCCATAAAACACATTCTCAACTAACTTTAACTATCTTCCCCAAACTCCAAGGTTAGGGTTTTCTCCAAAACCCATCCACCTTCATTAATGCATCATAAACCTTCATTTCTCACCATCATTAATGCACCAACAACCATTTTCCTCCCATAAATACTTATATTTAAGATATCCCATTCTAGGGCATGAGCATTAAATGCTCTAATAAACACCCATGCACATGCATCTCCTTCCCAAAATCATAATACCCATAATATCAACATAAACCCATCAAAAAATGGTGGGAGAAGCTTACCTCACACCCAAAACGAATTGGGTTCAAGAAAGGAAGGGAGGCAGCATGAAAATATGAGGAAGGAGAAGGAAGAACCCCAAGCTTCCAAGTCCTTTTCAACGAAAAGTAGAGAGGAAAAGAGTCACCACACAAACTCAAGGTTTTTGGGAGAGAAGAGAGAAGAATGGAGGAAGATGAAGAGAAGAAGAAGTAAAGTATATTTGCTCAAAGCTTCAGCGATTTACACGTGAATAGAAGAAGGAAAGTTTGGGCTTTTGGGTTTATTTTAATTCCATCTATTAGAATTCATCGTTTTTCTACAAACAGGTTCTTCGTTTGGGCTCAATACTTCATCCTAAAATTATTTCGAATGTATATTCGGATTCCCATTATTATTCTCTACAGCCCTGACCAGTATCATCTCATTCCGAGATATTTGGTCTGACACCCTTATCTCAACCGGGCTCATTTTCAGCTTAACCGGTCTCCATAAATTACCAATAATTCCCAAAAATCTTAATTTAGATAAATTCAATTTATTGGGACCTTAAACAATTCATTTTCAACTTGTCAATATTTATTTCCTTTAATTAATCTTCTATTTTAAAATTTGGGATGTTACAGTACATACTTCATTTTAGCTGAGAGTCTTGATGTGTATTATTAGCAAATCCCAAAGGGGTTCAGACTACTCAGTCATGAGTTCAGACTTGACTTTAACAATCTTCCCCTATTTGTTGATAATAAACATTAAGTCTCGAAGATAGAATGAATTCTATATCAAGAGAAGAATTGAAACATTGAATTCTTTATGAGTTTATTCATTCATAGCATGAGTTTCAAATTCTTTCAAGATTTTGCAAACGATAGATAGTCAAGTTAATCGCATGTAACAATCTACAGAAAATATAAAGCAATGAATCTTAAGTCATGAAGATAAAAACTAAATAGATTTTATTTATGCATACAAGATGTGTTATAGACTCAAGAAAAAAATATTACAGATTACACACATATTCTAACTTAGACTACTTTCCAATTATTCTCCCCCTTTTGTGATCAACAAATTAGGGACATCATCGAGGCTTAGCAGTCTTGGCAGTTAAGGTTGGAACACATTGAGTGGCAGATGCAAAAATTAAAAGAGAAGCAGATACAGACACTAAAATAAGAAAATGCAGTTGACGACAAAAGAAATAAGGGACATCAACTAGAATGGTAGAGGGGGCACAGTCTGAAGAAGAGATAATGGCTAAAGAAACATCATAGAAAGATAGATGAGTCTTTAAGATTTGTCTAGCGTGATTCCAAAAATTTCAAACATCAATCATCAGACTGGAGGGATGGGTAGAAAACATGCTCCAAACTTAGTCTCGTGCCCAACAGTGGTATCCCTAAAGTAAGCCACGAGTAGTGTTGTCTGGATAACAATCTTTACTAAGCACCTTCAAGATATCATCAGGTAGTTTCTTTGGTGTGTATACCTATAAATTTGGACTAGAGGGTGCAGAGTACCAGACTTTTATCCTTTAGCTGGTTTGTGATGATTCTCTTAGGCTTGGGAATGACTCAATCTGGACTAACCAAAATGCATGTCGAAGGACGTCTCATCGCCTTAATAAATTTAGAGGCAGGAGGGTATAGATCCTCAAATTATTGTTATGTAAGTTGTTGATTTCTAAGAGCACTGGTGAAGGCTATAAGGTCTTTAGAATAAAGTGTTATATAGGAGAGGGTAACTTCTGGGATGATGGGGGGATGGGTTTTGCACCAGCACATGATACGGATACCAGTTCCTCTAACAAATATTTGTTTGATAACAGGCACATTTTCAAGAAATGGTCTTTTGGGTACATCAGGGAGAATGGGAAATTTTCTTTTGTGGGGGACAAGAGATGTAGTAGGGGGTAGGTAAGATTGAGTGTGAGGGGAAAATGTGGTTTTGTGAGAGAGGTCTGTAGGGCTTGGGAAATGGGTATAGTGGGGATAAAAGTAGGGCCAGATGAAGATGAGGATTTTTTAGGTTTGGAGGTGGTCTATTTGGATATGGATTTGTGTTTGGATTTTGGTTTAGCAGCAATAAATTTGAATTTTGTTGGTTGGGGTGTAGACTTTGGGGTATGTTCAGGTTGAGGTGGAGGTTGGGGTGTAGGATGGGTTTTAGTTTGGGGTTCATTTTGGGTAACTGAAGGAGTAGAGGTCTGTTTGGGAGTTGAGGGTTTGGGTGTACGTACCTTAGGAGGTGGTGGAGGTAGTATAGATACTTGAGCAGTAGAAGCAATAGTGGTCTATACCTGTGCTAGAATATATGCCTGAATAAGGGATGCAGATGACTTATGCTTCTTCTTCTGAACCTTGGTGGCTTCAGATAATCTTCTCTTAGTAGAAACAGATTCTTTAGCCTTAGCTCTCAACTCGGCTTCTTTCTTTGCTTCCTCACGTTGAGCCTTGTCCAGCTTATATATGTCATAATGCATGCTATACATATCCACCCAATCATACTTGGTCCATTTATCAACATTAACTTTAGGGAAATTTCTGAAGTAGAAATGGATAAAGTTCACATACCGCTTCTTGCAAGGAACCTTAACGTAATCCTTAAGCTTGACTAAATGAGGGTCATATGAACTAGTGGAAGATGAAGTTGAAATTGTGGGCTTGGGCTTAGCAGTAGTCTGAGCTTTAGTAGACTCTTGAACAGACTCCTTTTTCTTCAAAACTTGCCCAATGGGCATATCATCATCAGACATAATGATGGGTTCAACACACTTCTCATCAATAAACTTTTTCAAAACAAAGACTTTCTGAACTTTAGGCTTCTTTACTTGAGGTTCCTCCTTAACTGGTTCAGACTTGATTTTCCTCTTCAGAGGAGTCTTTACAACTTCAGCACCAGTAGGCTTGTCCAGGAGTGGAGAAAATGTGGGAAGCTTGGTGATCAATGGTCTGCTGGTCATCCAGCCTATTACAGACTCCAAATTAACATTTTCAAGCTTAGATATTTTCATCAGTATCGCAGGGTACGAAATCTTCTTCCACTTCTTCACCACAGTAGTGGTTATCAGCCCCAGGTTTTCCAAACCCGGATCCCGATGTAATCAAAATAATTTAATTAATAAAAATATAAGTAAATTTTTTTTGCATTTTAAAAGAAAGTCCAACATCCATCATTACATCAAAGACCCAAACCCTAGAAAACCAAAGGTTGAGATTTAAAAGTATGAAAACTAGATCGATAAAGAAATAGCCCAATTGTGTATACGAAACAATTTGAGTTTACAGCAGAAGAGAATGTGTATACAGGGCAATACGCCTAGTCCCATATATGGAGATATGAGAACAGGCCTAAAAACAAGGAAGGAAATTGAGAAAATAAAAGAGATTTCAAAGGCTGACAAAGAACCCACCAGCGTAAGTACACTAGTTCCTGGCGTACCCACTCCCAATGACCAACACCAAACAGAAGCCAAGCGCTCCAACGCTCACACCAACGTGTCAACATAGGTCCACTAGCGTGCTTACGCTGAAATCCAGCATAAGTATGCCTAGCTACTGCCCAACACCATCCAGCCACGCGTACCAACGTTGAGGTAGAAGGTGCCTACACTGAGCACTAGTTAGCTAGCGTGCCCACGCTAAGAATCAGCGTACTTACGCTAAGAGGCACCACCATCAGACCCTAACTTCAGGAGCTCAGCGTGCCAACGCCCCATACTGGCGTGCCTACGCCCAGGGCTGCCCCATGAACTAGAAAGCCAACGTGCGTACACCCAAAACCAGTGTAGGTATGCCCAGTTACTAGCCATCAGACTCTTCTACAGCTTTTGATTCCTATATTTTCACTAACTTTGGTTCCCCTTTTCACTAGGCTATTCAACTCCAATTTGCACAAAATTTTATATGCAACATACCTACCCTAATATCAATCATAAGGCAAAGTTTCAAGCTCAAATTCCATCCCAATCAAAATCTAAGCTATAAGGTAGTTTTATGCATATTTGGCAATTCTACATGACATGTCAAGTTGCAGGTTAAGCCTAATTAGCCACAACCAACCATGCATAAAAATCATATACATACAATACGAGCTATGAGTGACCCTTACTTAAGGTCATAGCCATTCCATGGGAAAATGACCTATCCACTTCCCATTACTCATACACGTTAGCATTTCAAACAACAAAATTACTTGCTTATGCCTTGTAAACGGTTGTAACTCATAATCAACATCATCCATTCATCATATTAGCATAAATCAAGTTTTACAAATGTCGACATGCATTGTTAAGGTCACAACCAAAAATTAGCCATACAACATAAAAGGTTTAATTTTCACGAATGACCTACAAAATGAATATTCACCATCCAAATACATAATGGGCATATATCAACATCATATGCTATACAAAATCATTGGTTGCTAGCCAAGGCATTCCTATACAACTAATTTACCTTCATCATCAAAACATACACTTCCAAAACTAGGCGTATGTCACCCCATGCATACCCTGCATCACAAGGCTAAAAATAGACAATATGGGAGAGTGAGTTATACATTCCAAGTGACGAATATGAATACATTTATGATTATGTGCATATGCATATATCATATTTGATCAAGTTAACAATTAAACTCATATCAAAGCATAATTACATACGCACACTTAGGCCCTTCATCATATTAAACCATCACATATAATATCTTCATACACTAAATCATTTCTTTGTATTCATATTTTGAATGTTGTCTTTAGGTATTACTTCACCCATTACAACCAATCATCATATCTCATCAGCTTTGGCATATCTCTATGTTATATGCAAAATGCTCTTAAGCTAATGCACATGCACAACAGAGTTAATAACAATCGTGGATTTTATTATGGGAATATAAACACCAATTTGTGGGTTCAAGCATGAATTCATAACCAGGCCCCTATAGCAATAGTAAAATGTGTACACTTATATCATTATTTGCATGCATATCACCATCTTTTACTGGTACCAAACCACATCGCCCATTTTACAACACCGGTCATTTTCACCATGACCACGGTAAACAACATAAACAACATAAAGGTGTTGCGGGCCAACCATGTTGCGGGCCAACCATGAATCATACCATGGCAGCTGTGATCCAAAGGACCACCGGGGACACCTGCTCCTTAAAGAGCCACCCCCACAAGGTCAACCACATGCAACTCCCTGTAGCTAAGCATGGGCAGCTTGGTGACTTACACACCGAGTCACTAGGGAAACAACAATAATGCTCGTGCACAGAGCCGCCTTCCTACTGGGCCAACCGGGGGAACCCCTAACATTCCTTACCGACAGCTATGCAATATGCCATGGATGCAATACAAATGCAAATCGTATGCATTCTCACATTATGCATCCTATCATTGCACTCATCAAACATCACCATCACCAATATCGCCACCCAATTCTTAGTGGATTTTATTATCATTGGTTATTTTCATTGTTTCAAGTTTTAAATGTGGCATTCACAATATTTTCCATCAACATGATTTCACCTTATACACACAAGTCAATACTTGCATCAATCACAATAGCATCACAATCATCAACAATATTCATCAATCTTTCATCAACTTTCAAGGTATGTTTAACATCCATACTTATTCTCATTCATCAACAATAATAATCATTCAATATTGTGGTGATATAAATACATCCTTAACATTTCAAGGCATAACATTTGCCAACCAATAACATCACCATATAACATAACATCAATATTCTAAATGCATACTACACGTTGCCAAACATACAAATAATATCACATTATTCAACATTTCACTTTTCATCAACACACATAAGCAAGGCAAGCATGTGTATTGTCACATATGACAATAAACCAATACTTAATTCATGCATTTAGAATATAAAACTTTTCTCCTACCTTAAGAGAAGTAATCCAAGCGATTTGACATTCTCCCTTTGTCGTTTGGAATAGGTCCTGCATTTTATAAGGTACCATATCATTATTTTCTATTCAAAATCACCAAGACTTATATATTCTAATTTAATACTTAGTGCATATAACATTATTACTACCAACCATATTCCCATTTCATTAACTTCCACCACAACCACCATGGGTTTGGTGTTCAAGTTCATTATTTAAGCATTTATAGCTTCACCCTTTAATGGGTTCTCACACCAATGGCCATGACCCACCATCAATGACCATCCAATATCATTAATGCTATTAACCATCATCAATAAATATTCTCCCAACACATTTACTCATACCCATCATCCCAATGTTATACATTTCCTCTCAAAATAAATTCTCCAACCAATATTTATTGTTTTCCCTAATTTTTAGAGTTAGGGTTTCACCAACAACCAAACAACCATCATAAATAATCATCATTTTCCATCATTTCTAGCATTAATTTCAAGTACCACCATTAATGCACATGAAAGCTTGCATTTAAGCAACCCACCTTAGGGTTTCCATATTTAATGCTCTTATTCAATAACCACATACAAATAATCACTCACCCAACCCCAATAACTCAAAACCTAGGTTCACAAGCTCTTTAAAAATGGAGGGGAACTTACCTCAACCAACAAACAACAGTGAGCACCAAGGGGAAAAAATGGGTGACGAAATTTAAGAGAGAAAAAAGAGGAGCTTCAAACTAACATCATCTTCTTTAAGCTTGAGAGTGAAAATGAAAATAGAGGAGAGGAAAATACACACACCACCTTTGATAGGTTTTTAGAGAGGGGAAGATGAAGAGAAATAAGGAAAAGAGAAGAAAAGAGTAAATGCCTTTGGGAAGCAAGAAGCAAACATGAAATAAGAGGAGAAAAGAAAGTTTTGTGTTTTAATTTTGGCTTCTCATTAAAACTTTGTGTTCAGGCTTAATACATTCTCCAAAAATTATTCTAAATATGTCTTCAGATTCATAATAATGTTCTTAACAGCCCTGACCAACAGTACCTCAATCAGAGATACTTGGTCCGACATCCATATTTTAATCGGGTATAATTCCAGCTTATTAAGTGTCAATAAATTATGAATACTCATAATAAATCCTAATTTAATTATTTCAACATTTTCAGGGTATTAACTAACCCATATGTAATCATTTAATATTTATCCCTCTCAATTAATCATTTATATAAAATTTAGGATGTTACAGTGGTAATGTAAGTCAACAGAATGTTGGCAAGGTTGACTGGTACCTTTATCACCATATGATACATACAGAATCTATCCAGTTTAGATATTGTATCCTTTGTAGACTTTTGAGGGCAGAAGAATTGATGCATCAAAACGTGTAGCATCTTTGCCTTTGGCAATAGACTTCCAAAAGTGAGCTTGTCTGGACGAGCCTTGCCATACAGAATCTCATTAATAGTGAAGCTTGAGACTTCTGTAAATTCAAAGTCTTCAGAAAATATTATTCCACCAGGGTTGTAGTGAAGAACTGTAACCAAAATATCCTCAGAAATCTCAATCTATTTCCCACGTAGAGAGCCAACCAAGATACACTTATCTTTGTCAATAGTGACAGTCTTCCAGAATTCAAGAGCAATTGAGGGAGAGAATGGCTCTTGGTCCAAATAGAGGTTAGTCCAACTGATTCCTTTTACTTCAGTAGTTACATTTTTGCCTTCTACTTGGTAGTAGGCAGCATTGAAGAATAGTGACTCAATAACATCTTTCACAGAGAAGTTCAATCCAGCCATTGTAAAGAAAAAGAGTTTTTGGAAGATGAACGGTTAGGGCAAAGAAGGTTCTCGAAAGATTTGCAGAGAGGGAATGGGTGAAAGGTTGTAGATGTGAAAAGACAAGTAGGAGCAGTTATATTTAAAGGTAACGTGGCTTAATGGAGGAAAAAGCAATTTTTCAAAAACGATTACATTTCGAGTAGTGAATGAATGCCATCCATTAAAAAAATGAATTAAATTAATATTTAAAAGAATTTAAGGAGGGTACAGACTGTGTCTCTCAATATAACAGAGAATAAGTAAAAATAATTCTAAGTTACAATTCATGTAGACTGCAATCATACAGATACCTCAATTCATATAATTACGCATGTTCAGACTATACTTGATAAAAGCAAACCCGACTTCTTCTAAGGGCTTAGTAAGAATATCTTCCTAATGGTGGTCTGTATCCACATGCTGCAGATCCAGAATGCCTTTCTGAACATAGTCACGTATGAAGTGATACTTGACTTCAATGTGTTTTACCTTTGAGTATTGTATTGGATTCTTTGATAGGTTGATAGCACTTATGTTGTCACAGAATACTAAAATCTCTTCTTCCTTAATTGAATAGTCCTCTAGTTGATACTTCATCCATAAAAGTTGTGAACAACAGCTAGCTGCAAATAGGTATTCTACTTCAGCTGTGGAGAGGGCTATTGAATTTTGTTTCTTGCTACTCAAGGAAATCAAGCTAGTTCCTAGAAAGTGACATCCACCACTTGTACTTTTTCTATCTGATCTATCACCTGTAAAGTCTGTATCACAAAAACCACGAATGGAAAAAGAGTCTACTCTCTTATAGAACAACCCAAGGTTAGTGGTACAAGCAAGATATCTTAGAATCTTCTTCACTATACACAGGTGTGATTCCTTGGGGTCTGCTTGATATCTTACACACACTAAACATAATATCTGGTCTGCTAGATGTTAAATACAATAGTGATCCAATCATTCCTCTATATAGAGTCTGATTAACTAATGTACTAAATTCATCTTTACTTATGATGTGCATTGGAGTACTTATGGGTTTAGCATCAGTCATTTAAATTTCATGAGTAACTTTTTGGTGTACTTCTATTGATGAATAAAAATTTCCATCAATAGCCTGATTAATTTGCAGACCAAGAAAGAATTTGAGTTCACCCATCATGCTCATCTCAAATTTTGCCTGTATGGTTTTCACAAAATCTTTACACAGACTTTCTTCAATAGCACCAAAGACAATGTCATCTATATAAATTTGCATTATGATAAAGTGTTTATCTGAACCTTTTCTATATAGGGTTGTATCAACATTTCCTCTAGTATAGCCTTTTGATTTTAGAAAAAAGCTGAGTCAATCATACTAAGCTCCCAGTGCTTGTTTTAAACCATACAATGCTTTACTAAGTTTAAAGACATGAGTTTCTAAAGATTTGTCTTCAAACCTAGGAGGTTGTTTTACATAAACTTCTTCTTCAATAAAACCATTTAGAAAAGCGCTCTTAACATCCATCTAATGAAATTTGATTCCCTTAAAAGCAGCAAAGACAAACAAAATCCTTATAGCTTCAAGTCTAGCTATAAAAGCATAGGTTTCAGTGAAGTCTATACCTTCTTATTGATTGAATACTTAAGCCACAACCCTTGCCTTTTTCCTTACAAGTTTTCCATCTTTATCCAGTTTGTTTCTGAACACCCATCTTGTTCCAATGATGCTTTTATTCTTTGGTCTTGGAACCAGGGTCCAGACTTTGCTTCTTTCAAACTGGTTCAGTTCTTCTTGTATAGTAATGATCCAGTTAGGATCCTTCAAGGCTTACTCAATAGTCTTAGGTTCAAAATATGAAACAAGTGCCATTGATGATTCATTATGAAATCTTGATCTGGTTCAGACTCTTTCAGCTTGATCTCTAATGATGAGATTTGAGGGATGATAATCTTGAGCTTCCATCCCTTGTTTTCTTTAGTTTAGACTCTGTCTATTAGTCTGATTCTTGTTGTTAAGGACCAATAAAATCTAAAGGTTTAGATTCTCCTTAGGGTTGTATGATACCTGCATATCAATATCTAGATTTTCCAATTTCTCATCAGTCTTTATTAGATCATCAAATCTTACATGCATTGATTCCTCAATGGTTTGAGCTCTTGTATTAAAGACTCTAAGATTTTGATGTATTTGAATAGCCTGTGAAGATACCTTTATCACATTTTAAGTCAAACTATCCAAGTTGATCTCTTATGTTTAGGATATAGCATGTGCATCCAAATGGATGAAAATATGATATCTTGGGTTTTCTTCCTTTCCATAATTCATAAGGAGTCTGATTCAGTATTGGTTTGACAAAGACTCTGTTTTGAATATAACAAGAAATGCTTACAACTTCAGCCCAAAAATATTTTGGTAAATCATTTTCATAAAACATGGTTCTAGCCATCTTTAACAGACTTTTGTTTTTCCTTTCCATAACATCATTCTGTTGAGGTGTTCTTGGAGAAGAAAACGTGTGAGAGATGCCAGTTTTGTTACAAAACTTTTTTAAAATTTCATCTTTAAATTTTCTACCATGGTCACTTCTTATTGTACTAATATAGATTCCTTTTTCACACTACATTTCCTTATAGAAAATCTGGAATACTTATGCAGACTCATCCTTGTGAGCTAGGAAATAAACTCATGTCATTCTTGTAAAATCATCAACAATAACAAAAGCATATCTTTTTCCAGCAGGACTCTGGATTTGAGATGGTCTGAACAAGTCTAAATACACTGGCTCAAGTGGTCTGGACGTTGAAACAACATATTTATTTTTAAAAGAATTTTTGTTTTCCTTTTTGACTTGCTTTGCAGGGTTGGGTTCCATTGGATGAAAGTCTAGGAAGTCCCTTGACTAAACCTTTTCTGTTGATTTTAGAAATATGTTTCATGCTAACATGTCTAAGCTTCTTGTGCCAGATCCATTTTTCTTCAGACGAAGAAAAAAGACAAGTTATATTTTTATTATCCAGCTTACCCAAATCAACCTTGTAAAGGTTGTTCTATCTGTTGGCTAAGAAAAGAGTAGTTCCATCAAGATTGATGATTGTACACTTTTCTTTATCAAAGGAAACTTTATAACCATTGTTGTAAAATTAACTTATGCTCAATAAGTAATGTTTTAGACCTTCAATAAAGTAAACATATTCATTTACAGGAGAAGAAATATTACCAACTTTACCAATCCCAGTTATACGTTCGGACTGGTTTCCCCTAAAAGTAACTATTCCTTCTTCAAATTGTTTTAGGCTTAGAAAGATAGACCTTTTGCCTTTCATGTGATGCGAGCACCCACTGTCCAGATACCAGAAGTGTTGCTTTGCTTTTGTCCTTAAGCACATCTGAAATAGGAATAATCATTGTCTTTGGTACCCAGAACTTTTTGGGTCTTATAGGGTTAGTATTCTTATCACTTTTCCTTTTTCTTTTTAAGCAGTCTTGAATCACATGACCATGCTTTTTGCAATAGTTGCACTTAGCATGTTTATGCTTAGATTGAAAAGATGTAGAGGGAGAACTCTTTTCTTTGGAATAAGTTTCTTCGACATATCCCAGACCAAGCCTTTTGGAACTTCCTTTTGATCTTCCCATAAGTTTATACAAGTTATCTATTCCATTTACAAATTTGGCCAGGTCTGTAGTAAGTGTGCTTACTTCTTGCTGAAGAGACTTAATTTCCTTATCTTGTGAGATACAACGAGTGTCTAAACTGTTGAGTTCAGTTTTTAGAAAATCATTTTCCTTTTTAAGTTTGTGTATCTCCTTAAGATGCATCCTTTCTTTCTCATCAGGCTCCTTAAGAAGTTCTTGGTCTGAATCCTTTTTCTTTAGTTTGGATATTTTATCCTCATATGAAGAGATAGTTTTAGACTATTTCTTTTTCAACAGTTTATAATTTTTTAAAAGAATTGAGAAGTATTTAAATAGAGCTCCATAATTTTCTTGTAGTTCAGACTGGTTTACCTCTTCTGATTCAGATTCATCTGAACATGATTCAAATTCTGAATCAGTCTTGGCTATGAGGCAAATCTAAGCAGTTTTAGTTTCCACTTTAGACTCACTACAGGTAGTTGAGTCTTCATCATCCTAAGTGATAAGTCCTTTTTACTTTTTAAGGAACTTCTTCTTTTCTTTTCTATCTTTTATATCCTTATTCAGGATAGGACATTCAGCTTTTATATGTCCTGGTTTCCTACAATTAAAGCAATCTATAACAGACTTGTCAGTTTTAAACTTAAATGAACTTTTACCTTTAGGTTCCTTTCTGTTCAACCTTCCTCCTCCACTTTTCTTTTTTTTCAGAAGTTTGTGGAATCTTTTTGTGACGAGGGCTAGTTCTTCATCAGTGTCCTTATCTCCTTCATCAGACGTAGGATCTGAGCTAGTTGATTCTTCAACTCTGGGTTCCTTGCATCTCTTAAAAGTCTCTTCAGACTTTAAGGCAATGCTCTTGGAAGATGAAGGCTTCAACACTTCTTTCTGGCTAAGTTCATGAACTCTTAGAACTCCAAGTAGCTCATCAAGAGTGAGAGTGCTAAGCTCTTTAGCTTCCTCTAGAGCAGCACATTTAGTATCAATTTTTTCTGGTAGACAACCCAGAAGTTTCATATTGATGTCTTTAGTGAAAGGCATGGATCCCAAGGCTTTGAGCTCATTAAGAAAAGTCTAAAATCTTCCAAACATCTGGTCAACAGACTCATGATCCTCTATCTTGAAGTTATCATACTTCTTGGTAAGAAGGATATTCTCTGAACGCTTGACATTAGAGGTTCCTTTATAGTTGCGCTAAAGGGCATCCCATATTCCCTTTGCAGTCTTGTAATTAAAAACCTTGTTTTATTCAGATTTACTTAAAGCATAGATTAAAAGAAATCTAGCTTTAGCGTTTGACTCCATCTTCTTGGTGTCTATAGTGGACCATTTATCTTCAAGAATTGGCTTTCCTTCTTTGTGTGTAGGTTCTTAATTATCACCTCTTGTGATTATTCCCCATATTTCATACTGAGTGAATTTGATGAACATTTCCATCTTGTCTTTCCAATAAGAGTAATCATCACCAAAGAAAGCAGGTGGTCTATTCATAGAAGAACCTTCTATAGTGAGCCGATCATGAGAGGATGAGGCCATGGATCTTGATCCTTTTTACTCGTGGGAGTAATCAACCCAAAAGGACAAGTTCTGATACCAATTAATGGTACAGAGTTAGACTTAGAAGGGGGGTTGAATAAGTCTTAAACTCTTTTTCAAAAAGTACAGACCACTCAAGTAGAAAATAATTTAATAGACCAAAGAAAGGAACAGAAAATCACACAGTGGAATTTATCCTGGTTCACTTCCAATGCAGAAGCTACGTCCAGTCCCTTTAGACCAAAGGATTTTTCACTATTGTAAAACATCTTTATAATACTACACCAGCCCAGTGCAATAGTATTCTTGACTCTAACCATTTCTGGCTTAAACCCAAGTATTCTTGACACTAGCTACTCTTGACTACAGACCCAATTATTCTTTTAAAAGCCTCTTCAGGTCAATGTGTTTCCCAACATAAAATAGATTCTGGCAACACACAAGAATGTACAAGGCGAAGTAATAAAGTGTGTGAAGCAATAATCAAATAACTCAGCGTACAAGACAATGAAATGTTTACACATGTACACTAAGCTACAGACTACTATAAGGCAAGGTCTGCACAAAGTAGAACTACAAAGAAGACTTAAGTAATGAAATACAAGAACTTAGGAAACAAGAGAGTATTCAAGTATGAAATTGAACAATGTAACTATCTTGAATTCGAAAGATTCTTCTACTTATAGTCCTTTTGAAAAATATCTGTTAATTCAGCTTGAAGGATGTTGGTCTCTTCAAGGAAGGTACTGTCAACGAGTACAGACACATTCTTCAGAGAATTTTCCTTATCTAGATTTCTTCAAAAGTCTTCAATAAAATTACTTATGCACTTTTAGAATGCATGTACACTCTATAGAAGTTGACCGTAGGCTTATCCGTTCTGAATAGGTTCAGCTTTTCTAACATCTTAAGAGATGTGAGGCGGTTTTTTTGATAAACGTGAGAAAGTATTCAACTTTTCCATTGATTACCTTTTTTATGATAGTTTCAGAGATAACATGAGAAAGTTCATGCAGCTTCTTATTTGGAAGAGAAAGATCCTTTTTCAAATACTCAGAGAGTGAGAAATCTTTTCATGGTCTGAAGGTTTAGACTAGCTTGATTTAGTAAAGCTTTGAGTGAGTATAGACTTCTTCATTTCAGGAGCGAATTGAATTTTATAGACTCCCTCTATTCTTTGCAAATGGAGTTCTATAGACTCTTGGCACACTTGAACAGACTTGTTAGATAAAGAAACAGTGCAGACTTTATTTTAGTTGAGAGTCTTGATGTGTATTATTAACAAATCACAAAGGGGTTCAAACTACTCAGTCATAATTCAGACTTAACTTTAACAAGTAGGAACCTAAGGGCTATATTGCGTAAAGTTGCCTAAAACCTTGCATTTTAGCTCTGGTAATCGATTAGTAATCGATTCCATGAGGCCTGGTAATTGATTACATTAGATAGGTAATCAATTATTAGAGACTAGCCTATGCAGGAATAAAACATGCTCCTCTAATAATCAATTACGTAATCGATTAACAGAAACCTTATTCTGCATGATTATGTAAAATTTAGCCTTTGGGCCAACTTCTACACTACCTAACTTACCTGTTTTAACTCCAATTGCTACGAAACTTCATAGGTAGTATATTTCCTCCATTTTGGACCTGTTGGCGCAGTCCATACCAAAAAATTCCTTCATATGAACAAGGTATGCGTGAAAATGCAATTTGTAAAACTTTATGCAACTTCATGCACCAAAACACATCAAATGCAATCTAAACTGCAATCTCTTCTCACACACATATCACAAACGCCTCTGGGGTCACATTGGTACCCTTTGGGGATTCTGGATTCCATTGGAACTCCCTTTCACCCTTCCAGTTGACTAAAATCACTATTTTATTCAAATTTAACCTACTTTCACATTATCGATCATAACATTGTTACACAATTGGCCCTAAGCCTTTTTATTATTCCTTCATCATTCACATTCATATACACATAATAATATTACCACAAAATCTACCCATTATCGCACATTATCAAGCAAGTCATCAATCAATGACTTCATGCCATATAACACGGTACTTGGACATTAATCAACAGATTCATCATAGAACTATTATAACAGCATCCTAGATAATCGTCACACATATATATAAATATATCACTATGACCAACCCTAAGTCATCTACACCACCATCAAAACACCATAATATAATCATACTTCTCCATCATAGATATCATGCATCGCCAAGCATATATATATACACACACATATGACATATTCACATAATCATCACCATATTATCAACGACTCAAAAACATACATATAATTACATATATACATCAATCATTCAAATCTCCTTCCTTGGCATTGTTCCCTACCTGCTGGGCACTAGTCTCTGCAGCCTCTGCAATATCCTTGACTTTAGTAACTAAAAATTATTGTAAGGGTGAGTGACTGACAATATAAATCAATGTCAATAATCAACAACATAATCATACTTTATTCAACTATCTTAATAGCATCATAATCAACCACAATTACAATAACACAATTTATTCATCACCACTCATCATCAATTCAATTAACAACAATCTCATAATGTCATCATTGACTCTCAATCAATCATAATATACAACCCTCTAACATTCGGATACTAAAAGGATAAGCCGTCAGCTAGGGATAGCAATTTGGGCCTAGACCACGGACTAGCCTATTTGGCCATTAAAATAGGTGGGTTGGGTCAACGATTTGAGCTATTTTCCCAAACAATCCCAACCTGTTTTAGCCCGTCAAAAAACAGGCCCTATGTGGGCCGGCCCGGCCCATCAGGCCAACATTAAAATATTAAAAAAATAAATTTATATTACTATATAATTTATATATGTTAAAGAGGCTATGTTTTTGTTTCCTTTCTCTATGCCAGCCTTGAAGCATTTCCTTTCCCTTACACTGTATGTTTCTTACTTTCCTAATTTATATATGTTATTATAAATTTAATAATATAACATTATAAAATATAAATAATAAATTTTTTCTATTTAATACAAATATAATTTATTTGAACTTTTAATGAATAAATTGGGTTAATTATAAAAAATACTAGTTTTGAAAAAGGTGAAATCTAGTTTTTATATCTAAAGTTTTTTAAAAAAAAGTCTTAAAAATAGTACAAATTTAAAATAAAAAATAGCATGCATAATATGGAAGAAGAAAAAAGAGCCAACCCGTTGGTCTGCGGGCCACATAGAATACAGTTAGGTCATTGTTTCTGGCCCGACCCAGCCCGTATTTGGACGAGCTTATGTATGCCTTGGCCTGGGCTGGCTCGTTAGCCCTTTCTGCGACCCTTACTGTCAGCTGGGGTCCTACCTAACACCCCGTGAACCATACCTGGTCCATCGAGCCCTACCTGGTAATCTATACTAATCGGCCGTCCACACTACACAATATGCATATATAGCATTTATAAATCATTAATTCTCATCATCATTTAAATAATTCATCACCTTGAGTCCCGACATTATAGCCATCACCCCAGGATATTCAAATAAGCCACTTAGGAAACTAATTCATCAATGACTTCATTATACTTATCAATTTCCCATCACATCACCTCATAATTGCTCAATTATTAAAAGTTCATAATATCATTTCATCATGTATAACAACAACATCGTCATCATTATTACCATGCAATATATAAATACAAAGCAACATTATATTAATTATCAACAATTTCTCATCCTCTAGCTTCACGATTCATATCAAAATTCCCATCATCACAATTCAACTGAATCTATCTCTAATCATAAGCATATACCATTATACTCATACACACACACATATATATACATAGAAATTAATTTATTCAACTACTCTACTTTTTCCCTCCCTTGTCATAAATGACTTTAGCTATTATTTCCATTAATCTATACATCGACTATACCCCTTTACCCTCGGCTCCACGCTTCTGAAGCTTCGAATCAACCATCGAGCTCACCTGCCACTCCGAATATCCAAAACTAAAGAATCCACATATTGAAATTAAAGGATAGCTTCTGAAATCGTAATTTAATCTACCAAAACAACTTCAAATTACTTCTAAGCGTGTTAGAAACTTACCCTTTTCCATATTCAAGTATAATGCTTACGTTCTGTTTCACCTACACCCTTCTGAAGCTTGGTTTGCAACTTAATAACACTGAAACAATGCCCCAATAAATAATTATCATCATCCACCTTATCAAAGACCATTTCAGAGCTTCGTATAATTCAAAATGGAAAACAAAACATCCCCATAGTACCCTAATTCATCCCTAGAGAGGAAAGAAGAAATGAGAAATTAATGGTATCGATCCCAAAAATGTATTCTATTTTAAGTTTCGTAGATGATTCAAACTCCAATTACACCTAGGAACTCAAAGCCATGGCGTCTCCTTCTCTCAATTTCGTTCTCTATTTCTCACAAGGTAGAAAATGGAAATGAGATTGACATTTTTATTTTTACCCCAAGGGCAAATTGGACAATTCATACCTTTTCTATTTTTTCTTTTTAATTTATTTAAATTATTTTCTTTTCTATTTTCAATTTCTATTTCTCTTTTCTTTTTATTCCTTATAAATAATTATATTTTACTTTTACCCCTTGGAAACTAATAATGTATCATTACCATTTAATTTAGAATCACCTCTTAATTAATCACTTTTAAATTAATTAATTTCTAAATTTATTTAATTTAAAACTCAGTTACCGCTAATTGATTTCCATGACATGAATAAAACTTAATTTAATTATTGGGATGTTACAAGCGACCTACGAATCTTTATCAAAAACACAAGCATGTATAGCATGAACTGGAAGTGAAGTTAAGATAATAGGTGTGGTATAGGTGCTCTAGATAATTGTGGTGGTAGAACCAACATTTTTGGTACTAGCTAGTCTAAATAACACATCTACGTGGACATTCTCCTCTCTTGGCACGTGTTTGAAGCTGATTTAGTCTGATATTCTTTAGATATTTAAGATATCATTAACTATCAATCATTGCAAAGCGTGACTACCTTCGCTTCGATATCCAGGGTCGGACATAATCTGATTAAACAAGCTGCATATTCAACTTGGTTATTGGAGGTTTTAAAATCAAATCTCAGGGAGATCTCGAAATGAACCATGTTGTCACTTTCCATTACCACATTGGCACCACACCCATTGGTATTAGACGGCCTATACTAGAAATATTGTCCAATGTGAACGTGTACTCTCAGGATTTTTGCCAGTTAATTCCTCCATGAAGTTCACCAAGACTTGGGATTTAATAGCGCTCTAAGGCTTGTAAACGATGTCAAACTCAGATAATTCAATGACCTATTTAATCATCCTTCCAGCCAAATCGGGTTTGCACCGTTCACAATGGTAAATCAGTTTGTATAACTATGGGGTGGCCATGGAAATATGGTCTTAGCCGACAAGATGCCCAAACAACAGTCAGTGCCACCTTCTTGATCTCCTGATACTGGAGCTCCGTACCTTGAAGGGTTTTTCTAGTGAAGTACATGAGATGTTGTCCCTCCAATGTTTCTTTTACTAAGACAACTCCTAAGGCCTCATCTAAAACTAATAAATACAGAAATAATTGTTCACCAGGTTAGGTTTTACCAGAATAAGGTGCCCAGTCAAGACATCTTTAAGGCTCTAGAAGGTAGCCTCTTGTTCTTCTTTAGGATCTTATAGAGAGAGAGGGATCGGTGTGTCATTGTTGGCATAAATTAAGATAGAACAATGATCTTGCCGTTCAAAGATTATAACTTTATGAGGTTTTTAGGACTTTAAAACTCCTAAATCACTTTGCATTTATCCATCCAAGATCACCTCTATTCCTTGTTGGGTCAACATGAATCCAAGAAATCTGCCTCCAGGTATAGCGAAGGTATACTTAAGGAGATTAAGGCGTATATTATATTGCTTAAGTCGTTCAAAATTTGTTATAAGATCAGCTACATGTTCACCTCCTACCGGGGTTTTGGAAATGATGTCATCCACATAAACCTCCACCAACTTGGTGTATATACCCTCAAATACGTTGTCGATCATGCGCTGGTAGGTAGCCTCGACATTCTTTAAACTGAAAGGCATGACGGTGTAGCAAAAAATGCCTTTGTTGTTAATGAACGCGGTCTCTTCTTGGCCTGGTTCCCACATCGGAATCTGGTTGTACTCGAAGTATGCATTTATAAAGGATAAGAACTAGTATCTAGATGAACTATTTACCATGCGATCAATATTGAGGAGGAGGTATGGATCTTTTGGACAATATTAGTTTAGGTTTACATAGTTTATGCGCATTCGCCACTTACCATTCAACTTCTGAACCATGATGACATTTAAGAGCCACGAGGAGTATCAGATTTCTCTAATGAATATAGCTTTGAGAAGCTTATCAGTTTGTTCATAAAAGGCCTTTTACTTTTTCGGTCCTAAGCGTCGTTTCTTTCAGGCAAATGACATTGTTTCAGGGTACATTGTGAGCTTGTGGCAACAAAAATTGGGGTTGATGACGAGCATGTTAGTCATGGTCCAAGTGAACAACCCTTTAAAAAGAGTTCTATTAAGCATTTTTCCATATCAGTGTTTAGCTTGTCATTCATGTGTGTGACTCTGTCTACAACATCTCTAAGCACAATAGCCTTGGAACCCTACGACATAGGCTTTGAAGGATTGAAGGGGTCAAGCTTTAGATCATCTTTAGGATCTAAATCAATGAGGTTGACTGGTCCTGCCAATATGCCTCCATAATTCAACTTCCTTTTCTTGTATGACATTCTCCTTTACCATGTTCAAGCTTAAGTTATAACAATCTTAAGCCATCTCCTGGTCACCTTGAATAAAGGAAACTCGATTATCCTTATCGATGAACTTAATATGGATAATGGTTTAGAGTCAGACTTAGAAGGGGGTTGAATAAGTCTTAGACTCTTATACAGAATTTGAACCTTTAAAACACAAGTAATTAGACTTGTTATGAGCAAGGAAGAGAAGAATGAACACAAGAGATTTATATTGGTTCACTTCCAACACAGAAGCTATGTCCAGTCCCTTCCAACTTGAAGGATTTCCACTATTGTAAAATCTCTTTCACAATAACAGCACCAGACTTATGCAACAAGTATTCTTGACTTTAGCCACTCCTGACTTAATCCCAAGTATTCTTTCAATAAGTCACTCCTAGCTCAAACCCAAGTATTCTTTCAAAAGCCTCTTCAAACCACAAATTGTTTCCCACAGAAACTAAAGGCTGGCAACACACTAGACTTTTACACAACAACAGGTTTATAATTAAAGATTGTGTAAGGTGTTTCTAAGAACTTAGTGTATAAAAAGATACAAAGAAAGAACAGATACACTAAGTAAGATAGACAAAGACAACCAAGGTCTGCTAGAGACTGAACAACAAAGAAGGCCTTTGTCTAAGAAAACTAAGAAGAGATTAAAAGAGTTTTTGCTTAAATATCATAGAGGCTGTCTCTTGTCCTTTTCTTTGAATTTGAATCTCTTCATATATATAGGTCACTCAAGATGATCGCTTGATATTCTGGTGAGGAAATATAGCCGTTGAAAATCCTTTGAAGGGGTTTTGCTTGATTGTGAGCACTAGACCTTGAAAAATAATGAGATGCAAAGGTCTGGTACCAAGAAACTTTGAAATTTGTATGAAAAAAGGAGTTCCTTGAGTTCTTCGGAGCATAAAGATCATTTGTTGGCTTTCTTCTTCTGAATAACGTGCAGAATACATACCTAAAGATCTTCTGAAACTTCCTAACACAACACCTTACTCCAATTATCTTTTCTGAAATACGCAGGATAGCTACCTTGGTTTCTTCGTAAGTGAGCTTTGGTTGCTCAATTATTTTGTCTCTTATCTTCTTTGATGATAAGCATGGTTATCCTTGATAGGAGCTTGACTCAAAGTATCATAAAAAAGGATTTAGAACATTGCATAATGAGTACTTGAAGTAACGTTCTTGATGCATGATCTTGTTTCTACAAAAGTCTAAGGTCTGATTGGTGGTCAAAATGTTTGAAAGTCCTTATATCAGACTCTTTTAAGGAAGAGTCTAAAATCATACTTTTCTTGAATCATACTTTTATTCTGATGGACTCCCCCTTTCTTTTGTAACCTGTGTACTTAAAATTTGCTTCCTGAAACACTTAATTTAAACAAGTTAAATCACACATGGGCAGACTTCATTTGATTTAATGCCTTAATGTGTGTTATTAACAAAAATCTTTGGGTCGGTTATATTAATGCCACTTGGGTTCTAATTAATGGTTGTTACCAAAAAAAAATTTCAAACCAAACTTGGTTTTGACAAAGGAGATGAGGAGTAGGTACTATAGCTTCTATAGCGTTAGGGTAGGTCGGCAAATGATGCCATTCTAGGGAGATTCGACATAGATTACAAGGATTCGAGTCTTTATAGTTTTGGCCCCAGGTTCACCATTGAAAGTGATGTGAGTGTCTAAGTATCCCTTAGTGAGTTGTTTGGCTTCATTGAAAGTTGTAAGGTCCTGTGTGTAAGGCTATAAATCCAGTAGGTTAGACCCATCTTATTGAAACAACCATAGAAGATTACATCACAAGAACTACCCTAATCTACCAAAACTCATTTCACATCCATGTTGACAATGACTGCGACAATGACTACAACACCGTCTCCTCCATGAATAATAGGGTCAAAGTCATTATCAGAAAATAAAGTAGCAGGGGTTTTGGCATCATTCCTGAATGGTCGGTTGTCTTGTCTCTTGTTCTAGACTGACATAATCATTTAGAGATGATTCTTCCTAGCAATATTGGATATGCCTCCTATTGTAAAACCTCCTATAAACATATTAATGGTTTTGCACTTAGCTTTAGGTAGGGGCAGGGGACCTTGTCTACGTCTTGGATTGCCTCTACCAAGTGGGACTTCTGCTTCTCCGTTGTAGTGAACCTTTTTAAGCCTCGTCCATGGTCTCCATCCAGGGATCGATCCCCGCGGCACTTCTCAAACAAGTCTGGCTCATCTTGGGACTTGTTCTTTAGGAGGTATTGCTTTAGCTTACCTTCTTGAATGGGAACCTCAATGATGTCCTTTAACTATCTGTATTCCTCTATGATATGTCTGGTATGCTCATGGAAATCATAATACTTTCTCAGATTACTAGGTCATTTTACTGGAACTAGTTTTCTGATGTCGTATAGGTTAACAATGGCCACCTGATCTATCACAATATCTGAGCCGGTTTCATATTCAAAAGAGCATAATGATCAAAATTGAACACTTTTTTCTATTATTGTCAGGATGGTTGCTCCCTACCTCTTTCTTTCTGAGGTGTTTGTTCAAGCTTTGATTTCTCTATCTCCTTCTCCTATTGTGATGGGGCTGGGTGAGTGGGTGTCTAGCTATTGTAGCTTCAAGTGTATCTCGATGCCCACATACTTGGTTGCTTTTTTATGAAACTCTTCAAGAGTTTGGGAGCCTTTTTGCTAATGAAAAAGTAAACGTGGATTCTAGTTAGAATGCCTCAATAACGATGGGGAGCTGAATTGCCTCAAGAACTCCTTTAGGGATTCTTTCTCTCCTTTTTTAATTTGGGTCAGCGTCTGAGATGTTTTGGTATGAAGTGATCACCAAAAGCTTTGACCATGTCAATCTAAGAGTTAATAGAACTGGAAGAGAGGCCATTAAACTAGTTGAGAGCCTCACCAATAAGGGTTTTAGGGAATAACTGGCATATGACATTGAATTTAGCTCCCAAGAACATGGTCTCATAAGTATATGTATCGAGATGCTTTCTTTGATCGGTCTTTCCAATGTACTTGTAAATCGACAACGATTAGGTGGTCTGTAAATGTTTGGCAATAGGAATTCCATCAGTCTCTAGGAAAAAGGTATATTTAGCTTGTACCCTGTCGTGGTGCCACCGGTTTAAGGGTTTCTCCTATGAGGGGAATATCGATCTCCCTGTAATGGGATTGAAGTTTATTTTCATACATGGGGATTCTAAAGTATGATGGAGTCATGGATACCTTATGGGGAGATATCTCAGGTAGGGGTTGATGTTGAGTCACGACCTGCTGCTCTAGCTGGACATGTTCTGTACTTAAGTTGGCCAACTCTGCCTTAAGCTGGCGTGTGATCTCGTTTCGAGGGACCGAATGTGGCATCATGGAACCTCATCGGGTACTTTGTTGGGTAGATGTTGGGTTTTGTCACACCCTGATTTTCTTACCCGAATCCCGATGTAATTAAGATAATAATTAATAAAAATAGGGTAAATTTTTCACATTCGAAATAGTTTCTAAACACCGTCTCGACTACATCAAGACTCGAACCACAGGAAACCGAAGAGTGAGATTTATCAATATATAACTGGATCGATAACTAAATTGCCCATAACGATATACAAAATAATAGAGTTTACAGTGGAAGAAGAATGTGTATACCGGGCACATGCCTAGTCCCATATGTGAAGATATGAGAAAAGGCCAAAGTAATCATACAATTTCATAATATAAGCCTATTAGGCCACAATCAACTTTTTACACATAAGTTATAGACATGCATTACCTAAAATATATGTATACGTATATTCTTATAGACATGCAATATCTATCACCGATGTCCTCATTCATTCACCTAAATATCAGTACAACTATACCCGTCATCGTCACCCATTATCCAATTTCCAATACTCTAGTATTTATCAAATCATCACTTACACACTATAATTATGTCCACCATTCATAAATACAAAAGATTGGACCTACACACACATTCAACTCACTAAATCATCATCATTATGTACAATGTATTCAATACATTAAAATTCACAATTGATACCGGCCAAGGCATTCCATTACCACTATTTACCTTCTCCAAGAGCTTTAATTCAAAGACCCAAACTCATCTTATGGTAAAACTGCATCACAATGCTAAAAAGGAGACCACATGGGAAAGTGAGTTATACATTCAAAATGACGAATATAAATACATTGTGATTATGTGTACATGCTTACAACTATCATGTGTGCTTTGCATATAAAACACTAATTCATCATTACTCATAAATACATTCCCATAAGTAGGCATACATGCCTCATAAATCAAAAATCATATCGTAAGCAAGCACAAGCACATACACAATCACATTGCCACTTATCATCAAGGCATTCATAAATTATCATCATCAATTTATTAAATCTTTACTTAATTCCTCCTTGCAAGGGGTTTTTCATCTCTCGTGGTCATATTATCTCAAATGCCATGCGCCTATGGCTAATGCATATGTCAACTGTTTAATGCATATCCAATGGATCCATTTCAATCACCCATACATACATGGTATCTCAAGTGATCGCAACCACTTATAATCATCATATTGGTTTCCCGCCTCGCAAAGGGTACTTCCTCCTCGTGATCGCAACCACGGAATATCATAGGAACTCGCAAGCCCTTTTCATTTCAAGTACCAAGTGATCGCAACCACTGGCTTATCATCATACGATCTCGCAGGATGTCTCATTGTGATCGCAACCACATTTCAATCATTTCATAATGGTTTCCCGCCTCGCAAGGGGTACTCCCTCCTCGTGATCGCAACCACGGGTATTCATCCACAATGGTCCTTACAGGGCCTTTCATTTCAACAACCAAGTGATCACAACCACCGGCTCAATATCATATCATCAGCACGTTGGTTTCCTTCCTCGTAAGGGGTACTCCATTCATAGAATCCCGTAGGATCTTTCATTATTGTGACCGTAACCACATATTCAATGTTGTCCCTTGCCATGAATGCAAAATGCAATAATGCATATGCTAATCAACCTCGCAAGGATATCTCACCCTCTCACTTAGGGATATATTTTAATTTGTCATTTTCAATCAATAACATACAATCATTTACAAAGCCCCTTAAGGCATTTTATTCACATACTTAGCATCTCAATGGCTACAATATCATTTCATAACAATCCACGCATGGAAATCAAAAATAATGACAATCATAATAACATTCAAGGTATATCATTTGTTCCATCATTAAATGTGTGTTTTCATCTCAACGCATTTCACATGTATTTCATATCATATACGTAAGTCAATGCTTACGATTAACCACAATGGCATTACAATATCACATAATATTCATCAATATTGTCACACATTCATTTAGTGGATTTTCATCTTATTGTTCATCACCATTGTCTCATATCTAGTATGGCAATACAACAATCCATCAATACAATTTTAGACCATACATACAAGATCACACTTGTTTACAATACAGTGGCAATTCACAATTTCATCAATAATAACATTCATCCTTTATACAAGGAATGATCACAACATCTTTTATTATCACCCGATACCGATATCCTCTCCGATACATCGGTTTCTAACAAACACCTCGTCATTTAATTATTCTCTCATCGGTTTCAAAATCACACTAGGGTGTATCTCATAACCCCATCATCATATTTCTCATTATCATTCTTTCATTAGTCCATTCTAGATGGTAAACATATCATAAACTATTCCTCTAAATGTAACAACAATTTCAAATCACCACTGTATTGCATCTTCATTAAATACCCCATATACGTCTCCTCAAGCATCACACAATATGAGGAAAAAGGGTCCAACATAAGCCCAAAATAAAGAAAAAGAATAAACTCAATTTTGGGCAACTCGCTCAAGCGAAACCTATACTCGCTTGAGCGAGATTGAGGTGGATTGCTTGAGCACCCCTACTTTCCCTTAAGCAAGAAGGGTTTTCAGCATCAGACCCTGGTCTCTTTTGAGCGGGCCATTCTTGCTTGAGCGAGATTCCTCCAGTGACTAATTTCAGGCTCGCTCACTCGCTCGAGCGAGGCTTCCCAAGGCCAGCCACTCGCTCGGGCAAAAATACTCCAGTATCTATTTCCATTTACACTCGCTTGAGCGAGACTCCCTTCAACTGGCCACTCACTTGAGCGAGTGGGTTTTAGTATCAAACCCCTCATGTTCGCTCAAGCGACTCATGTTCACTTGAGAGAAAAATGTCCAGTACCTTCACAAGGTTGGCTCGCTTGAGCGAGATCCAGCTTGCCTTGTTATTCGTTTAAGCAAATTTCACCCAGAATCATTTCCTCTCTTACTCGCTCAAGCGTGGCCACACCCGCTTGAGCGAGATTCGTCCAATATCTCTTCCACTCATACCACACACGTCTCGCTTGAGTGAGACACTCACTCGCCTGAGCGAGATTGGGCCAGAGGCCATAATACTGATACAGGGGATCTCGCTTGAGCGAGATTATCAGTTCAAGAGCAGAAACGTAAGAATTCCACAACCTTATATACCAAAACTCATACAAATCCAAATTGGTCAATTTCAACACATCATACACTTCTTATTAGATATTTAAAACTTGCCTCAAACATTCATACTCAATAATTTCCATTTCAATTCATTAATCATATCAAAATTAACTTATCATCATCACATATATATTTTCATAACAATCATTACACATTCTCAATAATCATTAAATTGCCATTCACATTATCTCAATATCTATATGGCAAGGCAGGCATGGGTATTAATCATATACAATAATCACTATTATTCTACTCATGCAATTTGAATGTAAACCTCTCTTCTACCTCGAGAGAAGAACCGTAATCTGAATGCTCCGATCCTTCCACACCATCATCCGGAACACAATCTACACAATACACATATATGTATTCATTCAATCATAAGCCATCACAAGGCTTTCATCATAATTCTTAAACAATCACAAACATCCCTTAAGGCTTGGTAATAAATTCTAGACTTGCCAACACACTAATCCATACACATGTGTTAGGCTTCAGGAATTCCTTTCCCAAAACCAAGATTCTTTTTTTAAAATCTCAAAAGGGCTAACCAACCCAACAACAACAATGTCACATCCTTCACCAATATTACTCCCAATCATATATAAGTCATCATAAACCCTTTTAGCTTCTTTTAAGACCCTCATCAATCAACCATATATTATGGCCTAAGGCCTTATCAAATCACAATCTTATTTCATTTGCTTACCACATCACAACCATCATAGTTTTGGTGTTCAACTCATCATTATTCATTTAAAGGCCATACCCATCTATAGGTTCCTATACTAGTGACTTTCAACCATCACCATTAACCACTTACCTCCATTAATGTCATCCCTCATCATCAACAAGTATCCTTCCAACATCATCAACAATACCCATACTTTAAATATCATATATTTCCACCTAAAATCAATCCTCAAACCAACATTACATGTTTTCCCCAAATTCTTAAGGCTAGGGTTTCATCAAAACCCAACCACCATTATTAATATTCATCAACCATCATCAATGGCTACCTCTCATCATTAATATCATTCTCTAACATCATTAAACACACCTTTTACTTACATTTTACATTTCTCCAATTCCTAGGGTTAGGGTTTCATTAAAAATCCAACAACCATCTTTAATAATCATCATTATTCACCTCCAATAATGGGATTTTCACATACCCCTTCACACCCACTCAAAAATACACATATATCATACCCCACCTTTGGGTTTTGCCTAAAAATTATTCCTAACCCATAACCCATGCATACATTACACTCTCCCAACAAATAAAATCATAACCAAAGGTATAAACTCATCGTAAATGGTGAGGGACTTACCTCAATCCAAGAAAAGAAAGTGGTTGCCAAGAGAGGGAGAGGGAGCACGAAAATAGAGTAGGAGAAGGAGAGCTCCAAGGAACCATTATCATCTCCTCCAAGCTTGAAGCACAATAAAAGTGGAAGGAGAAAGAATGCACACCATTTTTCTTTTCTTAGGTTTTGAAAGGAAGAGGAAGAAGATGAATGAGGAAGATAGAAGAAAAAGAGAATGGTTTGTTTTTAGAGGAAAAAAGGCAACGTAAGATATAAATGAAAGGGAGTGGGTTTTGTGTTTAGTTTCATTTCTCTTATTAAACTCTATCATTTTATAACATACAAGGTCTCCGTTCGGGCTTAATACTTTATCTAAAAATAAATCCGAATACATAGTCGGATTCCAAATAATATTCTTAACAGCCCTGACCAACGACATCTCAATTGGAGATACTTAGTCCGGCATCCATATTCTAATCGGGTATAATCTTAACTTCTAACATCTCAATTATAAATAATCCATAATAAATCCCAATTTAATTATTCCAATATTTTTGGGACACTAAGTAACTTATTTATAATTATTTAATATTTATTCCACATGTTTAATCATTTTTATAAAATTTGGGATGTTACAGGTATCAACAAGTTCAACGTCGTAAGTGAGGCGCCAAGGTTCTAAATGTGAAACATCCTCAATATGGTCGTTAGGAGTCCTGGGGACCTGGCCACTTGCGTCCATGAAGATTTAACTATTGAGTTATAGGAATACCTTTAATGGGTCCCACTAGGCATGCCAATGAATTATCCTATATTAGAGATAAAACTTTCTGTATCAGTTCTGGTCTTGACTTTCTATCACGTGTTACACTAGTCCAGTGGGGATCTAATATTGTCTTTTCTAGTCTAGTGGGGAGTCATGAGTCTCTATAACAATTCTTCAATTATCACACTAGTCTTTCATGTAAGGGAGCGAATAAAGATGTCATCAGCAAGGACACTTTGATGCCTAAGTTAGTCTAAATGGTCAACAACAAAGCTCAAACACGAGTTTAAGTATATCACATACCTTAATAATTCATAAATAAGGAGTATTTATAGAGGTGGTGGCAATCATGTCTTAGTGGCGTTGTGTAATTATGGATTTATAAATTACTGGGAAAAGTTGACACTTGCGTAAACGTACTTGACATTCTTTGTAAGTTAATACCAATGTGCCCCCGGCTAGATGACCACACTTGCCAGGGCACCGGCCTGTAGGGACTTTGGTCATTAAGAGGGGATATCTATCAGGGCTCTAATATCGTCGTGTGTCTCACACGAAGGTGCACTTTAATCATGCTAGAAGTAATCCAATGTCAAGGATTGGTGTCAATATATGGGCCAAATTAGTTTGAAAATGGTAAAATCTAGCGATTTATGGAATAAGATTTCAAAGGGGGATTAAAGGTTAATTGTAGGTGAAGGTATCTTGTTAATGACAAAGATAGCTATAGCAAAGGCTATTGACCAAAATTCACCTAGAAGATGAGACTTGACTAACAAAGTAAGTTTTGTTTCAATTACATATTTGTGCTCCCTCTCCACGACTCTATTTTGTTCATGAGTGTAGGGACAACTGAGTCTATGAATGATGTCATATATTGTCAAATACTTGGTGAAGGATAGATACTCATTTCCTTTATCTGGTTGAATGACCTTGATTTTACTATCAAATTATAACTTTGCCATGGTCTTAAACTAAATAAAGGATGGTTAGTGCTTTAAACCTATTATGCAGAAAATATAGCCATATAAATTTGGAATAGGCATCTAAGCATATGTTATAATATTTGTATCCTTCTTTAGAAGGAAAGGGTGAGGACCCCATATATTAGAGTATATTAGTTGAAGAGGAGTAGTAAATTGAGTATTAGAATTAGAAAATGATAATTGATAAGATTTCCCTAGACAACATGATTCACAAGGAGGACTTTTATTAATAATGGAGACTGGTAAATTATATTTTTTTCATAACATGAGTAACAATTTTAAAAACAGTATAGCCTAATCTAGTATGCCAAATATTAACACCATTAATACTAGAAGTATGAATACTGATTAGATTGATACAGTTATGAGAAAGCATATAAACATTGTCAAACATATAGAGTCCTTTTTAAGATGACCTTGAAGTATAATAGTCTTGGACACCTGAGAATTAACAAAGAAAATATTATGGTGAAATTCAAAGAAGACATGATTATCCTTTGAAAACTGAGATACACTGATCATGTTTTTTAAGATATGAGGAACATGTAGCAGGTTTTGTAAAGAAAATAACATATTTAAGTTAGGAGTGGAAAAGAGAGAGTTCCTAACATGTAAAATACTAAGAGTGTTACCATTGCCTATATGAACCCACCTTGTATGATCTTATGTAGTTAGAATGAATCATGATATTTCTAAGATCATTGCGGGATGGTTTGTTACTCCTATGTCAGGATACCAACGCTTATCAGTCTGAAGAGAACTAGTTGGAGCAGCCATCATTGTAGTGATTGATAGTTCTTAAGAGGTATTCTGAGAGGGATTATTGGGGAATATGAGTTCAACCATTTGAACATTAAATCAAAACCAATAATGGTAGGCAGTGTGTCCTATTTTGTCGCAGACTTGACATTGTATTTTGGTACCTAGTGTAACATCCTAAATTTTAAGATAAAGGGTTAATTAAGGAAATAATTATTAAATAGTTGTATGTGGGTTATTTAATGTCACAAAATATTGGAAATAATTAAATTAAGATTTTTGGGGACTACTCATAATTTATTGGAGACGAATAAGCTGAAATTAAGCCGGATTAGAATATGGGTGTCGGACCAAGTATCTCCGATTGGGATGATATTGGTCAGGGCTGTCAAGAATATTATTGGGAGTCCGAATATGTATTCGGAATAATTTTTAGGTAAAGTATTGAGCTCGAACAGAGATCCTGTTTGTCATAAAACAGTGATATTTTAATAAGAAGCCAAACATTAAAACACAAACTCTCTTTTCCTCTCTTCATTTCATGTTGGCTCTCTATCTCCCTTGGTAAACACATTTCATTCTTCTTTTTCTTCTTTATTTCTTCTTCTCCTTTTTTTCAAAAACCTAAGCAAATTGGTGGTGCCTCCTCTCCCTTCCATTTTTGTTTTCTCTATTGGCATAGGAGGAGCTTAGAGCTTGGATTCTCTTCCTCTCTTCTCCATTTTCATAGCTCTCTCTCCCCCTTTAATAACCATTTTCATTTTTAGGGGAGATAAGCTTTTCTTACCATCTTTCATGAAGTTAATATCATGCTTATGAGTTTTAAGGCTTGAGGGAGTAATGTAGGTGAATAGGGTATTTATTGGTAGCCTTAAATGTGGAAACCCTAGAGTGGGTTATCATAAATGCAAGCTTTGAAAGAAATAAATGAGGAAGATAAACTTATTATTGAAAGGAGATTAGGATTAATGATGCATTTATGGGTGTGGTTGAGTTTGGTGAAAACCCTAACTATTAAGAATTGGGGAAAATGGTATATGTTGATTGAATAATATACTTGAGAGGGAATACATGACATTGATTTGTGTAGGTGTTGATAAATGGAGTAGTGTGAATGTTGGGGGTTTAAAGTTTATTTTGTAACCTTAGACATAATGAATAAGGCTTGATGGGAAGAAATTCTCAAAGCCTAATGAATGAAAGAAAAGATGTCGATAACATGTTTTATACATGTTATGAAATTGTATATATGATTATGTCTAATTAGAGTTGAATTTGCGTCTTGGGTAGTTGATTGATTGGGATTTTACATGTATGTTAATGTAGGATCCATTCCGAACGATGAGGCGGGTACATCGTGTATTTGATTGTCATATGTGACAATATGCATGTGCCTTGCTTGTAATAATATGAAGAATTATAATGTTATGTATGATGTTTGTGATGTGTCTTGGCAACATGCATTGATGCATTTAGAATATTTGTGGTGTGCTATGTGTTGGTGTGAATTGTTTGACAATATGGTGTCTCGAATAGAACGTTATACTTATGTCCACCATAAATGTGAAATGATTATAAGTGATGTTTGATTGAGAATGGGTGTGAATGAATAGTATACCTTGAGTGACGGTGAAAGATTAATGTTGTTGTATTTGATGATGGAATTGAATTATGTTTATGAGAATTATTGAGCATACCACACGAAAATTTAAACTAATGATAATAATAACCAATAATAATAAATCCACTAAAAGCCTTATGGTGATGTTGGTGATGATAATGATGATTGATGAGTGACATGAATAGGATGCATGGAGTGAGAAATGCATATGATTGGCATTTGCATCCATGGCATACTGCATAGTCGCCGATGTTGGAACGTTAGGGGAGTTCCCTTGACCGACCCAGTGGGAGGGTGGCTCGGTGCACGAGTAAATTTTATGTTCCCCTGTGACTTAGTGTGTAAGTCACGAAGCCGCCCATGTATTGCTACAGGGAGCTACATATGGCCGACTCTTGTGGGGGATGGCTCTTGATGAGCAGGTGGCCCCGGTGGTCCATTAGACCACAACCGCCATGAAATGAGTCGTGGCCGGCCCGCAACACCATACATTGAATATGTGTTACCGCGGTCATGGTGAAAATGACCAGGTGTTGCAAATGGGCGATACGGTTTGGTACCAGTAAAAGATTGGTGAAATACATGCAATTGAATGATAAGTGTACACAATTTACTACTGTAGTAGGGGTATGGTTAGATGATCATACTTGAGTCCCATAATTGGTGCTTATATTCCCACAGTCAGATCTACAATTGTTGAAATATTCAGTTGTGCATATGCATTAGCTTAAGAGCATTTGCATATAGCAAGGAAGTATGCCAGAGGTGATGAGATATGATAATGGTTGTATTGAGAATGAGAAAATGAATTAAGACAACATAAAAGATATGAATACCAAATAATAATTTGAATAAAATGATGTGACATGTAATAGTCCAATTTGTTGAAGGACTAGATCATGTGTATGATCCTATACATTGCTTGGTTTACAAAGATGTTTGTATTATGTGATGATAGTTGATGATGAAACATGCGTGAATGCAAAGTATACATGTTGTGATACATATGCACATGATCACATGGTATTCATATTCATTCTTTTGGAATATATGACTCACTCTCCCATGTTATCCACTTTTTAGACTTGTGATGCAGGGCACTCATGGGTGGAGTGAATCTTTTAAAGTACATTTTGATGAAGGAGGTAAATAGGTGTAGAGGAAATGCCTTGGCCAATAAATTTAGATTTTTGTATAGCATATAGTGTATATGTATGCTTATTTTGCCATCTAGATTGTAGTTTAATGATTTTGAGGGTCATATAGGAAAATTGGACCTTGGTGTGTATGGCCAATTTTCATTAATGACCTAGATCATGTAAGATAATGAATTATGATGCTTGTTGATGATAAATTTTATGAATTAATGATGTATTTCACAACTTGTAGCATTTCTTGAAGTTTATGTACAAATGATTTAAATCCTATGCATCGAATGAATGGAAATTGATTTTAAAGAGTATAAATAATTGGATGAACCTTTGAATGCATGGTTGAATGTATCTAGTGCATTAGCATAGGTTTAAATGACATCAAATGAGATTTGGTATGATAAGTTGTGTGAAATTTTACATGTTTTCGTTGTTCCTGCATAACTCGCTCAAGCGAGTGATAATCTCGCTCAAGCGAGATCTCCCTGTAACAGTGGGGTGGCCTATTTTGCTCAAGCGAGTGACAATTTCGCTCAAGCGAAATCTCCTTGAATCAGAGGTGTGGCTACTGGCCACATTTCGCTCAGGCAGGTAAGGTCTCGCCCGAGCGAGCGTTGGATAAAATGCTACTGGACCATTTTCACTTGAGCGAATGGTCAGTGACTTGGTGGCTCACTCAAGTGAGCGAGGATGGGAATGGTCACTAGAGTTGTTTCGCTTAGGCGGGGATGCTTCGCCCTAGCGAATGTGGTTTAATTAGCTACTGAAGTGATCTCGCTCAAGCAAGCAGGGCTTCGCTCAAGCGGGATGAGCACCTGATGCTCTTCTCTTCTTTGCTCAAGCGTATTTCGTATCTTGCCCAAGCGTGACCACGCAAACTCGCTTAAGCAAGTGTGCTACTCGCTTGAGCGAGTGGCACCTGTTTCCTCCCAAATGCCTTGTTTTAATTATTTTCACTTCCCTTTGCATCAAATCATCTTTTGCATCGTCTTAATAATACCTTTGACATATTATAAAATAATTAAACCTCATGATGCCTAATTTCTTGAACCCGATCATACAATGTCAATTTAAATGATTCTTTCCGCTATTTTTAATTGAAACTTTCTCATTAATCATTTTTAACTCGCCTTCTCATATCTCCATATATGAGATAGGTTTTTCATAGATCCAGGGTGTTGATTAAAAGCTCACCACTTTATTTTTGTGTCGAATAATGATTCATAAAATGTGAAAAATTTACCCCTATTTTTGGGGCATCACACCTAGACTATTAGAGTGATTTAGTTTATTAAGTTTACCACCACAACCTCTTACTCTAAATGGTCCTTTACCTTGGCCACATCCTCAATTTTGATTTTGTATGCCTCTCTTACCTTGGGTTTGAATGAACTTGGCTTGAAAAGGCATGATTTCCCTTTGCTTATGTCTCTCACTTCTTGCTTCTTGGTGCATTAGTAGAGCCTCAATTTGGGTAACCAGGCAGGGTTTAATTCTTGTGATACAAGAAATGACAAATTTGTTATAATCTTTTGGTAAACCATAAAAAATGACATCAAATTGATCTACAGGGGAGATAGGGGACTTAATCGTAACCTAGGTGACACACCCCTAAAAATAAGGGTAAGTTTTTTGCGATTTTAATATTATTGATTTATGAAAATGCAGGTGGTGAAGCTATTCATTTAATACCCTGGATCTATGAAAGACCTATCTCATATATGAAGATATGAGAAGGTAAATAAAGAAACTATGAATGAGGAATTCTCAATTGAAAACAACAGAAAATTTCATTTAAATTAATGCTTTGTGATTGAGTTCGAAGAGATCACCCACCTTGAAAAGTAAAGGATTCAAATTATGTCCAAAGTATTCATGGGATGATGCAAAACCAGAATATGTTGAAAGGAAAAGGGAAAATAATTTAAACCAAACGTTTTGAATGATCAGGGCGCCCCTCGCTCAAGCGAAGACTACACTCGCTTGAGCGAGTCCCAAAGAAACGCTTGGGCGGGCAACACCACACGCTGAGCGTGAAGACTAAGGGAGAATCAGGGGCCAACTCACTTGAGTGAGCCCTATCTCGCTTGAGCGAGATCCACACAAGTCGCTTGGGCGAAGCAAGCGAGCTTGGGCTAAATTCATCCAGAACCTACCCAATGCCCACTCGCTCGACCGAGCACCACCTCAAGGCCATTCGCTTAGGCGAAAATCGTCTAGAAACTAAACACCCCACTCTCGCTCGGGTGAGACCCTTCTCGCCTAAGCGAGATCCTTCTAGTAGCAAAATTCCCTCGCCCACACTCAGGCGAGATCCTACTCGCCTGGGCGAGTTTCCTCCAGAACCCAATCACTGATGCTAGGACAGTCTCGCTTGAGCGAGACCCACTCTCGCCTAAGCGAGAATTGTCCAGAAACC
Organism: Clitoria ternatea; assembly: GCA_037962975.1. NCBI lineage: Eukaryota > Viridiplantae > Streptophyta > Magnoliopsida > Fabales > Fabaceae > Clitoria > Clitoria ternatea. The sequence continues at coordinate 198,340,926 of CM075671.1, read as the reverse complement.
AAATACCATACAGGAGGGATTCTTGCTTGAGCGAGAATCCGTCTCGCATGAGCGAGATTATCAGCAAAACGTAGAAAACAACAAAATCAATTAACTCCACATACCAAAATTCATTCTATTGCATACCACTTAATTTCATCACATCTCATTTATCCTATATGGTATTTTAAACATGTTCCAACCTATCTTACTCATAATTCACCTTCTAATCCATGGATTCCATCCCAATCAAGCTTACTACATAGCATAATCTAATAATTGCAATCTTTCATATAAACCATCATTCATTCATAAAATTTCATCATATCCAAACTTCATTTCCAAACATCCAATCCAAGCTAAGGTCATGAATGAAAATGAGCTATAGACTTTAAACTCTCATTTTCCCACATGACCTTCTATAAGCATCATTGTCTATGCATTATCCACACAATTGTTTATATTGCCCTTGGCTATACAAAATATGCAACATACTATATACGTTACAAAATTTCCACACACCAAAGTCAAAATATTGCCGGCCAAGGCATTCTTTACCCAAAATAGGCTTCCTTCATATCACTTCTCCATCCAAGAGCTCCATGTGCAGCCCTACAATACAAGAGCTAAAAAGATATACCACATGGAGAGTGAGTATACTTTTTCAATGATGAAAATCTACAATTATGATAATATATACATGAATGCAATATAAACATTCCTCCATAAGAAAATTTGATCAACACCAAATCAGTATTCACCAATTTCACTGAACACATATATTCATTTAGACTCATAAGAACACATATATCCATTCACAATTGGTATTAAAAGGAGTTCCCTCTACTCTTCACACAATCTCCTCAACAGGATATCACTCTATGCCAAGCTCCTATGGCTAATGCACATGCTAGTGTTTAAGATGCATATGCATGGATCCGATTTTCATTTCCATGGGTGATCGCAACCACCATAATCATTTATTCATATTCATAGGTTTCCCGCCTCGCAAGGGGTACTCCCTCTAGTAGCCTCGCAAGGTGCTTTCTCGTGATCGCAACCACGTTCAACATTTCATAAAGGTTTCCCGCCTCGCAAGGGGTACTCCCGCCTCATGATCGCAACCATGGGCACTCAATCTCAATGGTCCCGTAGGGCCTTTCATTTCAAACACCAGGTGATCGCAACCACTGGTCCAATAATCACAGGAACTCGCAAGCCCTTTTTATATTTCCAACATCAAGTGATCGCAACCACTTATCAACATCATCATGATATTCATGCCATGCCATGTATGTAATGCTCATGCATGCCTCAACCTCATTAGGATTATCTCACCCTCTCATCTAGGGTACATTCATACTCAACCACACTATTATCCATAAATTCATACATAAACATCAATCCTTATATTTCAAAACCATTCCAACCAAAGATTTTAGATGCTCATCATGTCATATATGGAATCGATAGTACACTATCACATAATATGCCATTTATAGCCCCATTTAGGCTTCATCATATAAACAAATCATTTCAAAACACCAAACACAATTCTCATTACATACACATGATATCACACTTATCCAAGAAAACATGCCATATTACATTAATACATACATTATCATCACAATTCTCATGCATTTAGAAAATACACCCCTCTCCTACCTCAAGAGAAGTAGATTTCCGGGTTTGATGTTCCCGCTTCACCCGCGTTATCAAGTCCTACACCAATCATTATAGGACCACATCAATTATTCATTTCAAAGGCCATTTCAATATACACATACATATCTATGTACACATGATTCTCATCATATGGAAGCTACTCATGGATTTTCTTTATTTACCCATTTAGGCTTCAGGAATTCCTTCCCTTAACTCACCATTCATTATTATCAAGTAACAACCTAATTAATTAGGTCACCTTTTATATTAAATTTCCCACCAACACCTTGGTGAGCCTCCCATTCATTGTGACTTCTAATCAACATTATAAATCATCATTAAATGCTTCTATCTCATCATTTATAACACTTCCCTCATCAATAAATGTTAACCCCATCTACATTACACATTTCCCCCAAATCCAAAGTTAGGGTTTCCACCAAACCCACCAACTTTCATAAATACTCATTAACTTCCATCTTCTCCCCACCATAATTGCAACTACCTCATTAATACCCTCTTTAAAGCTTGCATTTATAACATCCACTTTAGGGCTTATGCATTTAATGCCTCCATCCATTACCCACAAGCATTTAACACACCTCCAAGTCACAACACTCTATCCTCTAGGTTCTAATCATAAAAGAAGTGATAAAGAGCTTACCTTGCTCCAAAACAAAAATGGAATTAAAAAGGGAAGATGAGGATGACAAAAATGAAGAGGAGAAAGGGAGGAGCTTCAAGCCACAATGTCCTCCTTCAAGCTTGGAGAAAACGAAAATGGGGGAGAAGAATAGGCAAACCACTTGCTTAGTTTTTGGAAGGAAAAGAAGAAGAAGAAGAAGAAGAAGAAGAAAAGAAGGAGAAGGAGAAGAAAAATGAATGTTTAGTGTTTTAGAAGAAGGCAACGTGAGAGTGAGGAAGGAGTAGGAAAAAGAATTAAAATTGATGCCTTCATTAAAATTTCTCCATTTTTAGACAAACAGGCTCACCGTTCGGGTTCAATACATATCCTAAAAATCATTCCGAAAATATATTCGGATTCCCAATAACATTATCTACAGCCCTGACCAACGGCATCTCAATCGGAGATACTTGGTTCGACACCCATATTTTATTCGGGTCAGTTTTCAGCTTATCCAGTCACAATAACTCACTAACAGTCTCCGAAAATCTTAATTAAATTATTTCTAGCATTTTGGGATATTAATCAATCCACATCTAATTATTCAATATTTATTTTCTTAATTTAACTTTCTATTTTAAAAATTCAGGGTGTTACACTAGGTCTCAACATTTTGCTTGATCTAGATTAGGTACTCATTGATGGAGCCTGTCTTCTTGAGACTTCTAAGTTGAATATTTGACTATTTCATTTTTGTCTTTATTTGTGAAGGAAAATAGGTCTTCAGAGTGTCGTATTTGAAAAACATCCTACCATTTAGATCTTGAATTGAGTATCCATTGATTCAAGAAGCCAAGACTTTTAGAGATTATCTTACTATTCAAAATCTTCATATGCAATGTTCATCATTTAATTTTCTTCATCCTCCTTTGTATTGAATTTCTTTGGTATAGGTATAGCTTTATCACCAAGAACGAGTATCTTCAATCGAAATCTCTTGATATGGTAGCTTCTACATGTTGCATCCATGTAAGGAAGTTGTCCTTTATGAGTTTGGCTGAGATTGAAGATGAGAAGGTTTAGGGTGTGAAGGGAGTAAATGTGGAAGTCATGATTGGATCTTTCAAGCTCTTTGACACCATGTAAGGTTTAGGATTTAATCATAAAGGGAGAAAAAAAGAGTAACTAAATAATCATTTGTATTGATGCATTATTATTTGCAAGAGGAACAAATAGAGCGATATATAGATAGCTAAAGCATAAACTACATAACAAAAAAGAAAAACAAACTTAACTAACTAATTGTTTTAAGTAGTTAAGATGGAGAGCGATAAAAAGGAGATTGATAGAAAATATAAGATTGGTCTAGTAGTTGAGCAAAGAGAAGAGAATGTAATTTTGGATCTAAATTCCCCTAATAATATTTCTAACAAATAACTAATAAAAGAGATATTTGTCAATAAAAAATGGAAAAAATTAATAATGTTGGGGTATTTAAAAAAAGTTGTAAGAACTTTTAAACATAAAAGCCTAAATTAACAAATAAAAAACTTAAAAAGTAATATCAAATATTTAAATAAATAAGAAAGTATTAGTAAGCATGGGAAAACTCTCATATATCCCATAAATAAAACATGATAAATGGTGCGCCAAATACAGTGAAGATTTTCATTATTTTGAAAGCCGTGCCCAAATTGACGCTTTAGGCGATAGAAAAGCAATATAAAAAACAAACCTAAAGATACAAATCATTACAATGATAAAAATTAGCTTTACTAAAATTTGAGTATACATAAAAAAGAGAATGTATCTCGTAGGTGGAGCCTGCCCTGGATTCAGTAGGCACATTTGGAACATATAACCATAGTCAACCAAAACTTTTCATGATTAAAGAAAAGCAAAAGCAAATTGAATGTTCCTTTAAACTCATTATACATGTAATTGTCCACCGATTGATTTACACTGAAAAAGCCAGAGTTCAGATTGAAATTTATTCAAATTTAGTGTATCACAAATTTGATAGTATTTAGAATGAAAGAGTCAACCCGGATCATGATTTATCTAGAAGGCTCAATATTAATCAGCTCGGAATCGTGCATAGTCCCTAATTTCTATGTAAAACTGCTGCCGGTGCTTTCACACACTACTTCACCATATTGTTTTTCTTTGGTTACTTTTCACAACCTTGAATTTAAGTTTCTTTTTTCTCACCACTTAGAGTGAAAATGAAGCTCTCTACTATGCATGCACCAAACTAATGATCTTAAACCCTGCATCAATTTGAATAAATAAATAAATAAATGGATATATGATTCAGATCAAAATAAGACAAAATGGAAGATAACGGTTTTAGCTTTCACCCTTCACCTTTTCTCCCTCTCTCAACACCAAATGTTCATCTTCATATACCTACCTATTTATCACCACCCTCTGGAAACGGTCATAGTTAATATGTTTGGCGCATACTAATTACAATTATTCAGTGAAATTAAATTGTAAACATATCTGCTTTTTCTTTACCTTAAGGAACTGCTCACTTCTCATGCATATTCTTTGTGGAAAATAGTTAGCTTAATTAGCTCTTTTAGCTGAAAAGTGAAATCATATTCTTGATCTGCATGAATTCATATGAAGTCTCATGAACACCACTACATATTGAATGATTTTTTTTCCTTTAATTTGTTTGCAGTTATAAACGGTGTAGATTTTAATTAAACTCTTGCATTCACAAATTAATATGCGACCACTTATATATAGTATTGTTCATTTTTATTATCAGTTACGGATACTATATTTGAACAAGCATCTATACATAGCTATACAAAAGAAAATCGTGTGGAATTATTGATATCGGTATATAATGGCTGCATATATATATATATATAAAATCAACTGAAAACTCATCAGAATATTTATTAAATTGAACACACGAAAGAGATTAAAGGAAAGAAAAATAAGAAACTACACCAACTCTAGGAATGTTTTATTAAATAAAAATATTCAGAAGTAGCACACTGTTATGCAAATTAAGCTGTATCCTAGCTAGGCACAACCAAAAAGAAAAAAAGAAAAAAAAATCTTAATGAACTTGACAACATGGTAGCCAGAACTAGCTACATCCTGCATATATATGCTGATATGCATGGTTACACACTGTTCAAAAGGAAAAATTGAAGTGGAAGAGGAAACCAATTTGCTAAGAAGAATTGAAAAGGATTCGGACCAGGAGTGCTTAATTCCCCATGGATGGATCTTAGTTAGGCCTTACATTTCATGGTTGGAGTGTTAGCTTAAAGAGACCTCTACATTGAAGAAACAATGTCTTCTGCTGAGTACTCTTCCCATGTTGAGCAAGCCATGCAGTACTGCCAAATTCTTGCTTATGAGAAAGATGAAGGTGAAGACATGGAGGATGTTGAGAGAGTATATACAAGACATAATTGAACTTTAACAAAAATTGCTTAACAAAAAGGAGCAAGAGAGGGACAAGAGTAACAGCCATGTGGTATGGCAATATATATAGACAGAGAGCTGAATAGAATAGAGAGACAGATTTCATTTGTGGGAACATATATATAACATATAAATAGTCATTTTATTTTTCATTTAATGTTATATATTCATTTTAAGAAAATCATTAATTACATAGTTTTTGCTGTACTTTCCCATTATATATCCTAACTTCGTTTTGCTATTATTCATTGTGGTTGAATTGCTGATTGAAAGCGACCGTTTTGATGTTTTCTATGTCTTCTTTATTGAAAAGTTAAGATTATTGGATATGATTCAAATACACAGATAGATTTCAATACTAAACATAATAAGGACTTGTTAAAATAGATGTAGAAGAAGATAAGTTGTAATATAAACTAATATAAACTAATAGTAACTAACTGTGGGATGTGAGAATAAATATTTAATGGGAGAAGATGGAAATAAGAAGGAAAAAAAGGTTAAGAGTGTTGGAGTATTTAAAGGAAAAAAATAATAGGATAAAAGATGAGAAATAAAAGAAAAAACGAAAAGGAGGAAAAGTAAGCAGTAACCGATCGTGTTTGTACATATGCAGATGCAGAAAAGCGAGTGGTGGGAAGCAGAGTACTTGAAATATTGAGATGCACGCATAGTGTATGTAGTGTAGAGAGAGGCCAATGTTATATTCCCGCATGCAAACTATTTTCTCTTTAATGCACAGTGTGGGCACGTTTCCACAAAAAAAATAAAGGGATATAGACAGTGAAGGGTGTTGAAGAATTAAGCTTTCTTTTTGTTGGCAAAGTTAACCAAAGCCTGTTCCCTTCTCCAAACGGGTCTTCGTCTATGGTGCTTCAAGTTTTTGGCTTTTCTTTCCTTTATCTTTTGGTCGGTAGTGTCAAAAAAGTATTATAATTTTTTTGCTTATAAGTGCTATTGCTGCACCATGTGGGGCTTGTCTGAAAACTTTTACCACAGATTTTTACACACCATAGTGATCTTCACCTACCTGATCATCTCTGTATGGGATTGGTGAATACTTTGTGAGGGAGAATGATGTCTCTGCACATGTCAGTCATACCCCTCTTATCAATAAAATAAACACAAACAAGGTACCTGCACATGGATACCAAGTTATTTTTTTTTTTGTTTTTGTTTTAATTAACATAATCAGTATGTCAAGGTTATCTAAACTCTTCAATTTTAATACAATACCCTAAGTTAAAACATTTATTGACCAATTGATCTACTCCTTCTATATTTACGTGTGAACATTTCAAAACTTACATTAAGTTAAAATAATTTCTGTTGATCAAAATTGCATGAAGTTGGAATATCATATACTAGTTGATCTACTCATTAGATGGATGAACGAACTCAAAATTTCATATTAAATTATAACAAAGCTTATTATCAGTAAATGAAGTATTAAGCGTAATCTTGAGTTACATAATTGTATTTTTTATTTTATTTTATTTTTTGTGTAAAGCATATGCTTAGCTGAACTCTTTACAACTGAAGTGGCCCCCAATTCCAATTGTATATGTATAATGTATCAGCTAATTAATGTAGCTTCATGCATCGAACTAAAGAATGTTTGTTATTAAGAATTAACGGAAATAGAAGTGCGAAAAAGAAGGGAAAGCATACATGGAAAGGGAATCTCGATCAACATGGATCTACGATCTTCATGTGCCATAATGAATACTTCACAGTCTGATTATTAGTATTTTATCAATTCAGTTACATATGATGTCACTTATTTAAGATTCGAAAAGATGTGTGTTATTTCCCTATCGTACGAACTTAAACATAATCTTGGTATTCACTATTCAATTAATTGGAATCAAGTATGGTGGAATCACAAAGTTTTGTATTCCCTGGTGACTCAAATTTGATACCCAAGTTGAAGAATTTTCTATCAACCTATTCAGACTTATTTATTTTAAGTAAAAATTAATTGTTACATTTTAAAATAAAAAAACACTTTTTAAAATATAAATCTATGGCTTGAACTAATTCAAACACTCATCTTAATTGGAGTTCAAAATTTGTATTAGAATTATTTCAAAACAATGACTATATTCATACACTTCTATGATATTTTTACCTCTTTCACCCCATTCTTTATTTCTATTTCTTCTTATTATATCTTCTTTTTCTCATTCTTCATCCCACCCATCACCCACAAAATTTTGGATGAACTGGAATACTCCGCGTCCTTTTCATATCAAAACTCCGCGTGAAAGACAATTTTTCATTTTGGAGGCTAAAAATCCAATTGAAACCCAACATTAACCATGGCATTTATGGGTAGGGATATAAATGCCAACAAGTAATATAATACATGTACTTATATTCTTAAAATTTATGGATATCTATATTTACAGGTAGTTATAACGAGTTTGTGAGTATTTATTAATATTTAATAAAAAATAAAATAATATATAATGTATTAAATATAATATTATTTTAATATGAAATAATATAAAACAGTAATATATAATATAATTACAATTTAATACATTAAAAATATTATCATGGATTAATATTAAATAAATTTTATCTCATTAAAAAAATCTTAACATTTAAATATATTTAATAAAATAAATAAATATTTATAAATATGTGAATACCCACATAACAATAGTATATTCATACTTACTTACTTAGAAAGTATATCCATTTCCAGATCTTTAGATAGCTCAGAAGCCAAATATTTTTGTGAAGCCGTGCGTCCACTCCTCCTTTTTGTCAGTAGCAGGAGAAGCCAAGTCAGCGCCATTTTCACACCGTTTGAGTTTGAGTTTGGTCAGCAAGTTGCTAGCAGCATCTAATTGATACAAATGAAAATGTTTTGAAAATATTTTAGAGTAAGTTTGCATGAAAAATTTTAAAATGTTAGAATTGTTTATAACAAGAGTCTAATATAAAAATTTTGATAGATAATAAGACACGCTGATTTAAAAAAAAAAAAGTTCATTTAAAATTCTTTTCATTTATATTAAAAATTATTAAATTAGAATTCTGCAATAATCTTAAAATTCATCGTTATACGATTCCAACACGTTTTCAATTCTAAAATTTTCTAGAATTCTAAAGTTTTCCTATCATAAAAACAACCTAAGCGAAGAAGAAAGAAAGGTGGTGTAATGTGACAAAGTATCCTCTTGATTCGTGAGGACACAAGCTGAGATTGCTGATCATTCATTGCTGTATCCATGTATATTGTACAACAACCAAGCACATATTTTGACTCCCCTGGTTTAAAGAGAACACATGAATACGTGATTAATAACGTAAAGACTTGTAAAATAAATTTGGCAATTATCTTACAATAAACAAATTATACATATCTTACTAACATTTTGTTCCCTCGAGAGGTCCCCACCACGCGATCCAATCTCTCCACGCTTCCAAGAAGTCAGTTAGCATAGCTTATAGTCTAATGGGCTAAGGTCGTCTTGTAATCTAGGCATAAGTATTATCAGTGTATAAATATGGTCAAGAGGCTCACATTGTAGGCTAAGTGACACATAATAGAGAGATAATAAACTTAATCCCTAGAGGAATTATCTAGGGTTTTGTGACTACTTTCTGTGTGTAAACATTTTGGCGCCCACCGTGGGGCCTGGTAAAATGAGTCCTACACCACCTTTCTTCTAACCTCAATCCTAATTCTGAACATGGTGAACACTAGAAACACCCGACAGGAAGAAGGCAGCAGACGTCACCAGGAAACATCTGATCATGACGATCGGATACAACACCTTACCAACATGGTGGAAACTCTGCAGAAGATGGTTGCTAACCTGCAGCAGGAGAACGCAGAACTCCAAGGGCAAAGGGGGGGCGAACGTGAGGCCTCTAGCCACAACGCCGGTCGATCCACCCAACAGAAGGCTACTGGCCAAGCCTCATACCAGACAGAATCAACAAGGTATGCGCTTGTGTTACCTTTCATTGCGCATCCCTGGACCGACCTGATCATGGATGCTCCCACTACTTTCAATTACAAACCCCCAACAATGGAGAAATACGATGGTGGGGGCGACCCCGAGGAGCACCTCACCATATATAGCACCACCATGCTGGTGACAGGGGCATCTGATTCCCTTTTTTGTCAGACTTTCTCCACCACGTTAACCAAATTAGCACTCCGTTGGTTCTCCCACCTCCCTCCGAAGAGCATCGCCAACTTTTCTGACCTAAGCAAGAAATTTCTCAGCCAATTTTCAACCAGCAGGGCCATACAGCAAATGTCCCACAACCTAGTGAACCTACGCCAGCTTCCAGGAGAAACGTTAAAACTGTACATGACCCGCTTCTTTGAGCAGGCCATTTAAATCTGAGACCTTAGCCCAGAGGTAGCACTGCATGCCATACAAACCGACTTACGCCCAGGGAAATTCACTGACTCCCTAACCAAGAAACCACCACAAGATATGGGTGACTTCCGAGCGAGAGCCTCCCGATACATCGCTGTCGATGAACGCAAAGTCGATCGGACCAATCCCGCCAATCGAGTCAATCACCGTGCCGAGCCAAAAAGGAGAAGTCCCAAGCGAAATCTGTAACACCCTCGGTTGAATAAGACAGACCCTTCTATAGGTTCATCCTATTTAACTAAGAGGTTAAAAGTTTTTAGAAAAAGTGAAATTTTTTTTTAAAAGTAAAATAATGGCAAATCAGTGGAAGTAAATAGTAGGTAATTCACATAGTCATTCACAAACCATAAGCAATTGTACTCTTAACAGAATGGGGCACATAGGCACCCTTAAATACATAGAGTCATCCATTGTCTTATTATTTATTTATAAATATTCAACTACATATATCCTACTTTTATTGAGTGCTCCCAGTTGGTCCAACGTATTACTGTTCTTCGTACTCCGGTTCCTGGTTTCCTAGCTCCTCTGTTATTATTAATCAGAAAGGGTGAGTATATACCCCAGACCCTGAAGGTTCCCGGTGCAGACATATCTAGTCAACAGATAATATAACATAAATAATACAGTTAACATATTTACAACTATAACAATCAATAATGTTGTTATGGAATCCATGAGTTAGGTTTATTATAATTTATCTTAAGTTTAAGTCTCATGATGCATGTGGGCTCAATAAACCAATCCACCATCACCATTATCTCATTCTTTGGCACAACGTTTCCATACTAGAGCGATCGGAGCCCACCAAGTCCCCCAATCATTATTTAATCATTATAAGGTACGAATAAACTCACAGGTTCTAATCATTATATTATCCTGGGACTTGGCTCTACACGATCATAGTTACATTCCGTCATTTAGTCAAAGTACACCAGACTTGCATCGTCTGACCCGGCTTCAGGCGCGACTCTGATGCCATTGGGTTTCCGTCCCGGTTGTACTTGTCAGTAATATAAAAGATTATCGTTCTCCACAGGGACTGTGTTCAAAGTACCAGCATATTGAAATTTAATTATCCACACAATTGATTTTTAAGGTTTTTGTAAAATAAAACACAATTTAAAAATCTAAATTTAGAAACAAAATTTACTTGACACTTAAAAAAAATCAAAGTTGAGAGTATCTTGGGATTTCGGGGGATTAAGACTCTATTTTATGCTAATGAATTTTAACTTTTCATAAATAAGAAGAATCGAATTAAGTTTTCCAAGGTGAATTTTCCAAAAGGTAATTAATATGTTCCTCTCGGAATCCTATTAATGTACCTAACCTATGGAAAGCGCTGCTTAATCCTCAGAAAGGCCCATTATCGTTTTATGAAAATCCCTTTTATTTCCTCAAAAGAATTTTGATTACTTTCACGGTTTTACCGAGGTCACAAAAAGCATCTCAAAAATCTTAGGTTTAGTTCAACGCTTTCCGATAAAAATAAATCTCTCGATTCTATTTATTACCTAAACTTACTAATATACCCGTAAGTATACAGTTTTATCATTTAGGTTCTTGTTAGGAATTACTAAAAGCATTGAGCATAATTGAACTAAATGAAAAACAGAAATTTATTTAATTCCAAGTCAAAATAACATTAATATAAAATATTATCATACCCCCTTTATCCCAAGATAATTAATTTAGCTACTCATTAAATAATTCAAATTCATATAAATAATGGAAAAATAAAACATACAAGACATGGTAAAAATAAGGACTTACGGGTTTCTCCAAAAGCTCAGAATAATTTACCACTGTATTTCCTTGTTGCAATATTCCTCCATCAATTACAAATTTAAATACTCACTTTTACAATTCACAACTCTTAAAATAAAATAAAGAAAAAGAAAATAGAAAGAGAAACAAAACGAAAAAGAAAGAAAAAGAACGAAGAAAGAAATAAAGAAAAAAGAAAGAAAGAAAAGAGAAGGACGGAAGAAGAAAAGAGAAAACGAAAGAAAGAGGAGAAAGAAAAGGAATTGAAGCTTATGGAATTGATTCAAGTCATGCTCATTGATTTCACTTGCTCCTGCATTTATAGGCAAAGGAATGGAGGAATCCAGCTAATGAAAAGGCGTTGCAATTGTAAGTGGAAGAAACTTTCGGTGCATGTGAGTTCCAGCTGTGCCAACTTGTTTATTTTTTAATATTTTCAATAATTCGGTGCTTGGATTTAGTGATGATTGGTGCAGGTGGAGAAATTCTGAGTGAAAAAGTGTTATTTATCCATAAAACCGAGTGAAAGCTTGCTGTTTATCCCCAAGACCGAGTGACAGCTTGCTGGAAGGTGTTGGTCGGTTTTGTGGCTTGCTGTTGGATGGAGATCTGGACGGTGTTGTGTTGAGTGGGTTGTTGGGCGGTGTTGATTTGAGGGGGACGGTGTTGTGGTTTGAGGGACAGTGGAGTTTCTGGACGGTGTGGTGGATGGAGCCAGTGTTCAAAGTAGATGGGACGGTGTTGGTTTGGGACAGTGTGGAGAAGAGAGTGTTGATGGAGAGTCGGTGTGTGTTGGTGGTGAAGAGACTGGACGAATGATTGAAACATTCAATCGGAACCGAGTAAAGAGTGACTTGAAATCGATTGAAAGATGATTCACTCGGCTGTCTCTGAATTTGAACCACTCGGTTAAAACTTCGCTCGATTTTGCTTTGGATTCATTCGGACAAATTCACTCGGAAGTGCCTTCATGCTTCTCACTCGGAATGGCCTTCACTTTCACTTAGAAACTTTGAGAGTCTGGAATCTGGCTGATTGAATTTCTTCTCATGTCCGAGCCTTGCTTTGCTCGAAAATATAGGTTTCTGCCCCTCGGTAATCTTTCTTCGAGACATCTCACTCGGGCTTAGGGTGAAACTGTGAGAGTTTTCCCGAGTGTGATTCATTTCTGATCGGAATTTTCCTAGCTTGATAATACACTACTTGAAAATGCCTTGTTCCGCTTGAGAATGCCATTTTCTCCGAATGAAACCACTCAGATTCCTCCTTATTCAACACTTATTCATTCAGTGGCTTCTATTCTGCTCGGAATCAACTCACTCGGGACAGATTTGCCCAGAAAAACAGTTCAGACTTGTTTCAATCAGCATTTCTTCACTCGGATTATTTGCAATCAGAAAACTCGCACTCGGATTTTACTTCAATCGGCAATCTTTTCACTCGGAGAATAGCTTTGGACAGCATCTATTCAAAGTCAGTCCCTTTTTTCACTCGGATTGGTTGTAGTAGGGGATCTTCCACTCGGATTCTCCTCCAACCGAGACTTATTCCATTTCAACATTGAACCTCCAACAGGGTTAGCCATTTTTCACTTGGAATGGCTTTGACAGGGAACTTTCCACTCGGATTTACCTTTAACAGTGCAGTATTCCACTCGGAAATGCTCCATTCTGAGTCCTTCCACTCGGATTTGGTCATTTCTGAGTTATCCTACTCAGATTTGGTCATATCTGAGTCGGATTTCAACATTCTGAGTCGAAATTCAGTATAAAAAGAGAGTTCTTTCCACTTTGGGCTTGTTCTTCTTGTTTCTTTATCATTTTATGGTCATTTTTCTCTTATTTTTGACCCTTTATTGCCTTAATTTCTGCAAAATAACATACCCAAGTAGAATAGAGTGGAAAGAAAGCAAAAATCGCAATAAATAAAGGAAATACAGTGGATAATGATAAAAATCCTAAGCAAACTGGATCTAATTTATTGTACTATAAAGCACTTATCAGTACTCCCAAGATTCTCCTCAGAGATCAGACGTGAATGTCCTCCAGCGTACCCGTTGTATGCTCTAGTTTTAATCCTCCAAAAATATCTTCATGATGCAAAATGCATTATTTAAGTTTTATCATTTGATCCTTGGGTATCTATGTGTTTCCAGCCTCGTAATATTTGTCCTTAAGTTGTTAGGTCCCACCATTTTTTCAGACGTTGTAGGTTATTTTTATTATTTTATTTATTCTTATTCTAGAAAATATATCAGTTATATCTTGACTAAAATAATGCTTCGTTTAAAGAGTAAGTAGTATGTTCCTTATTTCATTGTTCATAACTAAAACAATAATAATATTAGTAACAATAATAGTAATAATAATAATAATAATAATAATGATAATAATAATAATAATCATATTCATAATTATAATTATAATCGTAATCATAATCATAATAATAGTAACAGTGATATAAATGGTGACCCTTCATCCTTATTTTCTTGTTTATCTCGTCTTTCAAAACTTCTTCACTGGAATCCACATAGACACCCATGGTTCTTAATATTTTCACAGTTCAATACCAAACATATCCACTTAATCATCATGGTTAGTAATAATCAACACAGCCAATTAATCATATACATAGCAATAAAAATTATATAAAACAAATATATAAAAATTAGAGCATCTTATTTTAACAACAATTCCCGAACCTGCCCTCGGAAAGGTAAGGACCAAAAGTACCTTAGTCTTTCCAAACACATGGTCCCCCCCCAGGATACCAGAGAATATACCCCCCTTACCTTGATGGAAGATCTGGAGTAGTTGAAAACGTTCTCTTATTGTCCTAGTTTCAGATCAAGAGTGACTTGATGGAGAAAAGGAATTGAGAGAGAGACTTTACTAACTTTAGCTTGTTCTAAGAATTCAGACTTGAGAACAAGATGTGGTATCGATTTTATGATGCAAATGACAAGTGGGGGATAAGCTTTTCATAATAGGATTGTAGTGGAATGTTAGGTGCGTTAATTGTGGTAATAATGGAGGTTTTAGATAAGAAAATGAGTTGTATTGTTGACCATTTCCGCAGCTTACATAATGGAGCTTGTATGATTGAAGTAAAAATATTAAAATATGTACAAAACGACATGATTGGAGTAAAATGTGCAAGTTTCCCTACATGTGGCTCGTCAGTGATAACCTATTCGGATTTACGCGAAATAGCGGACCGATCACTAAGTGGGGATGTTCCTTCCAGCATGAGCGAATCTTTTCGAAACTGGTTAGGAATGGCATCACTATCCCAGCCCTGATCCAGCCAGGTTCTATTGATCATGTCGCCTATCAATTCAGACATTGTTTTCGGTATTTTGGGCATATCTCTTTCCGAGAAGTATTCATCGGAGCCTCTTTTCGTTCAGAATTGCTTCACTTAGAGGGAATTCGCTCGAAAATGTTTCTGCTTGAAACACTCGGTCATAGCCTTTCCTTCCTCGGAAATATCTCACCCGAAGACACCTCATTTAAAAATATCTCACTTAGATATATCTGCCTGTAAAGTGCTCGTTCAAAATCAGCCATTTTTTTGTTCAGAATTGATTCACTCGGAAATTCTCTACTCGGAAATATTTCTTCCCGAAAAGTACTTTATTCGAAGTCAAAGCCTTTCTTCACTCGAAAGTATTTCTCTCGGAAGTGCATCACTCGGAAATTTACAACCGAAAGATCATTCGGAGTTGTGTCACTTGAAAATCTTATAACTGAAAGGATCATTCAGAGTCGAAGGCAATCTCGAAGACGAACCCGAGCACAAGCTCTCGGCAACTTTGAATATGGACCCGAGCACAAGCTCTAGGCAATCTTTAAGACATCCGAGTACGAATAGAATGAAGGGGTTCACCACTCGGATATTTACTTCCCCCGGGAACTATTCACTTGGTAACGTACTTATTCTAAATCAAAACCTTTCTGTCCAGAAGTATTTCCCCTAAAAATGACTTACTCGGTATATTTCAATCGGGGCCATACCACGCGGAAATCGGAAATCTCACTTGGTGTTATCCCACTTGGAAATGTCTCACTCGGTGCCATCCCACACGGAAGTGTGGCACTCGGAGACACCCCATTTGGGAAAGTTACACTCAACTCAGAGATACCCCACTCGGGAATTAACTACTCGGAAATATCTCGGCCCGAGAAGTACTCATTCAAAATCAAAGCTTTTCTTCGTTCGGAAGTACTTCTCTCGGAACGTTTCACTCGGAGACGTTTCATTCAGGAACAAGTCACTCGAAGACGTTTCACTCGGAAACATTTCACTCGGAGATGTTTCATTCGGAGATGTTTCACTCGGAAATGTTTCACTTGGAGACGTTTCACTCGGAGACGAGTCACTCGAAGACGTTTGACTCAGAAACGTTTCATTCAGAGACGTTTCACTCGGAAACGTTTCACTTGGAGACGTTTCATTCTGAAACTAGTCACTCGGAGACACTCCACCCGGAAATATGGAACTTGGAAACGTCTTTGCCCGAAAGGTGCTCATTTGAAGTCAGAGCCCCTTTCACTCAGAAGTGGTTCTCTCGGACACGCTTGACTCAGAAATGTCTCCGAGGCCAGGACTCCCTTCACTAGGAAGTGGTTCTCTCGGTCATGACTCACTCGGAAACATCTTAACCTTCCTTCACTCGGAAGTTCTCTCGGTCATGACTCACTCAGAAACATCTCACTTGAAATCAGATTCCTTTTTACACTCGGACAGTCTTATCTCAGACATGATCCACTCGGAAATTGCTTGCTCAATAATATTTTACTCGGTAATGTCCCAATCAGAGCGCTACCAGAAGTTAGTATCAAAGAAGGTATTTTATTTACTTATTATCACTTACAGAACTTCCATACTTCAAAATTTACAAGGTTAAGACTGCTTACTAAAAACAGGGATGTTACAGAACTGAGATAGACACGTTGATGCCTACAATGCCCCTATTTATACAAGCTTTACACCACTGAAGGATCCGCGATCGGATTCTACATGAAGTCTACAATACAGGACTCCTCGCACTCCCTCCTCCCGGGGAAGGTCCCAAGGGGTCAGACACGTCTAGATTCTGTGAATTCCACAGGGCCTACGACCATGGAACTGAACAGTGTCAATCCCTCCAGAACCAGATAGAGCACTTGATCCAACAGGGACACCTAGCGAGGTTTGTCGTCCGAAGAGATAAAACACCCAAGGTGGGATTTCAAAAAAGAGCGCCGGAGCCTCCCACTGTTGATTAGGTTGAACTCCAAACTCAGGACCGATCGCGAGCCCGCCGCTCTAAATATCTGAGACCCACGGGAGATAGAGGGGACAGGCACAGAGTCATACATACCATCTCAGGAGGTTTCCCAGATACCCGTACACGCCAGTTATACCAGGCAGGACAGGTAAATTTATTACAGGAACACTCAGACTCGACAGTCATCATATTTGACAGGTCAGATTTGTAACATCCCTGTTTTTAGTAACAGTCTTATTTGGTAAATTTTGAAGTATAAAAGGTCTGTAAGTGAGAATTGGTAAATAAATACTCTGTAGATGGTCTGTAATATCATAAAAATTTCATTTTTGTGTGTAATTATGGAATTTATATAGACCAATAATGCAATTACTCAAATTCTGAGTGAAAAGGGGCTTTGTTCTGAGTGACAGAGAGAAATTCCGAGTGAAGGATTAGAAATGCCGACTGAAGGTTGAAATGCCGAGTGTAAGGTTATGTTTTCTGAGTAACATATGACCGAGAGGGTTACTACCAAGTGGAATCCTGGCTTCGGAGACATTTGGAGTGAAGTGTGTTCAAGAGAACCACTTCTAGGTGAAAATTCCGAGTCAAAACACCCTTGAATGACTTGTTTCTGAGTCAAACCTTGCAAAGTGCTTCCTTTTTCGAGTCAAACTTCTCTGATTACAGTATTCCGAGTGAAGAGAATCAGTGAGGGATATATCCGAGTTCAATCCGAGTGAGTTTGTCCAAGTCAGGACCTCCCTAGTGAGGAAGGGGATAGCATTCCGGGTAGAAAGATCTCCAAGTGTGGTATTTTGGGCAATGGAGTTCCGAGTAGGGGCATATCTGAGCCCAGTGTAACCTGTCCTGAGTGGCATGCCCCGAATATGAAATGTCGAATGGAATATAGTGATGGGAGCCCATTCCGAGTAGAATATATATAAGGCTTAGAGGAAATTTTTGAGTGAGGCTTATGTTTATGACTCCTTTTCTGAGTGGTGAAAGCCTTAAAGGATTCCGAGTGAAACGTATTTTGAGAAAGGATAGTCTTTGTTGCTAAGAGATGAATAGCCAAATGAACCCGAGTGGGGAAGGACTTAAATGCTTCTGAGTGGTAAAAACCGAGTGAACCTCTTCTGAGCGAAGAAGGGTTGTGAAGGTTTTGATTGAGGCATACTCTAGGAGTCATATTCCGAGTGAACAATGTTATGTATATTCCGATTGATTAAGGGTAATATGTATTCTGAGTGGCCAAGTATGAAATAATTCCGAGTAAGACTACACTTACTGAATCCCTCCGAGTGATGTGGAGTTTGAATAAATCTGAGTGGAGAAGATTTCATTAGGTTTGAGTGAGACAGTTTAGTGAATTCCTCCGAGTGATGAGAAGTCAGAGTAATGCCGAATGGAACTTGATGGTGGAGTCCGAGGGTGTAATTCCGAGTGGGGGATTGACACCTATAGGGATTTATGATGTGTTGTCCAAAAGAGTCGGTTTCTGAAGTAAATTATTGAGTGAGAAAAGAGTAGGTTTGAAATGATTTAACCGAGTGAGAACCATCAGAAATAACTTAGATTTGAGTGAAGTTGCCGAGTGAAAGACTGATAGAGAAATGACTCGGATTTAGAATATATTGCCGAGTGAAAGGCCAAGTAAGATACGAGTCAGCTCTGATTGATTTACCAAGTAGAAAATCAAGCAAGATGAGTCGGTGTGAGGGTGAATTACCGAGTGAATAATGGGTCGGTCATGATTATTTTACTGAGTGGAAAACCTGTGTGCCTTGAGCCGGTTTCAGGACGATTCTACCGAGTGAGATACTTTATGAGTGAGTCCAAGTGAGACAACTCCGACTGAGTCACCTCCAAGGAAGAAAAATCCGACTAAGTGTGTTAAGAAGACACAGTTCCGAGTGAGTGTCCAATTAGGGGGGAGTCGGTTATGGAAGGTTTTACCGAGTGGAACCCGAGTGAGTGAAGACCCGGATACAGAACAAATTACCGAGTTAAAATCTGAGTGAGAGAGAACTCGGTCTGGACAGATTCTGCCGAGTGAGAACCGAGTGCCTTGAGTCAGTTTCAGAGGAATTCCGAGCGAGGATTGGATGACTCGCTCAAGCGAGTCGGAATTCGCTTGAGCGAAGAGGAATTTTTGCCTTACTGACCCAAGCATGAAGGAACCACGCTCAAGCGAGCATACTGCGCTCAAGCGCAGTCGGTTCTGACCCTCTTTTCTTCACTTCGCCCAAGCGATCCTTGTGCCTCGCTCAAGCGAGTCGGATTTCGCTTGAGCGAGATGACCCCTGTAACTTTATTTCTTTCTTCGCTCCTGATGGTGACCGGTCCACTAGTCACATAAATCCAAAAGGGATTGTCACAAGCGAGTCAACTGCAGGGAAAGTTGCATCAATCAAAGCACCTTTATATATTTTATTATATATTCCCTTTCCATCATGCAAGCTGACGGTGGAAACAGCTCAAAAGTCTCCATTATTCTCACCTAATCCTCCAATCAAGGGAAATCGTGTCTCCCACTTGCCTTTCTCATTATTAACCCAATACTACAACTCTTAGAACACACACACACACGAAACTTAGTAACAGACACACCTTTTTTATTACTTTCTCTTCGTGCAAGCTTCTTCCTCTCTCAATTTCCTTTCCTCCTCACTGTGAGCTGAAGCAAGGACAGTGAAGGGAACGTCTACAACTCCATTAAGGTAAGGGGGTATATTCTCGGGTATTCTGGGGAAATCCGAGTGAAAGGAAAGGGTTAAGGTACCTTTGGTCCTCACCTTTCCAGGACAGATTCGGGAATTGTGTGAATTAAAATGCTTTAATTGTTATATATTTGTTATATATATATATTTATGAATATGTTCAATTGGCTGTGTTGCTTAGTATTGACTATGATGATTCAATGAATATGTTTGATTGACTGTATTGATTAATATTGATGATTAAATGGATATGATCAGTGTTGAACTGTGAAAATACTAAGAATCATGGGTGTCCATGTGAATTCCAGTGAGAAATTATAAAATAGAAGTTGGAATCAATGATGACAAGCTCGGTTTTTAGCAAATCCGACCGGTTCCCTAAAACTACAAATAGATTATTTAAATTTCAAACGGATTTTTGAACTAAATATCTGTTTTGTGTAAACCGACCGGACCATTTTAAACAACACATGATTTCACTCTGCAAACTTATTTTTCACTCGGTATTTAACTCTTTTACTCGGAGAAACTGGATTTAATGTTTTTCACTTGGATTTTTCATTCAGAAACTCTTCTTTATCCTTTTTGAATTATTAGAGCGTTATAATTTTCATTATTGTTCTTATTTCCATTATTATCATTATTATTATTATTATTATACTTATTATTATTATTATTGTTTCTATTAACTAGTATTATTGTTATTATTATTATTATTAATTTAATTATGAGTAATAAAATAAGGAATATATTATTTTACTCTTTATATAAAGTATAATTTGAACCAAAATATAACCGATATATTTGCTCGAATAAGATAATAAAATGACTTGTAACGTCTGAACAAGTTGATGGGATTCAAGAGCTTGTGAATATTATGAGACTGGAAACACATAGATACCCAAGGATCAAATGATAAAAAAAATGTATTTTCGCATCATGAAAATATTTTTGAAGGAGAAAATTTATCTAGAGCATACACCTGGTACGCTGGAGGACATTCATGTTTGATCTCCATGAAGATCTTGGGAGTACAACCGGAATAGAAACCCAATGGCATCAGTGTCGCGCCTGATAGCCGGGTGAGACGATGCAATTCTGGTGTACTTTGACTAAATGACGGAGTGTAACTATGATCGTAGGGATCCAAGTCCCAAAAATATATTAATCAATGATGAGAACCGATGAGTTCATTCGTACCTTATGAAAATGGGAGTTTGGGTGGACCCTGATCGCTCTAGAATGGAATGGAGAAATTCCAAAGAATGAGATGAAGATGAATTGATTTATTGGGCCC
Organism: Clitoria ternatea; assembly: GCA_037962975.1. NCBI lineage: Eukaryota > Viridiplantae > Streptophyta > Magnoliopsida > Fabales > Fabaceae > Clitoria > Clitoria ternatea. The sequence continues at coordinate 198,319,748 of CM075671.1, read as the reverse complement.
TCATGCATTATGAGAATTAATCAAGATATATCATAATAAACCAAACTCATGCATTCCTTAATAACATCCTGGTTTGTTATATTTGTAATTATGTTAATTGTATGATTTATGTGTTATATCTGTTAACTGGATTATGTCCGCACCGGGTGACCTTCAGGGTCTTGGGTTATACTCACTCTTACTGTTGAATATTTTCAGAGGAATTAAGAAATCAAGAACCAGAATACGAAGAACAGCAATACGCTGAACCAACTGAGAGTACTCATTAAAAGTAGGATATCTGTACTTGAATAATAAGACCATGGATGACTGTATAAATATTAAGGGTGCCTGCGTGCCCCATTCTGTTATGAGTACAATTACTTACAGTTTATGAATGACTATGTGAATTACATACTATTTGCTTCCACTGATCTGCCATCATTTTATATAAAAAAATAAAAAAAAAATATTCACTTTTTCTGAAAACTTGTGACCTCTCGGTTAAATAGGATGATCCCATAGAAGGGTTTGTCTTATCTAACCGAGGGTGTTACAAGATTTCCCCAAGGGCGGACCAAATCGAGATGAACCAATGGTGGTCACCATGGGGGTCAAGGATTTTGTTATAGAACAAGTACTCATAGACCAAGGGAGTTCAGCAGACATCTTGCACTGGAAAGCGATCAAAAGATGGGTCTCTCCACCCGCCGATTGAAAAGGTATGGTAGAATTCTGCTTAGTTTTTTTGGTGATTCTGTGCAGGTCCTGCGATGCATTGATTTAAGGACCAATTTCAGAGTTGGAAAAGACAGTCGTGCGATCATGGTCAAGTTTCAAGTGGTTGAATTCCCCAGCTCCTATAACGCGCTGCTGGGGCGACCCTCGCTCAACACCTTAGCTGCTTTCATCTCTACCATGCACCTAACCATGAAGTTTCCACTCGGATATGGCAGAGTGGGAGTTGTCAAAGCGGACCTAGAAGTGGCCCAGGAGTGTTACTATGAAAGCCTCTGTCCCAGGTCGATGTTTATTATTGAAGAGGATATGGAGACAACTTTTGACCCTCATGATGATAAAAAATACGAGAGACCTCAACTAGTAGAATCACTCAAACTCGTCCAAGTCAGATCATCCACCGGCCAGTTCATACGGATTAGCGCCATTCTCAACCTAGATCTTGAAGAAGCCTTGGTCAGCTTGTGAAGAGCAAATGCAGACTTATTCGCTTGGAGTCCTACTGACATGCCCGGTATTGATCCCGCTGTGATCTTCACTCCCTCAATGTCAAGCCAGACGCTAAACCTATGTCCTAAAAGCCCCGAAAGATGGGTCCTGACCGAAAGCATGCAGTCAAAGAAGAGACGAACAAGTTAGTCTCGGCCAACTTTATTAGAGAAGTTAAATAGCCCAACTGACTGTCAAACGTGGTCATGGTAAAAAAGGCGAGCGGTAAATGGTGGATGTGCATCGACTTCACCGACTTAAATACGGTATGTCCCAAAGATCCCTATCCTTTACCTAGCATTGACCATTTGGTGGATGGCACGTCAGGATACAGGATATTGAGCTTCATGGATGGATATTCGGGGTACAACCAGATCAGAATGGATCTTAAAGACGAAGAAAAAACAATGTTCATCACAGGCGGGATAAATTATTGTTACCGAGTAATGCCTTTCAGCCTGAAAAATACAGGGGCAACTTACCAAAGGCTAATGGATAAAATCTTCGCCAAGCAAATAGGGCGAAACATGAAGATGTATGTCAATGACATGGTTGTAAAAACTAAGAAGACAGACCTGCACGTGTAAGACCTGGCAGAAACATTTGCTGAGCTGTGCAAACACAACATACGACTAAACCCCGAGAAGTGCTCCTTCAGGGTCCAAGGAGAAAAGTTCCTAGGGTACATGCTCACCCACAAAGGTATTGAAGCCAACCCGGATCAGTTCTGGGCCATACTAGAGATACGGAGCCCCTAGAATATTAAAGAAGTCCAACGCCTTACCGGACGGATCGCATCTCTCAAAATTCACTGAGAAGTCGATGTCGTTTTACAAGGTACTGAAGAAAACAGACTCGTTTGAATGGACCTCCGAGTGTGAAAAGGTGTTCCAAGACCTAAAAGCTTACCTCGCATCCCCACTAATCCTGACACGGCCAGAAGCGGGGCCAAATTTGATCCTCTACCTTTCTGCGGGAGCTGAGGCGGTGAGTTCAGTCCTAGTCCAAGAAGACAGCCCAGTCTAGAGGCCAGTTTACTTTACCAGTAAAATGCTGCAAGGAGCCGAAGTACGATACCAGAAGGTCGAGAAGTTTGCATACAGCCTCGTCGTACCTGCAAGACGACTCCGCCCTTACTTCTATAGCCACCAAGTGGTAGTAAGGACCGACCAACCACTAGGGAAAATCCTCTAGAAGCTAGAGCTTACAGGGAGAATGGTGGCCTGGGCTGTGGAATTATCTGAGTACAGCATTCGGTACGAAGCATGAGGACCCATTAAAGCCCAAGTACTTGCAGACTTTTTAGTAGAGCTGGGGGAAAACAAAGATGACTATGATGCAAAGCACAAACTATGGACACTTTTGGTGGATAGATTATCCAACACGAAAGGCAGTGGAGCAGGTGTGGTACTAGAATCTCTAACCAGCTTGGTAGTCGAAGAATCACTGAGGTTCCAATTTAAAGCTAGCAATAATCAGGCGGAATACAAAGCTCTTATCTCTGGACTGTGAACAACCATTGACTTAGGCGCTCGATGCATTCAAGCAAAAACTGATTCCCAATTGGAGGCCCGACAGGTCGAGGGGTCATACCAAGCTAAAGATCTGACCCTAGCAAAATATTTAATGGTAAATGAGGTAATAAAAGACCTAAAGCACTTTCGAATCGTCCATGTCCCGTGAATGATGAATGAGCGCGTGGACACGCTCTCCAAACTGGCCAGCACAATCAAGATGGGGAACCTTAAAACAATCGTTCAAGTTGTCCTAAAAGAGCCCACGATCCAAGAGACCTAGCATGTTCACCAGGTAAGTGAGGCTCCAATTGAGAATACATGGATTACCCCCATTGTTAATTTTCTAAAACAGGGAATGCTCCCGAAATATCACCAGCAAGCCAAGAAGTTACAAGTTTAAGCAACCAATTACACCCTGCTTGACGGACAGCTCTATAAGAGGGGTTTCACTATGCCTCTTTTAAAGTGCCTAAATAAAGAGCAAGCCAACTATGTCATACGAGAATTGAACTTAGAAATTTACGGCCTTTATGGAGGAGTCTGTCCCTTAGCCGCTCGAATCCTCTGAGCAGGATACTTCTGGCCGACTCTACGTGTCGACTGCTCTGAGTTTGTTAAAAAATATGACTCGTGTCAGCGTAATGCCATCTGGATCCACACCCACCCTGAACCATTGCACAGGATTTTGTCTCCCTGGCCCTTCAACACCTGGGGGATGGACATCCTCGGCCCCTTCCCCCAGGGAAAGGACAGCTTAAGTTTCTCTCGGTGGCAATAGACTTCTTCACTAAAAGGATTAAAGTCGAAGCCCTTACAACCATCACTATGGCTAAGGTACAAACCTTTACTTGGAAACATATTATCTACTGACACGGACTCCCCCATAATATTATCTTAGACAATGGATGACAATTCACGGACAAAGGTTTTGTAAAATTATGTGAGAATCTGGGCGTAAAATGAAAGTTCTCTTCCGTAGAACACCCGCAGACTAACGGTCAAGCTGAGGCAGCAAACAAAATCATCCTCCAAGAACTCAAGAGACGACTCGGACAAGCCAAAGGCAGATGGGAGGAAGAATTGCATGGGGCTTTGTGGGCCTATCATACTACCCCATACTCATCGACCCACAAGACTCCATTCTGACTTACGTAAAGGGCCGATGCCATGATACCTGTTGAACTGGGAGAACCCACCCTCCGACGCCTGGCTTACGATGAAGACTCAAACAATGAAGGGAGGCGGGAAGACTTGGACCTCAGTCTGGAAGAATGAGATGTGGCTTATGTAAAGATATAGGCGGCCAAACAAAAGTCTACCCAATAATGGAACTCCATTCTCTGACCCCGACCCTTTCGGAAAGGCGATCTTGTTCTGTAGGCAGCAGACAACAACAGAAGACCACGAGAAGAAGGTAAACTCGCTCCCTCTTGGGAAGGCCCATACCGAGTCAAAGAAGCCCTAGAAAAAGGTGCATACCACTTAGAAGAATTATCAGGAAAAGAGCTACCCAGAACATGGAATGCAACTCACTTGAAATTTTATTTCAGCTAATCATTGTACACCAAGGCACTCTTTTTCTTACGTAAGAGGTGTTGGTGTATGCACTATGAGCTTTTATGCTTTTTCATTTGTATTATTTTTCTACTTATCAATAGAATAAATATTTCAGTTTAAAATTGTTTTAAACATATTTATCCTTGGAGTAATAGGTCATATAAAAATTATTCCTAAAATGTCCCTAGTTAAGTATTTACATGGGGACATGTAAATACACTGAGACTAGTGTGTGAGTGTACTGATGACCTGATCTCACAGATCATAGATATAAATGATATCGAGTCTTCACACGGGTACACATTAAGAGTAATGATGTACTGGACAGACCCACCATGAGAACGTTGCATGGATCGTTACATGATTGTCATAAACGATTCTCAATGTGATAATGGTATATGTAGTCCTTCGACCTGAAGTCACTACGATTCCTACATGAGGAGTTTATTGTTTTAATACAATTAAACGTCTTCTGTAACAAGAGGACTATAAAGGTTGTGATTAGGCAATGAACAAATCATGCAGAGGGATGTGAGTGATGTAGATGGGATTTGTCTCTCCTATGTGACAGGAGTGATATCCATAGGCCACTTGATGGAGTAAGACTAAGAAAACGCATGGCCATGCTAGAAAGAATAAATATTAGATATTTATTTGGATCCAGTCTACTCCGGTATCAAGTAAAATAAATTGGGCCGTACAAGGATGACGCGACCATGCCTTGGGCCCAATTAGGATATCATGACAAAAGGAATAAACGTATTAAATAATTATCACTTATAGGTTATGTTGATAATATTCGGACATAATGATGCATTGCTAGATGCCGCTCTTATTTTATATTAATAATAAAATAGTTTATTATTAATATGACCGAGTATTTTACCTATAGGGTCACACACATAGAGTAAGCCCATCAGAAAAATGTTGTCTTATTTTAGTTGGACTAAAATAAAGCTATTGGGCCTAACTCATTTGGAATGAGTAAGGAGCCCACTTTTAGAGAGAACAAATTAGGTCAAACCTAAGCCTATAAATAGAGCATAAGATGCTCATAGGCCGTTCACTCAAGTGAGACACAAATTCGCAAAAGTTACAAGAGCTACACGCCGTCAAACTAGCAGTTGGCAAGTGTTGCGATTCTGGTGGGAGTGCTCGTGTGGACCCCTAAAGGACGAGGCTACGACTGCTTCGGAGTTCTTCAAGAGGTAACCTAAAATAATTCGAAATTGTTTTGTGCTTTGAAACACGGAACCTTGCAAATCCTATGGAATCCCTTTTATTTTTCCGCTGCTCATGCTTAGGGATTTCCTAACAGTGGTATCAGAGCCTAGTTTGCAAAACCGTGTTTTGGGCATTTGTTTATATTTTATGATGATATGTTTTCGTTTGCAAGAGCTTTTGGAAAATATGATTTGCGAAATCATTTCGTTGTTTAAAGCTTTGCAATTTTGTTTTGCGAAAATGTTTTGTGAAACTAGGATTCGAAAATGAACATGCATGATTATGTTGCTATTTTGAGTTATCGCATATGATGCATATTATTACAATGATTAATCATGTATATGGTATGACCTCTGTTTTGGCATGATACATATAATTCTGAGTTATTCTTTATAAATTGTATATGATGCATGTTATAGAGTTTCTTAATTTCAGTATGTACGTTGTTGCCGTTTATATTTGTATGATGTATGAGTTTATGCAATTTTGATATGTGTTTTACTCATATGATAGTCATTGTACAAACTTTGAATCAATTGAGTTGATCTTCGAACATGAATGGTTCATGTTATGGGGCGTTAAGTGATAAGGTTTAAGTGTTAAACCATGGCCGTTTCTTAATCTAGGGTTCAAGAGTTGAAACCTAGATGGCCGTCATGGAAAGGCATTGCATGTTGGCATTAGCGCAAATTGAATTCTAGGTTTTGAAACCCTAGACGGCGCTGCCTCCATATGCCTTGACGGCTGCGTTGTGAAGTGTTCGCAACAAGGAATTAGGGTTTCAAAGTGGTTGAAACCCTAGCCGAAATTTTAGAGCTGTTAATGGTCAGTGGGACGTTCTGGCTAGGAAAGATTTGGTACTTAAGCGGTCACACCGGACCCACCTCTCTTTCCTGGGAACCGGGGCGCTGCCCCGCACCCCGCAAGGGGCGGCCCCCCCTTGACCCCCGCCCACTAACTGGGTAGCGGGACCCCCGTACATTCTCTACGTAGCGCCTTATTACCGACCCACGTGTTTAATGGCCCGTTTAAAAATTTATTTTTTTTAAAATTATTTCAAATGGGTTATAATTAATTAATTAACACGTTGCATGGTGAATGGTTATGGTCTTAGTTATTTTATTTAAATACAGCCTACGTGCTGTGCCTCTCTTCATTCTGTTGTATTTCTTTTCTCAACCCTTCACTCGTATGTAAAGCGAGTTTCTTTAAAAATCTTGTAATCTTGATCGAGGCAACAAAGTAGAGATCTAGAAGAAAACTAGAGTGGTGACTCTAAGCACTTTTGTCTTTGAAAGGAACCAAGGAGTGGTGACTCCAAGAGGATGGTGGGTTCAAGAAGTAGGACTTCATGAAGCCTTGGCTATATAGTTCCTCTAGGTTTATTTATTTATTTATTTTTATTTATTTTCTTCTAGGAAGACCATAACCATCTCACAATTTCGTTTGCATGTTTTGGGGATAATTTTATTACGTTAAAGCGTTTAACAAAGACGGTAATTTTAAAATAAATTAAAATCCCTCAAAATAATATTAAGTTATAAACGCCTTCCAATAAGTACACTCGTCAACACTAATGTCAATAAATAGTGGGTCTGCCAAAGCAGGGCACTATTATTTATATTAGTAAGACGCGATGGGATAATGGTAATATCCAAACTGTTTTATTGGGCTTTAACTTAACTAAGTTTTCAATTGGATTGAATATAACTTAGAGGCGTAAACATTGGGCTAAATATTCATAAGATGAATAATTAGTAATGGTTACTTAACCCAATGACTAAGAGTTGTATAAAGATACAATTGGAAAAAGTTTCCTACCTAAATAACCAAGTATTAGGTGATCAGCCAAAGCTGACTTAACGCTTGGCAAAATATGGATCTTAGCCCACTAGAAAATCTTCCAACGGGATTTTCTGATTCGTGGAGGGTATTTTTGTTTTGAATCGAAATAGTGGGAGACATATTTAATTTAAATGACCATAATTTAAATATGTTTTGAAAATGATACTTACTACATATTTTCTGTTTTAGATAACCATGACGTCAAACACACCTTCAAACCTTTCGTTGCGATCAATCCTAGACAAAGAAAAATTGTCTGGTTCTAACTTCCTTGACTGGTATAGAAATTTGAGGATTATCCTCAAACAAGAGAAAAAGTAGTATGTCCTGGAAGGTCCGATTCTGGAACCACCCGTGAACAATGCCTCTAAAGCTGACAAGGATGCTTACAAGAAGCATCAGGATGACGCTTTAGATGTCCAATGCCTTATGCTGGCAACCATGTCTCCTGAGCTTCAGAAGCAACATGAGCATATGGAGGCTTTCGATATGATCGAAAACCTAAGGAAACTATATCAAGGTCAAGCTGACCAAGAAAGATATGAAGTTTCTTCAGCCCTATTTAGCTGCAAACTTGAAGAAGGAGGTTCTGTAGGACCTCATGTGCTCAAAATGATTGGGTACTTGGAGAATATAGCTAGGCTAGGATTCCCCTTCCCTCAGAAGTTGGCTACCGATCTCATTTTGAAATCATTACCTGACAGTTTTAAGCTAGTCATCATGAATTACAACATGAATGCATTGGACAAAACATTGCCAGAGCTACTCAATATGTTGAGGACTGCTGAGCCCAATATTTCTAAAGGAAAGGGCAAGGCCATAATGATGGTCAATTCTGGCAAAGGTAAAGGAAAGGGCATGTATAAAGGCAAAGGAAAGGCTATTGTAGGAAATGGCAAGAAGATTTGGAAAGGCAAGGATAAGCCAAGTACATCAGCCTTAAAACCTGTGGGCGGGGTGGCTAAGGAAGGTAAATGTCACCATTGTGGACAAAAGGGACACTGGAAGAGAAACTGTCCAAAGTACCTAGAAGAGCTTAAGAAGAAGGGAAGTGAGACTTCCACTTTAGGTATTTTTGTTATAGAAATTAACATGTCAACTTCAACATCATGGGTATTAGATACTGGATGTGGATCTCACATTTGTCTTAATGTGCAGGATCTAAGAAGGAGTAGGCAGTTGATGAAGGGCGAGGTAGACCTACGCGTTGGAAATGGAGCAAGAGTTGCTGCATTAGCTGTAGGGACTTATTTTTTATCCTTACCCTCAGGGTTAGTCCTTGAATTGGACAATTGTTATTTTGTTCCGGCAATAAGGAGAAACATTATTTCTGTTTCTTGTCTTGATAAGAAAGGGTTTTCCTTTACAATAAAGAACAATAGTTGTTCTGTTTATTTAAAAGACATGTTTTATTGTTGTACAAATTTGAGTAATGGACTTTATGTTCTAGATCTCGAAACCCCTATCTATAACATTAATACTAAAAGGGTTAAAACAAATGATTTAAACCCAACTTATCTTTGGCATTGTCGCCTAGGACATATAAATGAGAAACGCATTTCTAAACTCCATCAAGATGGATATTTAGAATCTTTTGATTTTGAATCAATAGATACATGTGAATCTTGTTTATTAGGGAAGATGACCAAGACCCCTTTTACCGGAAAAGGTGAAAGGGCGAGTGATCTTCTTGGCTTGATACATAGTGATGTATGTGGGCCCATAGGGACAATGGCTAGGGGAGGTTTTAGTTACTTCATCACTTTTACTGATGATTTCAGTAGATATGGATTTGTGTTTCTCATGAAACATAAATCAGAATCCTTTGAAAAGTTCAAGGAGTTTAAACATGAAGTAGAGAACCAACTTGGCAAGACAATTAAAGCACTTCGATCCGATCGAGGTGGTGAATATTTAAGCCTAGAGTTTGATGAATATCTTAAAGAGTGTGGGATTATATCTCAACTTACTCCCCCTGGAACACCAGAATGGAATGGGGTTTCTGAGCGGAGAAATAGAACCTTGTTGGACATGGTTCGATTAATGATGAGTCAAACTGACCTCCCTAACTCATTCTAGGGACATGCTTTGTTGACAGCAACTTTCACACTTAACCGTGTTCCATCATAGGCTGTCATAAAGACACCATATGAGATATGGACTGGGAAACGACCTAGTATGTCTTTTCTTAAGATTTGGGGCTGTGAAGCTTATGTTAAACGCCAAAGTTCTGATAAACTTGGGCCCAAGTCAGATAAATGTCTTTTTGTGGGATACCCAAAAGAAACTAAGGGTTATTATTTTTACAATCCTACTGAGGGCAAAGTGTTTGTTGCTCGGAATGCTGTATTCTTAGAAAGGGAATTCATCTCTACAAGAATCAGTGGGAGGAAAGTAGAACTTGAAGAAATTCAAGACTCACAAGGCATTGAAGAGCCAATGGTGAAAGTGGAGCAGGACCCACAAAATGTTGTGATAACACCAGCTCCAGTAGCACAAGACTTGCGTAGATCAGGTAGAATACGTCAACAACCTGAAAGATATGGATTTCTTGTAACTCAGGAAGGAGATGTATTCCTAATGGATCAAAATGAGCCAACATCTTATGAAGAGGCCATTGCAAGTTCAGAATCTGAGAAATGGCTAGAAGCCATGGAATCTGAAATGGACTCCATGTACACTAATCAAGTTTGGAACTTGGTTGATGCACCTGAAGGGGTAAAACCTATAGGATGCAAGTGGGTTTTCAAAAAGAAAACTGACATGGATGGTAATATAAGTACCTTTAAAGCAAGGTTGGTGGCTAAAGGTTTCAAGCAAATACATGGTATAGACTATGATGAAACTTTTTCCCCAGTTGCTATGCTAAAGTCTGTTCGGATTCTGCTTGCTATTGCTGCATACCATGATTATGAGATATGGCAAATGGATGTCAAGACTGCTTTCCTTAATGGAAATCTTCTTGAGGAAGTGTACATGACACAACCTGAAGGCTTTGTTAAGCCTGAAGCATCCAGGAAGGTGTGCAAGCTACAACGTTCTATATATGGACTTAAGCAAGCTTCCAGAAGCTGGAATCTTCATTTTGATGAAGCTGTTAAACAATTTGGCTTTACTAAAAATGAGGATGAACCTTATGTCTACAAAAAGGTTAGTGACTGCACAATTGTTTTTCTGGTCCTGTATGTTGATGACATACTACTTATTGGAAATGACGTTCCTACTCTTCAGTCTGTGAAGAGTTGGTTGGGAAGCTGTTTTTCTATGAAAGACTTAGGTGAAGCAACCTACGTGTTGGGAATTAAGATCTATAGAGATAGATCAAGAAAACTTCTTGGCCTAAGTCAGAATACATACATAGACAAAGTGTTAAAAAGGTTTAACATGCAAGATTCCAAGAAAGGAACTTTGCCTATGGCTCATGGCATAAGCTTATCAAAAGCTCAATCTCCTTCCACTAAAGAAGAAAGAGAACGGATGAATAAGATTCCATATGCATCTGCTATTGGATCAATCATGTATGCCATGATATGTACCCGACCAGATGTCTCGTATGCTTTAAGCATGACGAGCAGATATCAGTCTGATCCCGGTGAAAGTCACTGGACTGCTGTCAAGAATATCCTGAAGTACTTAAGAAAAACTAAGGATTCATTCTTGATATATGGAGGGGAAGAAGAGCTCATTGTAAAAGGTTACACTGATGCTAGCTTCCAAACTAATAAGGATGACTCAAGATCGTAATCTGGGTACGTGTTTTGTCTAAATGGTGGCGCTGTAAGCTGGAAGAGTTCAAAGCAAGAGACAGTTGCTGATTCTACTACAGAGTCTGAGTATATTGCTGCCTCAAATGCTGCAAAAGAGGCAGTATGGATCAAGAAGTTCATAACAGAACTTGGGATTGTTCCTAGCATTATGGACCCTATAAGTCTTTACTGTGACAATAGTGGAGCAATCGCACAAGCTAAGGAACCTAGATCACATCAACGATCTAAGCATATACTTAGGCGATTTCATCTCATTCGAGAGATCCTTGACCGAGGAGATGTAAAGATATGTAAGGTGCATACTGATGAGAATATTGCTGACCCACTCACAAAACCTCTTACACAACAAAAACATGAGGGGCACACTAGATCATTAGGCATTAGGCAAGTGTCTGATTGGCTCTAGTGCAAGTGGGAGATTGTTGGTGTATGCACTATGAGCTTTTATGCTTTTTCATTTGTATCATTTTTCTACTTATCAATAGAATAAATATTTCAGTTTAAAATTATTTTAAACATATTTATCCTTGGAGTAATAGGTCATATAAAAATTATTCCTAAAATGTCCCTAGTTAAGTATTTACATGGGGACATGTAAATATACTGAGACTAGTGTGTGAGTGTACTGATGACCTGATCTCACAGATCATAGATATAGATGATATCGAGTCTTCACACGGGTACACATTAAGAGTAATGATGTACTGGACAGACCCACCATGAGAACGTTGCATGGATCGTTACATGATTGTCATAAACGATTCTCAATGTGATAATGGTATATGTAGTCCTTCGACCTGAAGTCACTATGATTCCTACATGAGGAGTTTATTGTTTTAATACAATTAAACGTCTTCTGTAACAAGAGGACTATAAAGGTTGTGATTAGGCAATGAACAAATTATGCAGAGGGATGTGAGTGATGTAGATGGGATTTGTCTCTCCTATGTGACAGGAGTGATATCCATAGGCCACTTGATGGAGTAAGACTAAGAAAACGCATGGCCATGCTAGAAAGAATAAATATTAGATATTTATTCGGATCCAGTCTACTCCGGTATCAAGTAAAATAAATTGGGCCGTACAAGGATGACGCGACCATGCCTTGGGCCCAATTAGGATATCATGACAAAAGGAATAAACGTATTAAATAATTATCACTTATAGGTTATGTTGATAATATTCGGACATAATGATGCATTGCTAGATGCCGCTCTTATTTTATATTAATAATAAAATAGTTTATTATTAATATGACCGGGTATTTTACCTATAGGGTCACACACATAGAGTAAGCCCATCAGAAAAATGTTGTCTTATTTTAGTTGGACTAAAATAAAGCTATTGGGCCTAACTCATTTGGAATGAGCAAGGAGCCCACTTTTAGAGAGAACAAATTAGGTCAAACCTAAGCCTATAAATAGAGCATAAGATGCTCATAGGCCGTTCACTCAAGTGAGACACAAATTCGCAAAAGTTGCAAGAGCTACACGCCGTCAAACTAGCAGTTGGCAAGTGTTGCGATTCTGGTGGGAGTGCTCGTGTGGACCCCTAAAGGACGAGGCTACGACTGCTTCGGAGTTCTTCAAGAGGTAACCTAAAATAATTCGAAATTGTTTTGTGCTTTGAAACACGGAACCTTGCAAATCCTATGGAATCCCTTTTATTTTTCCGCTGCTCATGCTTAGGGATTTCCTAACAGAGGTTTCTTCCCACTGGGTTTTTCTCTTGGGAGGTTTTAACAAGGCCCCCGTTTCTCTTAATAAAAAAAATTCCGCATTATTCAGTCAAGAAATAGAGCACATCTAAAAGTCCGAGCGAGGAATCGATCCCCTCGGTAAATACATTGTGAAACTTGAAAATCGTTCAAGTATAAAAGTCTGAGCGAGGAATCGATCCCCTCGGTAAATACACTGTGAAACTTAAAAATCGTTCAAGTACGAAAGTCCGAACGAGGAATTGATCCCCTCAACAAATAGGCTGTGAAACTTGAAAATTGTTCAAGTACTAAAGTTCGAGCAAGGAATCGATCCCCTCGGTAATAGGTCAAGACCATTGGAGTACTCAGGGTCTGATCAACGAGGAAAAACACAAAATCGATAATAGAAGATTCAAGGTAACAAAAAGTGCATTCATTCCATTAAGTGGTTACATTGAACAGACACAAAAATAAAATACAAGGTAAAAACTTGTAAAGCCTATCTCCTAAAGAGCGGTTTCAGAAGACTCGATAGTTGGGAGCCTTGAGGTCAACTCGCCATGAGCAGCTTCAGTCTCAGAGACACCCTGCCCCTCACCTGCACTGACTCCTGCTTGCTCATCCTCAGAGTTAGGATATGACACTATCTGGCCATCCATGACAATCTTGAACAGATCAAGACCCTTGAAGTTCAGCAAAGAAGAAGGGTTTAAAATAGAAATTTTCTCTTAACAAAGTTTGAAGGTATCAACATAATTCACAGCCACATCTTGCTCCGCCGCTACAAGATCTGCCTTTGCCTCCTCCTTCAAAGTCTCCAAGTCAACCCGAGCTTTCTTAAGATCTTTCTCCACTTTTTGCTTCTTAAGAGACAAAGTGTTGTAAGTCTCCCCAACCTCCTCCACCCACTGATCCCAGAAGGAACAGCTATCCTTGACGACAGACAATTTTGACTCAGCCAAAGTCCACCCTACCCTAGTAGTCTCCAAGTCTTTCTCCAACCGATCAAGGTCATCCTTAAACTTGGCTACCAGTTTATTGGCATCCTCTGCCCGAGCCGCCTCTGCTCTCTTCCCTTCTTGCAGCAGCTTATTTTCTTTCTTCAATGATTTATTCTCCCAAGCCAACAGAGTCAGGACCCTCCCCTGAACAGGTAGTCATTTTTCCAAAGCCCAGGTCATGAAAGTCATGCGAAGACCAAACATCTCCACTACATGGCACATTGTAATCGGATTAGAGGAAGCATACTTCTCCTCATCTTTTTTAAATAGGACTGTGCAGTCCATAACTTGAGACATAGAAAAACGCATATCCCAGAGAGAATGAGCAGGATTCCTTTCAGAACTTATCAAACCATTGATAAACGCCTCCCAAAGACGGTCAGAAGCATCGGTAATACTGGGCATTGATCCGACGATCACCTCTGATTGCCCCAGAAGACCTACCGCGGGTCACCAAGGAAGGAATTTCTTCCTTTTCACCCTCTGAGAGGTTAACGACTCCAATAGTTAGAACGGAAGAAGTGGGAGGGCAAGATTGGGACCCCTCATTAATCTGTGCGGTTGTCCGCTCTTGTCGAGGTTTCTTAACCACCTGACTGGCCTCTTTCTCTAGTTATGACTGAACAGGCACCGATTGAGCAGGCATGATGGTGATCGGAGTGGCAACAATAGGTGTGGCAGCTTGGGTGGAGGTAGAAACAACAGCTGAAGAAGACCCTGCTTTCTTCACCCCAACCTTTTTCCCTACACCTTTGGGATCCACTTCCTGGTAACATTTCCTCGGGTCTTTCACTGACAGGGAATGAGGGGCCATGTTGTCTGCCAAACAAAAAGAGAGTAAATCAACGCTAAAGATAAAACAAGTAAAAAAACATTAGCTAAGAGACATATAACATACTACTTACGAATCCAGGCGACCATGGCATCTAGATATGAAGCCAAGGAAATCAGAGCCTGTGAGCTGAAGTATACATCCAAATCATCGATCAGAAACTTCTCATCCGACCTCTCGGACACAGTCAGATCATTCTACAACATTCGATACTGAACAGGGTTCTGAGTCCAGTACAGAGGGAATAAAGGCTGGGAATCGGCTCTATGGAAGAAATCCCCCAGGCATGTCTAATTCCGTGCAGATCTTGAAGAACCCGACTTTAAAATGTTTATAGGACTGATCGAAAACCCTAATTAGGTTACGGTGAGCCACTCCACTGAGAGAAACCCACCCTAAGGCGACCCCTGCCTTAGGAACCTTGGCTTGGAAAAAGTAGAAAAAGATGGGAACAAAAGGCTCCCGACCAAAGTAATCACAAACAATTTTGAAGGCTTTGACGAATGCCCACCCATTGGGATACAGTTGGGTGGGGGCAATGTTGAGGGCGTTTAAGACACCAATCTCAAAATCAGAAAAAAGGAAAGACAAATGAAGACGGGAAAACATTGTTTCATAGACATAAGTAAAATCTACCTCGCTCGGGTCGGTACAGTGATGACAAACCCGTTCAAACTCAGAGCAACTCACACACTCAATATTAGGGGCCAGTTCATAATAATTAAAGCTATCTCCCTCCCACAACCTCACTATGGAGTCCTCACTTTGAAAAGAGAAAGGAATTGACAAAACTTTATCCCTCACCCAACTATATGAAACCCCCGCAATAGAAGAAGCCACGGTACTTCAAATACAAATAAAATAATAGAGAAGAAGACGCATACTAACCTGTTTGCCTAAGGAAAATGTAGAAGGTCCTAACAAAGGAGGTAGCGGAGAAATGGTAAGCGAAAGCTCGAAGAAAGAGTAGAGGGAAAGCAGAAGACAAGCAAAGGAACAAGGGGAACTAGAGGAAGCACTATTTATACCACACAAAGTTAAAGGAACAGACGTATGTTACTAAAGAGATCCAACGGTTGGGAGTCCTCCCAGGGCGATGATGGCAAGATGATTGCCACGAAACGTCAAGTAAAAAAGTTAAGGTAATCCCAGGAGAGGAGCCTCGCGCAACACAGTCACAATCGAAGGGCCAGGAATAAAGATCACACGAAGAGTCAAAATGATCCAACGGAGGAGAACCCATCAACCACGTACATTTAATAGCAACCACGCCAACAACCCCTTTCAGGTCAAGAGACACCTCCCCTCCTAAAAACGTATCATTAATGCCTTAAGGAAACATGAAAAATGTCGCAATCATTAAGCTAGTGTGTTTAACGTAAATGAGAGTTGGTCCCTTTCTGCCAAGTAGCATGAGCAATCCCATCCAATGTGGATCCTACTTGGCAGAAACGGGATTTTTCTTTGCTCGGAATCAAGGAGCCCTCACTTGGGAAATTTCGCTCAAAATCAAGAGTCCCTTACTCAGGAAACTTTGCTAGGAATCAAGGGGCCCTCACTCGGGAAACTTTGCTCAGAATCAAGGGTGCCTCACTCTGGAAGCTTCGCTCAGAATCGGGACTTCCCTCACTCGGAATCAAGATTTCTCTCACTCAAAAAACTTTCGCTCAGAACCAAGACTTTCCTTACTCGGAAATAATCATCCGGAATCAGGATTCTCTGCACTCCGTTTCTTAGAATGAACAGTGGCTTTACACTCAACAATTGAAGAAACCTCGTACAAAGAGGAAGCTCCGACTCGTTCTTAGCCACTTCGCTCGGCTCTACAACCTGCGCTCGTGGCTAGGGGGCTCCTGTTCCCTCCAGAGGATCAAGAGGTGGTCCCCATCACGCGATCCAATCTCTCCACGCTTCCAGGAAGTCAGTTAGCATAGGTTATAGTCTAATGGGCCAAGCCCGTCTTGTAACCTAAGCATAAGTATTACCAGTGTATAAATACAACCAAGAGGCTCACATTGTAGGCTAAGTGACACATAATAGAGAGATAATAAACCTAATCCCTAGAGGAATTCTCTAGGGTTTCGTGCCTACTTTCTATGTGTGAACACATTTATTTATTTGACTAGTGATTTATAGGTTAAAATACGTTTTTCTCCCTCTAACTGGGTTATAAGTTAGATCCATTGGTTTGATTTGATTTAATCATTTAAATTTTAAAAGTGTTCTAGTTTAGTCATTTTGTGTCTTAAACTTCACAATTTTATTTGATAAAAATTTAGTGAAATAATTATTTTGTTTAAAATAAAATATAAGAAATACAATTTTTTTGAAAAAAAAAACACAGATTTAGATAGATAAATCATGAAATTTAACCCACAATAATTAAACTATGACATTTCTAAAACTTAAAATGATCAAACTAAATCAAACAAAAATTAAATAATCAACTTGAAACATCAATAAGAATTTGAAGACATAACATACCTTTTTTTTGTCTAATTTTATATTATAGACATCTAAAAAATTGAACATTCATTCAACATCTCTCTGTTTCCTTTATCTTTTTATTAGATTACAACAATTATCACGTTTATTAGTAATTGATAGGCCCAGAAGGACAAAAAAAACACCTACCTAGATGAAGGACTTCACTTCCTAATTTCAAATTATTAACTTTTGTATTTTTCTGGCCCAAATACCATGTTATTTGTACCTATGATTGCATTGTGCAAGACAGACAAGAAAGTAAAACTTGTCCAAAAAAAAGACAAGAAAGTAAACAAACTTCATTTCTCTCTCGATTCTGTTTTGTTCCCTTTCTCTCTCCTTAACTGATTTGGTCTTTTCTTAGTAAGGAATTTCTGATTCCTACCAGTTATCTTTCCTCTTCATATCTCGCTCAAGTGATATGTACCCAACTGTTCCACCCACTAATCCCACATCACATAAACAAAAAAAAAACACTTAAGTGCATGTTATATCTTTCAATAAAACATTTTTCATATGCAACCAAATAGGAAAATAACTGCAGAATATGTCGGGTTTATTGGTATCATCGTCCTTTATCTCTTGTGCACATTCTTCATTGCAACGTATTCTATAATTACAAACATTTTTCAACGCACAATCATTTACTTCCCTCAGCCATGATTCTGAAGTGGTCCAATGTTTGTCCTAAACAAGCTTTAACTTTCAATGAGATCAGTCATTTAGCACTGCTAGCCCCTGACCTGATTAATGCATATAATAAATAACAATTTTGATTGTTAAAGCACCAATAATTTAACACTCAACATCACTCTCTATCCCTCTTTTTTCAATCATAATTTTTTCTTCTTCTTAGAATGGCGTTTATACCCCCCTTTAATGGTGTCCAACTATCAATTTCCAATAATTAAACATCACTGCTGCATCAACATTTATCGCACTAAAATGTACTAAACGCAAGCGTTAAACTTACAATTTACACATTTTTTAATTAAAAACTCTAGTTATGTTAGTCAGGAAGTTCAGAACGCTCCCTCTTTGCTGTTTCAACCATTGTACATAAAAACTTTACAGGGTTGCAATCAAAAGGATTTGCAAGGGCAGCATGTGCCAAAAATGGAAGCTTTCTCAAAGACCTTCCACTCATTCCCTGTGAACAGATAAAATACGTCAGTTAAGATCATTAAAGGTCACCCAAAATATTGAAAGGTTCAAGGTCTACAAGAAATATTCTGTCCTACCTCGCATGCCTCTGCAGTTTCAAGTAGTTGCTTGCACAGTTGCATGAAAGTAGCACCGTCATTCAACCTCTCCTTTGCACTAGCATAATTTGGAAGCATGACATTCTTACAATCCTAACCAGTTGAGTTCAGTATGATTGACCATTAGACTAACGAGCCAGAATGTCATAATGCAAATAAAGATTAGAATATTAATGCCTTTCTTGTTTTTAAATGTGTTTGTCAGACAAGATTGGTAACTCTCTGCACCTGGAAACTGGTCAAGATTCCAGTATGCATCAGTTCCTGCAAGCAAGACCTCAATATTTCATACCGAGCTTGAAGAGTTGGAGGACCAACATATGCTTTGATATCAGCTCGATCAACAAAAGCAATATCTGCAATAAAATTGGTAAATCTGTACGATCTGCAACATGTGAAATCATGTACTTCAAATGAAATTTATAAAGTGGATATTGAACAAACTTCTTAGCAAGTGGAGAGATGTTCACTCCTAGTGAGAAAGAGAAAAGGCTCTTGTGATGTGTTTTATTATATTGGGGCAATGTTGATTTCGAATCCAGATGTAGTATTGTTGTAGTGCTTAGGCTGGTAACAGAAGTCCGTGCTTTATTTTATAGCAACTTGACTGAGTTAAAAGGAAAACATTGTAGGTACTGGTGTCCAACTTCCAACGTAAATCATGATAAAATAAAGGAATTGCCTAATTCCACATAATAGGAAGCAACGTCTACAGTTCTAAGTTCTTCACTTGTAAAGTAAACTGATCTATTCTGACTATTCAAACACTACTTTTATCTTTTAATATAAGAACCTCTTAAGAGATTTTTTTAGTCCTTAATATAAAACCCTTGCCAAAATTTCTACAAATTAATTAATTCTGTACTAAAATACCCTTAGTCAAAAAATAATGAATGTAGTACATGAATGAAAAATGATTTCTTTCTCTAGTTATAATTGGGGAAGTTGTTGACCAAAGCTACTTTTCTCATCTAATATCAATAAAGAAATAAACATTAATTGAGTGGAAACTAGAGAGAATGAGATGGTAAGTCCCAATTATTTTAAAGGTACTTTTAAAACTAATACAAATTGTTGACAAATTAAATGACTTTAACTAAATTAACTAATTTTTTAAAACAACTACAATTAGTTAAAAAGTTCTTATAATAAAAGGGAGGTAATATATGGGAGAGGGAAGCGCACAGCTTACAAGGGAAGAAGTCCAACATTAAATGATTGAGAAAGTAAGGCTTACCGATAGCAGCAGTTATGTTGGAAGTGGTCAGAATTATCACATTTGGAGACGATTTTAATTTGTCCATCTGAGTTAGTAATGCATTGACTACCTGAAGTTGCATATTCAGATTGAATTTGTATTAATGCACAAACACCCCCCAAAATGCAAGCCAACACCTCTTAAACTACATTTTCACATGTTTTTGCAAAAATTTAAACATTTTCAGAAAATAGTGCAGAGGAATGGAGTTTATTCATGGAGGAAGGACTGGAAGAAGAGATTTACCCGAATAGAATCTGAAGGTTCAGAACCAGATAGAGCAGCTTTCCTAGCAGCAGCTAGGCTTTCCACTTCATCTGCAGGATCATAAGGATATATTCTCATCAAGCATACATAAGAGAATAATACATGAGTATTAATTTGAATTTTATCCTGTTATGCCTCACCAATCAATACAAATACTAAATTGCTTTCTTCCTCTACCATTTCTTGAATCTTTTGGAAAAGTTTCGCTACCTGGTAAAAAAAAACAAAGTTACTACAAATTTCAGACAAATTTAAGGATTTTAATTAAATTTATTACTACCATAGTTCACGAATAGAAATTAGAAACTATATTGCATCATTATGGTTGAAATTTTCACAATTTGACTTAGTAACCTACTTGATTCAAATTTCCAAAAATTGCAACACAGATAGTTAAATGGTACTCAATAATATACAGGACTCTTGGATTATAGTTAAGGGAAATAAGTTATTCAGTTATTTAGTTCATGAATTATGATTCCAGTGCAACATATTTAGCCTAAAACTGAGGGAAACAGCAAGCCAAAAAGACTTGTAAAGTTGTGGTAGCTTCTCCATGTATAAGAATGGCGAGTCTCATCTACTATGCATGAAGACTACTCCTAAATGATTGCAGCAACACTCAGTATATGGATAGACATTAGATACATGTTTTTCATTTTTCAAAATTTTTATTAACATTTGTTTTTTCCTTTTTCTTGATGAATTGATGCTTGGTCACCCTAGGTTAAGCATCTCATTGAACTGCTCTTAAACACAAACTGTGTCCAAACTCCAAACAAACATATTTGATGTGCTTGATATATTAGAGTGGAGTTCTGTAGTTAAAAGCCAGAATTAAAAATATGAACATTTGTATTTATATTCTGCTCAAATTACTGGTTTTTTTATAGTTTATTTATTTATTTTTATCATATTGGTACCCTAATTTGTAAAATTTTTGTACCCAAGAAATCATCCACATCCAACCCCATCAACCTAAGCACTGTGAGCTTTCTTTGTGCAGATCCAATGTCTAGGAAGCCAGTACTCCAGTCTGGCTTTTGAAACCAATAACAATTATATGCTTTAATTCCAAAGCCACAATGACAAGATTGATGATCAAGAAGGTCCTTTTGTTTTTGTTACAAATACTAAATACTAATACTAGGTTGCCTTCTTTTTCCAACTTTCCTTAATCCTTATACACTGATTAAGAACTCTACTTTATTCTAAGAAGGTTATCCTGAGATGAACATATTTTCATCATTGCACCAACAATACTACCAAGTTCAGGAGAAAGATGAGAAAAAAATATTTATAATTTAAGCTTACTTCTCAGATTAACATGTCTCAAATTAATGTCAGATAGAAAATTCAGATCTACCAAGAGGGTAGGATGGAATACAAACAGTTTTATCCGGTGGCAGTGCTATAGGGAAAGATCTAGAAACACCACACATACAACTGACAAGTCTTGAGTGTTGCCCTATCCTATGGTAATTGGGATAAATAAAGAAATTTCACATCTCCTGAATGCCATTCAACTTGAAACCAAAAGAAAATTTGAATCCCATAGGCAACAAGAGCATGAATAATAGATAAGAAACAGCCTGAAACCAAAAGTAAATGCATACATGCTTACCAGCTTGCCACTTTCAGAGAACCATTTACTGAACAGAGAATGTGCATTCACTTCAACAAGCTGGCACTGTGGGTATCTGAGTGGGAACCAAAATAGGAAAGTTAGTTTTTGTTTCATTTATTTTATTGTTTTTCATTGATAACTATTGTTAGATTGATCAAAAAAGGTAATGATAATAGAACACTGCACCTTGAATTAAATCGAATTGATAGTTTCTGAGCCAATGCTTTACATAAAGACGTCTTTCCAGTCCCAGGGGGTCCATGCAACAGAACTATTCTGCAAATATTTAAAAATTAAAAGTCCTAAAAATATCAAGGTAATGCCCATAGTTTAATAATCTTATTGTAAGTATATGAATCAGCCTAATGTTATTGCTTACCCATTCGTCCAGACCAGTTTTTCTTGAACAGAAAATCAGATTTCTTATTGCTTTTGCTGTCAAATCACCAGTTATACCCTTACATACGTGGTTACCAGACACACATGGGGAAGCACATTACAGTACTGTATGCTTTTAGCTGGAATTTTATTAAAATGGGAGCATATGGGTTGGTTCGAATTAATATGGAATTATTATCCTGTGCTCATTCTATATTTTGTCCCTGGTTAATGCTATTAGGCTCATTTCAAATAAACTACACAGCTTCAATATCTCTTGGTCAACTTGATTTTAAAAAAAAGTATAGCTTATTCCTCCATATCTCATATGGGTTTCTTAATCATAGGAATTGGTTCTATAAGCGATACGGGGCTTAATGGGGCTATTTTACAAATAATATCCCATGGATTTATGGACGCTGCACTTTTTTTCTTGGCGGGAACTAGTTATGATAGACTGTCTTCTTTATCTCGACGAAATGGGCGGCATGGCTATCCCAATGTAAAAAATATTCAGTTTTCACTATATTATCAATGGCTTCTCTTGCATTGTCAGGCATGAGCTGTTTTGTTACGGAATTGATAGTTTTTTGGGAAATAATTACTAGTCAAAAATATCTTTTAATTACAAAAATACTAATCGCTTTTATAACAGCAATTGGAATGATATTAACGCCTATTTATTTATTATCTATCTCACGGCAGATGTTCCATGGATACAAGCTCTTTAATACACCAAACTCTTATTTTTTTTATTCTGGTCCGCTGGAATTATTTATTTCTACTTCTATCCTTATACCCGTAATAGGTATTGGTATTTATACAGATTTGATTTTATCATTCTCAACTATCAAGGTTGAAGCTATTTTAACTAATTTTTTATAGATAATTTTCGTAAAAAAGAATATATAAAATAAAAATTAATCCTATGTACAATACAATATATGTATATATATTCCATTGTATTAATAGACAAAACAAAAAAAATGAATTTGAATGGTAATTGAATATGTTTGTTGTTTGTGAGAGCCCTTTTAACCAAGTAACGTATGTAATAATTCAAGGGGTTCTTGATGATTTATGGGAAATTTTTTCTTTGTATATATATATTACATTTTCTCTATTTGTATTTATCAAGTTCTTTATTTTATTATTCACTTGAATTTTGATTCAATTCAATGTAAATGAACCATGACTATGTAGTCCTATTCCTAATAGATTTATTCCTAAACATATCCAAAATATAAGAAATCCCATGGAGGCCACTACTGAAGAATTTACATCTCCCAATTTTTTATTTTTTCTAGTATGTAGATAAATTGCAAATATAGAGCAAGTAATAAAAGCCCAAGTTTCCTTAGAATCCCAATTGCAAACGTAGATAAAAAAGAATATAAGGAAATACTTTTCTCTTTTTTTTTTTCCATATAGAAAAGTATCCTAAATGATATTACTTAAGTTGTAGATTGTGCACTTTCAGTTGAGTCAGAGTCTAAAAGAACAGGAAGAAATATAGGCCCCAACATCAGCATGTTTCTGTTCTCCTTCCTTTGTTCTAATTTTTCTTTCCTTTTAACAAAGAATTCCATGGTGATTTTGACAATAAACTTTTGTTTGACATGGTTCATATGCTGTAAATTATATATTTGCAAGCAATTTCAAACAAGTTCAATCAGCAATTATACTGTGTTACTTTACAAATTCCAGAAATCAAATTTTGTTCAGTATCTCATGCAGAACTGTTATGCATATTGTTGCCTGCCGGCAACATCATGGAGATGAATGTTAGATCATGCAAGCAATTGTAAAACAAAGTTTTAGAATTGAAGACCATACGTGTAAATCCAAAGCCAATGCTAAAACCAATAAATATGTCCATAGCTTACCGGTTCCATGAAACAAGGAATGGATCAACACCCTTTTCTGTAAAGAGCAAAGCACTTGCTGCATATCGCAACAGTCGTTGCTTTAGGCCAGATTCATATATTAAGCTGCAAAAACAATGGTTGATATGCAAGGTAAATAAATTAGAATTTTGTAATTAATTATAAGAAAAATAATAACAGCATGGAATGAGTTGAGGAAAAGCATAAACTACTAAGAAGTAACAACCTTTCCCACATGCCATCAAATTCTTTTGCGGGAAGAATCCATTCATTGAAGCTAGAAGGCTGGCCATCAGAACTGATATCCTCGCATGGTCCTTCCTCGCTAAGCTGACAATGCAAAATTCAGACAACATTAATGGAGTTCTGAGTTGCACCTCAACCAAAAATAATGACAGAAAAAAGAGATTCCAGACTAAAGAGACCGTTATAAGTTGACGTAATCGTGATACTGATATATAATGAAATGTTTCCAGGCTAAAAACTTGGATGCTTCTTTTACTAATAAATTTGAAGATCATCTGGTCAAGTTCAAGATAGAAAAACAGGACAGAAGAGCAATAGGACCAAATGTATAATAAATTTAGGGTTTAGGGTTGTTATAAAACCAACCATTGACTTTTTAAAAATGGTTATAGTTGCACTTTATTCTTTGAAGTGCACCCTCGATACTTATTTTAAGATAAAAGTTTAAATGAGTTGAGTCCTAGAGGCTTACCAGGATTGGGACATATATTAGAGGGACTATATCTGTTTGTTTTTTCTAACACTTATAAGGCCAGGCCATATATTCAATTATATGGGTTATAAACTAAAAGCAGCATTACCTGAAAGACATGTACAACAGGCTTTACTTGCCAAAACAAAAGAACATTATCACGGTGCATCCCTTCATCTACAAAAGAAATACATTTTACCCAAATCAGAGAAGTAGTGATAGATCTCTCTTTATCTCTCCCCCTCTTCCCGCTAAGGCATTATTGCATCTGAAGTTCGAGAGAAAAATTTACTTATTATTGACCTTTCAACGTCAATCTTCAATTTCACCATACTAATTGCTAAACCATTCAATTCAACTCAGTAAGAGGCCAAATGTCTTACAGAATTTTAAACTCAGAAAGAAAATCAAATCAATAAAATAGGAAACATTTTCCTGTATGGCTTTTAATTACAAACATGTCACTTTATTTGTTATTTTCGTAATTTCTTATGCAAACTTTTAAAATCAGAAAACAATCACTAAAGTTTCATATCTTGCCACTCCTAAACCCTAAAGAAGCAAAACAAACCAACAAACAAACAAACAAACCAGTATCACAAACGCAAATTCTTTGAACGTTGTCTGCGAGAAAGGTGTCATCAAGAGGCACCGGAATAGGTCCATCGTTATAGCTCATACTCCTTTTTTCAAGCATCCTGAAAAACAAATCCATAAAATTCAATTAGGTAAGTAATATCAAAATTCCTAACAATAATAAAACGAGAAATAGAGAGAGTTAATTTGAAATTTAGGGAAATGAAATACCTCTCAACGGCAGAACGAACATCTTGGATTTTAGCTGTGCTTGAAGGCTTTAGGCAAACCTCGACTAGAAGCAAAAATGGAAAAGAGGGGTAAAATGGGAAATGAGAGAGTGTAGAGAAGAGGGAGCGAGAGAAAGTACCAGGGAGAAGAACTTTGTCCTCAGAAAGAGTAGAACAAGGAAGAGAAGCTTCGCCATTTTGATCGATTGAGAGCTCCGTCTCCATTGGAGCACTCATTTTGTTGCTGCCAACTGAGACAGAGAGAAAGAAATGGAAGCAGGGTTTTCTTACAAATGGGGCGGGAAAATTCCCATTCCAGTTCCAATATCAATGCTACTAACATTTACATTTATCTTAAATCTTAGTAAATCTTAAATAAATAGTAGTACGATGTTATTTTGTTTTTTAATAAAATTTAAAATAATTAAAATTATTTTACATATGATGGAAAATTAAAGATAGTAAAAATAAAAATATTCCATTCTTAATTTGTATAAAATAATAATGTTTATATTTATTATAGCATAATTAAGCTGGTGAAATATTTTAATAATATATCCAATAAATAAATATTGTATTTAATTGCTATACTATAAAACTTTCCCGTGAAAGGAATATTTTTATTTATAAAAATATTGAGAGTATTTTTAAAAATAAAATAAATACATTTTTTTGAACAAATAAAATAGATACATAGTTAAAAAAAATAACCTTAAAGATTTAACTGGGAAATTTATTTTAAATACTAATAATTATAATATGTTGTTTAGACATTAAAATCTTAATAATTTTAAAAATCATAAATTTTTAAGGGAATTTTAATATAACTAAAACTTAAAAATAAAAATTCTACAAAAAAAGGGAAATTTAAATTCTCCCATTCACTATCACAACTCTCACCATCATAATTGTTGTTGCTACCAACCATTCACCACCACCCCTCATCATCGTCATTGCCACCATCATTATCGTCGTAGCTACCGACACCACTATTGCCATCAACATCCCTTATTGTCACCACCACCATCACTACACCATAACCACTACCACCGCCGCAGCAGCCAAAGCCACCGCCACCACCCTCTCGTTGCCGTCACCAGCCCCCTCGTTGTCACCATTGCCATCGCCTACACCATCACCCTTGCCGCCACCGCCACTACCAACACCATCGCCAACAAAATTTCCACCATCATTATCTCCATCATCCCTACCACTGATGTTGTCACCGCACTATCATCATTCGCACCACTATTGCCACCAACACCCCTTCATCGTCGTCACCACTACCACCAGCACCCCTCATTATCGTCGTCACCACCACCACCACCACAGTCTCCACCGATACCGCCGCTGCACCACCACCTCTTTGTTATCATCATCACCACCCCAATACAACCATTATCTCTGCCCTACCATCATCACTTCCTTGTCATCAACACCTCCATCCTCACTATCACCACCCTCACTGTTGAGTTGCCACTACCACCGTCAACATTGTCGCCACCATCCTTGCCAACACCATTGCCACCATGGTTGCGATCCCCACCACCGCCCCTTCCTTGTCGTCACTGCCACCACCACCATCACCACTGCTATTGCCACTGCTGTCACCATCCCCCACCACCACCATTATTGTCACTCCACCATTATCATCGTCATCACCGTCACCACAACCACCACCATCTCCATCGCCTCCACCACCACTACTACCTTGGTTGACGCCACCCTCACCATCACCTCCAACAATACCGCCATTAACAAAAAAAATTAAATCTTAAAAATTTTAAATACTTAATCCAAACAAATGAGAATTTAAATTCCTTCATCCAAACAACTAATTTTAACAACAATAAAAATTGAATTAATGGGAATTGAATTTCATGGAATATTAAATTTCTTAGAATTCTCAAATACCCCATCCAAACATAACCTAGTTGTGTGTTTTGATGAAGAAATTTAATGAATGAATTTATTTTAACAAAGAATTTTAAGTACTAGTAATTACAATGCATTGTTTGGATATCAAAATCCTAATAATTTTAAAATTTATAGAATTTTGGCTAAATACACCTTCTGGTCCCTTATGTTTTAACTTATTTTCTGATTGGTCCCCTATGTTTATTTTAATTCAAGTTGGTCCCTCAACTTTTTAAAAAGGTTTTAGTTTGGTCCTTCCGTCATGTTTTCACTAACGACGTTTGTGCCATTTGCTTACATGGACCAAGTGTCTGACATGTATCCCATGTGTCAATTTTTTGTTTGCTGTGCTGGCAATGGCAAAACGAGCGTTTTGAGAAAAGAGAAGAGAGGTGGTTCATATTGGTACTATCGTCTTCTTCCTCTGGCATTTGTTACGTGTTTGAAGGGTGACCTAAGGTACAAGCAAAGCTAAGTTCGGAGGAGATAGTGAGACAGTTCGTGCTTGCGTCCTGTTGTTCGACATTGTAGGTAAGTCCTCTAATCCTTCGTCTCTTTCGTTTTTAGTTTGGGTTTGGGGGGAAAACTAATTTTGTCAGGGCATAATATGGGGTTTACGGTGTACAAATTTGGAACTGTATTTGGCATTTACAAATTTAGTATGGTTTGAGTTTAGCGTTGCAGGATGAATCCTCGTTTCAAGTTGGAGATTTTTCATGGGGGGTCTTTTGTTGAAGAAAATGGAAAGAAGTTGGGGTATAATGGTATTGACTCTGAATGGGACATCGATGAGGATAGATGGAGTTATTTTGAAGTTATGGGAATAGTAAAGGACATGGGATACGTGAATGTTGAGGAGTTATGGTACAAGATTGGAGGCAAAGAGTTTCATGTTGGGCTGAAGCAATTGGTCGACGATAAAGGTTGTTTAGAGATGGCAAGGATTGCACACTCTCAGGGGAAGGTTCAGATGTTTGTGGTGCATGCCCTTGATGTGCCAGAGGTTGTTTTGGACCTCACTGGCCCAGAGAAAACAAATAATGTAGATGTTGATGCTGATGTGCCAGATGGTAAAGGTCTCGAGGATATAGGTGATGAGCCACATGGTGAAGATGATGAGGAGAAGGGTGATGAAGGCAGGGGTGATGAAACATATGTTAAGACAGTTTCAGATGATATTATAGTAGAAGATGATGATGATAGTGCAATGGAAATTCATTTCCATGATTCAGATGATGAAGGGGTGGATCAAGAGGATGTGATCACTGTTAAGGCACATGGTGAAGCCACTAATGAGGTGATGGAACATGTGAATGTGATGCCTGAAAATATGGAAGTGATGGATCAAGAGGATGCAATAGGTAAAGGTGGAGGAAGTACTGCCACTGATGAGCCAACTACACAGGTTGGTGTAGAAAAGAAATGGCAGAGGAGAAAAATTCCTAGAACTGTTAACCCAAGGACCTATATGAAGGGTACTAATTCTGGAAGGGGTGAGGGGTCAAGTTGTAAGAAAAACACAGGGAAAGGCAAAGAAGTGCTATCTGACATTGATGAAGATTCTGAGGAGCTATATAGTGATAGCTCAGAAGAGAGTGAAGGTGAAAGGTGCCCAAATTTTAAGATGCCAACAAACATGGAAGGTTATTGTTGGGTCAAGGGCACTGTATTCTTAACCAAGGAGCAGTTCAAAGAGGCCATTATTGCATATGCTATTACAAATGGTAAGGATTTGAGGTTTGAAAAAAATGATAAAAAGAGAGTGAGGGTAAGGTGTATTGAAGGTTGTGAGTTTTATGCCTACTGTGGCAAGCTGGCAAATGAGGAAACATGGCAGTTAAGGACCATTATTGACAGTCACACGTGTGGCAGACAGCATAGGATAAAGTTTTTGACTTCAAGATGGCTTTCTAAGAAGTTGGTCAGTGGGGTGAAGGAGAACCCAAAGCTTAAACTTTCAGATATATGTAACAGGGCCCGAGAGAATTGGCATGCTAAAGTAAGCAAGACAACGGCTTACAGGGCTAGGAAGGCTGCATTTGGGATTGTAGATGGTGATTTCACTAAGCAATACAAAGATTTATGGGACTACTGCACTGCTTTAGAAAACTCCAACCCTGATTCCACTGTGAAGTTGAATGTACAACACATTGCAACAGGAAGCACAGTGTCTGAGAATACAGTTGCAACCTCTTTTCATAGGATGTATGTGTGTCTGAAAGGGAGCAAGGACAACTTCAAGCATTGTAGGAAGATCATTGGGTTAGATGGATGCTTTCTTAAAGGGCCTTATGGTGGGCAACTTTTGAGTGCAGTTGGTAGAGACCCAAACGATCAAATGTTGCCAATTGCAGTTGGGGTGGTGGAGTGTGAAAACACAGATTCTTGGAGGTGGTTTTTGGAGCTACTTGTTGGTGATTTAGGTGGCTCTCAGGTCTGCAGTGAGATGACATTTATATCTAATCAATAGAAGGTATGTCATATGGTGATGATTTGAATTGTAATGCATGAATTATTACAGTTGGTGCATAATGATCACAATTGTGTAATAAGAGTCTATGTGAACTGTGCAATAACTGCATAACTGCATAATGATCAGTCTATGTTAACTGCATGCCTGCATACCCTGAAATATGCAATGTACCATAACCATCACTGTTGTATGTTAGCCTGCACAAAGAACTAAAAACCTGCAACATACCATAACTATGCCTGACCTGATTTTGGTCTCAAATTGGTCCCCAATTTTTTGTAGATGGTGATTAAGTGATTTCACTGTGGTCCCACATGTTTCAATACTTCATTAATTTATTTTCAAATTGGTCCCCCATGTTTCAGTACTTTAATTTACTGGTTTCAATACTTCAAAGTAGTCTATTTTATCTCAAATTTTGGATCTTGTAGGGTCTGCTACATGCCTTAGAAGAACTCATACCTGGTGTTGATCAGAGGTTCTGTGTTAGGCATCTATACAATAACTTCAGAAAAAGGCATCCTGAAAAACAACTTAAAGACTTACTGTGGAAGGCAGCGAAGTCAACTTACACTAAGGCATGGGAGAAAACAATGCTAGAGATAAAGGAAGTCAATGAAAATGCCTACAGGGACTTGATCAAATTACCTCCCAGACATTGAAGCAAGTCACGATTTTCATTTACACCAAAGAGTGATGTATTAGTGAACAACATGTCTGAAACTTTTAACTCAGTTATAATTGAAGCTAGGGGGAAGCCCATCATCACTATGCTGGAGATGATTAAGACTTATATGATGGAACGATGGGCCAAGAACCGGACAAAATTGCTCAATTCACTGATGATGTCCTTCCAAGGATAAAACAAAGGGTTGAGAAAACTAAATCTAACATAAACATGTTCCAAGTCAGGTTAGAAAAGGCCACTCACATGTAATAGTCTTCTTTATATTTTCTAAATTGTATCCCATATTAATTTCATTCTTAATGACCTGTGTAGGTGGTCAGGGGACAGTGTATATGAGGTCAATCATATTCACCATACTGAGAAATTCATTGTGGATTTGAAGGCTCGGGAATGCAATTGCAGGAGGTGGATGCTAACAGGGATACCATGTAACCATGCAGTTGCATGTATGGTACAGGTTAATGAAACCCCAAAGACCTACATCCCAGCAATATATAGAAAACAGGCCTATGCAAACTGTTACAGTCCGGTGATCTTACCCACCATTGGGAAGAACATGTAGGAGAAGGTTGAGGCAAACAATGTACAACCTCCACCATTCAAGAAGCAAGCTGGCAGGCCTAAAAGATCAAGGAACAAGGACCAAGCTGAAAAAGATGACATCCGGATGTCCAGGAAGGGTTTGAGGACAAAGTGCAGTGTTTATGGAACTACAGGCCACAACAAGGCTATATGCCCTTCCAAACCACCACCAGAAGAGCCCCAAACCCAACAATCTACAACCACCCAAGCTACAGCCCCGACTGAGAATGCTGCCACAACCACAACTAAAAGAAAACATGCCACTTCTACTTCTACAAACCCAGTCCAGCAAAGGCAAAAATTAAGACCAAGGAGGAAAGACATTTGAAGCATCATCCCTTTCTTTTTTGTTATATCATTTACTGATGGACCAATATTGTAAATTTTGTTCTGTTCTCTTTTGATCATGTTTAATATGGTAAACAAGTTGTCATTTTCAATGGTAATTTCTGTTTTGTTATCTTTTGATGATGTTTAAACATGGTAAACAAATTATTATTATTTTAATTTGCATTGGTGGTCTATATATTATTTTATCTCGAATTAACAACTCAAATTGAAATGCTCAAATTAACAATTCAAAGATCAAATCTCAAATAAACAACTTAAATTGAAATGCTCAAGTTTACAACTCAAGTTTACAACTCAAAATAAACACTGAAATAACAACTCAAGTTTACAACTCAAAATAACATCTTACAATAAACACTGAAAGTAAAAACTAAATTTAACAAGAAGACTCCATAACCTAAATTAAACCAAACAACACTATCTTACTGTGACCAATATAGAACTATCACAAACACATTACATAAGACCAACAACACACAAAAAAAAATACATCCTCTTATTCCATTTTATTGATTCCTTGAGAGATTTCTGCAATGCAATTATTTTTTTTCCTTTGTCTGATAATCAATAGATCTTTCTCAGCTTCAGCCACGTCTGTGACCCATTGGAAAAAATTGCAACTCCCATCACCAGCTACACCCTACAAAAAGACCATTGACACAGTATTACACACTGAATCAAATAAACCTTTTTCCAAATTAAAAAACCAAGGTAATAATCAACAAATAAACTTACGCGATACGTTCTACACCCCCAGAATTGTCTTCCATAGTTGATCGTCGTTCTTGAGGTTCGAAGCACTGCTTTATGGTGCCCGACACATTCACAATATGGAGCACCCATTGAGTTGCCTCCATTGCTAAACACAGAACCACCTGAGTTGGCCATGACGGAGGATTGTAATTTGGAGCTCACGTTCTTAAAGTTTATGAACACTTTCAACACTAACATACTAACCCTAGAGCTTCCATGGATCTTTAATGGCGGATGGGTTTAATCGTCCTTAACTCTAGGCAACAACGTCTCCAAGCCACGTCAGAAATGGCACAAACGTCGTTAGTGAAAACATGACAGAAGGACCAAACTAAAACCTTTTTAAAAAGTTGAGGGACTAACTTGAATTAAAATAAACATAGGGGGACCAATCAGAAAATAAGTTGAAACATAAGGGACCAGAAGGTGTATTTAGCCTAGAATTTTTTAAGGGAATTTTAGTATAACTAAAAATGAGAAAGTTAATATTCTACCAAAAATTACCTCGATTGAATTTTCCTATCCACCATCTGTACCCCTACCATCGTGCCACTACCATTACCTTATTCATAACCACCATCACTCTCACCATTCTCGTCACCCCCAACATTGTCACTGTCACCACCACCACCACCTTTTATCTCCACTACTAGTATTGTCACCATTACTTCTGCCAAAGTCATCATCATTGTTGCTAATATCCCTACCACCGCACTGCCATTATGGTTGTCACCCACACCACCACTATCACCACACCTTCGTTGCTGCCACCACCCTAGCCACTGGCACCCCTTGTCATTGTCGCCGCCATCACCATCGTCGTTACCACCACCGCCGCTGCCGCCATCATCCTCATCGTTTTACAATCACCACCCGCATTGTTGCCACCCTTTTATAGTCGCCATCATCACCAACACTACCACCTCTACCACCAGTACCCCTTTTGTCGCCACCATTGCCATTACCATTGTTAACCACTGCCATCACCATTTTCGCCACCATCGCCTCCACCATTCCCACCACATTTGTCACCACCAAGTTCATCACTCGCACCACCACCATTGCCTTCAATACCCCTTTGTCGCCCACCACCACCACCACAATTGCCACCCACACAACCCCTATTGTTGTCGTCATCGCTACGCTAATTACCAAGTACAACCACTACCACCATCCACTACCTTTGCCACTACTATTTCCTTGTTGCCACCACTATCATCACCATTGTTACTACCATTATTATTATTACCACCACTATCATTGTTGTCATTATCACCATTTCCATTAGTGTCACAATCCCGCCAATACCTCCGCTTATCATCCCCAGACCGATGGGCAATCGAAGAGAACAATTCAAAGTTTATAAGATTTATTGAGGGTGTATGTACTGGAACATGGTAGTAATTGGGAGCAGTTTATCCCTTTGATTGAATTCACTTATAACAACAACTCTCATAATAGCATTGGTATGACTCCTAATGAAGCCTTATATGGCACAAAATGTCAAACTTCATTGTGTTGGTTAGAAATTGGTGAAAACCTGGCCTTGGGGCCCAAGATTATTCAAGAGAGATCAATGAAGCGCTTGAGGAGTAAGGAAATGCCTTTGTTGAAGGTAGCATGAGAGTAGGGTAATTGTATCACCCTAACTTGGAAGCGTGAAGATGTTATGAGGCAACAATATCCCGAGTTGTTTTACCAAGGTATGTAAAGCTTTAAACTTCGAGGACAAAATTTTATAAGGTGGGGTGTAGTGTAACATCCTAAAAATTAATTTAATGTCAAAAAGGGTATTAAATAAATTATAGGATAAGGTTAATTAATTTAGAACGAAGTAAAGTAAAATAGAAAGCCAAATTAGCTAATAAAATATGAATCAAGGGTTACCTGGGTTGGTTTAGGAGTCGACCAATACAAGGCAACTCAATTAACCCAAATTAATTAAAAAATTCAAAATTTCTATTTTTTTCTCCTTCTCTCCGTATCCATCTCTTTTCTTTCTTT
Source organism: Clitoria ternatea (assembly GCA_037962975.1). Classification (NCBI taxonomy): domain Eukaryota; kingdom Viridiplantae; phylum Streptophyta; class Magnoliopsida; order Fabales; family Fabaceae; genus Clitoria; species Clitoria ternatea. The sequence continues at coordinate 198,285,643 of CM075671.1, read as the reverse complement.
CATTTTCCATTTCACCATCTCCTTCACTCATCTCTTTTTCTACTACTCCATCATCATCTCATGCCACCTTCACCCCTTCTCTTTCTATCTTCATATCCCTACACCATGGCACTACCTCTTCCTGTCCATTTTTCTCTCCATTGCTCCAATTGAAGGCAAAGTCCTCTCCTACACCTCTTTGTAAAACCGTAAGTAACCCATTATCACCTCACATCCTAATTACGTTTCCACCTTCAAGGGAGTAAAAAGACACAAATTCTTCTTCTTCTCTTCCTCCCAATGTCAATTAAGGTAATGCCAACCTAACCTTAACCACCATTGAAGAGGATTTTTAAAGCTTTGAAACCAACTAGCTTCTAATTTTGTATCGTAGGTGACGTTCAGAGTTGTGGGCATTGTCGAAAGCTCGGATCCACTTTGAAGCCTCTGTTTGACTTTGCGCTCAGTAAGTTGAACCTCTAAATCCTAACCCTGTTTGTAAATTAGATCAATTCTAAGCTTAATTAGATTAGTTTTGTAACATCCTTAATGTTTTAATATTAGAAAATAAATGGAAAATAAATGGAAAATAAATAAAAATATTATTTGGGTTGAAATTATAGTAATATATATAAAAAAATTAAGTGGAAAATAGAATGTTAAGGAAAATGACATCAGGACCCTGACGCGCAGCGTGGCTGGGACGCGTAGCGTCAGGTATGAATTAATGAGCTAACGCGTAGCGCCAGTGGGATGCGTAGCGTCAGCGTCGCGATCAGTTTTAAATGAAGGCATGCAGAACAGAACCCGCAAGCCCTTCTTCCATTTTCCTCTTTTTCTCTCATGCGATTTTGCTTGGAACCAAGGTAAGGCATTTGGGATCTCTAATCTCTAGTTTCTTCCTCTCCCTCTCATGAATCCAAATATGCATGTGAGGGTTGGGGTTTTGATTCTGAGTTTTAGTTAGTTGGAAGGCTTGGGTAATGAGTTTGAGAGTGTGAGACAGGAAGTGTACTAATTGGTTTGGTGTTTCGGTAACCGTAGGTGCCAGAACGAGCGTTGGTCAAGCGAGTGATGAAACGGGCGTCAGATTCAAAAGTAGAGCAGCAAATCAAGTGACTGGAGGACGCAACCGACACCTCGAGCAAATTATGGAAGCTTGGAATCGAGGTAATCAGGTGTTCGGGTCATAATTAATTAGAATTGATACGTGAATGGATTATGGGAAGTTTAGAAATTGATTAAGAGGTGTTATAAATAACGTAGATTGACTAAATATAATAGTTATAAATATGTGAGTTTGTGAAGTGATATTGGATGGCTGAATGTGGAAGAAATATGTTGATTGAGTTAATTATGTAATTGAAGAACTATTTTGATCGATGTGAATAATTATTTGAATGATGAAAGTAATATATATGTGTGTGATATTTCCACCTTGAGATGTATATGCATATTCGAGTATGACTAAGATTGTGGAGTTATGGATTATTGGCGAATTAATATATATGCATACATGTGATGACGGTTGGTGGGCTTGACAAGTTGGTCGCCCTGTATTGTGAGCACATGCCAGTTTCTGGTAGTTTCATATGTTGTTTGTTGCTAATATGCCATGTTTATGAGATATGATATGTGATTATGTGGTATGGGATGACCAACGGTATGTATACCCCTCGTTTTCTGGCTCCCATGGCCTTTATGCCCAGTTGAGCTACCCAGTGGTCAAGTCGGACCCAGTGGTTGAGGTGGAGAGCCAAGTCGGGCTCGGTGAACTAAGTCGGGCTCATGGGATGTCAAGTCAGAGTCCCAGCTGAAGGCCAGTCCTTTAGTATCCAGATACTAGGTGTCGAATTGTATGAGAGTCAGTTGTGATATGTGTGGATCTTATATTGATTAGTGATTGGAAATAAATTATGAATTAAGAATGTAATGTGGATTAATGAATGTATGGTTTGAGTGAGCTATAGAAATTATGATGTGTTTGTGACATTGAATGAGTTAAAGATTAGTATGTATATGTGTATTTATATTGACACGGACAAGTGCAGGAAATTGAGAGAAATTATGTAATAACAAAGAGTTGTAGGTATTGTTAGGTTTATTATTCCGTTCTATATTAATTATGATAATCCAAACACTCACCCTTGTTGTTGTTTCATTTTAGTGACCAATGACAAGGATGATGCTAATGTCACGGAGGTGCGCCAAGTAGAAGATTGATGCCAAGGATGAATGGATGAATGTAATATATGTAATGTGAAATTATGCGTGTAATAGATAACCAATTATGTGTGATGAACTTGTTATGATTATGCGTGATGTGATGTGATAAATTGTTGTTGATGATGATGAATTATGGCACGGAGCCAATGATATGTGAATGTTGAATGCTATGGGTAGGTGTTGTATTGATGCATGATTGATGTGTGTGCTATGTGATTGATGTTGGTTGATGGATTGGATTAATTTAGCAAATCATGCATATAGTTGATTTTATGAATATAAGGAACTAGATAGGTGAATTGGGAATCCGACGGGTTTTGGGAACCCCCGGAATGCATCGACAGGTTCCTTAGGATATTTAGAAGTTGTGTGTATTGGCATTAGGCCATTTGGAACCCATAAAGGGTGTTTGGTGCAAGGGTTTTGTACCAAGATGGTTTAAATTGCATTTCGCGCATAACTTGCGTATATGTTGGAATTTTGGCAAACGGACCACGCTAATAGTTCCGAAATGGGGAAAACATGTGGGTCATGAAGTTTCGTGGCAATCGGATCTAAAACGGGCTAATTGGGTAGGCTAGAAGTTGGCCGTTTGGCCTAAAATGTGTATCAGCACCTGTTGCTATTACTGTCATGCCCACGCTATGCGTGAGGGTGACGCGTAGCGTGAGGTATGCAGGGCAGGGCTGACGCTACACGTGGGACTGGCGCGCAACGTCAGACCCCTGTTTCAAATTTTGAGTTCCTTTGAAATTAATTGGGTCTTAAAGTTTTGTGATGGTATATAATTATTATTTTGAATCTGTTTAGTGAAAATAAATATTATTTGAATTAAGGTATAATTAAATTAATTAATCAAGAAAAATTTATTATGAAATTAATTAAACAGGTAGAAATATATATAAATTGATGCAGGACGTTACAGGTGGTATCAGAGCGATTCTTTCCAAAGCTTGGGAAATGGGTAGAGTTGGTAGATTATTTGAGTCCTATACCAGACTATTTTTACATTTTATTACAATTGTTTGTGTGCTGTTTAAATTGTAACAGGTTAGCTTGGCATTATTCTTTTGGCACTCTGGTCAGCATCTTATTATATGTATATGTGTGAGGTAAATATTTTACTCCCTGGTCAATTATTGGTTATTAATGGTGATGTGTTTGGATATTGTAGAATTGAGTTATGGCCAAAGGAATTAGTTCGGGTGGTGGTGACAATTTCTTTGTAAGGTTCTCATAAATGATGAGTAGGGCTGAATCTGGCTCGACTCTTGATAAATTCCTGAAGAGGAATTCACCTACCTATAAAAGAGGACATGACTATGATGGTGCGCATATGTGGTTGCGTGAGATCGAGCAGGCTTTTGAATACTATGAATGCTCTGAAGAACAAAAGGTGCAGTTTTCTACTTATCAATTGAAAGATGAAGCCCGTGTATGGTGGTCAAGGACTAAAATTCAAATGAATGCTGCAAGTGAACCCTTGGTATGGAGGAATTTTCAGCGGAGGTTTCTTGCTAAATATTTTCTTGATAATTATAAAATCCGCAAGGAGATGGAATTCTTGAAACTTGAACAAGGCAGAATGTCAGTAGTTGAATACATAACGAAGTTTGATGAGTTGTGTGATTTTTACCATCCTTTCTCTCTTAAAGGAACTAAAGGCAGTAAATGTGGAAAATATGAAGTTGGACTTAGGATTGAACTTCGAAGTACAATTGTCCCCTTTAAAATTCATGATTATCCTACTCTGGTAAACAAAGCCAGACTTGCTAAAGAGGTACAGTTATAGAGAGTATCCCAGTCAAGGGACAAGAAACTATTGAAGGCTAAAGGATTCAGTTTTAAGAAAATGGGTCAGTTTTTCCGTGGTGGCAAGTCTTCTGCTTCATCATCTTCTTCCTCTAGGCATGGATCTACTTGCCATTCTGGTAACCGTGCATGTTATAATTGTGGTCAGGAGGGACATCTTTACAGACATTGTCTTGTTAATCAAACTATTTGCTTTCAATGTAGGCAACCTGGGCACCTTAGGCCTGATTTCCCGCAGAGGCAGCAACAGGGTGGGCATGGTAATCGGGCTAATACTTCTATGGTTCGTGGTAGTAACCTTCAGCGTAGAGGCCGAAGCGGTGGTGGCCATGGAGGCCAACACCTTAGGTGATCTGATGCTTAGTCTAGTGGTGCTCAGAATGTTATGGCTGGACGTGTGTTTGCTTTTGATGCCTCTGAAGTTGCAAGAAATAATAATCTGGTACAGGGTAAGTGTCTTATTCATGGTTGTCTTGTAAATGTTATTTATGACTCTGGTGCAACATATTCTTTTATTTTTGAAAGTTGTGTTAGACGGCTTGGCTTACCAGTGGTGTTAATAGAGAATGCCCTTAGTGTCTCCACTCCTACTGGTTCTACATTCCTTGCAACCACCATGTGTGGAGAATTGCCAATGCAAATTGAAGATCGTTCCTTTCTGGTAAATTTAATATGTATGCCATTGAAGAACTTGGATGTTATTTTGGGTCTTGATTGGTTAGCTGCTAACCATATTATGGTGGACTGTTACCGCAAGACCATAATCTTCTCCCAAGAACTCGATACTAAGAATGTAGTGAGTGATGTCTCCATAGCTTATGCTATTTTGTTTGTTGCTGAAGGACGATATAATCTTAAACCTAGTAATATTTTGGTGGTGTGTGATTTCCCTGATGTGTTCCCAGAAGATATTTCAGAATTTTCCCTTAATAGGGAGATTGATTTTACTATTGATCTGATTCCTGGGGCAGAACCTGTGTCTCGTACACCCTATCAAATGTCTTCTGTGGACTTGGCTAAAGTAAAGAAGCAAGTAAATGAGTTGTTAGACAAGGGGTTTATCCGACCAAGTGCTTCACCTTGGGGCACTCCGGTGTTGTTGGTGAAAAAGAAAGATGGCAGTATGAGAATGTGTATTGATTACCGGTAGTTGAATAAATTGATGGTTAAGAATAAATATCCTTTACCATGAATTGATGATTTGTTGGATCAGTTGAGAGGCGCTGTGGTATTTTCCAAGATTGACTTGAGGTCTGGATACCATTAGATAAGGGTAAAGTCAGAAGATATTCCAAAGACGATATTCCGAACTCGGCATAAACATTTTGAGTATGTTGTGATGCCTTTTGGAGTGACCAATGCTCCAACTATCTTTATGGATTACATGAATTAGATTTTCTAACCTTACTTGGATCAGTTTGTTGTGGTGTTTATTGATGACGTTCTGGTATATTTGAAGTCTATTGAGGAGCATGCACAACACCTTCAAATTGTTTTGCAGGTGCTACGTGAGAAGAAATTGTATGCTAAGTTATTGAAGTAAAATTTCTGGGAAGCTAGTGTGTAATTCTTGGGGCACGTGATCTCTTGTGATGGTGTGTCTATGGATCCATCCAAGATTGAGGCGGTTATGGCTTGGGAAAGGTCTAAATCAGTAACCGAAATCAGGAGTTTTCTTGGATTGACTGGTTATTATCACCGCTTTATTGAAGGATTTTCTCACATTGCGCTACCTTGACTCGATTAACAAGAAAGGAGAATCTGTTTGTGTGGACGAAAAAATATGAATTAAGTTTTTAGACCTTGAAGCAATGCTTAACTTCGACGCCGGTACTTGCACTACCTGATGTGACGAAAGAATTTATGGTATATTGTGATGCTTCTAAGTTTGGTTTGGGATGTGTACTGATGCAAGATGATCGGGTGATTGTTTATGCTTCTAGGAAATTGAGGCCGCACGAGTAGAATTACCCCACTCATGATCTGGAACTTACTACTGTGGTATTTGCATTGAAGATCTGGTGACATTTCTTGTATGGATCTCGTTTTGTAGTATTCAGTGACCACAAGAGTTTGAAGTATCTATTTGATCAGAAGGAATTAAATATGAGACAAAGGAGATGAGTGGAATATCTGAAGGATTATGATTTTGATTTAAGATACAACCCTGGTAAAGCGAATGTTATGGCTGATGCCTTAAGCAAAAAAGTATTACATGCAGCTTTGTTGATGGGCAAAGAACAAGAATTATTAGAAGACTTTTGTGATATGAATATTGGGGTTGTTGTTCAGGCCCCAAATCAGATGGTAGTTGGGATGTTGAAGATCTCCAATGAATTTTTAGAATCCTTAGCTGTGGCTCAGGAGGATAATGAAGAGTTGTTGGAGTTACTTGATACTCAAGCAAGAGGAAAAGATATGGGATTAACCCAAGGCAATGATAGAATTTGGCGGTTCCAAAACCGTGTTGTTGTACCCGCAGAAGGTGATTTCAAGCAAGTTGTATTAGCTGAAGCGCATAAAAGTTCTTTAAGTATTCATCCTGGTATCACTAAGATGTACCATGATTTGAAGAAAGAATTCTGGTGGTCGGGAATGAAGAGAGCAATAATCGAATATGTGAGATCTTGTGTGATATGTCAAAAGTGTAAGGTTGAACACCAGAGACCTCCTAGTTTACTTCAATCTCTGGAGATTCCAATATAGAAATAGGAAAGTATTACTATGAATTTTGTATCTAGGTTACCTCGTACCCATTCTGGATGTAATGCAATCTGAGTAATTGTGGATAGGTTGACTAAAAGTGCTTATTTTCTGGCCATGAACATGAAATGGTCATTGGACCGGTTGGCTAGATTGTATATAACTGAAATTGTAAGGTTACATGGTGTGCCATCGAGTATTATTTTAGACCGTGATCCCCGATTCACTTCTAGATTTTGGGGAAGTCTATAGCAGGAGTTAGATACTGAATTGAGATTGAGTTCAGCTTATCATCCTCAGACCGATGGCCAGTTTGAGCGGACTATACAGACATTAGAAGACATGCTCAGAGCTTGTGTACTAGAGCAAGGTGGCTCATGGGAGAGGTATCTACCATTGGTGGAATTTGCTTATAACAATAGCTATCATAGCAGCATTGGGATGGCTCCTTATGAAGCTTTGTATGGTAGGCAGTGCCGTACACCTTTATGTTGGAATGAAAATGGAGATGCGGTTCATTTCGGACCTGAATTAATCCAGGAAATAAATGATCAGGTAGCATTGATTTGTGAGAAGATGAAGATTGCTCAGGATCGTCAGAAGAGTTACTATGACAATCGTCATAGGCCATTTGAGTTTTAGGTGGGAGATTGGGTATTTCTAAGGGTTTCACCTACCAAAGGTGTGGGTCAGATACTAAATAGTCATAAGCTTAATCTGAGATACATTGGACCATACCAGATTTTGGAGCGGATTGGTGATGTCGTTTACCGTTGGATCTTCCCCAATCATTAACTAATATCCACAATGTATTTCATGTGACACAACTTCGGGTGTACATTCCTTGTGATTTGATAATTGTACCTGAAGATTCTATCAAGCTGAAAGAGGATTTGACTATGGAGGTGACGCCTATTTGTATTGAAGAATATCAGACCAAGCGATTGAGGAGCAAGGATGTAACATCCCAATTCCGAAGTTAGACACCGAATGAAAATTAAATGGTAAGAATTTGAATGCAAAGTAAAGAATTAATAGTTAAATCATAATCAATATAGCTTGAGAGTTAATGACAAGCTAATTGGACTTAGTTGATGGGATGTGGCTATTTGTGATTGGCGGAAGGTGTGAGTGGACTGCGACTTACGCTCTCCCATCCCACTCCTTCTCTTCGCATGCGTATATATGTGCTTACCCTGTATTACCGTGTGTGCAAAAACTTCTTCCACTACTTCATTCTCTCTTTTCTTCTTCGTCTCTATCTTCTTTTCCTTTCCCCTATTTTTGTTCTTCATGACGACAGTGCGGGAAGAAGGTCAGAGCCCTCCAGCTGGTGAAGGACGATCGTTGAGGCAGAGGAAGAACAACGCTCCATTCCCGAACCGAGTGCAGAGTGTGACGGGGTGAAGGAAGGTTGAACGGATCGGAAGAAGGGCGTCAGATCCAACGTCGAGAGCAGAAAAGCTTCTTGAAGTTCCTTCCGTAGGTAGGGGGCGCTTGCATGTCAAATGCATGGTCCACGAACAGTACCGGATGAATGTGCTGCTTTGAGTGTGTGCATGTGTTTATGACGACTGGATCTTATGCATGATTGATGGTTCTGGATTCTGTGTGTTTTACAGTGGTTATATAGTAGTTGCATGCAATCAAGAGGGTGGTAATGTGGACTGTTAGCCTTTGATAATGACGAATGAAATGCATGGTTCCATCTTTGTTAACACTGTGAAAATATGAATGTGTGCTCGTTAGTTGATTTGTCAAATGCTATTACTTTGATTGCCCGATTGTTGTACATATTGGGGTAACTGATAAAACAAATATAAAGGTTGTGTTGAATCTGTTCTACTTATGGTCACGAAGGAGGTATCGGTTGTGTGATGGTGCTTGCTGGTAAATGCATTAGCTGCATGTGTAAGAGTGGGGTGACCCGTGGAAGGTCATGAGCTCGAGGGAATGACTTCCAGCTACAGACCTTGGCTAGATCCCGAGAGAGCTCGTGGTAGCCGTAAGAGCTAGAGAGGAGTCTCGAGACGCCCATGGGAGGCCGGTATCACACGGGAAGAGTTGAGGGACGAGGGGCCAATAGGAGGGAAACTATAACTGAAAGTCATCACTCGAGTCAGATCCGCAGGCATGCATGTAGAAATGAGGTTGATTAGAACAGTACGTATAGCATGTGTTGAGTATTATGAATGGTTTCTGAGTGTGTGGATACTTGTGTGTGTTGTATGTATGCCACAGATATTATTCTGCTTGCCTAACCTTAGTTAACTTGAAAACGATTAAATGAAAGTGAGTGTGCGTACTGACACTGATACCGAATCCTTGATTGTCATTTTACCTGTGAAAGCTCACCCCTACAGTGGCTACATTTTCAGTGAACATCTCTCGGAATGAAGGATGAAGGAGGAGCTGAGTGCAGAACAAAACAGCCGAGTGCTTTTGAATATATGTGTATATGTATATACTGTGTGTAAGGTCCTGTTAAGCCTTGGCCGGCTCATGTTTTGGTTTTAGTCCTTACGTTAGAACCTGAACACCTTCGGGTAACAGAAGTCATGATGAAACTCTTGTAATTATTTGAATACTTTCCTTTATATATATATATATATGTTGTGTGTTCTTCTATACTGTAAGTGATGTCCGAACGGTAAGTATGGATGCATGAGTATGCCTTACGAGCGTAGGAGGTTAGTGTGTTATGGGTAGTTATGAAGCTGAGTGGTTCCGAGTGAAAGATTGTATGTAAGCCGAGTGAGGAAGAGCTTGTACTCCCGAGTAAAAAGATCCTAGGTGATCCCCCGTCTGAAGGAGGAGTTAATGGAGTGGTTTGGAATGGAATGTACTCTAAGCGTAGGATAATTATAATCCGAGCGATTAAATTGTAGTGTGCCGAGTGAGTTAGCTGCTACTCCCCGAATGAATATAGGTCTGAGGATTTCCGAGTATATGTAAGTATGAAATTCGAGTGAGATTCATTCACATGAGTTTCCCGAGAGAGAAACACTTAGACGAATTCTTAGGGAGGTTTCCTCCAATGACATTCTGGTGAGTAACTTAGTGGAAAGATTCTCGAGCGCATAGGCTTAACTGATTCCGAGTGAAAACGTGTATAAGCTCCGAGCGGGAAATATTCCGAGTGAGAGTCTATAGAATCCGAGTGGAAAGTCCCTTACTTACCGTGCGAATCTAGTATATACCTTGGTAGATAAATATAAGAGACTATGTTATAGAAGGTAGGCGTGGGAGTCGTTTTCGAGTGTTGGAACCCTTCATACCGAGTTGCCTTAGGAGTGAATCCGAGTGGACTTAGTCGTTTACCGAGAGTATGGATGTTTCGATGCTGAGTGAGGGTTTAGCCGAGTGAGACTCCCCGCTTCAGCGAATGGAGGACTCGCTCCAGCGAATGTGGGTCACTGGAAGGTGTTGTCGTGGTATCGTCCAAGCGATTGGGTGCTCGCCCGAGCGAGTTGGGCGTCTCGCCCAGGCGGATTCGCGTTTCGCTTGAGCGAGTGAACACTGTGTGGTGGTTCGCTCAGGTGCCGTCGGTGCTTCCGTGTGAATGGTTTTTAATTCCCTTGCCTTCCTTTCCCTTTCTTCTTGGCCATGGGACCGGCTCTCATATCTTTATATATGGGAGTGTTATATTAAGGATCCAGGTTATTCCCCAATTAATTCACGAAAATTTTTCCCCTAAAATCAGGATGTTACAAAGGAAGTGTCCTTGGTAAAAGTGAAGTGGCAGAACTTGAACAGAGTAACTTATACTTGGGAGTTAGAGTCTGATATAAGGCCATTGTATCCAAATCTTTTCCAATAAGGTACGTTGATTCCAGGGACGAAATCTTTTTTTAGGGGGAGTGGATGTAACATCCTTGATGTTTTAATATTAGAAAATAAATGGAAAATAAATAAAAATATTATTTGGGTTGAAATTATAATAATATATACAAGAAATTAAGTGGAAAATGGAATTTTAAGGAAAATGGCGTCAGGACCCTGACGCGTAGCATGGCTGGGACGCGTAGCGTCATGTATGAATTAATGAGCTGACGCGTAGCGCCAGTGTGACGTGTAGCATCAGCGTCGCGATCAGTTTTAAATGAAGGCATACAGAACAGAACCCGCAAGCCCTTCTTCCATTTTCCTGTCCTTCTCTCATGCGATTCTGCTTGGAAACTTCAAACATGCCTAATTTCTTAAGGTTTTGGGGGATTGGAACCAAGGTAAGGCATTTGGGATCTCTAATCTTTAGTTTCTTCCTCTCCCTCTCATGAATCCGAATATACATGCGAGGATTGGGGTTTTGATTATGAGTTTTAGTTAGTTGGAAGGCTTGGGTAATGAGTTTGGGAGTGTGAGGAAGGAAGTGTACTAATTGGTTAAGTGTTTCGGTAACCGTAGGTGCCGGAACGAGCGTTGGTCAAGCGAGCGGCGAAATGGGCGTCGGATTCGAAAGTGGAGCAGTGAATCACGTGACCGGAGGACGCAACCGACACCTCGAGCAAATTGTGGAAGCTTGGAATCGAGGTAATAGGTTGTTCGGGTCATAATTAATTAGAATTGATACGTGAATGGATTATGGGAAGTTTAGAAATTGATTAAGAGGTATTATAAATAACGTAGATTGACTAAATATGTGAGTTTGTGAAGTGATATTGGATGGCTGAATGTGGAAGAAATATGTTGATTGAGTTAATTATGCAGTTGAATAACTATTTTGATCAATGTGAATAATGATTTAAATGATGAAAGTAATATATGTGTGTGATATTTCCACCTTGAGATGTATATGCATGTTCGAGTATGACTAAGATTGTGGAGTTATGGATTATTGGCGAATTAATATATATGTATACATGTGATGATGTTTGGTGAGCTTGACAAGTCGGTCGCCCTGTATTGTGAGCACATGCCAGTTTCTGGTAGTTGCATATGTTGTTTGTTGTTAATATGCCATGTTTATGAGATATGATATATGATTATGTGGTATGGGATGGCCAACGGTATGTATACCCCTCGTTTCTTGGCTCCTGTGGCGTTTATGCCTAGTTGAGCTACCCAGTGGTCAAGTCGGACCTAGTGGTTGAGGTGGAGAGCCAAGTCGGGCTCGGTGAACCAAGTCGGGCTCACGGGATGTCAAGTCAGAGTCCCAGCTGAAGGCCAGTCCTTTAGTATCCCGATACTAGGTGTCGAATTGTATGAGAGTCAGTTGTGATATGTGTGGATCTTATATTGATTAGTGATTGGAAATAAATTATGAATTAAGAATGTAATGTGGATTAATGAATGTATGGTTTGAGTGAGCTATAGAAATTATGATGTGTTTGTGACATTGAATGAGTTAAAGATTAGTATGTATATGTGTATTTATGTTGACACGGACAAGTGCAGGAAATTGAGAGAAATTATGTAATAACAAAGAGTAGTAGGTATTGTTAGGTTTATTATTCTGTTCTATATTAATTATGATAATCCAAACACTCACCCTTGTTGTTATTTCATTTTAGTGACCAATGACAGGGATGATGCTAATGCCGCGGAGGTGCGCCAAGTGGAAGATTGATGCCAAGGATGAATGGATGAATGTAATATATGTAATGTGAAATTATGCGTGTAATAGATAACCAATTATGTGTGATGAACTTGTTATGATTATGCGTGATGTGATGTGATAAATTGTTGTTGATGATGATGAATTATGGCACGGAGCCAATGATGTGTGAATGTTGAATGCTATGGGCAGGTGTTGTATTGATGCATGATTGATGTGTGTGCTATGTTATTGATGTTGGTTGATGGATAGGATTAATTTAGCAAATCATGCATATAGTTGATTTTATGAATATAAGGAACTGGATAGGTGAATTGGGAATCCGACGGGTTTTGGGACCCCCGGAATGCATAAATAGGTTTCTTAGGATATTTAGAAGTTGTGTGTATTAGCATTAGGCCATTTGGAACCCATTTAGGGTGTTTGGTGCAAGGGTTTTGCACCAAGATGGTTTAAACTATATTTCACACATAACTTGCGCATATGTTGGAATTTTGGCAAACGGACAGCGCCAACAGTTCCGGAATGGGGAAAACATGTGGCCCGTGAAGGTTCGTGGCAATCAGATTTAAAACGGGCCAATTTGGTATGTTAGAAGTTGGCCGTTTGGCCTAAAATATGTATCAGCACCTGTTGCTGTTACTGTCATGCCCACGCTACGCGTGAGGCTGATGCGTAGCGTAAGGTGCGCAGGGCAGGGCTAACGCTACGCGTGGGGCTGACGCGTAGCGTCAGACCCCTGTTTCAGATTTTGAGTTCCTTTGAAATTAATTGGGTCTGAAAGTTTTGTGATGGTATATAATTATTATTTTGAACCTGTTTAGTGAAAATAAATATTATTTTGAATTAAGGTATAATTAAATTAATTAATCGAGAAAAGTTTATTGTGAAATTAATTAAACGGGTAGAAATAAATATAAATTGATGCAGGACGTTACAAGTTTATTGTTAGAACTGAAATTAGGTAATTTAGAGTTTGTAAATTGAAATATAGGGTTTATCAAAATTGAAACCAGAAGTGTTTCGATGTAGGTTTGAGGTCGGTTATGGGAACGAAACCCTTGACAACATCGGAGTACTTGTCATAAAGTACAAAGAGGAGTATTCATGCTTTGATTACATAGGTAATAGATAGGCAACCTTAAATTGTATGAAAATGTGTTTGAATGAAAGTGGTTGTATGTTATGCATGAAATGACAAATATGTGATTATTGAGGATTCTGTGATGGAGCATGATAATTGTAATTGTCGCTACCCAATTTTGTCCAGGCTCATTTAAAATTTTCAAAAAAATAAAAAATAAAAAATAAAATAAAAAATAACCATAAAAATAACAAAAAGTTTCAATAAGGATTTAATTTTTGAGAAAAAAGTGAACTTGTGGGCTTATCTAAATTTCAAATCATTGAACTGGGCTTTGATCTTTAAAATTTTAAAACTTTATGAAAACCATAAAATTTTAAATTTCTAACTAGAATCCAATCTTAGATAAATTTTAAAATAAAATAGAAAGGGAAAGTTTAAAATTTGAATCAGATTATTAGGAGATTGGATAAAGATGATGAGAGAATTTTAAGAGATAATTTTTTTTATTAAGATAGAGTTTTTAAATAGGATGACATAGAACTTGTCACCCCCGACTTTCCGGACCCGAATCCCGATGTAATCAAGATAATTAATTAATAAAAATATGAGTAAATTTTTCACGTTTAAAATAATTTCAAAACACCTCAACGATTACATCAAGACTCGAACCACAGAAAACTGAAGAGTAAGATTTGATAGTTTATATCTGGATCATGAAATAAATCCCCCATGATTGTATACAAAATAACAGAGTTTACAGCGGAAGGAGAATATGTATAGAGGGCACATGCCTAGTCCCATATATGAAGATATGAGAAAAGGCTCGGTAAAGCATGTAGCATACAACACTAGCCATTTAGGCCATAACCAATCTTGCACGTAAATTATGAACATGCTTTGCCTAAAGTATATATACATATACATGTATGGTCACGCAACATACATCTCCAATATCCATATTCTACAATTGAAGACATTCTATTCAACCTTAAAAATCATGTATCATCAACACTTATACATTCCCAAAATGGACTACATAACCAACATCATTTTATTCATCAAATGAGTATGAATTCAAATACCTCAAATATCGATATATCATCCACTTATATTATCATTTATAATACATCCGCCATTATCAATGATTATCAACACTATAATGTACATTTCATCCATAATACAATAATTACAACCGCTGCCGGCCAAGGCATCCCATTACCACTATTTACCTTCACCAAAGCTTTACTTTAAAAATATCCTCATCCCATGATATTCCTGCATCAATGCTAAAAAAATGGACAACATGGGAGAGTGAGTTATACATTTTAAATGACGAATATGAATACAATTAAGATTATGTGCATATGCATATTAACATCACATATACTTTGCAAAAATCAACAATAATCATCATAATCTATTCATTTCAACAATATACGTATCATGTATTCATCCATCAATTCATAGCAAAGCAATCACATACACACATATTTCTCTTTGCCACAAGGGGCCAACATCATTGTCATCAACATAGACAAACTAGCCCTTCATCACATTAGGCCATCACATACTACATCATCATATTCAATATCTTTTCGTTGTATTCAAATTTTACATGTTGTCTTTTAGGTATTCATTTACCCATATCATCATCATCACATCTCAATCTCAATCATCATTACCTTTTGGCATATCTCTATGCTATATGCAAATACTCTTAGGCTAATGCATATGCACAATTGAATAATCAATAACAAATGCGGATCCGATTGTGGGAATAAACACCAATTTGTGGGTTCAAGCATGATCACATACCATGCCCCTACTGTAGTAGTAATATGTACACATATCTCATAATGCATGCATAATCACCAATTTTACTGGTACCAAACTGCATCGCCTATTTTGCAACACCGGTCATTTTCACCATGACCGCGGTAAACAACATAATCAACAATATAAGGTGTTGTGGGCCAACCATGATTCTCAACATGGCAGCTGTGATCCAAAGGACCACCGGGGACACCTGCTCCTTAAGAGCCACCCCCACAAGGGTCAACCACATGCAGCTCCCCGTAGCTCAGCATGGGCAGCTTCGTGACTTACACACCGAGTCATAGAGGAAATAACAAGAATGCTTATGCATTGAGCCGCCTTCCCACTGGGCCAACCGAGGGAATCCCCTAATATTCCAACACCAGCAACTATGATATGCCATGGATGCAAATGCCAATCAATGCATTCTTACACTATGCATCCTATCATGCCACTCATCAATCATCATCATCAACACCAATACCACCATATAATCGTTAGTGGATTTTATTATTGGTGGTTTTAGCCATTGTTTTCAAGTCTTAAGTGTGGCATTATATTTCAATATATTTTATATCATACATGCAATTCAATACTTGTAACATTCATAACGGCATCACAACATCAACAACATTCAACAATCTTTCATCAATTTTAAAAGAATGCCTAGCATCCGGTCTCATCTTTATTCATCGACATCACCACATAAATCTTAGTGGATTTTCATCTCATTTGATCATTACCATTGTTTCATATATTAGTGTGGTATTACAACAAATCATCAATATAATTCAACCCACACTTACACAAGATCACACTTGCATTTATTCACAATGGCATTCAACAATCATCAATAATAACAATCATCAATAATAACAATCATCCTTTATTCAAGGAATTGATCAATAACATTATCCACCATTATCCATTATTGATATCATCTTTGATTCATCGATTTATAATAATTACATTGTCATGCATATTATCCCTCATTAGTATCATCATCATGCAAGGGCGTGTCTTACAACCACATCATTTAACTTTTCATTATCAAACATCATAACATATCATTGTGGTGTACATTTATGTTTTCATAACATATCATAGGTACATACATATTTTCCAATGTCTTAATCAATATCAAACACCACCAAGACACACCATCATCATACACCCCTAATACAATCTCTTGTTTTTATATAAAAAGGTTTTGCATAATAATAAGATCATGACAAATTTCAACATTAAGATATAGGAGGGAAGTTCCTTTTTAGTCTTAAAAATATTGGGATATGTCACAAATATCACCTATTAGTCCCAATTTGATAACCATAAAAAGTTGGGCTTAAAACCCTCTTAAACTTGAGTTTTACAATGTAGTGGGTCTGGTATTTTATGCCTAATGAGAGTTAGAAAACTCCAATTAAGGAAAGACTAACTTTCACACCTCCGTAACATATTTATCTACAACTTTCATGAAGAATTCGGAGGCCAAAAATGTCATTAAGACACCTAAACGGGCCAAAAATAGCAAAAGAAATACAGCAGTTGGAAAAACAGCATAACAGTGGCCATTACAGGGCCTTGAATCGATTCAAGCCCATATGAATCGATTCAAGCATCCTAAAACCTCAAAATTTGACAAACAGAGGGCCTTGAATTGATTCAAAAACCCGTATGAATCGATTCAAGCATGGTGAAATTAAGGAACAGTAATTCTAGGGAGTCTTGAATCGATTCAAGGCTTCGCATGAATCGATTCAAAGCCTTGGAAGTCCTTATTTTTGGAAATAGAATGCATTGAATCGATTCAAGCCCTGACATGAATCGATTCATGCATTCCCAATAACCCTTTTTACTCTAAAAGCACCATCCTATAACCCCATTCATCAAACCCAACATTCATTATGTTTAAAAACACCTTCTCATGGGATTTTAACTCCATAAATCATGTATCTATATACAGACATACATAGTCCATTTCATCATTGATTATTCACCAATAATTACATCATTTCCTTCAAATATATTCAAAACTTTTAAGGCCATCTCACATACATATTCATATCATTTTCAAGGCCAATAAATTGCCAACCTCTTCATTCAACAAGCATCACTCAACTTATCATATTAACACAATCATGACAAGGCAAGCATGAGTATAAATCATATACATTCATCATCAACCATTCAACTCATGCAATTGAAATATAAACTCATCTCCTATCTCGAGAGAAGAACCGCAATCCAATTGCTCTAATCATTCCACATCATCATCCGAAACACCATCTACATATCAAACATATATGCATTCATTCAATCATGAGCCATCACAAGGCTTCCATTATAATTCTAAATAATTGCTCCCATATCATCAAGCCTAGTAACAAGTCCTAAACTTGTCAAAACATCTATTTATACTCTTATGTTAGGCTTCGGGAATTCCTTTCACAAAACCAAGATTTTCTAAATCTCAAGGGTTAACTAACCCAACAACAACAATATCACATCCCTTATCCATAATATATCCAATTATCATATAAATCATCCATTTGTCATCATTGTCACTTAAATTCATTATAAGCCTTCTTAGCTTCATTTAAAGCCTTCATCAATTAACAATTTCACATTGCAACATCATGGCCTAAGTCCTCATCAAATCCTCACCAAAATTTAACAACCTCAAATATCAAATCCTCTAACTCTCATATATCCTCACATACATATATCTCTTAAACTTTGAGATTGGGACATCTTCAAAACCCATTAACTTCAACAATCATTACTAATCATTCAAATCATCTCTCCTACATATCAAAATCATTCTCATGACAACAAAATCATCAATCTCCTCATCTAGGCCAAAAGCCCCAAAATTATTATCTCTTAAGGATTCCACACAAATTGACAATCATCAATTCCATTAATTCTAATACATCATCACAAACATAATATCATCATCAAAGTGCCAATCATTTGTAAACAACAATCAATTATCCCAATGGTCATTTACCTTATGGTTTAGGTTTCACATGCATAAACCATCATACATAACATCATGAACTTAGTTCATATTTTTCCTCAACATCAACATTAAATTTCAATGCTTCTAAAATTTTGTTTCCTCATATAAAATTATTCCAAAGCATCCAAAATTATCAAATTCATCAATTTAGCCAAACCCCCCAAAATATCCATACTTAGGGTTTCTCTAAAATTTTTCCAACAATATTCTATAATCCACCATTTTTCCAAGAATCCTCATAAATGCAATCACCCTTGTAACATCCCTAATTTTATATAAATGATGAAGTATTGTGAATAAATATTAAATAATTATATGTGAGTTAATTAAGGTCCCAAAATGCTAAAAATAATTAAATTAAGATTTTAGAGGATTATTCATAATTTATTGGGGCTTTATGAGTTGAAATTAGACTCGATTAAAATGTGGGTATCGGACCAAGTATTTCTGATTGAGGTGCTAGTGGTAAGGGCTGTTAAGGATATTATTGGGAATCCAAATATATATTCGGAATAATTTTTGGATGAAGTATTGAGCCTGAACGAAGATCCTGTTTGATTTAAAACGGAGAAGCTTTAAGTGAAGGGATATAATTAAATGCCAAAACTCTCTTTTTCCCTTCTCATTTACGTTGCATTTTCCCATTCTTCTATACTCTCTACTTCTCCATTACTTCTTCTTCCACTCATCATCATCTTCTTCTTCAAAAACCCATAAAGTGGTATGTGTGCCCTTTGCTTCCATTTTCATCTTCATCAAGCAAGAAGGAGCCCTTGGTTTGGAAGCTCTCTTCCTCCTTCTCCCTCTCTAATTTCATCACATACTCTCTCTCTAATATATCTTACTTCACTCTTGGCTTGAGGTAAGGTTTCATCTTAATTTCTTGAGCTTAAACCCTAGGTTTTGAGGTTATTATGGTTTTTGAGAGGGAAATGCATGTGGGTTGCTTTGGGGGAGGCATTTATGATGAGAAACCCTAAGGTGAGGTGTTTTTAATATGAGTTTTATGAGGGCCTTGAGGGGTACACGAAAATGGCATGAAGATGATGGGAAATGATGAACATTTATGATGGTTGTTGGGTTTTTAATGAAACCCTAACTCTATAATTTAGGGGAAATAAGAAACGTGGGTAATGTGTATTTATTATTGATGGGAGATGCTATTTATGATGAGTAATTACCATTAATGATGTTGAATAATTGATAATGGTTGTTGGGAACCATTAATATAGGAACCCATTATAGGGCATGACATTGAAAATGCATAATAATGAAATTGGACACCTAACCCATGGTGGTTATGGTGGAATTAATGAAATAAATGAGGTTTGGGAATTTAAAGTGTTATAAACACCAAGTAAATAAATATGAGCATTGAGTCTTGGTGGTTGAATAGAAAATAATTGTGTGGTATATTGTATAATGTAGGAAACAACCCCATCGATGAGGCGGGATCTTCAGACCGCGTTGATTACTACTTCTCTTGAGGTAGGAGGGGGTAACATCTCTAAATGCTTGATTTCATCTATTAGTGATGTGTGTGTATATGATTGTGTTATGCTAATTAGCTTGGATGAATGATTTGATGATTTCTTGATTGAAATACATTTAGAGTGAATGGTGCTACGTGGCTTATGTTTGTGGGATGATGAATATGATGTTGAATTGACTCATGATTGATGAGAGTTGTTATAATGGCTTAAAACCATGATTGTATTGATTACATTGTTATTGAACATCCCATGATATGTGAATTAATGATTTATGATTGCCACTAACTTATATGTGTATGAAATCCAATGAATGTTGGTGATGGGTGAGGATGATGAGAACCTAGAGTTCCACTAAAGTGTTGAGGATGAATTGTTGATGGTGGACTGGCATTTAGGATGCATAGTTTGAGAATGCATTTGATTTGCATTGTATTGCATCCATGGGATATCATTCACTGCTTATATGGAATGTTAGGGGTTCCAATAGGCAGGCCCAGTGGGAGGCGACCCAGTGCACGAGTATATTGTTATTGTTCCCTAGTGATTCCGGGAATCACGAAGCTGCCCTTAGTTTGGTGATAAGGCACCTTATGTGGCAGGCCCAGTGGGTGGGCGGCTCTGTGATGAGCAAGTTACCTCGGTGTCAGACGGGGCATGACTCTCTCGATGTGTGTTCGGGAGAGGCCCGTAGCACTTATGGCAAGTAAGGCCATGTTATTGACCCACAAGTCACAGGGTAACTAGTGCTACAGATGGGCGAGAACGGTTTGGTACCTGTAAAATATGATGTTAAGCATGCATGAATTGAGATATAAGTGTACACTTTTATTACTGCAGTAGGGGCATAGTAGCATGATAAGTCTTGAAAAGACTTAATAATTTCATCTTTAATTTAACTTAATCCATCAATTATTGTTAACTTTGGCATTATTATTTAATGAAGTGTTATTCTTTCTTGTTTTAATTATTTAATTCACATGTGTTTAAATTGTGTAAGAAAATGGTTAAAAAGATAAGTACATAAGGAAATATGTTTATTGAGAGATTCATTAACCTAGCGTACATACGCTAGAAAGCCAGCGTACATACGCTAGGCATTTATATGTTGTATTTTGCAGGATCAGGTACAGGACATCCAACGTACATACGTTGGAATCCCAGCGTACATATGTGCACAAACAAAACCAAAAAATGAACAATCAGCAAGTCAAATTATAAGATGTATTGTGTATAATGTATGATATGGTGTAATGATTGCTAAATTGTGCAAGTATACATGTATTTCATCATAATGTATGACTTTAATTCATTTGGATTATGTTACTCACCTCCCAGTTGCCATTTTTAAGGTTGATGTAGGTATGACTTAAATCCTACAGCTTTTGGAGGCCGAGTTTGAAGGAGGTAAATATGGATAGGAATGTGTGCGCCTTGGCCGGCATGAAAATCTGTTTTGGTAGAGTGTATGAGGTTTATATACTCAATTTTTGTAATGTTGATAATTTTGGAGGTCATGGGAGAAAATTGGATATGTGTGTGTAAGGCCAATTTTCCCACATGACCCAAAAGATGTAAAGAATGAATTTGGATGCTTGACTTTGATCAATGAATGGATGCTGTGTTTTTATGCTAGTTCATGAATTTTGTGAGTCAATGTTGAATTTGGATTATATGCATAAATTAATCTTAGCATGATGATGTTGTTGGTGTTTAATTACATGAGAATCATGTAGTTTTGGATTGTAGCATCATATGAAGTGGTACATGTATAATGAATTAAGATAGGGTCTTAGGTGAGGCCAAATTAGAAGGAATTGATGTTGCATGTGTTTTGTTCAAGTGAATTTTCGTTTCTGCTAAGTTTCTGCAGAACTCGCTCAAGCGAGTAGAAATCTCGCTCGAGCGGGATTGTTGTGGAACAGGGGATTCGTTTCTACCCCAAAGTCGCTCAAGCGGACGTGCATTTCGCCCAAGCGAGATTGCCACAGAATCAGTGTTTTGATTCTGGACAATTTTCACACAGGCGTGAAGGGCAGCGCTCAAGCGAGGGAGAAGGAGAATGGATTCTGGACGATTTTCGCCCAGGCGAGTGGTGCCTCGCCCAAGCGAAAATCGGCCAGAGAGTCCTCAACGTTTCTGGACCAATCTCGCTCAAGCGAGCCTTGGGCCGCTCAAGCGAGATCGACCCCTGATACTCCTTTCCTTCTTCGCTCAAGCGTCTCGCTTCCTTCGCTCAAGCATTCCTTCGTGTCTCGCTCAAGCGAGGCAGGGCTCGCTCAAGCAAGTTGAGCCCTGATACTTATTTTCCTCCCTCGCTCAAGGTCGCTCAGCGTTCGCCCAAGCGTGGGTACGCTGGCTCGCTCAAGCGACTTGAGTCACGCTTGAGCGAGTATGCCCCTGATTCTTATTTTGTTATTTTAAATTAAATTTTAAAATGTTATGCATTATTTCTTCCTTAGATATTATTTTAAGGTATTGAGGAGTATATTTAGGCCTTCTAGATTATATAAATTGTATTCCATATTTTTATGAATGGACTCCTCTTGAAAATCAATTAGCCACTAATTAAACCAAATTAAATAATTCTTCCGCTGATTCTGATTGAAAAATTTATATTTAGTTTCACCCTCTCATATCTTCATATATGGGAGTGGTTCATTTTAGATCCAGGGGTTTAGTGAAAAATACTTCACCACTCTAAGTATTTGAATTATTAATATTTTCAAAGACGCGAAAAAATTTTCCCCTATTTTATTTGGGGGTTTGGGCGTCTCAACCTGGTATCAGAGCATTCATTGTTCTTGATATAATTATAAATGATGTTGCCCATGTATATATTGCTTATGGCTGATTGATTTGGAATTATATGGATGAGTTATGAAGGTAGTTATTGAAATGAGATTATTAAATGATTGTTGTTAAGCCTGGCCAGGCAATTCCTTTCTCATATTTACCTTCTAATTATGAAATACATTATGATGATACTTGTGCCAATGAAGTTAATGATGAATGATATGTATGCACACTGGGTGAAGAGACTTTAAGTTTCTAATTATGTATATGTTGTTGTGTATAGATTGAGTGATGGTGTATAGGCGCAATGCTGATACAGCCGCCATGGCTGAAGCCTTTAATCGCTTTGCCGACATACTTGAACGGCAACAACAACCTATTAGTCAGCCGAATCAAGGCCTTGACCAGTTTCTTAAGCGGAAGCCTTCTGAATTTCATGGAGGCTATAAGCCAGAAGATGCTCATGTCTGGATCCGTGACTTGGAACGGATATTTGCTAGCATGGAATGTACCGAAACGCAGAAGGTGGAATATGCGGTGTTCATGGTTCGGAATGAGGCCAAATCTTGGTGGATCCTCACCCGGGGGCGTATGATTGCTGCCCACACTCCTCTAAATTGGGAGAATTTCAAGGCTGAATTTCTTAAGAAGTACTTTCCTGCGAGTTATAAAAACAAGAAAGAGCTTGAATTCATGGAACTCAAGCAAGGTGGCATGTCGGTTGAAGAGTATGCTTTGAAATTTGAAGAGTTATGTGTGTTTTACCCTCCGTTTCAGCAAGAGGGCACTGAAGCTTCGAAATGTGTTAAGTTTGAAAATGGACTGCGCCAAGAGATTAAGAAGGCGATTTGTCACCAAGAGATTAGGAGCTTTCCTACTCTCGTGGATAAGTGTAGAATTTTTGAAGAGAATGATATTGCTCCAAAGAATTACTCGGGGCATGATTACAAGTTGAAAGGCCAATCTTCTAGCTTCAAGAAGAAAGGCAACTTTAAAAACAACAGACGATTTGTACGTGGGTCCTCTTCTTTCAGAGGTGGACGAGGTGGTGGAAGGCATGGTGCCGATGGTGGCCGAGGTAATGGCCAAGGACTCCGTTGTTACAGATGTGGTGGAAATCACTTAGCCAGAGAGTGCAATCATGAAGAAATAGTGGTGTGCTATAGATGCAACCAACCGGGGCATATCCGCCCTGATTGTCCTTTGAATGTTGCAGATGTTGTGCCATGTGATAATGCAAACCGTGGAGGCTATGGTGCTTTTAGAGGCTGTGGTCGTGGAAACGGTAATGGTGGAAGAAATGGAAACCGAATTGGTGGTAACGGTCGTGGTAATGGAAACGGCCGAGGTAATCTAATGGTGGTCGGAATGGCCCAAATCGTGGTGTTAATCAACAAATGGCTGGAAGAGTCTTTGCCGTGACCGGTGAAGAAGCTGCACAAGCTGAAGACCTTGTCCAAAGTGAGTGCCAGATATATGGTAATGTTGTTAATGTGATATTTGATTCGGGTGCTACGCACTCTTTTATTTCTGAAGAATGTGTGAGGCGCCTGCGAGTGCCTGTGAGTATGATGAAAGGTGCAATATTGGTGACTACACCGACTGGTGCTTGCTTAAGATCGGTGACTCGATGTGATAATGTCGAGATGGTCTTGGAGGGTAGAAAATTTGTTGTATCCTTCGTGTGTTTGCCTATGAAAGATCTGGATGTTATTCTAGGTATGGATTGGTTGTCCGCCAACAAGGTTTTGGTGGATTGTCATAGCAAGACAGTGATTTTCCCAACCTCTAATACTGAAGGCTTTGATGTGAGAGGTATCTCTCAACTTCTCATGATGTTCTGTTTGGTTGATGGGAATGGTGTTTCCCAATCTTGTGGGATTCCTATTGTTTCGGAATTTCCCGATGTGTTTCCGGAAGAAATTCCCGGATTACCTCCTCCACGAGAAGTGGAATTTGCTATCGATCTTATTCTGGGTGCAGAACCTGTTTCCCGAGCTCCTTATAGGATGTCCCCTATGGAGTTGGTTGAGTTGAAAAAGTAAGTGGAAGAATTACTTGAACGGGAGTTTATTCGCCCAAGTGTGTCTCCTTGGGGTGCTCCTGTGTTGTTAGTAAAGAAGAAAGATGAGAGCATGAGATTGTGCATTGATTATCGCCAGCTCAACAAACTAACCATTAAAAATAAATATCCTCTTCCATGCATTGATGATCTATTGGATCAATTGAAGGGTGCTGTTGTGTTTTCGAAGATTGATTTACGTTCTGGATATCACCAAATTCGGGTGAAGGCCGAAGATATTCCGAAGACTGCTTTCCGAACGTGATACGGACACTATGAGTACGTAGTGATGCCATTTGGTGTGACTAATGCCCCTGCGATTTTCATGAGCTACATGAATCGCATCTTCCATGAATATCTTGACCAATTCGTCGTAGTGTTTATCGATGATATTTTGGTGTATTCCAAGAGTCATGAAGAGCATGAAAGACATCTTCGTCTTGTGTTGACTATTCTACGAGAAAAGGAGTTGTATGCGAAGCTCTCTAAGTGTGAATTTTGGCTGTCTGAGGTCCAATTCCTTGGACATGTTATTTCAAATGATGGAGTTGCTATGGATAGATCTAAAGTTGAAGCTGTGATGGCTTGGGAAAGACCAACGTCAGTGACGGAGATAAGGAGTTTTCTTGGTCTTGCCGGTTACTACCGGAGATTTATTGAAGGGTTTTCCCGTTTGGCTTTACCACTAACGAAGTTGACTCGGAAAAATCACTCTTTTGTGTGGACTCGTGAATGTGAAGAGAGTTTTCAAGAGTTGAAGTTAAGGCTTACTACCGCACCGGTGTTAGCATTGCCCGACTTAACGAATGAATTTGTGGTATATTGCGATGCATCTAAGCTTGGTCTTGGGTGTGTATTGATGCAAAAGGAACGTGTGATAGCCTATGCGTCGAGGCAGTTGCGACCGTATGAGGTTAATTACCCCACACATGATCTTGAATTGGCAGCGGTGGTGTTTGCATTGAAGTTGTGGTGACACTACTTGTACGGCTCCAAGTTTGTGGTCTTTAGTGATCACAAAAGCCTTAAGTACTTGTTTGACCAGAAGGAATTAAATATGCGTCAAAGACGATGGATGGAGTTCCTAAAAGACTATGAGTTTGAATTGAAGTATCACCCCGACAAGGCAAATGTAGTTGCCGATGCATTGAGTAGAAAGTCATTGCATGTCTCCATAATGATGGCAAAGGAAATGGAGTTGATAGAACAATTTAGAGATTTGAATGTGGGCGTGGAGACTTACACTTCCAAGAAAATGGTGTTGGAAATGTTGAAGGTTGCAAATGAATTTCTTGAATATGTGAAGGCGCAACAACCCAATGATGAGTATTTGATTGAGATGAAGAAAACACAAGAAAAAGGGAAGAATTTGTTCTTGGTAGAAGGTCAAGATGGTATTTGGCGTGTGAAGGGCCAAATTTATATTCCCTCAAGCGATGATGTGAGGAAACGTGTACTTGAGGAAGCCCACAAAAGCATATTGAGTATTCACCCTGGTTCCACCAAGATGTATCAAGATTTGAAGAAGAATTTCTGGTGGCCTGGTATGAAGCGTGATGTGGCGAATTTTGTAGCATCTTGCCTTGTTTGTCAAAAGGCGAAGGTCGAACATCAGAGACCATCTGGTTATTTGAAACCATTGGAGATCCCTGTTTGGAAATGGGATAGCATAGCTATGGATTTTGTTTCTGGGCTACCCAGAACTCACTGCTGGAAACGATGCTATATGGGTAATTGTAGATCGATTGACAAAATGTGCTCACTTTTTACCCATAAATATGAAGAGTTCTTTGGAGAAATTGGCACAAATATACATCAATGAGATTGTTAGGCTGCATGGTGTTCCGTCTAGTATTATATCCGACCGTGATCCTTGTTTTACTTCTCAGTTTTGGGGGCGTTTGCATGATGAGTTGGGTTCTAAGTTGAAGCTTAGTTCCACTTATCACCCTCAAACCGATGGGCAATCGGAGAGAACTATACAAAGCTTGGAGGATCTATTGAGAGCTTGTGTCCTTGAGCACGGTGGATGTTGGGAGAGATTCCTCCCATTGATCGAATTCACATACAATAACAGCTTCCATTCCAGTATTGGTATGGCACCTTATGAGGCGTTGTATGGAAGGAAGTGTAGAACTCCCTTGTGTTGGCTTGAAGTTGGTGAAAACTTGGCCTTAGGGCCGGAGATTATTCAAGAAACTACTGAACAGATTAAAAAGATACAAGAGAATATGAAGATTGCTCTAGATAGGCAGAAGAGTTATTATGACAAGAGGCATAAACCCCTTGAGTTTCAAGTGGGTGACCATGTATTTTTGAAGGTCTCGCGTGATAAAGGCATTGGAAGGGCGTTGAAGAGTGGGAAATTGAGCCCTAGGTTCATCGGACCTTACGAGGTGTTGGAGCGAATTGGTGAGGTTGCTTATCGGATAGCACTCCCTCCGCATCTTGCTAATTTACACAACGTGTTTCATGTGTCGCAGTTAAGGAAATATATTTATGATCCCCTACACGTGATCCCTATGGACGAGATTGAGGTGCGAGACGACCTATCTGTTTCTCCTGTTTCTGTTCACATTGTCGGACATTCCGTGAAGAAATTACGGAACAAGTTGGTACCTTTGGTGGAGGTCGCTTGGAAACATGGAAATACTGAAACGTTCACATGGGAACGCGAAGACGACATCAGAGAACGGTATCCCAATGCATTCGAATCCGGTAAGTTAAATTTCGAGGACGAAATTTTCTTTTTGGTGGGGTGGATTGTAACATCCCAAATTTTAAAATAAGAGAATTAATTACCGAAATAAATATTAGGAATTGGTATATGGAGTATTTAATGTCCCAAACTATTGAGAATAATTAAATTGATAATTTTGGGAACTGTTAGAAAATTATGGAGACCGGTTAAGCTGAAATTAAGCCCGGTTGAGGTATGGGTGTCGGACCAAGTATCTCGGAATGAGATGATATTGGTCAGGGCTGTAGAGAATAATATTGGGAATCCGAATATATATTCAGAATAATTTTCAGATGATGTATTGAGCCCGAACGGAGAACCTGTTGGTTATAAAACGGTAAAGTTTTAATGAAGGGGAATTAAAATAAATCAAAAACCCAATTTTTCTCTCCTATTCACGTATGCTGCAGATGGTGTTGGACATTTACACTTTCTTCTGCTCCTCTTCATCATCATCTTCTTTATTTCCTCTTTCCTTCTTCCAAAGCCCTAGCAAGTTTGAGTTCATCTTCCACCTCTCCTTCTCATTTTTGTTGGTGGAGCTTGAAGGAGATTGTGAGCTGCTGTTTTCTCCCTCTTTCTCTCCATTTTCGCAGCTTCCTTTCCCCCTATTGAACCCATTTTTGTTTTTGGGTGTGAGGTAAGGAATACTCACCATTTACTTGGGTTTTTGCCATGGGTGTATGATAATATGAGTTTTGAAACCATGCATGTGTATGGATGTTCTTGAGGAGAGTATTTAATGCAAGAGTTTAATGTGGGTTTGTATGAGAATGAGGTTTCTTTGAGAAGTAATAAAGTGGATGCATTTATGGTTGAAAAGAGAAGAGTATTTATGATGGTTGTTGGAATTTTATGAAACCCTAACTTTATGAATTTGGGGGAAATGTATAATGGAGGTTGATGAACATTTATTATTGGTAATAAATGTGAAGTATGATGAATAAAGGTCATTGGTGAAGGTAATTTGTTGGTGGAAGTCATTAATGGAGAAACCCATGAAAGGGTTGGTTGTTGAGTACATAATAATAAATGGTGGCACCTAACCCATGGTGGTTATGGTGGATAAAATGAAATAAAAGAGTTTTGAGAGTTATAATAATAAAAATAGCAGGTATTTATTGATATATAAGTATTTGAACCTTAATGAGTAAGTAGAAAAATTGATTGTATAATGTATTGTGATGTAGGAAGTGACCCCATTGACGAAGCGGGACCATCAAACCGCGTTGATCACTACTTCACTTGAGGTAGGAGGGGGTAACTTTTCTAAATGCATGATTTCATCCATTGGTGATGTGGAAATATGTATATGTGATTATGTTAATAATTGTTTGAATGGATGATATGATATGTATGATTTGAATGCATTTAGAATGATGATTGTTATGTGGCATTGTGTTTGGGATAATATTAATGATGTGATGATACCATATTAATGAAGTAGGATGATGGTTTGAAACCATATGTGAATTGAGATTGTGATGTGAATATCCCAAATATGTGTGTATGAGTTATGGAATGTGTATGCCACTAACTATTGATGAGAATAAGTTCAAAAGAGAATTGGGATTGGATAAGAATGATGTGAATATTGAAATCCACCAAGTGGTGGTGGTGAATGATTGAATATGGAGTGGCATCTAGGATGCATAGTGTGAGGATGCACTTGATTTGCATTTGCATTGCATCCATGGCATAGCATAGTTGTCTATGTGGAACATTAGGGGGTTCCACTAGGCGGGCCCAGTGGGAGGGCGGCTCGGTGCACGAGCGTGTTGTGGTTTTTTCCCCTGTGACTCAGTTTATGAGTTACGAAGCTGTCTATAGTTTGGTGACGAGGCACCCTATGTGGCGGGCCCAGTGGGCGGGCGACTCTATGGTGAGCGAGTTTACCTCGGTGTCCGACGGGACACGGCTCTCTCGATGTGTGTTCGGGAGGGGCCCGTAGCACTTGTGGTAGTTGAGGCCACGATGTTGATCCGCAAGTCACAGGGTGACTAGTGCTATAGATGGGCGAGAGCGGTTTGGTACCAGTAAAATAATGAGTATGTAAGCATGCTTAAAATTGAGATATATGTGTACACAATTTTTCTACTGCAGTAGGGGCATAGTAGCACACCTATGCTTGTCCCAAAATTGATTTAATGATATATTTTTCCCTTAGTCGGATCCGTATTGTTTGACGATGAATTCTTGTGCATATGCATTAGCCTTAAGAGCATTTGCATATAGCTGGAGATATGCCTAGTTGAAAGCCCATGGTGGCAACGGATGATTGAGAATTGAAAGGGGAAAGAGTTGAATACTAACCCGATGTGTGTGTTTGGCAATCCAAATGATTGATATTGTGAATGTATACTTGAAATTATAAGATGTATTGTGTATAATGTATGATGTGGTGTAATGATTGCTAAATTGTGCAAGTATACATGTATTTCATCATAATGTATGACTTTAATTCATTTGGATTATGTTACTCACCTCCCCGTTGCCATTTTTAAGGTTGATGTAGGTATGACTTAAATCCTACAGCTTTTGGAGGCCGAGTTTGAAGGAGGTAAATATGGATAGGAATGTGTGTGCCTTGGCCGGCATGAAAATCTGTTTTGGTAGAGTGTATGAGGTTTATATACTCAATTTTTGTAATGTTGATAATTTTGAAGGTCATGGGAGAAAATTGGATATGTGTGTGTAAGGCCAATTTTCCCACATGACCCAAAAGATGTAAAGAATGAATTTGGATGCTTGACTTTGATCAATGAATGGATGCTGTGTTTTTATGCTAGTTCATGAATTTTGTGAGTCAATGTTGAATTTGGATTATATGCATAAATTAATCTTAGCATGATGATGTTGTTGGTGTTTAATTACATGAGAATCATGTAGTTTTGGATTATAGCATCATATGAAGTGGTACATGTATAATGAATTAAGATAGGGTCTTAGGTGAGGCCAAATTAGAAGGAATTGATGTTGCATGTGTTTTGTTCAAGTGAATTTTCGTTTCTGCTAAGTTTCTGCAGAACTCGCTCAAGCGAGTAGAAATCTCGCTCGAGCGGGATTGTTGTGGAATAGGGGATTCGTTTCTACCCCAAAGTCGCTCAAGCGGACGTGCATTTCGCCCAAGCGAGATTGCCACAGAATCAGTGTTTTGATTCTGGACAATTTTCGCCCAGGCGTGAAGGGCAGCGCTCAAGCGAGGGAGAAGGAGAATGGATTCTGGACGATTTTCGCCCAGGCGAGTGGTGCCTCGCCCAAGCGAAAATCGGCCAGAGAGTCCTCAACGTTTCTGGACCAATCTCGCTCAAGCGAGCCTTGGGCCGCTCAAGCGAGATCGACCCCTGATACTCCTTTCCTTCTTCGCTCAAGCGTCTCGCTTCCTTCGCTCAAGCATTCCTTCGTGTCTCGCTCAAGCGAGGCAGGGCTCGCTCAAGCAAGTTGAGCCCTGATACTTATTTTCCTCCCTCGCTCAAGGTCGCTCAGCGTTCGCCCAAGTGTGGGTACGCTGGCTCGCTCAAGCGACTTGAGTCACGCTTGAGCGAGTATGCCCCTGATTCTTATTTTGTTATTTTAAATTAAATTTTAAAATGTTATGCATTATTTCTTCCTTAGATATTATTTTAAGGTATTGAGGAGTATATTTAGGCCTTCTAGATTATATAAATTGTATTCCATATTTTTATGAATGGACTCCTCTTGAAAATCAATTAGCCACTAATTAAACCAAATTAAATAATTCTTCCGCTGATTCTGATTGAAAAATTTATATTTAGTTTCACCCTCTCATATCTTCATATATGGGAGTGGTTCATTTTAGATCCAGGGGTTTGGTGAAAAATACTTCACCACTCTAAGTATTTGAATTATTAATATTTTCAAAGACGCGAAAAAATGTTCCCCTATTTTATTTGGGGGTTTGGGCGTCTCAATTAACCTAAGCAAGGACATGTTATCACTAGACGATATTTTGAAATTCACAAAAGTAGACAAGAAAACAATCAAGAGATACTAGTCGAGGATGTATGCAAGACCAAAAACAAGAAATCAAACAACAATCCTAAGAATCAAATTCTAGGTTTTCTACCTAAGGAACACAAAACCTAAGATGTTTTGTTCTAGGTAGAATCCTAGGTTGTCTTACTATGATTAGATATGAGAATTCAGGTTGTAACAAGACAAGCAACAAA
Organism: Clitoria ternatea; assembly: GCA_037962975.1. NCBI lineage: Eukaryota > Viridiplantae > Streptophyta > Magnoliopsida > Fabales > Fabaceae > Clitoria > Clitoria ternatea. The sequence goes on along the minus strand of CM075671.1, from coordinate 198,254,164 downwards.
CCCTAGAAAAGCTAACCAAATTCGGTTTTAAGAGTTAGGCTAACAACTTAGGCTTTACAACCCTAACAACCTATAACTAAGTTGGTTATTATTGTTGTAACTATCATAACTTGTTATAACAACCCTAACTACTTAAGACTAATTCGGTTATGAGATGGTTACAACTAACTAGGAGTTTGTTCTAATTATACTTAACAAACAACAAACTTAGTTATAACAACTAACCACCTAACAACTTTTAGTTAAGACCACTAACAACCTAACCACTTTTAGTTACAACTACTTAACTAATTAAACTAACTAACAATAATTAGTTAAAGCAAACAAATGCACATGCACTATACTAGATAAAATTTAGAGCTAAAATTCAAGTCCAATGTCCAAAGTCCAAATGTCCACAAATACAAGGACCAAATTTTGCTACTACAAGCCCTAAAAATTTAAAAACTTCCTAATATTTGCTAAAGAGTACAAGGCTTTGCTTCCTTTTACAAAGGTCTTCAAGCTTGTACTTCAAGTCCTTTCTCCACCAATTTTGCTACACAATGAACAAACTTAAAGAATTGTTAGCAAAAATTAAATCCCATAATCTAACCACTCCTCTCACAATTGTATTTCACTCAACTTCTCATTTAGGCCTTCAATTGTTTTCACCTCCTTCAATTTTCACTCTTATCTACTATTTCCTAAAAAATGCTACCCTTTGAGATGGAGGAAGAGAGAAATAAAAGAGAATTTCAAAGGAAATGGAAACTCAAAGACAAAACTAGAAGAGAAGAAGACAAGCAAAAAAAAGTTTAATTTGAAAGAATTGATTACTCAAAAGGATTTTAAAATTTGACAAGAAATTAACCTAAAAAAATTAAATAAAAGTTCAAATGAATAAAGATGGTACACTATCTATTATGGAAAAGACATTACATAAAAAACAAAACTTGACAAAACTAAAAAAAATTAAATGCAACAAGGAAATGCAAGCACAAAAATTTAATACCTAGAATTTCTAGAAAAATAAAAAAGTAAAGAAAATCTGATTTTTTTTGAACTGTGCTTTTTTTTGAACAGGCCCAAACTTTTTTTAAACTGGCTTTTTTTTAACAGTAACTGACCAAAATTGTCAAAATTGAATAGAAATTGTGCACAGTGTTTCAGGTTCACGTCAATTCGAAAAAGAGCATGTACAACAAATTGCCAATTGAGCAAACAGTAAATGACCAAAAGAAATTTCAATTTTGACTAAGAATTTGCACGTTCAGAGACTTGCAATAGACTAGGAAAAATTTAATTGCATTATTGCATGAATTTCACGTAGGAAAATTGACCACTGAAAATGAACTCGTGCCAAAATAGCTATTGCTATTGATCTAATTAAAAAAAACTATTGACTAAACACGTAACACCAATTGATGCAACAGTGGAATTGACGCAGATTTCTAACTGAGACAAACTTCAAATTGACGAATAGACCAGCTATTATTTGAATTGAACAGCTAAAGAAATGGAATTCCAGAACATGCACTGTGCATCAATTTCACGTGTAACAGTAATCAACAAATTGCTACAATTGATGAACTCACAATTGAACAATTAGACATGGACAAATCAATTGAAACTGGGCAATTAATCACTTTCAGAGAATCAACTCAATTAATTTGAATGACCCAGAATTTTTTTTAAGACCAAAATCTTTGCATAGAATTGACCAAGAAAATTTTCGATTTGACAGGCACAGAGATTGCTGAATGTACGAAAGCTTAATTGTAACAAGAATTTCAACAATTCAAGTAATAGGCACAACAAATGGACAAAATTTAGGCACGTACAGTACTTGGAATTTGTCAATTGAAGAATTTCGAATGTAGAAATTTCAATAGCAACTCTTGTAATAGACCAAGATTTCAAATTGAACGCAATTAAGCATGTATAAAGAATTGTGAAATTGACCAAGAATTCAATTTGGGCAAGAACAACAATTGCCAAATGAGAATTACTGACCCAATTAACGTGCAACAGAGATGAAAGACATTGTACAAAATTAAAATGCGTGATCAGAGGACAATCCAATTTGACGTGAACAGCAATTAGACCAGCATTTCTTGGAACTGAAAGAACGGTATGTGACCATGAAAAAAAAAATCGACCAATGACGCCCCAAAGAACGAGCACAGCGTGTCAAGAAAATGACTTGAATTGCATATCACTTTTTAGTGCTTTGGCTTCCGCGGGTATGAAGAAATGAAAGGTAACAGTATGGCCAATTTAAAATTTTCTGCACAATGCTATACGCGAAATGTAAAATTCACAAATTGCAAATTCAATAACTTGCGTGTAACTGGATAATATGCTAGGAAGAATGGAAATTTTCCTATTGTGCTTGACAAAACAAAAAATTAATTCCTAGAGAAAACTTCTAAAGAATTGAAACTACAAGCTTAAAAATGAGCACAAATCATTACCTTAAATTGAGGCAATGTAACAATGGAATTCAGAGCTTCAATACCAATTAAAAAGATGATTTTAAATGGTATAGAATTAGCACTTCTATAAGCAAAATTTTAGAAATTGCCTAGAACAAAGATGAAGCTCCAATGTGCACCAAACACCTTAGTTTTGGCTCTAGATTCATATATTTAACAAGGCTAAAGCTGAATTTTTATTTTTTTTTATTAATGGTGTAAGACTAAGAAACTAGAGAAGATGACAAATCAATTTTTAAAATTTTAAGAACTCAAACAATATGCACAAAATGAAAAGAAACTCAAAAGAAGAAAGATGGCACCTTAGACTTTTGATACCACTTGATGTAGGATGGGGGAGGATCTAGCTATCTTTCTTCAAGTTGATAGGGAAAAGGTTACCCTAAACCAAACAAAAATGGTCGGAAGCATGGAAACATGGAAGATAGATGGAGGTTGATGGAAGGGATGGAAGATGATGAAGGAGACGCCACCAATGACTTGGATAAGTCTCTGCTCGCCACTCTAGGGATGGTCACCTAGTGATAAGAGCTTGAAAAGGGTTAGACTTTCTTTAACCTAAAGGAGAGAGTTTGCACTCAAATCTCACAAAGTGTAAATTTCATTCAAAACTAATGGTAATGAATACATGGAGAGGTAAGCCTTATATAGGCAAGGTGGAATTATGGCCAAGCTAGGCAACTTGGGCTTCCCACTCTTCCTTAGGCCTAAAATCAACTAAACTAGGAAATATGGCCAACTACAAGGCCCAAAATGATGTACAAGGTCCAAAAGTGACCCAACAATAAACTTAAACTATTTTGAGTATAATTAAAAATTATTTACAGACTATGTCCTCATCACCATGGCATAATAATCCACATATTAACACCAACATGGCTCATTCACCATTACCTATCCAACTTTAATATGAACATGTATAACATCCATATACATAGCATCTTTATACATATACACAGACTATCAAAATGAGTTAGTTACAATTAAACTATTTAAGAAGGTTCAAAATCCAATTCGTTCCTCTGGAGTTTATTACGCATCGTTATCCTGTAAACTCACTAAAAATGGATGGAAGAGTGAGCATAATTCAAATTAACAAATAATGCAATAACGTACTGGCTATACAATCATGGGTCACACAATCAAATCATTAGTATACACATCAATATCATATATACCACCATCAATCAAACTCAATATGATTAATATCATTATCAATACTCATTCATCATCACACATCATCACACATACAAAGCATATAACATGTTATGCTAATTATACAATGCATAAATATGCTAAGGATTCGACTTAAGTGGGTAGTACGACAATATAAAAGACTTTCCATATCTCAATCTTATTTACTAAATATCTATACCGCCATCCATCTTGCAACAACTGTCACCCCAACGACGCAACTTAATAATAGCAATTGGTGTTATGGGTTAGCTCTAGGATACACTAACGTAGAGCATCTAGGCCCTTCTTGACCAAAGGGCTTAGTGCTCCACTAACAGAGTCACCCTCTACTAAGGTCGGCAACAATGGTCTTTTGCATTTCCTTGTGTGTCCCAATGCATATGATGCATGATGTCAACACTTATGCAACTCACTATGCATCACTTGCCCTCCTTGGAATTCACTTTCATAAATAGAGCATAATATCATTATTGACATATAATCATACATCATCAATACGATTCTAAACTAGTCTAGGCCGGGGTGCGTGGTCTGGTGTGGCGACCGGCTCTTAGATGAAGTAATTTGTGTTTGTTTAACATCGGTCTAATAGGGATTCAGTATCATATCTTCTTTTCCAGTAGGGAGATCAAATTCTTGGAGTGCTTCTTCGAGTAAATATCACTAACCTTACGCGTTGTAGGGCGAAAATGGGCGTTACCTGCAAGGACTCTCTGACGCTCAAGTTAGTGGGATATTCAAAGAAAAAGTAAAAGCTTAAGTGTAAGTTAGAATAAGAATGTTCTATCTTTTGATCACTAATTTGTAGGTTTTTATACCTTAGAGCAGCGAAAGAGTTATTTCGAGTAGGTGAGCTTCCATTTAAAGTGTTAGCATAATTTTGATCATTGTATAAAGGCTAACACGTAACATAGACGCTACCTAACGACTGTACCTTCCTATCAACCACTTTGCAGGTTGCTTTCCTAGCACGCAATTACATAAGTCAACTCTAATCAGGGTCAATAAAGAAGAAAATAAGAGAAGAACAGGGTCAGGAATCAATTCCCAGCATCCATGAATCGATTCCTACATAAAACAAAGCCCAGTAAGTGAAAATGAAGGCTGGGAATCGATTCCCTACAGACATGAATCGATTCCCCACAGACATGAATCGATTCATGCATTAAAAGTGGTCTGAGAATCGATTCATAGCCCTCAGGAATCGATTCATATGCTATTTTGCCCCTGGGAATTGATTCCCAACCTCTAGGAATCGATTCATTTGCTTGGGAATGGATTCCCCACCTCTAGGAATCGATTCATACCCCCAGGAATCGATTCCTCACTTCAGGAATTGATTCATATGATGTTTTTGACGCAATTTTCAACTGAATGAATCGACTCCCACATGAAATCACGGATGGAATCATGGAGGAAAATTAGGAATGTTTCTGGCATTACGAAAAACAGGTAAACATCACTACGCAATTTACGGAAGCACTATACGGAATGAAATATTTTATTGTAACAGAGGCCTTCCTTGAATGCTATAAATATAGGAGAACAAGAGGCTTCAGAACACACCTTCACTTTATACTTCTCTCTTAGTTCCTTCTCCGTTCTTTCTTTCTTTTAAGCATCAGAGGAAGGCTTCTGGAGGAGTTCTTTCATTCCAGGTTCGGTCTTTCTTATTTTCAGTTTATTTTAATTATGGAGGGCTAAAACCCCTAGATTGATTTTCTTGGAAAATATTGTAATATAATTTTGAGGTTCTTGTTTTTAATATAGTATGCTTTTATTATTGTTAATTTCTTCATAATCTTACTCTGCTTATTTAATTATATTTTGTTTAATTAAATTTGTATGCTTAATCGGTTTAATTATACAAATGGAATAAAATAAGATTTAAATTAAAATGGATTAAGGAAATATGCATGCTTAATGAATATTTTTATAATCACTTTTAATAATTATGGTTTGCTTAATTCCATAATTTGATAATAGATTATGTATGTAGGTGATGTTCTTACATATGCTCAATAATTCCTAGATTTTACGATCTTGACTCCTTTTGCTTAATTAGGATGCTTGATTAAAATATTCATTTTTAAATGAAAGTAAAGGAATTTTGAATTGAAAAAGACGCTTAGTTGATTAATTCAAATTGAGCTAAGAAATCAACATTAATGAAAGTGTACAAATTATCTTTAGTGAACCAAGGATAAATTTAATTACAATACTCCAAGAAAATCAATCACTTGTTATTTATTGTTCTAAGTTTTATATTTACTCTGTTTTAATTTTAACTGTAACAATCAATCCAAGCCCCCCCCAAATATTTTTTGTATGTTTGTTAAATTTTTGTTTGTTAAATTTTTTTTTAATTTTAAACTTGATTTTCCTAAATTTTTGTGTTGATCTTGAAGAGAACGACCTAGGTTGACACCCTAGCACTACATTAATTAATTTTAATGTACTAATTTGACGGTACCACGACAGAAACACGTCAAATTTTGGCGCCGCAGCCAGGGATCAGCGATCTTTAGGAAAATTCTTGTTTTAAATTAATTTTTTTATATAAAAGTGAAAGTTAAAAATATATATAATATAATAATTAAAAAAAAAATTTGTTTGTTTGTTTTATTTTATTTATTTTTCATGATTTAGGATTCTTATGATATATTACTCATGATCATGAAATATCTTGTTGTATGCTATGTATGACTAGAAGAACTTTTGGGTATTTATATTCATTTAATCCTGAAATTGATAGAACTTTTCATAAATTAATTAGAGAAGCTAGATTTAATAATAACTTTATTGATATTGATTGTGATAGTATCTCATCTGAATCTACTGAAAGTACTACTGCTAGTTTTCTGATATGGCTGGACCTCGTGAAGGAACTCTTAGAGAACTAACTGCACCCAAATTCATATACGCAAGTTTGTGTATTCAATATCCTGAAGAGGATGTCCCTTTTATGCTTAGGGCCGGACTTATACACTTGTTTCCTATGTTTCATGGTCTTGCGGGTGAAAATCCTCATAAACACCTCAAAGAATTCTACATTGTGTGCTCCACAATGAAACCTCAAAACGTTTAAGAAGACCATATCTATCTTAAAGTGTTTCCTCATTCTTTAGAGGGTGTTGTTAAGGATTGGCTCTACTACCTTGCTCCAAGATCAATCACAAGTTGGAATGACTTAAAGAAAATGTTCTTGGAAAAGTTCTTTCCTGCCTCTAGAACCACTGCAATCCGGAAGGACATATCTGGAATTAGGCAACTCTCTGGAGAAAGTCTTTATGAGTATTGGGAGAGATTCAAGAAACTCTGCGCAAGTTGCCCTCACCACCAAATTTCTGAATAACTTCTTCTTTAGTACTTTTATAAAGTTCTGCACCACGTTGATCGTAACATGTTAGATGTGAAAAGTGGAGGAGCATTAGGAGACATGATTGCTGCTGAAGCAAGGAATTTGATTGAGAAGATGACATCCAATTCCCAACAATTTAGTGTTAGAAATGATGCTTTCAAACCCATGAATGATTCAAATTCTAGTGCATCTGGCATTAAATTGGAAAGCAAACTTGATGCTCTCATCACTTTGGTCACACAATTGGTAGTTAATAAAAAATCCATGATTGCTAGAGTGTGTGGCATCTGCTCTTCACAAGAGTATCCCACTGATTGTTGTCCCTCTCTACAAGAGAAGGGTGATGATAATCCTCAAGCCTATATAACAAACATCTACCATAATAGATCTCCACCATAACAGCAACAAAACTATGACCTTTCAACCAACAGATACAACCCAAGTTGGAGGAACCATCCAAACTTGAGATGAGGAAATCAACAAAACCCTCAACCCCCATTTCAAAATAATGCACCAACCTTCTAAAAGCTAAATCCTCAACCATCCACAAGTGGCCCTTCTTTGGAGGATCTGGTAAAGCAAATAGCTGCACAAAACTTGGAGTATCAACAGAGGAATGATGCTACAATCTAGAGTTTAAGCAACCAAATTAGGCAATTGGCATCATCATTGAACCAGTTACAATCTCAAAATTCTGACAAATTACCATCTCAACCAGCTGCAAATCCAAGAAATGTAAGTGCAATTCAGCTAAGATCAGGTAAGAATCTTGAAGTAAGTGCAATTCAGCTAAGATCAGGTAAGAATCTTGAAGTACCCATACCTAAGGAACCTGAGAAAAAAACAGATGTGCCCACAACAGTTGAGAATGATGTACCCTCTTCAAGGACAAGGAAGTCTGAGATGCAATCACCCCAAATCCCACCTCACATCCCTCTTCTATTCCCACCAAAAGCAATTCCAAGCAAGAAGATGGAAGAAGTGGACAAAGAAATTTTGGATACTTTTAGGAAAGTGGAAGTGAATATACCTCTTCTTGATGCAATTAAGTAAATACCTAAGTATGCCAAATTTCTGAAAGAGCTGTGTACTCACAAGAGAAGACTCAAGGGCAATGAAAGGATAAGCATGGGGAGAAACGTATCTACGCTACTTGGTAAAGAAGTTCCAAATATTCCCTAGAAATGTAAAGATCCAGGTATGTTCACTATACCCTACATCATAGGCAATAACAAATTTGAAAATTGCATGTTAGATTTAGGAGCTTCAATAAATGTTATGCCTATGTCTGTTTTTAAATCTTTGTTTCTTGGAACTTTACAACCTACTGGTGTAGTGATTTAGTTAGCAAATAGAAGTACTGCTAACCCTGCTGGAGTCATAGAGGATGTTTTGGTTCAGGTAGATTAACTTGTTTTTCCTGCTAACTTTTTCATACTTGATATGGAAGAAGGTATGCCTCAAATTCCTGTTCCTATAATTTTAGGAAGACCATTTTTGAAAACAACCCGAACCAAAATAGATGTTCATTCTGGAACCCTCTCTATGGAATTTGGTGATACAAGAGTTCAATTCAATATTCTTGATGCTATGAAATATCCATTTGAAGATCACTCTGTTTTTCATATTGACATTATGGATGAATTGATTTGTGAATATCTTTTTGATATCTCTCAAAATGTTGATTTGGAATGCATGGATGATTCAAACAATTATTTTGCATGCAATAATTCTAGAAGTTGTGATATTTGTGCTAAAATTAATAAATACATATATTCTGATTCAGAATCTTTTGATATACCTGTTAACCATAAGGAGCTAGAATGCATTAACCTGAATGCAAGATTTCAAGAAAACTCTAACAAAATTGTTGAGGTGCAAGCAGCGGAATCCAAATCCAAATTTACTTTGTTAGTTCCATCTGTTTTGCAGGCACCCAAATTAGAGTTGAAACCCCTACCCGAGAACTTTAAGTATGTATACTTAGGGGATGATGAACAACTCCCAATGATAATTTCCACTTCTCTTGATGAAAATCAAGAAGAAAAATTATTACAGGTTCTGAAAAGGCACAAGAAGGCTATAGGCTGGACATTGGCAGACATCCCTAGAATTAGCCCATCCATGTGCATGCATAGGATATTTCTGGAGGAAAATGCTAAAGCAGTAAGACAGCCTCAAAGGAGACTCAACCCTGTAGTCCTTGATGTGGTTAAGAGGGATATTACCAAGCTTCTACAAGCAGAAATCATTTACCCTATCTCTGACAACCAATGGGTGAGTCCAATTCAAGTGGTTCCTAAGAAAACAGGGATCATAATTGTGAAAAATAAAAAGGATGAACTGATCCCTACCAGAGTGCAAAATAGTTAGAGAGTCTGTATTGACTATAGGAGACTAAACCAGACAATGAAGAAGGACAATTTCCCTTTACCCTTCATTGATTAAATGCTTGAACGTCTCGCGGGTAAGTCTCTGGATATTTTCAGATTCATATTGCACCTGAGGATTAAGAAAAGACCATATTCACCTGTCCCTTTGGCACATTTGCTTATAGGAGAATGCCATTTGGCCTATGCAATGCTCCTGGAACTTTTCAAAGATACATGATAAGTATTTTTCATGATTTTATTAAAAATTGCATGGAGGTGTTTATGGATGATTTTACTGTTTATGGATCTTCATTTGATGCATGCCTTGATAGTTTGGATAAAGTTTTAAACAGGTGTATTGAAACTAACCTTGTCTTGCACTATGAAAAATGTCATTTTATGGTAGAACAAGGAATAGTTTTAAGGCATGTAATCTCTGAGAAAGGAATTAAGGTATATCCTGCCAAGATAGAAGTTATATCACATTTGCCTTACCACTCTTGTGTTTGAAAGGTTCATTCTTTTCTTGGCCATGCAGGTTTCTACAGGAGATTCATAAAGGATTTTAGCAAAAAGGCCAGACCACTATCCAGTCTGCTACAAAAGGATATGGCATTTGAGTTTGATGAAAAATGCAAGGAGGCCTTTAATTGTCTTAAGCAAGCATTGACCACTACCCCCATAATCCAAGCACCTGATTGGACAGCCTCGTTTGAATTGATGTGATGCCTCTAATTATGCATTAGGAGCTGTCCTTGGTTAAAAGATTGACAAACAGCCTAGGGTCATCTACTATGCATCTAAAACTTTAGATGCCACCCAGGTAAATTACACCACTACTGAGAAAGAGCTTTTGGCCATTGTTTTTGCATTAGATAAGGTCAGATCTTACCTACTTGGTTCTCGAGTAGTCGCCTTTACTGACCATGTAGCTCTGAAGTACTTGTTGAAGAAAGGTGAGTCCAAGCCAAGATTAATTCGTTGGATGCTCTTGCTCCAAGAGTTTGACTTGGAAATTCATGACTGTGAACACCTCTTTTGGTCCGGTCCAAGTGGAACGAATCTTCTTTTATACTGAATTCTGAATCAGAATGGTAAAAATCCGAGTGGAATGACTCAAAAATGATCAAGTCCGAGCAGGATGACTCTGATTGAAGCATTTCCGAGTGAAATATAGCCCTGTTGGACAAAAATCCGAGTGGAATGACTCAAAATTGATCAAATCTGAGTAGAATGACTCGAAGTGAAGCATTGCCGAGTGGAATATTACCCTGTCGAAGGTAAATCTGAGTAGAATGACTCTAAATTGATCAAATCCGAGTAGAATGACTTGAAAGTGAAGCATTGCCGAGTGGAATATTGCCTTGAGGTAAATCCGAGTACAAATTCCTGATCAAAACCAACTCCGAGTGAATATATCCGAGTGGTCATATTCTCAAGTGCCAAATTCAGAGAGAAAAGGTGGCAAGTTCTGATAGAAAAGAGAGCACCTCCGAGTGAATATATCCAAGTTCCGATGCGTAAATAAACTACTCCTGAGCCCTGAATCCACCAAGACTTGTCCAAGTGAAGGATTCCAAGGGATCGATTGACCATCCGAGTCAAAGGGATCGATTATGAACAAATACCGAGTGAAGGATTACCGATTGGAGCAGCAAGTCTGATTTGGGGACAGGTGTCTTTTCCTGGGCATAGAAATTCCGAGTCAATGCTTCAAGAAGTGACAAGATTCGAGAAGAGCACCTCCGATTAAGGTCAGTTCCGAGTCAATACTGAAGCAGTAACAAGATTCGAGTGAGTATCCCTCAATTGGAGAGAAATTCGAGTTGTCAAATTGTCAAAATTCAATTTCTGAGTGAGAAGAAGGCCGTTTCTGAGTGAAAAAGTCCAAGTTTCATTCTGATTGGAAGATTAGATTGACTCCCAAGGTCAGTTCCGAGTCAATACTGAAGCAGTAACAAGATCCGAGTGAGTATTACTCAGTTGGAGAGAAATCCGAGTTGTCAAATTGTCAAATTCCAATTTCTGAGTGGAAAGAAGTTCGTTTCCGATTGAAAATATCCCAGTTCTAAGTTCTGATTGAAAACAAAGCCAACTCCGAGTGAATGCACCGAGTGGTCATATTTTTAAAACAAAGCCAACCAGAGATAAGATTCGAGCAAGACACCTCCGACTGAAGCAAATTCCGAGTGAATGCTTCTTGCATAGACAAAATCCGATCAAAACACTTCTAATACCGAGTGAGTCCTCTCTCAATCCACACCAAGTGAGTCGCTCTTAGTCAGCACCGAGTGAATCCTTTCACTCAATTTCTGAGCCATTTTTACCCATTTCCGAGTTAATTTCCACCATTTTCGAGCCATTTTTTTACACAATTTCGAGTCATCCTTCTCAGTCAATTCCGAGCCATTTTTACCAATTTCCGAGTCACTTTCCACCCATTTCCGAGCCATTTTCATCCAATTCTGAGTCAGCCTTTTCACCCAATTCCGAGTCAGCCTTCACCCAATTCTGAGTCACCTTTCACCCAATCCGAGTCAGCCTTTTGCCCATTTCCGAGTCACATTTCACCCATTTCTGAGTTATCCTCCAACCATTTCCGAGTCGGTTCCAAGTCATTCTTCACTCGGTTCCGGTTGAATATGTCAACCTGAGTTGTTTTGCTCGTCCCAGCTCCTCACAGCAACCTCACACTGACCAACAAGCAAAACCGAGCAAAGCTTTCACTCGGTTTTTTACACATTTTCCACTCGGTCTTGTGCTTAAAAGGCACCTTTTCCACTCGGATTGTTTCCCACTATGGGTGTATACCGACTGAGGCACTAAATCCGAGTCAGAAGCAGAAAACCGACCCCTACTCCCCCTGTTCGCCCGTGCTGACTTGGATTCCACAACCCAAGTGGATCCAGGAAAATTGGGGGTGGCAGACAGGGGGCGGAAGTGGAGAAATTAAAAATCTCCACCAGCCGCTGTCCCCCACTACCAGGCTGCCTCCACTCAGAGTGGAAGCCTGAGCTGGCCTAGTACTCAGAAACCCCTATAAATGCACAAGGGTTGGGAATTTTGAAAGGTCCGGGAGCATTCATTGGGAAAAGAAACTTTGTCCCTCTCTTCACTCACCAACACCCTTCCCTCTCCTCACCAACACCGTCCCTCTCTTCACTCACCAGCACTCTTCCCTCTCCTCACCAACACCCTTCCCTCTCCTCACCAATACCGTCCCTCTCTTCAGTCGGTACAGCCCCTCTCCATACTGTCCAACACCCTTCTCTCTCCCTCCAACACTGCCCAAGTTCCTCACAAATCCTTCACACCGTCCAGCACATCATCCCTTCACACCTCACTGTTCAGCATCCTGTTCTCTCGTCACACTGGAGTCCAGCTCTCCTGCTCCATCACTCGGTCTCCCAACTTTCACTTGGTATTTTTATTTTTCACTCAGTATTTTCATTTTTTACTCGGTATTTTCATTTTTCACTTTTCACTCAGTTTTCTATTTTTTACTCGGTTTTTTCCATTTTTACTCGTTTTTTCTATTTTTCCACTTAAATAAATTTCTGTTATTTTCTTTTCTTTTCTTTTTTACCCCTTCCTAGGTTCGTAATAAATAAATAACAAAAAACAAGTGTTTCACGTTCAGACTAGCCAAAAAAAAACATCATCCACCATTAATCTTTTAGCCTCTTCCTAAAAAAAAACATCACCAAAGAACTACGTAACCCTGATTTCTTGGTAACTCAAGAATACGTAGGAGCGGGACTTTAAATCCTGTCGGGCCCATCTCTTTTTTATCCCCACCTTTCCCATTTCATTCCTATTTTATTTTCTTTATGTTTCCTTTGTAACCGTCCTTTTATCAAGCCCATGAAAATCAATTTAGACGTGACGTCTTGTTGATTTTCCCATAAGGAACGAGATACTTGGGACGAGACGTCCCGCTTATTGTGACACCCTTATTTTTTAGGGATAAATTTTCTCGAATTAATACCTGGATCTATAATCAAAACACTCCCTTATATGAAGATAAGAGAGCTGGCCCCATGGCCAAGAAGAAAAAGACAGGGAAGGCAAGGGAATTAAAACCATTCACACGGAAGCACCGACAGCGCCTGAGCGAAGCCCACAATACAGCGCCCACTCGCTCAAGCGAGATCCGACTCCGCTTGAGCGAGGCCGCACAACTCGCTCGGGCGAACCACCATTCGCTTAAGCGAAACCACATAAAAGCCTTCCCAAATAACATACTCGCTGGAGCGAGATCTCACTCGCTGAAGCGAGAAGCCACACTCGGGATTCCCATCATTCGGTATTCGAGACAACCATTCATTCAGTAATAACTTAGTCCACTCGGTATAAGGAAATCTAATCACTCGGGAACCTCCCCAACAATTGCCTCACTCGGCAACCCATAACTTAGTCTCTCAATTTTATTCACAGAATCAACATAATGATCCACTCAGGAAATGAAGGTAATCCCACTCAGATTCCATAAAACTTCCTCACTCGGGTTATCTCCCAGTCAAACACCACTCTGTGTAATTCAACCTCAAGTCACTCGGAAAACATCAACCATTAGCACTCGGCATAACAGAACTCCCTTACTCAGAGAGTACATAGGCTTCCTCTCAGCCATAAATCACTCGGTTTAATCATTCATAACTAACTCATCATCAGAGAAGTATTCCACTCGGTAACTAATATCATTGCTGACCAATACTCATTCGGCCACACACTCAGCATTCATGCCTATTCTCACTCGGGTAATACCTTAACCATTAATTACTCAGAAATAGCCTACAAAATCAATTCCACTCGGAATGATCCAAACTCCTCAACACTCAGAGGAATTACCCAAGTAATTCACTCAGACATATGAAATACTTAACTACTCAGGGAAACCACTAAGTCAAGTCCCACTCGGACTCATTCCATACTTATACACTCAGAATACATATTACTTTATTCACTCGGGATAGGTTCCCATGTTTACTCGGGATACATTCATAACTCATATACTTAGAATATTTGAAGCTAAACGATTACGACCACACTTCCCTTAGAAGAGATTCACTCGGTTTCCACTCGGAAATCATTCAAGCTTATTCACTTGGAAAAGGCCACATATTCATCCTCACTCGGCTCGGCTCCCACAATAACGTTTCACTCAGAATTCTTTACCTTAACATTATTCTATTCAACATCATTTATATTCTAGTCAGAAGAAGCATTAAATCAACATATATCACTTATCTATATATATGCTCTCTGATTCACAAATCCGACTACCCATTCAGCAATACTCTTCAACCGATTCATACCATGTTATTAACATAACATATATATGTATATACTCATACGCATACACTCGGATACTTATTATCTTGATACTTTCCATTATCAACACAATCAGTCGGTAATGCATATAATACCATTCACTCAAAGTATGTATATATTAACATGCACTCGGATTCTAGTACATATATTTCATATTCATTATACAACATTGTTATGAGCCGGCCAAGGCTTTAGTATATTCAATGTACTCGGAACATAAAATTATATACACAGCCTCATCAATAAATACCCAACACTCGGGTTAAGGCCATCACATCATCCAATCCGACCTGCACACACTGAAAAATGGTGTAGGGGTGAGCATTACATATTAAATGACAGATATTGGCTCGGATCAATCATAGAATCCACAATACAATTATATATATATATTATCAATCAATCAACAGATACTGCCACTCAATATGAACAATCACCAACATCTTCAATCGGGTTTATCACCCATTTCACTTGGCTATAAAGCCTGACATTCTCATCAATAAATACATTCCCTCAATCGGATTTCACCTCGAGTCTACCCCAATACTATATCCACAATAATCACACTCCGAGCCATGCTCAAGGAGTCTTTCCGAGCCTAGCTCCATGACTTAAATATATTCATCACATGTTGTCATCTGATTGCCGATCGGTAATAGAAGTCCAACGCATTCCAGTGGCTAATCGGATGCATACGGTTTCATTCACTCGGCGTCCCACGCCAATGCACTCGGCATTTCATCAAGCATCTCATTCACGCTTAGTGCCCCAGGCACTGCCCCGAGTCCAACTCGAGGTCTTTCATCATATTCAACATTAGGACCCCGTCCTCTTCACTCGGGATTATACCCTTGTGGCACCCCGCAAGGTGTTCATTCATATTCAATAACTCAATAACTCGTATGCATATAAATTCAACACATATTCATTCGATTGCCCACTCAGAAATCTGCGTTCAACATTAAATTCATTCGGCAACTCAACAATAATCAGATGACTCGGCTTATACCACATGCATTCGGCAATCCTATGCCATCCACTCAGCAATCACCATACCATTCACTCGGCCATCACTATGCCATTCACTCGGATTATCCTTTATTCACTCAGATTTATCCTTTACAATAAGCATTTCATGCTTTCCTCTATAAAGCCTACTCGGCATTCATCATAACCGTCCCTATTCATTCATTTATCACAAGTATATGCATCAACAAAGCTCACATACATTCAAGGTACAACATACCCAGGGACAAATAGAGGATCACACAAAGAACACAACATTCATCATGTGCATCTCATACATCTCAACATAAACATCATCGATAAACATCACACATCATATGAACGGGTATCATACATTACATAAATAATAAGCATCAATAGTCTGGGTTATTTACTCAATTACAGTATACCATACACATTAAAACACAACACAGTGACAATTTCACTCGGAAACCCGTCCATAACCTATTCATTTGAGATGCAAAGCCCCCTTACCTGGATGAAGCTTCCAAGGGTTACATGGACACTCGGCCCAGCCACAGCAGCACTCTGCTCAGCTTTCTGAACATGGAAAGAGCCACACAGCTTCCCTGCCAACCAGCATCAGTCTTCAGTCTTTCACTCAGCCACACACACACTCGCTTGAGCGAAAATGGGTCCAGTGACCATTTCTTCACTGGCTCGCTCAAGCGTGACCATTCTCGCTTGAGCGGGATACACCCAGTAGCTCATCAACACTCTATGCTCCATTCTGCTCTGCCACCCAGTCAGTGGAGAAACTTCCAAGCTCCACCCAACCATGACTTCTTCCTCGCAACGTCACAGCCTCAACACAGTGGACCATTTTCCATAACGAGGCACACCACCCACGCTGCAGCAGGCTCCCAAACTGAGTCCAACCAGCATCATCAACAAGAGAAAGAAGAGGAGGAACCAACCTCCAAAACACAGCACCATGCTGCCCCACATGGTTATGCACAGCCACGCTGTTCACCATCACCATGCAGCTCCACTCGGGCTCAACACAGCGTTGAGTGGAGGAAGAAGAAGATGAAGGAGACGAAGGAGACGAAGGAGAAGAAGAGTCTCCAGAGAGTTTTTAGAGAGAAGGAAGAGTGTTTCTCTCTTCAAGACATGCAACCAACAAGGAAATGAATAATGTGAGAAGGGAAAACGTAGAAGTGAAGCTATATCACCTTACAGCCCCATCAGCGTCCCACTCTCATCATCACAACATCCCATCCTCATTAATGTAATCCTATCAGCATTAAATGCAAACTCTCACAGCCATCATTGCACTCCACGTGGACAGGGAGAGAGGAAGAGAGAGAGAACCAAAGTTCTTATAACACCACCAAGGGCACCATGGTCAATTCCAACATTATTATTATTCAAGTTATTATTATCACTCAATAATTTGCCTAATTGACAATTAATCCATTAATTAACCATTAATCCCATCAATCCATAACCTTAATCTGAATTTTATAATTATTTAAAAGTCTCGGATGTTGCACTTATCCCTTTCCCAATCTCTGACCCTGTGTCTTGATTAAATTCCATGAAAATCAATTTAGACGTGACGTCTTGTTGATTTTCCCATAAGGAACGGGATACTTGGGACGAGACGTCCCATTTATCCCCTTCCCGTTTCTAACCCCATATGTGATTAAAGGATGACTAATTTAGACGCGATGTCTTGTTAGCATCCCCCCCTTTTCTCTGTTTTTATATCAAAGCCGAGGTTAATTTGGACGCGACGTCCTGTTGACCTACACTCTATGTTTGTCTAGTTTGTTCCTTCCATTTCCTTCTGTTTTTACACAAAGTACAACAATAAAAGGGAAGAAATAAAACATCTTTTGTAAGGCTATTTATGTTGCGCATTTTCAATCTTGGTACTGTTTCTGACAGGCGATGTAGGTGTTAATACCTTCCCTACTCGTAACCGACTCCCGAACTTGAATCTCATAATTTCTACCAGTGCTTTCACTGAACTTAGTTTTTTCCCAATGTTTTTCCTATGGATAAAAACGTTGGTGGCGACTCCCTATTTCATACGAGTTTTTCTTCCTCGCTGCACCGTCACGATCCAGGTTGCGATAGATGGCGACTCCACTGGGGACACTTAAGAGAGTCAGGTCAGTTTGATTGAAAGCGCATGTTCTTTTTATATAGCCTTTGTTATCTCGGATTTCTTCCCCTTATTTTATTTTCTGTTGATTGTTGTGAATGTTTGTTCTTGTTTTAATTGTGTCTTGTTATTTGTTTCGTTGTCTATGTTTTGCATGTTTGTTGAACCCTAGGGTAAAAGACCATGTTACTTTTACGCAGTCATTGAACCCTAGGGTAGACAACTTTGTATATTTGTTCTGTGTTTGTTCTTTGTGTAGAATGAGGTAAGGTAAAATGTATTGAAAGCCCTTCCACACACTACACTCACAATTACTTGCACACACCTATGAGTGACGCCCTATACCCGGGCCCCAAATGAAGCTTAAGTTAGGAGAGGTTGGTAACGGAATCGTATGGGATGTACTTCCTATCCGGTGTTCATGAGAACCTCAACCAGAGTTCGACCTCTCATGATATACGCACCTAGTGGATTCCCCACTGTTTGCGTCCCTGTCATGGTTAGGATCTTGGCTCTGGTGACCTTCTAGATGTCTAGTGGAAACCACCCGGTGTGGAGGGTCACTTTTACACAAGCCATAGAGCCTAGAAAAGACTTTCAACAAAACCCGACCTAGGCCACAAAAGGACAAACTTTACTTTCCCTTGCGTCATTTTTGCTTTCCCTTTTATAAAAAAAAAATGAATTATCTACCACCCGCAGATTTGCTCAGTTTTTGAAATAATGACTCATTTTGAAACACACAGTATTCCTCGGGTGAATAGATAATCCTCTTTTGATCGTGTACCTCTGAGTCCTGAGTCATAGATTTTCCTAATCGTCAAAAAAATCAAGAAAAAATATAACTTTATTTCCGCTCCAACGGGGGGCGTCGATGATGATTAGAAAAATTATGACTATTGCGACTTGGACCCTTGGTAATCGTTGTTTCCCAAAAATTTTTTTTTGCTTTACGTTAAATTAATGGGGAAGTACCGATTCCAAAACATGACATCAACTAATTTCTTTTCCTTATCCTCATTTCGTGGAAGGTTATTCAGAACTTAACGAATACCCTTTGAGTATCTATGGAAATGAACATGGGATTGAACTTAAGAAATGAGGGCCATAACTGCCCGAAGAAAATGTTTGAGCTTGAGGCTCCCGCCTCAGTATGAAAGATTTCTTCTGTCTTCACAATTATCCCATATTAATTTCCATGTTTACCATACCTAGTACTTTTGAATGATAAGTTCTAAGGAATAGTTAAAGGATATTCACCAAAGCCTGTAATTGCTTCCCATGACATTCTCCTTCTTTCTATTTCCACCTAACATTTTTGTTTTTTTTTTAAAAAAGAGACACAGGCGTCATGGGTAGGCATCCTTACCAGACCTGGCTCCAAAGGAAACTCATGGCTGAGGCAGAAGCTGTTGATGGAGACTTTAGAACTGAGTTCGATCAGTTGAAAGAGCGAGTGGCGGAGTTAACTAAACTTTTAGAAAAGAAACTCACAGAAGGAGGCTCCTCTGCAGGTATTGAGGACGCCCAACAGCAGCCTGCCACCACGCCACCCCCCTTGGTTCTAACCCAGCAAGAACCCAACTCCCTAACACAATGACACCCCCTCTCACCATTCATGTCGGAAGACCTAACCCTACCATGGAGGCCCAGCCACCTTACGGTCAGTCTTATGCATAACAGCATACATTTGTCGGTCCTGACGGCAACCCAGTACCTTTTCCACTTTATGGCCTACCACCGGGGTACTATCCCCCGCTCGCTAACCAGCGAGACGCCCACGACTAGCAAGCGATGAATCCTCACGCTTCATACCCCACCCAGCCAAACATGCCACCACTCCACCAAACCCAAAACATGCAAGCCCATGACCCACAAGCCTACCAAACCCAAAACACGCAAGCCCATGACCCACAATCCTACCAAACCCAAAACACACAGGCCCATGACCCACAAACCTACCAAACCCAAAACACACAAGCCCCGATGGCCCAGCCAACCTACAACGCACAAGCCCAAAATACACGAGCCCAGATGATCCAGCCGACTTATGCCATACAAGCTATGGCCCAACCCCAAGGTCCCTCACTAAATATAGGCCTAATGAACCAGTCCCATACGTTGCCTCCATTCAACCAGTCACTCGGCTATCCATACGGATACACAACCCCCTATATGACCAATCTCTAAGATACAACCCGCATGATGAACCCGGTAGCCGGTCATAGCACGGTTGCAGCTCCCCAAAAGGAAAAGATAGAAATCTTAGAGGAGCGTTTGAGAATGATGGAAGGCGCTGGAGGTTTTGGACTGATAAATGCTTCTGAGCTATGCCTAGTCACAGATGTTATCCTCCCACCCAAATTTAAGATGCCAGACTTTGACAAGTATCGGGGAATGACTTGTCCAAAGAACCATCTCACGATGTACTGTCGAAAGATGGCATCTTATTCCTCTAACGACTAATTGTTGATCCACTGCTTCCAAGATAGTCTGGCGGGGCCGCTCTTACATGGTATGCTCACCTTGAACGGAACCATATTCGTTGTTGGAAGGACCTAGCAGATGCCTTCCTTAGGTAATACAAGTATAATATGGATATGGCACCTAACAGGGTTCAGTTACAGAACATGGTGAAGAGGGACAATGAAACGTTTAAGGAGTATGCCCAACGATGGAGAGAGACAGCGGTGCAAGTAAACCCCCCATTGTTGGAAAAAGAGATAGTCAAGATGTTTATCGACACGCTCCCATCACCTTTCTATGGCAAGATGATTGGTAGTGTTTCATCCAACTTCTCCGACATTGTGACTATTGGGGAAAGGGTGGAGAGCGGAATACGAACAGGAAAGATCACTCAGGGCCCATCTGGGGCAAGCATGACAAGAAAGCCGGTGCCTGGGAGAAGGGATGGAGAAACTAATGCCATCTCTTCTAATCAAAAGACGGCTCCACCAAAACCATTTGCCCCTACCATGATTCAAGCTCCCAATCCTTATGTGGCCGCTGCCGCTCAGGGCCCGACAGCTTATACTCCCCACTTCCATCCGCCTATGGTAAGAGCACCAATGCCACAACCCATGCCATACAATCATCTGTAACAAGCGATTTGACCACCTGATCATAATCAGAATACGAGAAACCCTAACAATGAGCGCACCCCTGTGCAGTTCGATCCAATTCCCATAACATATACCGAACTTTTACCAACCCTCGTTCAAAAGGGTCTGGTAGCTCCATGCCCCATGAGGCCATTGCAACCTCCTTACCCAAGGGGGTATGACCCAAACGCTCATTGTGATTACCATGCTAGGGCACCAAGGCATTCTACAGAAAATTGCATGGCTTTAAAATATAAAGTGAAAGATTTGATCAAAGCCGACTGGATTAATTTTCGAGAAGGAAGCCCTAACGTGACCACAAATCCCCTGCCCAATCATGGAGGTTCAGAAGTTAATGCCGTGGTGGCCGATATTGAAGATGGTTTTGATAATAATACTGATTTGGTGATCGCTTGCCCGCTGGACCAAGAGCTCAGTAATAGGGAGGCTGTCGAACTCCCTTCGATTTTAAATGATTCACCAAAATAATTTGCCATTGCCTCAAAGTCTTGTTTATCCCTCTGCTATGCCTAAGGCTTTGGGATTTTTCATGTAATAAGGGCGAAAAAAACTTGTTTTACCAGTCAATCAATAAATGCGTATCAAAATTCTCATCCCTTTATCCTTGCTTTTGACTTATTCTCTTTAACTTGCTTTTCCTTTCTCTTCTTTATTTTGCCATAACACACTAAATTACAGATCCAAAAATGATCCTCTTGAGACTAGTGAAATCACAATCACGCTTCACGATTTCGATTACCCAGTCGACTATGTCGACGAAGAAGGTAAGGGAAACCTGTGAGCCACCGCACAAGTTAACAAGATTGTTAGAACAAGAGGTTAAAGAATACCCCTAAGTCAAGAACAACTGAAGGAATCACGGGGGCAATCTATCAGAAGGCATTAGTAATTTTGTTTCAGGACGTGGAAGGAATCTATGGAATGACAACATGGCCAAGTCTCGAATTGGACAAGTGGTAGGCCAGTCATTTAAGGAAATTCAACAGTCATCAACATAGATGGGGGGCAAATTGCTGATGCCTATAAATACAGATACAATCAAGGGAGACTTTGCCAAAAATTCAAAAAAAAATGAATGAAAAAAATGAAAAAATAGAGTCAAGCTTGAAGTCCAATGTACATACCAAGCGGGGAAAGCTGGTTACGTCCAGATCCTCGAGCAAGCTGTCATTTTCTGTATAAGGGGAACAAATGTCGTCAGGCCAAGAACTTGCATTCTTGTCATCATCAACACCTCAACCCTAAAGAGTGCGCCATTCCTCATGCCTATGTAGCCAAGGAAATAGTCTGTCAGATTGAGTTGTTGCATCATTAAGGGGATTAAAAAAACAAAAAAAAACAAAAAAATAAAAAAACAAAAAAAGAAGGCAAACAAAAAGAAATGGAAAATGAAAAAAAATGAAAAAGAAAAAGAAAATAAAGGCCAAAATGATGATTCAAAAGTAACTCCCTCTTATTGATGCCAAAAGACTCACCAATATTTCCTTGGGTACATGGCATAGGAGTGGAGTCTCCTATTTGAAGTGACATCAGTTCCCCAAAGGATCAAACTAAATTTGGAAAGGCTGGTCAGACTCAACTGGAGTGTAATCAGTTTCAACCTTTTACTATAAAGGATGCAGCCAAGAATGTACAAGAAGAGAAAAACACATGAAAAGCTCGCTAGGCTGAAAACCTGAAAGGGCGGCCTAGGCAAAAGTTAGAGCAACATGGTGAGTCGAAAACATGAAAAGGCAGCTCAGGTAAAAATTAGGGTCGAGATTTCGGCAAAGTAACTAAAGTTTCCATTGCAAAACGTGCAAACTGGGGCATGTGGACCGTGGTCAAACTACCCTCTCAAAAGGCAAAGTTGAACGATGTGCTTGAGATCGTGACGTGGGATTAAGGTTCTCATTAGTCTCAGGAATTCACTAGAGGATCCTTGAACCTCCCCTATTTCTCCTGGCCTTGACCCGTCCTATGTAACTTCATTTCATCCCATCTATTTTCCCGTTGTCCATTCTATGTATTCTGTTTGACATACATGAATAAAATTTATCCTTTTTCGATACGTGTTATGAATTGCATCGATCTGATAAAACATTGTGTTTTTATAAAAATAAAATAAAAGAATGGTGAACATTTAAAGTCATAAGGGACAAGACGCTCCCACAATACTTGACCTCGTCTTAGACAATCATCACAAAGACTCAGCCAGGCACGCGCTTCAAAGCTATGGTCGCCTCTTTGATTCTCCTCTGTCCATGAGTTATCCTAAGGGCTGCGGTTTCACAGGACCTACCCAGTTTTTGAATGTATCTTTGCACTACTTACCCTTTTTTCTGCAGGTTATTACAACGGACAGTCATGTCGAGCATTGACGCCTCAATCAAGTCCTTTTCCTCAATGGAACCGCAGCTGTCAAAACTAGAATCTTTCAAGTCTTCTCCTTAATCGCCAAAGTTGGCACTCCTCAGAACTCCTTCCTCAAGTCGTCAAAGTTGGCAATTCTCAAAGTCTTCTCCTTAATCTCCAAAGTTGGCACTTCTCAGAACTCCTTCCTCAAATCGCCAAAGCTGACACCTCTCAAAGTCTTCTCCTTAATCGCCAAAGTTGGCACTTCTCAGAATTCTTTCCCCAAATCGTCGAAATTGGCATTTTTCAAAAAAATCTCTTCTTCAACCCCCAAAGTTGACACTCTTCAGAATCCCTTCCAAATCGCCAAAGTTGGCACCTCTCGAAGTCTTTTCCTCAACTGCCAAAGCTGACACTTTTTCAAACTCCCTTCCAAGGATTCTACCTAATACATTCTGACAGTCAAGCGTATCTCCTTCCCAAGCCCAAGGATAGTTTCCAGCAAAACTTTCCCCCAATAGAATCACCAAACTCTCCCCAGTGAGCCTACGATTCAGATCATCTTCTCCCACTAGTAAGAACATTTTCTAATCAGGCTTAGAAGAACTCTCCCCAAAGGGCCCAACACATTTCTCTCAGTAAATCCACACATACTAGGTGGACCCCAGATTTTCCCTTCCCAATCAAGGGGCGATGCTCGAGCCATCAATCCTTCTCCAGTGGAACTACACTTCCCAGACAAATCAAACTAAGGCATCACCCCAGGTTCATTCTCTTTCACCCAAAGAGGTAGCACCCCGAACCATCAATCCTTCCCTAGTAGAAATACATTTCCTAAACAACTCAAACTGGGGCATCTCCCCAGATTTCTTCTATTCCAGTCAAGGGGTAGTTCCCCAAGGTTCCTTCAAACCATGTCAAACTGGGGCATCTCCCCAGATTTCTTCTGTTCCAGTCAAGGGGTAGTTCCCCAAGGTTCCTTCAAAATATGTCAAACTGGGGCATCACCCCAGGTTCACTCTCTTTCATTCAAGAAGGCAATTCCCCAAGATTCTTTCAGTCATGTCAAACTGAGGCATCGCCAAGAGCCTTTAAGTCTAGTGAGTTAATTTGGACGAGACGTCCTGATGTAGGCTCTTCATCCACTTTCTTGAAGAGAGATGGATCTAGGGCTCTTTCTTCTATCTTCCTTCAATGTGAGCTTGAGGACTCTTCTCCAAGGCAATGAAAACCAAAAACTAAAGCCTAAAACTAGAGGAATGTGACGCCAAAACAAGGGGAAAAGGAAGTGAAATGGAAGGAGAGAAGGATGGACAATGGAGGAAGGCTTGGAAAAAGGGAGAGGGAAAGGTTGGAGGCCACTTCCTAAGATGGAGGAAGATAACTCCATTCACCACCAAGGGAGGGAGAAACCCCTTGGATAAGAGCTTGAGAGAGCTCTCAAATTCTAGAGAGAAGGAGGAGAATCTCTCACTAGGAAACACTTAAGTGCTCTTAAATTTTGCAAATGAATTAATTGTGCTTGATTACAAAAGGAGAAGTCCTTATATAGGCCATGGGAATTTCGGCCAAGGACTAGCTAAATGGGCTTGGTCATGAATCCAAGGCCCATTAAGAGAAAAAGGTAAGCAAGTGGCCCATACATGGCCCAAAAGGAAAAGTACAAGGCCCAAAAGTGGCCCATTTGACCTTGCAAGGCCCAAATCTATCCTATAAGCCTAGAGAAACTATTTAGAAAGTATATTACAAGTAAAGTACACATAGGTCCTCATAGGTTCCTTATTGGGCTTAGGCCCACTAGAAGAGAGAAAAGAGAAAAGGGCTTTATGAATGCTCTCTTTGGCCCGTTTGGTCTTGGCCCTTGTGAGGGGACCTCTATATGCTTCAAGTCCTTTCTCCAATGTAGTGTGAGGGTCTTCCTTGGGTATGTCCACATTATGCTCCCCCTCTTCAAAAGGATTTGTCCTCAAATCAAAGACATCATCCTCATCATCTATATCAAAGGGAGATAAATCAGTTATATTGAAAGAAGCACTCACACCATAATCTCCTGGTAGATCTAGGACATAAGCATTATTATTAATTTTCTTGAGAATTTGGAAAGGCCCATCACCTCTAGGGTTGAGTTTGGATTTTCTCAAGTTAGGAAAGCGTTCCTTTCGAAGGTGTAACCAAACCCAATCACCAACCTCAAAGGTGATCTCCTTTCTTTATTTATTTACACAATGAGCATAATGTTCATTTTTAGTTTGTATTTGGTGTCTAACCTTCTCATGAAAATCTTTGATAAATTGGGCCTTTGCCTTTCCATCCATATAAAGGACAGAGTTAGAAACCTCAATGGGCAAAAGGTCCAAGGGTGTGAGAGGGTTAAAACCATATACAACCTCAAATGGACTATGCTTGGTTATGGAGTGTTGTACCCTATTATATGCAAACTCAATGTGGGGTAAACACTCATCCCATGATTTTATATTTTTGTGTACTAAGACCCTAAGAAGTTGTGAGAGGGTCCTGTTTACTACCTCTATTTGGCCATCCGTTTGAGGATGACAAGTTGTGGAAAAGAGGAGTTGTGTTCCTAGCCTTGACTAAAGAGTTTTCCAAAAATGGCTTAGAAATTTGGTGTCCCTATCAGAAATAATGGTTTTGGGCACACCATGTAATCTCACAACCTCTTTAAAAAAGATCTTAGCAATATGACTAGCATCATCAACCTTATGGCAAGGGATGAAGTAGGCCATCTTGCTAAACCTATCCACAACCACAAAGATAGAATCCATTCCCCTTTGGGTCTTAGGTAGGCCTAACACAAAGTCCATGGATATATCAATCCAAGGTGCACTAGGTGTTGGCAAGGGAGTATATAAACCACTAGGTGATAGTTTTGATTTAGCCTTTCTACAAACAATACACCTAGAGCAATGTTTTTGAACATCTTTTTTCATTTTGGGCCAAAAGAAGTGTTCATGTAATATAGACAAAGTCTTATCTCTTCCAAAATGACCCATGAGTCCTCCCTCATGACTCTCCCTAAGTAGTAGATCTCTTAAAGAGCTTCTTGGAATACAAAGTCTATTGGCTTTAAAAAGATAGCCATCTAAAATGTAGAAGCCCTTATGAGATGTAGAAGTGGAAGATGAGTTAAAGATATTTAAAAAGTCAAGATCATTTGGGTACAAAGACCTAATTTCATCAAGCCCAATAACTTTGGCTCCTAGAGAGGTAAGTAAAGAGTGCCTCCTAGATAAAGCATCAGCCACAGTATTGGTTTTGCCATTCTTATACTTGATGACATAAGGAAATTGTTCCAAATACTCAACCCACTTAGCATGTCTTTTGTTTAACTTATGTTGCCCTTTTATGAACTTCAAAGATTGGTGATCACTATGTATCACAAACTCTTTTGGGTTTAAGTAGTGCTCCCAAGTTTACAGGGCTCTAATTAAGGCATAGAATTCCTTATCATATGTAGGGTAGTTAATAATGGCCCCATTAAGTTTTTCACTAAAGAAAGCTATGGGGTGACCTTCTTGTAAAAGCACAGCTCCTATGCCTACATTTGATGCATCACACTCAAGCTCAAAAGTTTTAGAAAAATTTGGAAGTTTTAAAATTGGAGCATGAGTGAGCCTATCTTTGAGATCTTGAAAGGCTTTTTCTTGCCTAGGCCCCCACACAAAAGAAACATTCTTTTTAACCAACTCATTTAGAGGGGAGGCTAAGGTTGAAAAATCTTTCACAAATCTCCGATAGAAACTTGCGAGACCATGGAAACTTCTTACTTCACTCACATTTTTAGGTGTAGGCCAATCTTGGATTGCTTTAACCTTAGAGTGATCTACCTCAACACCTTTAGAACTAACTACAAAACCAAGAAAGACAATGGAATCCATGCCAAAAGAACATTTTTCAAAGTTAGCACAAAGATTGTTTGTTCTCAAGGCAAGCATAACTTGTCTTAGGTGGATTAGATGAGAGGTCATGGACTTTGAGTACACAAGAATGTCATCAAAGTATACCACAACAAAATGCCCTATGAAATCCCTTAAAACATGGTTCATAAGTCTCATGAAGGTACTTGGTGCATTAGTTAGGCCGAAAGGCATCACTAACCACTCATAAAGGCCAAGCTTGGTTTTAAAAGCGGCTTTCCATTCATCTCCTTCTTTTATTCTAATTTGGTGGTAGCCACTTTTAAGATCAATCTTGGAGAAGATTGTAGATCCACTAAGCTCATCTAACATGTCATCAAGTCTAGGTATGGGATGCCTATACTTGATGGTGATGTTATTAATGGCTCTACAATCCGTACACATTCTCCATGAACCATCTTTCTTGGGTACAAGTAAAACCGGTAATGCGCAAGGGCTTAAACTTTCTCTAATCCAACATTTGGAAAGTAGTTCATTCACTTGGTTTTCTATTTCTAAACTTTCCTTAGGGTTGCATCTATAGGCAGGTCTATTTGGCAAGCTAGCCCCAGGAATAAGGTCTATTTGATGCTCAATGCCTCTAATAGGAGGTAACCCTTTTGGAATATCTTTTGGGAAGAGGTCTTTAAATTCTTGTAAGATATTTTGGATCCCTTTGGGCAAAGGGGGAGGAGAGGTGCCCATAGAACACAAGGAAGTGTTAGGGATATCTTTTGGATATATGATCAAGCAATGCTTTTGTGAAAACATGGCATGTTTCACATCATATTTTGTTGCGAAGAGATTAGGTTGGGAGTCATTATAGATAATAACTCCTTTCCCTTTATTGTCTTTTTTGTTTTTCTTTGGTTTTTCTAAACTTATATGGGAAGAAGATCCTAACTCTCTTTCTCTCTTAGCTTTCATTTGGATTTGGTCTTTTGCTACTTGTTGTGGAGTTAGAGGATATAGTACTATCTTCTTACCATCTAGTTTAAATGTGAGGGTGTTAGTGAACCCCTCATGAAGGACCTTCCTATTAAATTGCCAAGGCCTTCCTAATAGTATATGGGTTGCTTCCATAGGCACTACATCACATTTGACTTTATCTCTATATGTGCCTATGGTGAAATTGATTAGGACTTGCTTATTGACTACCATTTCCCCTTTTTCATTTAACCATTGTAATTTGTAGGGACTTGGGTGATCTATAAGCTCTAATCCCATCTTTTTGACTAGTCTTTAGCTTGCAACATTTGCACAACTCCCACTATCAACAATGAGAGAACATAATTTGTCATTAATGTAACATCTTGTATAAAAGATATTCTCTCTTTGTGTTGTGTCATCGAGTTTTACATGACTACCAAGCAATCTTCTAATCATGTACAACTCACCATCATCCCCTAGAATGTGCTCACTGTCATTGGAATCACTACTAGAGTCATCACTTGAATAGTGAGAATCAGAATTAGACTCTGATTGACTTGAGTAGGTTCCATTAGTTTTTAAAATCATTGTTCTTTTTGTTGGACAGTCCGAAGCAATGTGTCCTCTTCCAAGGCACTTAAAACATTTTATGGAAGAAGATCTAGAGGATTGTGGTTTTGATGATGGTTCATGCTTATCATGTTGATTCCTAAAGACTTTGCCATTTTTATGTAACTCACTTTGGGGTTTGGAGGAGGAAGCGCCCACTTCTCTCTCTCTAGGGTTTCTCTCAAACCTACCCTTATTTTCTACCCATTTTGACTTATAGGCTCTATTGTTATCCCCACTATAGGATTCTCTTTCCTTAAATTGGTTTTCTACTTTGGTGCATTGGTGGAGTAACTCTTCTATATCCACATGTGGAAGGAGTTCTACCCTATTTTTGATGTTCCTATTAAGCCCATGTAAGAACCTATGCATTAGGGTTTCCTCATCCTCTTCTAGATTGGCTCTAATCATGGCTATCTCTAAGGCTTTATAGTAGTCTTCTACACATTTGGAGCCTTGTGTGAGCCTATTAAGCTTTGCTAATAGTTCACCCCTATAATAGTTAGGAACATATCTTTTCCTAAGGATAGCTTTTAAGTCTACCCAATCATCTATGGGAGGGAAGTTGTCTCTTTTTCTCTCCTTACAAATTTGGGTCCACCAAACTAGGGCATAATTTTGGAAAGAAAGAGTTACAATCCTAACTTTTTTATTATCTTTTATTTGATGAGAGTTGAATATTTGTTCTACCCTCATCTCCCACTCTAAGTAAGCTTCAATGTCACTCTTTCCATTGAATGGGGGAATTTCTAATTTTACCTCTCTTAAGCCTATGTCATCTTTTCTATGTTCATGGTGCCTTCTTTGTCTTGTTTCTTCCTCATTATCACTAGTGTTATGTCTTTGATTTCTTTGTCTATGCCTAGTTCTAGGGGGTTCATTATGCTCAAGATTAGTTAGCCTAGCATTAATATTGTTTAAGCTATCCATTATGTTATGAAACATGGTTTTGTTCTCCCTATCACTAGATGACATCTTTTAATGTTGTCAAAGAAATTCAAGACAAAAAACAAAGTATGTATAGACAAGCTAGTCGAGGAAGATGAATGCAATACAAGTGAAAGAAACACCTCAACAATCCTAAAATATCAATACTAGGTTTCTATCCTAAGGGAAAAACAATGTCCTAGGTTGTCTTTAACTAGGTTAGTCTTATGTTGCTTATGGAAATCCTAAGTTGTCCTTAACCTAAGTTAATTATGTTTGTCCTAGGATGTTACTAGTGAATAACTAACCCTAGACAAGCCTAACCAAATTCGGTTTTAAGAAGTAGTTAACCTAAGAAAAATTAGTTCAACTAACTAACTAAGTCTTAACAACCCTAACTAAAAAGTAGTTAATTAGTTATGGAAGTTGTAACAAAGTCTAACCACTATAACTAATCAACTAATTCAGTTATCTATTAGTTAACCCAACTAACAATTAGTTATGACAACTAGAATTAGTTCCAACCACTAACTAATTAGTTAAGACACTCAACTAACTATCAACTAACTAACTAATTATAGTTGTAACTTCTAACTAATTCTAACCAATTAACTAAGAGTAGTTAACAATCAAATGCACATGCACTACCCTAATTCGAAAATTTACTAAGCAAAAGGGAAAATTATAATGTCCAAAAAGTCCAATGTCCTTGTTGTGTCCAAAATACAAGACAAAATCCTACTACACAAAGCCTAAGAATTGAAAAACTTTGCCTTAGTTCTACTAGTTACAAAGCTTTTGCCTCCTTTACAATTGTCTTCAAAAGTCCTTCTTGATGTATAAGCTCCAACTTTACCTAGCAAAGAACAAGACAACAACTCCAAACAAGATTTGGTTAATGGAAATCACAAAGAAAACTTAAAACCTCACAAAAGTGTATCTCTCAAGTGTATGCCTTCTCTTAGAGATTATCAAGCTCAATCAATTTCCACACCAATCTCAAGTGTTTCAATATGCTACCCTCACTTAATGGCGAAATGGAGTGATCTTAGAAGTCCAAAAGAATACAAACTCAAGACAAAACTTTAAGAAGCAAAAATGACAAACTAAAAAGGCTTAAGAAATAATGGCTACTCAAATAGAATAGAATGAAAGTTCAACAATTAACTTGGAATGACAAGACTCTAAAAGCAATAAAAGTTCAAAAGAATGAAAGCTAACTTGGAATAGAATTGAAATTGACAAAACAAGACAAACAAGAAAAACATGCAAGAAACAAAGTTTAAGGTATAACCTAGCCTAGAAACTCTAGAGTTGCAAGAATAAGCAAAGAAGTCTTAATGAACAAGTCTTAGAAATGTCAAGTAATGAAACAATTCTCTTTTGGTATTAGTAATTTCGAAATTTTGGTGATGATGTTTGGTGTCTCAAATTCAACTTTGTAATGAGGCTTTCTCTTTAACACTCTTTTTCTTCTTTGGTACTTTTCTTTTCTTTTGATACTTTTCTTTTGTTTTAATACTTTTCTTTTGCCTCTCAAGATTTCAAGATAACAACACCAATTTTATAATACCAAACCGAAATGCACTAATGTTACTAACAAGTTCAATTAATGCTTCTTGCTTAAGGCAAATTATGCAATCTTCTCCTAAATTGAAGTATAGGAGGTGACTAAAATTTTTTTTGACAAGTTTTGTGTTTTTGATGCAAGCAAGATGAAAAAGGAAAGTAAAAGTGATATCCTAAAAGTGCAACAAAATTAAACCTAGAATCAAACTAAGAATAGAAACTAACAATCCTAAAAATTGGGTTGACTTTGGAGTGTCTTTAATGTGAGACCTCCCAACACAAGAATGGAACCTTTTAGGAGCTAATCAAGATGCTTGAATTGCCCCTACTCCACACGGTTTTTGCACACTAAAAAGGGAGAAGCAATTAACTTCCTAGAACTCTAGAAAAGGTTCCACATGGCACTTAACTAACTTCCTAAATTGGCTCTAACTAACAACTAACAATTAACTAACATGTAACAACAACCTAACCACCTAACAACCGAAATTGACAAGTGCCAAATCTGATATTTTAGAAACTAAAACAATATGCTAACAATTGCTAACCGAAAATGACCATTTCAATATGCAAAATTGAAACCACAAAAGAAACTAGCACAAAAACTCAAAAGAACCAAGACTTTTTATGATTTTCTATGCTAACATGGCATTAATAAGGCATATGAATGACTAAGAAACAGAATTCCAGCCAGCAAAAGAAGTGAAAAAACGAAAAACTAAAATGGAAGAGAAGAAGAAAAGAACCTCCCAAGGCTCAATGACACCACATGATGTAGGCTCTTCATCCACTTTCTTGAAGAGAGATGGATCTAGGGCTCTTTCTTCTATCTTCCTTCAATGTGAGCTTGAGGACTCTTCTCCAAGGCAATGAAAACCGAAAACTAAAGCCTAAAACTAGAGGAATGTGACGCCAAAACAAGGGGAAAAGGAAGTGAAATGGAAGCAGAGAAGGATGGACAATGGAGGAAGGCTTGGAAAAAGGGAGAGGGAAAGGTTGGAGGCCACTTCCTAAGATGGAGGAAGATAACTCCACTCACCACCAAGGGAGGGAGAAACCCCTTGGATAAGAGCTTGAGAGAGCTCTCAAATTCTAGAGAGAAGGAGGAGAATCTCTCACTAGGAAACACTTAAGTGCTCTCAAATTTTGCAAATGAATTAATTGTGCTTGATTACAAAAGGAGAAGTCCTTATATAGGCCATGGGAATTTCGGCCAAGGACTAGCTAAATGGGCTTGGTCATGAATCCAAGGCCCATTAAGAGAAAAAGGTAAGCAAGTGGCCCATACATGGCCCAAAAGGAAAAGTATAAAGCCCAAAAGTGGCCCATTTGACCTTGCAAGGCCCAAATCTATCCTATAAGCCTAGAGAAACTATTTAGAAAGTATATTACACGTAAAGTACACATAGGTCCTCATAGGTTCCTTATTGGGCTTAGGCCCACTAGAAGAGAGAAAAGAGAAAAGGGCTTTATGAATGCTCTCTTTGGCCCGTTTGGTCTTGGCCCTTGTGAGGGGACCTCTATATGCTTCAAGTCCTTTCTCCAATGTAGTGTGAGGGTCTTCCTTGGGCATGTCCACATTACGTCCTGTTAGCTCCTCCAATCTCTGCATTTCCATTCGCCTATTCAGGCACCCTTTACTTTCCATTCGCCTATTCAGGCACCCTTTACTTTCCATTCGCCTATTCAGGCACCCTTTACTTTCCAGTCCCCTATTCAGGCCCCCTTTTACCTTCCAGTCACCTATTCAGGCACCCTTTACTTTCCAGTCGCCTATTCAGGCACCCTTTACTTTCCAGTCGCCTATTCAGGCCCCCTTTTACCTTCCAGTCGCCTATTCAGGCACCCTTTACTTTCCAGTCGCCTATTCAGGCATCCTTTACTCTTCATTCGCCTATTCAGGCAACCTTTACTTTCCAGTCGCCTATTCAGGTGCCCTTTTACCTTCCAGATGCCTATTCAGGCACCCTTTACTTTCCAGTCGCCTATTCAGGCACCCTTTACTTTCCAGTCGCCTATTCAGGCACCTTTTACTTTCCAGTCGCCTATTCAGGCACCCTTTACTTTCCATTCGCCTATTTAGGCACCCTTTACTTTCCAGTCGCCTATTCAGGCACCTTTTACTTTCCAGTCGCCTATTCAGGCACCCTTTACTTTCCATTCGCCTATTCAGGCACCCTTTACTTTCATTCGCCTATTCAGGCACCCTTTACTCTCCATTCGCCTATTCAGGCACCCTTTACTTTCCAGTCGCCTATTCAGGCACCCTTTACTTTCCAGTCGCCTATTCAGGCACCCTTTACTTTCCATTCGCCTATTCAGGCATTCTTTACTTTCCATTCGCCTATTCAGGCACCCTTTACTTTCCAATCGCCTATTCAGGCACCCTTTACTTTCCCATTCGCCTAACAAGGCAACCTCTACCTTCCAGTCTACCGGGGGTCAACCCCAATTTTCTCACCTCCTGTTAATGGAAAGACAATTTTTCCCGTTCAATTCAGAACACAAAAAAAAACCAAAAAAAACCAAAAAAACAAAAAAAAACCAAAAAAACCAAAAAAAAAACTAAAAAAAAACAAAAAAAAAGAAAAAAAGAAAAGAGAGAGACAGAAGTGGAAATGCTCGTCTTTAAAGAAAATAGGTCACACTGACTCGTGATTGCCAGCACCGTCAGACGCCATACCGATCAAGAGGTCCCACTTGGCCCCTACGTCGGTGTTCATATCTTTACTTCCTTTTTGCTTCAGAAACACAGAAGCTTCGTGTTTCTTTTGTGAAAAAGAATTAAAGAGGGGCATCTGTGAACACCTCTTTTGGTCCGGTCCAAGTGGAACGAATCTTCTTTTATACTGAATTCTGAATCAGAATGGTAAAAATCTGAGTGGAATGACTCAAAAAGGATCAAGTCCGAGCAGGATGACTCTGATCGAAGCATTTTCGAGTGAAATATAGCCCTGTTGGACAAAAATCCGAGTGGAATAACTCAAAATTGATCAAATCCGAGTAGAATGACTCAAAGTGAAGCATTGCCGAGTGGAATATTACCCTATCGAAGGTAAATCTGAGTAGAATGACTCTGAATTGATCAAATCCGAGTAGAATGACTCGAAAGTGAAGCATTGCCGAGTGGAATATTGCCTTGAGGTAAATCCGAGTACAAATTCTTGATCAAAACCAACTCTGAGTGAATATATCCGAGTGGTCATATTCTCAAGTGCCAAATTCTGAGAGAAAAGGTGGCAAGTTCTGATAGAAAAGAGAGCACCTCCGAGTGAATATATCCAAGTTCCGATGCGCAAATGAACTACTCCCGAGCCCTGAATCCGACCAAGACTTGTCCAAATGAAGGATTCCGAGGGATTGATTGACCATCCGAGTCAAAGGGATCAATTGTGAACAAATACCGAGTGAAGGATTACCGATTGGAGCAGTAAGTCTGATTTGGGGACAGGTGTCTTTTCCTAGGCATAGAAATTCCGAGTCAATGCTTCAAGAAGTGACAAGATCTGAGTAGAGCACCTTCGATTAAGGTCAGTTCTGAGTCAATACTGAAGCAGTAACAAGATCTGAGTGAGTATCCCTCAATTGGAGAGAAATCCGAGTTGTCAAATTGTCAAAATTCAATTTCTGAGTGAGAAGAAGGCCGTTTCCGAGTGAAAAAGTCCAAGTTTCATTCTGATTAGAAGATTAGACCGAATCCCAAGGTAAGTTCCGAGTCAATACTGAAGCAGTAACAAGATCCGAGTGAGTATCACTCAGTTGGAGAGAAATCCGAGTTGTCAAATTGTCAAATTCCAATTTCTGAGTGGAAAGAAGTTCGTTTCCGAGTAAAAATATCCTAGTTCTAAGTTCTGATTGAAAACAAAGCCAACTCCGAGTGAATACAGTGAGTGGTCATATTTTTAAAACAAAGCCAACCAGAGATAAGATCCGAGCAAGACACCTCCGACTGAAGCAAATTCTGAGTGAATGCTTCTTGCATAGACAAAATCCGATCAAAACACTTCTGATACCAAGTGAGTCCTCTCTCAATCCACACCGAGTGAGTCGCTCTTAGTCAGCACCGAGTGAATCCTTTCACTCAATTTCTGAGCCATTTTTACCCATTTCCGAGTCACTTTCCACCATTTTCGAGCCATTTTTTTACACAATTCTGAGTCACCCTTCTCAGTCAATTCCGAGCCATTTTTACCAATTTTTGAGTCACTTTCCACCCATTTCCGAGCCATTTTCACCCAATTCAGAGTCAGCCTTTTCACCCAATTCCGAGTCAGCCTTCACCCAATTCCGAGTCACCTTTCACCCAATTCCGAGTCAGCCTTTTGCCCATTTCCGAGTCACATTTCACCCATTTCTGAGTTATCCTCCAACAATTTCCAAGTCGGTTCCAAGTCATTCTTCACTCGGTTCCGGTTGAATGTGTCAACCTAAGTTATTTTGCTCGTCCCAGCTCCTCACAGCAACCTCACACTGACCAACAAGCAAAACCGAGCAAAGCTTTCACTCGGTTTTTTACACATTTTCCACTCGGTCTTGTGCTTAAAAGGCACCTTTTCCACTCGGATTATTTCCCACTATGGGTGTATAACGATTGAGGCACTAAATCCGAGTCAGAAGCAGAAAACCGACCCCTACTCCCCCTGTTCGCCCGTGCTGACTTAGATTCCACCACCCAAGTGAATCCAGGAATCCTGGGGGTGGCAGACAGGGGGCGGAAGTGGAGAAATTAAAAATCTCCACCAGCCGCTGTCCCCCACTACCAGGCTGTCTCCACTCAGAGTGGAAGCCTGAGCTGGCCTAGCACTCAGAAACCCTATAAATGCACAAGGGTTGGGAATTTTGAAGGGTCTGGGAGCATTTATTGGGAAAAGAAACTCTGTCCCTCTCTTCACTCACCAACACCCTTCCCTCTCCTCACTAACACCGTCCCTCTCTTCACTCACCAGCACTCTTCCCTCTCCTCACCAGTACCCTTCCCTCTCCTCTCCAACACCGTCCCTCTCTTCACTCGGTACAGCCTCTCTCCATACTATCCAGCACCCTTCTCTCTCCCTCCAACACTGCCCAAGTTCCTCATAAATCCTTCACACCGTCCAGCACATCATCCCTTCACACCTCACTGTTCAGCATCCTGTTCTCTCGTCACACCGGAGTCCAGCTCTCCTGCTCTATTATTCGGTCTCCCAACTTTCACTCGGTATTTTTATTTTTCACTCGGTATTTTCATTTTTTACTCGGTATTTTCATTTTTCACTCGGTTTTCTATTTTTTACTCGGTTTTTTCCATTTTTACTCATTTTTTCTATTTTTCCACTTAAATAAATTTCTGTTATTTTCTTTTCTTTTCTTTTTTACCCCTTCCTAGGTTCGTAATAAATAAATAACAAAAAACAAGTGTTTCACGTTCAGACTAGCCAAAAAAAAACATCATCCACCATTAATCTTTTAGCCTCTTCCTAAAAAAAAACATCACCAAAGAACTACGTAACCCTGATTTCTTGGTAACTCAAGAATACGTAGGAGCGGGACTTTAAATCCTGTCGGGCCCATCTCTTTTTTATCCCCACCTTTCCTATTTCATTCCTATTTTATTTTCTTTATGTTTCCTTTGTAACCGCCCTTTTATCAAGCCCATGAAAATTAATTTAGACGTGACATCTTGTTGATTTTCCCATAAGGAACGAGATACTTGGGACGAGACGTCCCGCTTATCCCTTTCCCAATCTCTGACCCCGTGTCTTGATTAAATTCCATGAAAATCAATTTAGACGTGACGTCTTGTTGATTTTCCCATAAGGAACGGGATACTTGGGACGAGACGTCCCGTTTATCCCCTTCCCATTTCTAACCCTATATGTGATTAAAGGATGACTAATTTAGACGCGATGTCTTGTTAGCATCCCCCCCTTTTCTCTGTTTTTATATCAAAGTCGAGGTTAATTTGGACGCGACGTCCTGTTGACCTACACTCTATGTTTGTCCAGTTTGTTCCTTCCATTTTCTTCTGTTTTTACACAAAGTACAACAATAAAAGGGAAGAAATAAAACATCTTTTGTAAGGCTATTTATGTTGCGCATTTTCAATCTTGGTACTATTTTTGACAGGCGATGTAGGGTGCTAATACCTTCCCTACTCGTAACCGACTCCCGAACTTGAATCTCACAATTTCTACCAGTGCTTTCACTGAACTTAGTTTTTTCCCAATGTTTTTCCTATGGATAAAAACGTTGGTGGCGACTCCCTGTTTCATATGAGTTTTTCTTCCTCGCTACGCCGTCGCGATCCAGGTTGTGACAGTGACAGAAGTGGAACACAAAACTTGGTGGCAGACCATTTAAGCAGAATTGAGAACGCTCCTGATTTGGCACCTATTCGCGACCATTTTCCCGATGAACAACTCATGAGTGTTTCTAACTTTTTTGATACACCCTGGTTTGCTAAAATTATCAATTATCTTGTTGCTTCTATTTTTGCACCATATGCATCCAAAAATCAAATTTCAAAATTAAAAAGTGATGCAAAATATTATATGTGGGATGACCCGTATTTGTAGAAGTTGTGTAATGATCAGATGATTCGAAGATGCATTCCTGATCATAAGATAGAATCAGTTCTTCGATTCTGCCATGCTTCACCAGTTGGTGGACATTTTGGTCCACAAAGAACAACAAGGAAGGTGTTCGACTCTGGTTTATACTGGCCTACCATTTTTAAGGATGCATGGAAAACTTGTAACACCTGTGAGGAATGCCAAAAAGCTAGTAATGCTATCACATGGCGTCAACAAATGCCTCATCAACCTTTGTTGTTTTGTGAAGTATTTGATATTTGGGGCATTGATTTTATGGGTCCATTTCCTCCATCCTTTAGTTTTACTTACATTTTATTGGCTGTAGATTATGTCTCTAAATGGGTGGAAGCTAAAGCCACTAGAACTAATGATGCTTGAGTTATTGTAGATTTTGTTAGATCTTAAATTTTTTGTAGGTTTGGCATCCCGAGAGCAATCATTAGTGATCAAGGAACACACTTCTGCACTAGGACCATGCAAGCTATGCTTTGGAAGTATGGGGTTATTCATAGAATCTCTACTCTATATCACCCCCAAACCAATGGACAAGCAGAAGTCTCTAATAGAGAAATCAAGAGAATCCTGCAAAAGATAGTATAGCGTAACAAAAAGGATTAGAGCAAGAAATTAGATGATGCTCTTTGGGCACATAGAACAGCTTTTAAAGCACCTATAGGAATGTCTCCCTATAGAGTTGTTTTTGGAAAAGCATGTCATCTTCCGGTGGAGATTGAGCATCGTGCCTACTGGGCTGTAAAAGCTTACAACTTAGCACTTGATCAAGTAGGTGAAGAAAGGAAATTGCAATTGAATGAGCTTGATGAGATCCGTTTAGCAGCTTATGAGAATTCAAAATTTTACAAGGAGAAAACAAAGAAATTTCATGATAGCTCAATAGCTAGAAAGAAGTTTACTGCTGGACAGAAAATGTTACTGTTTAATTCTCGGATAAAACTGATGGCCGGGAAATTACGTTCCAAATAGGAAGGACCTTTCATTGTCACTAATGTATTTCCCCATGGAGCCGTTGAGATAAAAAGTGAGAACTCCAACAAAAGCTTCAAGGTTAATGGACAACGCTTGAAGTCATTCTATGAAAATCCTCCACTTGTAGATGTCACAATGGAGGAGCATGCTTTGGGGGAACCATTTCTTGATCCCCCTTGAGGGAGTTTTTCTTAACCATCTCTTTACTTTTTCATTTTATTGTCTTTTCTGTATGCTCTATTTTACATTGAAGACAATGTATGATTCAAGTGTAGGGGTGGAACTGCTCTTTATTTTGTTTTGTGAATTGTTTTTCTGTGTATTTTGTTTTGTGAATTGTTTTTCTGTGTGAAAAAAAATATTTAAATAAAGGTTTTTGCGTGTGTTTTTGTTTTTAAATGGCATGTTTTTTATTGGAATTGTAGGATATGCATGAGTAATAGGTAATTTCTTTCATGTTTGATATAAGCTTAATGATATGTTATGATTTGAACTCAAGCATTTTTGGTATGTTGAGAATGACATGATAATTGAGAGATGATCATATACGATAGAATTATGCCATGTGAGATTTTTGAGCCTTAAAACTTGATGGAACACTTTAAACCATCTTAATTCTTTCATGTGTGATGCATTCCTGAATGCTTACATCTCAATCTTTATCTTATTTCTTGATGATACTTTAAACTCATATGAATATATTTGAAAGGACACAAGCATTTTGTTCAATTAAGCCACTTTCCATATAAGCTTACCATAAATAAATCATCTTTTGTTAGCCCCTTTGAGCCTATTTAACCATTTCTTTGTTACAGCTCAAATAAGCTATATACATACTTAAAGAAGATGTTGGAGCTTTGGAATCAAGTCAAAAATAGGCAGTCAAATAAGTGTGGGAGTGTGCTAAAAGGAGCCGTAACTCTTAGTTTAAGTATTATCAATTGCATAAGAAAAAATATTAAAAAAAAGAGATGATGATATTGATGATTACGACCAAATATGATTAAAACAAATGTTTTACCTCATTATTTTCCTGTTAAATTAATTGCTCCATCATTTTTTATGGCATATGAAACTAATTCTAAATCTTTACCTTGGCCACATTACAACCCTGATAAGCCCTATCGATCTATACATGCATTTGTGTTGATTGTTGAATTGAGAAATTTGCCAAATTTATGGGACTGTCTATTTTTAGGAAATATTTTGAGTGTATACACAAACCCAAAACACTTGAGAGTTGAGAGTATGTCTTGTGAGGTTCTGTCACTTATGATCTTCTTTTCAGTTTAATTTAATTCTCACATGCCTAAGTGTTTGGATGATTTTCATATATATCTTGATGCTCTGTATCTTGCATGTTGAATAACTCTTTTTTCTCTGTATATTCCTAAGATTTCATGACAAGCATGCCAATTCGGTGTGTTATTGTTTTCAACTTAATGTTTTCAATAAATTATGATACTTATTTTTATTCTGATTTTGCCTGGGAGTGCAAAAGAATAAGTGTGGGAGTATTTGATGATGCATGATTTATCCTTAATTCCTCACTTTAAATGTGTATAATTTACCATCACTTATTGTGTAATATATTGCATTTTAACACATTTTCATCATTTGAGCTTTATTTAATATTTAATTTGAAAATGAATTAAGGATTGATTTTTAATGGAAATAATAGAATCCTTATTTCTTTTATTTTGTGGTGAATGATTGAGCTTGTAATTGGAAAAGATTGACCAAGAATCAAGAGGGAGAAGACACAAGTGATTACATGTTCAAAAAGGGTCAATAAAGAAGAAAATAAGAGAAGAACAGGGTCAGGAATCAATTCCCAGCATCCATAAATCGAATCCTACATAAAACAAAGCCCA
The DNA here is from genome assembly GCA_037962975.1 of Clitoria ternatea. Lineage (NCBI taxonomy): Eukaryota > Viridiplantae > Streptophyta > Magnoliopsida > Fabales > Fabaceae > Clitoria > Clitoria ternatea. The sequence continues at coordinate 198,213,446 of CM075671.1, read as the reverse complement.
AGAAGTGAAAATGAAGGCTGGGAATCGATTCCCCATAGACATGAATCGATTCCCCACAGACATGAATTGATTCATGCATTAAAAATGGCCTGGGAATCGATTCATAGCCCCCAGGAATCGATTCATATGCTATTTTGCCCCTGGGAATTGATTCCTAACCTCTAGGAATCGATTCATTTGCTTGGGAATGGATTCCCCACCTCCAGGAATCGATTCATACCCTCAGGAATCAATTCCTCACTTCAGGAATTGATTCATGTGATGTTTTTGACACAATTTTCAACTGAATAAATCGACTCCCGCATGAAATCACGGATGGAATCACGGAGGAAAAACAGGAAAACATCACTACGCAATTTACGGAAGCACTATGTGGAATGAAATATTTTATTGTAACAGAAGCCTTCCTTGAACGCTATAAATAGAGGAGAACGAGAGGCTTCAGAACACACCTTCACTTTATACTTCTCTCTTAGTTCCTTCTCCGTTCTTTCTTTCTTTTTAGCTTCAGAGGAAGGCTTCTGGAGGAGTTCTTTCATTTCGGGTTCGGTCTTTCTTATTTTTAGTTTATTTTAATTATGGAGGGCTAAAACCCCTAGATTGATTTTCTTGGAAAATATTGTAATATAATTTTAAGGTTCTTGTTTTTAATATAGTATGCTTTTATTATTGTTAATTTCTTCATAATTTTACTCTGCTTATTTAATTCTATTTTGTTTAATTAAATTTGTATGCTTAATCGATTTAATTATACAAATGGAATAAAATAAGATTTAAATTAAAATGGATTAAGGAAATATGCATGCTTAATGAATATTTTCATAATCACTTTTAATAATTATGATTTGCTTAATTCCATAATTTGAGAATACATTATGTATGTAGGCGATGTTCTTACATATGCTCAATAATTCCTAGATTTTACGATCTTGACTCATTTTGCTTAATTAGGATGCTTGATTAAAATATTCATTTTTAAATGAAAGTAAGGAAATTGTGAATTGAAAAAGACGCTTAGTGGATTAATTCAAATTGAGCTAAGAAATCAACATTAATGAAAGTGTACAAATTATCTTTAGTGAACCAAGGATAAATTTAATTACAATACTCCAAGAAAATCAATCACTTGTTATGTATTGTTCTAAGTTTTATATTTACTCTGTTTTAATTTTAATTGTAACAATTAATCCAAACCCCCACCCCCCAAATATTTTTTATATGTTTGTTAAATTTTTGTTTGTTAAAAAATTAATTTTAAACTTGATTTTCCTAAATTTTTATGTTGATCTTCAAGAGAACGACCAAGGTTGACACCCTAGCACTACATTAATTAATTTTAATGTACTAATTTGACGGTACCACGACAGAATCATGTCATTGGGGGAGTGATTAAATGCATATGGGTATTGAATGAGAGCATTAACTATGGAAACCCTAAGGTGGGGTGACTTAAATGCAAGCTTTTATGTGCATTAATGATGACTTAAAGATGATGATTATTTATTATGGTTATTGGGTGTTTGGTGAAACTCTAGCTCTAGAAATTGAGGAAACATTAAATATTGGTTTGAAAATTGATTTTGAGGGGAAATATATGATATTGAGAGTGTGGGTGTTGTTAATGGTGTTGGGAGAATATTTATTGATGATGGTAGATAGAATTAATAATGTTGGATGGTCATTAATGATGGTTTATGACCTTTGATGTGTGAACCCATTGATGGGTGTGGCTTTAAATGCATAATAATAAACATGAACACCAAACCCATGGTGGTTGTGGTGAAATAAATGAAAAGGAAAATGGTTTGATAATGATAATGTTATGAACACCAAGTGTTTAATTGAGAACATGTAGATCTTGGTGGTTTAAATAGAAAGTAATGGTATAGTATATTATATGGTGTAGGATCTATTCTGAACGACGAGGCGGAACCGTCGAATCGCTCAGACTACTTCTCTTGAGGTAGGAGAGGAGTTTATATTCTAAATGCATGAGTTGAATATTGATTGATTGTTGTATGTGATATTGCACATGTTTGCCTTGCCTTTGTTGTATTGATGAATTATGATCTTGAGTATTGTAATGTTATGTGCTTGGAAAATGTGTGATATGCATTTGGAATATTGGTGGTATGCTTTATGGTGATTGATAATTATTATGATATGTTGAGACAAATGTTATGCTCTATGTTATTGAGAACATATGTGTATTCACCATAAATATTAGTTAATAAATGTTAATGATGAACAAAGATGGATGTTATTGTTGAGCATACCCTTGAGCAATTGATGATTGTTATTATTGATGATTGTTGGTGCCATTATAGTTGATACAAGTATGAACTTGTATGTGTGAATTCAATTGCATTGGTGAAATATTGTGAATGCCACACTAAAATATGAAACAATGGTAATAATCAATGAGATAAAAATCCACTAAGAATCGTGCGGTGATGTTGATGATGATGATGATTGATGAGTGGCATGATAGGATGCATAGTGTGAGAATGCATATGATTTGCATTTGCATTGCATACATGACATATTGCATAGTTACCAGTAAAGGAATGTTAGGGGTTTCTCCAGTTGGCCCAGTGGGAGGGCGGCTCCATGCATGAACATTATTGTTGTTTACCCTAGTGACTCAGTGGTAGAGTCACAAAGCTGCCCATGCTTAGCTACGGGGAGCTGTATGTGGTTAACCCGGTGGGGGTGACTCTTTGGGAGCAAGTGTCCTCGGTGGTCCTTTGGATCACAGCTGCTATGGTATAGTACATGGTTGGCCTGCAACACCATAATGTTCTTTATGTTATTTACCGTGATCACGGTGAAAATGACCGGTGTTGCAAGATGGGCAATGCGGTTTGGTACCAGTAAAATTGATATTGATGTATATATGTGTACACATTTTACTACTGCAGTAGGGGTATGGTTATGTATCCATGCTTGAACTCATATTGGTGATTTATATTCCCACAGTCGGATCCGTGATTGATAATGATTTCCTTGTGCATATGCATTAGCCTAAGAGCATTTGTATATAGCATGGTGATATGCCAAAAGAGGATGAGTTGAGATGATGGTTAGATTGGATGAAACATAACCTAAAGACAACAAGTAAAATATGAATACAAAGAAAAGACCTTGTGTATGGGTGATGATAATTGTGTTAGCCTAATATGATGATGGGCAATGATGTGTATGTGTATATACTTTGCTATGAGTTTGATTAGTGAACATGATATATGTATATGTTGTTGGGATGAGGAAATTATGATGATAATTGATGATTTAAAGCAAAGTATATATGATGTTGATATGCATATGCACATAATCTCAAATGTATTCATATTCGTCACTTGGAATGTATAACTCACTCTCCATGTTGTATTTTTAGCATTGTGATGCAGGATATGCATGGAGTGAGGTGCATTATATTTTGGAAATGTGTATTTTGAGGAGAAGGTAAAATAGTTGTATAGGAATGCCTTGGTCGGCGATCTTTGTAAAGCATATGATATGTGAGAATGCTTATTTATGTATAAATATGAATGATGTAGGATGTATATTTTGGAAGTCATGTGTGAAAATTAGACCCTATATGTTTTGGAAGGCTAATTTTTGGTTATGACCTTGACAGTAGTTGATATCAATTATGATACAATGAATTTTCATGCTATATTGATGAATGAATGATGATATTATGAGAATGGTGATTCATTGGAATGAATATGTGACTTGTGTACGATTAATTTTGTGAATTGAATGCAAAACAAGGAAGTGGATAGGTCATATTTTCATTTAATGGATAAGACTTCATGTAGAGGCTACCTACAACCCATAATATATGTATGAAACTTATGTGCATGGTTGGTTGTTGCCAAATAGGCCTAGTTTGCAATTTGACATGCTTGGTTTTGTCAAAAAGGGCATGAAATGCCATTAGAACATACTTTTAACTAGGAAATGAATCATGGGATAATACTTTTTGGAGCAAGTCACATTTATATATATGAATATAGGTCCATAGAGAGTTTAGACCAAAACTTAGCCAATTACATTTTGGTATGTCATGTAACAGGTCCAAAATATGCATAAAACTACCCTATAGATTAGATTTTGATTGGGATGGAATTTGGGCTTGAAACTTTGCAACATAAATTATATTAGGGTAGGTAAGTTGTGTATAAAATTTCATGCAAATTGGAGTTAAATAGCCTAGTGAAAAAGGGTCCCAAAGTTGGCAAAAACTTAAGGGTCAAAAAGCTACAGAGTGGTGCCTACAATAGTGAGATCCACAGCTAGTAGATTGTTCTGCCTAAAAATGTAGAAAAAATAGGAATTTTTATGGTCCAGATAGTGGATTCCACGGCCAGTGCAATGGCCATTGTCAGAATTTTTCAACTGCTGCTTTTCCCTTGCTGTTTTTGGCTCTTTTGGGTATCTTAATGACATTTTTGGCCTCTGACTTCTTCATGAAAGTTATAGATAATTGTCTTAGGGAGCTTTAGAAATTGGCCTCATCTCAATTGAATTTTTTAACTCTTATTAGACGTAAAATACCGGACCCACTACAGTGAAAAACTCAAATTTAAGAAGGGTTTGAACCCAACTTTTTATGATTTTCAATTTGGGACTAATAGGTGATATTTATGACATGTCTCACTATTTCTAAGACTAAATATAAACTTTTCTAATATCGCTTCTCATATCTTTATATATGGGAAGTGTGATTAATCAAAGGTCTGGGATGCGATGTTAAATGATTTTCTTTTAATTCGTGGTGTCTCTTGGGCAAGGAGATGAACTTAAAAATGTGAAAAATTTATCCTCATAATTATTATGTCATATCTATTATGTTTACTTATACAAGACTGAGGGGCACCACAGTTAGTGGTATCAGAGCATTGGTTGCTCATTGTTGGATCTTTATGAATTAAATATTATAGAAGTATGATTTCTCTTAATGAATTGAGGTTGTTTTACATTGAAATATGGGTTTTTATTATTGGAACTTTGTTACACCTTACTAGAGCATGGTTACTTATTACTAAGGTTTTTTTGTGCATTATTTACATGATGTGGTTAAATGTATGTGAGTAAACTCTTCGATGTGATTGATATGCTTGTTTGTGTAAGCCCGACCAAGTTCCTTACACTATTTACCTTCAGTGATAAATACTTTGTGATTGTTGTATTGAGAATGATATGTTGATTATGAAATGATATGGTAGACCATTAGATGTTGAAATCTTAGTTATGGATTGGAATTGATTGTATGGTCTAGTTTACTTATGTGTGAGCCATGTCTTAACATATAGGCGTGAAACATGGCTGGTAGACAGAATCATGAAGCTGCTACTATAGCAACTGCTTTAAATCACTTTACGGATCTCTTGGAAAGACAAGGCCAACAGAATATGGGACAAGGTGCCCAGGGTCTTGATCGATTTCTCAAGAGGAAACCTTCTGAGTTCCATGGAGGGTATAAGCCTGAGGATGCTTATGGGTGATCTAGAGAGGATCTTTGCAAGCTTCGAATGTACTGAAGCATAAAAGGTTGAGTATGCAGTCTTCATGATACGCGATAAAGCTAAATCATGGTGGCGTCTTAGTAAAGGGTATATGCTAGCTGCTGATGACCCATTGACATGGGAAAATTTCAAAGTTAAATTCTTAAAGAAGTACTTTTCAGAGAGATACAAGAGTAAGAATGAGCTTGAGTTCATGAAACTTAAGTAGGGTGACATGAATATGGAAGAGTATGCCTCCAAGTTTGAAGAGTTATGTGTGTTTTATCCTCCTTATCAACAAAAGGGTGCTGAGGCTTCAAAATATGTGAAGTTTGCGAATGGCTTGAGACCCGAGATCAAGTAGGCCATTAGACATCAAGAGATTAGAAGCTTTCTGACACTTGTGAATAAATGTCATATATATGAAGAGGATGATATGGCTCTTTTGAGTTATGGTAAGTTTGAACCCAAGTTGAAGGGTCAATCCTCTAGCTTCAAGAGGCATAAAAATTTTAAGAAGAAAAGGTTCTTTCATGGTGGATCCTCCAATGCAAGAGGACGTGGTGGACCAAGAGGTTGTAATGGTAACCAAGATTGTGGCAATGTCGTAGGCCTTACTTGTTTCAAGTGTGGTGCTAATCATTTGGCACATGATTGTCCACAAGATGAAGTAGTTTGTTACTAATTCAATCAACCGAGGCATATTCATCCCAATTGTCCATTGAATGCATGAAATACGAATGTTGATGCTCTTGCTCGTGTGAACCAAAATGCTAACCATAGAGGCCATGGTGGTTTTGGAGGCCGTGGTCGTGGAAACAGAAATTGTCATAATGGTGGCCGTAATGATGATCATGGTGGAAATTATAATGGTGGACGTAATAGAAATGGTCGAGGCAATGCCCATGGTGGAAGAAATGGTAATCATAATGGTGGTGACTAACCACAAGCTGCTGGAAGAGTCTTTGTTGTCACTGGTGAAGAAGTCGAACAAGCGGATAACCTTGTGCAAAGTAAATGTGAAATTCTTGGCACCTCTATTTGTGTTATCTACGATTTCGGTGCTACCTATTCATTTATTTCTGAGAATTGTATTAGGTACTTGAAAGTGCCTATTTGCATTATGAAAGGTTTAGTGATTGTGACAACACCGACGGGTACTTGTTTAAGATCGGTGACTCGATGTGAAAATGTCAAGATGACCCTTGAGGATAGAAAGTTTGTTATATCCCTCGTGTGCTTACCTATGAAAAACCTGGATATTATCCTAGGTATGGATTGGTTATCTACCAATAAAGTCTTAGTGGATTGTCATAATAAGGTAGTGATTTTTCCGACTCCGAATGCCGAACGCTTTGACCTGCAAGGTATCTCTCAGCTTCTTATAATGTTCTGTATGGTTGATAGGAGTAGTGCTTCCCAATCTTGTGAAATTCTTGTTATTTTCAAATTTCCTAATGTTTTTCCTGATGAGGTTCCTGGTTTTCCTCCTCCACGAAAAATGGAATTTTCCATTGATCTTATTTCTCTCACTAAGCCTGTTTCTAGAGCTCCTTATAGGATATCTCCTATGGAATTGTCTGAGCTTAAAAAGCAAGTCGAGGAATTACTCGAAACAGAATTTATCCACCCAAGTATCTCCTTGGGGCGCACTAGTGTTGTTAGTGAAAAAGAAAGATGGAAGTATGAGATTATGCATTGACTATCGCCAACTAAACAAATTAACAATTAAAAACAAGTATCCTCTTCCTCGTATTAATGATCTCTTAGATCAATTGAAGGGTACTGTTGTGTTCTTAAAAATTGATTTTCATTTCGGATATCACCAAATTAGGGTGAAGACCGATGATATTCCAAAGACTACTTTCCGAATGGGATATGGCCACTACGAGTAGGTGGTGATGCTATTCGGTGTGCCAAATGCCCCTGTGATCTTCATGGACTACATGAATCCTATCTTCCATGGGTATCTTGATTAATTTGTCGTAGTGTTCATTGATGATATAATGGTGTACTTTAAGAGCCATGAAGAGCATGACATGCATCTTCGCCTTGTATTAGCTATTCTTCGAGAGAGATAGTTGTATGCTAAGCTCTCTAAATGTGAATTTTGGTTGAATGAGGTTTCATTTCTTGGTCGTGTAATTTCTTGTGATGTTGTTATCGTTGATCCATCAAAGGTTGAAGTTGTTATGGCTTGGGAAAGACCAACGTCTGTGATGGAGTCTTGTCAGTTACTACCGAAGATTTATTGAAGGATTTTCTTGTTTAGCCCTACCATTGATGAAGCTAACTCATAAGAATCAACCAGTCTTATGGACTCTCGAATGCGAGAATAGTTTTCAAGAATTGAAAATGAGACTTACTACTGCACCAGTATTGGCTTTGCCTGATTTACTAGTTGAATTTATGGTGTATTGTGATGCTTCCAAGCTTGGTCTTGGTTGTGTGCTGATGCAAAATAAGCGTGTGATAACCTATGTATCGAGACAGTTACGATTTCATGAGGTTAATTACCCACACATGATCTTGAATTAGCGACGGTCGTACTTGCCTTGAAGTTGTGGCGACACTATTTGTATAGTTTGAAGTTTGTGGCCTTTAGTGATCACAAAAGTATTAAGTACCTGTTTAATCAAAAAGACCTTAATATACGCCAACGTCGATGGATGGAATTTCTAAAAGACTATGAGTTTGAATTGAGGTATCATCCCGAAAAGGAAAATATGGTTGGCGATGCTTTGAGCCGAAAGTCGTTGCATGTTTCCACTATGATGGTGAAAGAGATGGAACCAATTGAGCAATTTAGAAACTTGGATGTAGACACGGAAATACTACCCCAAACAAAATGTCTCTTGAGATGTTAAAGGTTGCAAATGTGTTCCTTGAATGTGTAAAAGCGCAACAATCGAATAATGAACATTTAATGGAGATAAAGAAAACTCAAGCTAAAGGGAAGAATTTGTTCTGAGTGAAAGGTCATGATGGTATTTAGCGTGTGAAGGGTTGAATTTATATTCCATCTAGTGGTGATTTAAGAAAATCTGTTCTTGAGGAAGCACACAAAAGTGTATTGAGCATTCATCCTGGTACCACTAAAATGTATCAAGACTTGAATTTAAGAATTTTTGGTCGCCTGGTATGAAGCGTGATGTGGTGAATTTTGTTGCATCTTGCCTTATTTGTCAGAAGGCTAAGGTTGAACATCAAAAACCATCTGGTTTGTTAAGACCTTTGGAGATCCCTGTTTGGAAATGGGATAGTATTGCTATGGACTTTGTTTCTGGTTTGCCTAGAACCCGTGCTGGAAATGATTCCATTTGGGTGATTGTGGATTGGCTGACAAAGTATGCTCACTTTTTACCCATGAGTATGAAGAGTTCATTGGAGAAATTAGCTTAGTTGAATGTAAAAGAGATTGTTAGATTGCATGGTGTGCCATCTAGCATTGTATCCGATCATGATCCATTGTTTACTTCCAAATTTTGGGAAGCTTAAATCAGGAGTTAGGCTCTAAGTTAAAACTTAGTTCTGCTTATCATCCTCAAATCGATGGATAATCCGAGAGGACTATTTAAAGCCTTGAAGATTTATTGAGGGCTTGTGTTCTTGAGTATGGTGGTTATTGGGAGAGATTTCTCCCATTAATTGAATTCACGTATAATAACAGTTACCACTGTAGTATCTGTTTGGCTCCTTACGAGGCACTTTATGGCAGAAAATGTAGAACACCTCTATGTTGGTTGGAAACTGGTAAGAATTTCGCTTTAGGGACAAAGATTGTTCAAGAGACTACTAAGCATATTAGAAAGATACAAGAGAATATGAAGATTGTTCAAGATCGATAGAAAATTTATTATGATAAAAGGCGGAAACCACTTAAATTTCAAGTTGGTGATCATGTATTTCTGAAGGTCTCGCATGATAAAGGAGTTGGTGGAGCTTTGAAGAGTAGAAAATTAAATCCTAAGTTCATTGGACCGTATGAGATCCTAGAAAGGATTGGTGATGTTGCTTATCTAATTGCACTTCCTTCGCATCTTGCGAATCTACACAATGTATTTCATGTGTCGTAGTTGAGGAAGTATGTTCCTGATCCCTCGTATGTGATCTCAGTTGATGATGTCGATGTGCGAGATGGTTTGTCTATCTCCCCTATTCCCTTTCGTATTATTGAACATTTCATTAAGAGGTTGCGGAACAAGTTGGTACCTTTGGTGAAGGTAGCTTGGAAACATGGTAATGTTGAGACTCTCACGTGGGAACATGAAGATGATATTCAAGAGCGATATCTGAATGCGTTTGAATCTGGTATGTTAAATTTTGAGGATGAAATTTCTTTTTAGGTGGGGTGGATTATAACATCCCAAATTTTATATAAATGATTAAATGAGGGGAATAAATACTAAATAGTTACATATGGGTTAATAAATGTCCTAAAATTGTTGAAATAATTACATATGGGTTAATAAATGATCATTCATAATTTATTGAAGCTAAAAGAGCTGAAATTAATACCTGATTAAAATATGGGTGTCAGACCAAGTATCTTTGAATGAGGTATTGTTGGTCAGGGATGTTAAGAATATTATTGTGAATGTGAATATATATTCAGAATAATTTTTGGATAAAGTATTGAGCCCAAATAGAGATTCTGTTTGTTACAAAACGGAGAAGTTTTAGTGAAGAGGTTAAAATTTAAAACAAAAACCTCACTCTTCACTCTCATTTCACGTTCACCCTCTACCTTACTCTTCATTAAAATTATAGATAATTGCCTAAGGGAGTTGTAGAAATTGGCCTCATCTCAATTAAAGTTTTCTAACTTTTATTAGATATAAAATACTGGACCCACTGTAGTGAAAAAACTCTAATTTAAGAGGGGTTTTGTAACATCCCAGTTTTGAAATTAAATGCTGAATGAAGAATAAACCATTAAGACTTGATTTCAACTAGAAAATAACTGTTAATTGCATTTAACTAAGTAGGTTTAAGCCATTAAAATATGAAAATGGTGGTGGTCAGGGGATGGGGTGGAGTGCACGTGGCTGCTGCAGCACACACTCTCCCATCCCATTCTTCTCTTAATTATGCGCATGTACACATATATACATATATATAAAACGTGAGCCCTTGGTGGAGAACACACTTGCTATTTCTTCAGACTCCCTCCTCCGTCACTTCTTCCTCTACTTTCCTCTCTTCGTCTCCATCTTTCTTCTTCTTCTTCCATCTTACTCTTCGCTCCTGGAGATCTTGATTCCAGTACTGGAGAACGGACCACACTTCATCCCAGAATCAGGCGCAGGATACGACAAAGCCAAGGAAGACTGAACGAACCAGGAGAAAGACGTCGGACCCAACGACAAGAACGGAAAGGTTTCTGAGGACCTTCTAAAGGTAGGGAGCGCTTGCATGTCGAATGCATGGTCTAAGAACGGTACCGGATGAACGTACTGCTGAGTGTGGGTGTGTGTGTGCATGTAATTATAATCATTAAAAACTGATGCATAGTTTAAGATTCTGATAGTGATTTTCGTGGCGATGGTGTAGCCTGTTAGTAGATGATAATGATGAATGATATGCATGGATCTATTTTCTTGTCACTATGAAAAATATGTATGTGCATGCTCTTAATTGGATTGCTCAATGATGTTAGTCTGATGACCGATTGTAACATGCGCTGGTGCGATTGACTGAATGATTACGAGTAGTGTGGGAAATCCGTTCTTGCTTAATGACTACGGCGAAGGTGTTTGTGGCGCGGCCCAAAACAACCCAAAACAACCCACTGAAGAGGGCACGGCACTAGGTATAACTCAACTATTTATGATGCTTTGTCTAACCGAAGATGAAAGCGAGACCCTAGTGAACGGAATTCCGGTTGTCTGCGAATTCCCAGAAGTGTTCCCTGAAGACGTTCCGAGTGTGCCTCCCAATAGAGAAGTTGAATTCTCTATAGACTTGATCCCTGGAGCCGAACCGGTCTCCAGTGCACCCTACAGAATGTCCTCAACTGAATTGGCAGAGTTGAAGAAACAAGTGGATGAGTTACTTGAGAAGCAGTTCATTAGACCAAGCGTGTCACCATGGGGCGCACCTGTGCTACTTGTTAAGAAGAAGGATGGCAGCATGAGACTTTGTATAGATTATCGACAGCTTAATAAACTCACAATCAAGAATCGATACCCACTGCCTAGAATTGATGATTTAATTGACCAGCTACATGGAGCATCAGTCTTCTCGAAAATCGACTTACGATCGAGATATCACCAAATCCGAGTGAAGGACTCGGACATTCCTAAAACTGCCTTTAGGACTAGGTATGGTCACTACGAGTATGTAGTGATGTCGTTCGGTGTGACAAACGCCCCTGCTGTTTTCATGAATTACATGAACAGCATATTCTACTCCTTCTTAGATCGGTTTGTTGTTGTCTTCATCGATGACATCCTAGTTTATTCTAAGACGTCTGAGGAGCATGAAGGACATCTCAGAGCGGTACTCCAAGTGTTGAAGGAGAAACAATTGTTTACAAAGCTTTCAAAGTGCGAATTCTGGATGGATGAGATCCACTTCCTCGGGCATGTGATCTCCAAGCGAGGCGTCTCGATGGATCCTGCGAAGGTAGCTGCTGTAATAGCATGGGAGAGGCCCAGATTGGTCTCGGAAGTAAGAAGTTTTATGGGCTTGGCAGGTTATTATAGGAGGTTCATCGAAGGTTTTTCTAAGTTGGCATTACCCCTGACTAAATTGACTCGGAAGAACGTTCCTTTCGTGTGGAATCCGGAGTGTGAGAACAGCTTCCAAGAGCTGAAGAATAAGTTGACAACTGCTCCGGTGTTGGCATTACCTGAGTTACGAGAAAGCTTCGTGGTCTATTGTGACGCGTCCGGACTCGGATTAGGATGTGTACTCATGCAGAAAGATCGAGTGATAGCATATGCCTCTCGACAATTGTGACCCCACGAGCAGCATTATCCGACCCATGACTTGGAGCTGGCAGCAGTAGTTTTTGCATTGAAAATCTGGAGGCATTACTTGTACGGATCCAAATTTGAAGTGTACAGCGATCATAAGAGCCTCAAATACCTATTCGACCAAAAGGAGCTGAACATGAGGCAGAGAAGATGGATTGAGTTTTTGAAGGACTATGATTTCGAGTTAAAATAGCACCCAGGTAAGGCAAACGTCGTGGCCGACGCATTGAGTCGGAAATCCCTCCACATAGCAGCCATGATGGCAAAAGAAGTAGAGTTGTTGGAGCGGTTCTGAGACATGAACTTGCATGTTGACACCCCTTCCTCTCAGAAGATGACAATCGGTACGTTGAGGATTGCCAATGAGTTCCTAAAATCCGTGTACGAACAGCAACAGGCGGACTCTTACCTAGCTGAAATGAAGGAAATTCAAGCCAAAGGAAAGGATTTATCCTTGGCAGAGGGGTCAGATGGGATCTTCCGGGTGAGAAACAGAATATACATACCAAGTGAAGGAAGATTGAGAAGAATGGTGCTTGATGAAGCCCACAAAAGCCTACTTAGTATTCACCCAGGAACCACGAAAATGTACCACGACTTGAGGAGACAGTTCTGGTGGCCCGGACTAAAGAAGGATGTGGCGGAGTACGTGGCCCGGTGTATCACTTGTCAGAAATCGAAGGTAGAGCACCAAAAACCGTACGGTGCAATGCAGCCTCTAGAGATCCCCGTGTGGAAATGGGACTCAATTGTGATGGATTTTATCATGGGATTACCCAAAAACCGAGTGGGCCATGATGCAATTTGGGTCATTGTAGACCGTTTGACGAAGAGTGCACACTTCTTACCTGTAAATATGAGGTACCCATTGCATAAGTTGGCTCGAATCTACATTCAAGAAGTTATCCGACTGCATGGCATACCTACTTCCATTGTATCAGATAGGGACCCTAGATTTACGTCCAGATTTTGGACCAGCATGCATCAAGAATTGGGGACGAAGCTTTGGCTTAGTTCTGCCTACCACCCCCAATCGGATGGACAATCTGAGCGAACAATTCAGAGTCTAGAAGACTTATTGAGAGCGTGTGTGTTAGAGTACGGTGGGGACTGGAAGCAGTACCTTCCCTTGATCGAGTTTACGTACAACAATAGCCATCATCACAGCATTGGCATGGCACCCTACGAGGCGTTGTACGGGCGTAGATGCCGAACCCCACTCTGCTGGTCGGAAGCGGGTGAAAGTCTACTATTGGGACCAGACATCGTGAAGCAAACCACAGAACAGATCCGAGTGATAAGGGAGAAGATGAAAGCATCACAAGACAGGCAGAAGAGCTACCATGACAAGCGCATCAAGCCATTGGAATTTTTAGTCGGAGATCGAGTGTTTCTGAGAACCTCTCCGAGTAAAGGAGTTGGACGAGCCTTAAAAAGTGGGAAGTTAAGCCCTCGATACATTGGACCTTACGAGGTGTTAGAATGGATCGGCCCCGTAGCATACCGCCTCGCATTACCAACTCACTTGTCCCGATTGCACAACGTATTTCACGTGTCTTAACTAAGGAAGTATTTGCATGACCCCAGCCACACGATGCCTGACGACGAGGTAGAGATCAAGGAAAACCTAACCACTGTGACTACACCGATTGGAATCGTGGACCGATCGGTAAAACGCTTAAGAAACAAGAACGTAAGGCTGGTTAAGGTGGAGTGGCAGCAAGGCAAGACCACCTCCTGCACGTGGGAACGCGAAGACACCATGCAACAGCAGTACCCCGAGTTGTTTACCTAGGTAAGTACCCACTGAATTTCGGGGACGAAATTCTTTTTCAGTGGGGGAGAACTGTAACATCCCAGTTTTGAAATTAAATGTTGAATGAAGAATAAACCATTAAGACTTGATTTCAACTAGAAAATAACTGTTAATTGCATTTAACTAAGTAGGTTTAAGCCATTAAAATATGAAAATGGTGGTGGTCAGGGGATGGGGTGGAGTGCACGTGGCTGCTGCAGCACACACTCTCCCATCCCACTCTTCTCTTAATTATGCGCATGTACACATATATACATATATATAAAACGTGAGCCCTTGGTGGAGAACACACTTGCTATTTCTTCAGACTCCCTCCTCCGTCACTTCTTCCTCTACTTTCCTCTCTTCGTCTCCATCTTTCTTCTTCTTCTTCCATCTTACTCTTCGCTCCTGGAGATCTTGATTCCAGTACTGGAGAACGGACCACACTTCATCCCAGAATCAGGCGCAGGATACGACAAAGCCAAGGAAGACCGAACGAACCAGGAGAAAGACGTCGGACCCAACGACAAGAACGGAAAGGTTTCTGAGGACCTTCTAAAGGTAGGGGGCGCTTGCATGTCGAATGCATGGTCTAAGAACGGTACCGGATGAACATACTGCTGAGTGTGGGTGTGTGTGTGTGTGCATGTAATTATAATCATTAAAAACTGATGCATGGTTTAAGATTCTGATAGTGATTTTCGTGGCGATGGTGTAGCCTGTTAGTAGATGATAATGATGAATGATATGCATGGATCTATTTTCTTGTCACTATGAAAAATATGTATGTGCATGCTCTTAATTGGATTGCTCAATGATGTTAGTCTGATGACCGATTGTAACATGCGCTGGTGCGATTGACTGAATGATTACGAGTAGTGTGGGAAATCCGTTCTTGCTTAATGACTACGGCGAAGGTGTTTGTGGCGTGATGATGTGTATTAATGAATGTGTTAGTTGCATGAGTGAGAGTGGGGTGACCCATAGAAGGTCAAGAACCCCAAGGGAAACGACTTCCAGTTACCAACCCTGGCTAGATCCCAATAGTGCTCGTGGTAGCCGTTGGAGCTAGAGAAGAGAGTCTCGAGACGCCGTGGGGAGGCCGGTGCCACCTGGTAAGAGCTGAGGGACGAGGGGCCAGAAGAAAAGGGGACCGTAACTGAGAGTCTTTACCCGAGTCGGATCCGCAGGCATGCATATAGAAATAAGGCCGATTGTGGTGGTATATAAATTTATGTATGTATATGTGTATGATTTTGAATGCATGAATATATATGGATGTGGAATAAACTCTGTGTATTATGTGTGTCAATGAATGCTGTTTGAACTGCATGAACTTGGTTACTTGAGAAAGGTTGAATGATAGCAGGAGCGTGTACTGACGCTGATACCGAGTCTGTGAGTATTATTTTACATGTAAAAGCTCACCCCTGCAGTGGCCATTTTCAGTGAATGTCTCTCGTGAGGAGGATCAGAAGCAGAGCTGGAATGCTGGGCGGAGTGCTGATGCATTTGGAAGGCTTAATTAAGGCGTTGTTAGATCAAGCCCTGACTGGTTCATGTCGTATGTTAATGTTTTGGGATAAATAGGACTTTATGAACAAGGAGAAGTTCGATTTTTGTGTTGTAAATATTATCATACACTCTTATGTATATACGGATGTATGGTTTTGTGTGTGTGATGCTATGTGCTGCCTTGTTTCATAATTGTGCTTTAATGGAAACGCAGGGATGGTATGATCGAGCAGGTTATAGCCACGTCTGAGTGAATCGAGAATTGTCTTAGGAAAATTCATGTCGGATACGTTGGGCGGAGTCGTACCCCGCCCGAAGTATGGGAGCGATTCGCCCCAGCGTGAGGATCCGCGCTGGAGCGATATAGTTGTTAGAATGAGACCCCGGTGTTGACCCCTGATTTGGGCGTTGTGGTTGAGTCCGCCCAGGCGTTGTCATAATTAGTTAAGTTGGGCGGAATAGGTTCAGACTCTTCCTTCTTCCACAATCTGCTACCGCATATGTACCCTGTAACTTCCCATTTTTCCTGAGTGAAGTGCGAGCGTGCGGATTTACCTAGTGAACCCTTATCCATATTCGATCGAGGCAATACCTTGTGTTTGTGTTGAAGAGGCGCTGTGCAGATTTCGTTTAGGCGGTGTCATACCTCGCCCAAGTAACTAGGACAGTTCGCCCAAACGCGTAGAACTATGCTGAAGCAAGTAGATATCAACTCGAGATTCCGCCTATGTACCTTCTTTCTCCGTTGTCGCATTATTCCGTCTCGCTGGGCGGTATTGAGCATCGCCTGAGTAATTGAACGACTGACGTAGTCTGTCCAGGTGTTGTTTTGCCTTTCCGAACTGGACGGCGGTGTAATCACTTCCCCTTTCCTTCACAAATTACTCCTGTATATGTATATCTCTCTCCTCCCTTCCCCTTATCTATTTCCTCCTATTGAGTGATCAGTGTTGCTTGAAGGAAAGTTGTCCTTTGTGGGATTCCCTCTATCCGCTGCTGCATTACCATACTCCGCCTGGACGGTGTTAGACCCCGTCTAAGCGAACAAACGGTGTTGTGTAACCCGCCCTGGTGCGCGTGTGTTACGATAAACCCATTGAGTCGGCCCCAGTTTTAGCTTCTCTGTAGGTTGCTATACGCGCGTGAATGCCCTTTGTTTCCCCCTTGCCTGCTTCCTTCTATATCAGATGTTACGTGACTGTTTTTGTGAAAAATTTTCTCATATTTTTGGAATTATTAGTTGCAAATAATAAGGTGTTACAGGTTTGAACCCAACTTTTTATGATTTTCAATTTGGGACTAATAGGTGATATTTATGACATGTCCCACTATTTCTAAGACTAAAAATGAACTTTTCTTATATCACTTCTCATATCTTCTTATATGGGAAATATGATTAATCAAAGGTCTGGGGCGCGATGTTAAATGATTTTCTTTTAATTTATGGTGTCTCTTGGGCAAGGTGATGAACTTTAAAATATGAAAAATTTATCCTCATAATTATTATGCCGTATCTATTATGTTTACTCATACAAGACTAGGGAGCGCCACATAGATCACCTTTTAACCTGTTGAAGATGCAGTTGACTTTGATAGCTCAGGCATAGATGTATTTGATGCTGCATAACATCGTGCCAGTGACCCACCTCTCTAGCTTACCAGTTGAGGGATGTTGCTTGATGTACTCTATCTTGCATGGCAAGACTATCGACATTGCTGCCCTGATTTCTGAGCAGATCCACCACTATGCTCTCAGTTATAAGGTGAACTTTTTGGTTCCCTTCCCACTGATCATCTCTACCTTACTAAGGAGGCAAGGAGAGCAAGTACCATTTGTAGAGTTCACCAGTTCATCAGGGCGAGTACCCAATGTTCTATTGAACAGGATTTACTTTGTACAACACTGTGAGCTCCTACCTATTGAGGAGGAGGCTCAGCCCCGACCGAGGCGCAGACGACCATCGCAGGTGACTTCCACTGATGTTGTTCTCCATGAGCTTTCCAGGATGAGGATTGAGTAGTAACACTAAACCCATATGATGGCGGCTTCTCATAGAGCCAGTGTAAGCTTACATGATTCTTTTTATCAGTACAAGGTTCAGGGAGCTGAGGCGCCTTATATGACAACTGCTGAGTTTACTACACATGTAGCTTGGCCTGGGGATAGTCCAGTCTTTCCTGAAGGGGGTAGCATATCCGGTGCTCATGCTGATTCAGATGAGGAGACTATTAAGGATGATGATGATGATGATTAGATGCAGGATGAGGACTACTGAGGGCCATCTTTTATTTTTTCAGCACTATTACATAACTTTTTACATGACTTTATTTTGCAGTTACATTATTACATTACTTTGATATTATTGTGGTTATTTAGATAGATATTTCGATTATTTTTTGTGTTGTGATGTTTTACGCTTTTGTTTTTAAAAATAAAAATAAAAAATAATCATATAAGAAATTTTTGAAAATTTGAAAATTCTTTCACTTGAAGTCATAATAAACCATTTTAAATAATCCAATGTTGATTCTTTTGCAACTTAAGCATTTTTATAAAATTAATTTCAATGATTTTTTCAATAATCAAGTTAAGTTCAAAAAACCCGGTGAGCTGAGAGTTCTTTAAACACCTTGAGGGTATCAACATAATTTCTTTGGAATTTATTTTGCTTAATTCTTTGATTTGTGTTGTCATATAGAGGATCCAAGGATATGATCAAGGCACTTTATTGGTAAACATGTGAACCTAGGGCCAAAAAGCTTACCATGGTAAAAATTATTTATCCTTTGATAGCCACTTTTAAGCCTTAAAAATATTTCCTTTGGTACCCCTCACCCATAAGTACTTTCAATAACCATTCCCTTTATCTGATTAAGTAAAAGAGCATTGTAATAATAGTTAAAATTTTCTGAGTGTTCTTACAAAAAAGGGAGTGAATTTGTAAACTTAGTTCTTTTTATATTTAAATTATACATAAAAAGTATTATTTTATACAAAATATAAGAAAAATAAAGAAAAGAACTAAGTTGGGGGTATTTATCAAAAAGGGAAGTGAGTTTGGATCAAGAAAAACACCATGATTTTACATGAGATACTCTTTTATGAATTCTGGTGTTTGTTTTCTAAGAAAAACCATAAATCCTTGAAGCCAAGCCACATTACAACCCTTGAAAAGCCCTTGTGATTCTTATTAATTCTATATTGATAATAATTCATAAGATGAAAATCAAAACTAAATTTGTTCAATTTTATGATTGATTGAGTGAAATAGGTTACCTTTTTACCGAGGAAAACACTTGTGAGGTAAGTGATGATGCATGATTTATCTTTAATTCTCCATTTTAAATGTGTATAATTTGCCATCACTTAATGTGTAATATAATGCATTTTAACACATTTTTATCATTTGATCTTTATGTAATATTTGATTGTTAATTTGTGTCAAAAGAAAATAGATCAAAGAACTCAAGAATTCCAATCCAAAATGAAGATCAAAGTGCCTAAGGATCAAAGGAATCAAGGTATATGCAAAAAGATCTCAAAAAGGGTGAAAAAGTATGCAAATTATGGAGAATCAGGGGGATGAATCGATTCATCCCCCTCCTGAATCGATTCACACGGATTTAATGCACCAGGAAGTGAAATTTTGAGCCATGAATCGATTCATCCATGCTTGAATCGATTCATACGTCTGAATCATGCAAAAATCAGCACTTTGAATCGATTCATTTGAGTTTCAAAGGCATTGAATCGATTCTTTCCCTAAATGAATCGATTCATACGAGTAATGTTAGCCCAGAATTACATTTTGGAAGCATGAATCGATTCCTCCCACCAATGAATCGATTCATGAGTGAATAATTGGCCCAGAAACACGTTTTCAAGCTTCTGGAAGGTGGGCAAAGCACTGAGTATGGTGGGCAAGGCACTCAAATTGATCATGGAGCACCATGGAATTGTAAATTCAAGAGTGCATCTTCCATTATGAATTAATTATGGCATTAGTTTTGCTTTTGAACTCCTATAAATAGCACCAAGAGGAAGGGGCAGAGACACCACACACCATTCATTCTTCATTTTCCTCCTTCACACGTTCTCTGTTTCTCTTCTCTGTTGGAGTTTCTCAAGCAAGTTCTTCAATTCCGGGTTAGTTTTGTTGTTTGTAGTTGTAATTATGGAGGGCTAAAACCCCTAGATTGATTTTCTTGGAGAATGTTGTAATGTAATTTTGAGGTCATTAATTTTAATATAGTATGCTTTTATTATTGTTATTTCTTCATAATCATTCTCTACTTATTTAATTCCATTTTGTTTAATTGAATTTGTATGCTTAATCGGTTTAATTATTCAAATGGAGTAAAATAAGATTTCAAATTAGAATGGATTAAGGAAATATGCATGCTTAATGAATATTTTCATAATCACTTTTAATAATTATGGTTTGCTTAATTCCATAATTTGAGAATAGATTATGTATATAGGCGATGTTCTTATGTATGCTCAATAATTCCTAGATTTTAAGATCTTGACTCCTTTTGCTTAATTAGGATGCTTGATTAAAATATTCATTTTTAAATGAAAGTAAAGGAATTATGAATTGAAAAAGACGCTTAGTTGATCAATTCAAATTGAGCTAAGAAATTAACATTAATAAGTATACAAGTTATCTTTAGTGAACCAAGGATAAATTTATTTACAATACTCCAAGAAAATCAATCGCTTGTTATTTATTGTTTTAAATCCTTTATTTACCTTGTTTTAATTTTATTTGTGACAACAAAAATCAATCAAAACCCCCCCAATTGTATGTTAGTGAACTTATGTTTGTAAAAATTTTTAGTTGTTTAGTTTTTATTTTTAATTGTTAAAAATTAGTTTAAGACTTGATTTTTCCTAAATTTTTGTGTTGATCCTTGAGAGAACGACCTAGGTTGACACCCTAGTACTACGTTAATTAATTTTAATGTACTAATTTGACGGAATCACGACTGCAAAAATATCAACGTCAAATTTTGGCGCCGCAGCCGGGGATCAACGATCTTTAGGAAAAACTCTTGTTTTAAATTAATTTTTTTTTAAAAATTGAAAAAAAAATTAAAAAAAAAATTTTAAAAAAATATTTCTTTTGTTTGTTTGTTTGTTTATTTTATTTCTTTTGCATGATTTAGGATTCTTATGATTTATTGCTCATCATGATCAAATATCTTGTTGTATGCTATGTATGACTAGAAGAACTTTTGAGCATTTATATTCATTTGATCCTGAAATTGAAAGAACTTTTCATAGATTAATTAGAGAAGCTAGATTTAATAATAACTTTGTTGATATTGATAGTGATAGTATTTTTTCTGAATCTGTTGAAAGTACTACTGCTAGTTTTTCTGATATGGCTGAACCTCGTGAAAGAACTCTTAGAGAACTAGCTGCTCCTGAATTCACTTACGAAAGTTTGTGTATTCAATATCCTGATGAGGATGTCCCTTTTATTCTTAAGACTGGACTTATACACTTGTTGCCTAAGTTTCATGGTCTTGCGGGTGAAGATCCGCACAAACACCTCAAAGAATTCCACATTGTGTGTTACACAATGAAACCCCAAAACGTTCAAGAAGACCATGTCTATCTTAAAGCGTTTCCTCATTCTTTAGAGGGTGTTGCTAAGGATTGGTTGTATTACCTTGCTCCAAGATCAATCACAAGTTGGAATGACTTAAAGAAAATGTTCTTGGAAAAATTCTTTCCTGCCTCTAGAACAACTGCAATCCGTAAAGACATATCTGGCATTAGGCAACTCTCTGGAGAAAGTCTTTATGAATATTGGGAGAGATTTAAAAAACTTTGTGCAAGTTGCCCTCACCACCAAATTTCAGAACAACTTCTTCTTCAGTACTTCTATGAAGGTTTACACCACGTTGATCGCAACATGATTGATGCGGCAAGTGGAGGAGCTTCAGGAGATATGACTGCTGCTGAAGCAAGAAATCTGATTGAGAAGATGGCATCTAACTCTCAACAATTTGGTGTGAGAAATGATTCTTTCAAACCCATGTTTGATTCCAATTCTAGTTCATCTGGAATTAAATTGGAGAGCAAACTTGATGCTCTCACCACTCTAGTCACACAATTGGCAGTAAATCAAAAATCCATGACTGCTAAAGTGTGTGGAATCTGCTCTTCACAAGAGCACCCCACTGATTGTTGTCCTTCTCTACAAGAAAAGGATAATAATAGTCCCCAAGCTTATGCAAGTAACATCTACCATGATAGACCTCCACCACCACAAAACCATGACCTTTCCACCAATAGATATAACCCAGGTTGGAGGAACCATCCAAACTTGAGATGGGGCAACCAACAACAAAATCCCCAACCCCCATTTCAAAACAATGCACCAACCTTCCAAAGAACTACACCTCAACCATCCACAAGTGGCCCTTCTTTGGAGGATCTGGTGAAACAAATGGCTGCACAGAATTTGGAGTATCAACAGAGGAATGATGCTACCATCCAGAGTTTAAGCAACCAAATTGGGCAATTGGCTTCATCATTAAGCCAGTTACAATCTCAAAACTCTGACAAATTACCATCTCAACCAGCTGCAAATCCAAGAAATGTGAGTGCAATTCAGTTAAGATCAGGTAAAAACCTTGAAGTACCCATACCTAAGGAACCTGAGAAACAAACAGATGTGCCCACAATAGTTGAGAATGATGTGCCCTCTTCAAGCACAAGCAAATCTGAGATGCAACCATCCCAAATTCCACCTCATATCCCTCTTCCTTTCCCACCAAAAGCAATTCCAAGCAAGAAGATGGAAGAAGTGGACAAAGAAATTTTGGATACTTTCAGGAAAGTGGAAGTGAATATACCTCTTCTCGATGCAATCAAACAAGTCCCCAAGTATGCCAAGTTTCTGAAGGAGTTGTGTACTCACAAAAGGAGACTCAAGGGCAATGAAAAGATAAGCATGGGAAGAAATGTATCTGCACTGCTTAGTAAAGAAGTTTCAAATATCCCTGAGAAATGCAAGGATCCAGGTACGTTTTCTATACCTTGTATTATAGGCAATAACAAATTTGAAAATTACATGTTAGATTTAGGAGCTTCAATAAATGTTATGCCTATGTCTGTTTTTAAATCTTTGTCTCTTGGAAATTTACAACCTATTGGTGTAGTAATTCAGCTAGCCAATAGGAGCACTGCTTACCCTGCTGGAGTCATAGAGGATGTTTTGGTTCAGGTAGAACAGCTTGTTTTCCCTGCTGACTTTTTCGTACTTGATATGGAAGAAGGTATGCCTCAAATTCCTGTTCCTATCATTTTGGGAAGACCATTTTTGAAAACAGCCAAACCTATAATTGATGTCCATGCTGGAACCCTTTCCATGGAATTTGGTGACACAAAGGTAAGATTTAACATTCTAGATGCCATGAAACACCCTTCTGAAAATCATTCTATTTTCCAAATTGACATTATTGATGAACTAGTTTTTGAAAATTTTTCTGATGTTGATTTGGAATGCATAGATGATTCATACAGTTGTTTTGCATGCAATAATTCTGAGAATTGTGATATTTGTGCTGAAATTGACAAATACATAACTACTGATTTAGAGTCTATAGAAATACCTGTTCTAAATGCAAATTTTCAAGAAGACTCTAACAAAATTTTTGAGGTGCAAGAATCCAAATCTGTTTTGTTAGTTCCATCTACTTTGCAGGCACCTAATCTGGAGCTAAATTTCTTACTTGAAAATCTCAAGTATTCATACTTGGGAAATGATGAGGAGCTTCCAGAGATAATCTTTACTTCTCTTGATGAAAATCAAGAAGAAAAATTGCTGCAAGATTTGGGAAGGCACAAGAAGGCTAGACCACTATCCAATCTGCTTCAAAAGGATGTGGTATTTGAGTTTAATCCACCTTGAGGGAGTTTTTCTTACCCATCTCTTTACTTTTTCATTATATTGTCTATTTTGTATGCTCTGTCTTACATTGAGGACAATGAATGATTTAAGTGTGGGGGTGGGATCATTTATGTGTTTTTGTGTGATTAAATGTTGTGTGACTTTGTTTTATTTAAAAAAATAAAAAATAAAAAATTTAAGATTTTGTGTGTTTTTGTTTTAAAAAGGCATGTTTTATTGGAATTTTAAGATATGCATGAGTACAGGTAAATTCTTTCATGTCAGATATGAGATTAATGATATGTTATAATTTGAACTCAAACATTTTTGGTATGTTGAGAATGACATGATAATTGAGAAATGATCATATATGATAGAATTATACCTTGTGAGATTTTTGAGCCTTAAAATTTGATGGATCACTTTAAACCATCTTAATCCTTTCATGTGTGATTAATTCCTGAAGGCTTACATCTTAATTTTTGTCTTGTTTCTTGATGATACTTGAAACTCATATGAATGTATTTTGATACAGGCATTTTGTTCAGTTGAGCCACTAAGCTAGATAAGCCTACCATGAATAAATTATCTCTTGCTAGCCATTTTGAGCCTATTTAACTGTTTCTTTGTTGCAGCTCAAATAAGCCATGGATGAAAAACCAAAAATATACCTACCTTAAGAAATATATTGAAGCTTTGGAATCAAGTCAAAACAGGCATTCAAATAAGTGTGGGGGTGTGTAAAAAGGAATTGCAACTCTTGTTTCAAGTGTTATGCAATCTTATAAAAAAAAATAAAATAAAAAAATAAAAATTTTTTTTACCAAATACCATGCAATAAATGTTTTACCCTCACTGTTTGCCAATAAAATTAATTGCTTCATTATTCTTTCTGGTATAAATATATATATATTTCATCCATTTTAACCTTGGCCACATTGCAACCCTGTGAAAGCCCTGTTGATCTATACATTCATTTGTGTTGATTGTAGAATTAAGAAACTTGCCAAATTTTTAGACTGTTTGTTTTTCAGGAATTGTTTTGAGAGTATACACAAACCTTAAACACTTGAGAGTTGAGAATATGTCTTGTGAGGTTCTATCACTTATGATCTTCTTTTCAGTTTAATTTAATTTTTACATGCCTAAGTGTTTGAATGATTTTTATATATATCTTGATGCTCTGTATCTTTCATGTTGAAAACTCTTGTTTCTTTGTATATTTCTAAGATTTCATGACAAGCATGCCAGTTCTGTGTGTTGTTGTTTTCAACTTAATGTTTTCAAATAAATTGTGATACTTGTTTTTATTTTGATTTTGCCCGGGAGTGCAAAAGAATAAGTGTGGGAGTATTTGATGATGCATGATTTATCTTTAATTCTCCATTTTAAATGTGTATAATTTGCCATCACTTAATGTGTAATATAATGCATTTTAACACATTTTTATCATTTGATCTTTATGTAATATTTGATTGTTAATTTGTGCCAAAAGAAAATAGATCAAAGAACTCAAGAATTCCAATCCAAAATGAAGATCAAAGTGCCTAAGGATCAAAGGAATCAAGGTATATGCAAAAAGATCTCAAAAAGGGTGAAAAAGTATGCAAATTATGGAGAATCAGGGGGATGAATCGATTCATCCCCCTCCTGAATTGATTCACACGGATTTAATGCACCAGGAAGTGAAATTTTGAGCCATGAATCGATTCATCCATGCTTGAATCGATTCATACGTCTGAATCATGCAAAAATCAGCACTTTGAATCGATTCATTTGAGTTTCAAAGGCATTGAATCGATTCTTTCCCTAAATGAATCGATTCATACGAGTAATGTTAGCCCAGAATTACATTTTGGAAGCATGAATCGATTCCTCCCACCAATGAATCGATTCATGAGTGAATAATTGGCCCAGAAACACGTTTTCAAGCTTCTGGAAGGTGGGCAAAGCACTGAGTATGGTGGGCAAGGCACTCAAATTGATCATGGAGCACCATGGAATTGTAAATTCAAGAGTGCATCTTCCATTATGAATTAATTATGGCATTAGTTTTGCTTTTGAACTCCTATAAATAGCACCAAGAGGAAGGGGCAGAGACACCACACACCATTCATTCTTCATTTTCCTCCTTCACACGTTCTTTGTTTCTCTTCTCTGTTGGAGTTTCTCCAGCAAGTTCTTCAATTCCGGGTTAGTTTTGTTGTTTGTAGTTGTAATTATGGAGGGCTAAAACCCCTAGATTGATTTTCTTGGAGAATGTTGTAATGTAATTTTGAGGTCATTAATTTTAATATAGTATGCTTTTATTATTGTTATTTCTTCATAATCATTCTCTACTTATTTAATTCCATTTTGTTTAATTGAATTTGTATGCTTAATCGGTTTAATTATTCAAATGGAGTAAAATAAGATTTCAAATTAGAATGGATTAAGGAAATATGCATGCTTAATGAATATTTTCATAATCACTTTTAATAATTATGGTTTGCTTAATTCCATAATTTGAGAATAGATTATGTATATAGGCGATGTTCTTATGTATGCTCAATAATTCCTAGATTTTAAGATCTTGACTCCTTTTGCTTAATTAGGATGCTTGATTAAAATATTCATTTTTAAATGAAAGTAAAGGAATTATGAATTGAAAAAGACGCTTAGTTGATCAATTCAAATTGAGCTAAGAAATTAACATTAATAAGTATACAAGTTATCTTTAGTGAACCAAGGATAAATTTATTTACAATACTCCAAGAAAATCAATCGCTTGTTATTTATTGTTTTAAATCCTTTATTTACCTTATTTTAATTTTATTTGTGACAACAAAAATCAATCAAAACCCCCCCAATTGTATGTTAGTGAACTTATGTTTGTAAAAATTTTTAGTTGTTTAGTTTTTATTTTTAATTGTTAAAAATTAGTTTAAGACTTGATTTTTCCTAAATTTTTGTGTTGATCCTTGAGAGAACGACCTAGGTTGACACCCTAGTACTACGTTAATTAATTTTAATGTACTAATTTGACGAAATCACGACTGCAAAAATATCAACGTCAGTAAGCCCTTGAAATAAGCTTGAGCTATTGACCTTACATTGTGATGGTTTTATTTTTAAGCTTCTTTTGCATAAGTCATCAGTGTTGATCATTTTGAATGGTAAGTTATGAATCATTTCTTGGGAAAAGTTTTCAATTTCCTCAAAATTCTTTTCAAGTTTGATTTTTATTTTGGTTTGTGATGTAAGTGTGCTTTAGTTTATTTGTTTTCAATTTTTGCTCGAGGACGAGCAAATTTCCTAAGTTGGGGGTAGTTTGTGTTGAGCCCTAAAATAATGTTAGGTCTTTATATTGGCAAGCGCACCAATCATCTATAGTTTTCAAATTTAGATATCATTCCCACAAGGATTGAATATTCAGTAGTCGTAGTTATTCTTTATTTACTATGGTAAAAGTTTCTAAACTTAAAAATAGTAATTTATACACAATTTATACAATATTCACAGAATTTAATGGTTGATTTGTTCATGTGGTAAAAAGATGGTAAATATAAAATCTATCTAAAAAGTTGAGATGTAATTCAGAATAGCTCAGATACTTGAGGTAAAAACACAGATTGACAAATTATGTTGGAATTTGGATCCCCTTTCTAGAACATAATAAAGAAACTCAAGACATGCATATTTAATTATCAAGTTCATGTCATTGCAGCGTAAAATCATTATAACCGATCCCTCGTGATATAAATTCTAAATAATTACCGTAAAGTCTGATCCCTCAGATGCTTTCTCAGTAAAAACTTACTTTGAGTCTTGGCCTTAATACAACAATAATTACCAACTCTATCCCTAGTAATTGGTATATTAATGGTATTTCAACTTTTACTTTCATTAAAAGAGGTTTCAATACGACATGAATAATCATTCTCCCGTTTGACATTCACACTAATAAAACAAGTTTCAATATGAGTAAAAATCATTCTCCCGTTTGGCGTTCATACTAATAAAAGATTGAAATACTAACATGACACTTGAATCATAAACATGCAGAGGTTGAATTCACAACATCATACTCAATAGATTAGTTCACCAATTCCAACATAAACAAATTAGTTACACATGGTAAAAGTAAAAACAACACTTACAGAGGTTGACATTACAAAGGCATGGAAACACTTCACGATACAAATGATCACAATACTACACAACACTCTCAAGTATCTAGAAACTACTCTAGACTACAAACTCACAAAAGAACACTCAAACTCGAGTGAAAAGAGAGAAAATAAGCTACTGGATGTAGAATGGGTTCTATAGAATGCCTTGAGAATGGGCTATTTATAGGGCTGAGAAAGGGTCCTGACGTGTAGCGTCAGCCTAGCGCGTAGCGTCAGGTTCCTGACTCAGCCTCCATTAAATGCATGATTAAGTGGCCATGATTACAAATAATTTAATCAAATAATGCTCAGAAAATATGGCCCCTGTCTCCCAATAACATTTGGACATTAGTTGTTGGTGGGTTGGTCAATTATAGGCCACTTGGCAGAGTGCTTGGCCACCTGGAAGTGGAGTCCACATAGCTTCTGACGCTACGAATGGGACTGATGCGTAGCGTCAGCTGTAACACCCTCGGTTAACTAGGATAATCCCTTCCACTAGATTATCCTAGTCAACTGAGAGGTTACGAGTTTTAGAAAAATATGGAAGTTTTTTTATACAAGCAAACTTGGTGGAACAGATACTCCTCATATACAACATATCATATATAATACATGGTCGTAACAATAACTGTACATACTGTAAGAGAAGGAGCACGCAGGCTCTTATAAATGAAAATAAAATAATCTATCCTCATCTTCCCATCCTCGATCCAATAAAAGCTCACACGATCTTTGATATGCAGTCTGTATGATCCTCTGCAGTGTATGGTCTAACCTGGAAGTCTGGAAAAATAGCTGTAAAGGTGAGTCTTTACCTCCATAACAATCGGGAAGGTGTCTTATCGACACCTTCCCACATACAACACAAATAATCCAAGATCGAGTCCCACCCACTCTCTTTAGGATTCCTAAAATACACACTAAGTTATCTCACCACTCTTGTTCTCACTGACCATTCCCAATTCCTCATTCACCTCTCAAGGATATTAAAATTCATACAATCATACTCAAATCATGAATAATCATAATTTCAACACAACGATGCAATGCATGAATTCATTTTATTATTTCTATTCTTTTGTTAGTCATCATGATGCATGTGGGCCCATCTCCTCCTCAACAATCTCATATACTATATCCATGTGAACAACAACGCCACCCTTATCTCCCGTCCCCAACTAGAGCGACTGGAGCTCTCCTTGTTCTGGTTTTCACAAAAGGGTAAGGACTCACAGTCCAATCATCATAATGGCCAAGCACACATCTCAACAGAACGGGCACTCCACGGTCCTGGAAACACTCGCTCTGAGTCAAAGTATACTGGATTTGCCACTAACTATCCGGTCTCGGGCGCGAATCCAAACCATAAGACGCCCGCTCCAGCATACTCCCAAGACCTCCCGCAGGGTCGGAACGCTAGCTGTTCCCCAGTGTACCCATCACTGTTTGCTCTAGGTGATCATTCCAACATCCCTCCTCAACTCCAATTCATGATGCACAATTCAATAATTCATTTTTATTCAATGGTCCTCGGTAGGGTCCCCCAAATGGCTCCCCTCCATTCCTAATGTCGAGTCATTTTCTTTACTCAGTGTAACCAAGTCTTCTCATTTTCTTTATTATAGTACATGCTCGACACTTAGGAATGAAGTGAGGTTTTACACTTTCTCAACAATATGGGAGCTTCAACGCCCATATTTCATCTCGGATCTGAGTCTCACATACTTTCATATTTAATCATTCCAGGACCTCTACCATACCATTTTCCAAATCTTTTATTTACAAATTCCTCATCTAGTTATCCATGCATCACAACCATACCACATCAACAAGTATACAATAGCATCATACCAGTGCTATTCATCACGTCACATCGCATATACACATTGTCACAAGCATATACATCTCATCATATATGCACCTTACACAACTAGCACACACATACATCCATTGTTCTTAAGAAGTCATCACACAATCACTTCACATATCAAACACGTATGTATTCACAAGGTCTCGTTGTCTTGGGTCACCTAGTAGTACGTGAATCAAATTCTTATCAACTCGGTAGACTTTTAAGTGTAATTAAAAACCATTTATAATTCTCCATGATCTTATTGAGTAAAACTAGTCCATTGGAATTTTTACCATTCAACATTCCTTGTTAAATTCTTAGTTCCTTACACATAATCACAATATTTTCTTTAACTTAGTTTTTCACTAGATTAAATAACTCTTCCTTAATAACTTAATTAGTCAACCCACTTTCACTAACCATATTCAATCCTCTTTCTCTTGGGATAATTTACTTTACATACACACGAGCATTGGACTCCTCTAATTCAAGGTATCCTAGTCATTTAAGGAAGTTAATATTTAGCCTAATTACTTTCTCTTTTACCATACACCAAAATTTTGTGTAACTAACTTTCATGCCTTCGTTGTTAACCATTTTAATTTAGACTATCTTCCCCTTTGGTTTCTTTCTATAATCATAATGGTTAAATTATTTGCTTATTAATTCATTGCCCGAAGAAGTAAAAGAATGTTGGTTCTTACTCTTTTCTATTTAAAGAAAGAACTTATCAATCTATTTGAACTTTTCCTTAGGGTCTTGGCTAATATGTTAAGTTGTAACTTGTTTATCTTTACTTCTAAGTCTCATGGATATTCTAAAATAATTAGTTTTAGATTCATTCTTATTCATTCGGTTCTCTTTAAAGGCTTCTATCCCTTTTTCTCGATCTCTAAAGTTATCACTTACTTCACCTAAATGAAATGGTCACCAAAGTGGTGGCTAAAGTTAAGTACTAATGTTTTCCTCTTTTACTACTAACATTTATTTCTTGTTTTGATTTCTAAGAAAAATCTTTACATGGCCCAAAAGAGAATCTCCAATTTATTGAACTATATTGTCATAGCCATTTTTTTTTGAATTAAATCATCTAATTACAAAAGTATGCTCATTACTTGCCTTAAAAAAATTCATTGTTAATAGTCAAGATTTTCATTACCACCTTGATAAATTTTCTGAAAAATTTAAATTCCTGATCTCAATTCTTAATTCATATCATCATAAGAAACTTTTTAAGAATCTAATTTCTTTACTTTAATTCTAGAAAACTTTTTCACGACTAACAATCGAAGGTTCTTTTATCGTACGAAATATTTTGTAAAATGATTCGATAACGATTAATGATGAATTAACTATCTAACGGCAGGGCTTACCGGATAGTGTTTCACAATTACATAATAATTTCCAACAATTGAAATTTATTAGTTACAACCATATCAAATGAAACCGAGCCCGCTTAGCGCTAAATTTTTCCTAAATTCCTTTTTGAACATCCGATCGCGAGAGAATACTTTTGGGTATACGAACATCGTGTTGTACCAAATAATTTCAGAATATTAGTTATTTCAAAAACGTAAGTTTTAGGTTGTCAGTTATAAAAATTTCTACGGTTTGGAATCCGACCGTCGGATCGCGACGAAACTTGGAACGTGTGTTCCTAAATGCGTAATCACCATCATAACACAACTAGGATTACAAACAAATGAGATGGAGATGCCCTTTACCTCATTTATAGCTGCTTCCCGGAGAGAGAAATTAGAGAGTTCACCGAAAATTCCACCGATCGTTCCTAGCGTACTCCGATCGCCGATTTAACTTCCGGTCTCTAAAGAAAATGCATGCTTTAGAAAAGAATAGGACAGCCACGGTTTCAAGCTTGGAGAGCAAGGATCCATCACAAAAATTAGATCAAGTTGAATTTGATCTCAAAAATTTCAAGGACAACAACCAATGAAGAGATTTTTTCCAAACTCACCCTTATAAGTCCTAAGAGGAGTCACGACCTTGAAGTCTTATAATAAAGTGGATGATTGGAATTTATAGCCTTCAATCCAATCAAGAAAATGCCATTAATTTCATGGGATAAAAACAACACCTTGACCATAGCATTTTAAGAGCAAAAGTGAGAAGGAAACTTAGTAACTTGCCTAGAATAGCCTCACAGTTTTGGAGCTCTAACAAGGGGTAATTATCTCTTCAAATCCTTTGCATGCAAGTGATAGGAAGGAGAATAGAACTTGGAGGGTTGGACTATGAAGGTTACGGTTTAGAAGTAAGAAGAAGAGAAGAAGTGAAAGCTTTTGAAAGGTGGAGGTAACTGGTGATGGTATCCAAATTTTTTTGTGTGGCTAGAGGTGGTGAAGGTTGTGGTTGACGTGAGGTTGAGAGGAGGAAAAGATGAGCTAGAATTTGTTTAAGCTTCAAGATAAAGAGGAGAAATGCTGATTGTTGATCATGACTCAAGAGAAGGAATAGTGGAGACCATGGCTAATTAGGTTCATGAGTGTGTTTTGCTTTATTGGAAATGAGGAGCACTAGGTAGCTGAATGTTTTGAATTCTGAGATGTGTCTTGGGCTGCATGTAACGTGAATGGAGCAAGGGCAGAGTGGAGCATGGCTAAAAGTATAGTATATGCCTATGGAATAATGGAAGGTAATGTGAGTAGGATGATGGGCAGCTTGGCATGCATGTAAGCTGATTGGCCAATAGTGAAAATCATGAGCTGAGTGGAAGGAAAAATAAAGGGAAGGCACCTAGGCAGAGGCATAAACGTTCAAGGGTGGCTGGTGGTTCCAATTTTGTGGCTGGAAGGTTACCTATTGGGTGAGGAGTCAAAGTGTGCAGGATTTTCATGTACCGGAAAATAATCACGTTTAAAACTAATTCTGTGATAATTCTTGGAGTCTGAATCAAAGGAAACTCCCTACACCAAAGTCATAGGCCTTCTTTTTCTCTTTAAATCGATATATCATTTGCAGCGATCTGATACCTGTAGCCCGAGATATGATCAAAATTCGACAGGATGTTCTAATCACCTTCAAATCAGGTGGAGCTGTAGAAATAAATTTTTAATTAATTCTCCTTTGAGAATTAGACTTCATTCTCATCATAAGAATTGTATATATTTTTGATATGGATCTATGCCAAAAAGAACAAAGTGATTTGAGTCCCGAAAGAGGGTGATATAGCAATTTTTCTAGGGCCTGTCAGCATAGTGATGTGAAACTCATGGTCTAGCAAAGATTCTAAAAACTGTACCATTCTGTAAGGATCCAGCTTTCAAATTCTTTATGAAAAATGTATATAAGTTTTTTATGGTGATTTTGACACACAGTTTGCAAGAAACGGAGGTCGTACGAGAGAGTTATGAATTTTTGAACGAACCATGCACAGGATAAAAACGTGAATAATCATGGTTCTATGATGAATTTAATAAATTCTTGAATTTGAGTATGACAGAGTAGGAATTTGAGATTGAGGCCAGAAATATAGTTTAAAGATATCTTTAAAATGAAGTGGATCAAACTGGAATTTCCTCAATCGAACACCATTTGAGGAAACTACGTCAAAAACGTCAGGAGCACGTAGATTGGGCTTCCGAAGAAATGAATTGACTCGTGGATGAGGTTGGCAGAGACCAAACCGAACTCTGAGCTCTGCATGAAACATTCCTAAAATGTCGAGATGGGTTATTAGGGATGGACCATGTCACCATTAGACACTCCGAGGTATATAAACAGTCAAACGTAAGAAACGTTGAGGATTTTGATTTGGTCGATCAGGCTAAGTCAATTACTCTCGATTCTTCAGGAAGCGATCCTAAGAGGACTTGTTTCCTTAGTGGATGATTAGTCTCGATTCAACTAGTCAGAGCCTGACCTTAGGTGGGGCCCTACCATTTAATTCTTAAGAAACCGAACGTCGTTTATTATTAAAATACAATAATTAAATAATCTCTTTAACTAAAATATATTATAAATATATGTATATATATATTTTTGTATCTTAATCTTATCACAGATAATGTTAAACACTAAAATAAGGATTATCTATATATTTCATTTTATATTAATTAACTGAACTCTTCAATAACGTCTGTTTATCTGCTGACATCCAAATAACGTATTATTTTGTGATCATTTTATTAAGAAGGTTTAATTAAGTTTTATGAAATCTTGGGTTCCAATAATCATTTATCCTCTAAATCTAACTTGATACTTAAATGGATCTACTTATTCTTAATCTGTTCCCAATCAAGTAATTGACCATCCGTACTTATATTCTATCAGAATTAAATATATATCATAATTCATCAATTCTAGCATCAATAACAGGATACATTCAGGAATACAATACTTCATTAGTAATTTAATTACTGAATCAAACACAATTATCTCCATATAAATCGTCAGTAATTTAGCAAGTCTCTCTAGGGTTTACTATTGCACATAACCTCCCTTACTCACTCGTCTCTGTTTAACTGAACTATCTGTTGCTCACATCCTTTCAAATCTTATTTTCCTACATTCTCGTGATGATCTAAGGATCAAGCCTAAGCCTCATTCTCTCAAAATACTTAGCATAATACTCTTAGGGGTTCTGAGAGCTTGGGTTCCTATTCCGAAAAACTAGGGCTGTTACATCAGCATCAAAACCCTGACGCTACGCGTGGTGTTGATGCTACACGTTAGCTCTCCAGTTCTTGCATTTTCTCTTGAATTTCCTTAATTTTTCACTATAAAACTAGAGAAAATTGATCAAGACAG
Source organism: Clitoria ternatea (assembly GCA_037962975.1). NCBI lineage: Eukaryota > Viridiplantae > Streptophyta > Magnoliopsida > Fabales > Fabaceae > Clitoria > Clitoria ternatea. Next base: position 198,178,960 of record CM075671.1, on the reverse strand, counting down.
ATAATTTCTAATAACTTCCATTTATTATAATTAAAACCTAAAATTTTAATTGATCAAGACAGATAATTTCCAATAACTTCCATTTATTATAATTAAAACCTAAAACTAGAGAAAATTGATCAAGACAGATAATTTCCAATTACTTTCAAAGAAAATTGAGGACTAACAAATACCGCCAACTTAGGACATTGCTCGTCCTCAAGCAAGAGAAAAACTTTAAAAATAATTTTGAAATCAAATTTTTGAATAGTCTGAAAATTTACCGTAAAAAGTAATTTCATAATTTACCATTTGAAATAATCAAAAATAGATGTCTTATGCAATAAAGGCTTAAAGATATTACAATGTCTTATTAACAAATCAAGCATAATTTCAGGCTTACCTCATAGGTGTTTATCTCTGTACAAAGGTAAATTGTCAACTCAATCGATCATAAAATCAAACAAACTCAATTTTGATTTTCATCTAATCAATGGTTATAAATACAAAGTCAAACAAGAGTGACAAGGTCTTTTAAAAGGTTGAAATAAGACTTGACTACAAGAATTTATGGTTTTTCTTGAAAGCAAAAACCTGAAATCATAAAAGAGCATTTCCTAATTTTTAGGCTTTTTCTTGGCCCAAATCTCATTTCCCTTCTTGGTAAATACCACCAACTTAATCCTTTTCATTATTTTTTCTTTTTATGCCTATATATTTCTTTTTCTTTTTTATTTTTATTTTTCATATACATGCATTATAATAATCTTGAAAAGGACTAAGTTATAATTTTCACTCCCCTTTTATGTAAGAACACTCAAACATTTTTGTTCAAAAAAATGCTCTTTTATTCAATCAAGTAAAGGGAATAGTTAAGAATTATTTACGGGTTAGGGGTTCCAAAGAAATTATTTTTAAGGCTCAAAATTGGCTATCAAAGGATAAATATGATTTTACCATGGTAAGCTTTTTGGCCTTAGCTTGTGTTTACCAAAAATTTTGCCTTGATCATGCTCTTGGATCCTCTGTACAACAACACAAATCAAAGAATTGAGAAAAATTAATTTGAATGAAATTATGTTGAAATCCTCAAGTGTTTAAAGATCTCTCAGCTTACCGGGTTTTTGAAATTAGCTTGATAGTTAATAAAATCATTGTAATTAATTTTATCAAAATTCCTAAATTAAAAAAGAACCGATAATTATTTTAGAAATGGTTTTATTGTGTAAAAACCTTAAGTGTATAAATTTCTTTTCAAAAATTTGATAAATTTATTAAAAGATAATACTTATATTTTTTTTTTAGAAATATGCAAAAATTAAAAACACACGACACAAAATAAAAACAAACCATAATATAATCCAAATCAAATATCAAACATACTAAAGTAAATACCAAAATACCAAACTGAAATCAAAGTGCTATTCATAAGAAAAATGGAGATGGCTCTCAATCCTCATCCTCCATCTGATCATCCTCCTCCTCCATATCAGCATCACCCTTGGTGTCATCATGAACTCTAGAAGGTCCACCTGTCTCAGGGTATGTGGGCTGATCACCAGGCCAAGCTACATGAGCTATAAACTCAGCTAGTGTCATGTATGGTGCTTCCTTTCCTTGAATCCTGTACTGATAGAATGAATCATGAAGGTGCATGTAGGCTCGGTGAGAAGCAACCATCATCTGCATCATATGCTGATGCTCTACACTCATCCTGGCAAATCCCTTAGTAATAGCATCGGTGGATGCTGGCAGTGGTTGTCTCCTATGTCTTTGTTTGGGCTGAGCTCCTGCTCAAGAGGTGGAAGCTCACACCGCCGAACAAAATAATCCCTATTCACTGAAACCTTGGGGACTCTCCCTGAAGAACTAGTAAACTCTGGTGATGGCACCTGCACCCCCGCCTCCTCAGTAAGGCAGAAATGATCAAAGGAAATGGTACAGGGCGATTCGCCTTATACCCAAGGGCATAGAGGTGAATCTACTCAGAGATCAAATCAGCAATATCAATAGTGTGTCCCTGGAGGATGGAGTAGAGAAGACAACATCTGTCAACTGGAAGAGTAGAAAGATGGGTGACGGGGGTAATGTTGTAGAGCATCAGATACAGCCACACCTGGGCTAAAAGGGTCATCTAGGTTTTGAGGAGGTTTGATGGAGATCTATTAACCTTACTAAGGTTAAAGAAGATTCTATCCTTGCTCAAGAAATGAGCAACTTGATCCAGGAAGTATCCCAAATCACCATCCTCAATAACAATCTTGTTTCTGTTTTCCATCCAGAAATAAGTATCGTTCTCAAGAGTAGGTTCCCAAGGGCTACCCAAAAGGGTACTGATCGTGTCCCTGTCATAAGTGATGTGTCAACCCCTTACCAAACTAGTCCTCTACTGACCGATGTTCGGCAAGTCCTAAAGGCGTTGGCATAGAACTCCATGACCAATATGGGATCCCCCTCGGTAGGTAAAGAAAATAAAGGTCCCCACCTCCTTCTTTATATCTCATCCTGTAGCTCAGGATAATCACCAGCTTCTAGATTAAGGACCCTCTCCTAAATAAGTCTCTGGCCCTTGATCTGATGAAAATGGACCTACTTGGAATCTGTCCTGAACCTAGTGGGGTCACAAGGTCCAAGCTGCTCCTTAGTCTGAACATCAGGATCCTTAAAAGTGGTATCAGTATTAGTGGCCCTTCTTTGTCTTTTGGGAGCAGTGGTGGGAATCGATTTCTTTAGTGCCATCTGTAAAAAGAAAATTTGTTTAAAAAACACACATAAAAAGAAATAACTCAACATGCAAATAATTAAACACACAATAACATGCATCACATAACAACACAACAAATAAAATATACATGTTTTTGGTTTTTATATCATTTATAACAAAATAACTTAAACAAATAAACATACAATTTTTATATACATCACTCATACATAATAAGTAATTCACACAACAAATGAAATATGCATATTTTTGGTTAATTCGTAAAATAAAATATATAATTTTTTTGAATTTTCTATTTTTAACAAATACACAACACATGTAAACAAAACTAATATTAAAACAATATTATTATTATTTACATTTTAAGCAAGAAGGTATAACTAACATACAAAATAAGAAATATTATTAATTTAAAGGAAAGACTAATAAACAAAATAAAAAGGAACAAAATTTTTCATTTTTCAAAATTTTACAAACAGAAAACAACATAACATATATAAAACCCTAATAAATAAAACCTAAAAACTAAGAAAAGCAAATCAGGGGCCTGACACTACGCGTGGGTGGGACGCTACGCGTCAGTCCTGTTCTGCCCATACTACGCGTTAGTGCGAAGCTACACGTGAGCTCGCAGGTTTTAAAACTGTAAAATGGGGGTTACGCAGTAGCAACCCCTTCAAACATACATTCAATCCACACAATATATCTATCTAAGCAGCAATCAATCCCAGTGGTTGTCTAATCCTATCCATAACCACATATATTTCTAGGAATTAAAAATCAAATAAACCAAGGAAAGGGAGAAGATCACTTACTTGAAATCCTTGAGAGATTTAAGAGAGAATGTGGGAGTTGAGGGTTTGAGAAAATAGGGTTTCTGAAAAACTGAGGCACAAAGGGGAAAAAAATTTAATGTGATAGATTTGGGCCTCCCTCTATTTTTGGTTCAGTTTTAAAAACTGAATGCAGGCCTTGACGCTATGCGTCAGTGCAAAATTTTCACCTCCACGCTACGCATCAGTAGGACGCTACGCGTGGGGTTTTGTTTTTCATTTTCTTGAATTTTTAATTTCAAAAACCTTTTTCTTGTAATTATAAAACCCTTTTATTTTCAAAATCAAAATTTTAACTAAAATTTATAAAACACTTTTTATATTAAATAAAAATAAAGAAAAAAATAATGGGTTGCCTCCCATTGAGTGCTAGGTTTAATGTCTCTAGCCAGACATTACCTCTTATTAATCAGGTGGTTTCTCAAATTTCTTTGAGGAATCACCTGTTCTTTTTTTCCTATTTTTCTGATGCTTGATTATCTATCTATCATCAATAAACAGAGCAATTAGTTTTTGGGGATTAAGATGAGATATACCTTTTCATCTTCTAGGTAAGCCGTGTCCACTGCATCAACTCTGAAACATTCATGTCTTTGATTAGAATGTTCAAAAACATTAAAGCTTACCTCATCATCATGAATTCTGACTGCCAGTTCTCCTTTGTCAACATCAATTAACAATTTTGCAGTCTTTATGAAAGGTTTTCCCAAAATTAGGGGGATGTCAGTATCCTCTTTTATATCAAGTACTATAAAATCGACTCTAAAGTGGTACTTGACAACCTTGATCAATACATCTTCCACAATCCCAAATGGTTTTTGGATCGAGCAGTCTGCTAGTTGTAGAGGTGTCTTAGCTTCCTGGAGTTGAAGATCACCAATTTGTTTCATTAGACCTAGAGGCATTAGATTAACACTTAACCCTAAGTCCAATAAAGCTTTCCTTATTTTGATTTCTCCAATTGATACGGGAATGGTAAAACTTCCAGGATCTTTGGATTTCTCTGGTGTGTCATACTGTAAGATAGTACTACAACGTGCTTCGTATTCATCCATCTCATGTATCAGATCATAATTTTTTCAATTTTTTGATTTTTTTCTTTTTCACTTTCTTTCTTTTCTTCTTTCTTTTCATTCTTTTCACATATTTCATTACATTGATCTCTTGGGTTCTGGGTGTTTTCAATAAAACCAGAACTTTTCAATTCAGTTATTTCCTTTGCTAGCTGACCTATTTGCAAATCTGATGCTTTTCAAGCAGCTTCATTTATTTCCATAAACTACAATAACTATTGGATAGATTCCTTAATCCTTGTCAATCTTTCATTGTCAGTCTGTGATTGTTGTTGTTGTGACACCCCGAAAACAGGGGTATATTTTTCGCGATTTTAGTGTAATAAATTCATGATAGTTACAAGTGATAAGGCTGCTTATTTATTTATTTATTCATTTCCCCAGACCTATCAGAGACCTGTCTCATATATAGAGATATGAGGAGGTAAGTCAAGAGGAGCAACCAAGAATAAATGCTCCAATTAAAAACAGCGGAAGAATTTAGGATAAGTTAATTCTATGTGATTAGAATGGAGGAGGTCGACCATTATATAAATCAATAAGTTATATTTTATGACCAAAGTGTACATGAAATAATGTAGAGTCGGGGTTTAATGAAAAGATAAGGGTAAACAATTCGCTCACAGCAATTGGGAAGACAGGGGGTCCCCTTCGCTCAAGCGAAATCCCCACTCACTTGAGCGAGTGCCATGCAATATACTTGGGTGAGACAGAAGGGAACAGGGCGAAAAGAGAGAAGAAGTATCATGGGGAGCTTCGCTCAAGCGAATTTCGACTCGCTTAAGCGAGACAAACAAGCCTCGCTTGGGCAGAGCCAGCGAGCATGGACGAAAATCGTCCAGAATCAAATTCCATACCAACTCGCTTGGGCGAGCAACTCAACTAAGGCCATTCGCTCGAGTGGAAATCGGTCAGCATCAGTACAACCCATAACTAACTTAGGCGAGACCTCCTCACCTAAGCAAATAACTCCCAGAACCGAGCATATACTCACTTGCTCAACAAAGGTTCCCAGCACTCGGGTTTTTCCTTTGACAGAATCCGTCCAAAACCGACCCATCATTCATTCGGTTTCCACTCGGTAAAATTAATCCGGATCCGAGTCATCTTACACTCGGTTTTTCACTTGGCATAATAATCTAGACCGACCCATTGTTCACTCAACCAAATCATTCCAGGGCCGACTTCACACTCACTCGGACCATCACTCGGTAAATTACCCCAAAACCGACTCAACACCTGATCGGTCTTCACTCAGAATTTCATTCCAACACCGACTTCCTTTTTTTTTCACTCGAGCGGAGTTATTCCAGAGTACTTCTGGACAAACTCACACCGAGTATTCCCAAATCGGAGCCATCCCACTCGAAATTTCACATTCGGAGGCTCGCCACTCGAAACAGGTTACACTGGACTCGGAGATTCCCCACTCATGACTCCACTGCCCAGAATATCACACTTGGAGACCTTTACTCAGAATAACATCCACTCCCTCACTCGGAAGGTCCTGACTCGGACAAGCTCACTTGGATTTCGCTCTGAATTTCACCTCACCTTAAATTGTTTTCAAAACTCCCACTCGGACGAAATTCGTCCAGGATCTCACCCATTCTCCATTCACTCGTCTCGCTTGGGCGAATACCATCCTCATGGTCCCTAGCTCAGGCGGATTTTGTCCAGTGGCAAATCCCTTCGCCCTCGCTCGGGCGAGGCCCCATTCGCCTGGGCAAATTTCCTCCAGTAAGCAAAACACTGATACTGGGACAATCTCGCTTGGATGAGATTCACTCTCGCCTGGACGAGATTCACTCTCGCCTAAGCGAGAATTGCCCAGAAACTGATTGACATACAGAAGGGACTCTCGACTGAGCGAGAACCCATCTCGCTCGAGCGAGATAACCAGAAAACGAGAAGGACGTAGGTTTTTAACAACACATACAGTCAGAACTTCATTCAAACCAATTCTACTCAATTCATCATATCATCATCACTCAACTAGTCAATCAAAACTTGTTCCCAATGAGCCTACTCATATATTTACACTATAATTCGTTATGAACCTATAAAATTATCCCATCATTTACTCCATTACACAAAACTAATACTCAAATACGAGTTCTCATTCATTCATCAGAGTGTAAGGAAGGTTTCATTTTAAATTCATATCACATACGTTCATAGGGTCATAAGCGAAAATGAGCCATACACAAAAGCTCTCATTTTCCTTCATGACCCTTAAAATTTCCATTACCTATATGCAAATGTTCATCATCCATACAATTGTCTTGACAATTCAAGTCCAATCAGTATAGACAAAATATCAACACCTTATAACTATTAACATAACTACAAAATCATGTGTTACCGGCCAAGGCATTCTTTACCAAAAAGAGGCTTCCTTCACACTTCTCCTCCACAAAACAGCTCCAAGGCAAGTCCTACAACACAGGAGCTAAAAAGATATACCACAGGGAGAGTGAGTATACTTTCTCAATGATGAAAATCCAACAAATAAGACAATATATGTATGAATGCAATACAACCATCTCCTCCTCAAGAGGAGTTCATCCAATATTAAATCATTCAACCATCAATTCTCAATCAAGTAAAATTATCCATTAAATTTCTCAGAATCATATCAACCGAGTACACAATCATAGTTAGTAATTGGAAAGGGGAATTTCCACCCACACCTCACTCAACCTCATCAACAAAGTATCATTCTATGTCATGCTTCAAAGACTAATGCACATGCTAGTGTTTAAAATGCACATGCACGGATCCGATTTCATTTCCTCAGGTGATCGCAACCACCATAATTATACAATCATTCTCAATGGTTTCCCGCCTCGCAAGGGGTACTCCCTCTAGCAGCCTCGCAAGGTGCTTCTCGTGATTGCAACCACATTCAACATTTCATAAGGTTTCTCGCCTCGCAAGGGGTACTCCCGCCTCATGATCGCAACCATGGGCATTTAATCTCAATGGTCCTGTAGGGCCTTTCAATTCAATACCAGGTGATCACAACCACCGGTCTAATAATCACAGGAACTCGCAAGCCCTTTTTATATTTCCAACATCAAGTGATCGCAACCATTTATCAACATCATCATGATATGTATGCCATGCCATGTATACAATATTTATGCATGCCTCAACCTCATATGGCTATCTCACCCTCTCATTTGGGATACTTTCGTTTTCAACCTCACAATTATCTACAAATTCAATCAGGAACATCAATTCTTATATTCAACAAAACACTCTAACCAAAAGTTTAGGGTACTCATCATATCATTCATGAAGTCAATAACACATCTTTATATAACATGCCATTCCTAGCCTCATTTAGGCTTCATCATATAAACATTCACTTCAAACACCATACACAATTCTCATTTTAAATGCATGATAACACATCAAATCAAGACAACATGCCATATTACATTAATACATACATTATCATCACGATTCTCATACATTTAGAAAATACACCCCTCTCCTACCTTAAGAGACCGGGTTTGACGTTCCCGCTTCACAAGAGTTATCAAGTCCTACACCAATCATTATAGGACTTTATCAATTATTCATTCAAAAGCCATTTCAATATACACATACATTTCTATGCACACATGATTCTCATCATGTGAAAGCTATCACAAGTTTATTCATTTGCTTACTTAGGCTTTGGGAATTCCTTCCCTTAACCCACTATTCATTATTATTAAAGTAGCAACCTAAATTGTTAGGTTATCCCATTTACCACACTTACATTTAATTCTTTTCCAAGTAGGTTTTCACTTATGTTCTTAACCTCCATCTCTAATCATCATTTAATGATAATGCCTCATCATTTATTACACTTCCCTCATCAATAAATGTTAACCCTTTCAATATTATACATTTCCCCCAAATTCCATAAGTTAGGGTTTCCACTAAACCCACCATCCATCATAAATACTCATCATCCTTCAACCCCAACCTCACATACTTCATTTATTACTCATAAATACCCTTATTTATTTCACCCACACCTTAGGGTTCATGCATTTAATGCTTCTTTTCTCTACCCACAACATTTAATACTCTTCCAAGTTACCATCCTCTATTCTCTAGGTTCCAAATGTAAAAGTAGTGGTAAAGAGCTCACCTTGCTCCAAAACAAAAATGGAAGTCAAGAGGGAGGATGAGGATGACGAAAATAAAGAGGAGAAAGGGAGGAGCTTCAAGCTACAATGTCCTCCTCCAAGCTCATTGATGAACGAAAATGAGAAAGGGAGAGAGCACCAATTTGTTTAAGTCTTTAGGGAGGGAGAAGGAAATATGAAGAAGAGAAGAATGAGGGAAGGAGAAGAAGTGTGTTTTCCTAAAAGGAGAGAGTGAGTCATGGAAGTGAGAGTGAAAGAGTGAAGGTTTTCTTTTTATTTTTCATTCCCATTTACTTAACTCTTCCGTTCTTAAACAAACAGGCTCACTGTCCGGGCTCAATACTTATTCTAAAAATTATTCCGAATACATATTCGGATTCTCTACAATTTTATCTACAGCCCTGACCAACGGTATCTCAATCGGATATACTTGGTCCGACGCCCATATTTTATCCGGGTTAGTTTTCAACTTATCCGGTCATAATATCTCACCACAGTCTTAGAGAATCTTAATTAAATTATTTCTAGTATTTTGGAACATTAGTTAGTCCACATTTAATTATTCAATATTTATTTTCTTAATTTAACTTCCTACTTCAAAAATTCGGGGTGTTACAGTTGTTGCTTAAATTGATTGTTAGGAGTTGGAAGGTCCAGCATCTTGTCTCCAGCTAAAGTTTTGATTCTGCCATCCCTATGGAAAGTTGTTGGGAAAAGAATTACCAAGATTGATAGGAAAATTACCTAATGCTATTCTTTGATGGATCAGAAAATTGGCTTGCTCTTGTTCATTTCTATCAGGGGCACAATAACCATATGGTTGTTCGCCCATGCAATGTATACATTGTTTCAATTGAAAAGGGGGTGATGATGACACTTCAGCAATTTGTAATTTTTCAAGTTGTTTGTTCATTGCTTCGATTTGTTATATCCGTAATTTTTGCTGAGGTAATACTGCATCATTCACTCCCAATTCCAGCATACCTGGCTTCCTTGATACATTACCTTTTTCATGTTTTGCTTGTCGATCACTAATGGACATTGATTCCAATATCTCTATTGCTTCCTCCACAGTTTTGTTCATTAAAGAACCACCTGCACAAGCATCTAACATTATCTTGAACTGAGGTGATAAACCATGATAAACGATCCTTACCTTTTCAGCATCATCCAAATTATGATTTGGACATTTTCTCAAAAGTGCTTTAAATCGTTCCCATGTTTCTCCTAAGGACTCATCATTATTTTGCGAAAAAGAATGAATTGCTATCATGGCTTCAAAGTATTTTGAAGGGGAATAAAATCTTTCCAAAAATTTTTTCTCAACATCGGACCAATTCGTAAAACTACCGAGTGGACAAGATTTAAACCATTCTTTAGCTTTCCCAACCAAAGAAAAAGGAAATAATCTTATATAAATAGATTCTTCTTGATTGGGTTCAAAACCAATTGTGCTGCATAATTCATAAAAAATAGTTAAGTGCTCATACAGTTCTTCATGATTTAGGCCAGCAAATTGATTGTTTTGAATTATATTTAGTGTGGTAGGTTTAATCTCCACCGCAGCAACAGGTCCTTGGTACATCACTGAAACTCGGGGTGGTCCATTGATAGCAGCAAACTATCCCAATGTTCTTCTTTGTTCAACAGCCATGTTAGAATTTTCAGAATTTTGAAAAGAAGATGAAGTAGAAGAAGTAGTTTATGTTTTAGATTTCAAAGATTTGATTTTTTTAACAAACTTTTTGATCTTAGGATCAAAGAAGATTTTTCCTGCAGAAGATCAGGTTTGCATACACAAACTATACAAAGAAAGTTAGTGTAACAATGATAATTGAAGAAAAAGTAAATAAATGAATGAATAAGTAAAAAGTAAAATTGAAAATTTAACTAAGGTAAAAAAATATTACCATGGTAATTAAAAATTTACTATTTTACAAAATAAATTCAATCCCCGGCAACGGCGCCAGAAAACTTGTTGAGCCCTAAAATAATGTTAGGTCTTTATATTGGCAAGCGCACCAATCGTTTGTAGTTTTCAAATTTAGATATCGTTCCCACAAGGATTGAATATTCAGTAATCATAGTAATTCCTTATTTACTATGGTAAAAGTTTCTAAACTTAAAAAGAATAATTTATACACAATTTATACAATATTCACAGAATTTAATGGTTTGTTCATGTGGTAAAAAGATGGTAAATATAAAATCTATCTAAAAAGTTGAGATGTAATTCAGAATAGCTTAGATACTTGAGGTAAAAACACAGATTGACAAATTATGTTGGAATTTGGATCCCCTTTCTAGAACATAATGAAGAAACTCAAGACATGCATATTTAATCATCAAGTTCATGTCATTGCAGCTTAAAATCATTATAATCGATCCCTCGTGATATAAATTCTAAATAATTACTGTAAAGTTTAATCCCTCGGATGCTTTAGTAAAAACTTGCTTTAAGTACTGGCCTTAATACAACAATAATTACCAACTCTATCCCTAGTAATTGGTATATTAAGGGTATTTTAACTTTTACTTTCATTAAAACAGGTTTCAATATGGCATGGATAATCATTCTCCCGTTTGACATTCACATTAATAAAACAAGTTTTAATACGTATAAAAATCATTCTCCCATTTAAAGTTCATACTAATAAAAGATTGAAATATTAACATGACACTTGAATCATAAACATGCAGAGGTCGAATTCACAACATCATACTCAATATATTAGTTCACAAATTCCAATATAAACAAATTAGTTACACATGGTAAAAGTAAAAACAACACTTACAGAGGTTGACATTATGAAGGCGTGGAAACACTTCACGACACAAATGATCACAATACTACACAACACTCTCAAGTATCTAGAAACTACTCTAGACTATAAACTCATAAAAGAACACTCAAACTCAAGTGAAAAGAGAGAAAAGAAACTACTGGATGTAGAATGAGCTCCATAGAATGCCTTGAGAATGGCTTATTTATAGGTTTGAGAAAGGGTCCTGACGCGTAGCATCAGCCTAGCGTGTAGCGTCAGGTTCCTGATTCAGCCTCCATTAAACACATGATTAAGTGGCCATCATAAAGAATAATTTAATCAAATAATGCTCAGACAATATGGCCTCTGTTTCCCAATAGTGTTTGGACATTAGCTGTTGGTGGGTTAGTCAATTATAGTCCACTTGGTAGAGTGCTTGGCCACCTTGAAGTGGAGTCCACATACACGCGTAGCGTCAGCATCAAAACCCTGATGCTACGCGTGGTGTTGATGCATACGTCAGCTCTCCAGTTCTTCAATTTTCTCTTGAATTTCCTTAATTTTTCATTGCAAAACTAGAGAAAATTGATCAAGGCAGATAATTTCCAATAACTTTCATTTATTATAATTAAAACCTAAATTTCTAACAAATTAAACTAATTTTTATTATTTTTTACACAATTTTATTTAGAAATTTATTGTAAATTTAAGGACTAACAATTTGTTAGTCCTTAAATTGTTGTTGCTTTTGTTATGTGAAATGTGATAAAATAAATAAAATAAGGTATAAATAAATATAAAATTAGGTTTATTTTACAAATAAATGGAAGCAATTAATTTTTACTTCGTTCTTCTATTTTTACAGTGAATATTTGAGATTGACACTGGAAAAATAAGGCAATTTAGAAGGCTGGCGTGTAGCATTAGAGTCATGCTCAACATCAGGATTTTAAGCCTAACGTGTAGCGTCAAGCCTACAGTAGCGTCAGCTACGACGTGTATTCCACTGACAGGCTGTTTCTCACTCCGAGAAACATATATAAATGGATCAATCCACTATCAGAAATGGACATAAGGACAGTGGGAGACAATTAGGACATATGTCTGCACATTATTCCTTGCATTATTGTGAATTATTAGGAAAATAAGAGAAAACTAATGCAATCTGAGTTAGAGCTGACGTGTAGCATCAACCTTACGCTCAGCATGGGAGCTGAATTTCAGACCTGACGTATAGCGCCATAGCCACGCGTAACATCAGGACCAAACTCTTCCACTATAAATAGGGGTCATTTCCAAGGGTTTAAGCATCCCTGATCATCTTCTTCACATCCCTTTCTGACCCTTGACATCACTATTCAAGCTCTGTAGTGCAGAACCTTTCCATATACTTGAGATTAATTTCTAGGCTTAGTTTCCTTTCATTTTGTGAAATCCTTTTCAAATTCTAGTCATATCATGATGTCTCTACTTGTAAGTTATGTTTTTACTTTTACCATGTGTAACTAACTTGTTTATGTTAGAATTGGTGAACCAATCTATGAGTATGATGTTGTGAGTATGAATTATGCATGTTTATGATTCAAGTTTCATGTATGTATTTCAACCTTTTATTAGTATGAACGTCAAACTGTAGAATGATTTTCACGTGTGTTAAAATTACTTTTAATGAAAGTAAAAGTTGAAGTACCCTTAATATACCAATTACTAGGGATAGAATTGGTAATTATTGTTGTATTAAGGTCAGGGCTTAAAGCAAGTTTTTACTGAGAAAGCATCTGATGGATCAGACTTTATGATAACTATTTAGAATTTATTCACTGAGAGATCGGGTTTAATGATTTTAAGCTACAATGACATAAACTTGATGATTAAATATACCTATTTATTGTTACTTTGTTATATTTTTAGTGTAGGAATCCTAATTCCAACATAGATTGTCATTCTGTGTTTACATCTCAAGTATTGGAATTGTTGTTCTAAAGTGCAATTCCTTTAGTTATTCTCTAGATAGTTTTACAATTGTGTTACACCATTTTTTTAAAATGTACAAATCAATCCTTGAATCTATGAATATTGTATAAAATTGTATATGAAACATTGTTTTGTTAATAACTTTTGATGCTTTTGCGACTCGTAAATAAAAATTACTATCATTTACTGAAACAATCAATCCTTGAGGGAACGATATCTAAATTTTTGAAAACTACAATGATAAATTAGTGTACTTGCCAAAGATTCAATAATAATGTCTTTAGGCCAAATGACCTTTTTTCCCATAGGTCGGTATTGAGACCAGATCATTTGCCCCCTAACTCTTTTGAGGACCATATCGGTTGCTCAAATGAGCTATACCATTTATCCCAGCCACCTGTTGTAGGTGTGGGTAAGAAAAGAAATTCTTAACTTTGAAAATTTTTTAATTGCGCCATTTTGCTACTCTGATTCCTGTTGTAACTATCTCACATTTATTTACTTTTTAAATTAAAATGCAGCATTGCGTGTAAAATGAGTCATGTTAATCATTATACAATGGTTACTTTTTGGAAATGGGCCTTAGAAATTTGAAACAACATGACCCATTAATTTCAAATTGAATCGTTGTTACACTAATTGCTCCCTACCACGCCTATAAAAGGTGGTTCTAGAAAGTCCTTGGTGTGCCTACTCTTCTTTGCATACTTAAACTTTACTAAAATTTCAAGAAAATCCTTTAGAAACTTAGAGCTTTCTAACAACAGGCATTCCTCAAATCTCTTGTGCATTGGAGGCTTGTCTTGTTCATGACCCATAGGAGTCTTCAATCTTTCCCCACCAAACTCAGGTAGCCATCCCCAAACCATTCCCTTACATTTTTAGTATTTACTTTTATTTGTTTATGAGAAAATAAGAACTCGGGGAGGACAGAGGAGTACTCGTGGTTGTTGCATTACTGTTAAGGCCCCTGTGTCTTGGAAAATCATCCAGAAATGGGAGTGCCCTCAGGGACAAGGCGTTAGAGAGCAGGGGAAGTAGAGTATTACCATGACTTTTGGGTTGTTGAGGTTTTGGAGCGAGAAGACAGCTCTAAGAGATATCTTTCTGATGATGTGGTCTTTTACAACAATGTAGATGAGTTGAAGCATGTGATTGCCACGATGATTACCGAAGAAGGAGAATCCTAAGCTGTGAAGACCATCCCTGGTTGCTCAAATATGATTACACATCACGTCAACTAGGTGAGGTTGAAGGCTAAGAAGCCATATGTTTGGGTATAAAAGGAAATCTTGAACACCGTCTTTCACCATGCAAGCAAGAACAGTGGAAGGATTGAATCCAAGTTCCATGTTTTCTCTGAGAAAAAGTACAAAAAATGGTACACCATCTTGGCACCCTGTCCAATGGACTGCGTCTGTCACATACCCGAGGATAACAAGACAATCTTCATATACAACATCCGTTTCTCCCACATTAGCATCTGATTCTCCCTGACGGAGTTAAGATAAGAGTGCTACATTTTCTAGACTGTTCCCCACCCAGCTACGCCTAACTGTATAGGGCTTGGTTTATAGCCTGGAGGTGCTCGGGGAGCACTTTAGCTTCACGCCTACAGTGGCGTTGTTTTTTATTACTTTCGGGTCCTTCACAGAAGCAACAAGGACGACTACCTAAGCTTTGTCACACTATGGTATGATTCAAAATTTGTTAATATGAGGCCTTCACAAAGTCTACAAAGACAAATGGTGGAAGCTTCAAGAAATCCTTTATCAAAATCCGGTTGAACCCCAACAAACCCATGTTATAGGGGAGCGAGGACGGGATCAATAAATTCCCGATGTCATGGACACAAGAACACTTCTTACTGACTGGGGTGAAATACTAATGCCGATGAAAGGGAATTGTCCCTCATTTCAGTTGAAGTTGCTAGTTCCATGAACCAATATTCCCTTACCAAGGAATTCTCGTGCAAGCGCCTCTTGGGACCCAGGCCTAAACAGGAGGCTTACTTATGTAATAACCTTGTTATGCATTTTTCTATTATGCTTATTTGGCTTATTGTTTCTGGTCTCTAACCTTTTCTTACTCCTTTTGTAGAATAAGTTGAAGCTTGCAAAGCGAGGAATTAACTGAAGAAACTAGAAGTGTAGATAGCGGCCACAGGTGTTGAGAACCTGATACAACCTAAGAGGAACACCTTCAAGGTTGTGGTCCAAACCATTAACTTCCTTGAGATGGATGTCGGGAACATCCCTCTGTTGGAAAGTCCAACACCTGAACAACCTGTTCTAGAAAAGAAGAAAATAAAGCAGGTTATTGTTGAATAAGAGAAGACTTCTCCTCCAACCAAAAAATAAAAAATACCGAAAGAGATAAATGTGGGCCCGGTCCATATTGAGGTGTCAGTCTAGTCTTCCTCATCCCAGGATGAGCCAACCTCAGAAGCTACTAAGGTAGAGGTGACAAGGCCGGCTGAGTCATCTCTAGTTTGATTATCCTTCTATACTCCAGGATCTCAGCTGAACCCTTAGAAGTCTCTGAGCTGAAAGAGGCATGCAAAGCTAATCGCTAGCAATTAACTGAGGTCAACGGGGTTCTTGAGTCCCTGGTTAAGGTATCTGAAAGCGTGGATAAGGTGACATTGTATTACAATAAGGCCTACAAAGCTAAGATGAATTTAGGGGGGCCTAGAGAGAAATTAAACATCTAAATAAGGCGATCAAGATGAAAGTGAAATTCTAGGGTGATAAGGACCTAGAGATAATAAGATGGAAGGGGAAGGCAGCAAAGCTGCAAGCTAAAATGCTTGAGTTTGCATAGCTAAAGAAGGATAATAAATTACTAAAGAAAGTGAACGAGAAGACCAAGAAAAGCTATGAAGCCATCCAAGAGGAGATTATGTGGCAGATAGATGTACATGTCAGAGTTAGATGGCCTAGGCTGAAGAGAAGAAGCGACTATCCTCTGAGATAGAAGATCTTAAAAACAAACTCCTAGACACCAACTCCCTTCATAAGGCAAATCAAAAACTACAAGAGGAGGCAGCAGCTAACCAGAAAAGAGCTATTAAAGCATTGTAGCTTTATGATACTTTAGTGGGGTAATCAATTAGTGTCGCCATAAGGGAAGTTCAATACCAGAACCCTGATGTCACCCTCCACCAGAATACGATTCACCCCTAGCATGAATTTCATGGAAGTTATTTGTTGTTGTTAAAGGAAGGCATGAAGAGCCCAATGACGTGCCTTATGAGCTGGTGGAGCTACCCCAACCTCAAAGTATGACCTCAAAGCCTAACTAATCTATGAGTGAAGAGATTATGCCTTTTTCTTGAACTTCCTTTAGCTAAATTAGTCTTTATTTTCCTTCTTCCAAATTTATGTTTTGAATACCCTTGTACCAGGATAGGCTCTGGGTTCCACCATGTATAAATATTTCTTAAACTTGAATGAAATTTTCAATTTTTTGGTTTCAGATTGAGTCGTAGTGATTTCAGGACATTACTTGTTTTTATCCTTTGCATGTGGACGTATAAGCTGCTTGTTATAGTTTAGGAATGTATCCTAGTCAAAGACCTGAGTTTTACTACTTTGTTGTAGAAATTTGGATTATGATGTGTACATGTTCGCCACTCACTGAAGTTAGGGACAATATCCCTCATCAGGGAATCTAGTCCTTACTCTTTATTGGGGCTAAATAGAGAAAACCTTTATCAAGGTACTGACATAAACATTTTTGTATGTAAGAATTTACTTGCACCGCTCATCAGGGTTTGGTATGGTCTTGAAAGAGAACTAATCCTTGCCACTTGTTGGGGCCAAGTACACAATTACGGCCACCATTATGAGCATTACTGTTTCCATGACCACGGCCTCCAAAACAACCATGGCCTCCACGGTTAGCATTATGGTCCATGTGAGCGAGAGTATCAACATTAGCATTTCTTACATTCAATGGGAAAGTAGGACAAATATGTCCTGGTTGATTGCATTGGTAGCATACCACATCATCTTGTGGATAATCACGTGCCAAATGATTAGCACCACACTTGAAGCAAGTAAGGCCTTGGACATTGCCACGACCTTGATTACCATTTTCATTGCCGCCTCTATATCCATCTCGTCCTCTTACATTGGAGGATCCACCACGAAAGAACCTCTTCTTCTTAAATTGGCCATGCTTCTTTAAATTAAAGGATTGACCCTTCAACTTAGGTTCATGCTTGCCATGACTCAAAATAGCCATATCATCTTCTTCATAAATGCGACACTTGTTCACATGCGTCAGAAAGCTTCTAATTTCTTGATGTTGAATAGCCTGCTTGATCTTGGGCCTTAAACCATTCTTAAATTTCACACACTTTGAAGCCTCGGTACCCTCTTGTTGATAAAGAGGATAGAATGCTCATAATTCTTCAAACTTTGAGGCATACTCCTCCACAGTCATGTCACCTTGCTCCATGAACTCAAGCTCTTTCTTACTTTTGTAGCTCTCTGGAAAGTACTTCTTCAAAAACTCAACTTTGAAATTTTCCCAAACTAAGAGAACATTAGTAGACACCATGCGCCCCCTAGTAAGATGCCACCATGATTCAGCTTCATCGCGGACCATAAAGACCGCATACTCAACCTTTTGAGCTTCAGAACATTTGAAGCTTGCAAAGATCCTCTCCAAGTCATTGATCCAAACATAAGCATCCTCAGGCTTATTCATAATGCATATTTTATCCTTAATTCCTTATTTAAATGTGTATAATTTGCCACTACTTATTGTGTAACATATTGCATTTTAACACATTTTCATAATTTGAGTTTTATTTAATATTTGATTTTAAAATAAATTAAGGATTAATTTTTAATGGAAATAATGAAATCTTGGTTTCTCTTATTTTGTAGCAAATGATTGAGCTTTCAATTGGAAAATAATGGCTAAGGATCAAAAGGAACAAGGCACAAGTGATTATACATCAGGAAGTATCAAGAAGGCTTGAAAATGGGCAATAACAGGTATATGAATCGATTCAGAGAAGCCTTGAATCAATTCATACATATGAATTGATGAATAATGCATGAAACGGCCTTGTGAATCGATTTATCCTGACCTTGAATCGATTCACAGGTAAACAAAGGTCAATATTGTGTAATTTTAGAGCTCTAAATCGATTCATCATCACCCTAAATCGATTCATACGGCTGGGACACTCAAAAATCATACAAAATTAGCTTTGAATCCATTTATTTGTCTCTTGAATTGATTCATGATGCATAAAACACTAAATGAATAGATTCATAGCTAAAATGAATAGATTCATGAAGTTCAAATTTGAATTTTGAGAAGTAGAGATAGCCTTGCATCGCACAAGAAATCAGGATCGCATTATTGCAATAATTCATGCTCCGCTTAGAAGAAAGTGATTAGCTCCACTAATGCAAATTGAAATTTTTAAATGCAACGTCCCATGCCATCAGTTGCTATAAATAGGAAAGACACCCCTTCACAAGAAAATGAAGCTAAAAGACACCCTTTCACACCATATACACCATCACATATTCTTTTCTTCCTCCAGGAGCTTAAAATTGGAGCAACAAAGACACAAGGTCTCTCGAGGAAATTCTCTTTCGGGTTTGATCTTTCTTGTTTTTAGTTTGTTTTAATTATGGAGGGATAAAACCCCTATATTGATTTTCTTGGAGATTATTGTAATATGATTTTGAGGTTTCTATTTTTGATATAGTAATCTTTTATTATTGCTGATTTCTCCATAATCTTACTCTGCTTATTTGAATTCCATTCTGTTTAATTAAATTTGTATGCTTAATCGGTTTAATTATACAAATGGAATAGAATAAGATTTTCATTAAAATGAATTAAGGAAGTATACATGCTTGATGAATATTTTCATAATCAGTTTTAATTATTATGGTTTGATTAATTCCATAATCCAAGAATAGATTATGTATGTAAGCGATGTTCTTATGTATGCCCAATGATTCCTAGATTTTACGATCTTGACTCCTTTTGCTAAATTAGGATGCTTGATTAAAATGTTCATTCAAGTTGAATGTAAGTAAAGGAATTATGAATTGAAAAAGACGCTTAGTTAATTGATTCAAATTAAGCTAAGAAATCAATAGTAATGAAAGTGTACAAATCATCTTTTGTGAACCAAGGATAATCTAATTATAGTACTCCAAGAAAATCAATCGCTTGTGTTTATTTGTTCTAAGTTTTACATTTATTCTGTTTTAAATTTTACTATGACAACCAAACTATACCCCCCAAATGTATTTGTATGTTTGTTGAATTTCTGTTTGTTAAAATTATTTTAAAAATTGATTTTCCTAAATTTTTATGTTGATCTTTGAGAGAATGACCTAGGTTCACACTCTAGTACTACATTATTTTTAATGTTTCAATTTGACTGACCACAACAGTCCATGTCAAATTATGGCGCCGCTGCCGGGGATCAATGATCTTTAGGAAAATTCTTGTTTTAAATTAATTTTTTTAAAAATAAAAAGAAAGAAAAATGTTTGTTTTATTTTATTTCTTTGCATTGTTTGGGATTCTTTTGATGTATTGCTCTTGATTTAATTGTTGCACAATATGTATGACTAGAACAACATCTAGGCATTTGCATTCAATTGATCCTGAAATTGATAGAACTTTTCATAGATTAGTTAGAGAAGCTAGATTTAATAATAACTTTGTTGATAGTGATAATGTTAATATCTCATCTGAATCTGCTGAAAGTATTACTGTAAATTTTTCTGATATGGCTGGATAAGTACCTCGTGAAAGAACTCTTAGAGAATTAGCTGCACCAGAATTCACATACGAAAGTTTGTGTATTCAATATCCTGAAGAGGATGTCCCTTTTATGTTTAAGACCGGACTTATACACTTGTTGCCTAAGTTTCATGGTCTTACGGGTGAAGATCCGTACAAGCACCTCAAAAAATTCCACATTGTGTGCTCTATAATGAAACCTCAAAACGTTCAAGAAGACCATGTCTATCTTAAAGCATTTCCTCATTCTCTAGAGGGTGTTGCTAAGGATTGGCTCTACTACCTTGCTCTAAGATTAATCACAAGTTGGAATGACTTGAAAAAAAAATTCTTGGAAAAGTTCTTTCCAACCTCTAGAAATACTGCAATCCGAAAGGACATATCTGAAATCAGGCAACTGTCTGGAGAAAGCCTTTATGAGTATTGGGAGAGATTCAAGAAACTCTGTGCAAGTTGCCCTCACCATCAAATTTCAGAACAACTTTTTCTTCAATACTTTTATGAAGGTCTGCACCATGTTGATCGCAACATGTTAGATACAGTAAGTGGAGGAGCTTTGGGAGACATGACTGCTACTGAAGCAAGGAACTTGATTGAGAAGATGGTATCCAACTCTCAACAATTCAGTGTATGAAATGATGCTTTTAAAAGTACGTATGATTCAAATTCTAGTTCATCTGGAATTAAATTAGAGAGCAAACTTGACGTTCTCACCACTCTGGTCACATAATTGGCAGCTAATAAAAAATCCATGACTGCCAAAGTATGTGGCATTTACACTTCACAAGAGCATCCCATTAATTGTTTTCCTTCTCTACAAGAGAAAGGTGATGATAATCCCTAAGCTTATATAGCGAACATATACCATAATAGACCTCCACCATAACAGCAACAACAAAACCATGACCTTTCCATAAACAGATACAACCTAGAGTGGAGGAATCATCCAAACTTGAGATGGGGAAACCAACAACCAAATCCTCAACCCCCATTTTAAAACCATGCACCAACCTTTCAAAAGCAAAAACCTCAACCATCCACAAGTGGCCTTTCTTTGGAAGAATTAGTGAAACAAATGGCTGCACAGAACTAAGAGTATCAACAGAGAAATGATGCTACCATCCAAAGCTTGAGGAATCAAATTGGGCAATTGGAATCATTATTGAACCAATTACAGTCTTAGAATTCTGACAAATTACCATCTCAACCTGCTATAAATCCAAGGAATGTAAGCGCAATTCAGTTAAGATCAAGTAAAAATCTTAAGGCACCCATACCCAAGGAACTTGAGAAGCAAACCACTGAGCCTGCAATGGATGAGAATGATGTACCCTCTTCAAGCACAAGGAAGTCTGAAATGCAACCACCCCAAATCCCACCTCATATCCCACTTCAATTCCCACCAAAAGTAATTCCAAGTAAGAAGATGGAAGAAGTGGACAAAGAAATTTTGGATACTTTTAGGAGAGTGGAAGTGAATATACCTCTTCTTGATGCAATCAAATAAGTCCCTAAGTATGCCAAATTTTTGAAGGAACTGTGTACTCACAAAAGAAGACTCAAAGACAATGAAAGGATAAGCATGGGGAGAAATGTATCAGCACTGCTTAGTAAGGAAATTCCCAACATTCTTAAAATATATAAAGATCCAGGTACGTTCACTATACCTTGCATCATAGGCAATAACAAATTTGAAAATACCATGTTAGATTTAGGAGCTTCAATAAATGTTATGCCTATATCTGTTTTCAAATCTCTATCCCTTGGAACTTTACAACCTACGATCATAGTGATTCAGTTAGCAAATAGAAGTATTGCTCACCCTACTGGAGTCATAGAGGATATTTTGGTTCAGGTAGATCAACTTGTTTTTCCGGCTCATTTTTTCATACTTGATAAGGAAGAAGGTATGTCTAACATTCCTGTTCCTATAATTTTGGGAAGACCATTTTTGAAAACAGCCCGAACCAAAATAGATGTTCATTGTGGAATTTTCTCTATGGAATTTGGTGACACTAGAGTTCAATTCAATATTCTTGATGTTATAAAACACCTATATAAAAATTATTCTATTTTTCATATTAACATTATGGTTGAATTGATTTGTGAATGCCCTTTTGATATCTCTCAAAATGTTGATTTGGAATGCATGGATGATTAATACAATTATTTTGCATGCAATGATTCTAAAAGTTATGCTATCTGTACTGAAATTGATAAATACATAGATGTTGATTCAGATTCTTTTGATATGTCTGTTAACCATAAGGAGTTAGAATGCACTAACCTGAGTGCAGGATTTCAAGAAGACTCTAACAAAATTGTTGAGGTGCAAACAACAGAATCCAAATCTGCTTTGTTAGTTCATCTATTTTGTAGGAAACCAAATTAGAGTTAAAGCCCCTACCTGAAAACCTCAAGTATATATACTTAGGGGATAATGAACATCTCCCAGTGATAATTTCCACTTCTCTTTATGAAAATCAAGAAGAAAAATTACTGTAGGTTCTGAAAAGGCACAAGAAGGCTATAGGTTGGACATTGGCAGACATCCCTGGAATTAGCCCATCCATGTGCATGCATAGGATATTTCTAGAGGAAAATGCTAAAGCACAAAGACAACCTCAAAGGAGACTCAACCTAATAATCCTTGATGTTATTAAAAAAGAGATTGCCAAGCTTCTACAAGCAGGAATCATTTATCATGTCTCTGACAGCCAATGGGTGAGTCTGACACAAATGGTTCCTAAGAAAATAGGGATCACAATCGTGAAAAATAAGAAGGATGAATTGATCCCTACCAGAGTGCAAAATAGTTGGAGAGTCTATATTGACTACAGGAGACTTAACCAAGCAACTAAGAAGGACCACTTTCCTTTACCCTTCATTGATCAAATGCTTGAGTGTCTCGTAGGTAAGTCTCTCTACTATTTTCTTGATGGATTCTCTGGATATTTTTAGATTCACATTGTAACTGAGGATCAAGAAAAAACCATATTCACTTGTTCCTTTGGCATATTTGCTTATAGAAGAATTCCATTTGGCCTATGCAATGCTACTGGAACTTTTCAAAGATGCATGATAAGCATTTTCCATGATTTCATTGAACATTTCATAGAAGTGTTTATGGATGATTTTACTGTTTATGGATCTTCTTTTGATGTATGCCTTGATAGTTTGGATAAAGTTTTAAATAGATGTATTGAAACTAACCTTGTCTTGAACTATGAAAAATGTCATTTTATGGTAGAACAAGGAATAGTTTTAGGGCATGTAATCTCTGAGAAAGGAATTAAGGTAGATCCTACCAAGATAGAAGTCATATAACACTTACCTTATCTCTCTTACGTTCGAGAAGTTCGTTTTTTTGTTGGTCATGCAGGTTTTTACAGAAGATTCATAAAAGATTTCAGCAAAAGGCTCGACCACTATCCAATCTGCTACAAAAGAATGTGGTATTTGAGTTTGATGAAAAGTGTAAAGAGGCCTTTAATTGTCTCAAGAAGGCCCTGACTACTACCCCTATAATCCAAGCATCTGATTGGACAGCCCTGTTTGAATTTATGTGCGATGCCTCTAATTATGCATTGAGAGCTGTCCTTAGTCAGAAGATTGACAAACAGCCTAGGGTCATCTACTATGCATCTAGAACTTTAGATCATACCTACTCAGTTCTCGGGTAGTTGTCTTTACTGACCATGTAGCTCTGAAGTACTTGTTGAATAAAGGTGAATCCAAGCCAAGGTTAATTCGTTGGATGCTCTTGCTCCAAGAGTTTGACTTGGAAATTCATGACAGATTTGGAACACAAAACTTACTGGCTGACCATTTGAGCAGAATTGAGAAAACTCATTATTCCTCTCCTATTCGAGATCATTTTCCTGATGAGCGACTCATGAGTATCTCTAACTCTTTTGTTACACCCTGGTTTGCTAACATTGTTAATTATCTTGTTGCTCCTGTTTTTCCATTATATGCATCCATAAACCAAATTTCAAAATTAAAAAGTGATGCAAAATATTATATATGGGATGAACCCTATTTGTGGAAGATGTGCAGTGATCAGGTTATTCGAAGATGCATGCTAGATTATGAGATAGAATTGATGCTCCGATTCTGCCATTCTTCACCAGTTTGTGGACATTTTGGTCCATAAAGAATAGCAATGAAGGTGTTGGATTCTAGTTTATACTGGCCCACCATTTTTAAGGATGCATGGAAGACTTGTACACCTATGAGGAATGCAAAAGAGCTGGTAATGCAATCACATGGCATTAACAAATACCTCAATAACCTATGGTGTTTTGTGAAGTATTTGATGTTTGGGGCATTGATTTTATGGGTCCATTTCCTCCATCCTTTGGTTTTACTTACATTTTATTGGCTGTGGATTATGTTTCTAAATGGGTGAAAGCTAAAGCCACCAGAACTAATGATGCTCAGGTTGTTGTGGATTTTGTTAGATCTTAAAATTTTTGCAGGTTTGGCATTCCGAGAGCAATCATTAGTGATTAGGGGACATATTTCTGCAATAGGATCATGCAAGCTATGCTCTAGAAGTATGGGGTTATTCATAGAGTCTCTACTCCATATCACCCCGAAACTAATGGATAAGCAAAAGTATCTAAAAGAGAAACCAAAAAGATCCTAGAGAAAATAGTGCAACCCAACAGAAAAGATTAGAACAGGAAACTGGATGATGCTCTTTGGGCACATAGAACAGCTTTTAAGGCACCTATAGGAATGACTCCCTATAGAGTTATTTTTGGTAAGGCAACTTAGCACTTGATCAAGCAATTGAGGAAAGGAAATTACAACTGAATGAGCTTGAAGAGATCCATTTACAGCTTATGAGAATTCAAAGTTCTATACAGAGAAAACAAGGAAATTCCATGATAGCTCAATAACTAGAAAAGAGTTTGTTGCTGGACAGAAAGTGCTACTGTTTAACTCCCGGTTGAAAGTCATGACCGAAAAATTACGATCCAAATGGGAAAGACTATTCATAGTCACTAATGTATTTCCCCATGGAGCTGTTGAGATAAAAAGTAAAAACTCCAACAAGAGCTTCAAAGATAATGGACAGCGCTTGAAGCCATTTCATAAAAATCCTTCCCTTGTAGATGTCACAATGGAGGAGCTTCCTTTGAAGGAACCACTTCTTGATCCCCCTTGATGAAGGAGTTTTCTTACCCATCTCTTTACTTGTTCATTCTCTTGTTCATTTTGTATGCTCTGTTTTACATTGAGGACAATGTATGATTAAAGTGTGGGGGTAGGATTTCTCTGTATGATTTTAAGATAGTTTTTATGTGTGATTGTTTTTCTGCCTTAAAAAAATTTAAAATAAAAGTTTTTGTGTGTGTTTTTGTTTAAAATGGCATGTTTTATTGGAATTTTTAGGATATACATGAGTAATAAGTAATTTCTTTCATGTTTGATATGAGCTTCATAATATGTTATGATTTGAACTCAGGCATTTTTGGTATGTTGAGAATAACAGGATAATTAAGAGATGGTCATATATGATAGAATTATGCCTTGTGAGATTTTTGAGCCTTAAAAATTTGATGGATCCCTTTACACCATCTTAATTCTTTCATGTGTTATTTATTCATGAATGCTTACATCCTAATCTTTGTCTTGTTTCTTAATGATACTTGAAACTCATGCATGTATTTAAAATGACACAGGTATTTTATTCAATTGAGCCACCAGCCACATAAGCCTACCATGAATAAATCATCATTTGCTAGCCCTTTTAAGCCTATTTAACCATTTCTTTGTTACAGATCAAAACAAGCCTGGGATGAAAAAGCAAAAATGTCCATGTCTTAAGGAATATCTTGGAACTCTAAAATCAATTCAGAATTGGGCATTCAAATAAGTGTGGGGTGTGCTAACAAGGGTCGCAACTCTTGGTTTTACTTGTTTATTAAAAAAAGAAAAAGAAAAAAAAAGAAGGATTTACTAGGAATGTTTACGACCAAATGTGATTGAACAAATGTTTTACCTCACTCTTTGCCTGTTAAATTAATTGCTTCATCATTCTTTTTGGCATAAGAAATTAATTTCCAAATTTTTATCACACTATTTTACCTTGGCCACATTACAACCCCAAGAAGCCCTATCGATCTATACATGCATTTGTGTTGATTGTGGAATTGAGGAACTTGCCAAATTTATGGGACTGTCTATTTTTTAGGAAATATTTTAAGAGTATACACAAACCCAAAACACTTGAGAGTTGAGAGTATATCTTGTGAGGTTCTGTCACTTATGATCTTCTTTTCAGTTTGATTTAATTCTCACATGCCTAAGTGTTTGGATGATTTTCATACATATCTTGATGCTCTGTATCTTGCATATTAAATAACTCTTGTTTCTCTATATATTCCTAAGATTTTATGAGGAGCATGCCAGTTCTCTATGTTTATTGTTTTCCAACTTAATGTTTTCAAATTGTAAAACTTGTTTTCATTTTGATTTTGCCCGGGAATGCAAAAAAGTAAGTGTGGGGGTATTTGATAATACATATTTTATCCTTAATTCCTCATTTAAATGTATATAATTTGCCACTATTTATTGTGTAATATATTGCATTTTAACACATTTTCATAATTTAAGTTTTATTTAATATTTGATTTTAAAATGAATTAAGGATTATTTATTAATGGAAATAATGAAATCTTGGTTTCTCTTATTTTATAACAAATGATTGAGCTTTCAATTGGAAAATAATGGCTAAGGATCAAGAGGAACAAGGCACAAGTGATTATACATCACGTAGTATCAAGAAAGTTTGAAAATGGGCAATAATAGGCATATGAATCGATTCAGAGAAGCCCTGAATCGATTCATACATATGAATTACTGAATAATGCATGAAACAACCTTGTGAATCGATTTATCCTAACTCTGAATCGATTCACACATAAAAAAGGTCAATATTGTGCAATTTTAGAGCTCTGAATTGATTCATCATCACCATGAATCGATTCATACGGCTGGGACACTCAAAAATCATACAAAATCAACTTTGAATTCATTCATTTGTCTCTTAAATTGTTTCATGATGCATAGAAACACTAAATGAATAGATTCATAGCAAAAATGAATAGATTCATGAAGTTCAAATGTGAATTCTGAGAACTAGAGATAGCCTTGCATCGCACTAGGAAATCGAGATCACATTATTGCAATAATTCATACTCTACTCAACAGAAAATGATTAGCTCCACTAATGCAAATTGAAATTTTTAAATGCAACATCCCATGCCATCAGTTGCTATAAATAGGAGAAGAAAATAAAGCTGAAAGACATCCCTTCACACCATATACACCATTACATATTCTTTTGCTTCCTCCAGGAGCTCAAAATTGGAGAAATAAAGGCACAAGGCCTCTCGAGGAAATTCTCTTCCAGGTTCGATCTTTCTTGTTTTTAGTTTGTTTTAATTATGGAGGGCTAAAACCCCTTGATTGATTTTCTTGGAGATTATTGTAATATGATTTTGAGGTTTCTATTTTTAATATAGTACTCTTTTATTATTGCTGATTTCTTCATAATTTTACTTTGCTTGTTTGAATTCCATTTTGTTTTAATTAAATTTGTATGCTTAATTGGTTTAATTATACAAATGGAATAGAATAAGATTTTCATTAAAATGGATTAAGGAAGTATGCATGCTTAATGAATATTTTCATAATCAATTTTAATTATTATGGTTTGCTTAATTCCATAATATGAGAATAGATTATGTATGTAGGCGATGTTCTTATGTATGCTCAATGATTCCTAGATTTTACGATCTTGACTTCTTTTGGTTAGTTAGGATGCTTGATTAAAATGCTCATTCAAGTTGAATCTAAGTAAAGGAATTGTGAATTGAAAAAGACGCTTAGTTGATTGATTCAAATTGAGCTAAGAAATCAAGAGTAATAAAAGTGTACAAATCATATTGTGTGAACCAAGGATAATATAATTACAGTACTCCAAGAAAATCAATCGCTTGTTATTTATTTGTTCTAAGTTTTACATTTATTCTGTTTCAAATTTTACTGTGACAACCAAACCAAACCCCCCCAAATGTATTTGTGTGTTTGTTGAATTTCTGTTTGTTAAAATTATTTTAAAACTTGATTTCCCTAAAATTTTGTGTTGATCTTCAAGAGAACGACCTAGGTTCACACCCTAGTACTACATTATTTTTAATGTTTCAATTTGATCGACCGCGATAGTCCACGTCACTTATACCCTCCATGGAACTCAAAAGGTTTCCTCTTGAGAAATCGATCAAGACCTTGGGCGCCTTGTCCCATATTTTTTTGGCCTTGTCTTTCCAAGAGATCCGCAAAGCGGTTTAAAGCAGATGCCATAGTAACAGCTTCACGGTTATGCCTACCAGCTAGGGATGGAAATAGGCCAGGCCAGGCCGGGCTTTGTATGGCCTGAGCCTGGCCTGGTTCATAATTGTATGGCCTGAGCCTGGCCTGTTACCAGGCATAGGCCAAAATTATAAGCCTGGCCTGGACTGTTTAAAGGCCTACCTAGGCCTAATAGCCTATATAAAAGCCTGATTTTATAAAGGTCAGTAAATAGGCTCACGAGCTTGATTAAAATAGACCAATATAGATAAATTTTTTTAAAATAGGCCGACAGGCCTATATGTTTTAAATAGGCCAATAGGCCTTCTTGTAAATAGCCCTCTTTTACTATTACAATAATTTAAAATTAATAAAATAAAATATTAAAATTATAAAATATAAATATATTTTAATTTAGTAATATAATTTATAAGTCTGATTTTATTTTATAAAACTAATATATATATATAAATTAATTATATAAATTTTATATAAGGATGTATAAATAGGCCAGTCTGACAGGCCTAAAAGGCTTTTTTAAAAGCTTAAGCCTGGCCTTTAAAATTAAAAAGGCTTTTTAAAAAGTTTGAACTCGGCCTTTTTATTAAATAGGCCAGGCTGACCAGGCTTAAATAGGCCAGGCCATAGGCCCCTGTCGGTCGGCCCGGCCTATTCCCATCCCTACTACCAGCCTTGTTTCACGCCTATACATTAAGACATGGCTCACACGTGAGTAAACTAGACCAGACAAGTAACCTTCAACCCATATATATAGAGGTTTCAACATTCATTGGCCTATCATACATCATAACACATTATTATATCAATCTCAATGCATAATCACAACACATTCATCATTTAAGGTAAATAGTGTAAGGAATCTTGGCCGGACTCAAACAACAAGCATACCAATCTTAATTCAATTCCAAACAGTCACAATTCAATTAAGAAGTCCATAACTCAATCAAATACAATTCATACAATTCAATCATAAACAATAATTGCTTGCATATATCAATGAAGTCTTTATCAAAGAGCAATCAATGCTTTGATACCAAGTTGAGACGACCCCAAAATAAATTAATAGAAATGAGGGTAAATTTTTCACAATTTTTAAAATAATTACAGAATGGAAGAAACCGCGATGTGAAACTTTAACGAGTAACCCCAGATCATTTAAAACAACCTATCCCATATATGAAGATATGAGAAGGTATGTAAGCTTAATCAAGAGTTCTCCTTGGACAATCAATCATATGATTATCAACAAGGATTAGCGGAAGCATAAGTTATTTTGAGAGTTATGGAAAAAGATGAAAAGAGGTTTAGTGATACTTGAATTGATTGCTAAAATGTGGTAAATACGCTTACACATTAATATATAATCATGCCATGGCTCAATGGTACCCAACATACAGCAAAAATAAAGATTTTTGAAGGATCAGGGTCATGAATCAATTCAATCCTAGCATGAATCGATTCAATCCTAACATGAATCGATTCATATGTTACAAAGGACCAAGACATGCATGCATCAGGTGAATGAATCGATTCAGACCCCATGGTGAATCGATTCATACATGCCAAATCACATGAACAGCAGAGACAGGGCCATATGAATCGATTCATACGCCCTCTGAATCAATTCACATGATTCTGGGGCATTTCCAGGGGTAAAACAGAATCCTTTGAATCAATTCATGCATATCCTGAATCAATTCAAGACAACAGTTATGCAGAACATGCCCAGAAAAGCTACAAAATTAAACTTCTAACTACCCTATCTTTTGCATATTAAATCCAATGGCCATCAAATTTTGACACCAACTAAAATGCATTATTTATGACATGTAGCCACTGGCCACACTCAAAAATTCCTAAAAATGAGAGACTTATGCGCATAAATGTGTTTAACCCATTTTGAGGCATTTTGATGCAACTTAGGGGTCAATTCTCAATGGAATTGACCCATTCCAGTTTCTACAAGTCACAAATCATGCATAGGGGCTAATTGAACTATCACATGCTATCGAATCCTCTTAAATCTCAATATGACCTTATAGGTTCCTCAATTATGCATAACATCAAAACATAACTTCACACATACTACATAAAACATTGTAATTCATGAATTAACATCATCCATTCATCATTTGTGCAATAGTTCCAGCATCACAATTGTCATCACACATTGTCTAGGTCATAATTAAAAATTAGCCATACACATAAGGGTCCAATTTTCACCTATGACCTTCAAAATAAATACACACTAATCCCAAATACATATTAAGCATATATCAACACCATATGCTATACAAAATCAATGGTTGCCGATTAAGGCACTTCCTATACATTATTTTACCTCCACCATCAAAATACACTTCCAAAAGAGATATAACCTCACCCCATGAATGTCCTGCATCACAAGGCTAATAATAGGCAACATGGGAGAGTGAGTTATACATTCCAAATTATGATATGAATACAATGTGATCATGTGCATATGCATTCAATGTCATGTATACTTTGCATCAATATATCGTTCATCATCATAATCATCATCATCTCACCAACATACACATAACTTAATCATCTCTATGAATCATAACAAAGTATATAAGCATACACATAATCAAGTTCCTCATCATATTGGGCTATCACACATATGATTACCATACACAATATATTTCTTTGTATTCATATATCTTATGTTGTCTTTAGGTATTTTCTCACCCAATCACAACCATCACCATTTCTCATCACCTTTGGCATACCTTCTTGCTATATGCAAATGCTCTTAGGCTAATATACATGCACAACAGAGTAATATCAATTACGAATCTGACTATGGGAATAAACATCAAATTATGGGATTTAAGCATGATCATATAATCATACTCCTACTGCAGTAGTAAAATATGTACACTTATCATCAAATTGTATGCAAATCATTATGTTTTATTGGTACCAAAGCGCATCACCCATCTTGCAACACCTGGCCATTTTCACCATGACCGCGGTAAACACCATAATCAACATAAAGGTTTTACGGGCCAACCATGATTCATACCATGGCAATTGTGATCCAAAGGACCACTGGGGATACTTTCTCCTCAAAGAGCCACCCGTCACAGGGTTAGCCACATGAAGCTCCCCATAGCTATACATGGGCAGCTTCGTGACTTACACACCGAGTCACAGGGGAAAATAAGAATGCTCATACACAGAGCCGCCCTCCCACTGGCCAACCGGGAGAATCCCCTAACATTCCAACACTGACAACTATGCAATATGCCATGGATGCAATGCAATGTAAATCATATGCGTTCTCACAACTATGCATCCTAATCATGCCACCCATCAATCATCACCATTACTAACATCACCGCATAATTCTTAGTGGGTTTTATTATCATTGGTCATTGCCATTGTTTCAAGTTTTAATGTGGCATTTTCAATAATTCTTCATTATCACAATTCAACACTTTCATCTTTCACAAAGGCATCAAAATCATCAACTACAATCATCAATCTTTCATCAACAATCAAGGTATGCTAATCATCCACATTCATTCTCATCCATGATCAATAATGATTATTCCACATTCATGGTGAATATAACACAATCACATCATATCAAGGCATCACACTAGCCAAGTAATTTAACATCACCATTTAGCATATCGTAAATATTCTAAATGCACAATACATATTGCCAAGTATAATTATCATCATCATGTTTAACAATCTTAAATTGTCATACCAGACAAGCAAGGCAAACATGAATATTGTCACATATGACAATCAAACACTACTCAATCCATGCATTTAGAATATAAAACTCCTTTCCTGCCTCAAGAGAAGAATTTTGAGCGATACGACGTTCCCGTGTCGTCGTTCTAAATGGGTCCTACATTTCATAAGGCACCACAAAATTAATTTCAACTCAAAATCACTAAGACTTACATATTCTAATTTAATACTTGGTGCACTCAACATTTTCACTATCAAACTATTTTTATTTCATTAATTTCACCATAACCACCATGGGTTAGGCATTTAAGTTTTATTATTATGCATTTATAACTCTTCTCATCAAAGGGGTCATACACCAATGGCCATCCACCATCATTAATGCTATCTACCATCATCAATAAATATTCTCCTAACACATTCTCTCATACCCATAATTCAAATATCACATATTTCCTCTCAAAACATATTCCCCATTTAACATTTATTATTTCCCCCAATTTTCCCTAGTTAGGGTTTCACTGAAAAACCTAACAACATCATAAATACTTATCATTTCCCAACACAAATTTTGTGTACCATATTAAATGCACATAAAAGCTTACATTCAAGCCACCCCACCTTAGGGTTTCCATGTTTAATGCTTCTCCCAACAACCCACATGTATTATACACTCACCCAAACATCAAAAACCTAAAGCCTATGGTTCATGCTCTTGAGAAATGATAAGAAACTTACATCAAGAGAAGAAAAGACTGGGTTTCCAAGAGAGGGAGATAGGAACACAAAAATGAGTGAAGAGGGGGAGGAGCTCCAAGCCACAAGCTTCTCCTTCTTGCCCAATGAAGAACAAAAATGGGAGAGGAAGATGGGTTCACCACTTTGCTTAGGTTTTTGGATGAAGAATATGAAGAAGAGAATGAGAAAGGAGAAGAATAAGTGAATGTTTTGTGTTTAGAGGAAGAAAAACAATGTGAAAGTGAAGAGGGAGTAGGGAAATTAGAATTAAAATTTAGGCCCTCATTAAAACTTCTCCTTTTCATAACTTACAGGATCTCCATTTGGGCTCAATACTTTATTTAAAAATTATTCCGAATACATATTCGGATTCCTAATAATATTCTTAACAGCCCTGACCAACAGTACCTCAATCGGAGATACTTGGTCCGACACCCATATTTTAACCGAGTATAATTTTAGCTCTTAAAGCCTAAATAAATTATGAATGATCCTCAAAAATACCAATTTAATTATTTTCAACATTTTGGGATATTTATTAACCCATACGTAATTATTTAACATCTATTCCACATATTTAATCATTTATATAAAATTTGGGATGTTACAAACTGAATGTCGCACCACGTTTGTCTTGCTATCGGGGTTGCAGCTTTCTACTTCGTTCCTTTTGGGGGGTCTTATTACCCTTTAACTTATCCTTCTCCTTCTCGACTCAAGATGAATATGCATCGGGCTTGCTTTGGCAGTTGTGGCTTCCAAGTGCATCTCTATCCCCACGTACTTGGAAGCTTTACGTCTAAACTCCTCAAACTTAGTAGGAGGTACCTTTGACAGAGATAGGGAAAGGGAGACTTAGGCTGTAAAGCCATAATAACTATATACAATTGGTTGGCCTCTATCAGATTAGGAACCATTGCAACTTCTGTATAAAACCTCTTTAGAAAATCTTTTGTTGACTCAAATTCACCATGCTTAATCTAAGCCAAGGTATGAGAAGTCTTGGGTACATCTCTAGAGATCACAAAGTGTTCTCTGAAAGCTTCTGTCATCTCTTCCCAAGAATCAATAGATCCAGAGCGGTGCCCCTTTAACTAGCTTAGAACTTTGCCAGTCAAGGTTCGGGGGAATATACGACACATCACATCAACTTCAACCCCCAAAAACATAGTCTTGAAAACGTAAGTGTCGCAACCTAGATCGTGACGGCGCGGCGAGAAAGAAAAACTAGTATGAAACAAGGAGTCGCCACCAACATTTTTATCCATATGAAAAACATTGGGAAAAAACTAAGTTTAGTAAACTACTGGTTTAAAAAATGAGATTCAAGTTCGGGAGTCGGTTACGAGTAGGGAAGGTATTAGCACCCTACATCGCCTGTCAAAAACAGTACCAAGATTGAAAACATGTAACATAAATAGCCTCACAAAAGATGTTTTATTTCTCCCCTTTTATTGTTGTACTTTGCATAAAAACAGAAGGAAATGGAAAGAACAAACTGAACAAACATGGAGTATAGGTCAACAGGACGTCGCGTCCAAATTAACCTTGGCTTCGGTATAAAACAAAAAAGGGAAGGATACTAACAAGACGTCGCCTCTAAATTAGTCATCCTTTAATCAAAATACGAGGTTAGAAACGGGAAGGGGATAAGCGGGACGTCTCGTCCCAAGTATCTCGTTCCTTGTGGTGACGTCCTACCCAAAATAGGGGGAAATCAGTAAGACGTCAAGTCTAAATTGATTTTCATGGAATTTAATCAAGACATGGGGTCAAAGATGGGAAGGGGATAAGCGGGATGTCTCGTCCCAAGTACCCCATTCCTTATGGGAAAATCAATAAGACGTCACATCTAAATGGATTTTTATGGGCTTGATTAAAGGGCGGTTACAAAGGAAACATAAAGAAAATAAAATAGGAATGAAATGGGAAAGGTGGGGATAAAAAGAGATGGGCCCGACAGGATTTAAAGTCCTGCTCCTACGTATTCTTGAGTTACCAAGAAATCAGGGTTACGTAGTTCTTTGGTGATGTTTTTTTTAGGAAGAGGCTAAAAGATTAATGGTGGATGATGTGTTTTTTTTTTGGCTAGTCTGAACGTGAAACACTTGTTTTTTTTGTTATTTATTTATTACGAACCTAGGAAGGGGTAAAAAAGAAAAGAAAAGAAAATAACAAAAATTTTATTTAAGTGGAAAAATGGAAAACCGAGTGAAAAATGGAAAAACCGAGTGAAAAAATAGAATACCGAGTGAAAAATTAAATACCGAGTGAAAAAGTGGAATACCGAGTAAAAAGTGGAATACCGAGTGATGGAGTAAGAGACTACAGAGGGGGTCAGAAACTGACTAAAGGTGGAAGAGACCGACCGAGTGAGAAAGGGACTGACCGAGGGAGAAAGGCAGTGGGGGTTTGAGAGGAGTTTGAAGGTGTTTAGAGGGAAAGAGAAGGGTGCTGGACGGTCTTGGGGAGCAGGTCGGTTTTGGAAGAGAACGGATGTGAAAGGTGTTGGGACGGTGTTTGAGAAGTTTGAGGGACGGTGTGGAGAAGAGAGAAGGGTTGTACGGTGTATGAGAGGGAGGTGAGGATGGAGGGGAGTGTGTTAGGATGGTTGGAGATGAGAAGAAGGATGGTGTGGAGAGGTTTAGGAAGAGCTGGGACGATGTTGGTGGGTAGGAGGATGGTGTGGAGAAGAGAGAGGGGCTGTACGGTGTGTGTGGTGTGGAGAGGGATAGTGTATGGTGTTGGTGAGGAGTTGAGGACAGTGTGGGTAAGGAGAGAGAGGGGACAGTATTGAGAAGGACGGTTGGGTGTTGGAGCTGTACGGTGTAGGGAGAGAGAGGACGGAGGTGTGGGAGAAGGAAGAACAATATGGTGTGAAGAGGTGCTGGACCGAGTGAAGGAATGGTTGGTATGGGAGAGAGGAGAAGGAGAACGGATAGTTCTATGAAAGGAAAGAGGGCTGTTAGAGGTATCTCTTCTCTCTAAAATGCTTCAGAATCTTCTCTAAAAATGAAGGTTTCCTCCTCCTCTTCAAATGAAAGCTTCTGGATCCACCCCTTGAGCATCTTCAGATGGGGTACTTATAGGGAGTTGCCAAGTGCTTGGATAGCACATGCTTCCACTCAGAGTGGAGGCCAGCCTAGCCACTAACAGGAAGTGGGGAACAACGGCTGGTGGGGATTTTTAATTTCCCCACTTCCGCCCCCTGTCTGCCACCTCCAGGATTCATGGATCCACTTGGATTGTGGAAATCCAAGTCATCATGGTGGGAATATGGAGAGCCTGGTGGAAATCCGAGAGAGGATGGTGGAAATCCGAGAGAGGATGACTCAGATTAGCCTCTCAGTCGGTATTCATCCAGAGTGGGACATAATCCGAGTGGAAAAGGTCTCTCTTGTACACAAGGCCGAGTGAAATCTTTGCTCGGTGTTGAGTTGAGGGGTCGGTTTTTAGGAGAAAACCGGTCGGTGTTAAGCGTGAAGCCCCTGATGCTAAATTTTCTCTCCACTTCGCTTGAGCGACAGTTTATTTCGCTTAAGCGTTTGTTGAAGGAAACTCATTTTGCTCAAGCGGAGAAAGGCTCGCTCAAGCGAGAAATCCTTCTTAACTTAGATTTGCTCTGGAATTGAACCACTGTTTTACTCGGATATCTCTACGGAAATGAACCACTTGGAGAAACCTTGCTCGGGTTTGCTTAGTAGCGTCACGGTTTGAAGTATTCAATTGGAATTACTTCAATCGGAATTACTTCAATCGGTACCTCCTAAAATATCTCACCCGGCTTCTGGAAATGAACCATTCGGAAAGACCTGTGGGAGTCATTCAGTCGACTCTTTCTTTACTCCACCTGGACACATTCATTTGGAAACCCGACTGGCTTCTAACTCAGAATTGCCTTCGGTCGTCAATCATTCTATTCGGTTGTTTTCACTCGGGAATCGTCCTTAGGAATGGTTTCACTCGTCAATCAACAGTTTGGATGCATTCACTCGGAGTTGGTCTTATTTTCCAATCGGGATGGTTTCACTTGTCATCCATCCTTTGGATGCATTCACTCGGAACCGACCCTATGGATACACTCACTCGGTTTTTGTTTGCTCGGATGTATCTTTGTTTGAAGCACTCGATCAGAGCTGCTTCAATCCGAGGGGCTTTACTCGGGAGTGCCTTTGTTTGAAGGATGCATTCAGTCTTTCCTTGCTTGAACACCTCAAAACAACTTGGTTATATCTCTGGGCTTTAACCATTCGGAGGAATCTTACTCGGCAATGCTTCTGCTTGAAGCTTCATTCGACTCCTATGCTTGATTCAGTCGTTTTGACTCAATATTCAACTCGGAGCCGACCTTCCTTCCAATCAGAATTATTTCATTCATCAATCAATCATTTGGATATACTCACTCGGGAGTGATCCTTATTTTCCGATCGGAATAGTTTCACTTGACAATCAACAGCTCGGGTGCGTCCTCTCGGGAGTAATTCAATCGGACATATTAACTCGGGACTCAGCCTTTATATTTCAATCAGAAGTTACGACAGCTCCAACAATCCTTCAGGGGCATTCGTTCAGAATCGACCTTATTTCCACTCGGATGGTCAACCAATCCCTCGGAATCCTTCACTTGGACAAGTCTTGGTCGGATTCAGGGCTCAGGAGTAATTCATTTACACATCAGAACTTGGATATATTCACTCGGAGGTGATCTCTTTTCTATCAGAACTTGCCACCTTTTCTCTCAGAATTTGGCACTTGAGAATATTACCACTCGGATATATTCACTCAGAGTTGGTTTTGATCAGGAATTTGTACTCGGATTTACCTCAAGGCAATATTCCACTCAGAAATGCTTCACTTTGAGTCATTCTACTCAGATTTGATCAATTCAGAGTCATTCTACTCAGATTTACCTTCAACAGGGTAATATTTCACTCGGAAATGCTCCATTCTAAGTTATTTTACTCGGATTTGATCATTTTTGAGTCATTTCATTCAGATTTTTGTCCAACAGGGCTATATTTCATTCGGAAATGCTTCAATCAGAGTCATCCTACTCGGACTTGATTAATTTTGAGTCATTCCACTCGGATTTTTGTCCAACAGGGCTATATTTCACTCGGAAATGCTTCAATCAGAGTCATCCTGCTCGAACTTGATTATTTTTGAGCCATTCTACTCGGATTTGACCATTCTAATTCAGAATTCAGTATAAAAGAAGATTCGTTCCACTTGGACTGGACCAAAAGAGGTGTTCACAGATGCCCCTCTTTACTTCTTTTTCACAAAAGAAACACGAAGCTTCTGTGTTTCTGACGCGAAAAGGAAGTAAAGATATGAACACCGATGTAGGGGCCAAGTGGGACCTCTTGATCGGTATGGCGTCTGACGGTGTTGGCCATCTCGATTTGTTGTGACCTTTTCCTCTTTAAAGACGAGCAATTTCCACATCTGTCTCTCTCTTTTTTTTTCTTTTTTTTCTTTTTTTTCTGTTTTTTTTTTGTTTTGTTTTTTTGTTTTTTTTTGTGTTCTGATTTGAACGGGAAAAATTGTCTTTCAATTAACAGGAGGTGAGAAAATTAGGGTTGACCCCCGGTAGACTGGAAGGTATAGGTTGCCTTGTTAGGCGAATAGGAAAGTAAAGGGTGCCTTCATAGGCGAGTGGAAAGTAAAAAGTCCCTGAATAGGCGAATGAAAGTAAAGGGTGCCTGAATAGGCAAATGGAAAGTAAAGGGTGCCTGAATAGGCGACTGGAAAGTAAAGGGTGCCTGAATAGGCGAATGGAAAGTAAAGGGTGCCTGAATAGGCGAATGAAAAGTAAAGGGTTCCTGAATAGGCAAATGAAAAGTAAAGGGTGCCTGAATAGGCGAATGAAAAGTAAAGGGTGCCTGAATAGGCGACTGGAAAGTAAAGGGTGCCTGAATAGGCGACTGGAAAGTAAAGGGTGCCTGAATAGGCGACTGGAAGGTAAAAGGGCGCCTGAATAGGCGACTGGAAAGTAAAGGGTGCCTGAATAGACGAATGAAAAGTAAAGGGTGCCTGAATAGGCAACTGGAAAGTAAAAGGTGCCTGAATAGGCGACTGGAAAGTAAATGGTGCCGGAATAGGCGAATGGAAAGTAAAGGGTGCCTGAATAGGCGACTGGAAAGTAAAAGGTGCCTGAATAGGCGACTAGAAGGTAAAAGGGGGCCTGAATAGGCAACTAGAAAGTAAAGGGTACCTGAATAGGCGAATGGAAAGTAAAGGGTGCCTGAATAGGCAAATGAAAAGTAAAGGGTGCCTGAATAGGCGATTGGAAAGTAAAGGGTGCCTGAATAGGCAAATGGAAAGTAAAGGGTGCCAGAATAGGCGACTGGAAAGTAAAGGGTGCCTGAATAGGCGACTGGAAGGTAAAGGGTGCCTGTATAGGCGACTGGAAGGTAAAAGGGTGCCTGAATAGGCGACTGGAAAGTAAAGGGTGCCTGAATAGGCGAATGAAAAGTAAAGGGTGCCTGAATAGGTGACTGGAAAGTAAAGGGTTCCTGAATAGGCGAATGGAAAGTAAAGGGTGCCTGAATAGGCGACTGGAAAGTAAAGGGTGCCTGAATAGGTGACTGGAAGGTTAAAGGGGGCCTGAATAGGTGACTGGAAAGTAAAGGGTTCCGGAATAGGCGAATGGAAAGTAAAGGGTGCCTGAATAGGCGAATGAAAAGTAAAGGGTGCCTGAATAGGCGACTGGAAATACAGAGATTGGAGTAGCTAACAGGACATCTCGTCCAAATTAACTCACTGGACTTAAAGGCTCTTGGCGATGCCTCAGTTTGACATGACTGAAGG
Source organism: Clitoria ternatea (assembly GCA_037962975.1). Classification (NCBI taxonomy): domain Eukaryota; kingdom Viridiplantae; phylum Streptophyta; class Magnoliopsida; order Fabales; family Fabaceae; genus Clitoria; species Clitoria ternatea. Next base: position 198,139,003 of record CM075671.1, on the reverse strand, counting down.
AATCTTGGGGAATTGCCCCCTTGAATGAAAGAGAGTGAACCTGGGGTGATGCCCCAGTTCGACATATTTTGAAGAAACCTTGGGGAACTACCCCTTGACTGGAACAGATGAAATCTGGGGAGAGGCCCCAGTTTGACATGGTTTGAAGGAACCTTGGGGAACTACCCCTTGACTGGAACAGAAGAAATCTGGGGAGATGCCCCAGTTTGAGGTGATTTGAAGGTTGTTGGGGAACTACCCCTTGGATGAACAAAAGAAATCTGGGGAGATGCCCAGTTTGACATGGTTTGAAGGAACCTTGGGGAACTACCCCTTGACTGGAACAGAAGAAATCTGGGGAGATGCCCCAGTTCGAGTTGTCTAGGAAGGATTTGGTGATTTGGGGTACTGTTTCCTTGGATGAAGGAGAAGGAACCTGGGGTGATGCCCCAGTTTGAACTATCTGTCTCGAAACCTTAAGGAGCTGCCCCTTGAGTGAGAAGAAATGATCCTGGGGTGATTCCCCAGTTTGATTTGTTTGGGAAGTATAGTTCCACTGGAGAAGGATTGATGGCTTGGGGCGTTGCCCCTTGATTGGGAAGGGGGAATCTGGGGTCCACTTGGTATGTGTGGATTCACTGAGAGAAATGTGTTGGGCCCTTTGGGGAGAGTTCTTCTAAGCCCGATTAGAAAATGTTCTTACTAGTTGGAGAAGATGATCTAAATTGTAGGCTCACTGGGGAGAGTTTAGTGATTCTACTGGGGAAAGTTTTACTGGAAACTATCCTTGGGCTTGGAAAGGAGATACACTTGACTGTCAGAATGTATTAGGTAGAATCCTTGGAAGGGAGTTTGAAAAAGTGTCAGCTTTGGCAGTTGAGGAAAAGACTTCGAGAGGTGCCAACTTTGGCGATTTGGAAGGGATTCTGAAGAGTGTCAACTTTGGGGGTTGAAGAAGAGATTTTTTAAAAATGCCAATTTTGGCGATTTGGGGAAAGAATTCTGAGAAGTGCCAACTTTGGCGATTAAGGAGAAGACTTTGAGAGGTGCCAGCTTTGGCGATTTGAGGAAGGAATTCTAAGAAGTGCCAACTTTGGCGATTAAGGAGAAGACTTTGAGAATTGCCAACTTTGGCGACTTGAGGAAGGAGTTCTGAGAAGTGCCAACTTTGGCGATTAAGGAGAAGACTTGAAAGATTCTAGTTTTGGCAGCTGCGGTTCCATTGAGGAAAAGGACTTGATTGAGGCGTCAATGCTTGACATGACTGTCCGTTGTAATAACCTGCAGAAAAAAGGCTAAGTAGTGCAAAGATACATTCAAAAACTTGGTAGGTCCTGTGAAACCGCGGCCCTTAGGATAACTCATGGACAGAGGAGAATCAAAGAGGCGATCATAGCTTTGAAGCGCGTGCCTGGCTGAGTCTTTGTGATGATTGTCTAAGACGAGGTCAAGTAGTGGGAGCGTCTTGTCCCTTACGACTTCAAATGTTCACCATTCTTTCATTTTATTTTTATAAAAACACAATGTTTTATCAGATCAATGCAATTCATAACACGTATCGAAGAAGGATAAATTTTATTCATGTATATCAAACAGAATACAGAGAATGGACAAAGGGGAATATAGATGGGATGGAATGAAGTTACATAGGACAGGTCAAGGCCAGGAGAAACAGGGAAGGTTCAAGGATCCTCCAGTGAATTCCTGAGACTAGTGAGAACCTTAATCCCACGTCACGACCTCAAGTACATCATTCAACTTTGCCTTTTGAGAGGGTAGTTTGACCACGGCCCACATGCCCCAGTTTGCATGTTTTGCATTGGGAACTTTAGTTACTCTGCCGAAATCTTGACCCTAATTTTTACCTGAGCCACCTTTTCAGGTTTTCAACTCACTGGGTTGCTCTAACTTTTGCCTAGGCCGCCCTTTCAGGTTTTCAGCCTAGTGAGCTCTTCTCTTTCTTTATAATGTGTTCTTGTTCATTTTTGGTTGTATCCCTTTCAGTAAAAGGTTGAAACTGATTACACTCTAGTTGAATCTGCCTAACCTTTCCAAATTTAGTTTGATCCTTTAGGGAACTGATGTCACTTCAAATAGGAGACTCCACTCCTATGCCATGTACCCAAGGAAATATTGGTGAGTCTTTTGGCATCAATGAGAGGGAATTACTTTTGAATCATCATTTTGGCCTTTATTTTCTTTTTTCTCTTTTTTTTTTGTTTTTTTATTTTCCATTTCTTTTTGTTTGCCCTCTTTTTTGTTTTTGTTTTTGTTTTTTATCCCCTTAATGATACAATGACTCAATCTGATAGACTATTTCCTTGGCTACATAGGCATGAGGAATGGCGCACTCTTTAGGGTTGAGGTGTTGTTGACGACAAGAATGCAAGTTTTCGACCTATCGACATTTGTTCCCCCAATACAGAAAATGACAGCTTGCTTGATGATCTGGACGTAACCAGCTTTTCCCCGCTTGGTATGTGCATTGGACTTCAAGCTTGACTCTATTTTTCATTTTTCATTTTTTTTGTATTTATTTATTTTTTATTTATTATTTTTTTTGTGTTCTTTTTTTTCGGCAAAGTCTTCCTCAATTGTGTTTACACTTATAGGCATAAGCAATTCACCCCTATTTATGCTGGCAACTGTTAAGGTTTCCTTAAATGACTGGCCTACCACTTGTCCAATTCGGGACTTGGCCATGTTGTCATTCCATAGATTCCTTCCACGTCCTGAAACAAAATTACTAATGCCTTCTGATAGATTGCCCCTGTGATTCCTTCAATTGTTCTTGACTTAAGGGTATTCTTTAACCTCTTGTTCTAACAATCTTGTTAACTTGTGCGGTGGCTCACAGGTTTCCATTACCTTCTTCGTCGGCATAGTCGACTGGGTAATCGAAATCGTGAAGCGTGATTGTGATTTCACTAGTCTTAAGAGGATCATTTTTGGATCTGCAATTTAGTGTGTTATGGAAAAATAAAGAAGAGAAAGGAAAAGCAAATTAAAGAGAATGAAGTCAAAAGCAAGGATAAAGGGATAAGAATTTTGATACGCATTTATTGATTGATTGGTAAAATAAGTTTTTTTCGTCCTTATTACATGAAAAATCCCAAAGCCTTAGGCATAGCAGAGGGATAAACAAGACTTTGAGGCAATGGCAAATTATTTTGGTGAATCATTTAAAATCGAAGGGAGTTCGACAGCCTCCCTATTACTGAGCTCTTGGTCCAGCGGGCAAGCGATCACCAAATCAGTATTATTATCAAAACCATCTTCAATATCGGCCACCACGGCATTAACTTCTGAACCTCCATGATTGGGCAGGGGATTTGTGGTCACGTTAGGGCTTCCTTCCCGAAAATTAATCCAGTCGGCTTTGATTAAATCTCTCACTTTATATTTCAAACCCATGCAATTTTCTGTAGAATGCCCTGGTGCCCTAGCATGGTAATCACAATGAGCGTTTGGGTCATACCCCCTTGGGTAAGGAGGTTGCAACGGCCTCATGGGGCATGGAGCTACCAGACCCTTTTGAACGAGGGTTGGTAAAAGTTCGGTATATGTTATGGGAATTGGATCGAATTGCACAGGGGTACGCTCATTGTTGGGGTTTCTCGTATTCTGATTATGATCAGGTGGTCAAATCGCTTGTTGCGAATGATTGTATGGCATGGGTTGTGGCATTGGTGCTCTTACCATAGGCGGACGGAAATGAGGAGTATGAGCTTCCAGGCCATAAGTAGCAGCGGCCACATAAGGGTTGGGAGCTTGAATCATGGTAGGGGCGAATGGTCTCGGCGGAGCTGTCTTTTGATTAGAAGAGATGACATTAGTTTCTCCATCCCTTCTCCCAGGCACCGGCTTTCTTGTCATGCTTGCCCCAGATGGGCCCTGAGTGATCTTTCCTGTTCGTATTCCGCTCTCTACCCTTTCCCCAATAGTCGCAATATCGGAGAAGTTGGATGAAACACTACCAATCATCTTGCCATAGAAAGGTGATGGGAGTGTGTCAATAAACATTGCGATTATCTCTTTTTCCGATAATGGGGGGTCCACTTGTGCCGCTGTTTCTCTCCAGCGTTAGGTATACTCCTTAAATGTTTCACTATCCCTCTTCACCATATTTTGTAATTGAACCCTGTTGGGTTCCATATCCATATTATACTTGTATTACCTAAGAAAGGCATCTGCCAGGTCCTTCCAACAGTGAATATGGTTTCGCTCAAGGTGAGCATACCATGTAAGAGCGGCCCCTGCCAAACTATCTTGGAAGCAGTGGATCAATAATTGGTCGTTAGAAGAGTAGGATGCCATCTTTCGACAGTATATCGTGAGATGGTTCTTTGGACAAGTCATTCCCCGATACTTGTCGAAGTCAGGCATTTTGAATTTGGGCGGGAGTACAACATCTGTGACTAGGCATAGCTCAGAAGCATCTATCAGTCCAAAACCTCCAGCGCCTTCCATCATTCTCAAACGCTCTTCTAAGATATCTATCTTTTCCTTTTGGGGAGCTGCGGTCGTGCTATGACCGGCTACCGGGTTCATCATGCGGGTTGTATCTTGGAGATTGGTCATATAGGGGGTTGCGTATCCGTATGGATAGCCGAGTGGCTGGTTGAAAGGAGGCAACGTATGGGACTGGTTCATTAGGCCTATATTTAGTGAGGGACCTTGGGGTTGGGCTATAGCTTGTACAGCATAAGTCGGCTGGATCATCTGGGCTCGTGTGTTTTGGGCTTATGCGTTGTAGGTTGGCTGGGCCATCGGGGCTTGTGTGTTTTGGGTTTAGTAGGTTTGTGGGTCATGGGCCTGTGTGTTTTGGGTTTGGTAGGCTTGTGGGTCGTGGGCTTGCGTGTTTTGGGTTTGGTGGAGTGGTGGCATGTTTGGCTGGGTGGGGTATGAAGCGTGAGGATTTATCGCTTGCTGGTCGTGGGCGTCTTGTTGGTTAGCGAGCGGGGGATAGTACCCCGGTGGTAGGCCATAAAGTGTAAAAGGTACTGGGTTGCCGTCAGGACCGACAAATGTATGCTGTTGTGCATAAGACTGACCGTAAGGTGGCTGGGCCTCCATGGTAGGGTTAGGTCTTCCGGCATGAATGGTGAGAGGGGGTGTCCTTGTGTTAGGGAGTTGGGTTCTTGCTGGATCAGAACCAAGGGGGGGTGGCGCGGTGGCAGGTTGCTGTTGGGCATCCTCAATACCTGTAGAGGAGCCTCTTTCTGTGAGTTTCTTTTCTAAAAGTTTAGTTAACTCCGTCACTCGCTCTTTCAACTGATCGAACTCGGTTCTAAAGTCTCCGTCAACAGCTTCTGCCTCAGCCATGAGTTTCCTTTGGAGTCGGGTCTGGTAAGGATGCCTACCTGTGACGCCTGTGTCACTTTTTTTAAAAAAAAACAAAAATATTAGGTGGAAATAGAAAGAAGGAGAATGTCGTGGGAAGCAATTACAGGCTTTGGCGAGTATCCTTTGACTATTCCTTAGAACTTATCATTCAAAAGTACTAGGTATGGCAAACATGGAAATTAATATGAGATAATTGGAAATCTTTCATCCTGAGGCGGGAGCCTCAAGCTCAAACATTTTCTTCGAGCAGTTACAGCCCTCATTTCTTAAGTTCAATCCCATGTTAATTTCCATAGATACTCAAAGGGTATTCGTTAAGTTTTGAATAGCCTTCCATGAAATGAGGATAAGGAAAAGAAATTAGTTGATGTCATGTTTTGGAATCAGTATTTCCCCATTGATTTAACGTAAAGCAAAATTTTTTTGGGAAACAATAATTACCAAGGGTCCAAGTCGCAATAGTCATAATTTTTCTAATCATCATCGACGCCCCCCGTTGGAGCGGAAATAAAGTTATATTGTTTTGATAATTAGGAAAATCTATGACTTAGGACTCAGAGGTACACGACCAAAAGAGGATTATCTATTCATCCAAAGAATACTGTGTGTTCCAAAACGAGTCATTATTTCAAAAACTCAGTAAATCTGCGGGTGGTAGATAATTCATTTTTTGGATAAAAGGGAAAGCAAAAATGACATAAGGTAAAGTAAAGTTTGCCCTTTTGTGGCCTAGATAGGGTTTTGTTGAAAGTCTTTTCTAGGCCCTATGGCTTGTCTAAAAGTGACTCTCCACACCGGGTGGTTTCCACTAGACATCTAGAAGGTCACCAGAGCCAAGATCCTAACCATGACAGGGACGCAAACAGTGGGGAATCCACTAGGTGCGTATATCATGAGAGGTCGAACTCTGGTTGAGGTTCTCACGAACACCGGATAGGAAGTACATCCCATACGATTCCGTTACCAACCTCTCCTAACTTAAGCTTCATTTGGGGCCCGGGTATAGGGCGCCACTCATAGGTGTGTGCAAGTAATTATGAGTGTAGTGTGTGGAAGGGAAGTCCATACCTTTTACCTTACCCTATTCTACACAAAGAACAAATACAGAACAAATATACAAAGTCGTCTACCCTAGGGTTCAATGATTGCGGAAAAGTAACATGGTCTTCTACCCTAGGGTTCAACAAACATGTAAAACATAGACAACGAAACAAATAACAAGACACAATTAAAACAAGAACAAACATTCACAACAATCAATAGAAAATAAAACAAGGGGAAGAAATCCGAGATAACAAAGGCTATATAAAAAGAACATGCGCTTTCAATCAAACTGGCCTGACTCTCTTAAGTGTCCCCAGTGGAGTCGCCATCTGTCGCAACCTGGATCGTGACGGCGCGGCGATAAAGAAAAACTAGTATGAAACAGGGAGTCGCCATCAACGTTTTTATCCATAGGAAAAACATTGGGAAAAAACTAAGTTCAGTAAAGCACTGGTTTAAAAAATGAGATTCAACTTCGGGAGTCGGTTACGAGTAGGGAAGGTATTAGCACCCTACATCGCCTGTCAAAAATAGGACCAAGATTGAAAACGCGCAACATAAATAGCCTCACAAAAGATGTTTTATTTCTCCCCTTTTATTGTTGTACTTTGCATAAAAATAGAAGGAAATGGAAGGAACAAACTGAACAAACGTGGAGTATAGGTCAACAGGACGTCGCATCCAAATTAACCTTGGCTTCGGTATAAAACAAAAAAGGGAAGGATACTAACAAGACGTCGCCTCTAAATTAGTCATCCTTTAATCAAAATACGAGGTTAGAAACGGGAAGGGGATAAGCGGGACGTCTCGTCCCAAGTATCTCGTTCCTTGTGGTGACGGCCTACCCAAAATAGGGAAAATCAGTAAGACGTCACGTCTAAATTGATTTTCATGGAATTTAATCAAGACACGGGGTCAAAGATGGGAAGGGGATAAGCGGGACGTCTCGTCCCAAGTATCCCGTTCCTTATGGGAAAATCAACAAGACGTCACGTCTAAATTGATTTTCATGGGCTTGATAAAAGAGCGGTTACAAAGGAAACATAAAGAAAATAAAATAGGAATGAAATGGGAAAGGTGGGGATAAAAAGAGATGGGCCCGATAGGATTTAAAGTCCTGCTCCTACGTATTCTTGAGTTACCAAGAAATCAGGGTTACATAGTTCTTTGGTGATGTTTTTTTTAGGAAGAGGCTAAAAGATTAATGGTGGATGATGTGTTTTTTTTTTGGCTAGTCTGAACGTGAAACACTTGTTTTTTTTGTTATTTATTTATTACAAACCTAGGAAAGGGTAAAAAAGAAAAGAAAAGAAAAGAACAAAAATTTTATTTAAGTGGAAAAATGGAAAACCGAGTGAAAAATGGAAAAATCGAGTGAAAAAATAGAATACCGAGTGAAAAATTAAATACCGAGTGAAAAAGTGGAATACCGAGTAAAAAGTGGAATACCGAGTGATGAAGTAAGAGACTGCAGAGGGGGTCAGAAACTGACTAAAGGTGGAAGAGACCGACCGAGTGAGAAAGGGACTGACCGAGGGAGAAAGGCAGTGGGGGTTTGAGAGGAGTTTAAAGGTATTTAGAGGGAAAAAGAAGGGTGCTGGACGGTCTTGGGGAGCAGGTCGGTTTTGGAAGAGAACGGATGGGAAAGGTGTTGGGACGATGTTTAAGAGGTTTAAGGGACGGTGTGGAGAAGAGAGAGGGGCTGTACGGTGTATGAGAGGGAGGTGAGGACGGAGGGGAGTATGTTAGGATGGTTGGAGATGAGAAGGAGGATGGTGTGGAGAGGTTTAGGAAGAGCTGGGACGATGTTATGGGTAGGAGGATGGTGTGGAGAAGAGAGAGGGGCTGTACAGTGTGTGTGGTGTGGAGAGGGACAGTGTATGGTGTTGGTGAGGAGTTGAGGATAGTGTGGGTGAGGAGAGAGAGGGGACGGTGTTGAGAAGGACGGTTGGGTGTTGGAGCTGTACGGTGTAGGGAGAGAGAGGACGGAGGTGTGGGAGAAGGAAGAACAATATGGTGTGAAGAGGTGCTGGACCGAGTAAAGGAATGGTTGGTATGGGAGAGAGGAGAAGGAGAACGGATGGTGCTGTAAAAGGAAAGAGGGTTGTTAGAGGTATCTCTTCTCTCTAAAATGCTTCAGAATCTTCTCTAAAAATGAAGGTTTCCTCCTCCTCTTCAAATGAAAGCTTCTGGATCCACCCCTTGAGCATTTTCAGATGGGGTACTTATAGGGAGTTGCCAAGTGATTGGACAACACATGCTTCCACTCATAATGGAGGCCAGCCTAGCCACTAACAGGAAGTGGGGAACAACGGCTGGTGGGGATTTTTAATTTCCCCACTTCCGCCCCCTGTCTACCACCTCCAGGATTCATGGATCCACTTGGATTGTGGAAATCCAAGTCATCATGGTGGGAATATGGAGAGCCTGGTGGAAATCCGAGAGAGGATGGTGGAAATCCGAGAGAGGATGACTCAGATTAGCCTCTCAATCGGTATTCATCCAGAGTGGGACATAATCCGAGTGGAAAAGGTCTCTGTTGTACATAAGGCCGAGTGAAATCTTTGCTCGGTATTGAGTTGAGGGGTCGGTTTTTAGGAGAAAACCGGTCGGTGTTAAGCGTGAAGACCCCTAATGCTAAATTTTCTCTCCACTTCGCTTGAGCGAGAGTTTATTTCGCTTAAGTGTTTGTTGAAGGAAACTCATTTCGCTCAAGTGGAGAAAGGCTCGCTCAAGCGAGAAGTCCTTCTTAACTCGGATTTGCTCTGGAATTGAACCATTGTTTTACTTAGATATCTCTATGGAAATGAACCACTCGGAGAAACCTTGCTCGGGTTTTCTTCGTAGCGTCACGGTTTGAAGTATTCAATCGGAATTACTTCAATCGGAATTACTTCAATCGGTACCTCCTAAAATGTCTCACCCGGCTTCTGGAAACGAACTATTCGGAAAGACCTGTGGGAGTCATTCAGTCGACTCTTTCTTTACTCCACACAGACACATTCATTCGGAAACCCGACTGGCTTCTCACTCGGAATTGCCTTTGGTCGTCAATCATTCTATTCGGTTGTTTTCACTCGGGAATCGTCCTTAGGAATGGTTTCACTCGTCAATCAACAGTTCGGATGCATTCACTCGGAGTTGGTCTTATTTTCCAATCGGGATGGTTTCACTTGTCATCCATCCTTTGGATGCATTCACTCAGAACCGACCCTATGGATGCATTCACTCGGTTTTTGTTTGCTCAGATGTATCTTTGTTTGAAGCACTCGATCAGAGCTACTTCAATCCGAGGGGCTTTACTCGGGAGTGCCTCTGTTTGAAAGATTCATTCGGTCTTTCCTTGCTTGAACACCTCAAAACAACTCGGTTATATCTCTGGGCTTTAACCACTCGGAGGAATCTTGCTCGGCAACGCTTCTGCTTGAAGCTTCATTCGACTCCTATGCTTGATTCAGTCGTTTTGACTCAGTATTCAACTCGGAGCCGGCCTTCCTTCCAATCAGAATTATTTCATTCATCAATCAATCATTCGGATATACTCACTCGGGAGTGATCCTTATTTTCCGATCGGAATAGTTTCACTTGACAATCAACAGCTCGGGTGCGTCCTCTCGGGAGTAATTCAATCGGATATATTAACTCGGGACTCAGCCTTTATATTTCAATCAGAAGTTACGACAGCTCCAACAATCCTTCAGGGGCATTCGTTCGGAATCGGCCTTATTTCCACTCGGATGGTCAACCAATCCCTCGGAATCCTTCACTTGGACAAGTCTTGGTCGGATTCAGGGCTCAGGAGGAATTCATTTGCGCATCAGAACTTGGATATATTCACTCGGAGGTGCTCTCTTTTCTATCAGAACTTGCCACCTTTTCTCTCAGAATTTGGCACTTGAGAATATTACCACTCGGATATATTCATTCAGAGTTGGTTTTGATCAGGAATTTGTACTCGGATTTACCTCAAGGCAATATTCTACTCGGAAATGCTTCATTTTGAGTTATTCTACTCGGATTTGATCAATTCAGAGTCATTCTACTCAGATTTACCTTCAACAGGGTAATATTTCACTCGAAAATGCTCCATTCTGAGTTATTTTACTCGGATTTGATTATTTTTAAGTCATTCTACTCGGATTTTTGTCCAACAGGGCTATATTTCACTCGGAAATGCTTCAATCAGAGTCATCCTGCTTGGACTTGATTATTTTTGAGTCATTCCACTCAGATTTTTGTTCAACAGGGCTATATTTCACTCAGAAATGCTTCAATCAGAGTCATCCTGCTCGGACTTGATTATTTTTGAGCCATTCTACTCGGATTTGACCATTCTGATTCAGAATTCAGTATAAAAGAAGATTCGTTACACTTGGACCGGACAAAAAGAGGTGTTCAGAGTAAGCATCAAGGTGCTTGCTTGGGTCTGCCTCTCTTGTGTATTTGCCAATAGAGAGAGGTTGAGTGGTTTTCAAGTGCCTTGGGATAGGGACACTCATGAGCCTCCTTTAAAAAGGAATATTGAGCTTATACCCTGAATGGGGAGTTCCTAAAAGAAGATTTCTCCTTCGAGGAGTTTGCTATTGAGCATGAGACTGTGACTGTTGCTCTTCGTCATATGTGGTAATCTTCAAACATTGGGGTATATGTGATACCTCCTGCTTTGATACTTCAGGTTGGTGGCATCCTAGAGGACTTACCTTCTCAATTGGCTTTAAACGTTCATGCCTTAACTCAACTATCTCTTCTCTGAGTTGTCTAATGATCTCATCTCTTGGGTCAAGAGTTACCATCGCACTTACTCATTTCACGGATGCGCTTGGATTCTCAAAGGCTAGACACCTTGATTCCAGGTACGTTAAATCCTCTACGTGGCCCTCGGGGATTCTTATATTATCCTCTATGATGACTTCTCTATGAATGCGAATATGGGAATCAATTTACAAGTCCCACGGACTTGCCAATGAACTGGTCTAGGCCAGGGTACGTGGTCCGATATGGCGACCAACCCTTAAATAATGTAATTTGTATTTATTTTACAGCACTCTAGTGGGGATTCAATATTATATCTTTTATTCTAGTGGGGAGATCGAAGTGTTGGAGTGCTCTTTTGAGTAAATATCATTAACCTCACACATTGTGGGGCAAAATGGGGTGTCACCAGCAAGGACACTCTAACGTTCAAGTCAATAGGATATTCATAGAGAATGTAAGAGCTCAAGCGTAAGTTAGAATAAGAATATTCTACCTTTTCATCATTGATTTGTAGGTTTTTATACCTTAGAGCTGTAGAAGAGTCATTTGGGTAGGTGAGCTTCCTGTACAAAGTGTCAGCATGATTCTAATCATTGTAGAAAGGCTGACACACAATAGGGACGCTACCTAACGACTATACCTTCTTATCAGTGACTTTGTAGGTTGTTTTCCTAACACAATTGCATAAGGCAACTCTAATCTTTCGATATCGAGAGAATGACTCGTAGTAGTACTGGTTCTTGAGTCTCATACGCGATGCTAGTAGCTAGTGTTGGATCACCGTACTATGCGAGATGCCAGTCTTGCATAACGATTTTAGGTCAAATGACCTTTTTGCCCATAGATTGGTATTGAGATCGGATCAGATTCATATCATTAATGCCATCATTAATATAATGGATTTATAATACCATTCATCGCCATGCCATTACAATTACAATCATCACCATAGATCACAATTATCATCAATTATCATTGCATCATAACATAATACAATCTCTATCATCATTGTTACTAATTAGTAATACAAGTTAGCATCACTTGCTAACACGACCAAACACATAGAGAAGAATAGGGATGAAAAAGTGAGCTTGCCTTGCTTAGTAATGAAGGGAGAAGAAGAAGAAATAGGGAAGATAGATATAGAGAATATGATGGAAATGCATGAAAATGGGTGCAAAAATAAGAGCTTAACCTTTCTTTTCATTTCTTTAGCCTAGGCAAAGAGAGAATTAGTTTAATTACGTGATTAGGGGTAAAATGTCATTTTACACGTTCAATTAATTTTTGAAACTAATCTGGTAACCTTAAGTTACTTGACTAGATTAAATCCCTTTTTAACTTACCTCATTTAATTCCAATTAATTAACGATCCTATATTTATTATTTAATTATCGACAATCAACCATTAATTTTTAAACTAGGATGTTATACTCACCCTTAAAAGGAAATTTTGTTCTTAAAATTCAATATACCTTACTAGAATAACTTTGGGTACTACTTTTGCATCTCATCTTCATGCTCCCATGTTAGGGTAACACGGTTTCCTTGCTTCTAAGCTAGTTTCACGACTGGGATCTCTTTTCTTTTCAAGCATTTGATCTCCCTTTCAACAATCTTAACTGGCTTAATATGGATGAATAAATTCTCCTTAATCTCAACATCATCAATGGCAATCACATGAACAGGATCTGACACATCTTTCCTCAATTACGACACATGAAACACATTATGTAAGTTTATAGGATGAGGAGAGAGTGTAATCTGATGTGCGACTGAACCAATCCTTTTTGAAATCTCATAAGGTCCAATACACCTTAGACTTAGCTTCTGATTCTTCAACATTCTTTCAATACCTTTGTGGGGAGATACCTTTAGAAATACATGATCACTAACTTGAAATTCTTCTTTGGTCATAATAACTTTTTTACCGATCTTGAGAAACTTCATTTTTTCATGAATCATTTTAATTTATTCTAAGATTTGTTATACAATTTTAGGCCCCAATGTCAATTGCTCAATAGTTTCCAACCAACAAAGTGGAGTCTAACACTTTCTGCTAAACACAACTTTAAATGGACCCATGCCAATGCTACTGTGATAACTATTATTATAAGTAAACTCAATCAATGGGAGGAACTGCTCACAACTGCCACTATGCCCTAATACACAAGTACACAAGTCCTCTAGACTCTAAATAGTCTTCTTTGATTGCCCATTTATCTAAAGATGATAGGTCAAACTCAACTTGAGCTTCGAACTTAACTTCTGTTGTAAACTACCTCAGAAATGGGAAGTAAATCTTGGATCTCTATCTAATATGATACTGGATGGCACACGATGCAATCAAATGATCTCTCTAATATACAACCGTGCTAGCTTCTACAACGAATGCTTTATATATAAATAAGAAGTGACCACACTTCGTCAATCTATCAACAATGACCTATATTGCATCATTACCAGCTCAGGTCTTAGGTAAAATAGACACTAAATCCATAGCAATGACATCCCATTTCCACACTGAAATATCTAAAGGTTGTAGTCCACCAGAGGGTTTCTAGTGTTTTACCTTAGCCTTTTGACAAATTAGGTATGAAGACACATAATCAACCATATCCCACTTCATTCCAAGCCACTAAAAACTCTATTTTGAGTCTTGGTACATCTTTTTCATGCCTGGATGAATACTAAACATGCTTCTATGAGCTTCATCTAAGATCATTCTCCATAAATCACCATTATTTGGTGCACAAGTTTGACCTTTTTATCCTCCAGCCATCTGGATCTTCGCTTGATGGTAGGTCCTTACCACTAGCCTGAGTCTTTTTCAACTCTTAAAGATGAGGATCAAACCTTTGATGTTCATGTGCCAACTTCAGAACATCATTAGTGATCCTTAATATGCCCATAATCAGCTTATTAGGCAATTTCACACCAACAGCCTGATTCATATCTTTGAACTATTCCAAGAAATCCATTTCCTTTAGTATTATAGTCACAACATGTATAGACTTTCAGCTTAAGGCATCCCTTATGACATTAGTCTTTTCAGAATGATACTTCAATTTGAAATCACAATCTTTCAAGAATTCGATCCACCTTCTCCATATCATGTTCATCGCTTTCTAATTAAACAAGTATTTTAAACTTTTGTGATCACTAAAATACTTTGAATTTAGATCCATACATATAATGTCTCCAAATTTTTAGTGCAAACACCACAGCTACAAGTTCCAAATCATGAGTTGGATAATTCTATTTGTGAGGTCGCAACTGCCTTGAAGCATAAGCAATTGCCTTATCTCTCTGCATTAACACACACCTACTATGACGTCCTTCCTAAATTCCTAGAAATTACCCGAGAGTCTAATAAAAATAAGAGAAAATTTTTTACAATTAGAATTATCGTTGGCAAATACACCCTAATAACCTAAGCGACACGCGACTTATAACAACTTAAGAACCCCTATTTGCTCTTTAGTAATTGATTACAGAATCCCTGTAATTGATTACAAGTAATTGATACTATAATTGATTACTCACGAGCAACTTGTACAGGAATCACATATGTAGAATTATGCAGATTTTGGCCTTTGGGCCAACTTTCGTAACCCTTAACTTACTCGTTTGACATCTGAATGCTATGAAACTTTATAGGCATTATCTATAACTCTTTTTAGACCTGCTGCCACAGTCCATGCTCAAAAGTTTCTCTAAATTATAGAGTTATGCAGAAAAATACATTTGAGTCACTTTTAAATCCAACATAATAACCTTATCAAATCTTATCTAAATAGCAATCTTATTTCATACACACGTTTCAAATATACCTAAGAATCTATTGGTAGCTTCCGAGGACTCCAAATCCCACTAGAACTCAAAATCAACTCCCCAATTGACTTAATTAGCTATTTCTCTTTAAATATCTATGTATGTTATTTACACTAATTCATAAGCATTCATCAATCAACAAAATGACAACACCACTATCAATCATATCCCGCCCATGGAAATATAATTTCATCAATACTTTGGCTTAGTGCTATTTTACACTTCATTAATAACACCTGGGCATAACAGATATAATTCATCATCATTATCTACTTGGCTTAGTGTCATGTATAAGCAAAATATATATACACATATATACTACCACAGTTATTCAACACAACTTATCATGGCTCAGTGTCGTTTCTCATCTTATGCATACAGGTAAAGCAATACCTGCCCATATCAAGTGTTATTTATCAACTACCAACTACCAACACAAATATACTTAAGTATTAAAACATAGATACCAACATAACATATTCATAACTCATTATCATTACAAGCAATATAAATGCATTCTTTGTTCCTTGGCGTTCCTAGTTCACTTGGTGCTCACCTTCGTGGTATTTATGGCATCCCTATCATTGGTTACTAAAAAGAAATAACAACAGAAATGGTGAATGTCGAACATACTAATTAATATAGAAATCTAATCATATTGAAAAAGGCATAACATTAGCCTTAAAATAAATACTCAGGTATATTTATATTCACTTCACATTTCATCATCATCCTCTAAATTCTCATACTTTAATTACAAACCATGTACTTATTATCAGTCGCATACAAATTACATTTTCAAACATTTCGAGCCACTCAGGCTACCAACAACAACATACATATAATTAGATATCAATCAAAGGCATCAAAATAGGTTCCAACCCATAAGCTAACTCGGCTCGAAATAGGTTTTAGGTGAGCCAGGTTGAAAAAAATAGCTTATTTTCAAAGCAAAGCTTTTTCTGGCTTGACCTATTCAACCCGGTTCACAGTGGGCTAAACCCGTGGTGAGCCAGGTTGGCTCACGGGTTGCATTATTTTGAAGTTGAACTATAGAGTTATTTAGTTTTGTTTTATATAGGTCATGGATTAATGAATTGACATTTTTCTATTTTTAATTAGTATTAGAATGTAAGAAAAATAAAAAAATTGGTATTGAAATGTGAGGAAATTTTTTTGGCATTTTCATATTTTTTTATTTTTATTTTTTAAAAAGGTGGGCCAACCCGTGAACTACCCAGTGGGTTGGTAGGTTGGGTTAGGTTGAAAAAATTGGCTCACTCAAGAAAGCGAGACGGGTTGGGTTGGGTTACAAAAATTTTCAACCCGTGGTGGGTCAACCTATGTGGGTCGGGTTGGCTTGTTTTGACGGCTTTAATGTCAATTCATCATCATTACTCTGAATATTCATAAGAACATCACATAAAGCATTTATTACCATTCATTAAGCACACAATTTACCATCGATTCTTATTCAGGGTTTAATTAAACTCGCTAATATCTGAATACTAAAAATGGATAGGCTGGCAACTAGGGGGTCCTACTTAACACCTCGTGAACCCTACTTAGTCCACCGAGCCCTACTTGGTTCTTCACCTTAACCATTGGGTCCTACTTGACCATTGGAGCTAAATGTAACATCCCAAATTTTGAAGAAAATTATATTATTTGATAGTGATAAATGATTATGTATGGTCCAATAATTATGGGAAAATTAATTAGACGCTAGAGGTGAATTATCGGTAAATTAAGATTTACCGAAACTGGATGATTTAACAGACAGTGTGGGACCCACTTGGTCAAGTTGGATATTTGTTGGGTCTAGAGTACTTAGAAAATTATTATGGTTATGGTGGTATAGTTAAAATAATTTTTAGTATTGAGAAAATAATTAATTAGACACAGCGTATGTTATTAAACGGGGAAAATATGAGCCAAATAGAATTAAAAGAAAACCAAAAATCCCATTTTTCCCTCTCATTCCATCACAGCCTTTTCTCCCCCTCCTTTTCAATCTTTTGTCCATTATGCAATGGGGATTTATTACTCAATGGTAAAAGCAAATGAAGGCACCCTTTAGACCAATGGACAATATCTAATTTTTGCATAAATCCTCTCTCTTTCTCTTTATCATCGCGGGCTCCTTTTCTTCTCTTCTCATCTTTATTTTTCTTCTTCTCTTCCTCCCCCTCATGGTAAAAACCGTGACACCCCTCTCTCCCTTCATTTCTTGCCAAAATTAAAGACAAAGCAAGGATTCATAGAGCTTGTATGGCATTATGGAGAAAATATTTGGTGTTCTCCTCTCTTCCTTCTCCCTATTTTTGTTTTGACCATGGCTTGGGATTTGAGGTAAGATTTCTAACTCCCTTACCACTGATGAATTTTGATGTTGTTTAGGCTTGAAATGGTAGTGTTAAAGATTATGGGTGTTGAGGGGAATGTAAAACCCTGGGGTTGAGATGTAAGTTTTGGTTATGGAAATGAGGTCCTTGGTGATAGTTTGATGTTGTGTAATGAGTAGGGTTATAATTCCCATGATGATTTAAGAAAATGGATTGAGATTGTTGTTAAGTGATTTTAAAGGAAAACCCTAAGTGTTGAATTTGGCGGTTTTGGCAAAATTAGTGAATTTGATGATTTTGGTGCTTTAGAATAATTTTATATGAGGAAATGAAATTTTAGAAGTATTGGGATTGATTATTGATGTTGATGAAATTTTTTACTAAGTTCATGATGTTACATATGATGATTTATGCATGTGGAACCCAAACCATAGGTTAGATGACCATTGGGAACATTGTGTGCTGTTTACAAATGATTGGCAGTTTGCTGATGATATTATGCTTGTAGTGATGTATGAAAGTTGTTGAATTGATGCTTACCAATTTGTATGAAACCCTTGAGAAATGATGATAATGGGGACTTTTGGCATAGATAGTTGAATTGGTGATTTGGTTATCATGAGAGTGACTTTTGGGTTTAGAAAATATGATTGGAATCATTGATGTGGATACTTAAGGTTGTTGGATTTTGATAAGGATTTGATGAGGACTTAGGCCATGATATGTGCCACTTGAGATTTGTTGATTGATGATGGTTTAAATGAAGCCAAGGTGGCTTATGTTAAATATGAATGATTATGATGACAATTGGATGGTTTAGATGGTCCTTTAGATACCTTATGAATGATGAGTGTGGAATGGTTGTTATTGGGTATAGTTGGCCCTTTTATATCTATAAGGCCTTGGTTTTGGGAAAGGAATTCCTGAAACCTAACATAAGTATGTGAATTGGTGCTTTAGCAAGCCTAAGACTTGACACAAGCCCTATATAATGTTAAGAATTTATTAGAACTGTGATGATGCCTTATGATGGCTCATTGATTGAATGTATGTATGTATGTGTAAATGGTATCCCGAGCAATATGGCAAAACGTTTAGAATGTACGGATCATTGCGGTTCTTCTCTCGAGGTAGGAGAGGAGTTTACATTTCAATTATATGAGTTGAATGGTTGATGATGAATGTATATGATTTATACTCATGCTTGCCTTGCGATGATTATGTAAATATGATAAGTTGAGTGATGATTATTGAATGATAAGATTGGCAATTTATTGGCCTTGGAAATAATATGAATATGTATGTGTGATGGCCTTAAGAGTTTTGAATCTCTTTGAAGGAAATGATGTAATTCTTGCTGAATAATTAATGATGAAATGGAATATGTATGTGAGTCTATAGTGTGTTTATATGTTGACACAGGTTTTGATAATGACAAACAATTAAAGATTCAAGACCTAACATAATTAATTATGGATAAATTAATTATGTATGAAAGGATGTTGTGCAAAGCAATTAATTAGAAGCAATTCATGAAGATCAAGCTTATACGGATCAAGAATTCAAGAATCAAATGCATAAGAATTGATGAACATGAAGGACATATGTTAAAGGATTTAAAGAGGCCTAAAACAAGTGAAAAATAAGTCATCAAGTGCCCAAGGATCAAAGGAATCAAGATATATGCAAACGGATCTTAAAAAAGGTGAAAAAGTAAGCAAAATGTGGAGAATCAGGAGGATGAATCGATTTATCCCCTCCTGAATCGATTCATACGAATGTAAAAGGCCCAGGATGTGATTTTTGATGGTCTAAATCGATTCACACCAGCATGAATCGATTCATGCACACCCAGGAGCTATATTCTTGCATTTTTAAGGGCCTGAATCTATTCAAATGACTCATGAATCTATTCATATGCTATTGAATGTCAAATTACACTAAATGAATCCATTCATGGTGAAAATGAATCCATTCATCTAGTTAAAATTCTTACCTAGAAGTGAAAGTTGAAATCAGAGAAACACCATTACGCAAATCATAGAACCATTCAGAAAGCAAGCCTTAAAACATGGAATCATTGGGAGACAAAGTGGAGAAGCCATTACATGAAACATGAAGCTTATTCTTCCATTGCATGAATTAAGGATTAGTGGAGCATTTGTTTAATGGAAAGCATCTGAAGGCTTGGCTATAAATAGAGAGGCAGAGAACGTTCAAGGCACCAATTTCATTCATTCAAGCAAGCAAGATCTTCATTCTTTCTTCCTTGTCATAAGCTCTCTATTCCTTATTTTCATAAGTTTCTCTTGAGAGATTACATTATGAGCAAAATATTTTTGAGCATTGAATTTGCATACTTACTATTTTAAGAGTTAACCTTATAATCATAAAGACCAAAATCATAGAAGCTTGGGGTTGGGTTTCAACCTTGTAAAGTGTGAGATTGAGAGATTGGGTGGGTTACCCTTGTACTTGTGAGAATTAGGTTCTTGAGTATGGGACACTAGGAAGCTTCAATTGCTCAAAGTTGTAATCTCTAATCTCATAGTGGAATCCTTTAAGTAGGTTGCTTGAAGGCGAGACATACACCGGGGTTGTGGAACTTGTTATATCGGTTTGCAAATCTCTATATCCCTACACTCTTTTATATTTGCTTATATAAATTGCTTGCTTAATTATGTTAATTATTGCTTAAGTGTTAGAATTCACTTGAATCATATTTACTTTCACATTGCTTGGTTATTTATTTGTCATTTTCTTTAAGCATAATTATTAAAGAATCAATTTCAAAAGCATTCCAAGAAAATTTTCAATACTCAATTCACCCCCCCTCTCTTGAGTAATTGAGGCCACTTGGTTAACAAGTGGTATCAGAGCTTGACTCTTGGTAGATCAAGGTTAACAGCTTCAAGAGAACAAGATGGCCTTTATTTCTCTTAACCTTTTTCCTGAGGGTGGTGCCACAAATAGACCTCCCGCTTTCAATGGTGAGGGTTATGCTTTTTGGAAAGAAAGGATGAAAATCTTTGTTCAATTAATTGATTTGAAAATATGGAATGCTATTGAAAATGGCCCTTTTATACTTATGCACACTGTTGATGGTAGACAAGTTGAAAAACCCATGGATGATTGGACGAGTGATGAGGAAAAGAAAGTTCAATACAATTACAAAGCTAAAAGTCTTATTACTCTTACCTTAGGTCCTGACGAATTCTTTAGAGTTGTAACATGTAAATCTATAAAAGAAATGTGGGATACCCTTTAAGTTACTCATGAAGGAACTAGTGATGTTAAAGACTCTAAAATGAGTACCTTGACTAGCCAATATGAAAGCTTTAGAATGAATTCTGGTGAAACTATTTTAGAACTTCAAAAGAGATTTACTTTGATTATTAATCATCTTATTACTCTTGGTAAATCTTATTCTAACAAAGAGCTTATTCACAAAGTGTTGAAAAGTCTTACTAGGGAATGGCAACCTCTTTTCACCGCTATCAAATAATCACCAAATATAAATCATATGTCCCTCACATATGGTTGAGCCATGACATGTTTATACATTCGATTGTACACATTTATCATACATTTTAGCAATCAAAACATGATGGAATTGTCATGTCCCTCACATACCTTGGTATTGAAAATGAATTAAGCTTGTTATTATCCTAATTTTGTTCATCATGAAATGACATATGAATATGTTAGGAGTATATGATTGTGGTGTGTCTTAGTGGTGTTTTGGGATAAGTTATAAATTAGTAAAATGTGTGTGCCTAATATTTGTCGTGAAGGACATGAATATTCCACCACTAATAATATGACTTAGTGAGAAGATAATGAAAAGTAAATTATGTGGTTGTATGACACACCTTTGCAAGATGATGAAACTAATAAGGGATGGTTGCATGACAATGTATATATTTTAAATCGATCAATCGGAGATGATATCGATAATGGGTAATAATGGATGATGTTGTTGATTATTTCCTTGAATAAAGGATAATTGTTATTATTGATGATTATTGAATACCATTGTGATGAATACAAGTGTGACCTTGTATATGTGGTTTAAATTATATTAATGAGTTGTTATGATACCACACTAATATACGAAACAATGGTGATTGTAACACCCTTAATTTAATAATTGAATAAAACCCAAAACAGGGAAATTTTTTCCCCAAAAATAAACCATAAGGCAACCGGGTAGAAATAAGGAAGGCGAAGGAAGGCAAGGGAAATGAAAACCATTCACAGCAGAAGAATAAGACGCCTAAGCGGACCCAACAACACCACGCTCACTCGCTCAAGCGAGACCCAGCGTCGCTTAAGCGAGAGAACCCACTCACTCGGGCGTGCACACATTCGTCTAAGCGAACCAACCAAAAGCCTTCCCAACCATTCACACTCGCTGGAGCGAGAACTCACTCGCTAAAGCGAGAAGCCACACTCGGCATTCGATCACCCGGTATCAAGACATCCATTCACACAGAGTCTGGGGTTTCAATCGCTCGGAAATAACCCCAACACACATACTTCCCATAACTTAGTTCCATATTTTTATCCACAAGGCCACACAATAATCCACTCGGGAAATGAGGGTTATCCCACACAGAATCCTTAACTGTCTCACTCGGAATATTTCCCAATCAAACACCACTCGGTGTATTCCAACCTCAACACAATCGGGTCACTCTACACGTTCACTACTCGGTATACATTCACCCTAGATCACCCGGACACATTACTCATTCACTCGGTATACACCATCATATTCACTCGGGAAAATCAGAAAGCTAAGTCCCACTTGGACTTATTCAATCTCAACCACTCGGATAGGGATTCTCATTCACTCAGATTATGTATCGATCATACACTTAGAATTTATCTCAATTAAACCATCATAACAACTCTTCCCTCGGAAGGGGATCACTCGAGATTTTCACTCAAGAATACAACTCTTCCTCACTCGGGGTTTACTTATATTTTTCACTCGGTAACGACCGTTCTTAATATTAGTCGGGGGATTCTCCCATCAGATCTCACACAGTATAGGTTCATCTAAGATATTTTACTCAGAATCCATTTAAGTATCACCACTCGGAAAAGGAGGCACAGCCATATATAGTCTCACTCGGAGATGGCTCTCACAACTATGTCTACTAGGAAAATCATTAACTTGGCAATATTCTATCCATCATCATCTCTCAGTCTACCCAAACACAGGTCACCAGCATACAACATATATGTACATACATAATCATGCACTCGGAATGCTCATTATCTTAACATCATTTATTCATCAGCACATGCTATCCGATGCAAGCACGGTTATCAACGTAAACCATATATGTATATAAACATGCACTCGGGTCATAATAGCTCAGATTACTTATATATATAAATTTATATTCGTTATACAACACTGTTATTATGAGCTGGCCAAGGCTACAACTGACCAAACATAATAAATGCAATACAAGCACTCAACAGTCGAAGTGCACGTCACTCGGACTTGAGGCCTTCACACCATTCCGAGTCTGACCTGCATACACTGAAAAATGGTGTAGGGGGTGAGCATCTTAAATATTAAATGATAGATACTGACTCGGATTGTTCCTCAGTTATGAACGATATATATATATATATATAATTATACATAGCAACAATTAAGGTCAGAACGATATCAATCAATCAGGACACACATAAGACGCTTACCGATCAGAATCCACCAGTTATCGTTCGGCCATATGCACATATCATTTCAAGAGCATTATCACACACTAAAGTAATCAAATTTCAATCACATCAATAGTACATGTACACAACCGATCAGAATCCATCAGTTATCACTCGGCTATATGCACACACCATCTCAATAACATTAACATATACTCATACAATCAGATTTCAATCAACATCAACAGTACATGTACACAGATTATTTCACTCGGTTCCGCATTCGTGTGTAATCAGTTTTTATTCGTTGCAACGTAGGCTCCCAGCCTTTTATTCAGCTCCCAGCTGACTTGGCCATTTTACAGGTACCAAACCGTTTCCCCACACATGTGACACCAACGCTCTCAGCGCCAACGGCGGTGTTCACGGGCATCCCGAGTCCCACTCAAAGGCTTACCTTGAGTCCCACTCAAAAGGATTTCACAGCGTCTCACGCTTTAATAACCGATGGTAGTATCCCACACTACATGCTCCCAGCATTAACGCATCCCATGCGCCACACACGGATTCAACACACAGTACATATTTCATACACAATTTTCATTCGGCCATGCATGCATCACATGCAATCGGTAAAATACATTATCAGAACTCAACAGATTATTCCAACAACATATGCATCTCATGCAATCGGCATCAGAACTCAATAGATTAACACAACAACACATGCATCGGTGTGATATATTATCAGATTCACTAAGTCAACATTTTATCACATGCAGTCAGCATTTTAAACTCATAATAACTTGCATGTCACCTAAACCACACGGTAATCATCATCAACACTTCAGCACATCCTTTTCATACAATCATTTAACATTCTCAAGGCTATCAACATGCATTTCATGGACGGAACTAAACATGCAACACTCAACTCTCACTCATCATGCACCCGGGTATCACACACTCCTCATGCAAGCACAACACACAATCAGAATATAGAAACAACAATCATCAACACCCGAAACCCGTCCATAACCCATGCATTTAAGATATAAGATACCCCCTACCTGGAATGAAGATTCCAGAGGCTCCGAGGGCTTGCAGCTCCAGTCGGTTGCTCCGCTCAGCCCATTCACTGATCCTCAATGGAACGGCCCAACATCAGTTAATCCACCATTACGTTTGGCTTTGGAGGAACTCCGAGCCACTCCGCTCACAGCTTGGAAGAACCAGAAGCATCCTCGAGCTAACAATGCCGACCAGTCGTCCTTCGACCACTCCCTCCAACCCACACAACCACTGGTCTCAGACGCTGGGCTCAGTACTCCGCATGGAGAACTCAAAGCTGTTTCCACACCCACGAATAATTTGATCTTGCCAGCAAGGGAGGGTTCTTGTCTCAGGGCATCTCAATGTCACTGAGTTGGGTGGAGGAGAAGATGACGAGGAAGAAGACAAAGGAACAGCAAGGAAGGTAACGGGTTGCATGCAGAGGGAAATGCACACTCTCACCCTCTCTGGCTCGTCGAGGAAAGAAGGGGGACTCCGATCCTCTACCACCGCTGTCACGAACTCACGGAAACAGAGAACAGAGAAGAAAGAAGAAGAACGAAGAAGAAGAAGAGAAGGAGAATAAAGAGAAGAAAAGTAGAGGAAGATTCAGGATGAATAAACAGCAATGGTTCAGTGGCACACATGTCTATATACACGCTCGAAGAGAAAGAGGAGAGTGGGGTGGGAGATCGTGCACAGCAGCAGCTCCTACACGCGTCACACGCACATAGTCACAACTAATCAGCTATTGACAATTAATCACAATTAATCAGCCATTATTTTCTTAAGTTAAATTAATTAAGTTAATTATAATTAACAAGTAATTTTCCACTTTTGCAATTATTATTTTAATGGCTTAATTCCATCCGGTAATTAATTTTCAAATCGGGATGTACAATTCTCCCCCTCTCAAAAGAATTTTGTCCTCGAAATTCGAACACGAAACTGCCTCATCAAACAGTTCGAAATATCATTGTCCCAACTTGTTGCATGTCTTTGCCTCTTAGGCATTCACCGACCGGTTCGTAATTCTACTCGGTATAGCTTCTCTCCTCAACGGTTTACCAACCGCCCCACAATTTTGATCGATAAAACACTCAAGGTCAGGTTCTATCAGATTACAATCTCTCCATAAAATGCAATATAATTGGGGAATTCAACTTTAAAATGTACAACTTGCCCCATTCAACTCTGCCAGTTCCCTATAACCAATGGTACCTCAAGTTCTTTGGCCACTCGGCCCTATACCCTCGACGCCACTCGAACTTCAACCTTACCAGTCACTATCGATCAGGTACCTCATTTATCATTTACCTTTCACCTCAAGACAATTCAAGCCTCAACTATCCATAAGGTTCAACCAATTTCCGACTCAAAAGGCTCTGGGTCACCAAGTACCCATCATAGAACACTCTCTCAACACTCAAATATCACCTAGTCGAAACCACCATAGGGTCTAGCTCTACAAAATCTGGTCAACGTAAAATCATATTGAATTCAATCGGGATTTCTATACCTTACGGGTCATCACCAAATCAGTTATTCACTCGGTTTTCAACTACAAATCCGAGCCTAACCCAAATCATCAAGTATATATTTACATCAATTTCTACAGTATTCTAACGTCACCAAGTCTAAGCCATTCACTCGGTTTTCACACATCAAAACCGAGACACTACCCCAAATCAAACAGGTATTCGATTTCACATTCCTTCATTTATGATCATGCCCAATTAACTGGGTCATTGCACCTAGTGGTCCAACATCTAATCCATCAGTCACTCGGTTTCCTCAACCAACCACCGAGACGCAATCCTAACTTAACATATTCCTGATTTCACATCTAACCACTTATCGTACGCCCAGATCTCCAACTTAGGAAACTGTGACACATCGCTTATACCATATGTCATATACACAATATATCATTCATTCATCACATATTCAAATTCCCCAACCTAGAAATCTGCAACCCATCAATTACATCATATACTATATAGGATTCACGTGCCAAAAGATATGTACCTGGTAACTTAGAAAACTGCAATGAATCACTTATATTCTCAGGATGAATTTTGTATCCTTGGCACAAACGATACAACCGATCAGTTAAGTAGGAAACACCACACTATGGGACTCCTCAATTAAGCAATATCATATCTATCAGCAATCGAAACATACACACTAGGGAACTCTTTCATTATCATCCCCTTTGTCAACTCATACATGAGTCCTAACCCATCAACCAACATGACTCGGCCATGAACCATTAGCATGGCATAATCAAGAACCCAAACCAATTTATACAGTTTCGACTCATAAAGATCAGCATATAAATATATCCTTCACATAATCTCTTCTAATCCTCCCAGACTTAGAATAATTTCTAAGCATTCCATGAATATTTGAACCAGGGTAGCATCAAGTCTTCTATCCCCCAAATCAACATCACAACAGTAGTCCCTTTCACTACTGTCCCCAACAACATATAGGCATATAATCACACAATTCATGGTTACACATGTATCAATTCCAACAGAATACCACAAGCAATGATGACAACCGGTCATATTGCACACAACCGCCCACTAACAGTAGGCAAACCTTGGCCATGGAGCTTTTGGTCTGCTCTGATACCAAAATGTAACACCCTTAATTTAATAATCGAATAAAACCCAAAATAGGGAAATTTTTTTCCCAAAAATAAACTATAAGGCAACCGGGTACAAATAAGGAAGGGGAAGGAAGGCAAGGGAAATGAAAACCATTCACAGCGGAAGAATAAGACGCCTAAGCGAACCTAACAGCACCACGCTCACTCGCTCAAGCGAGACCCAGCGTCGCTTGAGTGAGACAACCCACTCGCTCGGGCGTACACACATTCGTCTAAGCGAACCAACCAAAAGCCTTCCCAACCATTCACACTCGCTGGAGTGAGAACTCACTCGCTAAAGCGAGAAACCACACTCGGCATTCGATCACGCGGTATCAAGACATCCATTCACACGAAGTCAGGGGTTTCAACCGCTTGGAAATAACCCCAATACACATACTTCCCATAACTTAGTTCCATATTTTTATCCACAAGGCCACACAATAATCCACTCGGGAAATGAGGGTTATCCCACACAAAATCCTTAACTGTCTCACTCGGAATATTTCCCAATCAAACACCACTCGGTGTATTCCAACCTCAACACAATCGGGTCACTCTACACATTCACTTCTCGGTATACATTCATCCTAGATCACCCGGACACATTACTCATTCACTCAGTATACACCATCATATTCACTCGAGAAAATCAGAAAGCTAAGTCCCACTTGGACTTATTCAATCTCAACCACTCGGATAGGGATTCTCGTTCACTCAGATTATGTATCGATCATACACTTAGAATTTATCTCAATTAAACCATCATAACAACTCTTCCCTCGGAAGGGGATCCCTCAAAGTTTTCACTCGGGAATACAACTCTTCCTCACTCGGAGTTTACTTATATTTTTCACTCGGTAACGACTGTTCTTAATATTACTCGGGGGATTCTCCCATCTGATCTCACACAGTATAGGTTCATCTAAGATATTTTACTCAGAATCAATTTAAGTATCACCACTCGGAAAAGGAGGCACAGCCATATATAGTCTCACTCGGAGATGGCTCTCACAACTATGTCTACTAGGAAAATCATTAACTTGGCAATATTCTATCCATCATCATCTCTCAGTCTACCCAAACACAGGTCACCAGCATACAACATATATGTACATACATAATCATGCACTAGGAATGCTCATTATCTTAACATCATTTATTCATTAGCACCTGCTATCCGATGCAAGCACGGTTATCAATGTAAACCATATATGTATATAAACATGCACTCGGGTCATAATAGCTCAGATTACTTATATATATAAATTTATATTCGTTATACAACACTGTTATTATGAGCCGGCCAAGGCTACAACTGACCAAACGTAATAAATGCAATACAAGCACTCAACAGTCGGAGTGCACATCACTCGGACTTGAGGCCTTCACACCATTCCGTGTCCGACCTGCATACACTAAAAAATGGTGTAGGGGGTGAGCATCTTAAATATTAAATGATAGACACTGACTCGGATTGTTCCTCAGTTATGCAACGATATATATATATATATAATTATACATAGCAACAATTAAGGTCAGAACGATATCAATCAATCAGGACACACATAAGACGCTTACTAATCAGAATCCACCAGTTATCGTTTGGCCATATGCACATATCATTTCAACAGCATTATCACACACTAACGTAATCAAATTTCAATCACATCAACAGTACATGTACACAACCGATTAGAATCCATCAGTTATCACTGGGCTATATGCACACACCATCTCAATAACATTAACATATACTCATGCAATCAGATTTCAATCAACATCAACAGTACATGTACACAGATTATTTCACTCGGTTCCGCATTCGTGTGTAATCAGTTTTTATTCGTTGCAACGTAGGCTCCCAGCCTTTTATTCAGCTCCCAGCTGACTTGGCCATTTTACAGGTACCAAACCGTTTCCCCACACATGTGACACCAACGCTCTCAGCGCCAACGGCGGTGTTCACGGGCATCCCGAGTCCCACTCAAAGGCTTACCTTGAGTCCCACTCAAAAGGATTTCACAGCGTCTCACGCTTTAATAACCGATGGTAGTATCCCACACTACATGCTCCCAGCATTAACGCATCCCATGCGCCACACACGGATTCAACACACAGTACAGATTTCATACACAATTTTCATTCGGCCATGCATGCATCACATGCAATCGGTAAAATACATTATCAGAACTCAACAGATTATTCCAACAACATATGCATCTCATGCAATCGGCATCAGAACTCAATAGATTAGCACAACAACACATGCATCGGTGTGATATATTATCAGATTCACCAAGTCAACATTTTATCACATGCAGTTAGCATTTTAAACTCATAATAACTTGCATGTCACGTAAACCACACGGTAATCATCATCAACACTTCAGCACATCCTTTTCATACAATCATTCAACGTTCTCAAGGCTATCAACATGCATTTCATGGACGGAACTAAACATGCAACACTCAACTCTCACTCATCATGCACCCGGGTATCACACACTCCTCATGCGAGCACAACACACAATCAGAATACAGAAACAGCAATCATCAACACCCGAAACTCATCCATAACCCATGCATTTAAGATATAAGATACCCCCTACCTGGAATGAAGATTCCAGGGGCTCCAAGGGCTTGCAGCTCCAGTCGGTTGCTCCGCTCAGCCCATTCACTGATCCTCAATGGAACGGCCCAGCATCAGTCAATCCACCACGCTTTGCTTTGGAGGAACTCCGAGCCACTCCGCTCACAGCTTGGAAGAACCAGAAGCATCCTCGAGCTAACAATGCCGACCAGTCATCCTGCGACCGCTGCCTCTAACCTACACAACCACTGGGCTCAGACGCTGGGCTCAGCACTCCGCATGGAGAACTCAAAGCTGTTTCCACACCCATGAACAATCTGATCTTGCTAGCAAGGGAGGGTTCCTGTCTCAGGGCATCTTAATGTCACTGAGTTGGGTGGAGGAGAAGATGACGAGGAAGGAGACGAAAGAACAGCAAGGAAGGAAACAGGTTGCATGTAGAGGGAAATGCACACTCTCACCCTCTCTGGCTCGTCGAGGAAAGAAGAAGGACTCCCATCCTCTGCCACCGCTGTCGCGAACTCACGAAAATAGAGAACAGAGAAGAAAGAAGAAGAACGAAGAAGAAGAAGAGAAGGAGAATGAAGAGAAGAAAAGTAGAGGAAGATTCAGGATGAATAAACAGCAGTGGTTCAGTGGCACACATGTCTATATACACGCTCGAAGAGAAAGAGGAGAGTGGGGTCGGAGATCGTGCACAACAGCAGCTCCCACACGCGTCACACGCACATAGTCACAACTAATCAGCTGTTGACAATTAATCACAATTAATCAGCCATTACTTTCTTAAGTTAAATTAATTAAGTTAATTATAATTAACAAGTACTTTTCCACTTTTACAATTATTATTTTAATGGCTTAATTCCATCCGGTAATTAATTTTCAAATCGGGATGTTACAGTAATGATCAATAAGATAAAAATCCACTAAGAAATTATGTGGTGATGTTGATAAATGTTATTGATGATATTGGTGCCATTGTGATTGTTGGAAGTATTGACTTGCATGTATAATATAAAATGTGTTGAAATGAAATGCCACACTTAAAACTTGAAAATAATGGCTAAAACCAACAATGATAAAATCCACTAAATATTGTATGGTGGTGTTGGTGTTGATGATGATGATTGATGAGTGGCATTATAGGATCCATAGTGTGAGAATGCATTGATTGGCATTTGCATCCATGGCATATCATAGCTGCCAGTGTTGGAATATTAGGGGATTCCCCCAGCCGGCCCAGTGGGAGGGTGGCTCTGTGCACAAGCATTCTTATTTTCCCCTGTGACTCAGTGTGTAAGTCATGAAGCCGCCCATGTATAACTACGGGGAGCTGCATGTGGCCGACCCTGTGGGGGTGGCTCTTTGATGAGAAAGTGTCCCCGGTGGTTCGATGGATCACAGCTGCCATGGTGTGAATCATGGCTGGGCCGCAACACCTTTATGTTGATTATGGTGTTTACCGCGGCATGGTGTAAATGGCCAGGTGTTACAAGATGGGCGATACGGTTTGGAACAGTAAAAATTGGTGATTATGCATGCATTAAGAGATATGTGTACATATTATACTATTGCAGTAGGGGCATGGTATGAGATCATGCTTGAACCCATAATGATGGTGTTGGCCCATTGTGGCAATAAGAATAGATGTGTAAATGTGTTTGCTTTGCAATGAATTGGTGGATGAATACATAATGTGTATATTATTAAAGTGAGAAATTATGATGATTGTTGACGATTTAGCAAGCATACATGATGTTAATATGCATATGCACATAATCTCAATTGTATTCATATTCGTCATTTGAAATGTATAACTCACTCTCCCATGTTGTCCATTTTTAGCATTGATGCAGGAATATCATGGGATGATAGTATTTTTAAAATAAAGCTTTTGTGAAGGTAAAATAGTGGTAATGGAATGCCTTGGCTGGCAGGGATTGTAATTCATTGTATTGTGAATAGAGTGTACATGACAGTGTGAATAATTATAGATATTGGTGAATGTATTGTAAATGGTCATATATGTGAATGATGTATTGATATTTTGGGTATTGAAATTCATACGTATTTGATGAATATAATGATGTTGGTTATATAATCATTTGGGGACGTATAAGCATTGATGATACATGATTTTAAGATTGAATTGAATGTGGTCAATTATGGAATATGCATATTAGAGATGTATGTTGCATGACCATATAAATATATATTTTAGGCAATGTATGTTTATCACTTATGTGTTGGTTGTGGCCTAATAGGCTTGTATTGTATGCTTGCATGCTTTGCCGAGCCTTTTCTCATATCTTCATATATAGGACTAGGCGTGTGCCCTATATACATATTCTTCTTCCGTTGTAAACTCTATTATTTTTGTATACAATTATGGGCGAATTATTTTATGATCCAGTTATAAAATATTAAATCTCACTCTTCGGTTTTTTATGGTTCGGGTCTTGGTGTAATCGTTGAGGTGTTTTGCAGTTATTTCAAACGCGAAAAATTTACTCGCATTTTCGTTGATTATTTATTTTGATTACATCAGGATTCGAGTCTAGAAGATCACGGTGTGACACTAAAACTGAGGGGCGAATATACCGCACAGTCGTTCAAACCACACAAAATCATATATATTCATTTTTAGTCACTTCCACTAGATTAATTAATCAATTCTCTTTAATAGTTCAACACTAATGACCATAAATACAACTCAAGCCACCAAGGCATTTAATTTCACCACTAGCCATTCAAGCTTTCAATATCAAATAAAATGGCAGCCACTCAAGTACAAACCACCTTTCAATTCTCTATTTATCATAACTCATTTCATATTAAACAAAAGTCACTCAAGCATAATAATATTCAATCAAAATCTTGATCAGCCACTTAGATACAAATTCATATACACACTCAGATGTGATTTCAATTATAACTTCACATACAACATCAATTTTTATCATCCTACTTTTTGAAACTCATTCTCAACACCTCTAAGTTCATGTCTAGTATTTATAATAGGAAATTATATTGATCACACTTTATAATTAAATTAGTAATTAAACATTAATTATATCCCTTTTTGACGTCAATCGACGTTGACTAATATTTCTAATTAATTAATACTTCGAACACCTCCTTACATCAATTGCACGCTTCCGCTACTTATTCTCGATGTTGGGTATGCCCAATATTTAGAATTCAAAGAATTTATGAACTATGTTAGCATTTCAACCTCTGAATCAAAAACCCACTTTACTGAAACAACTCCCAATACACTTTTAAGGCTTCCAAAACTTACCTCGATTAATTTCACTCTTGGTTTCGAGTCCCTTTTTAGCTAACGCCTCACTGATACTTGCTCAATAACCTACGAGGACTAAAATGAAAACCCGTCAATAACTTATCAATACCCATCCTTCAATACTTCTATTTACAAGCTTAAAATTGAAAAATTTAAAGAAACCTAAAACCCCCATCATTCATGCATTTTTAGGTTTGAAAGAGAATACCATGAAACTTGAAATTGAAGCTACCACAAGGCTCACCTCGCTCCCACTCTTGCCTACTTACAGGGCCCACAAGCGCACGGGTTATGTCGCGTAATATAAAAGATTATCATTCTCCATAGGGACTGTGTTCAAAGTACCGACATATTAAAATTTAATTATCCACACAATTGATTTGTAATGCTTTTGTAAAATAAAACATAATTTAAAAATCTAAATTTAGAAACAAAATTTACTTGACACTTAAAAAAAAATTCAGAGTTGAGAGTATCTTGGGATTTCGGGGGATTAAGACTCTATTTTATGTTAATGAATTTTAATTTTTCATAAATAAGAATCGAATTAAGTTTTCCAAGGCGAATTTTCCAAAAGCTAATTAATATGTTCCTCTCATAATCCTATTAATGTACCTAACCTATGGAAAGCGCTGCTTAATCCTCAGAAAGGCCCATTATCATTTTATAAAAATCCCTTTTATTTCCTCAAAAGAATTTTGATTACTTTAACGGTTTTACCGAGGTCACAAAAAGCATCTCAAAAATCTTAGGTTTAGTTCAAAGCTTTCCGGTAAAAATAAATCTCTCGATTCTATTTATTACCTAAACTTACTAATATACCCGCAAGTACACAGTTTTATCATTTAGGTTCTTGTTAGGAATCACTAAAAGCATTGAGCATAATTGAACTAAATGGAAAACAGAAATTTATTTAATTCCAAGTCAAAATAATATTAATAATAAAATATTATCATACCCCCTTTATCCCAAGATAATTAATTTAGCTACTCATAAAATAATTCAAATTCATATAAATAATGGAAAAATAAAACATACAAGACATGGTAAAAATAAAGACTTACGGGTTTCTCCAAAAGCTCAGAATAATTTACCACTGTATTTCCTTGTTGTAATATTCCTCCACCAATTACAAATTAGAATTCTCACTTTTACAGCCCTCACCACTCTTACAAAATAAAAGAAAGAAAAGAAAATAAAAAGAAAGAGAAGAAAAACGAACAGAGAAAGAAAAAGGGAAAAAGAAGAAAACTAAAGAGAAAAAGAGAGAAAGGAACGAAGAGAAAGGATGGGAATTCGCTGATGGATGGGATTGTTGGATGCTTGCAACTTCTTCTCCTTTTATAGGCGATGGAAAGGGGGAATCCAGCTAAGAAACGCGTTGCAATTGCAAGTGGGAGGAAACTTTCGGTGCATGTGACTTCCAACTGTCCCAAATTGCTTATTTTTAAATATTTCCAATAATTCGGTGCTTGGATTTATTCAGGTGGACAAATTCCGAGTGGAAAGGTGCTGTTTTTCCACAAGACCGAGTGAAAGCTTGCTGTTTAGTGTTGGTTGCTGGGCGGTGTGGAGTTGGTACTGGATGGTGTTGATTGCTTGCTGAGTGGTTGGATGGTTGAGTTGCTAGACGTTGTTTAGAGGGGGCGGTGTTAATGGATAGAGCCGGTGTTCAAAGGAGATGGGAAGGTGTTACTGAGGAGAGTTGGTCGGTTTTGAGTTGGAGTTGCAGTTGATCCGATGTTATGGTGATCCGGTGTTTGGAGTTGATCCAGTGTTGGCTGTGAAGAATTGGAAGGAGTCGGTATGGTTTGAGGGTTGATCCGGTGTTGAGTTGGTGTGAGTGGATGTGAAGAGAGCTGAGCAAAATAACTCTGATTGAAACATTCAATCGAAACCGATTAGAAAATGATTCCCTCAGCAATGATTGAAGATTGACTTGGAACCGATTGAAGATGATTCATTCAGGACTGATTGAAGACTCACTCAGGATCAGAATTTATTGAATCGGCACCCAAACTATTTCACTCGGCTGTCTCTGAATTTGAATCACTCGGAGAACCTTTGCTCGGATTTGCTTTGAAATAATTCAGTCGACCTTCATTCCTTAAAATGATACACTCGGAAGTGCCTTCTTGCTTTTCACTCGGAATGGCCTTCAGTCGTCAATCAACCCAGTCGGTTGTCTTTACTCGGGAATCGGATATACCTTTCACTCAGAAATTTGAACTTGAAAGACTCTGGAATCTGGCTGATAGGAGTTCTTCCCATGTTCGAGCCTTGTTTTGCTCGGAAATGCAACTCTCTGCCCCAACTCACTTGGTAGTCTTCCTTGGAGACATGTCACTCGGGCTTAATGTGAAACTGTGAGAGTTTGCCTGAAAGTGATTCACTCCTGGTCGGACTTTTGTCCTCTTCTCCGAATGACACCACTCAGAGATTTCCTTTTTCAACAGGTGCTCTTTCAGTGGCTTCTTCTGCTCGAACAACAGTTGAGACGGTCCACTCGGGAGTTTTCCACTCGGAGGCAGTTTTACACAGAAAAATAGTTCAGACTCGTTTCAATCAGCATTTTTTCACTCGGATTATTTGCAATTAGAAAACTCCCACTCAGATTCACTTCAATCAGCAATCCATTCACTCGGAGAATAGCTTTGGACAGCATCTATTCAAAGTCAGTCCCCTTTTTTTCACTCAGAATGGACGCAGTCGGGGAAGCTTCCACTCAGAATCACCTCCAACCGAGACTTATTCCTTTTCAGCATTGAACCTCCAACAGAGTCAGCCATTTATCACTCGGAATGGCTTTGACAGGGAACTTTCCACTCGGACTCTGCTCCAACAGTAAAGTATTCCACTCGGATTCTGCTCCAACAGTAAAGTATTCCACTCGGCAAAGCTCCATTCTGAGTCATTCCACTCGAATTTGGTCATTTTGAGTCAGATTTCAGTGTAAAAAGGGGAATTCTTTCTACTTGGGCTTGTTCTTCTTGATTCTTTATCATTTTATGGTCTTTTTTCTCTTGTTATTGACCCTAATTTCTGCAAAATAACATACCCAAGTAGAATAGAGTGGAAAGAAAGCAAAAATCACAATAAATAAAGGAAATATAGTGCATAATGATTAAAATCCTAAGCAAACTAGACCTAATTTATTGTGTTATAAAGCACTTATCACCTACTGGGTAAGAGCATCAGCCATAAAGTAGCTAGCCTGTCTATGACCAGCCATATTCAACCTACAAGCTTAGATATATAAAGTTTCGATAAGGATAATGATATGAGATAAGTGTTTTCTAACCTTCAAACTGAACCATTTATGTTAGTGAAGCTCATAGAGTGGATTGTAATACCATAATCCCTGCAAAATCTGTACAATGCTCTAATACCAATAAAATATAACACCTTAAATTCTAAAGTGTCAACCTATGTTAATCAATATGGTCTAATGCTACTTTAGCTTGTGACGCCCTAAGTTCACACACAGATGAACCAAAGGTGTCAAAGTAATTTAAGATTGTGTATATTTGTCATGCACAAGATACTTAGCCGTAATTTGATATCCAATCGCAAGTGCACAGGATATCGAAGTAATAAAAGGATATCGTTCCCACAGGGATTGTGCCCAAGTACTAGTTATAACAGTGATTCAATTATCTAGAGGAATTTAATTAAAATGAATTACCAAAACGATTATGAACAGTAAATCAGAGAACAGAAAGTTCAACATCTTTTGTAAAAGAAAATCGGAGCAAATTTGGGAAATTGAATCAAAGGTAAATCTTAGGGTAATAAGGGTTCATATGCCAGTATCAAAATTAAAGGTTACTTGCCTATCCAATTATATGATTTCGTTCCTAAGGCAGATTCCCCTAAGTTAATTAATACCTTTCTCTCGAAAGTCTATTAACGTGCCTAATTCCCAAAGAACCACGTTCAATTTCTTAATTAGGCCCTTTACATTCTATGGAAATCTGATTAAACCCACAAACAATTTCGCTTACCGCCGTAAATCAAAATCATAAGTTCAATTTAGGTATTTTCGAATTACATGCCAATCTCTTGATTACCCATATAATTTGTGATCATCTATGCTTATCTCTAAGTTTTACAGAAGCATTAGGTATACATAAATTGAATAGAGATTGAAATCATATGAATTAGAATACGAAGAACAATTAATTGTAACACATAGACATACTACATCCTTAGCCCCAAGAAAAGAGTTTAGTGTGCCGTAAGGATTGTTGTCATCATGTCAAGCATCACAAAATAAATGCCAAACATAAAAGATATCAAAAGTGTAAACTAGGGATTTAGAAATTACAAATTAGTTCTCACTGGGATTTCTAATTCTTCCTCCCAAATCTGTAGATTCGATTGCCCTTGATGAATTTGACTCTTGAATCCTAATGAAATCTTCCCAAAGAGTTCTTTAAAATCTCTCAAAAGATATGTCAAAATTTATCTCTCTAGATATCCCCTTCAAATCCCCTAGAGTACCTATTAAAAACCCTAAACAATTAAAAGATTTGGGCCTCGTAGGGGACAACCACGACCAATGGTTCAGGTTCTGTTCCATAAATTCGCATTTTCTAAAACAAACAGAGCCAACAACGGCCAGTGGTGGGTTCTGCTTTGCTCCACAGTGCCAACCACTAGCAGTGTTGGCAACCACGACCAGTGGTGGTAATGCTGATGATGTTTTGCCTTTAAACAGAGCCAACCACGACTAGTGGTGGGTTCTGCCACAAATTACTTCTTTTCCAGTGCTAACCACGACCAGTGGTTAGCCACCACTGGCAGTGGTTTCTTATAACCTTGCCAAAATACACTCTCGATGATCTCAAAGGTCTCTTCTTTCATCCACTTTGCTATTTTTCCTCAAAATAGACCTAGAACATCATTAATCCTGTAAAAATAGGAACAACCAAGTAGTATACGTGGAAAGGAATCAAAATAAAGGGAATCAGGCAAAAATAATATGCAAAAAGCCTAAAAACTAGAACTAAAAATAATCAAGAACAACACACAATATACACTTATCCAAATACCCTAAACTAAAACATTGTTTGTCCTCAAGCAATCATTGAATCCATACAAGCATATAATGAAAAACCAGCAGACCCAAGCCAACTTAAGGAATCTTGTGTTTATTTTTTTATGTTTTTAAGTGATTGCATAAACTACCAGAATATACCACAACTAACAGCCAAACCATATTCACTAAGATTAAATTGAGGGTACTCTTTCTCACTTTCCACTCAGTGTATGTGCTTGTATTTCAATCTGTGTTTGAATATGTGTTTTCAGGTTGTATAATTTTGATAATGACAAAGGGGTCAAAAAGCAATTGAAGAATCATGGCAAAGAGATCAAGTGTTCATAAAAACACATGCAAGGATAAA
Organism: Clitoria ternatea; assembly: GCA_037962975.1. Lineage (NCBI taxonomy): Eukaryota > Viridiplantae > Streptophyta > Magnoliopsida > Fabales > Fabaceae > Clitoria > Clitoria ternatea. Next base: position 198,101,004 of record CM075671.1, on the reverse strand, counting down.
AACAGAGAAAATAGCATCAGACCTGTAAAAAACACACAAGCTAATCGATTACAAGACCAGAGCTAATCGACTATGAAGCTTTTGTCTATGACATAATCGATTACAAGATCTCTCCTAATCGATTAGAGAGCTTATGTTTTCACCTAATCGATTGCACCAATAAAGCCAATCGATTACCAAGCTGAGAAAATGAATTAAAAGCATCAGGTGCATCTGCTAATCGACTACAAGGCTGCCACAATCGATTACCAATGTTATGTAATGTCACTAATCGATTACAACTAAAGAACTAATCGATTACTGAGTTTCTATATGATACCTAATCGATTACACATGAGCTACAATCGATTACCATGCTGCGTAACCAAATTAAATGCATCAGGTGCCACTAATAATCGATTACAAGGTAAAGAACAATCAATTAGCAAGGTTCTGTCTCTTAGCTAATTGATTACATGGGAAAGGCTAATCGATTACTAGTCTAATTACACTGAAGAATTCAAAGTGTAATCGATTATAGCTCGAGGCGTAATCGATTACACTGGTGCCAGAATTTAGGGAAAAGCATTTTTAAGTGGGAAACCAGCTCACTTCTCCATTCCAACTCGAATGCCCATGCTGTGCAACGGCTCTGAAGACTTTAGGGCACCTCTCCAAGGCCTATAAATGCAAGACTCCTTCAAGCTACTCAATGCAATCAAATCCATCAAAGGGAAATCAAATCTTGAGTCTTGTGAGTTCTATTTCTTTGTTTAGTTTCATCTTCTGAAACTTAAAGCTTATATTTGTAAATCCTCTCTTGTGAGAGTTAGAAATTGTGTGAGCCTTCATTTATTTATCTACTCTATTGAGAGAGTTTATTGATTGTAAAACCAAACATCAAAACACCAAGCTTATTCACTCTAGGTTGAGTGGTCACAAAGTTTTGGGTTCAACCTTTGGGTATTGAGAGTTTGAGGGATTGGGTGGGTTGCCCTTGTGCTAGTGAGGATTGAGTTCTTGAGTATGGGACACTAGGAAGCTGCAATTGCTCATAGCTTGTATCTCTAAACTTTAATAGTAGAAATCCTTCAAGTGGGTTGCTTGAAGGCGAGACGTACACCGGGTTGGTGGAACTCGTTAAATTGGTTTGCAAGCTTTTCTTCCCTACTCTCTTGCATTTACTTATTGTACTTAATTGGTATATTGATTTGATTGTGATATTATTGCTTGAACTTGAGTAACTAGGCTAAGTTAAAGTGTTGCACACCAAGTGTTTGATAAATTGCCTTAGCAACATTTGCATACTTTCTCATATTGATTCTTGCTCTGCACTTGCTATTTCTTACATACAAACATACTTAGCGAAAAAGAAATCAATTTCAAAGGCATTCCAACTAAAAGTCTTAAAACTCAATTCACCCTCTCTTGAGTATTGAGGCCACTTGAACAACAAGTGGTATCAAAGCTTGACTCTTAGTAGATCAAGCTTAACAGCTTCAAGAGAACAATGGCCTCTAATTCTCTAAATCTTTTTCTTGAGGGTGGTTCCACAAATAGACCTCCTGCTTTCAATGGAGAAGGCTATGCTTTTTGGAAAGAAAGGATGAAAATTTTTGTACAATTTATTGATCTTAAAGTTTGGAATGCAATTGGAAATGGTCCTTTCATACCTATGCATACTGTAGATGGTAAGCAAGTAGAAAAATTGATGGATGATTGGACTAGCGAAGAAGAAAAGAAAGTCCAATATAACTATAAAGCCAAAAATCTAATCACTTTAGCTTTAGGCCCTGATGAATTCTTTAGAGTAGTTACATGTAAATCCGCCAAGGATATGTGGGATACCTTACAAATAACCCATGAAGGTACAAGTGATATCAAAGACTCTAAGATTAGTACCTTAACTAGTCAATATGAAAGCTATAGATCAAATTCTGGAGAAACAATTGTTGATATGCAAAAGAGGTTCACCCTTATTATAAATCACACTCTTGGCAAGACTTACACTAACAAAGAACTTATTCATAAAGTGTTAAAAAGTCTCACCAGGGAATGGAAACCTCTAGTCACCACCATTAAACAATCTCCTAGCATCAATGAAATGTCTCTTGCTACACTATTCGGTAAGTTATAAGAACAGGAACAAGAGTTGAAAGAATTAAGGAAGGTGGAAGAGGAAGAAAAATCTTCCAAGAAGAAAGGTCTAGCTCTCAAGGCCACTTCTATCAATGAAGAAGAATCCGGTTGTGAGCTTCATGAAGAAGAAGAATTTGGATTATTTGTGAAACGTTTCAGGAAATTTATGAGGAACAAATGATTCCAAAAGGGCTTCAAACCTCATGGTAAGAAACCTACCTCTAATGAAAACTCTTCTTCACCACACTGTTTTGAATGTGGCAAGGAAGGGCATTTCAAGATAGATTGCTAAAATCTCAAGAAGAAGAATAAGGAGAAAAGAGGAAAAAGAAGAGCTTACATTGCTTGGGATGAAAATGATATAAGTAGCTCGGACGAATCTGAAAATGAGGAAGCCAATCTATGCCTCATGGCAAATCATCAAGAGGAAGATGATGAGGTAAGTCTTCTTGACTTAGATAGAAATGAATTTCTTGATGCATTTGAGGAATTGTATGACAAGTTTATTAAAATCTCAAACAAGTATAAGTTATCTAGGAAAACTATTGATACTCTTGAAATGCATCTTGTAGAACTTGGCAAAGAAAATGAATGTTTAAAAAAGGAATTAGCAAATGTTCAAGCATGCTCCAAGAATAAACCTTGTGATTTTGTAAAGAAATATGACATCCTAGAAACTAAGGTCTTAGACTTAAATAAAACCTTAGAGAAGTTTACTAATGGTAGAGATAATTTGAATGTATTACTTGGAAATCAAAGATGCATGTTTGACAAAACGGGATTAGTATACAATTCAACCAAAAAGGAAAAGCATTACAAAAACTTCTTTGTACCACCTAGATAATCTTCATCACCATTCACTAAATGCAATCATTGTGGTGCTAAAGGACATAATGCTTTAAATTGCCATATTAGAAAGCTTGGACCAAAAGTGGTAAGAAAGGTGTGGGTTCCCAAAGGGGCATTACATTAAGCTAACCAAAAAAGACCCAACATAAAATGGGTACCAAGTTCTCTAAACTAATTTTGTTTTGTAGGTATGCTTCAAGGCAAGCAACACCCATTGGTACTTGGATAGTGGGTGTTCAAAACACATGACGGGAGATATGACCAAATTCACAACTTTCACTCCTAAAAGAAAAAGAAGCGTCACTTATGGGGATAATAGCAAAGGAAGAATACTTGGCATTGGAAACATCGGTAAAAATTATTCTACCTCAATTAATGATGTATTATATATTGAAGGACTCAAACATAACTTGCTTAGCATAAGTCAATTATGTGATAAAGGATATAGAGTATTGTTTGAATCAAATTGTTGCATAATTGAAAATAAGCTAAACAAGGAAGTTAAGTGATAAGTGTTTTAAAACACTCTTTTTCACTATTTAATTTATTTAAAATAAAAGGTTTACTGTATCATATTTTCCCAAATTTCATGGTTTCTGTTTTCTTTTCACTGTTTTTGTTCAAGTGTTGTATTTTATGTGAATTAATTTAAATGGAACGTTAAAAGTTATATTTTTAAGAAGTGGAAAATTAATTTTGGATTAGTGCTAAACTAATTATTTCAAGAACTTAAATCATAATTCCATTTCTATAAAAATAAATAATTTTTGGATATTCCATTTAAATCAATTAAAGTGTTTGTTGTTTTAAATGCAAAATAAATTTAATCCACTTCCTCTTGTAGCTTTCACGTTATTTGTTTCTAAATGGACAAGCATATGAATGTGAAATTGGACAAGGAATTAACGTGAAATGCAAACCTTGAAATGGTCTCCCTTTCACTCTCTCATTCACGTTGAAGGCTATTTTAGGAGGGGTCCATGTGCTCATTTTTTTATTCAATCTTTTATCCATTGGCCAAAGGCACCACACGGTCAACAAAGAAAGCTTCCATGTGCCTAATTTTTAAAGCAACCAAGCCTTCCTTTCTCAAATAATCCACACGGTCAAGGCACTAGAAAGGGACAAAAATTGATGCATCATTCATCCATCCATTACTTACATGCATGCATCATAAAAAGCCATCCATTTCCCCTTGTCACTCACGGTCAACAACAACAATTCAAGCTTTTATCCATTAGTTCACATGGTCACTTGTTTCTTTGCCCATTGTGCCAACTTTTTATGTTACACTTCCACTTTCTCAAACAATTCATGTGAAAGGCTGCAGAAAAGGAAATTGGACAGCAATTGCACATTAAATAAAGAGCAATTAACATGAAAGTGCACAGCAAATTGACAAGAAAATTGAGACCAAAATCCAACGTGAAAGCTGATGGAGTTTAAGGCAATTTTTAATTGAAAATCTGACAGCAAACAGCAAAGAAAACAGCAAGAATTAGACAAGCTGCCAATGTGAAAGGCTTAACTAAAAAGGGTCCCATTTTCTTTCAATTGCCAATGTGAATGGATGAAAAAAATGGACAAGGGAAAGCTGAAGAAAAATTGGAGAACAAACAGAAAAACAACAAGATACCATTTGCCTTATTTTATGCATTGTTTGCCAATTGCTAAATATTAAATGCTGATCCCACTCACGGCAATGCATCAACCGATTTTCCACTCCCATTTGTCCAGCAATTAACCATGAAATTGGAAGGAGAAGCTGGCCACTCAGGATTGTAAGTCAACCACCAAACAAAGTGCCATGTTTTAAGAAATAAAAATAGAGAAATTCAATTATAAAAGCATGTGTATGTGCAGCTGAAAAAAACAGACACCAGGGGGAAGATCATTCGGCACACAAAAACCGTGTGGTGCAGTAGCTATTAGGGAGAGAGTTTTATTTTTCTTGTTGTTACTTTGGGAAAAATTGGAGAAAGTATTGAAAGTAAAAGGTTAAATTCGTATACGGTGGAAGGATCTTAAACTACAGTGGTGAATTTATTGGGCTTTTGGAGAAACCCGTAAGTCTTTATTTTTTTACCATGAGTTGTATGTTTTATTTTCTTTCCATTATATATATGAATTTGTGCCATTTCATGAGTAACTAAATTAATTATCTTAGGATTTTAAGGGTGTGACAATATTTGTGTTAATGTTATTTTGACTTTGATTTAAATAAATTTTTGTTTTCCATTTAGTTCAAATTATGCTCAATGCTCTTAGTGATTCCTAACAAGAACCTAAGTGATAAAACTGTATACTTACGGATATATTAGTAAAATTAAGTAATTAATAAAATAGAGAGATTTATTGTTACTGGAAAGTTTTTGAACTAAACCTAAGGTTTTGAAATACTTTTTGTGACCTCGGTAAAACTGTGAAAGTAATCAAAATCCTTTTGAGGAATTAAAAAGGGATTTTCATAAAACGATAATGGGCTTTTTCTAAGGATTAAGCAGCGCTTTCCATAGGTTAGGTACATTAATAGGATTCCGAGAGGAACATATTAATTAGCTTAAGGAAAATCCGCCTTGGAAAACTTAATTTGATTCTTATTTATGAAAAGTTAAAATTCATTAACATAAAATAGAATCTTGATCCCTCGAAATCCCAAGATACTCTCAACTCCGATTTTTAAGTGTCTTGAAAATTTTGTTTCTATATTTATTTTTGTTCTGTGTAAACTTTATTTTGTGTTTTATTTTACGAAAACATTACAAATCAATTGTGTGGATAATTAAATTTCAATATGTTGGTACTTTGAACACAGTCCCTGTGGAGACGATAATCTTTTATATTACGCGACATAACCCGTGCGCTTACGGGCCCTGTCAAGTTTTTGGCGCCGTTGCCGGGGACTGTTGTCCTTCAAATATCGGTAATATTGAAATTTGATTAGATCATACTTGTTAATATTCTTTTTATTTTTATTTTTATTTTGTTTTGTTTTGTTTGTTTCTTTTCTTTTAATATTTTTTTTGTATTTTTATTTTTACTTATTTTATTCTGTTTATTAATTTGTATTTTGTTCTTTATTCTGTGTATCTGTTGTTATTTTATTTTTGTGATTGTTTGTTTTATTTGTCATTTATTTTCTTTTTATGCGACGAAGCCATAGTGTCGATCTAAACTTAGGATTTCACCCTGAGATAGAACGTACCCTTAGAGCTTTGAGAAAACAACAAAAACAAGAAAAAGAAAAACAAATGGCAGACCAAAACAGAGCCTTAAGAGATTTTGTCGCTCCAAATACAAATGGAAGAGGGTCTAGTATCCTTAGACCCACAGTGGAGGCTAACAATTTTGAATTGAAACCTTCACTACTCTCTATGGTTCAGCAGAACCAATTCGGAGGATTACCCTCCGAAGATCCAAATCTTTATCTTCAAATCTTTCTTGAATACTGTGACACCTTGAAGATGAACGGAGCCACCAATGATACCATTCGCTTGAGACTGTTCCCTTTCTCCTTAAGAAATAAAGCGAGGGCGTGGTTGTATTCTCTTCCTGAAGGATCCATCACGACTTAGGAACAACTATCCAGTGCTTTTATCAATAAATGGTACCCAAGGAATAAGACTGATGTGTTGAGAAAACAAATCATAAATTTTACACAAAGAGATGACGAATCACTGTATGAAGCCTGGGAGAGATACAAGGAGATGCTGAGAGAATGTCCCCACCATGGGATAGAGAGGTGGTTGACAGTTCATATTTTCTATAATGGACTAACTTCCACACAAAAGATCTCTTTAGATGTTGCAGCTGGAGGAGCTTTCATGAGTAAGAATATGGAGGAAGCAACCAACCTGATTGAAGAAATCGCCCAAAATACCTACCAGTGGTCTTCTGAAAGGACTTTACCTTCAAAAACTCCAGGTAAGTATTCTGTTGATGCTATTTCTTTGCTTACTGCTAAAGTTGAGGCATTATCTGTAAAATTTGATAAGTTAGGAGCAGGTGCTACTAATATTGTCTGTGAGTTGTGTGGTGTTCCAGGTCATAATATCTCAGGTTGCCAACTAGGACTAACTCAAAATATTGAGCAAGAAATGCATCAGGTGGATACTATTAGAAACTATGGTGGAAATTTTTAAAATAACTATAGACCTTCACAAGGTCCACCTGGCTTCCAAAATAGGCCACCTCAATTCCAAGGTAATCAAAGTAACTACAACCCTCAACAAGGACCCTACATTCCACAGAAATCAAAACTAGAGTCCTTAATAGAGACATTTGTAGCTACTCAACAGAAGCAGAATGATGAGTTCTCCAATGCAATAAAACCTTAGCTTCAAAAGTGGACTCTCTTGCCACCCATAACAAAATACTAGAGAATCAAATTGCCCAACAAGCCTTCTACTCTCAAAGAGCGCCAGGAATATTTCCTGGGAAACCCGAGGCTGGACCTTCCAACCATGCCATGGCTATCACTCTTAGGAGTGGTACTCAATATGATGGTCCAGTTGGCAAGACTGAGGAGAAAAAGAAATTGGATGAGTCTCTATCTCACCCGATGAATAAGGAAGAAAAACCACAAGAAAAGAAAGAAGAGGTTAAGCCATATCAACCTCCTATTCCATTTCCTCAGCACCTGGCTAGAGCAAAGTTGGACAAACAATTTGGTAAGTTTCTTGATGTTTTAAAGAAATTGTATGTCAATATTCCCTTCATAGATGTTTTGCAGCAAATGACTATCTATGCGAAGTTCTTGAAGGATATTTTGTCCAACAAAAGAAAACTGGAAGAAGACAGTACAGTGGCACTTACTGAAAAGTGTAATGCTTTAATTCAAAAGAAGCTTCCACCCAAGCTCCAAGATCCAGGTAGTTTCTCTATCCCATGTATGATTGGTAAAATGACAATAGATAGGGCATTATATGATTTAGGAGCTAGTATTAGTTTGATGCCTTTATTTATTTTTGAAAAATTAGTATTGGGTGAATTGAAACCTACTAGGATGTGTTTACAATTGGCTGATAGGTCCATTAAGTATCCTGTAGGTATCTTAGAGGATGTTCCTATTAAGGTAGGAAAAATTTTTATCCCTACTGATTTTGTTGTGCTAGAGATGGATGAGGATTCTATGATCCCCATTATATTAGGCAGGCCTTTTTTAGCCACTGCAGGTGCTGTGATCGATGTCAAGAATGGTAAGTTGTCTCTGACTATAGGAGACCAAAAGGTTGATTTTAATTTGAAAGATGTTTTGATAAAACCTTCTCATGATAATGTTTGCTGTAAAATTGAAATTGTTGACCTCATGATGAAGGAAGAAACTCTTCTTAATGATCCACTTGAATATGTTTTTTTGAATAAGTTTGCAGGAACATCAAAAAACAGTGAAGGTAACATACCACTGAGACATGATACTGAGGTCATGTGTAGAAAAAAAGTGAGCCCAAATGTTGAACTTAAACCTTTACCTTCCATAATAAGGTATGAATTTCTAGGCCCTAATCGGTTCTTGACTATGATTGAGGTATAGAGTCTGGCTGAAGACGTTAAACTTAGCACTTATGGGGAGGTAACCCCATGTCTTTATTTTTCTTTCCAAAAAAAACAAAAAAAACAAAAAATAAAAAAAACAAAAACAAAAACAAAACAAAACAAACTATGTCAAATGCTGGTTTGGGGTTACTACAGGTAAGTTTTCTTATCCTTTTATCATCCATTTTAACATTGAGGACAATGTCAAATTCTGGTTTGGGGTGGTAGATAAGAAAACTTAACTATTTTTTTGTGTGATTGTTATTTTATTTTGCATGTGTATGATTTTCCTTGTTTTGTTTGTAATCTTGTAATTTACCATGATTGCATGATAAATTTACTCTGAACACAAGGCTAAAGTATTTAAGGACCCTAAAATTTTGAGTAAAATTTTTCAAAATTTGATTGTTTAAATGCCAAATCAATGTCTAAATGAACCTTAAGTGATTAAAATTTTCTTTGAAAAGACTTTCCATGGTTAGACTTGAGCCAAAATGGGTTATTTATCAAACAAATTTTTAAAACCCATATTTTCTTGATTGAGTGAATCTCATAATCATTAATCATTATCCAAAATGAGTAAAATTCAAAGATTGCATCCATAAGAACCGATCATGGGGGAGAATTTGAAAATCAACTATTTGAGAAATTTTGCGAAAAACATGGTATTGGTCATAATTTTTCAGCTCCTAGAACTCCATAACAAAATGGAGTAGTTGAAAGGAAAAATAGATCTTTGGTGGAGCTTGCAAGAACCATGTTAAACGAAAATAACATTGCAAAACATTTTTGGACCGATGTGGTAAATACCGCTTGTCATGTTATGAATAGATGTTTGATAAGGCCTATTCTAAAGAAAACTCCCTATGAACATTAAAAAGGTAGAAAACCAAACATTTCCTATTTTCATATATTTCGATGCAAATGCTTTGTACTTAACAATGGAAAGGATAATCTAGGAAAGTTTGATGCTAAAGCTGATGAGGCAATCTTTCTTGGATATTCATCATCAAGTAAATCTTATCGAGTATTTAACAAACAAACAAATACTATTGAGGAATCAATTCATGTGAAATTTGATGAAAATAGCCATAACCCTCTGAGAAAGGAAGATTTTGATGATCTTGTAGGTACTTTCCAAGAATTGAACTTGGATGATAAAGAAGAAGATAACAAAGAAAAAGACACAACACAAAGGGTGGAAACTCAACAAAAGGAATGGATCACCTCAAAAGACCATCCATTGGACAACATTATAGGTGATATCACAAAAGGTGTAAGTACCCGACGCTCTTTCAATACTTGCAATCATCTAGCATTTGTTTCTTAAATTGAACCTAAAACCACTGATGAAGCTATTATTGATGAACATTGGATGTTGGCCATGCAAGAAGAACTAACTCAATTTGAAAGAAATGAAGTTTGGGAATTAGTGCCAAGACCCAATGATCACCAAATAATAGGTACTAAATGGGTATTTAGGAACAAGCTAGATGAAAATGGAATAATCACTAGAAACAAAGCTAGGTTAGTAGCTAAGGGTTACAATCAAGAAGAGGGCATAGATTATGAAGAACTGTATGCTCCCGTAGCTAGGTTAGAAGCTATTAGACTATTGTTAGCCTTTGCATGCTGTAAAGATTTCAAATTGTACCAAATGGATATCAAGAGTGCCTTCTTGAATGGATACATTCAAGAAGAAGTATATGTTGATCAACCTCCTGGTTTTGAAAATTATCAATTTCCAAATCACGTTTTCAAACTAAGAAAAACTTTATATGGTTTAAAACAAACTCCAAGAGCTTGGTATGAAAGATTAATCAAATTTCTTTTGAAGAACAATTTTGAAAGAGGAAAGGTTGATACAACATTATTCATTAAGCATAAGAAGAATAACATACTATTGGTGCAAGTATATGTAGATGATATCATTTTTGGTGCTACTAATGAATCACTTTGCAAGGAGTTTGCTAAGTTAATGCAGGATGAATTTGAAATGTCCGTGATGGGAGAACTTACATTCTTCCTTGGGCTACAAATTAAGCAAACCAAAGAAGGTACATTCATTAGTCAATCTAAATATTGCAAGGAGTTGCTTAAGAAATTTAACATGGACAAGGAAAATGAAATTGCCACACCTATGAGAACTTCATGTTATTTGGATAAGGATGAGAAAGGTAAGGATGTAGAACTCACAAAGTATAGAGGTATGATTGGATCCTTACTTTACTTAACCGCTAGTAAACCGGATATCATGTTTGTTGTTTGTATGTGTGCAAGATACCAAGTATGCCCAAAAGAATCACACCTTACTGTTGTAAAAAGAATAATGAAATATTTGGTTGGAACTCAAGATGTTGGTTTATGGTACCCCAAAGGGGTTGAATGCACTCTTATTGGATATTCTGACTCTGATTTTGCAGGATGTAAACTTAATAGAAAAAGCACTAGTGGTACTTGTCACTTGCTTGGTAGTTCTCTTGTATCTTGGCATAGCAAGAAACAAGTGAGTGTTGCATTATCAATAGCTGAGGCAGAATATGTTGCAGCTGGTAGTTGTTGTGCTCAAATCCTTTGGATGAGACAACAACTCTTAGATTTTGGTGTTATGTTAGATCATGTGCCTTTAAAATGTGATAACACAAGTGCCATTAACATTTCAAAGAATCCTGTGATGCACTCTAGAACCAAACATATTGAGATTAGACACCATTTCATTAGGGATCATGTGTTAAAGGGTGATTGTGTGCTTGAACATGTTGAAACCTCTAAGCAATTAGTTGATATCTTCACCAAACCTCTTACAAAGGAACAATTTATATATATTAGAAGAGAATTAGGAATCCTAGATATTTCAAATTATGTTTGAATATTGAATAATTTTGATAATTCCTTGCTTTATAGTATGTTTAATGAGTAAGTGATTGATTGAGGTATGATATATTGAATCTTAAGTGCATTTGTTTGAAATCTATATGTTCTGAGTATTTCTGGGCTTCCCTAATCGATTACTAAGCCTTACCTAATTGATTAGTAACCTTCTGTTTCGTATATAATCAATTACACTCTAATAGTTAATCGATTACTCGCTCTCTGTTTCATGCCAAATCGATTAGTACCTCTGTCCAATCGATTACTAACGTTTTATCTTCCTGATAATCGATTACATACTCCCCCTAATCGATTTCCAAGGTTCTGTTTTTAATGCAATCGATTACCAACCTGGCCCAATCGATTAGAACACCTGACGATTCAAATTCTAAAATGGTGTAATCGATTACGAGTAACCCCGTAATCGATTACGAGTGTATCAGAAACGTGACTTCTGCAGAATCCAAGTGAAAATTGTTGTCCCAATCTACACTCACCTCTTTAAACCCTATTTCTCATCTCTAAACACTATTTTTACCCTATAAATAACCCTTCCTTCACCTCTTCTATCTCACACCTCCAATACCTCTACTCCCCCAACATCTCAAATTTTCCAAAGACCTTTCACTTTCTTCATCTTTTCTTCTCCATTCACACAATGTCTTCCTCTAGGAATGTGAAAAGAGTTAGGTCCTCACTTGCCCAAACCAATAACCCTCTTGATTTTTCAAGGTTCTTTACCAATCCTAGAGACCTCCAAAACTTCATCCAAAAGTTCTCTGAAAAGGATATCATCTCCCCTCACTACATCAATACTGAAATCTTTGACCATCCCAGCTTCACCTTCACTCACTCCCTCCATCACTACAATCTTTTTCCCTTCCTCACTCTCAAAGAGGAAGTATACTACCCGAAACTTATGCAACTCTTTTTCTGCAATTTAAAGCTCATTGATGGATTACTTGAGGCTAGAGTCAAGAATGTGACTCTAAGGATCACCAATACCCAACTAGCTGAGATCACACAACTTCCCCTCTCCGATGCTGAGTTTGCTGGTGGAAATCCAGAGGATAAATGGGACTTCAATGCCATCACTGCTTGCCAATCCCTTTGGAAAGCTGACCGTCCCTAGAGCAATCACAAATTGGTAGGCCATCTAACTATCAATAACCGCCTTCTTCACTTTTTCTTGGTTAAACTCTTGGTCCCTCGTGGTGGTAATTATGCCTTGGTTGAAGAAGATGATGTGCTCTTGATGTGGGCTATGCAAAATGAGAAAGAAATTAATTAGATTCAGCTGTTGAAGTTGTATATGCTCAAGGCCAAGGATCAGTAAAAGCTTCCTTATGCCATCCTTCTCACAAAAATTTTCAAAGCTTTTGGTGTTGACCTTACTGGGGAACTTCTTGAGAAAATACCTCCAAAAGCATGCATTGGCACCCATCATCACACAAGATGGGTATCATCTATATAAATGGAGCTTGGCTCTCCAAGATGGAAGGCATTTATGCCAACATTCCTTTTAAAGCTCCAGCCAATGATCCTGCCCCTCCTCCTCCTGCAACTCAAGAAATACAAGGCGAACCATCTGCTCCCATTGACCTTTTTACCTTTCTCTATGCTTATCTCGACCAACACTTTGAAAGAATTGACAACACTCTTCAACAATTTCAAATGACCGAGCAACAGCATTTTGAGCTCATGGAGCAACGATATGAGGAGCTCTCAAACAAAATTTCTGAAATGCGTTTCTTTAATCCGGATAATTAGATCCTTCTTGTTTTGTTTTTGTTTCCTTTTTGTTAAGCAATTTACATTCTGCAATTTGCTTCTGTAATTTCCCTTATCAATGAATGAATTTTCCTTTTCCTATATCCCTATATGTGTTTTTGATGATTACAAAGGGGGAGAAGAATTAGAATTATTGTTCATCTTTTATAACCAAAATAGCAAATGGCAATCAACAAGTAGAGTAACAATCATCAAGTGGATTAAATGATTAACACATATTGATTCTCAATTGGCTTTAATTCTAGATGGTTATTAATTGGCTTTAATCTCAGAGCAACAAGAAAAACATATACACAAACTCCTTAAGAAAGGGGGAGAAAACTTTATTTGGACTAACACCCTCATGAGATGAACATTGTTTGTCATCATCAAAAAGGGGGAGAATGTGTTTGAATATGTGTTTTCAGGTTGTATAATTTTGATAATGACAAAGAGGTCAAAAAGCAATTGAAGAATCATGCCAAAGAGATCAAGTGTTCATAAAAACACATGCAAGGATAAAAACAGATCAGACCTGCAAAAAAATGCAACCTAATCAATTACAAGACCATAGCTAATCGACTACGAAGCTTCTATCTGTGACATAATCAATTACAAGATCTCTCCTAATTGATTGGAGAGCTTCTGTTTGTCACCTAATCGATTGCACCAATAAAGCCAATCGATTACCAACCTGAGAAAATGAATTAAAAGCATCAGGTGCATCTGCTAATCGACTACAAGGCTGCTATAATCGATTACCAATGTTCTGTAATGTCACTAATCAATTACAACTAAAGAACTAATCGATTACCGAGTTTCTGTTTGATACCTAATCGATTACACATGAGCTACAATCGATTACCATGCTGCGTAACCAAATTAAATGCATCAGGTGCCACTCATAATCGATTACAAGGTAAAGAACAATCGATTAACAAGGTTCTATCTCTTAGCTAATCGATTACATGGGAAAGGATAATTGATTACTAGTCCAATTACACTGAAGAATTCAAAGTGTAATCGATTACAGCTCGAGGCCTAATCGATTACACTGGTGCCAGAATTTAGGGAAAAGCGTTTTTAAGTGGGAAACCAGCTCACTTCTCCATTCCAACTCGAATGCCCATGCTATACAACGGTTCTAAAGACTTTAGGGCACCTCTCCAAGGCCTATAAATGCAAGACTCCTTCAAGCTACTCAATGCAATCAAATCCATCAAAGGGAAATCAAATCTTGAGTCTTGTAAGTTCTATTTCTTTGTTTAGTTTCATCTTCTGAAACTTAGAGCTTATATTTATAAATCTTCTCTTGTGAGAGTTAGAAATTGTGTGAGCCTTCATTTGTTCATCTACTCTATTGAGAGAGTTTATTGATTGTAAAAGCAAACATCAAAACACCAAGCTTATTCACTCTAGGTTGAGTGGTCACAAAGGTTGGGGTTCAACCTTTGGGTATTGAGAGTTTGAGAGATTGGGTGGGTTTCCCTTGTGCTAGTAAGGATTGAGTTCTTGAGTGTGGGACACTAGGAAGCTGCAATTGCTTATAGCTTGTATCTCTAAACTTCAATAGTGGAAATCCTTCAAGTGGGTTGTTTGAAGGTGAGACGTACACCGGGTTGGTGGAACTCATTAAATTGGTTTACAAGCTTTTCTTCCCTACTCTCTTGCATTTACTTATTGTACTTAATTGGTATATTGATTTGATTGTGATATTATTGCTTGAACTTGAGTAACTAGGCTAAGTTAAAGTGTTGCACACCAAGTGTTTGATAAATTGCCATAGCAACATTTGCACACTTTCTCATATTGATTCTTGCTCTACACTTGCTATTTCTTATATACAAACATACTTAGTGAAAAAGAAATCAATTTCAAAGGCATTCCAACTAAAAGTTTTAAAACTCAATTCACCCCCCCTCTCTTGAGTATTGAGGCCACTTGAACATCATAATCCACTCAGACCACAACATTCTAAACACTACCATAGGCTTGGTAATTAACCACAGACTCCACAGTTATCAAGAAAATATGTATTGGTCAAAAGGTCTTTTAAAGGGTTGTAATGGGGCCATGGATTCATAACATGGGAATGGAAATCAAGAAGAAAGGGAAATGCAAAGGGCTTAATTCTATAAGAAGAGCAATATCACAAGAAGGTAAGCAAACCTCAATTCAATAACTCTTTATACCTTCAAACCATAAAGGGTATGATTCATTTTTTTCTCTTCTTTTTCATTTTGAGATCAAACTCCTTATTTTTCCTTTTCTTTGAATCACACACCTCAAACTATCATGGTTTTTGTAGTTCAATTCAACCACTTTTAGTTAGCTTACCCTTTTTGCCTCTTCTATATATGAATCAGAAACCATTATGTTAAAAGGTTTTGAAAGAAAATAATCATTTTATTTCATGGCTCAAAAGGGACAACTAATGGATTACACGTGCAACAAATTCTAAGGTTAAAGAAAATAAAACCTAAAGTGCCTTTTTCATTCCAAGCATGCATTCACAAACGATTTTGAATTAGTCAAAAGCCAAGTTCTAGAGTGCCATCAAATGTGTGAATCACTCAGTCAAAGAATCATGGGTCATTTACAATATAATGCACTAAATACCCTATTGGCTCAAAAGCTCACATTGGTAATTGGCCTAATCAAAGAAACACAGTCATCATGCAGAGTGATTATTCTGGCAAGAATAGTAATCAAACTTATTATTATTATTATTATTATTATTATTATTATTATTATTATTATATTTTAATTTTATTTTAATTACAAGATTCACCTAAGCAATGCTTAAGATCCAACCAATCTATATCACATGACATACAGATAACAATAACTACAATCAACAATCAATGCTAGCCTAAGGCATATGAGCAGACATACAATCATGCAAATAAACTAGAACATAAACATGCAATCATGTAAATGAACTAAAAAACAAAAATAAACAAAAATAAACAAGACTAAAGTAAAAACAAGCTGAACTTTTATGCACCCATCACCCCAAACTAAAACTGGACATTGTCCCCAATGTCCATATCAAGGGGACCACAGAGGGCCGTAATTGAGGAACCAGGGGTAAAAGGACACAAAAGTTCAACTGATACCTGTCATGGAGAAAGGGGTAGAAGTGACCCTGCTGGGTGTGCCAATCATACATGGCATCTACCCGGTTAGAAATCTGATCAATACGGGCCCCCTGACGAGTTTGCTCATCTGACATCTGCTGAAGCAAAGTATACATTTGCTGCATGGAAAAAGATGGCTCCTCACGAAAATTAGAGGGCTCACCTGTTCTGGAGGCCTGATGGGTAGTGGCATCTTGGTAGAAAGTGGAGTATGATCATCCTTATCTATAAAAAAAAAGATGTCTTGCCTTCTGAACTAGTAAAAGTAGGATCAGGCAAGGGGTGAGGAACAGAAAATCCAGCTATTACCAACTAGTATATATCATATTCCTTAACAATCATCCCCATATTAATCAATTCAGCCATGTCAACCCTCTTGGGTTGATGGAGGAGATTATCTTGGTCCAAATCTATGCCTACATACTTAGCAATGGGGTTTATGTAACCAGCCATAACAATCTTACTAGTGGTGGCATTGTCGACCGAGTTAATTGGCTACATAACCACTTGGTAGAATCGATATGAGTATTCTGAAGCATAGAGTGGAGAAAGAATACCTTTGGTTAACATATAGTACTTGGACTATCATACCGCCCAAGGATGGATCGGGCCATGAAACGCTGTAGGTAACGAAAAACTGGGTAATGGATGGTGAAAGCCTTGGAAGTAGAAGCATCATAATAGCCTTTATGGGAGATAAGATTCCAAAACTACCTACAATTAAGCTCTTTTGGGATGCTATCAACACCCCCTGGATGAAAATTATAAATACTAGCTACTTCATCCAAAGGCAACCTATAGTTAGTATTATTAAGCCAGAAAGTGAGCTCCCACCTGGGTCCAGATTGGCACTTATTGACCTTTACGGAACTTAGGAATTCTAAAGAAGTATGCTCATACACGGGTTCAAATAATTCAATAAAGGAATCCCACCCCACATTTTGACACAACCGTAAGGTATCTTCAAAAATTCCCAATTCAATTAAAGTATCTTTGTAGAAAAATCTAAAGGGAATAATCTCTCTACTCAATAAAGATTCCAATCTCATCTTTTGCCCCTCTAATGGGCATTCAATATCATTCAGGTTGGAGTAGTTAGAAGACCTACCTTTAGTCTTCCTTTTCTTAGAGGGAATCTTTGGTGCCATGGAGTTGAATGTAAAACTTGGAGATGACCTAATAAAACCATACAAGAAGGGTTAAAAAGCATTCTAATTCAAAGCTCCAAAGTTTTGCATCATGATAAGAAATAACACCTAGATAATGTCATAAATTTATGGTATCTATGAGAGAAATGTACATATATGAACAATTAAATACCATGAAAGGTGAACTAGACCACATGCACATTCAAACCATGCAACAATTGAAGAATTTTGTCTCTTGGGCATTTCATCAAACACTTGGTGTGCACTAAATAAATGAGTGCCAAATGCCATATTCAAGAGCAATGATACCCTTCATCAAGCTCAATACCCAAAATAAACAACCAAATTTAGAATTTTACCACCAATCAAACATCCAATCCCTACTAAAGACGAAAATTTGCATATGAACACAAATGGGGTACTTGAAAAAGTATGAACACTAGATAAAGTTCATGAAGATTTTAGTGTTACCCATTTGGTTTTACAACATTCAAATTCATCACAAGGAAATTAGGGAAAGCTTAATTGAATCAATTTTAAGATTTTCATGCTAAATGCCCAAATTTTTTAGAAACCCCTAAAAACCAAATGAGAAACCCAAAGTAATGAGAAAGAATAGAATGCTTACTTGATTTAGAGATGAGAAGAGATGATTCAAGTAGCAAGATGATGATCATGTGTATGGATATTGAAAGGGATTTAAGTTTCTCAAGTAGCTTGCTTGGTGTTTTCAAAGGATATAGGTGAAGGAACCAACAAGGCAATGCATAAAAAAGGGGGTACTAGGGCATGGGGTATTTAAAAACTTGAAAACCCCCACGTTAGGCCGAACCACAGCCAGTGGTGAATAACCACGGCCTTTGGTTAGTGTTGTTATGGCCCAGATTTTAGCACGCAAATAAATCATGGTACCTGATGGCAACCACGGCCAGTGGTGGGAAACCACAGCCAGTGGTTGCCTCTATTTTTGGCCAAAATCTCTTGCATAAAAAGGAAAGGTCCCTGTTTCTTGCCCAGAAAAACTTAAAATACAGAGGGGACTTCTAATGCTAACCACGGCCAGAGGTGGGAAACCACGGCCAGTGCTTGCCTCTGTATGGTGCCCAAAAATTTCATATTTTTAGTGGAAAATGCCTGGGCCAAACCACTGCCAGTGGTGGCAATGCACAGTCAGTGGTTGCCACTGTTATGTGTCATAAAACAAAATGCAAAAACATCAAGTTTGGCACACATTCATCTAATTTAAATTAGGATATGTATCATGGTAATCAAAAATCATGCCTTACTCCACAACCTAACAGACCATCAGGTTCTTGTTTTTTTGTTTTTCTCTTTATTTGATTTTTTTTTCTTTTTTATTTATTCTTATCAACTAAAAAAAATTCAAAGAAAACATAGAGTTATAAACAATTATAGGGTTACCTCCCCACAAGTGCTAAGTTTAACGTCTTCAGTTGGACGCCTTACCTATTTAGATTTACGAATCTGATGCATCAAACAAATCTAAAGCACTTGCTTGATGAATGGGCTCGCCTGTAAAGTAGTGCTTAAGTCTTTGCCTATTTACTTTAAATGGTCCGGACGTTTCGCTCCATAAACTCAACATTGCCAAAGGGAACTACTTTCAAAACTCTAAATGGTCCCGTCAATCGGGACCTCAGTTTACCTGGGAATAACCTCAATCTGGAGTTAAATTAGAAGACCTTATCACCTGGATTAAATGTCCTCTAAAGGATGTGACGATCATGCCAATTTTTTTTTCCTTATAAATTCTAGCATTCTCGTATGCATCCAAACAGAGTTCCTCTAGTTCATTTAACTCCAATAACCTGCGCTCACCTGTGACCTTATGATCAAGATTAAGCATTTTAATCGTCCAAAACGATTTATACTCAAGTTCAGCAGGCAAATGACAAGGCTTCCTATATACTAGTTTGAAAGGTGTGGTTCCAATAGGGGTTCTATATGCGGTGCGATACATCCATAAGGAATCGTCTAATTTAATAGACCAATCCTTACGTGACGTATTGACCACCTTTTGGAGAATATTTTTTATCTCTCTGTTGGAAACCTTAACCTGCCCACTAGTTTGAGGGTGATAAGGTGTGGCAACCTTATGCCTCACTCCATATTTCTTTAAAAGGATCTGAAAAAACTTTCTCAATAAAATGAGACCCTCTATCACTAATTATGCATTTTGGGACCCCAAACCTCAGAAAAATTATCTTTTTGAAAAGCTTCATAACAATTTTGGCATCCGAATAAGGTGAAGCAATAGCTTCCACCCATTTAGACAAATAATCTAATGCTACTAGAATAAAATGATTTCCAAAAGAAGAGGGAAAGGGTCCCATGAAATCAACTCCCCACACATCAAACAACTCAACCTCTAAAATGCTATTAAGTGGCATTTCCTGCCTCTTACCTATATTACCTGTTGTTGGCATACATCATAAGTCAGGATATACTTACGCACATCCTTAAAAAGGTGTGGCCAGTAGAACCCAACTTGCAACACTTTCAAAGCGGTCTTGGATGTGCTCATATAGTCTCCATAAGAAAGAGAGTGGCAATAGTCTAGGATGGCATGGACTTCATCCTTCAGAACACACCTCCTAATCAAACCATCTCCATATTTTTTGAAAAGGAGGGGCTCATCCCAATATTAATACTTAACATCTGCAAAAAACTTCTTTTTCTACTGAAAACCAAGATCAGGGGGTAAAATGCCACATGCAAGAAAATTAACAAAATCCGTATACCAAGGCACTTGTTGGACACTAAGACTCTATAGTTGCTCATCCGGATAAGACTTATTGATGGGAACAACATCACCCAACTCATCTATTTTAGATGACAACCTAGATAGGTGGTCAGTAACAAGGTTCTTAATACCCTTTTTATCTTTTATCTCTAAGTCAAATTCTTGTAAAATCAAAAACCACCTAATTAGCCTAGGCTTTGCTTAATTTTTAGGTAAAAGATACTTGATGGCAGAATGGTCAGTATATATAGTAACATACGAGCCTACCAAGTATGATCTAAACTTATCAAAAGCAAAGACAATAGCCAATAATTCATTTTTAGCGGTAGCATAGTTTACCCGCGCTTTATCAAGTTTACGGCTAGCATAATGGATCACATGCAGCTTCTTATCCTTCCGCTGCCCAAGCACAACCCCTACTGCGTGATCACTAGCACCACACATCAACTCGAATGGGAGTTCCCAATCAGGGGGTTGTACCACAAGAGCAGAAATCAAAGCTTATTTAATCCTGCAAAAAGCCTCAAAACAAGATGAGTCAAAAACAAAAGGCATATCCTTACCCAAAATATTAGTCAAAGGCTTGGTGATCTTGTTAAAGTCTTTAATGAACCACCAGTAAAACCCGACATGCCCAAGAAAGCTTCGAATGCCTTTCACATTGGTCGGTGGGGGCAATTTTTCAATCACCTCCACCTTAGCCTTATCCACCTCAATTCCTCTCTTAGACACCAAGTGTCCAAAACTATGCCCTTTCTTACCATGAAATGGCGTTTCTCCCAATTTAAGACCAAGTTGGTCTCCTCACAGTGTTGCAAGACTTAGCACAAATTAGTTAAACAATTATCAAAATCTAAACCATGCACAGAAAAGTCATCCATGAAAACTTCCATCACATTCTCAATCAAATCAGAAAAGATGGCCTACATACACCTTTGAAAAGTCATAGGTGCATTACACAGGCCAAATAGCATTCTCCTATATGCATATGTCCCATAAGGGCAAGTGAAAGTAGTTTTCTCTTGATCAGATGAATGGATGGGGATTAGATAAAAACCTGAGTACCCATCCAAATAACATAAATAACAGTGTTTAGCAAGCCTCTCAAGCATCTGATCAATGAAAGGAAGAGGGAAATAATCTTTCTTTATGGCTATTTAGCTTTCTATAATCAATGCACATATGCCACCCAAAAACTATCCTAGTAGAAATTAGTTCCTATTTATCATTTTTCATAACAATTATCTCTTATTTTTAGGCACCACATGAATTGGACTTACCCACTTACTGCTAGCAATGGGATATATAACACCAGCATCAAGTAATTTCAAAATTTCCTTCTTAACCACTTCTTACACTTTTGGATTTAGTCTCCTAAGTGGTTCTACTGTGGGCCTACTCTCATCCTATACAGTTATCTTATGCATGCAAAAGGAAGGGCTAATCCCTTTTATATCATCCATCGTATAACCAATAACCTTCTTATACAACCTAAGTTGTTTCAAAAGCTTCTCAGTTTCATATGGATTCAATTCAGTATTTACAATGACAAGATATGTAGAGTTGGGTCTAAGAAATTCATACCTCAGTGAAGCCAGTAAGGGCTTCAATTCAACAGTTGAGCTTACCACTTTCTCACACATGACTTCAGTATCATGTTTAAGTGAGGCATTTTCTTCCAAACAATCTGATGTTCCTGTAGGCTCAATTATTAAAGCAAATTCAAGTGGATCCTTAAGAAGGGTTTCTTCTTTCACCACCTGGTTAATAAAATCCACACAACAAACATCATTAAAAGGTTTCTTTAAAGCATTTTTCAAAATAAAATCTACCTTTTGGTCTCCAATAGTCAGGGACAATTTTTCATTTTTAACATCTATTACTGCACCAGCGGTTCCTAAAAATGGCCTATCTAAAATAATAGGGACCATAGAATCCTCATCTATTTCTAAAACAACAAAGTTGGCAGGAATGAAAAATTTACCTACTTTAATAGGTATGGGACGCCCCAAAAATTAGGGGTAAATTTTTTGTGTTTTACAAATCGTTATTTGATACAGTAATTAAAGGGGTGAAGTTTTAATCAACACCCTAGATCTATGAAAAACCTCTCTCATATATGGAGATATGAGAGGGTGAATTAAAAATGATTCATGAGAAATTTTTAATTAAAAATAGCAGAAGAATCAATTATATTGAGGTTATATGATTAGATTTTAAAGGGGATGGATTTCATGAGGTTTAATGGTTCATAAGGTGTCAAAAGTATTATTAAGATGTACAAGAAGGAGCTTTGATGCAAGGAAAAACTAATATATTTAAAACAAGGGCATTTAGAGGAAACAGGTGCCACTCGCTCAAGCGAGTGCCACACTCGCTTAAGCGAGTTCACGTGGTAACGCTTGGGCGAGGCCTGCAAGGGCGCTTGAGCGAAAGGGAAAAATACATCAGGTGCCAATCTCACTGCAGCGAGGCTCAGTTTGCTTGAGCGAGATCATCCCAGAAGCAACAGGTACCCATTTCGCTTGGGCGAGGCACGCCCGCTTGAGCGGGAATAGGACAGAATCTCACTGTCCATATTTCACTCGAGCGAGGCTAGGCCCACCTGAGTGAAAACTGTCCAGAACCAATTTTTCCCTCATTCGCTTGAGCGAATCACTATGCACTGTCCATTTCGCTTGAGCAAAAATTGCCCAATGGCTCTCCTACTCGCTCTCGCTCGGGCGAGGCCTTTCCCGCCTGAACGAATTGTGGCTAGTGGCCACACCCTTGTTTTATGAGGATCTCGCTTGAGCGAGTTATGCAGGGCTAGCGGAAACAAGTAAAATTTCACACAACTTAACATGCCAAACCCATTTTATGCCATTTTATCTTATACTAATGCATTAGTTATATTCCATCATGCATTTGGGAGTCAATCCAATTAGTCATACATATTAAGTTCAATTCTCATTCATTCAATGTATGAAATTTGAACCATTCTTACCTAATCTTCATAAAATGCTATAAGTTATGAAACACACCATTCATTCATAGAATTTATCATCATCGAGCATCGTAATTCATTATCTTACATCATTTAGGTCATTAATGAAAATTGACCATACACACCATGGTCCAATTTTCCTACATGACCCTCAAAATCATCAAGCTACAATCTAGATGGTAAAATAAGCATACATGTACATTATATGCTATACAAAAATCTAGATTTGCCGGCCAAGGCGCTTCCTATACACCTATTTACCTCCTTCATCAAAATATACTTCAAAAGATTCACTCCACCCATGAGTGCCCTGCATCACAAGTCTAAAAAGTAGGCAACATGGGAGAGTGAGTCATATATTCTAAAAGAATGAATATGAATACCATATGATCATGTACATATGTATCATAACATGTATACTTTGCATTCACACAGATTTCATCATCAACTATCATCACATAATACAAACATCTTTGTAAATCAAGCAAAGTATAAAATCACACACATGATCTAGTCCTTCAACAAATTGGACTATTACACACCTTATCATTTTACTCAAGTTATTATTATTTGGTATTCACATCTTTTATGTTGTCTTAATTCATTTTCTCATCCACGACACAACCATCATCACACCTCATCACCTTTGGCATACTTCCTTGCTATATGCAAATGCTCTTAAGCTAATGCATATGCATAATAGATTATTTCAACAATTGCAAATCTGACTGTGGGAATATAAACACTAATTATGGGATTCAAGTATGATCATCTAACCATACCCCTACTGCAGTAGTAAAATATGTACACTTATCATCAAATTGCATGCATTTCACCAATCTTTTACTGGTACCAAACCGCATCGCCAATTTTGCAACACCTAGTCATTTTCACTATGACCGTGGTAACAACATAATCAACATACGGTGTTGCGCGCCAACCATAAGTCATATCATGGCAGCTGTGATCCCAAGGACCACTGGGGACACCTGCTCATCAAGAGCCACCCCCCACAAGGGTCAACCACATGTGGCTACCCGTAGCACAACATGGGTAGCTTCATGACTTACACACTGAGTCACAATGGAAACAATAAATCGCACGTGCACAGAGCCGCCCTCCCACTAGGTCAATCGGGGGAATCCCCTAAAATTCCAACACCGGCAGCTATGCAGTATGCCATGGATGCAAATGCCAATCATATGCATTTCTCACTCTATGCATTCTAATCATGCCACTGATCAATCATCATCATCATCATCATCATCATCATCAACATCACCACAAGGCTTTTAATAGATTTATTATTGTTGGTTATTATCATTAGTTTAAATTTTCATATGGCATTCTCAAAAATTCCCATTAGCATAATTCAATTCCATCGTCAAACACAACGACATCAATCTTTCACTATCAATCAAGGTATACTATTCATTCACACCCATTCTAAATCAAACATCAACAACATTCATTTCACATTTATGGTGGAAATAAGTATAAAATCATATTGTCAAACAATTCACACCACCATATAGCACACCATAATTATTCTAAATGTATCAATGCATGTTGCTAAAACACATCACCAACATCATACACAACATTACAATTCTTCATAACACTACAAGCAAGGCAAACATGCATATTGTCACATATGACAATCAAATACTATTTAATCCACGCATTTAGAACATAACGACTCCTCTTCTACCTTAAGAGAAAAATTCTGATTAATACGACGTTCCCGCCTCGTCGTTCAGAATGGATCCTACATTAACATACATGTAAAATCCCAATCAATCAACTATTCAAGACACAAATTCAACTCTAATTAGCCATAATCATATCTACAATTTCATAACATGTATAAGACATGTTATAGACATTATTTTCCTTCACTCATCAAGCCTTATTCATTATGTTTAAAGGCTACAAAACAACTTTAGCCTAGCATTCACAATACATCATGTATCCTTATCCACACTCTTAAAGGCTTGTTGTCACGACCGGGATAGCGACGGCACGACCGACCCTCAAAATTGATTAAAACATAAAACGTGTTTCGAAAACAAAACAGGGAGTCGCCACCAATATTTTTTAAGGATAAAATACCGGGAAAACCTTTCGTTAAAGCATTGGTCATAAAAATGAAATTCCAAATTCGAGAGTCTAATTACAGGTGAGGAAGGTATTAGCACCTCATAACTGTCCGTTATAAAACGGTTACCTCAATATGATAGCGCACATTATAATTCACCCAAAAATTATTTTGACTTCTTCAAAAAAAGAGACATGTACGAAATGACAAAGCATAGAAAAATAAACAAAAATAGACACAGAATTTTTTCATGAGATTAACAGGACGTCTCGTCCAAATTAACCTCGCTCCACCCCTTTTTTTTTAAAAATATATATATATATAAAATGAGATTAATAGGACGTCTCGTCCAAATTAACCTCGCTCCTCCTTTTAATAATAAGAAAAAAATTAGAAACTATAAATTAAATAAAGAAAGACGGGCCCGACAGGAACTTTCTCCCGCTCCTACGTATTCTCAAGCTTTCGAGAAATCAGGGTCACGTAGTTCTTTTTTGTTATTACTAGTTATAAGGTAAAATAAAGGAAATTTAATGGAATAAATTTAAACAAGTGAACAGGTTCAACAAAATTACAAATCCAGTGGAAGAACTAACAATAAATAAAAAAACAAAAGAAAAGAAACAAAACAGAACCGGTGTGGTGTGGACTTGGGAGGAACTGGCGGTGTGGTGTGGACTTGATGAACTGGACGGTGTATTGGGAACAGGTTTTATTTCTTCAGATTTAGGATTCTGGAGTAAAATTATTTTCTTGGGTCTTTTTTGATTTCAGATGCCAGCCTCTTTTGCGCATCTTCAGTTGTGGTATTTATAAAAATCCAAGCGTTGGCTAATTAGTTGAACAGCCTAGAGACAGCCTGGTCACCAATGATTATGGGGAATAGCGGCTGATGAATAATCTTATTATTTTGATTTTTGTTTGTTATCAGCCGCCCCACAGGATTAGCGAATCAACTTGGATGGTGCGTTTGTATGTAATGGAGAAACAGCCTGGACATTGATAATCATGGGGGAACGGCGGCTAGTGGTAATTCTTTATTATTTTCACTTTTGTCTGTTGTCAGCCGCCCCCTAGAATTCAAGGATCCACTTGGATGGTGCAATTCCAAGTCAGCATGGGCAAACGGACTCCTCAAATGGTGTCACATGGGACCGGTGTTCTCCTTATGGCCCGGATCACTATCTCAGTCAGTACCTATTCTCGGTGGAAATTAATCCGATCGGGACAGGTGGCTACATACAAGTCCGAGTGAAAATAAGCGAAATTTGACACTCGGTGTGAAGGCTTGAATTCACAGATTATTGACTCGAAAATCTCTTTCCGAGAAGTATTCATCAAAGCCTCTTCATTCAGAATTGCTTCACTCGGAGGTGCTTTGTCTGGAAATGTCACTGCTTGAAACATTCATTCAGAATTGGTTCACTCGGAGGTGCTTTGCTAGGAAGTGTTTCTGCTTGAAGCACTCAATCGAAATTGCTTCACTCGGAGGTGCTTTGCTCGGAAGTGTTTCTGCTTGGAACACTCAACTGGAATTGCTTCACTCGGAGGTGCTTTGCCCAAATGTGACCCACTCAAAAACATCTCATTTGGAGGCACTTCAAAAAATATTTTACTCGGCTATATCTCTAGCCGACAAGTTAGAACCATTTTTGACTTAAAATTGATTCAATCAGGACTTATTCATTCGAATGTCTCAGTCTGAGGGGTATTCCTGCGAAATCAAGGTCTTTCTTCACCCGGAAGCACATCTCTCGAAAGTAAATCACTCAGAAATGATTCACTCGGAGACACCCCACTCAGATGTGTCTGCTCGAAAAGTATTCATTCATAGAGCCTTTCTTTGCTCGAAAACAATTCCCTTGAAATGGCCCATTTGGAAATGTCATTCGGAAGTATTGAACTCAGAAGTGAAAAACGATCCTTTAAAATCGATATGTTTCTTCTCTCGGAAATACATCTCTCGAAAATGACTCACTTGGAAATGGCCCACTCGGGGACGTCCTACTCAGAAGTATGGACCTTGAGAGAGATTCTGCCCGAAAGAGGCTCATTCGAGGTCAGAGATTTTCTACGCTCGAAAATACATCTCTCGGCAGCAAATCACTCAGAAATGCCTTCCTTAGTGACATCCCACTCGGATATACCTTTGCCCAACAAATGCTCTTTCAAAGTTCAGAGTCCTTTTTGTTCAGAATCAATTCACTCGAAAAAGATTTGTTTAGAAGCATCTCTGTCCAGAAAAAGTACTCATCCAAAGTCAGAATCTCTTTTCCCTCGGAGGTACTTCAATTGGGAATTCTTCACTTGGATGTATTCATCATACATCGGACTTGCTTTTCATTCAGACTGGCTTCAGTCGGGGATTATCCACTCGGATGTATTCATTTGAAATCAGACTTGCTTTTCATTCAGACTGGCTTTAATCGGGAATCCTTCACTTGGATGTATCCAATCGGTAAGTATTCATTCAAAGACAGTCCCTTTTTCATTCAGAGTGGTTTCAATCGGGAATCCTCCACTTGGAAACACCGCACCCGGAGACAATTCACTCGGCAATGTCTCGCTCGGAGACATGTTACTCGAAACGCCTGAGCGAAGGAAAGGAATATGCATCAGGTATCAATCTCGCTCGGGTGAGACATTGTTCCAGTATCTAAAACCCTTCCCTCTCGCTTGAGCGCTCACTTCTCCGCTTGAGCGAAATTAATCCAAGGGCTAACTCCTGATTCTCCATCAATCTCGCTTGGCAAAACCACCACCCGCTCGGGAAAAAACAGGCCAGAGGCCAAATTCCTGATTCACCACAACCTCACTCGAGCGAGATTCCCACTCGCTTGAGCGAGATATGCAGGTTTTATGCAGAACGGGAAATCCTTCAACTTAGCATATGAAATACTATTTTCTCCTACTCTAACTCTTCCTAATGCATCATATCACATCACCATACATTTATAAACTCTATCAGCGTCCTGAAGCATTATAGTTTGAGAGGTTTTCTTCATCTTTTAGTAGAATCAAGCAAACACCTCGCTCAGAAATAACCCACTCGATAAATCTTACAGCCAAAAAGATCAGTCAGAATTGAAGCTCAGAGTCAAAGACAATCTTGAACCCGAGCACAAGCTCTCGGTAATTCTTAAGGCATATCCGTACATGAATAGAAAGGAGGGATTCCAAACGACGGGACTCCCCATTTTTGGTGAAATTTGACCGGACCAAAATAGGTGTTCATAGATGCCCCTCTTTACTTCTTTTCCGTGAGAAAAACATGAAGTCTCTTCTTGCTTTTAAAGTGGAAAGTAAGTAAAGACGTGAACACCATTGTCAAAGTCATACCGACTCCAGCAGTCAGTATTGTTCCATTGAAGAAAACCAATAGTAGTGCCAATTTCTGTGACTTGAAGAATGAAGTAAGGCGTCAACTTTAATGGCTTGGGAAAGACAACGAGTGTGTCAGCTTCAGAGATTTAAGTGAGGAACTCAAACAGGAGTGCGAACTTTGGCCATCTGAAGAGGGGGAACCTAGGAATTGACACTTGAAGCTTTTGCTTTCTCTCTCTTTTTGTTTCTTTTTCTTCTCTTTTTTGTTTTTTTTTCTTTTTTTTCTTTTTTTTTGGTTTTTTCTTTTTTTTGAGCAAAATAGAATTGGGGCGGTGCACCAGTTTCAGCAGGAAGTAGTTAACTGAGAATTATCTTTTGGGATGACAGGAAGTGAAAGGATTATCTTTCAACTAACAGGAGGTGAGAGAATTGGGGGCCAATTCTCAATTGACCAGAGATGAAAAGATTGGGGTTGACCCTAGGTAGGCTGGAAACAAAGGGAACCTTTGTTCGGTGACTGGAAGGTAAAAGGGTGCCTTCGTTCGGTGACTGGAAGGTAAATGATGCCATTTGTTTCGGCGACTGGAAGGTAAAGGGTGCCATTTTTTCGGCGAAGAGAAGGTAAAGAGTGCCATTTATTCGGCGATTGGAAGGTAAAGGGTGCCATTTGTCCGGCGACAAAAAGGAAGGTAAAGGTGAGGGTGTTGCCTCCCGGTTGACTAGAAAGTAAAGGGTGCCATCTGTTCAGCGAAAGGAAGGTAAAGGGTGCCATTCATTTGGCGAAGGGTGAAAACCCTGAAAGGTGCCAGCTTTGGCGATTGAGGGAGATAAAGGGGTGCCATTTGTTCAACGATTGGAAAGTAAAGGGTGCCATTGGTCTGGCGATTGGAAGGAAGGTAAAGGTGAGGGTGTTGCCTCCCGGTTGACTGGAAAGTAAAGGGTGCCATCTATTCGGCGAAGGGTGAAAACCCTGAAAGGTGCCAGCTTTGGCGATTGAGGAAGGTAAAAGGGTGCCATTTGTTCGGCGACTGGAAGGTAAAGGGTGCCATTTGTCCGACGACTGGAAGGAAGTTAAAGGTGAGGGTGTTGCCTCCCGGTTGACTGGAAAGTAAAGGGTGCCACCTGTTCAACGAAGGGTGAAAACCCTGAAAGGTGCCAGTTTTGGCGATTGAGGAAGGTAAAGGGGTGCCATTTGTTCTGCGACTGGAAGGTAAAGGGTGCCATTTGTTTGGCGACTAGAAGGTAAAGGTGAGGGTGTTGCCTCCCGGTTGACTGGAAAGTAAAGAGTGCCATCTGTTCAGCGAAAGGAAGGTAAAGGGTGCCATCTGTTTGGCGAAAGAAAGGTAAAGGAGTGCCATTTGTTCGGCGAAGGGTGAAAACCCTGAACGGTGCCAGCTTTAGCGATTGAGGAAGAAAACCCTGAAAGGTGCCAGCTTTGGCAATTTGAGGAAGAAAACCCTGAAAGGTGCTAGATTTGGCGATTGAGGAAGAAAACCCTGAAAGGTGCCAGCTTTGGCGATTGAGGAAGGGTCTTCTTAAAGTGCCAGCTTTGGCGATTACGGTTCCACTCGGGAAGAGAACTTGAGAAGTACCAATTTTTACAGTTGAGGAGGAGACTTTGAAGGTGCCGACTTTGGCGATTGTGGCGAGTTTTTAGGAAGTGCCAGCTTTGGCGGTTTAAGGAGGAAACTTTGAAGGTGCCTGCTTAGGTGATTTGAAGGAAAAGGGTCTGGGGTGATGCCCCAGTTTGAACAAGATCAAAAGATTTTAGGGGTGCTACCCCTTGGCTGGGAGAAAAATCCAGGGTGATGCCCCAGTTACGAAGATCAAAAGGATTTTGGGGAACTGCCCCTTGATCGAAAGAGGAGACACTTGGGGTGATGCCCCAGTTTGAGATGATTGAAGGTTGGTGGACCACCCCCTAACTCAAAGAGGAATCTGGGGAGATGCTCCAGTTAGAATATGATTGAAAGAACCTTGAGGTACTGCCCCTTGATCGAGAGAGTAGATCTGGGGTGATGCCCCAGTTAGGAAAAATAGAGGGATTTAGGGGAACCGTCCCTTGACCGGAAGAGAAGTTTGGGGAAATGCCCCAATTTGAGCTGTTTAGTGATTCAGGATACCGTCTCTTGACTGGGAGATCCCACTAGGCTTGCTAGAGGAGAGAAATCTGGGGGATGCCCCAGTTTAAGCTGTTTGGGACAATTCAGGGTATTGCCCCTTGACTGGAAGAGAAAAGTAATGAGGTGAACTGTCCCAATTTGGAAAATCCGACTGAAGGAGTTAGGGGTATCGCTCCTCGAACGGAGGAAGGATCTGGGGTGATGCCCCAGTTAGGGAGATTTGAATAAGCTAGGGGTGCTCCCCTTTGACAGAGAGAGACCTGGGGTGATGCCCGAGTTCAAACTTTTTGGGAGCGCGGGGTACTGCCCTTGGGTTGACAAAAGATAATGCCCTGAGGGAGGTGCCCCAGTTTGACATGATTTGAAGGAATCATGGGGAAACTGCCCCTTGACTGGGATAGGAGAAATTTGTAGAGATGCCCCAATTTGAGTTGTTTGGGAATTTGGGGTACTGTCCCTAGACTATAAGTGGAAGAGAAATCTGGGAGATGCCCCAGTTTGGAAAGACTAAAAGTTTTAGGGGTACTGCCCCTTGACTGAAAGAGAGAAATCTGAGGAGATCCCCCAATTTGAGTTGTTTGGGAATTTGGGGTACTGCACCTAATTGGAAGAGAAATCTGAGGAGATGCCCTAGTTTGAACTATTTTGAAATTCAGGGTACTGTCCCCTGATTGGAAGAGAGATCTGGGGAGATGCCCCAGTTTGAGCTGTTTCAGTGATTCAGGATACCGTCTCTTGATTGGGAGAGAGATTTGGGGTCCATCAGGGATTTATGGCGGGCTTACTGGAGGAGAGTAATTTGGGGGATGCCCTAATTTGAGTTGCTTGGGAAGTGTAGCTCCATTGGGGAGGATTCGGTGGTTCGGGGTGCTGCCCCTTGATTGGGAATGGATCTGGGGTGATGCCCCAGTTCTTTAGTAAGATTGAAAGATTTAGGGGTACCGCCCCTTGGCTGGGAGAGAAAAGAAACCGGGGAAGATGTCCTAGTTTGGAAAATCCGGCTAAAGGAGTTAGAAGTGTTGTCCATTTATTGAAGGGAGGATCTGGGGCGATACCCCAGTTATTGGAAAGATTGGAAGATTTTAAGGGTACTACCCCTAGGCTGGGAGAAGGATCTGGGGTGATGCCCCAGTTAGGGAGATTGAAGAAGCTAGGGGTGTTGCTTCTTGAATGGAAGAGAAATCTGGGGAGATGCCCCAGTTTGGAAGATCGGGAGGACTTCGGGGAATTGCCCTTCGACTGAAAAGACTTGGGGTGATGTCCCAATTCAAACTTTTTTGAAATTCAGGCACTACACCTTGGCCGACAAAAGACCTGGAGGTGATGCTCCAGTTTGGAGAGGAATGATAGACTTGGTGGCAAAATCCCAGGTTTGAAAGATTTGGGGTTAACAGGACGTCTCGTCCAAATTAACCCATACTTGGCGTCGTTGCCTGAGAACGGGATACACTAGACTATTGGGATGTACCAAGTTGATTTATTATTATTATTATTATTATTATTATTATTATTATTTATATTTATTATTATTTTATTATTATTTTTTTTATTTTTTGAAATGTGACCCCTAATATGCCTCATGAACAGAAACCTTGAGAAGATGTTGGCTCCAACTATGAGGTATTAATGGAAACCTCAAAGCACAATGGAAACTTAGAAAGGCGTCGTGATCGGCCATAGAAAAGTGTTTTGTCCAATGATTTGGGTGGTTTATGAGAAGAAACCCGAGGAAAGCCGGCTTCAATGAGTGAGGATGAGAGTGAGCCCTGGAAAGTGCTAGTTTTGGCGGTTGAGTCTTGACACATCTGCTTGTCATGACACCCTGTAAGAAAGGTTAGTGGTGCAAAGTAAAACAAATTGGAGCTTGAAGAGACTCCCCGCAAAACCACAATCCTTAGAGATTCGAGGTGACTCATGACTGAAACAGAGTAGATGAAGTAACCCTAGCTTTGGAAACGTGTCAGGCCCAGTCTTCATAATGATCGCTTGAGGCGAGATCAAGTAACAGGAACATCTTGTCCTCATGACTTTAAATTTTCATTACCTTCTTATTTTTATATATTAAGGGAAAACATATGTCTTACCAAATCAGGGAAAATCACAATATGAACACGTATCAAAAGAGGTGAGATTGTATTTACAAGTTGAGCGGGGGGTGGGAAAAGGGAGGCCAAAGAAGCAAGTGGAGTTGTGAGACGCCCCAAACCCCCAAATAAAATAGGGGAAAATTTTTCACGTTTTTGAGAATATTAATAATAAAAATAATTAAAGTGGTGAAACATTTTTCACCAAACCCCTGGATCTAAAATGAACCACTCCCATATATGAAGATATGAAAGGGTGAAACTAACTATATATTTTTCAATCAGAAGCAGCGGAAGAATTATTTAATTTGGTTTAATTAGTGGCTAATTGATTTTCAAGAGGAGTCCATTCATAAAAATATGGGATACAACTTATATAATCTAGAAGGCCTAAATATACTCCTCAATACCATTTAAAATAATATCTAAAGAAGAAATAATGCATAACATTTTAAAATTTAATTTAAAATAACAAAATGAGAATCAGGGGCATACTCGCTCAAGCGTGACTCAAGTCGCTTGAGCGAGCCAGCGTACCCTCACTTGAGCTGGTGCTGGGCGATGCTGAGCGAAATGAAGGAATGAGCATCAGGGCCCAGCTCGCTTGAGCGAGACATGAAGGAATGCTTGAGCGAAGAAAGCGAGACGCTTGAGCGAAGAAGGAAAGGAGCATCAGGGGTCGATCTCGCTTGAGCGGCCCAAGGCTCGCTTGAGCGAGATTGGTCCAGAAACGTTGAGGACTCTCTGGCCGATTTTCGCTTGGGCGAGGCACCACTCGCCTGGGCGAAAATCGTCCAGAATCCATTCTCCTTCTCCCTCGCTTGAGCGCTGCCCTTCACGCCTGGGCGAAAATTGTCCAGAATCAAAACACTGATTCTGTGGCAATCTCGCTTGGGCGAAATGCACGTCCGCTTGAGCGAATTTGGGGCAGAAACGAATCCCCTGTTCCACAACAATCTCGCTCGGGCGAGATTACTACTCGCTTGAGCGAGTTCTGCAGAAACTCAGCAGAAAACGTGAACTTACATTGACAACACTCAACCTACCATACTAAAACTCAATCTATGGCAATTCTTTCAGTTCCTACAAAATTTATACATTATATAACACTCTTGGAACCTACCTCATTCACCGTTAACCATCATCATGCTAACATTAGCTCATGCATATAATTTAAATTCATCATCAAACCACATGCACTCCCTACATACATCTATATTCCACATCATTCCACAAGCTCCATAATATAGCATGAAAACACAACATCCATTCATTTAACAAAGTCAAATATTCAAATTCATTCTTTACATCTTTTGGGTCATGCAGGAAAATTGGCCTTACACAAACATGTCCAATTTTCTCCCATGACCTCCCAAAATCATCAACGTCACAAAATTGAGTACATAAACCTCATATACTCTACCAAAATAGATTTTCATGCCAGCCAAGGCTTACGCATTCCTATCCATATTTTACCTTCTTCATACTCGGCCTCCAAAAGTTGTAGGATTTAAGTCATACCTACATCAACTTTAAAAATGGCAACGGGGAGGTGAGTAACATAATCCAAATGAATTAAAGTCATACATTATGATGAAATACATGTATACTTGCACAATTAGCAATCATTACACCACATCATACATTATACACAATACATCTTATAATTTCAAGTATACATTCACAATATCAATCATTTGGATTGCCAAACACACACATCGGGTTAGTATTCAACTCTTTCCCCTTTCAATTCTCATTCATCCGTTGCCACCAAGGGCTTTCACCTAGGCATATCTCCAGCTATATGCAAATGCTCTTAAAGCTAATGCATATGCACAAGAATTTCTTATCAAACAATGTGGATCCGGCTGTGGGAAAATATATCATTAAATCAATTGTGGGACAAGCATAGGTGTGCTACTATGCCTCTACTGCAGTAGAAAAATTGTTTACACATATATCTCAATTTATGCATGCTTACATCATCATCATAATTTTACTGGTACCAAACCGCTATCGCCCATCTGTAGCACTAGTCACCCTGTGACTTGTGGATCAACATCGTGGCCTCAACTACCACAAGTGCTATGGGCCCCTCCCGAACACACATCGAGAGAGCCGTGCCCCATCGGACACCGAGGTAAACTCGCTCACCATAGAGCCGCCCGCCCACTGGGCCTGCCACATAGGGTGCCTCGTCAGCAAACTATGGACAGCTTCGTGACTCATACACCGAGTCACAGGGGAAAGTCATAATACGCTCGTGCACTGAGCCGCCCTCCCACTGGGCCTGCCTAGTGGAACCCCCTAATATTCCACATAAACAGCTATGATATGCCATGGATGCAATGCAAATGCAAATCAAGTGCATCCTTACACTATGCATCCTAGATGCCACTCCACATTTAATCATTCATCACCACCACTTGGTGGATTTCAATATTCTCATCATTCTTATCCAATCCCAATTTTCTTTGACTTATTCTCATCAATAGTTAGTGGCATACACATTCAATAAATCATACACACATATTTGGGATATTCATATCACAATCTCAATCCACATATGGTTGCAAACCATCATCATACTTCATTAATATAATATTATCACATCATTAATTTTATCCCAAACACAATGCCACATAACAATCATCATTCTAAATGCATTCAAATCAAACGTATCATTTCATCCATTCAAACAACCATTAACATAATCACATATACATATTTTCACATCACCAATGGATGAAATCATGCATTTAGAAAAGTTACCCCCTCCTACCTCAAGTGAAGTAGTGATCAACGCGGTTTGATGGTCCCGCTTCGTCAATGGGGTCACTTCCTACATCACAATACATTATCCAATCAATTTTCTACTTACTCATTAAGGTTCAAATACTTATATATCAATAAATACTTGCTGTTTTTATTATTATAACTCTCAAAACTCTTTTATTTCATTTTATCCACCATAACCACCATGGGTTAGGTGCCACCATTTATTATTATGTACTCAACAACCAACCCTTTCATGGGTTTCCCCATTAATGACTTCCATCAACCAAATACCATCACCATTGACCCTTATGCATCATAACTCACATTTATTACCAACAATAAATGTTCATCAACCTCCATTATATATTTTCCCCCAAATTTATGAAGTTAGGGTTCCATAAAATTTCCAACAACCATCATAAATATTCTTCTCCTTCCAACCATAATTACATCCACTTCATTACTTCTCAAAGAGACCTCATTCTCATACAAAACCCACATTAAACTTTTGCATTAAATGCTCTCCTCAAAACATTCATACACATGCATGGCTTCCAAACTCATAAATACCATATACCCATAACCAAAACCTTAGCAAAAATGGATATACTTACCTCAAAGCCCAAAAACGAAAATGGGTTCTAGGAGGGAGGAGAACACCAACGAAAATGCGGAAGAGAAGGAGGAAGAACAACAGCTCACAAGCCTCCTTCAAGCTCCACCAATGAAAATGGGAAGGAGATGTGGAAGATGAACTCAATGTGTTAGGGTTTGGGGGAGGAAAGGAAGAGAATGGAGAAGATGATAATGAAGAGAAGGAGAAAAATGAAGTGTAAGTGAAATGTTCACACCTCCAGCACGCCTACGTGAATAGAGAGGGAAAAATAGGATTTTCAATTTTTCTTTTAATCCAATTCATTAAGACTTCATCGTTTTATAACCAACAGGTTCTCCGTTCGGGCTCAAACATCATCTAAAAATTATTCCGAATACATATTCGGATTCCCAATAATATTCTCTTAAGCCCTGACCAATATCACCTCATTCCGAGATACTTGGTCCGACACCCATATTTCAACCGGGCTTAATTTCAGCTTAACCGGTCTCTAAAATTTACCAAAAATTCCCAAAATTATCAATTTAATTATTCTCAATAGTTTGGGACATTAAATACTCCATATACCAATTTCTAATATTTATTCCGGTAATTAATTCTCTATTTTAAAATTCGGGATGTTACAATCCACCCCACCAAAAAGAAAATTTCGTCCTCGAAATTTCACATACCGGATTCGAATGCGTCGGGATACCGTTCTCTGATGTCGTCTTCGCGTTCCCATGTGAACGTTTCAGTATTTCCATGTTTCCAAGCGACCTCCACCAAAGGTACCAACTTGTTCCGCAATTTCTTCACGGAATGTCCGACAATGTGAACAGAAACAGGAGAAATAGATAGATCATCTCGCACCTCAATCTCGTCCATCGGGATCACGTGTAAAGGATCATAAACATATTTCCTTAACTGCGACACGTGAAACACGTTGTGTAGATTAGCAAGATGCGGAGGGAGTGCTATCCTATAAGCAACCTCACCAATCCGTTCCAACACCTCGTAAGGTCCGATAAATCTAGGGCTCAACTTCCCACTCTTCAACGCCCTTCCAATGCCTTTATCACGCGAGACCTTCAAAAATACATGGTCGCCCACTTGAAACTCAAGGGGTTTATGCCTCTTGTCATAATAACTCTTCTGCCTATCTTGAGCAATCTTCATATTCTCTTGTATCTTCTTAATTTGCTCTGTAGTTTCCTGAATGATCTCCAGCCCTAAAGCCAAGTTTTCACCAACTTCAAGCCAACACAAGGGAGTTCTACACTTCCTTCCATACAACGCCTCATACGGTGCCATACCTATGCTGGAATGGAAGCTGTTATTGTATGTGAATTCGATCAATGGGAGGAATCTCTCCCAACATCCACCGTGCTCAAGGACACAAGCTCTCAACAAATCCTCCAAGCTTTGTATAGTTCTCTCCGATTGTCCATCGGTCTACGGGTGATAAGCGGAACTAAGCTTCAACTTAGAACCCAACTCATCATGCAAACGTCCCCAAAACCGAGAAGTAAAACGAGGATCACGGTCGGATATGATGCTGGACGGAACGCCATGCAGTCTAACAATCTCCTTCATGTATATTTGTGCCAATTTCTCCAAAG
Organism: Clitoria ternatea; assembly: GCA_037962975.1. Taxonomy (NCBI): domain Eukaryota; kingdom Viridiplantae; phylum Streptophyta; class Magnoliopsida; order Fabales; family Fabaceae; genus Clitoria; species Clitoria ternatea. The sequence continues at coordinate 198,063,199 of CM075671.1, read as the reverse complement.
GACTCTTCATATTAATGGGCAAGAAGTGAGCACATTTTGTCAATCTATCAACAATCACCCATATAGCATCGTTTCCAGCACGGGTTCTGGGTAGTCCAGAAACAAAATCCATAGCTATACTATCCCATTTCCAAACAGGGATCTCCAATGGTCTCAAATAACCAGATGGTCTCTGATGCTCAACCTTCGCCTTCTGACAAACAAGGCAAGATGCTACAAAATTTGCCACATCACGCTTCATACCAGGCCACCAGAAATTCTTCTTCAAATCTTGATACATCTTAGTGGAACCAGGATGAATACTCAATATGCTTTTATGAGCTTCCTCAAGTACACGTTTCCGCACATCATCGCTTGAGGGAACATAAATTCGACCTTTGACACGCCAAATACCATCTCGACCCTCAACTAAGAACAGATTCTTCCCCTTTTCTTGGGTCTTTTTCATCTCAATCAAATACTCATCATTGGGTTGTTGCGTCTTCACATATTCAAGAAATTCATTTGCAACCTTCAACATTTCCAACACCATTTTCTTGGAAGTGTAAGTCTCCACGCCCACATTCAAATCTCTAAATTGTTCTATCAACTCCATTTCCTTTGCCATCATCATGGAGACATGCAATGACTTTCTACTCAATGCATCGGCAACTACATTTGCCTTGCCGGGGTGATACTTCAATTCAAATTCGTAGTCTTTTAGGAACTCCATCCATCGTCTTTGCCGCATATTCAACTCCTTCTGGTCAAACAAGTATTTAAGGCTTTTGTGATCACTAAAGACCACAAACTTAGAGCCATATAAGTAGTGTCGCCACAACTTCAATGCAAACACCACCGCCGCCAGTTCAAGATCATGTGTAGGGTAGTTAACCTCATGTAGTCGCAACTGCCTCGACGCATAGGCTATCACACGCTCCTTTTGCATCAATACACACCCAAGACCAAGCTTAGATGCATCGCAATATACCACAAATTCATTCGTTAAGTCGGGCAATGCTAACACCGGTGCGGTAGTAAGCCTTAACTTCAACTCTTGAAAACTCTCTTCACATTCACGAGTCCACACAAAAGAGTGATTTTTCCGAGTCAACTTCGTTAGTGGTAAAGCCAAACGGGAAAACCCTTCAATAAATCTCCGGTAGTAACCGGCAAGACCAAGAAAACTCCTTATCTCCGTCACTGACGTTGGTCTTTCCCAAGCCATCACAGCTTCAACTTTAGATCTATCCATAGCAACTCCATCATTTGAAATAACATGTCCAAGGAATTAGACCTCAGACAGCCAAAATTCACATTTAGAGAGCTTCGCATACAACTCCTTTTCTCGTAGAATAGTCAACACAAGACGAAGATGTCTTTCATGCTCTTCATGACTCTTGGAATACACCAAAATATCATCGATAAACACTACGACGAATTGGTCAAGATATTCATGGAAGATGCGATTCATGTAGCTCATGAAAATCGCAGGGGCATAAGTCACACCAAATGGCATCACTACGTACTCATAGTGTCCGTATCGCATTCGGAAAGCAGTCTTCGGAATATCTTCGGCCTTCACCCGAATTTGGTGATATCCAGAACGCAAATCAATCTTCGAAAACACAACAGCACCCTTCAATTGATCCAATAGATCATCAATGCGTGGAAGAGGATATTTATTTTTAATGGTTAGTTTGTTGAGCTGGCGATAATCAACGCACAATCTCATGCTCCCATCTTTCTTCTTTACTAACAACACAGGAGCACCCCAAGAAGACACACTTGGGCGAATAAACTCCCGTTCAAGTAATTCTTCCACTTGCTTTTTCAATTCAGCTAACTCCATAGGAGACATCCTATAAGGAGCTCGGGAAACAGGTTCTGCACCCGGAATAAGATCGATAGCAAATTCCACTTCTCGTGGAGGAGGTAATCCGGGAATTTCTTCTGGAAACACATCGGGAAATTCCGAAACAATAGGAATCCCACCAGATTGGGAAACACCATTCCCATCAACCAAGCAGAACATCATGAGAAGTTGAGATATACCTCGCACATCAAAGTCTTCATTATTAGAGGTTGGGAAATTCACTGTCTTGCTATGACAATCCACCAAAACCTTGTTGGCGGACAACCAATCCATGCCTAGAATAACATCCAGGTCTTTCATAGGTAAACACACGAAGGATACAACAAATTTTCTACCCTCCAAGACCATCTCGACATTATCACATCGAGTCACCGATCTTAAGCAAGCACCAGTCGGTGTAGTCACCAATATTGCACCTTTCATCATACTCACAGGCACTCGCAGGCGCCTCACACATTCTTTAGAAATAAAAGAGTGCGTAGCACCCGAATCAAATATCACATTAACAACATTACCATATATCTGGCACTCACTTTGGACAAGGTCCTCAGCTTGTGCAGCTTCTTCACCGGTCACGGCAAAGACTCTTCCAGCCATTTGTTGATTAACACCACGATTTGGGCCATTCCGACCACCATTAGCATTACCTCAGCCGTTTCCATTACCACGACCGTTACCACCATCTCGGTTTCCATTTCTTCCACCATTACCATTTCCACGACCATGGCCTCTAAAAGCACCATAGCCTCCACGGTTTGCATTATCACGTGGCACAACATCTGCAGCATTCAAAGGACAATCAGGGTGGATATGCCCCGGTTGGTTGCATCTATAGCACACCACTATTTCTTCTTGATTGCACTCTCTGGCTAAGTGATTTCCACCACATCTGTAACAACGGAGTCCTTGGCCATTACCTCGGCCACCATCGGCACCATGCCTTCCACCACCTCGTCCACCTCTGAAAGAAGAGGACCCACGTACAAATCGTCTATTGTTCTTAAAGTTGCCTTTCTTCTTGAAGCTAGAAGATTGGCCCTTCAACTTATAATCATGCCCCGAGTAGTTCCTTGGAGCAATATCATTTTCTTCAAAAATTCTACACTTATCCACAAGAGTAGGAAAACTCCTAATCTCTTGGTGACAAATCGCCTTCTTGATCTCTTGGCGTAGTCCATTCTCAAATTTAACACACTTTGAAACTTTCATGCCCTCTTGCTGAAAGGGAGGATAAAACACACATAGCTCTTCAAATTTCAAAGCATACTCTTCAACCGACATGCCACCTTGCTTGAGTTCCATGAATTCAAGCTCTTTCTTGTTTTTGTAACTCGCAGGAAAGTACTTCTTAAGAAATTCAGCCTTGAAATTCTCCCAATTTAGAGGAGTGTGGGCAGCAATCATATGCCCACGGGTAAGGATCCACCAAGATTCGGCCTCATTCCGAACCATGAACACCGCATATTCCACCTTCTGCGTTTCGGTACATTCCATGCTAGCAAATATCCGTTCCAAGTCACGGATCCAAACATGAGCATCTTCTGGCTTATAGCCTCCATGAAATTCAGAAGGCTTCCGCTTAAGAAATTGGTCAAGACCTTGATTCGGCTGACCAATAGGTTGTTGTTGCTGTTCAAGTATGTCGGCAAAGCGATTAAAGGCTTCAGCCATAGCGGCTGCATCAGAATTGCGCCTATACGCCATCACTCAATCTATACACAACAACATAAACATAATTAGAAACTTAAAGTCTCTTCACCCAATGTGCATACATATCATTCATCATTAACTTCATTGGCACAAGTATCATCATAATGTATTTCATAATTAGAAGGTAAATATGAGAAAGGAATTGCCTGGCCGGGCTTAACAATAATCATGTAATAATCCCATTTCAATAACCACTATCATAATTCACCCATATAATTCATAAATCAATCAACCATAAGCAACAAACATATAAACATCATCCATTTTAATTGTATCAAGAGCAACCATTGCTCTGATACCAGGTTGAGACGTCCCAAACCCCCAAATAAAATAGGGGAAAATTTTTCACGTTTTTGAGAATATTAATAATCCAAATAATTAAAGTGGTGAAACATTTTTCACCAAACCCCTGGATCTAAAATGAACTACTCCCATATATGAAGATATGAGAGGGTGAAACTAACTATATATTTTTCAATCAGAAGCAACGGAAGAATTATTTAATTTGGTTTAATTAGTGGCTAATTGATTTTCAAGAGGAGTCCATTCATAAAAATATGGGATACAACTTATATAATCTAGAAGGCCTAAATATACTCCTCAATACCATTTAAAATAATATCTAAAGAAGAAATAATGCATAACATTTTAAAATTTAATTTAAAATAACAAAATGAGAATCAGGGGCATACTCGCTCAAGCGTGACTCAAGTCGCTTGAGCGAGCCAGCGTACCCTCGCTTGAGCGGGTGCTGGGCGATGCTGAGCAAAATGAAGGAATGAGCATCAGGGCCCAGCTCGCTTGAGCGAGCCCTATCTCGCTTGAGCGAGACATGAAGGAATGCTTGAGTGAAGAAAGCGAGACGCTTTAGCGAAGAAGGAAAGGAGCATCAGGGGTCGATCTCGCTTGAGCGGCCCAAGGCTCGCTTGAGCGAGATTGGTCCAGAAACGTTGAGGACTCTTTGGCCGATTTTCGCTTGGGCGAGGCACCACTCGCCTGGGCAAAAATCGTCCAGAATCCATTCTCCTTCTCCCTCGCTTGAGCGCTGCCCTTCACGCCTGGGCGAAAATTGTCCAGAATCAAAACACTGATTCTGTGGCAATCTCGCTTGGGCGAAATGCATGTCCGCTTGAGCGAATTTGGGGCAGAAACGAATCCCCTGTTCCACAAAAATCTCACTCGGGCGAGATTACAACTCGCTTGAGCGAGTTCTGCAGAAACTCAGCAGAAAACGTGAACTTACATTGATAACACTCAACCTACCATACTAAAACTCAATCTATGGCAATTCTTTCAGTTCCTACAAAATTTATACATTATATAACACTCTTGGAACCTACCTCATTCACCGTTAACCATCATCATGCTAACATTAGCTCATGCATATAATTTAAATTCATCATCAAACCACATGCACTCCCTACATACATCTATATTCCACATCATTCCACAAGCTCCATAATATAGCATGAAAACACAACATCCATTCATTTAACAAAGTCAAATATTCAAATTCATTCTTTACATCTTTTGGGTCATGCAGGAAAATTGGCCTTACACAAACATGTCCAATTTTCTCCCATGACCTCCCAAAATCATCAACGTCACAAAATTGAGTACATAAACCTCATATACTCTACCAAAACAGATTTTCATGCCGGCCAAGGCTTACGCATTCCTATCCATATTTTACCTTCTTCATACTCGGCCTCCAAAAGTTGTAGGATTTAAGTCATACCTACATCAACTTTAAAAATGGTAACGGGGAGGTGAGTAACATAATCCAAATGAATTAAAGTCATACATTATGATGAAATACATGTATACTTGCACAATTAGCAATCATTACACCACATCATACATTATACACAATACATCTTATAATTTCAAGTATACATTCACAATATCAATCATTTGGATTGCCAAACACACACATCGGGTTAGTATTCAACTCTTTCCCCTTTCAATTCTCATTCATCCGTTGCCACCAAGGGCTTTCACCTAGGCATATCTCCAGCTATATACAAATGCTCTTAAAGCTAATGCATATGCACAAGAATTTCTTATCAAATAATGCAGATCCGGCTGTGGGAAAATATATCATTAAATCAATTGTGGGACAAGCATAGGTGTGCTACTATGCCTCTACTGCAGTAGAAAAATTATGTACACATATATCTCAATTTATGCATGCTTACATCATCATCATAGTTTTACTGGTACCAAACCGCTATCGCCCATCTGTAGCACTAGTCACCCTGTGACTTACGGATCAACATCGTGGCCTCAACTACCACAAGTGCTATGGGCCCCTCCCGAACACACATCGAGAGAGCCGTGCCCCATCGGACACCGAGGTAAACTCGCTCACCATAGAGCCGCCCGCCCACTGGGCCTGCCACATAGGGTGCCTCGTCAGCAAACTATGGACAGCTTCGTGACTCATACACCGAGTCACAGGGGAAAGTCATAATACGCTCGTGCACTGAGCCGCCCTCTCACTGGGCCTGCCTAATGGAACCCCCTAATATTCCACATAAACAGCTATGATATGCCATGGATGCAATGCAAATGCAAATCAAGTGCATCCTCACACTATGCATCCTAGATGCCACTCCACATTTAATCATTCATCACCACCACTTGGTGGATTTCAATATTCTCATCATTCTTATCCAATCCCAATTTTCTTTGACTTATTCTCATCAATAGTTAGTGGCATACACATTCAATAAATCATACACACATATTTGGGATATTCACATCACAATCTCAATCCACATATAGTTGCAAACCATCATCATACTTCATTAATATAATATTATCACATCATTAATTTTATCCCAAACACAATGCCACATAACAATCATCATTCTAAATGCATTCAAATCAAACGTATCATATCATCCATTCAAACAACCATTAACATAATCACATATACATATTTTCACATCACCAATGGATGAAATCATGCATTTAGAAAAGTTACCCCCTCCTACCTCAAGTGAAGTAGTGATCAACGCGGTTCGATGGTCCCGCTTCGTCAATGGGGTCACTTCCTACATCACAATACATTATACAATCAATTTTCTACTTACTCATTAAGGTTCAAATACTTATATATCAATAAATACTTGCTGTTTTTATTATTATAACTCTCAAAACTCTTTTATTTCATTTTATCCACCATAACCACCATGGGTTAGGTGCCACCATTTATTATTATGTACTCAACAACCAACCCTTTCATGGGTTTCCCCATTAATGACTTCCATCAACCAAATACCATCACCATTGACCCTTATGCATCATAACTCACATTTATTACCAACAATAAATGTTCATCAACCTCCATTATACATTTTCCCCTAAATTTATGAAGTTAGGGTTCCATAAAATTTCCAACAACCATCATAAATATTCTTCTCCTTCCAACCATAATTACATCCACTTCATTACTTCTCAAAGAGACCTCATTCTCATACAAAACCCACATTAAACTTTTGCATTAAATGCTCTCCTCAAAACATTCATACACATGCATGGCTTCCAAACTCATAAATACCATATACCCATAACCAAAACCTTAGGAAAAATGGATATACTTACCTCAAAGCCCAAAAACAAAAATGGGTTCTAGGAGGGAGGAGAACACCAACGAAAATGAGGAAGAGAAAGAGGAAGAACAGCAGCTCACAAGCCTCCTTCAAGCTCCACCAACGATAATGGGAAGGAGATGTGGAAGATGAACTCAATGTGTTAGGGTTTGGGGGAGGAAAGGAAGAGAATGGAGAAGATGATAATGAAGAGAAGGAGAAAAATGAAGTGTAAGTGAAATGTTCACACCTCCAGCACGCCTACGTGAATAGAGAGGGAAAAATAGGATTTTCAATTTTTCTTTTAATCCAATTCATTAAAACATCATCGTTTTATAACCAACAGGTTCTCCGTTCGGGCTCAAACATCATCTAAAAATTATTCTGAATACATATTCGGATTCCCAATAATATTCTCTTCAGCCCTGACCAATATCACCTCATTCCGAGATACTTGGTCCGACACCCATATTTCAACTGGGCTTAATTTCAGCTTAACCGGTCTCTAAAATTTACCAAAAATTCCCAAAATTATCAATTTAATTATTCTCAATAGTTTGGGACATTAAATACTCCATATACCAATTTCTAATATTTATTCCGGTAATTAATTCTCTATTTTAAAATTCGGGATGTTACAAGTTGCATGGGAAATATTGATAATTGGGTAGAATAGGAATGATTTCACAAATCCTCCAATGAACTGTTGAGAACAAGGTGTATCTCAATCCCACATTACGACTTTGAATTCACCATTTGACTCTGCCTCTGAAAAAGGTAATTGGACTACGATCCTTGTGCCTTATCTTGGAATCAGACCATTCGCATAAGAGTCTTTAAATTACTCTGTCAAAATCTTGATCCCAATTTATTGCCTGAGCTGCCTATTCAGGTTTTTAGCTTACCAGGTCGCTCTAACTTTTGCCTAGGCTTCCTTTCCAAGTTTTCTGCCTAGCGAGCTTCTCTCTCCTTGTGACGTGTTTCGCTTTTTTCTTTGTTTTTTTGTTCTTTTCTCTCTTTTTTATTAAGGTCGCGTCCTTCACAACAAAGGTTTAAGCTGATTGACAATGAGCTTATTTGATCTCTCTTGATTTAGTCTCATCCTGTGGGGGAATAGATGTTATTTCAAATAGGAAAGTTTTCTCCAACACCATGCATCCAAGTAAACAGGGGTGAGCCCTTTTCGGCACCAATGAGGGGGCTCGTTCCGAGTCTTTAACTTTTTGTTCATTCTTTCATCTCTTTCTTTTTTTATTGTTTTCTTCTTCTTCATTTTTTGTTTGTTTGTTTTTTTTGTTTTTTTTGTTTTTTTTTGAATGACCCCATTGGTACCTTCGTTATGGTCTAGCTGTTTTATTTACTCTTAGCCAATGTGGCAAAGAACTATGATATTAATGGTATCACAGTAAACCATTCCCTTGGTTACACTGATATGGGAATAGTTATACTCCCTTAAGGTTTGGGTGTTGATTGCGACACAGATGAAACATTGTTTTTGTCGCGTTCTTAGCTTGATAACATTTATGCCCCCATATGGAAAAGTGATAGTTTGATCTATGAATCAGCTCGCCCCAATTGGTATATGCGTAGGGCACCAACCTTGACTCTTTTTTTGTTTTTTTTGTTTTGTTTTTTTTTGTTTTTTTATTATCATTTTTTTTGCAGAGTATTTATTGACCATGTTTACATTTATGGGTCTTAGCAAGCCTTTGTCATCCATGTTGGTCAATACTAACATTCCCTTGAAGGGTAGATATGCCATTAAGGAGTCTGGCACTATCTTCATTCATGTAGACTTTATATCACCAGATTGAGCTACCATCATACTATAACATCTTCTAAGGTGACTCGATCGATTTTCCAGTTGTTTGTGAATCCTCTTCACTCCGTGTGCTGACCTTGTCGAACACTTTTGGATAGAGTTAGGTAACCCTTATCCAAACATTCTGGTTAATTCGGCCAAGGGACTTTCATCTTTGGTATTCTCTTCGTTAGCGTGATCAACCAGGTGGTCAAAGTTACGAAATAGGATTGTGATCTCATTGTTCTCAGAAGGATCATTTTTGGATGGATGTTTTTTTTAGTGTATGAAGGCAAAGAGAAGGAAAAAAAATAAAAAGAGAGTAAACAAATAAGGGAAGCAAACAGAAACATTTTGAAATTTGATACGCATTCATTGAGAAAAACCTGAAATGATAAAAATATGTTTTGGCCCTTATTACATAAAATATCCCAATGCCTTAGGCATAGCATTTGGGTTGAAAAGTCATAAAAAATAGAAGTTTAAAGTCGTAAAGAGCTAGGTGGTCTCCTGGTCATGAACCTCTCCACTTGGCGTGCATATCACAAAGCTTGCATCCTCTCCAGTCCCTCCTTATCATACTGATCCCAAGATTCTCATGATTAGACCTGGGGTTTATGATTATATTGGGACTCCCTTCCTGGAAATCTAGCCACTTGGCTTTAATCAGATCCCTCACTTTGAATTTTAAGGCATAACAATCCTCAGTAGAGTGCCCTGAGGCTCCAGCATGGTAATCACATCGGGTATTAGGATTATAACCTTTGGGGTAAGGAGGAACCATCGGTTTCAATGGACAGGGTACCGCAAGGGAACTACGGATAAGGTGAGGTAAAAGTTCTGTGTAGGTTATGGGAATGGGGTCGAACCAGACCGGTGTTCGACTATCAGTGGGTTTTATTGTGCTTCGATCTAGATTAGGTGGTTGAGTCTGCCCTAGTGAGGGACAGTAGGGCTGTGGCAAATGAGAATGGGAAGGTGTTTGAGGGATATACGGACGAAAGCAGAGTTGGAATGGGAAAAGATTGGAGCCTTGGTCAGGGGTGGTGGCGGTCATGTAAGGTGTAGGGGGTTTGGCAGGTTGAAAGGAAGTATGAGTCATTAGTCTGGGTTAGGCCCTTTTTTGGTTATAGGAAGTGGAATTAGCATCCCCTTTTCTTTTCCCCTTATCTCCTGATGCAGACATTCTTATGATAGGTGCCCCAGGCGACTGGGAGGATTGTGAAACATGGGGGTTCATTCTTTGTAAATCATGATTCTCTTGTTGGTTATGGAACGGGGGAGAGTATTCTGAGGGTGCTGCATAGGGCAGGTTGTTGTTTTAGCCCATGAAGGAGTGTTGTGGTGCGTAAGACACGCCATAGGTTGGTTGAGGGTCAATGATGGGGTCGGTCCTGTTGATAGAAATGAGAGGTGTCATGGAAGAGGGAATTTGCACTTTTGTCAGTCCAGGAGGATGGAGTGGGGTGGTTGGTAAATGTTGATCATTCTTGATACCCGTAGAGGGTTCCCCCTCTATGATCTTCTTTTCTAAAAGTCTGGTCATCTCTGCCACTTGTTCTTTTAGCTGGTTAACTTCGCTCCTGAGGTTTTTAATTTCTTGCTCTCTTTCAGCCATGAGTCTCCTTTGAAAGTCTAGTAAGGGTGTCTTTCGGTGTCAAAGAAAGAAAAACAAAAAATGTCAGGTGGAAACAGAAGGAAGGAGAATGTCGTGGGAAGCGATCACAAGCCTTGACGAGCATCCTTTGACCATCCCTTAGAATTTATCGTTCAAAAGTGCTAGGTATGGTAAACATGGAAATTAATATGGGATAGTTGTGAAGACAGAAGAATCCTTCATTTTGAAACGCAATAAGAGCCTCAAGTTTAGCTATTTCTAGCTCGGAGAACCATGACCCTCCTCTTAAAGGTTTGATCCCACGTTAATTTCCATATCTTGCTCAAGGGTATTCGTTAAGTTCTGAATAGCTTCCGGCGAGAATAGAGAGAGAGGAGAGAAAGAGTCATCAGGAATTAACGTGCTTTGCAAATCGATACTCCCTTAGTAACTTTCTTGAAAACATTTTTGTATTTAGGGGGGTTACAATTTAACAAAACTTGTGTCAAATCAAAGGTCATGTGAGCTACGAATTTTCTGATCATCGTTAATACAAAAAGAATTGATTTTTTCTTTTGATTTTTTTTTGATATATTTTTTTCGATGATTCAAAAGATCTGTAACTCAAGGCCCAAAGACTTAAATAAATATGTATAAAAGAAAAGGACTACTTGCCCGTTAAAGTATCATTAGTTAAAAGTATGTCATTTTTTTCTGAAAAAGTAATCCACCAAACGGGCAAGTGGTCCTCTAATTTGGATCAGAAGGGAAAGTGAGAATGAGAAAAGGTAGAAGTAAAGTTTGCCCCTTTTTTCCCTAAGTCGGGTTTTTCTGAAGGTCTCCTAATGGTTCTAAGGTTTGTTTAACAGTGACATCTCGCATTAGGTGGCTTGTTCTAAAACTTCTAAAGGTTACTAGAGCCAAGATCCTACTCATGATGTTGACCACAACAATAGGAAGTCTACTAGGTGTGGGCACCATGAATAAGTCGAACTCTAACTGAGATTCTCACAGTAACCAGACAGGAAGTACATCCCAAATGGCTCCACTATCAATTTCCCCTAATCTAAAGTTTCATTTGGCCCACTCAGGGACGTCCTACTCAGAAGTATGGACCTTGAGAGAGATTCTTCCTGAAAGAGGCTCATTCGAGGTCAGAGATTTTCTACGCTCGGAAATACATCTCTCGGCAACAAATGACTCAGAAATGCCTTCCTTGGTGACATCCCACTTGGATATATCTTTGCCCGAAAAATGCTCTTTCAAAGTTCAGAGTCTTTTTTGTTCAGAATCAATTCACTCAAAAAAGATTCGCTTAGAAACATCTCTGTCCAGAAAAAGCACTCATCCAAAGTCAGAATCTCTTTTCCCTCGGAGGTACTTCAATCAGGAATTCTTCACTCGGATGTATTCATTATACATCGGACTTGCTTTTCATTCAGACTGGCTTCAGTCGAGGATTATCCACTCGGATGTATTCATCTGAAATCAGACTTGCTTTTCATTCAGACTGGCTTCAATCGGGAATCCTTCACTCGGATGTATCCAATCGGTAAGTATTCATTCAAAGACAGCCCCTTTTTCATTTAGAGTGGTTTCGATCGAGAATCCTCTACTCGGAAACACCCCACTCAGAGACAATTCACTCAGCAACGTCTCACTCGGAGACATGTTACTCGAAACGCCTGCGCAAAGGAAAGGAATATGCATCAGGTATCAATCTCGCTCGGGCGAGACGTTGTTCCAGTATCTAAAACTCTTCCCTCTCGCTTGAGCGCTCACTTCTCCGCTTGAGCGAAATTGATCCATGGGCTAACTCCTAATTCTCCATCAATCTCGCTTGGGCGAAACCACCACCCGCTCGGGCGAAAACAGGCCAGAGGCCAAATTCCTGATTCACCACAACCTTGCTTGAGCGAGATTCCCACTCGCTTGAGCGAGATATGCAGGTTTTATGCAGAACGGGAAATCCTTCAACTTAGCATATGAAATACTATTTTCTCCCACTCTAACTCTTCCTAATGCATCATATCACATCACCATACATCTATAAACTCTATCAGCGTCCTGAAGCATTATAGTTTGAGAGGTTTACTTCATCTTTTAGTAGAATCAAGCAAACACCTCACTCGGAAATAACCCACTCGGTAAATCTTACAGCCAAAAGGATCAGGCAGAATTGAAGCTCAGTCCTCTCTCGGAGATCCTTTCACATCTCAGAGTCAGAGACAATCTTGAACCTGAGCATAAGCTCTTGGTAATTCTTAAGGCATATCTGAACATGAATAGAAAGGAGGGATTCCAAGTGACGGGACTCCCTATTCTTGGTGAAATTTGACCGGACCGAAATAGGTGTTCACACTTGTATTTTCCCTCCAATACATTACCCAAACTACATTTATCATTTTCCCCAAATCTTGAAGTTAGGGTTTTCACCAAACTTAACTACACTCATAAATGCATCATTAATCCTTATCTCCTTCTAACAATAAGTTCATCTTCCTCATTTATTACCATCAAAGTTAACATTTATGACAACCCACTCTAGGGTTCCACATTTAAAGCTTCCATTAAATACCCCATTCACCTATATTACTCCCTCAAGCTATAATAACTCATAACCATGGCATTAAATTCATCAAAAATGGTAAAAAAGCTTACCTCACCCAAAAATAAAAATGGTTATTAAAGGGAGAGAGAGAGAGCTGCAAAAATGGAGAAGAGAGGAAGAGAATCCAAGCTCCAATGGCCTCTTTTAAGTTTTCTCAAATGAAAATGGTGAAGGAAGAAGGAGACACCACTAAGCTTAGGTTTTAGAAGAGAAAAGTGGAGAGGAATGAAGAAGAAGAAGAAGAAGAAGAAGAAGAAGAGTGCTTTGGCCAAATGCATTCAGCATATGAACGAAAAAGAGGAGAGAAAATATGGGCTTTTGCTTTTAATTTTATTCCTTCATTAATATTTCATCGTTTTACCACAAACAGGATCTCTGTTCGTGTCCAATACTTTATCTAAAAATTATTTCGAATGCACATTCAGACTCCTAATAATATTCTCAATAGCCCTGACCAATATCGTCCCGATTGGAGATACTTGGTCAGCACCCATATTCTAATCGGGCTTAATTTCAGCTTATTCGGCTCCAATAAATTATGAGTAGTCCCCAAAAATATTAATTTAATTATTTCCAATATTTTGGGACATTAAATAACCCACATGTAACTATTTAATAATTATTTCCTTAATTAGTCCTTTATTTTAAAATTTAGGCTGTTACAATCCACCCCACCAAAAAGAAAATTTCTTCCTTAAAATTTAACATACCAAATTCAAACGCATCAGGGTATCGCTCCCTTATATCATCTTCACATTCCCATGTGAACGTCTCCATATTTCCATGCTTCCAAGCAACTTTCACCAAAGGTACCAACTTGTGTCGCAATTTCTTCATGGAATGCTCAACAATGCGAAGAGAAACAAGAGGAATAGACAAGTCATCCCGCACATCCACATCATCAACAGGGATCACATGCAGAGGATCATGAACATATTTCCTCAATTGTGATACATGGAATACATTGTGTAGATTCGCGAGATGCAGAGGGAGTGCAATCCGATAAGCAGCGTCACCAATCCGCTCCAAAATCTCATAAGGTCCAATGAACCTAGGGCTTAACTTTCCACTTTTCAACGCCCTTCCGTTTCCTTTATCACGCGAGACTCTCAAGAATACGTGATCACCAACTTGAAATTCAAGTGGCTTATGCCTCTTATCATAATAACTCTTCTGTCGATCTTGAGCAATCTTCATATTCTCTTGTATCTTCTTAATCTGCTCAGTAGTCTCCTGAACAATCTCTGACCCTAAAGCCAAATTCTCACTAGTCTCCAGCCAACACAGAGGTGTTCTACATTTTCTGCCATAAAGTGCCTCATAAGGAGCCGTACCAATACTACTATGGTAACCATTCTTATAAGTGAATTCAATCAACAGGAGAAATCTCTCCCAACATCCACCATGCTCCAAAACACAGGCTCTTAACAAATCTTTAAGGCTTTGGATAGTCCTCTCAGATTGTCCGTCGGTTTGAGGATGATAAGCGGAACTAAGCTTTAACTTAGAACCTAACTCATGATGTAAGCTCCCCAAAATCGAGAAGTAAACCTAGGGTCATAATCGGATATAATACTAGATGGCACACCATGCAGTCTAACAATCTCCTTTATGTACAGCTGGGCTAATCTCTCCAAAGAACTCTTTATATTCATGGGCAATAAGTGAGCACACTTCGTTAACCGATCCATAATCAACCATATAGCGTCATTTCCAGCACGAGTTTTAGGTAGTCCAGAAATAAAGTCCATAGCAATGCTATCCCACTTCCAAACAGGGATCTCCAAAGGTCTCAAATAACCAGATAGTCTTTGATGCTCGACCTTAGCCTTCTGACAAACAAGGTAAGATTCAACAAAGTTCGCCACACCACGTTTCGTACCGGGCCACTAAAAGTTCTTCTTCAAATCTTGGTACATCTTGGTGGAACCAGGATGAATGCTTAATACACTCTTGTGAGCTTCCTCAAGTACACATTTCCTCAAATCACCACTCGAGGGAACATAAATTTGGCCCTTCACACGCCAAATGCCATCATGACCTTCCACTAGAAACAAGTTTTTCCCTTTTTCTTGAGTTCTTCTCATTTCAACTAAGTATTCGTCTTTTGGTTGTTGCAATTTCACAATTTCAAGAAACATATTAGCAACAGTCAACATTTCAAGGGACATCTTCTTTGGAGTATATGTTTCCACGCCCACATTTAAGTTTCTAAATTGTTTAATTAATTTCATCTCTTTCACCATCATTGCAGAAACATGCAATGACTTCCGGCTCAAAGCATCGGCAACCATATTTTCCTTTCTGGGATGATACCTCAATTCGAACTCATAATCCTTTAGAAACTCTATCCATCGCCGTTGACGCATGTTAAGTTCTTTTTGACCAAACAAGTACTTAAGGCTCTTGTGGTCACTAAAGACCATAAACTTAGAACCATATATGTAATGTCGCCACAACTTCAAAGCAAACACCACCGCCGCCAATTCAAGATCATGCGTAGGATAATTAACTTCATGTGGTCGTAACTGTCTCGACGCATAGGCTATCACACGTTCACACTACATCAACACAGAACCTAGACCATGCATAGAAGCGTCACAATATACCACAAAGTCATCCAACAAATCAGACAATGCTAACACTGGTGCGGTAGTAAGCCTCAAATTTAACTCTTGAAAACTTTCTTCACATTCACGAGTCCACATAAACAGTTGATTCTTACGAGTCAACTTCATCAATGGTAAGGCTAAATAGGAAAATCCCTCAATAAACCTCCGATAATAACCGGCAAGACCAGGAAAACTTCTTATTTCTATCACGGACATCGATCTTTCCCAAGCCATAACAGCTTCCACTTTTGATCTATCAATGGCAACTCCATCACCGGAAATCACATGACCAAGAAAAGAAATCTCATTCATTTAGAATTCATATTTATAGAGCTTAGCATATAATTCTTTCTCTCGAAGAATGGATAACACAAGGCGAAGATGTCTTTCATGCTCTTCATGGCTCTTAGAATACACCAAAATATCATCAATAAACACCACAACGAATTGATCAAGATACTCATGGAAAATGCGATTCATGTAATCCATGAAAATCGCAGGAGCATTTGTCACTCCAAATGGCATCATTACATACTCATAGTGTCCATAACGTGTTTGGAAGGCAGTTTTAGGAATATCCTCGGTCTTCACCCGAATTTAGTGATATCCAGAACATAAGTCAATCTTAGAAAACATAATGGCGCCCTTCAATTGATCCAAAAGATCATCAATACGGGGAAGAGGATATTTGTTCTTGATAGTTAGTTTATTGAGTTGGCGATAATCAACGTACAATCTTATGCTTCCGTCCTTCTTTTTCACCAATAATACAGGAGCACCCCAAGGAGACATAGTTAGACGGATAAACTCTCGTTCAAGTAATTCTTCGACTTGCTTCTTTAATTCGGTCAACTTTATAGGAGACATCCTATAAGGAGCTCTAGAAACAGGTTCAGCACCAGGAATGAGATCAATAGAGAATTCCACTTCACGTGGAGGAGGAAAACCAGGAATCTCATACAGAAAAATGTCAAAAAATTCAGAAACAACAGGGACTTACAAGATTGGGAAGTACTATTCCCATCAACCATGCAGAACATCACAAGAAGCTGAGAGATACCTTGTAGATCATAGTCTTCAGTGTTAGAAGTCGAAAAAATCACCATCTTGTTATGAAAATCCACCAAGATTTTGTTGGCAGACAACCAATCCATGCCTAGAATGATGTCCAGGTCTTTCATAAGTAAGCACACGAGGGATATGACAAATTTCCTTCCTTCAAGAGTCATCTCAACATTCTTACCTTGAGTCACCGATCTCAAACAAGTACCGGTTAGTGTAGTCATCATTATAGAACCTCTTTTCATGCAAACAGGCACTTTCAAGCGCCTCACACAATCCTCAAAAATAAATGAGTGTGTAGTACCAGAATCAAATATAGCATCTACCAAAGTGCCAAGGATTTCACACTTACACAAACAAGATCTTCAGCTTGTGCAACTTCTTCACCAGTAATGGCAAAGACTCTTCTAGCTGCTTGTGGTTGATCACCACCATTACGATTACCATTTCTTCCACCATGGCCATTTCCTCGACCATTGCCATTTCTTCCACCATTATGGTTTCCACCACGGCCACCATTGCAGCCACAATTTTGACCATTATTGTTTCCACGACCACGGCCTCCAAAGCCACCATGGCCTCCATGGTTACTATTAGGGTTCACACGAGCAAGAGTATCAACATTAGCATTCCTTGCATTCAATGGGAAATTAGGGCGGATATGCCCTGGTTGATTGCATTGGTAGCATACCACCTCATCTTGAGGACAATCTCTTGCCAAGTGATTAGCACCCCACTTAAAACAAGTAAGGCCTTGGACATTGCCACGACCTTGGTTACCAACTCCATGACCACCTCTAAAAGCACCACGCCCTCTTGTATTGGAGGATCCACCATGAAAGAATTTCTTCTTCTTAAATTGACCATGTCTCTTGAAATTAAAGAGTTGCCCCTTCAACTTGGGCTCATGTTTGCCATGACTCAAAGGAGTCATATCGTCTTCTTTATAAATGCGACACTTGTTCATAAGCGTCGGAAAGCTTCTTATCTCTTAGTGCCGAATAGCCCGCTTGATCTCAGGCCTCAAACTATTTTTGAACTTTACACACTTCGATGCCTCGGTACCCTCTTGTTGATAAGGAGGATAGAACACACAAAGCTCATCAAACTTGGAGGCATACTCCTCTACAGTCATATTACCCTGCTTAAGCTCCATGAACTCAAGCTCTTTCTTGCTTCTGTAACTATCCGGAAAATATTTCTTCAAGAATTCAACTTTGAAGTTTTCCCAAACCAAAGGAATGTCAGCAGATATCATGCGCTCTCTAGTAAGACATCACTATGCTTCGGCTTCATCACGGACCATAAAGACCGCATACTCCACCTTTTATGCTTCACAACACTCGAAGCTAGCATAAAATCTTTCCAGATCATTGATCCATGCGTAGGCATCCTCAGGTTTATAACCTCCATGAAATTCAAAAGGTTTCCTCTTGAGAAACAGATCAAGACCTTGGGTACCTTGTCCCACATTCAGTTGGCCTTGTCTTTCCAAGAGGTCAACAAAGCGATTTAAGGCATTTGCCATACCAGCAGCCTCACGATTAGGTCTACCAGCCATATCTCAAGCCTATACATTAAAACATGGCTCACACGTGAGTGTACTAGACCAAACATTTAATTTTTAACCTATAAATCCAAGGTTTTAACATTCATCAATCTCTTATGCATCACATCACATAATCATGCTAATCTCAAAACATAATCACAACATATTCATTATTGAAGGTAAATAGTGTAAGGAATCTTGGCCGAACTCAAACAACATAGACATCGATTTCAAATCGATGACAAATAGCCACAATTCAATCAAAAAAATCCATAACTCAGTCAATCATACTCCACATAGTCTAATCATGACAAATAAATACTTGCATACATCAATTAAGTCTATATCAAATAGCAAACATTGCTCTGATACCAAGTTGAGACACCCCAAAAATTAGGGGCAAATTTTTCACGTTTTACAAGTCATTATTTGATACAGTAATTAAAGTGGTAAAGTTTTAATCAACACCCTAGATCTATGAAAAACCTCTCTCATATATGGAGATATGAGAGGGTGAATTAAAAATGATTCATGAGAAATTTTCAATTAAAAACAACAGAAGAATCAATTATATTGAGGTTATATGATTGGATTTTAAAGGGGATGGATTTCATGAGGTTTAATGGTTCATAAGGTGTCAAAAGTATTATTAAGATGTACAAGAAGGAGCTTTGACGCAAGGAAAAACTAATATATTTAAAACAAGGGCATTTAGAGGAAACAGGTGCCACTCGCTCAAGTGAGTGCCACACTCGCTTAAGCAAGTTCACGTGGTAACGCTTGGGCAAGGCTTGCAAGGGCGCTTGAGCGAAAGGGAAAAAATACATCAGGTGCCAATCTTGCTTCAGCGAGGCTCAGTTCGCTTGAGCGAGATCGCCCCAGAAGCAACAGGTACCCATTTCGCTTGGGCGAGGCACGCCCACTTGAGTGGGAATGGTACAGAACCTCACTGTCCATATTTCACTCGAGCAAGGCTAGGCCCACCTCAGTGAAAACCGTCCAGAACCAAT
This sequence comes from Clitoria ternatea, assembly GCA_037962975.1. NCBI lineage: Eukaryota > Viridiplantae > Streptophyta > Magnoliopsida > Fabales > Fabaceae > Clitoria > Clitoria ternatea. Next base: position 198,043,796 of record CM075671.1, on the reverse strand, counting down.
TTTTCCCTCACTCGCTTAAGCGAATCACCATGCACTGGCCATTTCGCTTTAGCGAAAATAGCCCAGTGACTCTCTTACTCGCTCTTGCTCGGGCGAGGCCCTTCCCGCCTGAACGAATTATGGCCAGTGGCCACACCCATGTTTCATGAGGATCTCACTTGAGCGAGATTGCCATTCGCTTGAGTGAGTTATGCTGGGCCAGCGGAAACAAGTAAAATTTCACACAACTGAACATGCCAAACCTCATTTTATGCCATTTTATCTTATACTAATGCATTAGTTACATTCCATCATGCATTTGGGAGTCAATCCAATTAGTCATACATATTAAGTTCAATTCCCATTCATTCAATGTATGACATTTGAACCATTCTTACATAATCTTCATAAAATGCTACAAGTTATGAAACACACTATTTATTCATAGAATTTATCATCATCGAGCATCGTAATTCATTATCTTACCTCATTTAGGTCATTAATGAAAATTGGCCATACACACCATGGTCCAATTTTCCTACATGACCCTCAAAATCATCAAGCTACAATCTAGATGGTAAAATAAGTATACATGTACATTATATGCTATACAAAAATCTAGATTTGCCAGCCAAGGCGATTCCTATACACCTATTTACCTCCTTCATCAAAATTTACTTCAAAAGATTTACTCCACCCATGAGTGCTTTGCATCACAAGTCTAAAAAGTAGACAACATGGGAGAGTGAGTCATATATTCCAAAAGAATGAATATGAATACCATGTGATCAAGTATATATGTATGATAACATGTATACTTTGCATTCACATAGATTTCATCATCAACTATCATCACATAATACAAATATCTTTGTAAATTAAGCAAAGTATAAAATCACACACATGATCCAGTCCTTCAATAAATTGGACTATTACACACCTTATCATTTTACTCAAATTATTATTATTTGGTATTCACATCTTTTATGTTGTCTTAATTCATTTTCTCATCCATGACACAACCATCATCACACCTCATCACCTTTGGCATACTTCCTTGCTATATGCAAATGCTCTTAAGCTAATGCATATGCACAACAGATTATTTCAACAATTACAGATCTAACTGTGGGAATATAAACACCAATTATGGGATTCAAGTATGATCATCTAACCATACCCCTACTGCTGTAGTAAAATGTGTACACTTATCATCAAATTGCATATATTTCACCAATCTTTTACTGGTACCAAGCTGCATCACCCATTTTGCAACACCTGGTCATTTTCATCATGACCGCAGTAACAACATAATCAACATATGGTGTATGTATATTTATGTATTGGCAACCCGAAAATGATTCCCAAAGCCGCTCACTCGGAATCCATGAAGACTTCTCACTCGGAATAACTTTCACGTCCATTACGCCACTCGAGACATTTCACTCACTTTCCACTCGGTAACCGTAATACTTCCTACTCTGATTTCCCCACTAAGTCAAGACTCGCTTGGGTTCTCTAGCTACTTACTGATTTATTACAATGGGTCCACTTAGAGTCTTAGGTGTCATACTCTGGTCGGTGAACTCTCACTCGACGGATTCTCACTTGGAAATCGTTGATTATTCTCCACTCGGGAAAACCTCACAGATATCACTTAAGAATTCTAACCAATCCACACTCTAGACTATATAACCTCAATCACTCAGTGCTATTCAACTCCTCATCACTCGGAATAACTCATTATCTCTCTTTCCTCAACAACAACTTAGCTCCACTTCTACCCATAGCCACGCTGACTCCATACGCTCGGAAAGTATACCCGTACACCTATATTTATCACTCGGACATCACTCATAGCATAGGATAAACGCATAATATATATATTTATAAGGATGTATTTAAATAATTACAAACACTTTGTCATGTTCTCTCTACCCGAGAGAATTCAAGTTCTGATATAAAAGACTAAGACCAAAATACGAGCCGGCCAAGGCTTAACAAGACCTTATACACAATATATACATATACACATATACTCAATAGCGCTCGGATACTCCGCTCTGCACTCAGCTCCTGCTTCATCCTTCATTCCGAGAGATATTCACTGAAAAATGTAGTCACAGTAGGGGTGAGCTTTTACATATAAAATGACAGTCAGTGACTTGGTATCAGTGTCAGTACGCACACTTACGTTCACTCGATCACATTTAGATTACACTATGACCATGCAGACTAAGGTAATTTCAATAACATACACTCACATACATAACCCATAAAGTTCATTCTCATTCATACAACACATGCATCAACTCACTCAGAATTCATTCGTATCACCCCAGGACATACCACACGTACTATCTTAACCAACATCATATCTACATGCACGCCTGCGGATCCGACTTAAGTAATGACTTTTAGTTACAGTTTCCCCCTTACTGGCCTCTCGTCTATCAGCTCTTCCCACATGGTACTGGCCTCCCATTGACGTCTCGAGACTCATCTCTAGCTCCCACGGCTACCACGAGCTCTCACAGGATCTAGCCAAGGTCTGTAGCTGGAAGCTATTCCTTCGGGGCTCTTGACCTTCCATGGGTCACCCCATTCCTACACATGCAGCTTATGCGTTTACCAGCAAGCATTGTCACTCAACCGATACCTCCTTCGTAACCATCAAGGGAGAAACCAATTCAACATAGTCCCTATATTTACTTTGCCAATCACACCAGCATGCACAGCAATCAATAGTTCAGAGTAATAACATCGGACGAATCAACTAACAGCCACACATTCATGTCTCACGGTATTAACAGTAATAGAACCGTGCATCACACTCGTCTATATGAAAAAGGCTATCCGACTACATTAACACCACCTTGGTTACATGCAGTTATTGTATAACTACTAACAAGATGCTACTATCATACACATGGAATCCAAGATCAACAATCATGCATCACACGCAGTCGTCGCAGACACATGCACTCAATTTAAGCAGTACATTCATCCGGTACCGTTCATGGACCATGCATTTGACATGCAAGCGCCCCCTACCTACAAAAGGGACTCGGGAAGCTCCTCCGCTCTCCGACGTTTGGTCTGACGTCCTTTCTGCCTTGTCCAGTTCCCTTTGCACAGTCGTGCCCTGCAATCGGCTCGGGAATGGGGGTTCTTCTTCCTCTGCTTCAGTGATCGTCCTTCACCAGTCGGAGGGGACTCTGACCTTTCTGCAGCACCGGCGTCGTGGTCTCCAGAAGTGAAGAACAAAAACAGAGGAGGAGAAAAGAGGACGAAGACGAAGAAAGAAGAAAGGAGAGGATGAAGCAGTAAGGAAGGATGAATATTCACGGTGACACAGAGTATATATATATGCATACGAAGAGAAGGAAAGTGGAATGGGAAAACGTGAATTGCAGTCCACTCACACGACTCTCCAATCATAAACAGCCACCTTTTACCAACTAAGCCTAATCAATTTGTCATTATTCCTTAAGTTAAGTTGATTATAATTAATAGTTAACTTCCTACTCTGAAATCAAAATCGTAATGGTTTATTTTCATTCGGCACTTAACTTCAAAATTGGGATGTTACAATAATACAATAATTAAATTACTAATATACAAAAATAGTCAACAACTAATAAAATAATTAAAGGTAACCACTACAGTAATTCATGTTGAAGGAGAATAAAATATACTGGAAAACAGACTTCACGCTTAAGCGTGATTCATGCGTGCTTGAGCGCGATACTTTAAATTCCTTGATGCAAGTGACTTCACGCTTGAGCGTGACCCTTGTCCGTTTGGGCGTGATGGCTTCAATCTTGAATGCCGAGTGACCTCAAGCTTAAGCGTGACCCTTGTCCACTTGAGCGTGATGGCTTCAACCTTACTGGATCTACGCGTATGTACATTGGGAGGCCAGCGTATGTACGCTGACTCACTGACTTGCTGATTCTTCATTTTTTTGGTTCTGTTTATGTGTGTACGTACGCTGGGATTCCAACGTATGTATGTTGGATGTCCTGCACCTGATCCTGCAAAATACAACATATAAATGTCTAGCGTATGTACGCTGGCTTTCTAGCGTATGTAAGCTAGGTTAATGAATCTCTCAATAAACATATTTCCTTATGTACTTATCTTTTTAACCATTTTCTTGCACAATTTAAACACATGTGAATTAAATAATTAAAACAAGAAAGAATGACACTTCATGAAATAATAATGCCAAAGTTAACAATAATTAATGGATTAAGTTAAATTAAAGATGAAATTATTAAGTCTTTTTAAGATTTATCACATCCCCAAACTTAAAGCTTGCTTGTTCTCAAGCAAGGACTCAGATTAATTAAATCAATTGCACTTACTCAAGACAATCAACCTTTCCTTAACTTAACTCATGCCATAATTATTGAATACCCTTCATGTTTTCTTTCTCCAACTTCTAAAAATATAATTACTCACACTTCCTTTAGGAACACCTGGTGATGTTTTCCTCACATGGATTAGTGTTTCACTCTTCTCTCAGTGTATAGGTTCAATTGCATGCTCTCATCACCTGCAACAGTTCTAAACATCATGATATATGCTAACACAATTAGATCAGCAAGGGCTTTTTAAGCTTGTAATGGGGTTAGGCTACAGGCTCTACTTTTGTTTTTCTAGTCAATGTTGGGTTAAAAGATGTGCCCACTAATGCCTTGCCTCAATCTTAACTTAAATGCCTCTACTAACCAGCTCTTTTCTTTTATTTTTCTTTCAGATGAAGGATAACTCAATTACTTGTGGTGCTTTGCACCTTCTTCTCTTTTAGTTCTTTGGACTCTTTCTTTCTTTCTTTCTTTCATTTTTTTCAATACAATTTTCCTTCTATATAGGAATTGCTTTTTACTGATTTTTCACTTTTCTTTTGCTTTTGCTGTTCTTCCTTTCATTTTTCAAACTCCTCATCTATAATTAAGGTCAGAGTGTGTCCTTTAATTACTGTTAGGCACACTCTTCATCCCCAAACTTAGAACTTGCTAGTCCCTAACAATAAGATAAAACTCAGCAGTTCATCAGTGGTACATCCAGGGATAATTCACTTGGTTTTTCTCAGATAAATTGGCTTGTAAAGTTAGGTACATAATTAGAATGAAAGGGTCTCAGGCTCAAACATAACTATTGGGTCAAAGGATAATTAAAATTGATTAGGATGGCTAAATTTGGCCCTGGCTAATTGTCAAAGAAGGCCTTCATCATTTCCAATTGGCAAACATATAATCATTAGCAAGAAGTGAAGCAAATTCTGTCTCACTAAACAATAATGCAGGCACAGTCAGAAAAGAAATAATAAAGGCTCAAAAGCTCATAAATTATAGGTAATCAGCCAATCATGTCCCTAAACTTAATGCAAGATTAAAAATTCAGATTGCTAACTAGAATGGTGAATATATAAATAATTAAGGGTGAAAATAGTTATGGATAGGGATCATGAATCAAGCAATGCGAATCAATTAATTTATCCAATTGATGCCTAAGAATCAGCAAGCTTTAAATAATTAAGATGAATTCTAAATTAAGTACAGTTAATACCTTTCATAAATTAATGGGATGAGGGGATAGATTACTTCCCTTTTTACCTATATGGCAAGGATTTGGTGAACGATAGTTGCAAGAATTGAACAATACAAATCAGAAAAAGAAATACATTGAAAAATTAACAAAGAGTCATACTTTCATTACAACTGAAAGGGAAATACATTGTTCAAGAAAGGACATTAAAAGAAAGTTATTACATCACAAAATCAACTTAGCATAAATGACAGCAAATTAAAATATCAGTTTTCCTCTTCTTCATTAGTAGCCTCATCCATAGGTTCATCATTTTGTTGCTCAGGGTGGGATGGAAATTTAGTTGCCAAAGGTGTGTCATCAGGGGGAATGGTGAACCCAATGGAAGCCAACCATAAGTCTCTGTCAGTTGGAACTCCCATTTCTTCAGTGTGATCTACCTTCAGTGCAGTGGCAATTTTCCTCGGCATGAGATCATGATTCAGGACTAGATCATAGGTCCCTAATTGCATCTTTTTCATGGCCTGAACTGTTGGTGTATGCACTACAAGCTATTAATGTATCAATTTTAACTTATCAATAAAATTAGTATTTTCAGTTTTAAGACTAATTTTAATGCTATTTATCCTAGAATAATAAGTCATATGAGAATTATTCCTAAAACGTCCCTAATCAAGTATTTACATGGGGACATGTAAATACATTAAGATTAGTGTGTGAATGTACTGATGATTTGATCTCACAAACCATAGATATATGATATCAAGTCTTTACAGGGTACACATTAAGAGTAATGTTGTACTGGACAGACCCACCATGAGAACGTTGCATGGATCGTTACATGAGTGTCATAAACGGTTCTCAATGTGATAATGGTGTATAGTCCTTCAACCTGAAGTCACTACGATTCCTACATAAGGAGTTTATTATTTTAATACAATCAAACATTATCTATAATAAGATGACCATAAAGATTGTGATTAGGCAATAGACAAATTATGTAGAGGGATGTGAGTGATGTCGATGGAATTTGTCTCTCCTATGTGACAGGAGTGATATCTATGGGCCACTTGATGGAGTGAGACTAACAAAATGCATGGCCATGCTAGGACGAATAAATATTAAATATTTATTCTGTAAAGTCTACTCTGGTATCAAGTAAAATGAATTGGGCCATACAAGGATGACAACAACCATGCCTTGGGCCCAATTAGATATCGTGACAAAAGGAATAAATATATAAAATAATTATCACTTATAGGTCATGTCGATGATAAATAATATTCGGACATAATGATGTATTGCTAGATACCGCTCTTATTTTATATTAATAGTTTATTATTAATATAACCGAATATTTTACCTATAGGGTCACACACATAGAGTAAGCCCACCAGAGGATAGTTTTATTTTAGTTGGACTAAAAATAAAACTATTTGGGCCTAACTCATTTAGAATGAGTCAAGAGCCCAATGTTTAATGAGAGCTCAGGTCAAGACCTAAGCCTATATATAAAGCATGAGATGCTTATAGGCTGCTGCTCAGAAATTAGATTATAATCAAATTTCCATACTAGCATTCAAAACTTTGTTTTTCTGGTGGGAGTGCTCGTGTGGACTCCTAAGGGTGAAGCTACAATTGCTTTGATCGAGGAACTTGTTTTGCGTCTACAAGAGGTAAACCCTAAATTAAAAAAATTTTAATTTTGCATAATGCCTTGAGACATTTGTATTTGTAATCCTTTTGGGAATCCTTTGTGTTTCCGCTGCCTGACCCTGATGGGATTCCCTAGCATGAATTTCTTGCATTACCATAGAGAGATCAAAAGAATTACCTGAACCTGTTGAAGGTGGTAGTGCAGAAGATAATGGTTTGGGTTGTCTGTGATGCTTTGGCTCTTGAGGAACAAAATGGTCAATGTGGTCTATTATCCAGTACTTATCCATAATCCTCTCAGGCTTCACCTTTGTCATTTCTTCATAGTTCAACTTAACCTGATTCTTTTTGGCCAGCAAAGTGACAACGGAGCAATATGGCAGTTGGAGATTTTTTTCGTTGGCTTTCACCATCTCCTACAGTATTAACTCACATAAATTGACATACAATCCTTTCATTAAATAGTAAACCAACACCAACCTATTAATGACAACCTCAGTAGCATGAGCCACAGGTTGCAAGGATGAAAGGACGTAGTGGCACCATAAGAGGGGGAGATGATTCAAACAACTTTTCTTGACATATTTTGGTGCACCACTCACTTTTGTTATATATGCAGCCCCTTGTTCACAACATTCCTCTAGTATTTCCTTTCTAAGATTCTCATTTTCAGCCCTACGGAAGATATCTACTATCCAAGGGTATTGACATCCTTCACCATCTAAGATAGGTACTTTCAAACTCTTATTCAATATGTGACCAGATGGAGGAATAGTGACTCCTCTCAAGTAGGAAGAAAAAGGTACCTTATCTTCAATAGAGTTACCTCTTAAATTGGCATAGAACTCCCTAGTGAGTTCTTGATAACCATTGCCTAAGTTCTCATTAAAATATTGCCATCCCCTAGTAAACATAGCAGTCTTTACATCAATATCAAAGCAATTATCATCATCAAGGACCAGAGCCCTGTCCCTTATTACTCCTCTGTTTTTGAATTTTGTATCATATTCTTGGGCAGCCTTAAGATCTCTAAACCTATTCTAATCAAAATCCTCATTTTTCTTGGACTTCCTTTCCTTCTTAAGGATTTTACTCTTTTTGGGTGGTAGAGAAACAGGGGTGCTTGAAGTAGCCACCCTCTTTCCTTTCTCTTTTGGGGTTTTCTTCACACTTTCCATTTCAACAACTCTTTCTATTTTTCTAATGAGTCTTTATGATCTTATGGACATTATGAATGTTAAGGATGGTATTTATAGAGCCTAAATGGGTGCAAATGCATAAACAACACAACCACAACAAAATGAACATGTGAGATGAATGGACATGATGGATACATTAAATTCAAAATTGAAACAGTGGAATGTAAGAATTCTAACTATTAACTAGAGTCAAGGAATGAAAAGATGTTACCTTTCAATGAATTCCAAAGATTGTACCTTTTTCTCTTCAAACCCAAGTTTCCAACGTAAAGAGGTGTGAATTAGGGTTTGTACGCTGAGAGGGTTTTTATACTGTTGAACCTAACATTTATACGCTTATATTCTGAATGCTGCAGTTGATAACAAGCTGGAACACACTGGGTACGCATAGGTACATTGAATCTTTGGCATACATACGCCTATATTAAAGCACAACAGGTGGTAAAGTATGGGTTCACGCTCAAGCGTACACAAACACGCTTAAGCGCATGACACTCTACTCAACCACGCTTACGCTGCAAACCACACTCAAGCATACACGATCACGCTTAAGCGTACAGGAGTCACGCTTAAGCATGAAATCCTCTCGCTTAAGCGCGAGGGCACAACAGGGTGTAACAGGTTTGGTACTCACTCAAGCAAACAATGGTCACGCTTGAGCGTGAAGGCATAATTCAAAGAACCAAGGTTCTCGCTCAAGTACAAAGCTCTTCGCTCAAGTGCATAACATGCTTAGGGGGGTCATGCTTCAAGCATGAAAGGGTCACGCTCAAGCGCCATTTCTTTCTAAGGTTCAAGCTACCAGCGTGAAGGGTCAAGCTTAAGCACTCCTCGAGCTCGCTCAAGCGCATAGTGATTCGTTCAAGCGTACAAGGGTTCTCACTCAGGCGAACAGGGTGCTCACTCAAGCGCGAAGGCATACCCAGGGGTCACGTTTGAGCTTATAAAAACTCGCTCAAGCGCACCGGTTGGTACAGAAGTCACGCTTAAAGCATGGAGTCTCTTGCTCAAGCACAAAGACATTCCCTGATTCACACTGCAAGCCACGCTCAAGCGTACAAGGTTCACGCTTGAGCATGAAGGCACAAGTTGGTTCACGCTTGAGCGCGCAAGGTTCTCGCTCAAGCACCCAAAGGTTACGCTTAAGCGTGCTTACTCCTCGCTTAACCACGCAAAGGGCCTGATCCTAATTTATTTACGCGTAGCTACGCCTAGTTTGGAGTATATGTATGCGTACCTCCTGGTCCACAATTTTATTATTTTGTTGATGCGCGTAAGTACACTGGAACTCAAGGTATACACTCAAACCTTATTCAAAATTTTTCAAGTTTATTCATACCTTATTCAAAAAAAAATTAAGTTTTCTTTTATTGTTTAAAAACACCAAACACAAACTACAGCAATTAAAATGTAGGGTTGCCTCCCTCAAGTGCTTCTTTCAGCTCACTAGCTTGACCTTTGACACCTAAGAAGATGCCTATAAAAACATGGAGGATTTTTGCCTATCAAAGTCTCCTCTATAGTAGAGCTTGAGTCTCTGGCTATTCACTTTGAATGTTCTTCTAGTGGCTGGTTCCTTTACCTCAATTACACCATGAGGGAAAACCTCATTCACAATCAAAGGTCCAGACCATTTTGATCTGAGTTTTCCTGGAAAGAGTCTCAGCCTAGAATTGAATAACAAGACTTTGTCATCCTTGTGAAACTCCTTCCTATTTATCCACATATCATGCCATCTCTTAGTTTTCTCCTTATATATTGAGGCACTCTGATAAGCATTGAGTCTGAACTCCTCAAGTTCATGGAGTTTTAGGACTCTTTCCTCTTGAGATTGGGCACAATCCATGTTTAACAGCTTTGTGGCCCATCATGCCTTATGCTCCAACTCCACAAGAAGATGGCAAGCCTTACCATATACCAATTGATAAGGTGACATGCCAATTGGAGTCTTAAATGTTGTCCTATAGGCCCACAGTGCATTATCTAATCTCACAGACCATTCCTTCCTAGATTTCCCTACTACCTTCTCTAGTATCCTCTTGATTTCCCTGTTAGAAAGCTCAACTTGTCCACAAGTTTGTGGATGGTAGGGAGTGGATATCTTATGGAGTACCTCATACTATCTCAGGGCTTTTTCCATGATTCTATTGTAGAAATGTGACCCTCCATCACTAATAAGGACTCTTGGAACTCCAAATCTAGAGAAAACGTTCTTCTTTATAAACCTAAGCACCACATGTACATCATTGGTTCTGGTAGGGATTGCCTCCACCCACTTGGAGACATAATCCACAGCGACAAGGATATACTAATTGGAGAATGACTTTGGCAATGGTTCCATGAAGTCAATGCCCTAGACATCAAATAGCTCCACAACTAAAATATTTGTCAAAGGCATACCAGCTTTAGCAGAGAGGCCTCCACTTCTTTGACACTTGTCACACCTTTGCACACATACTCTAGCATCCTAAAAAATTATTGGCCAATAAAAGCCACACTGTAACACTTTTGCTGCAGTTCTAGAGGCACCATGGTGTCCTCCATAATAGGAATCACGACAGTGCCACAAGAGTCTTTCTTGCTCTGATTCAGGCACACATCTCCTAATAATTGCATCTACTCCTATCTTATACAAAAATGGATCATCCCATAGAAAAGTTTTACTGTCATGAAAGAACTTTTTCTTCAGTTGGGATGTCCACCCTTCTGGTACCACAGAGGCACTTTTAAGTTGGCCATATTAGCATACCATGGCCCTGTGGTAATTGTCATCAGCCTCTTATCTAGGAATTCCTCTTTTATTAAGATAGAGTGTGATTCGCCTTTCAGACGAGAGAGTCGATCAGCCACTGAGTTTTCTACTCTCTTTTTATCCCTTATTTCCAAATCAAACTCTTGGAGTAATAGAACCCATCTGATCAATCTTGGCTTTGATTCTTTTTTAACTAGCAAGTACTTGATTACTGAATGGTCTGTATAGACAATGACCTTAGCACCAATCAAGTAAGCTCTGAATTTATCAAATGCATACACCACAGCAAGCATTCTTTTTTAGTAGTGGTGTAGTTTATTTGATTCTCATTCAGCACCTTACGAGCATAATAAATAACATGTGTTAATTTTTCTTTTTCTTCTCCTAGTACAGCTCCTATAGCAAAATCACTTGCATCACACATGAGTTCAAATGGTAAAGACTAATTAGGTGCTGTAAGGATTGGAACTGTAATTAATCTTTGTTTCAGATTTTCAAAAGCCTTGACACAGTTTTCATCAAAAACAAAAGCATAATCTCTCACCAGTAAATCAGTCAAAGGTTTTGCTATTTTTGAAAAATCCTTTATAAATCTCCTATAGAAGCCAGCACATCCTAAGAAACTCCTCACTCCTTTCACATTGATTGGAGGAGGAAGCTTTTCAATGATATCAATCTTGGCTTTATCTACTTGAGTGCCCTCTGCAGAGACTTTGTGGCCAAAGACTATCCCTCCTCTAACCATAAAATGACACTTTTCCCAGTTGAGGACAAGATTAGTCTCTTGACATCTCACTAGCACCTTAGGTAAGTTACTGAGGCATTCATCAAAGCTATTTCTAAACACCGAGAAGTCTCCATAAAGACCTCAATGAACTTCTCTACCATGTCCCCAAAAATTGGCAGCATACACTTTTGAAAGGTTGCTGGCCCATTACACAAACCAAATGGCATGTGCCTATATATGAAGATTCCATATGGATAGGTAAAGGTTGTCTTCTCTTGATCTTTTGGATCAACCACAATTTGGTTATATCCTGAATATCCATCAAGGAAGCAATAATACTCATGACCTGACAGCCTCTCAAGCATTTGCTCTACAAATGGTAAAGGAAAGTGGTCTTTTCTAGTGGAGTCATTTAATCTTCTATAATCTATGCACATCCTCCAACCTGTAATTGGTTTAGTGGCAATGACTTCACTTTTTTCATTTTTAACAGTGGTCATTCCTTCTTTCTTAGGCACCACTTGGATCGGACTGATCCAAACACTGTCTGAGATAGGATAGATAATCCCTGTATCAAGGAGTTTAACCACTTCTTTCCTTACAGCCTCTTCCATTATGGGGTTTAACCTTCTTTATGGCTGAACAACTGGGGAATAGTCATTCCCCATCAAAAGTTTATGCATACAAAATGATGGACTAATCCCCTTTAAATCAGAAATGTTCCAACTAATGGTGGATTCATGTTTTCTTAAAACCCCTATCAGTTTTTCTACATCCTCATCATCTAACTCAACATTAATGATTATAGGATGTGACTCATTATTTCCCAAGAAAACATATCTCAAATGAGAAGGCAAGGGTTCCAAATCATGTTTTTCTTCAAACACCTCCTTACTCTTCTCAAGTGCAGTATTATCTAAGTTTTCTTTCATTTCAACTTCTACTTCCCCTACTTCACATGCTTCTAGTAGGTTCAGCAACTCATTATGTGAGTCATCTAACTCCTCAATCTCAGAGTCAAAATCATCCTCTAGAAAGGCTTGTAAAGCCTTTTCTTCAGCCTTTAATAGCATAGGAGTCTTATAACTTTTGATTTCGTCAAGCATAAAACAATCCATTTTATCAACTGGATGTTTCATAGCTGTGAACACCTCTTTTGGTCCGGTCCAAGTAGAACGAATCTTCTTTTATACTGAATTCTAATTTAGAATGGTCAAATCTGAATAGGATGGCTCCAAAATAATCAAAACCGAGTGAGATATCTCAGAATGAAGCTTTTCCAAGTGGAATATTGCCTTGTTGGAGGTAAATCCGAGTGGAATGACTCAAAAATGATCAGATCCGAGCAGGATAGCCCTGAAGGAAGCTTTTCCGAGTGGAGTATGTCCCTGTTGAAGAGAAATCCGAGTGGAATGACTCAAAAAATGATCAAATCTAAGTCGTAATGAAGTATTTCCGAGTGGAATAGGCTCCTGTTAGGGAATCCGAGTGGAATGACCCATAAATGATCCAATCTGAGTAGAATTACTCAGAATGAGTCATTTCCGAGTGGAATACTATTGCTGATTGAAGTGAATCCGAGTGGGAGCTTTCTGAATGCGAGAAATCGGAATGAAAGAATACTGATTGAAGTGAATCTGATTGAGGAATGTGTTTTTCTGGGCAAAACCAAGTCCGAATAACCAAGTCCGAGTGAGCACATCCGAGGGTCAGATGTTAAATGAAGCTCTCCTGACTGAAGTAAGAAAAGACCGTCTCCGAGTGGTCAGATTCTCGAATTCTCAATTCTAATCAAAGTGAAAAGGATGTCTCCGAGTGAAAACACCCGAGTGAGCACATCTGAGAGCCAATTATTGATTGAGACCCTTCTGATTGAAGTGTAAAGGCTGACTCCAGTTGAAAACAATCCCAATACCCGAGTAAGCACGTCCAAGGGTCAATCAACGATTGAGACCATTTAGATCGGAAGGTAAAAAAAAACCCACTTCTGAGTGATTGCACCAGGTGGATTATGGAACCCGAGTTCTAGATTCTGAGTGAAGGAAAATCCGACTCCCAAGGTCAGTTCCGAGTAAAACCTTCAAGCAGTGAAGTTTTGAGTGTTACTTTTGAAGACGTTCCGAGTGAATGTTCTAAGCAGAGACAAGATCCGAGTAGCACACCTCCTATTGAAGTGATTCCGAGTGAATGCTTCAAACAGAAATAAGATCTGAACCAAATACTTCCGATCGAGAGAATTCCGAGTGAAACACTGATTCAATCATTTTTGAGTCACCTTTTAATTGGTTTCTGAGTGAAACACTGTTCAATTAGTTCTGAGTAAAGCTTCAGTTAGCTCCGAGTGAAACACTGATTCAATCATTTCCGAGTCACCTTTTAATTGGTTTCTGAGTGAAACACTGTTCAATTAGTTCTGAGTAAAGCTTCAATCAGCTTCCGAGTGAAACCATTGTGAAGAGGACTCCCGAGCAAATGCATCCAAGTGAGTTGATGCACAATTGAAACGACTCTGAGTAAAGACTAAGCTTGATGAATGAGTCTGAGCTATATATCCGACCAAGATTTTTCTGAGTAAATCAAATCATGCGTTTCCGAGTGAAACTTACTATATGATTGAATATTTCTGAAGTACCGATTGAGTCAATTAAAAAGGACTTTCAGACATTCCTGACTAAATCAATCAAAAAGCCCGATTGAATCATGTGCACCAATGCCGAGACATCCTTCAATCAGGACTGATTAAATCATTTGTACCAATTCCGAGTCACTTTTCACTCGGTTCGATTGAGTGTTCCAATCAGAATTTCTCTCCTCATAGCAACCCAAGACTGAGCAAAGTTTCCACTCGGCTTTCCATAGGAGAATTCCTCTCGGATTGATTCTCACTCAGCTTTCTATAGGAAGGCATTCATTCCTCTCAGAAGGATTCTCACTCGGCATGTAGGATTCCCGCTCAGTCTTCTGTAGAAGTATTCGCACTCAGTCTGTTGTAGGCTGATTCGCAATCGGAAAAGACTGATTTTCACTCGATTTTCTATTGAAAAAACAGTCATTCCTCTCAGAATCGACTTCCACTATGGATGAATGCTGACTGAGAGGCCAATCTGAGTCGTCCTCTCTCGGATTTCCACATCCTCTCTCGGATTTCCACCATGCTCTCTCGGATTGCACGTGCTGATTTGGATTCCCACGATCCCAGTGGATCCAGGAATCCTGGGAGTGGCAGACAAGGGGGCGGAAGTGGAGAAATTAAAAATTCTCCACCAGCCGCTGTCCCCCCATTACTTTAATAGCCAGGCTGTCTCCACTAGGCGTATGGGTGAGTGGAGACTCGTGTTGTCAAAGCACTCATCCCATGTCTTGGACCCCCTATAAATGCCCTGGCTGAAGAGGCTTAGGGGGTTGGATCCTTTCACCTTGGAACTGAAACTCTGCCTCCTGAGTTCTCCTTCTCCTCTCTCCCTACACCGTACAGCCCTTCTCTCATCTCCACACCGTCCTCCTACCCATCAACCTCGTCTTCTCCTAAACTCCATACTATCCACCTCCTAAATCCACACCACACCGTCCCTTCCTCCTTTAAATCCACTCCATCCGACCTCTCCTAAACCCGTAAAGCCTCTAACTCCTCACTCACACCATCCGACCTCATCCTCCCAAAACCGACCTCCTTCTCCTCACTTAAAAACCACACTGTCCTTCTCCTTAACCTCAAAACTGACCTGCTCCTTAACTTTCCAGCACCGACCCTCACTTCATCCCACACCAACCGACCTTCTCTTCCTCAAACCAGTACCATACAGCCCCCCTCCAACTCACACTGTCCTCTATTTTCCACAATAACAATCCCTCAAATCCTCATCACACCGGTCCCACTCTCCTGATAACTCCAACACTGTCCCTCTCCATCACTCGGTTTCCCAACTTTCACTCGGTATTTTTATTTTTTACTCGGTATTTTCATTTTGCACTCGGTTTTCTATTTTGTTACTCTGTTTTTCCATTTTTTACTCGGTTTTCCCTTTTTATCACTCGGTTTTCTCTTCTCTCACTCGGTTTTCCCTCTTTTTTCTGAATTTACTATTTCTCTTTCTCTCTTGTAGCTTTTGCTACCCTCCATCCTTTGCTTCGTAGTTTTTTTAAAAAAAATATTAAAGGGAAATGGATGTTTCATGTGTTTTCTTTCAAATCTAAGTAAAATCAAAAATAAAAAAAAACAGAAAAAAAATCATTTTTAGTCAGTGTCGTACGGAAAATACTTCCGTCTACACAACTTCTATAGGATCCGTACACGTGCGAGGAACTTCGTCTTGTATGAGTTCCTCACCAAAATGATACCCACCAACATTTTCCCAATCTTTTCCTAAAAGAAAAACACTCAGAACTACGTAACCCTGATTTCTTGATAATTCAAGAATACGTAGGAGCAGGACCTCTACTCCTGTCGGGCCCATCTTTCTTGTTTCTTTTTACTGATTTATTTCCTCGCTTTCGTGTTTCTTTCATAAATGTTCTTTCTTTGTCGCTTCCGTGAAAATCAATTTAGACGTGACGTCTTGTTGATTTCCCCCTAGTTTTGTTCAAGCCTCACCACAATTCATAGGGAAGGGATACTTAGGACGAGACGTCCCGCTTATCTCTTTCCTTTTCCTATCCCTATTCCTATATTTTTAATCCGAGGATGTTTAATTTAGTTGTGACGTCTTATTAGCATTCTCTTCCCCTCTCTGTCTCATATCAAAGTCGAGTTTGATCCGGATGAAACGTCCTATTGACCTCGCTTCGACATTCTATGTTTGTACAGTTCTCTTACTCCATTCCGTCGTTTTCAAATAAAAAATACAAAAAAAGAGGAAGAAACCATGTTTTATTTAAGGCTATTTATATTGTGCTTTCGATCTTGGTACTGTTTCTGATAGGCGATGTAGGGTGCTAATACCTTCCCTACTCGTAACCGACTCCCGAACTGGAATCTCATTTTTTAAACTAGTGCTTTCACTAAACTTAGTTTTTTCCAATGTTTTTCCTATGGATAAAAACGTTGGTGGCGACTCCCTATTTCTTCAAACCAGGTTTCTCTCTCTCGCCACGCCGTCGCGATCCAGGTTGCGACAGATAGCGACTTCACTGGGGACACTTAAGAGAGTCAGGCCAGTTTGATTGAAAGCGCATGTTCTTTTTATATAGCCTTTGTTATCTCGGATTTCTTCCCCTTATTTTATTTTCTGTTGATTATTGTGAATGTTTGTTCTTGTTTTAATTGTGTCTTGTTATTTGTTTCGTTGTCTATGTTTTGCATGTTTGTAGAACCCTAGGGTAGAAGACCCTGTTACTTTTCCGTAATCATTGAACCCTAGGGTAGACGACTTTGTATATTTGTTCTGTGTTTGTTCTTTGTGCAGAATGGGGTAAGGTAAAAGGTATGGACTGCCCTTCCACACACTACACTCACAATTACTTGCACACACCTATGAGTGGCGCCCTATACCCGGGCCCCAAATGAAGCTTAAGTTAGGAGAGGTTGGTAACAGAATCGTATGGGATGTACTTCCTATCCGGTGTTCGTGAGAACCTCAACCAGAGTTCGACCTCTCATGATATACGCACCTAGTGGATTCCTCACTGTTTGCGTCCCTGTCATGGCTAGGATCTTGGCTTTGGTGACCTTCTAGATGTCTAGCGGAAGCCACCTGGTGTGGAGAGTCACTTTTAGACAAGCCATAGGGCCTAGAAAAGACTTTCAACAAAACCCGACCTAGGCCACAAAAGGGCAAAATTTACTTTACCTTACGTCATTTTTGCTTTCCCTTTTATCCAAAAAAAATGAATTATCTACCACCCGCAGATTTGCTTAGTTTTTGAAATAATGACTCATTTTGAAACACACAGTATTCTTCGGGTGAATAGATAATCCTCTTTTGGTCGTATACCTCTGAGTCCTGAGTCATAGATTTTCCTAATCGTCAAAAAATCAAACAAAATATAACTTTATTTTCGCTCCAGCAGGGGCGTTGATGACGATTAAAAAATTTATGACTATTGCAACTTGGACCCTTGGTAATCGTTGTTTCCCCAAGAAAAATTGCTTTATGTTAAATCAATGGGGAAGTACCGATTCCAAAACATGACATCAACTAATTTCTTCTCTTTATCCTCATTTTCATGGAAGGCTATTCAGAACTTAACGAATACCCTTTGAGTATCTGTGGAAATTAACATGGGATTGAACTTAAGAAATGAGGGTTGTAACTACCCGGAGAAAATGTTTAAGCTTGAGGCTCCCGCCTCAGGATGAAAGATTTCTTCTGTCTTCATAATTATCCCATATTAATTTCCATGTTTACCATACCTAGTAGTTTTGAATGATAAGTTCTAAGGAATAGTCAAAGGATACTCGCCAAAGCCTGTAATTGCTTCCCACGACATTCTCCTTCTTTCTATTTCCACCTAACATTTTTGTTTTTTTTTTAAAAAAAGAGACACAGGTGTCACGGGTAGGTATCCTTACCAGACCAGGCTCCAAAGGAAACTCATGGCTGAGGCAGAAGCTGTTGACGGAGACTTTAGAACCGAGTTTGATCAGTTGAAAGAGCGAGTGGCGGAGTTAACTAAACTTTTAGAAAAGAAACTCACAGAAGGAGGCTCCTCTGCAGGTATTGAGGATGCCCAACAGCAGCCTGTCACCGTGCCACCCCCCCTTGGTTCTGACCCAGCAAGAACCCAACTCCCTAACACAACGACACCCCCTCTCACCATTCATGTCGGAAGACCTAACCCTACCTTGGAGGCCCAGCCACCTTACAGTCAGTCTTATGTATAACAGCATACATTTGTCGGTCCTGACGGCAACCCAGTACCTTTTCCACTTTATGGCCTACCACCGGGGTATTATCCCCCACTCGCTAACCAACAAGACACCCAAGACCAGCAAGCAATGAATCCTCACGCTTCATACCCCACCCAGCCAAACATGCCACCACTCCACCAAACCCAAAACACGTAAGCCCATGACCCACAAACCTACCAAGCCCAAAACACGCAAGCCCCGATGGCCCAGCCAACCTGCAACGCACAAGCCCAAAACACACAAGCTCAGATGACTCAGCCGACTTATGCCACACAAGCTATGGCCCAACCCCAAGGACCCTCACCGAATACAGGCCTAATGAACCAGTCCCATGTGCTGCCTCCGTTTAACCAGCCATTCGGCTATCCATACGGATACGCAACTCCTTATATGACCAATCTCCAAGATACAACCCACATGATGAACTCAGTAGCCGATCATAACACGGTCGCAGCTCCCCAAAAGGAAAAGATAGAAATCTTAGAAGAGCGTTTGAGAATGATGGAAGGCGCTGGAGGTTTTGGACTGATAGATGCTTCTGAACTATGCCTAGTCACAGATATTGTCCTCCCGCCAAAATTCAAGATGCCAGACTTTGACAAGTATCGGGGAATGACTTGTCCCAAGAACCATCTCACGATGTATTGTCGAAAGATGGCATCCTACTCTTCTAACGACCAACTATTGATCCACTGCTTCCAAGATAGTTTGGTAGGGGCTGCTCTTACATGGTATGCTCACCTTGAGCGGAACCATATTCGTTGTTGGAAGGACCTGGCAGATGCCTTTCTTAGGCAATACAAGTATAATATGGATATGGCACCCAACAGGGTTCAATTACAAAATATGGTGAAGAGGGATAGTGAAACGTTTAAGGAGTATGCCCAACGCTGGAGAGAAACAGCGGCACAAGTGGACCCCCCATTATCAGAAAAAGAGATAATCGTAATGTTTATCGACACGCTCCCATCACCTTTCTACAGTAAGATGATTGGTAGTGTTTCAGCCAACTTCTCCGACATCGTGACTATTGGGGAAAGGGTGGAGAGCGGAATACGAACAGGAAAGATCACTCAGGGCCCATCTGGGGCAAGCATGACAAGAAAGCCGGCGCTTGGGAGAAGGGATAGAGAAACTAATTCCATCTCTTCTAATCAAAAGACGGCCCCACCAAGACCATTCGCCCCTACCATGATTCAAGCTCCCAATCCTTATGTGGCCGTTGCCACTCAGGGCCCGAAGGCTCATACTCCTCACTTCCGTCCGCCCATGGTAAGAGCACCAATGCCACAACCCATGCCATACAATCATCCGCAACAAGCGATTCGACCACCTGATCATAATCAGAATACGAGAAACCCCAACAATGAGCGTACCCCTACGCAGTTCGATCTAATTCCCATCACATATACCGAACTTTTACCAATCCTCGTTCAAAAGGGTCTGGTAGCTCCATGCCCCATAAGGCCGTTGCAACCTCCTTACCCAAGGGGGTATGACCCAAACGCTCATTGTGATTACCATGCTGGGGCACCAGGGTATTCTACAGAAAATTGCATGGCTTTGAAATATAAAGTGAGAGATTTGATCAAAGCCGACTGGATTAATTTTCGGGAAGGAAGCCCTAAGGTAACCATAAATCCCCTGCCCAATCATGGAGGTTCAGAAGTTAATGCCGTGGTGGCCGATAATGAAGATGGTTTTGATGATAATACTGATTTGGTGATCGCTTGCCTGCTGGACCAAGAGCTCAGTAATAGGGAGGCTGTCGAACTCCCTTCGATTTTAAATGATCCACCAAAATAGTTTGCCATTGCCTCAAAGTCTTGTTTATCCCTCTGCTATGCCTAAGGCTTTAGGACAATTTCATGTAGTAAGGGCCAAAAAAAAACTGTTTTACCAGTCAATCAATAAATGCGTATCGAAATTCTAAAAAAAAGATTTTTCTCATTCCTTAATCCTTGCATTGATTCATTTTCTTTACTTGCCTGTTCCTCTTTTTCTTTCCTTTTTATTTTTTGCCATAACGCACTAAATTGCAGATCAAAAATGATCCTCTTGAGACTAATGAAATCACAATCCCATTTTATGACCTCAACTACCCGGTCGATTATGCTGACAAAGAAGGTAGGGAAGCTTGTGAGCCACCACACAAGTTAACAAGATTGTTAGGACAAGAGGTTAAGGAATACCCCTGAGTCAAGAACAACTGAAGGAATCACGGGGCAATATATCAGAAGACATTAGTAATATTGTTTCAGGACGTGGAAAGAATCTATATGAATGATAACATTGCCAAGTCCCGAATTGGACAAGTGGTAGGCCAGTCAACTAAGAAAACCACAACAGTTACCAGCATAAATAGGGGAAAATTGCTAATGCTTAAATGCAGATACAGTCAAGGGAGACTTGGCCAAAAATTCAAAAAAAAAATGAAAAATGAAAAATGAAAAAATGAAAAATATGAAGTCCAATGCATATACCAAGTGGGGCAAGCTGGTTCCGTCCAGACCCTCGAGCAAGATGTCATTTTTTTGTATAAGGGGAACGAATGTCGTTAAGCCAAGAAATTGTATTCTTGTCGTCATCAACACCTCAAACCCTAAAGAGTACGCCGTTCCTCATGCCTATGTAACCAAGGAAATAGTCTATCAGATTGAGTCATTGCATCATCAAAGGGATAAAAAAACAAAAACAAAAAACAAAAACAAAAACAAAAACAAAAACAAAAAAAACAAAAAAACAA
Source organism: Clitoria ternatea (assembly GCA_037962975.1). NCBI lineage: Eukaryota > Viridiplantae > Streptophyta > Magnoliopsida > Fabales > Fabaceae > Clitoria > Clitoria ternatea. Next base: position 198,022,334 of record CM075671.1, on the reverse strand, counting down.
AAAAAAATGAAAGGGCAAACAAAAAGATCAAAAATGAAAAATCTAGAAAAAAAATCAAAAAAAAATAAAGGCCAAAATGATGATTCGAAGTAATTCCCTCTCATCGATGCCAAAAGACTCACCAATAATTTCCTTGGGTACATGGCATAGGAGTGGAGTCTCCTATTTGAAGTAACATCAGTTCCCTAAAGGATCAAACTAAATTTGGAAAGGCTGGGCAGACTCAACTGAAATGTAATCAGTTTCAACCTTTTACTGTAAAGGATGCAGCCAAGAATGAACAAGAAGAGAACATGAAAAGCTCGCTAGGCTGAAAACCTGAAAAGGCGGCCTAGGCAAAAGTTAGAGCAACACGATGAGTCGAAAACATGAAAAGGCGGCTCAGGTAAAAATTAGGGTCGAGATTTCGGTAGAGTAACTAAAGTTCCCAATGCAAAACGTGCAAACTGAGGCATGTGGACCATGGTTAAGCTACCCTCTCAAAGGCAGAGTTGAACGATGTACTTGAGGTCGTGACGTGGGATTAAGGTTCTCACTAGTCTCAGGAATTCACTGGAGGATCCTTGAACCTTCCCTGTTACTCCTGGCCTTGACATGTCCTACGTAACTTCATTCCATCCCATCTATTTTCCCCTTTGTCCATTCTCTGTATTCAGTTTGACATACATGAATAAAATTTATCCTTTTTCGATACGTGTTATGAATTGCATTGATCTGATAAAACATTGTGTTTTTATAAAAATAAAATGAAAGAATGGTGAACATTTAAAGTCGTAAGGGACAAGACGCTCCCACTACTTGACCTCGACAATCATATCAAAGACTCAGCCAGGCACGTGCTTCAAAGCTATGATCGCCTCTTTGATTCTCCTCTGCCCATGAGTTATCCTAAGGGCCACGGTTTCACAGGACCTACCCAGTTTTTGAATGTATCTTTGCACTACTTACCCTTTTTCTGCAGGTTATTACAACGGACAGTCATGTCAAGCATTGACGCCTCAATCAAGTCCTTTTCCTCAATGGAACCGCAGCTGCCAAAACTAGAATCTTTCAAGTCTTCTCCTTAATCGCCAAAGTTGGCACTCCTCAGAACTCCTTCCTCAAATCGCCAAAGCTGGCACCTCTCAAAGTCTTCTCCTTAATCGCTAAAGTTGACACTCTTCAGAATCCCTTCCAAATCGCCAAAGTTGGCACCTCCCGAAGTCTTTTCCTCAACTGCCAAAGATGACACTTTTTCAAACTCCCTTCCAAGGATTCTACCTAACACATTCTGACAGTCAAGCGTATCTCCTTCCCAAGCCCAAGGATAGTTTCCAGCAAAATTCTTTCCCCCCAGTAATCACCAAACTTTCCCCAGTGAGCCTACAATTCAGATCATCTTCTCCCACTAGTAAGAACATTTTCTAATCAGTCTTAGAAGAACTCTCCCCAAAAGCGGCCAACACATTTCTCTCAGTAAATCCACACATACCAGGTGGACCCCAGATTTTCCCTTCCCAATCAAGGGGCGATGCTCGAGCCATCAATCCTTCTCCAGTGGAACTACACTTCCCAGACAAATCAAACTGGGGCATCACCCCCTGGTTCATTCTCTTTCACCCAAAGAGGTAGCACCCCGAACTATCAATCCTTCCCTAGTAGAAATACATTTCCTAAACAACTCAAACTGGGGCATCTCCCCATATTTCTTTTGTTCATTCAAGGGGTAGTTCCCCAACAACCTTAAAATCACCTCAAACTAGGGCATCTCCCCAGATTTCTTCTGTTCTAGTCAAGGGGTAGTTCCCCAAGGTTCCTTTAAAATATGTCAAATTGGGGCATCTCCCTAGTTTTCTTCTATTCCAGTCAAGGGGTAGTTCCCCAAGGTTCCTTCAAAATATGTCAAACTGGGGCATCTCCCCAGTCTTCTTCTGTTCCAGTCAAGGGGCAATTCCCCAAGATTCCTTCAGTCATGTCAAACTGAGGCATCACCAAGAGCCTTTAAGTCCAGTGAGTTAATTTGGACGAGACGTCCTGTTAGCTCCTTCAATCTCTGCATTTCCATTCGCCTATTCAGGCATCCTTTACTTTTCGTTCACCTATTCAGGCACCCTTTACTTTCCGTTCGCCTATTCAGGCACCCTTTACTTTCCGTTTGCCTATTCAGGCACCCTTTACTTTTCGTTCGCCTATTCAGGCACCCTTTACTTTCCATTCGCCTATTCAGGCACCCTTTACTTTCCATTCGCTTATTCAGGCATCCTTTATTTTCCATTCACCTATTCAGGCACCCTTTCTTATTCAGAACACCTCTTTTGGTCCGGTCCAAGTAGAACAAATCTTCTTTTATACTGAATTCTGATTCAGAATGGTCAAATCTGAATAGGATGGCTCCAAAATAATCAGAACCGAGTGAGATAACTCAGAATGAAGCTTTTCCAAGTGGAATAGCATTGAATGACTCAAAAATAATCAGATCCGAGCAGGATGGCCCTGAAGGAAGCTTTTCCGAGTGGAGTATGTCCCTGTTGAAGAGAAATCCGAGTGGAATGACTCAAAAAATGATCAAATCCGAGTCGTAATGAAGTATTTCCGAGTGGAATAGGCTCCTGTTAGGGAATCCGAGCGGAATGACCCATAAATGATCCAATCTGAGTAGAATTACTCAGAATGAGTCATTTCCGAGTGGAATACTATTGCTGATTGAAGTGAATCTGAGTGGGAGCTTTCTAAATACGAGAAATTGGAATGAAAGAATACTGATTGAAGTGAATCTGATTGAGGAATGTGTTTTTCTGGGCAAAACCAAGTCCGAATAACCAAGTCCGAGTGAGCACATCCGAGGGTCAGATGTTGAATGAAGCTCTCCTGACTGAAGTAAGAAAAGACCGTCTCCGAGTGGTCAGATTCTCGAATTCTCAATTCTAATCGAAGTGAAAAGGATGTCTCCGAGTGAAAACACCCGAGTGAGCACATCTGAGAGCTAATTATTGATTGAGACCCTTCTGATTGAAGTGTAAACGCCGACTCCGGTTAAAAACAATCCCAATACCCGAGTAAGCACATCTAAGGGTCAATCGACGATTGAGACCATTCAGATCGGAAGGTAAAAAAAACCCACTTCCGAGTGATTGCACCAGGTGGATTATGGAACCCGAGTTCTAGATTCTGAGTGAAGGAAAATCCGACTCCCAAGGTCAGTTCCGAGTAAAACCTTCAAGCAGTGAAGTTTTGAGTGTCACTTTTGAAGACATTCCGAGTGAATGTTCCAAGCAGAGACAAGATCTGAGTAGCACACCTCCGATTGAAGTGATTCCGAGTGAATGCTTCAAACAGAAATAAGATCTAAACCAAATACTTCCGATCGAGAGAATTCCGAGTGAAACACTGATTCAATCATTTTTGAGTCACCTTTTAATTGGTTTCTGAGTGAAACACTGTTCAATTAGTTCTGAGTAAAGCTTCAGTCAGCTCCGAGTGAAACACTGATTCAATCATTTCCGAGTCACCTTTTAATTGGTTTCTGAGTGAAACACTGTTCAATTAGTTCTGAGTAAAGCTTCAATCAGCTTTCGAGTGAAACCATTGTGAAGAGGACTCCCGAGCAAATGCATCCGAGTGAGTTGATGCACAATTGAAATGACTCTGAGTAAAGACTAAGCTTGATGAATGAGTCTGAGCTATATATCCGACCAAGATTTTTCCGAGTAAATCAAATCATGCGTTTCCGAGTGAAACTTACTATATGATTGAATATTTCTGAAGTACCGATTGAGTCAATTAAAAAGGACTTTCAGACATTCCTGACTAAATCAATCAAAAAGCCTGATTGAATCATGTGCACCAATGCCGAGACATCCTTTAATCAGGATTGATTGAATCATTTGTACCAATTCCGAGTCACTTTTCACTCGGTCCGATTGAGTGTTCCAATCAGAATTTCTCTCTTCATAGCAACCCAAGACCGAGCAAAGTTTCCACTCGGCTTTCCATAGGAGAATTCCTCTCGGATTGATTCTCACTCAGCTTTCTATAGGAAGGCATTCATTCCTCTCAGAAGGATTCTCACTCGGCATGTAGGATTCCCGCTTAGTCTTCTGTAGAAGTATTCGCACTCGGTCTGTTGTAGGCTGATTCGCACTCGGAAAAGACTAATTTTCACTCGGTTTTCTATTGAAAAAACAGTCATTCCTCTCAGAATCGACTTCCACAATGGATGAATGCTGACTAAGAGGCCAATCTGAGTCGTCCTCTCTCGGATTTCCAAATCCTCTCTCGGATTTCCACCATGCTCTCTCGAATTGCACGTGCTGATTTGGATTCCCACGATCCCAGTGGATCCAGGAATCCTGGGAGTGGCAGACAAGGGGGCGGAAGTGGAGAAATTAAAATTCTCCACCAGCCGCTGTCCCCCCATTATTTTAACAGCCAGGCTGTCTCCAATAGCCGCATGGGTGAGTGGAGACTCGTGCTGTCAAAGCACTCATTCCATGTCTTGGACCCCCTATAAATGCCCTGGCTGAAGAGGCTCAGGGGGTTGGATCCTTTCACCTTGGAACTAAAACTCTGCCTCCTGAGTTCTCCTTCTCCTCTCTCCCTACACCGTACAGCCCTTCTCTCATCTCCACACCGTCCTCCTACCCATCAACCTCGTCTTCTCCTAAACTCCACACTATCCACCTCCTAAATCCACACCACACCGTCCCTTCCTCCTTTAAATCCACTCCATCCGACCTCTCCTAAACCCGTACAGCCTCTCACTCCTTACCCACACCATCCGACCTCATCCTCCCAAAACCGACCTCCTTCTCCTCACTCAAAAACCACACCATCTTTCTGCTTAAACCTTAAAACTGACCTGCTTTTCAACTTTCCAGCACTGACCCTCACTTCATCCCACACCAACCGACCTTCTCTTCCTCAAACCAGTACCATACAACCCCCCTCCAACTCACACCGTCCTCCGTTTTCCACAATAACAATCCCTCAAATCCTCATCACACCGGTCCCACGATCCTTTTAACTCTAACACCGTCCCTCTCCATCACTCGGTTTCCCAACTTTCACTCGGTATTTTTATTTTTCACTCGGTATTTTCATTTTGCACTCAGTTTTCTATTTTCTTACTCGGCTTTTCTATTTTTTACTCGGTTTTCCCTTTTTCTCACTCGGTTTTCTCTTCTCTCACTCGGTTTTCCCTCTTTTTTCCGAATTTACTATTTCTCTTTCTCTCTTGTAGCTTCTTCTACCCTTCATCCTTTGCTTCGTAGTTCTTTTTAAAAAAAATATTAAAGGGAAATGGATGTTTCATGTGTTTTCTTTCAAATCTAAGTAAAATCAAAAATAAAAAAAACAGAAAAAAATCATTTTTAGTCAGTGTCGTACGGAAAATACTTCCGTCTACACAACTTCTATATGATCCGTACACGTGCGAAGAGCTTCGTCTTGTATGAGTTCCTCACCAAAATGATACCCACCAACATTTTCCCAATCTTTTCCTAAAAGAAAAACATTTAGAACTACGTAACCCTGATTTCTTGATAATTCAAGAATACGTAGGAGTAGGACCTCTACTCCTGTCGGGCCCATCTTTCTTGTTTCTTTTTACTGATTTATTTCCTCGCTTTTGTGTTTCTTTCATAAATGTTCTTTCTTTGTCGCTTCCGTGAAAATCAATTTAGACGTGACGTCTTGTTGATTTCCCCCTAGTTTTGTTCAAGCCTCGCCACAATTCATAGGGAAGGGATACTTAGGACGAGACGTCCCGCTTATCTCTTTCCTATCCCTATTCCTATATTTTTAATCTAAGGATGTTTAATTTAGGCGTGACGTCTTATTAGCATTCTCTTCCCCTCTCTGTCTCATATCGAAGTCGAGTTTGATCTGGATGAAACGTCCTATTGACCTCGCTTCGACATTCTATGTTTGTACAGTTCTCTTTCTCCATTCCGTCGTTTTCAAATAAAAAATACAAAAAAAAGGGAAGAAACCATGTTTTATTTAAGGCTATTTATATTGCGCTTTCGATCTTGGTACTGTTTCTGACAGGCGATGTAGGGTGCTAATACCTTCCCTACTCGTAACTGACTCCCGAACTTGAATCTCATTTTTTAAACCAGTGCTTTCACTGAACTTAGTTTTTTTCCAATGTTTTTCCTATGGATAAAAACGTTGGTGGTGACTCCCTATTTCTTCAAACCAGGTTTCTCTCTCTCGCCGCGCCGTCGTGATCCAGGTTGCAACAATAGCATTGAAGACATTAAAAGTTACCTGCTCCTCTTGAACTCTCAACATGAGTTCTCCCTTCTCTATATCAATTAAAGCTCTTCTAGTAGCTAAGAAGGGTCTCCCTAAGATTAAGGGAATCTCTCTATCAGCTTCCGTGTCCAAAACTACAAAATCTGCTAGAAAGATAAAGTTATCTACCTATACTAACAAGTTTTCAGCATCCCATGAGGATATTTAATAGACCTATCAGCCAACTGTAAAGACATGCGAGTTGGTTACAGGTTATTAATTCCTAATTTTCTCATTAAGGACAAAGGCATGAGGTTAATACTAGCCCCTAGATCACATAAAGCACTTCCAACATGAACATCCCCTATTGCACAAGGTATTGTAAAAGATCCAGGATCTTCTAGCTTTTGAGGGAGTTTCTTATGAATAATTGCACTACATTCTTGAGTAAAGGTAATCATTTCATCTACCTTAAGCTTTCTCTTCTTAGACAGAAGTTCTTTAAAAAATTTAGCATATGATGGCATCTCTTGCAATGCCTCAGCAAAGGGAATATTTTTGTAAAGCTTCTTGAACACATCTAAGAACTTAGCAAACTTTTGCTCCTCTATCTGTTTCTTAAATCTATGTGGAAATGGAGAATTCTTTAATTTCTGAGGAGTTAGCTTGACAGCTTCCTCTAAGATCAAATCATTCTTTTTTTTTTCTTTTGATGAACTTGATTTCCTTTCTCTTTTTCTGTTTCTACCTTATTTTCAGTTTTATCATTAACTTGCTCATTTTCTTGCTCTTTTTCTTTTTCTGTGGTATTTTCATTACTTGAGGTAGGGAAAACCAAAGTTTTTCCACTCCTAGTGATTATTGCTTTACAATGTTCCCTTGGATTTACCTCAGTATCTCCAGGAAAATTGCCTGATTGTCTCTCGGCTAACTGCTTTGAGAGCTGTCCAACCTGATTTTTTAGATTCTGGATGGACATTTCTTGATTTTTAAAGCTGGCCTGAGTGGCCTGGATGAACTACGATAGAACATTCTCAAGTTCAGACTTTTCTTTAGGGGGAGGGGGAAGAGGTTGTTGTGGTTTGAGTTTGTGGTATGTGTTGAATTAAATGTGGACCCTTCTGCCATGAAAAATTAGGGTGGTTTCTATAGTTAGGATTAAAAGAATAAGATGGGTAATTCCTTTGAAATTGTTGTCCCATGAAATTAAATTGTTCAGCAGGAACATTTGGATTACACATGCCATTTTTATGGTCTCCACCACAAAAATCACAACTCATCATGCAGACTTGACTAGGCTTTTGGAGTTCTAAAATTTGAACACTTAATTTCTCCAAAGCCTGGGTCATCAACTTACTTTAAGCCAAATAAGCATCTTGTGCTTCTAATTCTAGTATCCCTCTCTTAGGGATTTGGCTCCTTTTGCTAACTAAACATTCATTTAAAGCCATAACATCAATTAGCTCTATGGCCTCTTCTACAGTTTTAGTGGTCAATGAACCTCCAGCTGAGGCATCAATCAAGACCCTAGTAGCTGGTCTTACTATATTATAAAAGATGGTAACTTGTTACACATCAGGGATCCTATGATGAGGACATTTTCTCAAACTCTCTTTGTACCTATCCTATGCTTCCATCAGAAATTCACCCTCTCTTTGCTAAAAACAAGTGATTTATGTGTGTAACTTGGCATACTTGGAAGGAGGGAAATATTTAATCAGAAATTTTCTTTGTAAATCCTCCCAAGTGGATATACTGCCTCTTGGTTGGCTCTGCAACCAGGCTTTTGCACAGTCCCTTAGAGAAAAAAGAAATAATCTCAATCTTATTGCCTCATCAAGGACACCATTCATTTTCACTGTATCACAAATCTGGAGGAAGGTTGCTAGATACAAATTTGGATCCTCAACATCACTTCCTCAGAATTGATCATTTCTACCCAACTGTAGGAAAGCTGGTTTAAGTTCAAAGTTATTAGCTACAATTGCAGGCCTAAGGATGCTGGATTGCGATCCTTCTTCAGTAGGCCTAGAGTAGTCACCTAGTGTAATTCTCCTCTGTTCCATTTCTTGCTGTTCTTTTTGCTTTTTCTCCTTTCTAAGTCTACACTGTAACAAATCAATATCAGGATCAAAGAAGAATGGCTCTCTTCTGTTCCTTGACTGCATACACTAGATATTAGACACAACATCAATTTCAATGCTACTGCTACTGCTATACTAAAAACAAGAATTAAACTACTACTAAATGTAAAAACAAAATTAAATGGTTTAGTCTAGTACCAGTCCAAGGATTGTTGATATTACTCAACAATCCCCGGCAACGGCACCATTAACTTGATGCATAATCTCAGAGGATTATATTCTTTTAGCAAGCGCACCAATCGTTAAATTTGTAATATATTTGATCATCCCACAAGAATTGAGGTAATTACCGCAACCTAGGACTGGTACAAGCTGAACCAAAACACAAGGAGATAGAATTCATTATGTTTATGCTTTTTTGCACTTTCTATGTTTTTGTAATTTCAGAAACAATATGAAAAATGAGATGTATTTAATAGAAGATAGGTTAGGATTGCTTCAGCTCACAATTTCATCGAGAAACATGCAATTGAGGTTCAATCAAGCTTCAGACTTAAGAGGACAATTCATAGATGGTTAATCCTTAATTTCTTAGGTAATTAACACTAATTCCTAAGCATTAAACCCTAATCCCTTAGGTGTTCAGTGATAGAGAAATCTAATATGAAATTAGGGATTGAACCCTAACTATTCACCTAATTACTAGGCCTGAATTAGTTAGGAAGCTAGAAGTTACCCATGATTCCTCACTAGTGAAATTCTTCAATTAGGTCTAGATTTGTCAATCCAGCAGTGTAGATCCACTTCTCAGCTTGTTCTCCTCATGCTTCAGAAGATGATTTCCTCACTACACGTTCAAGAATCCATTGGAAGCTTCAGCAATCCCAACCATAGGAGTTTAGCAACCCATGGAAGTGGTTTCAGAAAGTGGAACGTGGAGAGCCATGGAAGAGAGAGTTTAGAGAGGGAAAATGTTTAGAGAGAGATTAAAAATCAGAAAATGAATTGTGTTATTACTTCTATGTGTGTTAGTTACAGAGTATTTACAACTATATATAGCTAATGCAAAAACTAACTAACTAACTATAATTAATTACAAAGGAAACTTCCTAACAATTAAACTAACGAAACTAATTAATTAATTACAAGGGACTGACTAATTATAATACAATAATTAAATTACTAATATACAAAAATAGTCAGCAACTAATAGAATAATTAAAGGTAACCACTACAGCAATTCACATTGAAGGAGAATAAAATATACTGGCAAACAGACTTCACGCTTAAGCGTGATCCATGCGTGCTTAAGCGTGATACTTTAAATTCCTTGATGCAAGTGACTTCATGCTTAAGCGTGACCCTTGTCCGTTTGAGCGTGATGGCTTCAATCTTGAATGCCGAGTGACCTCACGTTTAAGCGTGACCCTTGTCCGCTTGAGCGTGATGGCTTCAACCTTACTGGATATGCGCGTATGTACATTAGGAGGCCAGCGTATGTACGCTGACTCACTGACTTGCTGATTCTTCATTTTTTTTGGTTCTGTTTGTGCGCGTACGTACGCTGGGATTCCAACGTATGTACGTTGGATGTCCTACACCTGATCCTGTAAAATGAAACATATAAATGCCTAGCATACGTACGCTGGCTTTCTAGCGTATGTACGCTAGGTTAATGAATCTCTCAACAAACATATTTCCTTATGTACTTATCTTTTTAACCATTTTCTTGCACAATTTAAACACATGTGAATTAAATAATTAAAACAAGAAAGAATGACACTTTATTAAATAATAATGCCAAAGTTAACAATAATTGATGGATTAAGTTAAATTAAAGATGAAATTATTAAGTCTTTTCAAGACTTATCATCTATCAATAGCCATGTCACCAATCACACAATGGATAGAAAAACTTCCTGGATCCTAAAGCTTGGGTGGTAGCTTCTTTTGGCTCAAAGCACTATATTCCTCAGTGAGTGCTACTGTACCATCCTCCTATAATTTCCTTTTATTGGATAAGATGTCCTTCAGGAATTTTGCATATGTCGGCATTTGCTGCAAGGCATTTATAAAGGGAACATTAACATAAAGCTTCTTAAGAACTTCAAGAAACTTACCAAATTATTTATCAAGCTTGGCCTTGGCCAAGCGCTGAGGATATAGAACTGGAGGCTGATATGGTTTCACCTCTTTCTTTTTTCACTTTGTTTCTATTCTTCAATTTCAGGATAAAAGTGAGACTCTTTCCCCTTCTTCTCTTTCTTGGCCTCCTCTTCAGTCAAACTAACCGGCCCATCATACTATGTACCACTCCTAAGAGTGATAGCCATGGTATGATCGGATGGTCCCGTTTCGGGCTTTCTAGGAAAGGTTACTGGCATTGTCTGAGAGGATGAGGCCTGCTGAGCAATCTGGTTCTCCAATATTTTATTATGGGTGGCAAGAGTGTTTACCTTGGAGGTTAGCTTCTTAATAGCATCAGAGAACTCATCATTTTGTTTTAACTGGGTTGTCATAAAGGTCTCCATCAAGGACTCCAGCTTAGATTTTTATGGAATGTAGGGTCCTTGTGGTTGTCAAAAATTACTCAGGTTGCCTTGATAGGGAGGTGGTCTGTTTTGGAAATCGGGTGGTCCTTGTTGCTGTCGAAATTTATTCCCATAATTTCCACCGTAGTTCCTAATAGTATCCACCTGTTGCATCTTTGACTTGACATTCTGAGTCACTCCAAGCTGACATCCTGAAATATTATGACTTGAAACACCACACAACTCACAAACAAGATTATAAGGACCTGTTCCTAATTTATCAAATTTATCAATTTTAATAGATAATGCTTCTACTTTAGCAGTTAATAAAGAGAGAACATCATCAGAGTACTTACCTGGAGTTCTTGGTAAACTCCTTTCTGAAGACCACTGGTATGTATTTTGGGCAACCTCCTCAATAAGATTGTAACCTTCTTCCATGTTCTTACTCATGAAGGCACTACCAGCTGCTGTATCCAAGGTTACCTTCTGGTTCGGAGTGAGCCCATTATAGAATATATGCACTATCAACCAGCATTCAATACCATGGGGTGGGTATTCTCAGGGTATTTCTTTATACCTTTCCCAGGCATCATATAGAGTTTCATCATCTTTCTGAGTGAAAGTGATGATTTACTTCCTCAACTGGTCTATTTTGCTCCTTGGATAATATTTGTTGAGTAAAGCATGAGACAGGTGCTCCCATGTAGTGATTGACCCCTCCGGAGGCGCATACAACCAAGCTCTGGCCTTATCCCTTAAAGAAAATAGGAAAAGCCTTAGCCGGATTGCATCATTTGAGACCCCATTCACCTTGAGCGTGTCACAATACTCAAGAAAAATCTAGAGATGTAAGTCGGGATCCTCGGATGACAATCCTCCAAACTGACTTTGTTGAACCATCGAGAGCCAGGATGGTTTCAACTCAAAATTATTCGCCTCAATGTTTGGTCTAGTCATGCTAGACCTTCGACCCATCCTATTAGGCGCTGTAAAATCATGGAGTGCTCTGTTGTCTTGATTTTCCATTTGTGTTTGGCCTGTTGAACTTGAAAGTTAGTGCCTGTTTTGCTCAATACGTGTCCTAAGGGTTTTGATCTTTCGAAGGGTTCTTTCAATCTCAAGATCCAATATATGCTCAAAGTTGTCACTTTTTCGCATAAAGGGTCTGCACAAATTTATAAACAACAAAGAAAAACAAGCATAATTCTACAGAAATATTGAAATAAAACTGAAAATGTAGAAAAAATAGAAAAATGCAAAAAAATGTAGACTAGTCTAATTAAACACCGCTTAGCCAATATTGGGGGGAAACACAATCTCTGGTAACAGCGCCAAAAACTTGATAGCCAACCGCAAGCGCACGGGGTATCGAAGTAATAAAAAGATATCGTTCCAACAGGGATTATGCCCAAGTATTAGTTATACGGTGATTCAATTTATCAGAGAACAGAAAATTCAATGTCTTTTTTAAAAGAAAATTGGAGCAAGTTTGGGAAATTGAATCAAAGGTAAATCTTGGGGTAATAACGGTTCATATGCCAATATCAAAATTAAAGGTTACTCGTCTATCCAATTATATGATTTTGTTCCTAAGGTAGATTCCCCTAAGTTAATTAATACCTTTCTCTTGAAAGCCTATTAACGTGCCTAATTCCCAAAGAATCATGTTCAATTTCTTAATTAGGCCATTTAAGTTCTATGGAAATCTGATTAAACCCTTAAATAATTTTGCTTACCGTCGTAAATCAAAATCATAGGTTCAATTTAGGTATTTTTGAATTACATGCCAATCTCTCGATTACCCATATAATTTGTGATCATCTACGCTTATCATTAAGTTTTGCAGAAGCATTAGGCATATATAAATTGAATAGAGATTGAAATCATATGAATTGGAATACGAAGAACAATTAATTATAACACATAGGCATACTACATCCTTAGCCCTAAGAAAAGAGTTTAGTGTGCCATAAAGATTGTTGTCATCATGTTACACATCACAAAATCAATGCCAAACATAAAAGATATCAAAAGTGTAAACTAGAGATTCAGAAATTACAAATTAGTTCTAACTAGGATTTCTAATTCTTCCTCCCAAATCTGCAGATTCGATTTCCCTTAATGAATTTGACTCTTTATTCCTAATGAAATCTTCCCAAAGAGTTCTTCAAAATCTCTCAAAAAGTGTGTCAAAATCTGTCTCTCTAGATATCCCCTGCAAATCCCCTACAGTGCCCATTAAAAACCCTAAACAATTGAAAGATTTGGGCCTCGTAGGGGACAACCACGGATAGTGGTTCAGGTTCTGTTCCATAAATTCTTATTTTCTAAAACAAACAAAGCCAACCACAGATATTGGTGGGTTCTAACTTGCTCTACTTTGCTCCATAGTGCCAACCACTGGCAGTGGTGGCAACCACAGCCAGTGGTGGTGATGTTGATGATGTTTTACCCTTAAACAAAGCCAACCACAGCCAGTGGTGGATAACCACGGTCAGTGGTGGGTTCTGCCACTAATTTCCTCTTTTCCAGTGCTAACCACGGCCAGTAGTTGGCCACCACTGGCAGTGGTTTCGTCCATCCTTGCTAAAATGCACTCCCGATGGTCTCAAAAGTCTCTCCTTTCATCCAATTTGCCATTTTTCCTTATCTAGAACATCATTAATCTTGCAAAAATAGGAACAACCAAGCAGTATGTGTGGAAAGGAATCAAAATCAAGGGAATCGGGCAGAAATAATATGCAAAAACCCTAAAAACTAGACCTAAAAATAACCAAGAACAACACACAATGCATACTTATCATAATTCCATTCAACTTACAAAGGATCATCTTGTTTCCACATCGATATATCATTGAGAGGGCTTTATATGATTGGAATTGTATATTCATGAAGTTTAGGATAAGACAATCAATTACAGAGACCAGCATAATCGATAATCATTGTTTAAAACTTCCCCCTGGAAACAAGGCTAAGATAATTAATCACCATGTCTAGGTAATTGATTATCACGATTAGGGTAATTGATTACCATAAATTGAGTAATCAATTATTAGAATGGAAAACTTTGCTTATCCCAAATAGGGATTCAGTAGTCGATTACCATAGACTGGGTAACCGATTACTTTATGAAAATTGGCAAAATTCTGTAGGAAATGCTTAACTATATAATTTTACCAACTTTCTTGACGTTTGTTTAAGTCCCAAGCCAAAACATCTTCCCAGTCAAATTTCATGTGCATAGGAAGTTTCATGCTAAAAATGCCATTTTACAAGGTATGTGAAATCCCAATTGGAAGCTTTTAGTATAAAAACCTTTCCACACACATTCATGTATCCATTTAGGGCTTGCGTATCACCTATCCATTCATTTCATCAACATAGACATTAAATTGCACAATCACCCAATTCTTGCATGGTTTGATATAGCATATGAACTCATTTGCTAATTTCTCCTACCACTAAAAATGGGTGGAAGAGTGAGCATAATTCAAAGTAACAGATAGTGTAATAATGAACTGGCTACATCAATCACAGGTCACACAATCTAAACAAGAGTACACATATCAACATCATATACACTATTATCAATCAAACTCAATATGATCAATATCATCATCAATACTCATTATTGTCACATATACAATGCATATGTCATGCTATGCTTATCATCCCATTTCACTAATGCATAAATATGTCATGCAGATCCTACTTAAGTGGGTAGTACTGCAGTACAATAAACTTTCCATATTTCAATCTTATTTACCAGATATACGTACCACCACCCATCCTGCAACACCTGCCACCCCCGATGACGCGGCTTAATAATAACAACTGGTGGTGTGGGTAAGCTCTAGGATACACTAAGATAAAGCGTTCGGGTCTTTCTTTACCTACAGGGCTTCCTACTCTACTCGTGGAGCCACCCCTTACTAGGGTCGGCAACAAAGGTCCTCTATGCATCCAAATGCATATGATGCACGATGTCAACACTCATGCAACTCACTATGCATCACCTGTCCCCCATAAATAATCATTCATTCTCATAAACAGAGCATAATATCATTAGTGACATCATCATCATCATCACACATCATCAATACAATTCATATCATTGAATCTTATCATTAACATCATGGATTTATAATACCATTCATCACCATGTCATTACAATTTCAATCATCATCATAGATCATAATTATCATTAATTATCATTGCATCATAACATAATACAATCTCTATCATCATTGCTATTAATTTGCAATACATGTTAGTGTCACTTACTAACACAACCAAAATCATCATTCTACTTTATCACCTAATTATCAACATCATTTAATTACAATATAACTAGTTTTCATACAATAATTCATATTTACAATTAATAGCATGTTGATACTACATTCATTAACCACAAACTCAAATTATACCTCTCTTCTATACTTGGAATTAAGAATTTCATGATGTTTCTATATCCTGACTTGGTTTTGAAATCAGACCTACATCACAAACACATCAGCCTCCACTAATTAGTTGACCATTCACCAAATTCATTCAATTCAACCTAATTCCAACTACTTAAAAACCCAAAAACACTTCCAAATACATCAATTTAACAAGAGGATGGTGATTTTAAAGTTTTGACTTACTAATCACCTACCAACGTTGGTTTCAGAAATAGATCAAAGCTCTAACGACACCCGTAGGTTCAGAACATTACTCAAGACCAAGAAATTGGAGGAATTTAAGGTGGTTTTAGAGAAATAAAACCACTTACCCAATTTAGGTCTTAAACCTTACCTTAACAATGATAGAATTAGGAGAAGAAACTTATACCCTCCAAGCTTCCAAACATGTGGAGAAGAACAATAGGGATGAAGAAGTGAGCTAGCCTTACTTGGCAATAAAGGATGAAATAGAAATAGGGAAGGTGAAGATGGAGAATGGTGATGGAAGGGCACGACAATGGATAGAGAAACAAGAGCTTAACATTTCTTTTCTTTTCTTTAGCCTAAGTAAAGAAAGAATAAGAGAATTTAGTTTAATTACGTGATCAAGGGGAAAACATTATTTTACACATTCAGTTAATTTTTGAAACTAACTTGGTAACCTTAAGTTACTTAACCAAATTAAATCCTTTTTTAATTTAATTCCAATTAATTAACGATCCCATATTAATTATTTAATTATCAACAATCAACCATTAATTTGGGATGTTACAATGTCCCCCCCCCCCCACAAAGAAAATTTTATCCTCAAAATTAAATGTACCTTATTTGAATAACTCTAGATACTGCTTCTTCATCTCATCTTCACACTCCCAAGTCAGGGTAACACAGTTCCCCTACTTCCAAGCCAATTTCACTAGTGGGATCTCTATGCTTCTCAAGCATTTGATCTTCCTTTCAATAATCTTAACTAGCTCAACAAGGATGGATAAGTCCTCCTTAATCTCCACATCATCAGTGGTAATCACATGAATGGCATCCAATACATATTTCCTCAGTTACGACACATGAAACACAAAATGTTTGTTTATAAAATGAAGAGGAAATGCAATCTGATATGCCATTGAACCAAATTTTTAGGATCTTATAAGGTCTGATATACCTCAAAATTAGCTTCTAACTCTTCAACACTCTTTCGATACATTTATGGGGTGCAGAAATACATGATAACTGTAACATCCCAAATTTTATATAAATGACCAAATGAGGGGAATAAATATTAAATAATTACACATGGGTTAATAATTGTCTTTAAAATGTTAAAATAATTAAAGTGGGATTTATTATGAGTATTCATAATTTATTGAGACCTAATAAGATGAAATTATACCCGGTTAAAATATGAGTGTCGGACCAAGTATCTCTGATTGAGGTACTATCAGTCAAGGCTGTTAAGAATATTGTTATAAATCTGAAGACATTCGGGATGATTTTTGGAGAATGTATTGAGTCCGAATGGAGAACTTGTTTGTTATAAAACGGTAAAGTTTTACTAAAGAGGTGAAAATTGAAACAATGCTCCTTTCCCTTCTCTTATTTTCACGGTGGTTTCTATTCTCCAAAGGGCAAAAACATATTTCCTCTTCACCCTTTTTTTCTCTTCATCTTCTTCCTCTCTAAAAACCTATCAAAGATGGTGCGTGTGCATTTCCCTTTCCTCTATTTTTGTTTTCATCTTTAAGCTTGAAGGAGGTGGTATGATTGGAAGATCTCTCCTCCTCATTCCTCATTTTCGTGCTCTCCCTCTCCCTCTCTTGAAACTTACTCTTCTCTTGGCTTGAGGTAAGTTCCTCTCCATTTTAATGAGCTTGTACCCTAGGTTTTGGGTTATTGTTGTTGGGTAAGTGATTAAATGCATGTAGGTTGTTAATGAGAGCCATTAATATGGGAAACCCTAAGGTAGGGTGTCATAAATATGATGTTAATGAAGGTTATTATGGGTAAATGAAATTAAGGATGAGGATGATGGAAAATAATGATTATTTATAATGGTTATTGGGTTTTTGGTAAAACCCTAACTCTAGAAATTGGGGAAATGTATAATATTGAGAGTGTGGGTGTTGTTAATAATGTTGGATGGTCATTAATTATGGTTCATGACTGTTGGTATGTGAACCCATCAATGGGTGTAGCTATAAAAGCTTAATAATGCACTTAAACACCAAACCCATGGTGGTTATGGTGAGAATTAATGAAATGGAAAGAAGGTTTGATAATGATAATGTTATAAACACCAAGCATTAGACTTAAAATATGTAAGTCTTAGTGATTTTAAATAGAAAATAATGTTGTGCTATACCATATGGTGTAAGATCTATTCCGAACGACGAAGCAGGAATGTCGAATCACTCGGATTACTTCTCTTAACATAGGAGAAGAGTTTTATATTCTAAATGCATGAACTGAGTATTGGTTAATTATCATATATGACAATATACATGTTTTCCTTGCTTATGTGTGTTGATGAAAAGTGAGATATTAAAATATGTGATATTATTTGTATGCTTGGTATGCATTTGGAATATTAATGGTATGCTATGTAGTGATGTTATTAGTTGGCAAATGTTATGCCTTGAAATATTGAGAATGTGTTTATATCACTACAATATTGAATGATAATTATTGATGATGAATGAGAATGAATATGGATGTTGAGCATACCTTGAATGTTGATGAAAGATTGATGACTATTGTTGATGATTGTGATGCCATTATCAGTGATGCAAGTGTTGACTTGTATGTATGAGGTGTAATCATATTGATGGAAAATATTATGAATGCCACACTAACTTGAAACAATGGCAATAAATAATGATGATAAAATCCACTAGGAATTGGGTGGTGATATTGATGATGGAGACGATTGAAGAGTGGCATGATAGGATGCATAGAGTGAGAATGCATATGATTTGCATTTGTATTGCATCCATGGTATATTGCATAGCTGCCAGTATAGAATGTTTGTGGTTCTCTTGATTGGCCCAGTGGGAGGGTGGCTTTGTGCATAAGCATTCTTGTTGTTTCCTAGTGACTCGGTGTGTAAGTCAAGAAGCTGCCCATGCTTAGCTACAGAGAGCTTCATGTGGTTGACCCTGTGGGGGTGGCTCTTTAAGGAGCAAGTATCCCTGATGGTCCTTTGGATCACAGCTACCATGGTATGATTCATGATTGGCCCGCAACACCTTTATGTTGTTTGTGTTGTTTACTGCGGTCATGGTGAAAATGACCAATGTTGCAAGATGGGCGATGTGGTTTTGTACAAGTAAAATATGGTGATATGCATATGAATTTATAAAATAAGTGTACACATTTTACTACTGCGTTAGGGGTATGTGTTAGTCCTCAAATTTACAATAAATATTTTAATAAAAATTTCACAAAAATTATAAAAATTAGTTTAACTTGTTAGAAAATTAGGCTTTGAATTTAATAAATGGATGTTGTTAGAAATAATCTGCCCTTGATCAATTTTCTCTAGTTTTACAGTGAAAAAGTTAAGAAATCAAGAGAAAATTACACTGGAGGAGCTGACGCGTAGCCTCATCCCATGCGTAGCATCAACAGCTATTTTTGATGCTGACGCTACGCGTCATAGCCACGCGTAGCGTCAGTGCTGCGTGGTCTCCACCTCCACTTTGGCCAACCACTCCACTTAGACCCAATAATAGGCACTCCACTCAGCACCAAGGGCCACCCCACTCAGCATGAAAGGCCAAAACTCGGTGGAAACATGTTCATGTGGCCAGGCATGATCAAATTTAATAATTTGAAGTGGCCATTATCAAGTGTTTAATGGAGGCTGAGTCAGGGGTTTGACGCGTAGCATCACACTGACGTATAGCGTCAGCACCCTTGCTCAGCCCTATAAATAGGGCCATCCAACACCATTCCAAGGAATCCCATTCTCATTCACTTCTCTTCTCTCTTTGTGCTCAACTTTGAGTACTTCTTTTGTGAGTTATAGTTCTAGAATAGTTTTCTAGATACTTGAGTGTGTTTTAGTGTATTGTGATCGTTGTATCGTGAAGTTTCCATCGTCTTCGTAATGTCAAACTCTATAAGTGTTGTTTTTACTTTCACCATGTGTAACTAATCTGTTTATGTTGGAATTGGTGAACTAATGTATTGAGTATAATGTTGTGAATTCGACCTCTTCATGTTTATGATTCAAGTCCATGTTAGTATTTCAATCTTTTATTAATATGAACGTCAAACGGAAGAATGATTTTCATGTGTATTGAAACTTGTTTTATTAGTATGAATGTCAAACGGGAGAATGATTATTCATGCCGTATTGAAACTTGTTTTGACGAAAGTAAAAGTTGGAATACCCTTGGTATCTCAATTCTATAGGGGTTGTTAACCATTGTTGCCATAAGGCCAGGTCTTAATGCAAGTTTTTACTGAGAAAGCTCATGAGGGATCGGACTTTACGGTGAATTCTTAGAATTTATATCACGAGGGATCGGTTATAATGATTTTAAGCTGCAATGACATGAAACTGGATGATTAAATATGCATGTCTTGAGTTCCTCATTGTTATTCTAGATTAGGGATCCAATTTCCAACATAATTTGTTTATCTATGTTTATCTCAAGTATCTTACCTATTCTAGATTACAACTCAACTTTTTAGATAGATTTTTATTTTCTTTTTATCTCATGAACAACTCAACCATGCTATCTTGTGAATATTGTATAAATTGTATATAAATCATTCTTTTGTCCATAACTTTTTTCATATTTACCATAGTAAATAGAAAATTATTGTTATTATCAGACTTTCAATCCCAGGGGAACGATATCTAAATTTTGAAAACTACAAACGATTGGTGCGCTTGCCAATTAACAACCCAGTGGTGGAAACGAACGGATCTGACGCTATCACCAGGTTAACAGTATGACTATGTATTCATGCCTGAACCCACAAATTGGTGTTTATATTCCTATAATCAGATCCGTAATTATTGTTAACTCAGTTATGCATGTGCATTAGCCTAAGAGCATTTGTATATAGCATGGAGATATGCCAAAGGTGATGAATTGTGATGATATCATTGAAATGAGTAAAAGAATACCTAAAGACGTGTAAAATATGAATACAAAGAAATGATGTTATATGTGGCGGTGTTATATATGTTAGCCCAATATGATGGAGGGCATAAATGTGTGTATGCAATTGCGCTTTGCTATGATTTTGGTTTATGACCATGATATGGATATGTGTTGAGAAAATGATAGATTCATTGTAGTAAAGAATAATTGATGTAGAGTCTACATGATGATAGACATGTATATACATATAATCATAAATGTATTCATATTCATCACTTGGAATATATAACTCTCTCTCCCATGTTGTCTATTTTTAGCCTTGTGATACAGGGTATGCATGGGGTGAGATACACCTAGTTTTGGAAGTGTATGTTTTAATGATGAAGGTAAATTAGTTGTATAGGAATGCCTTGGCCTACAATCAATGATTTTGTATAGCATGTGATGTTGATATATGCTCACTATGTATTTGGATGGTAAATATTCATTTTGTAGGTCATTCGTGAAAATTAGACCTTGGTGTTGTATGGCTAATTTTTGGTTATGACCTTAACAACGTATGTCAACAATTATAATACTTAATTTATGCCAATATGATGAATGAATGATGTTGATTATGAATTACAACCGTTTATGAGGTATGAGTGACAGGACCCGCAAGCGCACGGGTTATGTCGCGTAATATAAAAGATTATCGTTCTCCACAGGGACTGTGTTCAAAGTACCAGCATATTGAAATTTAATTATCCACACAATTGATTTTTAAGGTTTTTGTAAAATAAAACACAAAATTAAGTTGCACAGAATACAAAAATAAGATGTACTTGACACTTAAAAAATCAGAGTTGAGAGTATCTTGGGATTTCGGGGGATTAAGACTCTATTTTATGTTAATGAATTTTAACTTTTCATAAATAAGAATCGAATTAAGTTTTCCAAGGCGAATTTTCCAAAAGCTAATTAATATGTTCCTCTCGGAATCCTATTAATGTACCTAACCTATGGAAAGCGCTGCTTAATCCTCAGAAAGGCCCATTATCGTTTTATGAAAATCCCTTTTATTTCCTCAAAAGAATTTTGCTTACTTTCACGGTTTTACCGAGGTCACAAAAAGCATCTCAAAAATCTTAGGTTTAGTTCAAAGCTTTCCGATAAAAATAAATCTCTCGATTCTATTTATTACCTAAACTTACTAATATACCCGTAAGTATACAGTTTTATCATTTAGGTTCTTGTTAGGAATTACTAAAAGCATTAAGCATAATTGAACTAAATGGAAAACAGAAATTTATTTAATTCCAAGTCAAAATAACATTAAAATAAAATATTATCATACCCCCTTTATCCCAAGATAATTAATTTAGCTACTCATGAAAAAATTTAAATTCATATAGATAATGGAAAAATAAAACATACAAGACATGATAAAAATAAAGACTTACGGGTTTCTCCAAAAGCTCAGAATAATTTACCACTGTAATTTCTTATTGCAATAATTTCTCCACCAATTACAAATTTAAATTCTCACTTTTACAGCCCTCACACTTTTACAAAATAAAAGAAAGAAAAGAAAATAAAAAGAAAGAGAAGAAACGAACAGAGAAAGAAAAATGGAAAAGAAGAAAACTTAAAGAGAAAAAGAGAGAAAGTAACGAAGAAAAGAAAAGAAAATGAATCTAATGGTAATTGATGCAAGTGATGATTGCTCCTGGTTGCTCTCCCTTTTATAGGCGAATGGATGAATGAATCCAGCTAAGGAAACGCGTTAAAATTTACAAGTGGGAGAAACTTTCGGTGAATGTGAATTCCAGCTGTGCCAACTTGTTTCCAATTTGCATATTTTAATATTTCTAATAATTCGGTGCTTGGATTTATTCATTTGGTCAAATTTGGAGTGGAAAGGTGCTGGAATTCCACAAGACCGAATGAAAGCTTGCTGTTCGGTATTGGTTGCTGGGCGTTGTTGTTTTACATGTGGCAGGTATGGTGGTATGAGGGACAGTGGAGTTGCTGGACGATGTGGTGGATGGAGCCGGTGTTGGTAGGAGAGGAGTCTGGGCGGTGTGGATGATGGAAAGGAGAAAAGGGACAGCGGATAGAAGAGGGAATGAGATGGTGTTGAGAAGTGAGGACGGTTCAGCGGTGTTGGTTGGAGAGGAATCTGGGCGGTGTTGGTTGGAGAGGAGTCTGGGCGGTGTGGATGATGGAAAGGAAAAAAGCGACAGCGGATAGAAGAGGGAATGAGACGGTGTTGAGAAGTGAGGACGGTTGGGCGGTGTTGGTTGGAGAGGAGTCTGGGCGGTGTTGTGTGGAGAGGAGTCTGGGCGGTGTAGAGTGATCCGTTGTTTGGAGTTGTGGAGTGTAGGTCGGTTTTCTCTTTTCTATAAAATCCGAGTGAAAGGGTGCCTTTTATGCTAAAAACTGAGTGAAAATGGTACTGTTCGTACATAAAACCGAGTGAAATATTCACTCGGTGTTGAGATGAGGGGTCGGTATTTAAGAAAACCGGTCGGTTTCGCTTGAGCGAGAGTTTCTCGCTTAAGCGTTTGTTGAAGGAAACTGTCTCGTTCAAGCGGATAAAGGTTCGCTCAAGCGAGAGGCTCTCTTTTTCACTGTTTCACTCGGAGAAACCTTGCTCGGATTTGCTTGTGTTGCTCGGAATTGACTGAAGAGGGACTCGGATCCGACTGAAACCATTCACTCAGCTCAGGTTCATGGAGTTCATTCGGAACTGATTGAAGACTCACTCAGGATCAGAATTTATTCAATCGGTTCCCAAACATTTTCACTCGGCTGTCTCTGAATCTGAACCACTCGGTTAAAACTTTGCTCGGATTTTGCTTTGGAATTCACTCGGAAGTTTCTCACTCGGAATGGCCTCCACTTTTACTCAGAAACTTGCACTTGAAGGGTTGGAATCTGACTGATTGAATTTCTTTCCGGGTCCGTATCTCTCTTAGCTCAGGAACATAGGTTTCTGACCCAACTCACTCAGTATTCTTCGTTGCAGAGATCTCACTTGGACTTAGTGTGAAATTGTGAGAATCTGACCGAGTATGATTCACTCTTGGTCGGATTTTCCTTGCTTGCTTAAGGCATTACTCGGAAATGCTTTGTTCTGCTTGACAATGCCATCTCCGAATGAAACCACTCGGATTCTCCTTAGTTAGCATTTATTCATTCAATGGCATTCCTTTTGCTCGGAATCAATTCACTCGGAATCAGCTTTTTGCACAGAGAAGCACTTGTTCTTTGGTCAGACCTGCTTCAGTCAGCATTCTTCACTCGGATTTACTTCAATCAGCAAATTCCCACTCGGATTCACTTCAATCAGCAATCCTTTCACTCGAGTCAGCCATTTATCACTCGGAATGGCTTTGACAGGGAACTTTCCACTCGGATTTGGCTCCAACAGTGAAGTATTCCACTCAGCAATGCTCTACTCTGAGTCTTTCCACTCGGATTTGGTCATTTCTGAGTTATCCCACTCGGATTTGGCCATTTTGAGTCGGATTTCAGTGCTCTAAGTCGGATTTCTACTTTCTGAGTCAGATTTCAGCTTTAAAAAGAGAATTCTTTCCACTTTGGGCTTGTTCTTCTTGTTTCTTTATCATTTTATGGTCGTTTTTCTCTTGTTTTTGACCCTTTATTACCTTAATTCCTGCAAAATAACATACCCAGGTAGACTAGAGTGGAAAGAAAGCAAAACTCGCAATAAATAAAGGAAATACAGTGGATAATGACTAAAATCTTAAGCAATTTAGACCTAATTTATTGTATTATAAAGCACTTATCAAAATACCCCAAACCAAAACATTGCTTGTCCTCAAGCAATCACCATATTCACAAGATAAAATACAGAAAACACTAAACTTAATAAACTAAGGAATCCAAAACAGAGAAACACATTTATTCAAATGCCAGTTTTATTTTTCTTATGTGAATCGATTTTCAATGTCAAGACTTAAGATACTCTTCTCACAATTTTCACTCAAGTGTTTCAAGGTTTGTGTATCTCTCAAATCATCATAGTCAAAAAATATTACCATAAGCTTGTTAATAAACCAGAAACTCCACAGTTTAGATAGAAAATATGTCAAAGTCTAAAGGTATTTCAAAGGTTGTAACGTGGCCTTGGGTTGTATTGTCAAGGTAGAAAATTCAAGAAAAATAGAATATGAAAGGGCTTTAACAGTCATGAATGATTCAAATTATCATCATAAATTTAACAGAGCAAATTATTGAATTTTTATGGACTTTTTGGAATTCATTCAATATCATCCTTTTGATTTTCTTTTTTCTTTTTCTTGCTTTTCTTTGCATCTAATACTTTATTTCTTTGCTCCACTAAATTTCCAACTTTTTCACCATTAAGAGAATATCAGTCAATGAAAGGTTTCAAAGAAAAATTTTCACTTTTAGGCTCAAAAGGGGCAACTAGGGGTCAAATTATACAAAATTCTGAGGCTTAAGAATAAGACCTAATTGTGCCTTTATCATCCTAAGACATATAATCAAAAACCATTTTGAATCGGTTGAAAAACAAGTTCTAGAATATTAATGACTATGAGATTCACTCAATTAAGAAAATATGGGTTTTGAAAATTTGTTTGATAAATAACCCATTTTGGCTCAAGTCTAACCATGGAAAGTCTTTTCAAAGAAAATTTTAATCACACATAAGGTTCATTTAAGCATTTATTTGGCATTTAAACAATCAAATTTTGAAAATTTTACTTAAAATTTTGGGGTCCTTAGATACTTTAGCCTTATGTTCAAAGTAAATTTATCATGCAATCATGGTAAATTACAAGATTACAAACAAAATAAGGAAAACACACATGCATGAATAATATAACAATCACACAACGTAAACAAAACAGTTAAGTTTTCTTACCTACCACCCCAAACCAGAATTTGACATTGTCCTCAATGTTAAAAATGGATGATAAAAGGATAAGAAAACTTACATGGAATAACCCCAAACCAGTATCGGACATAGTTGTTTTTGTTTTTGTTTTTTTATTATTATTATTATTTTATTTTATTTTATTTTATTAAAGACATGGGGTTACCTCCCCACAAGTGCTAAGTTTTAAGTCTTCAGCAAGACTTTTCTGAACCAGCTTCAGCTATACAATTCATACCTGAACACAGGTTTTAATGGTCTGAATTCTACCTTAGGGATCAGTTCTCTTTTAGCCAAAAAATAACAGAAGTATGTTTTTGAAACGCCTGAAAAGTCATAAGATAACACAGATTTAAGTGGATCAAGAGAGAGGTTTTGGATTGCCTCTTTCTCTACCACTTGGTCAATAAAATCTATTTCAAGCATAACAAAGTTAATAGGTATGTAAAATTTTCCTACCTTGATAGGAATAACCTCTAAAATACCTGGATCCTGAAGCTTGGGCAGTACCTTCTTTTGGATCTGTGAATTGCTCTCCTCAATTACCGGATGAGATAGAGATTCATATAATTTCTTCTCTTCCTTAGCTTCTTCTTTAGTTATGCCAACCGGATCATCATAATGAGTACCACTCCTAAGAGTGATGTCCATGGTGTGGTTAGATGGTTCCACCTCAGGTTTTACAGGAAATGTTTCTGGTGTTCTCATAGAAAAAGAGGTCTGTTGGACAATTTGATTTTCCAAAATTTTGTTATGGGTGGCTAGAGAGTCCACCTTTGAAGCTAAGGTTTTTATGGCATTTGAGAACTCTTCATTTTGTTTTTCTTGGGTGCTCACAAAATTTTCCATCAGTATTTCAAGTTTGGATTTTTGTGGAGGATAGTTTTGGAATACTGTTAAGCTTCTAAAATCACTGCTATGGTTATAGTTCCCAATAGCATCCAACTAATGAAATTCTTGTTCATGGTGGTTTAAGGATATTGCAAAATAGCAATTTGTAGCAGCATGTCCTGAATCACCACAAATACAACAATAAAAGTCAGTAGCACCTGTTAAGAATTCCATAACAAAGATCAAGTGTGATCTTTGAAAATAAAAATAAAAATAAAAATAAATAACTAAAACAAACAGAAAAAATATTAACAAGTATGATCTAATCGAATTTCAATATTGCCGATATTTGAAGGACAACAGTCCCCGGCAACGGCGCCAAAAACTTGACAGGACCCGCAAGCGCACGGGTTATGTCGCGTAATATAAAAGATTATCGTTCTCCACAGGGACTGTGTTCAAAGTACCAGCATATTGAAATTTAATTATCCACACAATTGATTTTTAAGGTTTTTGTAAAATAAAACACAAAATTAAGTTGCACAGAATACAAAAATAAGATTTACTTGACACTTAAAAAATCAGAGTTGAGAGTATCTTGGGATTTCGGGGGATTAAGACTCTATTTTATGTTAATGAATTTTAACTTTTCATAAATAAGAATCGAATTAAGTTTTCCAAGGTGAATTTTCCAAAAGCTAATTAATATGTTCCTCTCGGAATCCTATTAATGTACCTAACCTATGGAAAGCGCTGCTTAATCCTCAGAAAGGCCCATTATCGTTTTATGAAAATCCCTTTTATTTCCTCAAAAGAATTTTGATTACTTTCACGGTTTTACCGAGGTCACAAAAAGCATCTCAAAAATCTTAGGTTTAGTTCAAAGCTTTCCGGTAAAAATAAATCTCTCGATTCTATTTATTACCTAAACTTACTAATATACCCGTAAGTATACAGTTTTATCATTTAGGTTCTTTTTAGGAATTACTAAAAGCATTAAGCATAATTGAACTAAATGGAAAACAGAAATTTATTTAATTCCAAGTCAAAATAACATTAAAATAAAATATTATCATACCCCCTTTATCCCAAGATAATTAATTTAGTTACTCATGAAAAAATTTAAATTCATATAAATAATGGAAAAATAAAACATACAAGACATGATAAAAATAAAGACTTACGGGTTTCTCCAAAAGCTCAGAATAATTTACCACTGTAATTTCTTGTTGTAATAATTTCTCCACCAATTACAAATTTAAATTCTCACTTTTACAGCCCTCACACTCTTACAAAATAAAAGAAAGAAAAGAAAATAAAAAGAAAGAGAAGAAACGAACAGAGAAAGAAAAATGGAAAAGAAGAAAACTTAAAGAGAAAAAGAGAGAAAGTAACGAAGAAAAGAAAAGAAAATGAATCTAATGGTAATTGATGCAAGTGATGATTGCTCCTGGTTGCTCTCCCTTTTATAGGCGAATGGATGAATGAATCCAGCTAAGGAAACGCGTTAAAATTTGCAAGTGGGAGAAACTTTCGGTGCATGTGAATTCCAGCTGTGCCAACTTGTTTCCAATTTGCATATTTTAATATTTCCAATAATTCGGTGCTTGGATTTATTCATTTGGTCAAATTTTGAGTGGAAAGGTGCTGGAATTCCACAAGACCGAATGAAAGCTTGTTGTTCGGTATTGGTTGCTGGGCGTTGTTGTTTTACATGTGGCAGGTATGGTGGTATGAGGGACAGTGGAGTTGCTGGACAATGTGGTGGATGGAGCTGGTGTTGGTAGGAGAGGAGTCTGGGCGGTGTGGATGATGGAAAGGAGAAAAGAGACAGCGGATAGAAGAGGGAATGAGACGGTGTTGAGAAGTGAGGACGGTTGGGCGGTGTTGGTTGGAGAGGAATCTGGGCGGTGTTGGTTGGAGAGGAGTCTGGGTGGTGTGGATGATGGAAAGGAAAAAAGGGACAGCGGATAGAAGAGGGAATGAGACGGTGTTGAGAAGTGAGGACGGTTGGGCGGTGTTGGTTGGATAGGAGTCTGGGCGGTGTTGTGTGGAGAGGAGTCTGGCCGGTGTAGAGTGATCTGTTGTTTGGAGTTGTGGAGTGTAGGTCAGTTTTCTCTTTTCTGCAAAATCTGAGTGAAAGGGTGCCTTTTGTGCTAAAAACCGAGTGAAAATGGTACTGTTCGTACATAAAACCGAGTGAAATATTCACTCGGTGTTGAGATGAGGGGTCGGTATTTAAGAAAACCGGTCGGTTTCGCTTGAGCGAGAGTTTCTCGCTTAAGCGTTTGTTGAAGGAAACCGTCTCGTTCAAGCGGATAAAGGTTCGCTCAAGCGAGAGGCTCTCTTTTTCACTGTTTCACTCGGAGAAACCTTGCTTGGATTTGCTTGTGTTGCTCAGAATTGACTGAAGAGGGACTCGGATCCGACTGAAACCATTCACTCGGCTCAAGTTCATAGAGTTCATTCGGAACTGATTGAAGACTCACTCAGGATCAGAATTTATTCAATCGGTTCCCAAACATTTTCACTCGGCTGTCTCTGAATCTGAACCACTCGGTTAAAACTTTGCTCGGATTTTGCTTTGGAATTCACTCGGAAGTTTCTCACTCGGAATGGCCTCCACTTTTACTCAGAAACTTGCACTTGAAGGGTTGGAATCTGACTGATTGAATTTCTTTCCGGGTCCGTATCTCTCTTAGCTCGGGAACATAGGTTTCTGACCCAACTCACTCAGTATTCTTCGTTGTAGAGATCTCACTTGGACTTAGTGTGAAATTGTGAGAATCTGACCGAGTATGATTCACTCTTGGTCGGATTTTCCTTGCTTGCTTAAGGCATTACTCTGAAATGCTTTGTTCTGCTTGACAATGCCATCTCCGAATGAAACCACTCAGATTCTCCTTAGTCAGCATTTATTCATTCAATGGCATTCCTTCTGCTCGGAATCAATTCACTCGGAATCAGCTTTTTGCACAGAGAAGCACTTGTTCTTTGGTCAGACCTGCTTCAGTCAGCATTCTTCACTCGGATTTACTTCAATCAGCAAATTCCTACTCGGATTCACTTCAATCAGCAATCCTTTCACTCGAGTCAGCCATTTATCACTCGGAATGGCTTTGACAGGGAACTTTCCACTCGGATTTGGCTCCAACAGTGAAGTATTCCACTCGGCAATGCTCTACTCTGAGTCTTTCCACTCGGATTTGGTCATTTCTGAGTTATCCCACTCGGATTTGGCCATTTTGAGTCAGATTTCAGTGCTCTGAGTCGGATTTCTGCTTTCTGAGTCGGATTTCAGCTTTAAAAAGAGAATTCTTTCCACTTTGGGCTTATTCTTCTTGTTTCTTTATCATTTTATGGTCATTTTTCTCTTGTTTTTGACCCTTTATTACCTTAATTCCTGCAAAATAACATACCCAAGTAGACTAGAGTGGAAAGAAAGCAAAATAAATAAAGGAAATACAGTGGATAATGACTAAAATCTTAAGCAATTTAGACCTAATTTATTGTATTATAAAGCACTTATCAATGAGCGAGTAAATCTATTTTTTTGAAATGCTAATGTGTATGAACAATAGGAAGTGGATAGGTCGTATTCTCATGGCATGGCTAGGACCTTAAGTAAAGGTCATTCATAGCTCATGTGGTATATATGTGACCTGTAAGTATGTGTAGTTCTTATAACATCCCAATTTTAAAGTTAAATGCCGAATGAAAAATAAACTATTAAGGTTTTTATTTCAAAGTGAGAAGTTAATTGATAATCATAATCGGATTAACTTAAGGAATAATGACAATTTAATTAAGGCATAGTTGGTGAAAGATGGCTGTTTGTGATTGGCGAGTTACGTGAGTGGGCTGCGACTCATGTTCTCCCATCCCACTTCCTTCTCTTCGCATGCATATATATATACCCTGTATCACCGTGGATACTCGTTCTTTTCCACTGCTGCATCCTCTCTTTTCTTCTTCCTCATTTTTATCCTCTTTTCCCTTCCCCTGTTTTGCTCTTCGTTTCTGGAGAACGCAACGACGGTGCCGAAGGAAAGTCGGAGTCCCCTTCAACTGGTGGAAGACGACCATTGAAGCAGAGGAAGAACAACTTCTCATCCCCGAGCCGATTTCAGAGTGCGACGATGCGAAGGAGATCTGGACGAGTCAGATAGAGCGTCAGACCGAAAGTTGAGAGCAGGAGAGCTACTTGAGTTCCTTTCCGTAGGTAGGGGGCGCTTGCATGTCAAATGCATGGTCCAAGAACGGTACCGGATGAATGTATTGCTTAAAGTGTGTGCATGTGTTTGTGATGATTGAATAATATGCATGATTATTGATTTTGGATCCTGTGTGTAAGATAGTAGTTATACAATAATTGCATGTGATCCAGATGGTGATAATGTAGCCTGTTAGCCTTGTTATAGATAAATGAAATGCATGGTCCTATCTCTGTTAACACTGTGAGAACATGAACGTGTGATTGTTGGTTGATTTGTCAGACGATATTACCTTGACTGTCCGATTGCTAAGCATGTTGTTATGGCTGGCAAAGTATATGTAACGACTGTGTTGAATCTGTTCCTACTACGATGGTTGGTATTAGTTGAGTAATGATGCTTGCTGGTAAATGCATTAGCTGCATGTATAAGAATGGGGTGACCCGTGGAAGGTCTAGAGCCCCGAGGGAATGGCTTCCAGCTACAGTCCTTGGCTAGATCCTGTGAGGGCTCGTGGTAGCCGTAGGAGCTAGAGATGAGTCTCGAGACGTCAATGGGAGACCGGTACCACACGGGAAGAGCTGATGGACGAGCGGCCAGTAAGAGGGAAACTGTAACTGAAAGTCATTACTTAAGTCGGATCCGCAAGCATGCATGTAGATATGATGCTGATTAAGATAGTACGCATAGCATGTGTTGAGTATTATGGATGACTTTCTAATGTGTGGATGCATGTGTAAGTATGAATAGAGATGAACTTTATGTAGTATGTATGTTATAGATATCATTCTGATTTGTATGGTCTTAGTTTAACTTGAATACAACTGAGTGAAAGTAAGTATGCGTACTGGTATTGATATCGAGTCTTTGATTGTCATTTTGCATGTAAAAGCTCACCCCTACAGTGGTTACATTTTTCAGTGAATATCCCTCGGAATGAAAGATGAAGAAGAGGCCGAGTGCAAAGCAGAGAAACCGAGCGCAATGGAATATATGTGTATATGTAAATACTGTGTATAAGGTCTTGCTAAGCCTTGGTCGGCTCGTATTTTGATTTTAGTCCTTATATCTGAACTTGAACACTTCGGGTAGTGAAAACGTGCTAATGCATTGTAATATTTAATACGTCTATATATATATGTGTGTTGTGTGTTGTTCTATACTGTAGGTGATGTCCGAGTGGTAAATATGGGTGTATAGGTATACCTTCCGAGCGTAGGAGATCAGTGTGACTATGGGTAGAAGCGGAGCTAAGTTATTGTTGGAGGAAAGCGAGATAATGAGTCATTCCGAGTGATGAGAGGTCGAATAATCTGAGCGATTGAGGTCGCATAGCCTAGAGTAGGAGTTGGTTCAAATCCCGTGAGTAACAATTATGAAATTTCATGAGTAGAGGATAATCAACGATTTCCGAGTGAGAATCCACTGAGTGAGCAGTTCACCGACCAGGGAACGACACCTAAGGCTCTAAGTGGACCCATTGTAATAGATTAGTAAGTAGCTAAAGAACCCGAGTGAGTCCTGGCTTAGTAGGAAAATTAGAGCAGAAAATAATAAGGTTATAGATTAAAAAGGAAGTAGAATACCACGAGTGGCGTAATGGACGTGGGAGTTATCCTGAGTGAGGAGTCTTCATAGATTCCGAGTGAGTGACTTGGAAATCATTTTTGGGTTGCCAATGTATATGTATATGTAATCCGATCGAGTGGAGCCAGGGAGTGGGAATGCTGTCTAAATAGAACCGGTACGTATTAAGGGGAATCCGTGTGGGTTAAGAAGTGGATCTCCGTGAGTGAACCGTACGCTAAAACCGAGTGGAATGGCAGGATGCCGAGTGAACTTCTCACTCCAGCGAACAAGGTACTCGCTCCAGCGAGTGTGTTTCAGGAAGACTCTTGTGTGAGTATCGCTTAGGCGAATCGTCCCTCGCCCGAGTGACTTGAGCTATTTCTCCCAAGCGTGTGGGGTCACGCTGAAGCGAGTGGACGTTGTTTGTGGGATTCGCCCAGGCGATGATGGGTTTCGCTGAACTGAAGGGATCGGTCAAGCCTTATTCCTTCCACTGATTGCCGTGCGTATAAATGTTCTTTCATTTCTTCCTTACCTTCTTCTTCTATTCTATACCGAGTGACCAGTGGTTGTTTTTATGAAAATTTTTCTTTCCCAGTTTTTGGGTTTAATTATTTATTAAAAATTAGGGTGTTACATTTTGGTATCAGAGCAGACCGAAAGGTCCAAGGCCAAGGTATGCTTACCGAGTGTGAGCGGTTATGTGCTTTCTGATCGAATGATCATTATTATTGTGATATTGTTGAACCTGATTGATGCTATGATATTGAATTGTGGATAGGAGGTTATCCCCCTGGTCCAATTGATTGTGTAACATATAGGAATGGCAT
Source organism: Clitoria ternatea (assembly GCA_037962975.1). Taxonomy (NCBI): domain Eukaryota; kingdom Viridiplantae; phylum Streptophyta; class Magnoliopsida; order Fabales; family Fabaceae; genus Clitoria; species Clitoria ternatea. Next base: position 197,989,585 of record CM075671.1, on the reverse strand, counting down.
AATGTGCTAAGTTACTAAATATTAGACTGAGATGCAATCGGTAGTACGTGGCTCGGTATGCTTATCCTTGAAGGGTGTTAATTTCAGGATAAGGGATGACGCATCGCCAAAGCATGGAGGCTATAGCCACAGCATTCCAACGCTTTGCGGACGTGTTCGAGAGGCAGGGCCAGACTCGAGCTGAGGATGGCCACGTGCTGGACCGCTTCCTGAAGAGGAAGCCGAGTGAATTTCAGGGAGGACGGAACCCTGAGGCAGCTTTTAAATGGACTCAGGAACTGGAGAGGATTTTTGGGGGTCTTCACTATACCGAGGCCCAAAAGGTAGAGTGTGCAGTGTATATGCTGCGAGACGAGGCGGAAAACTGGTGGAAGATAGCCAGAAACCGATTTCCGGAGGATGATGCTCAGCTGACTTGGAATGATTTCAAGACATGCTTCTTAGAGAAGTACTTCCCCGACACAGTAAGGAGTCGGAAGGAGTTGGAGTTTATGGAGCTGAAGCAGGGCTCCATGACTGTGGAAGAGTACGCGACTAGGTTCGAGGAGTTGTGCCTATTCTACCCACCTTTCCAACAACTAGGGACGGAGAGCTCCAAGTGCCTTAAATTTGAAAATGGATTGAGATCAGATATTAAGAGAGCCTGCAGATATCAAGAGATCAGGAGTTTCCCTGCATTGGTGAACAAATGTAGAATATTTGAAGAAGACGACAAGGCCCACTCGGGCCAGAGCAGCAGAGCCAACCATTACTTGAGGCCTCAGCAGTCACGGTTCAAGAGGCTAGGAAATGTGGGAAGAAATGGACCCTTTACCAGATATCAAGATCGCAGTAACCAAGGGAGACAGATGAGTGGACGACCAAAATATGGCAAGTGTTTTAAGTGCGGTGGTGACCACTTTGCTCAGAATTGCAATAGTATAGAAGTCAAATGCTTTCATTGCCAGGAGAAGGGGCACATTCGCCCCGACTGCCCCCAACTTCGTCAAGCAAACCCCAATGCACGTCATGGAGGTTTCCAAGAGAGAAACCGAGGGAACGATAACCAAGGACCGAGTGGTAGAGGTAGCAGAGCCAGAGGGAATATGATGTTCACCCCAAATAACCGGAAGAGAGACGCTGATCAACCAACTGCTGGAAGAGTTTACGCAATCAACGCGGAAGATGCTGCACAGGCAAATGACTTGGTACAGAGTAAGTGCCTACTCGGTAAATATACACTTAATGTAATTTTTGATTCTGGAGCCACCCACTCCTTCGTAGCTGATGAGTGTGTGAGACGACTGCGATTACCGACTGTGGATATGGATCGGACTTTGGAAGTAACCAACCCGACTGGCCCTAAGGTGTTGACATTAACAATGTGTAAGGGCGTAACGTTTGTGTTGGACGATCGGAGTTTTACCTTCGATCTTGTGTGTATGCCTCTGAAAGGCCTTGATATCGTGCTCGGCATAGATTGGCTTTCAGCCAACAAGGTGTTAGTGGATTGTAGAAACCGAAGGATAATCTTCCCGAGGCAGCACAATGAGGACGACACGACACAAGGTATAGCTCAACTATTTATGATGCTTTGTTTAACCGAGGGTGAAAGTAAAACCTGAGTGAACAAAATTCCGACTGTTTGTGAATTCCCAGAAGTGTTTCCCGAGGATGTACCGAGTGTCCCTCCCAATAGAGAAGTTGAATTCTCTATAGACTTGATTCCTGGAGCCGAGCCAGTCTCCAGTGCACCTTATAGAATGTCCCCAACTGAATTGGCCGAGCTGAAGAAGCAAGTGGATGAGTTACTCAGAAAACAATTCATTAGACCAAGCGTATCACCATGGGGCACACCTGTGCTGCTTGTTAAGAAGAAGGATGGCAGCATGAGACTTTGTATAGATTACCGACAGCTAAACAAACTCACGATTAAGAACCGATACCCATTGCCCCGAATTGACGACTTGATCGACCAACTGCGTGGAGCCTCAGTCTTCTCGAAAATCGACCTACGATCGGGATACCACCAAATCCGAGTGAAGGACTCGGATATCCCAAAGACTACCTTTAGGACTCGTATAGACACTACGAGTATGTAGTGATGCCGTTCGGTGTAACAAACGCCCCTGCCGTCTTCATGAATTACATGAACAGCATATTCCACCCATATCTAGACCGATTCGTAGTAATCTTCATCGATGATATCTTGGTCTACTCCAAGACTCCTGAGGAGCATGAAGGACACCTCCAAGCGGTACTTCAAGTGTTAAAGGAGAAGCAGCTGTTCGCGAAGCTTTCAAAGTGCGATTTCTGGATGGATAAAATCCATTTCCTCAGACATGTGATTTCCGAGGAAGGTGTCTCGATGGACCCTTCGAAGGTGACAGCTATAATGGCATGGGAGAGACCCAAGTCGGTCTCGGAGGTAAGGAGCTTTATGGGCCTGGCAGGTTATTATAGAAGATTCATTGAGGGTTTTTCCAAGTTGGCCTTACCAATAACTAAGTTGACTCGGAAAAACATTCCCTTCGTATGGAGTTCCGAGTGCGAGAGCAGTTTCCGAGGACTGAAAGACAAGTTGACGATTGCCCCAGTGTTGGCATTACCTGACTTGTAAAAGAGCTTCGTGGTTTATTGTGATGCATCAGGACTCGGATTAGGATGCGTTCTAATGCAGAAAGACCGGGTGATAGTGTATGCCTCTCGGCAATTGAGACCTCACGAGCAGCATTATCCGACCCACGACTTGGAATTGGCAGCTGTGGTGTTCGCGTTAAAAATCTGGAGGCATTATTTGTTCGGGTCCAGATTTTAAGTGTACAGTGATCACAAGAGCCTCAAATACTTATTCGACCAAAAGGAACTGAACATGAGGCAGAGAAGATGGATGGAATTTTTAAAAGATTATGATTTCGAGCTAAAGTACCATCCAGGTAAGTCAAACGTTATTGCCGACGCATTGAGTCGGAAATCCCTTCATGTGGCAGTGATGATGGTGAAGGAGGTAGAGCTATTGGAACAGTTCTGAGACATGAACTTACATGTTGACATCCCCTCCTCTCAGAAAATGACGATCGACACGCTGAGGATTGCCAATGAATTCCTGAAATCCTGTACGAGCAACAGCAGTCAGATCCCTACTTGGCTGAGATGAGGGAGACTCAGGCCAAAGGTAAGGATTTTTCCTTGACCGAGGGGTCAGATGGGATCTTCCGAGCAAGAAATAGAATATACGTGCCGAGTGAAGGAGAATTAAGAAGAATGGTGCTTGATGAAGCTCATAAAAGCTTGCTAAGTATCCACCCGGGTGCCACGAAGATGTACCATGACCTGAGAACCCAATTCTGGTGGCCCTGATTAAAAAGGAACGTGGCAGAATATGTGGCTCGGTGCATCACCTGTCAGAAGTCGAAAGTGGAACACCAGAAGCCGTATGGTGCATTGCAACCCCTGGAGATTCCCGTGTGGAAATGGGACTCAATTGCCATGGACTTTGTCATGAGATTACCCAAAAACTAAGCGGGACATGATGCGATTTGGGTCATTGTTGAGCGACTGACGAAGAGTGCACACTTCCTACCTGTGAACATGAAGTACCCGTTGCATAAGTTAGCACGGATTTACATCCAAGAAATTGTCCGACTACATGGAGTGCGAACTTCTATCGTATCGGATAGGGATCCTAGGTTCACATCCCAGTTTTGGACCAGCCTGCACCAGGAATTGGGCATGAAGTTTTGGCTAAGTTCCGCTTACCACCCCCAATCGGATGGACAATCCGAGCGAACGATTCAAAGCCTGGAGGACTTGCTAAGGGCGTGTGTGTTGGAGCACGGTGGAAACTGGGAGCAGTACCTCCCCTTGATTGAGTTTACATACAATAACAGCCATCAAACAGTATCGGTATGGCACCCTACGAAGCAATATATGGACGATGATGCCGAACCCCACTTTGTTGGTCGGAAACGGGTGAGAGTCTACTGTTGGGACCAGAAATTGTAAAGCAAACATCAGAACAGATCCGAGTGATAAGGGAACGGATGAAGGCGTCCCAGGACAGGCAAAAGAGCTACCATGACAAATGAACCAAACCATTAGAATTTTCAGTCGGAGACAGAGTGTTTTTGGAGACTTCTCCGAGTAAAGGAGTCGGGCGAGCCTTGAAAGGTGGAAAGTAGAGCCCCCGATACATTGGACCTTATGAGGTGTTGGAATGAGTCGGTTCCATGGCATACCGTATAGCATTACCGACTCACTTATCCTGATTGCACAACGTGTTTCATGTGTCCCAACTGAGGAAGTATCTGCATGACCCCAGCCACATAGTGCTTGATGATGAAGTGGAAATCAAGGAAGACCTGACCACTACGACTATACCGATTAGAATCGTGGACCGATCGGTAAAGCGTTTAAGGAACAAGGACGTACAACTGGTTGAAGTAGAGTGGCAGCAAGGCAGGACTACCTCTTGTACCTGGGAACACGAAGATGCCACAGCAGTACCCCGAGTTGTTCAACCAAGGTGAGTGACCGACTGAATTTCGAGGACGAAATTCTTTTGAGAGGGGGAGAACTGTAACATCCCAATTTTAAAGTTAAATGCCGAATGAAAAATAAACTATTAAGGTTTTTATTTCAAAGTGAGAAGTTAATTGATAATCATAATCGGATTAACTTAAGGAATAATGAATATTTAATTAAGGCATAGTTGGTGAAAGATGGTTGTTTGTGATTGGCGAGTTACGTGAGTGGGCTACGACTCACGTTCTCCCATCCCACTTCCTTCTCTTCGCATGCATATATATATATATACCTTGTATCACCATGGATACTCGTTCTTTTCCACTGCTGCATCCTCTCTTTTCTTCTTCCTCGTTTTTATCCTCTTTTCCCTTCCCCTGTTTTGCTCTTCGTTTCTGGAGAACACAACGACGGTGCCGAAGGAAGGTTAGAGTCCCCTTCAACTGGTGGAAGACGACCATTGAAGCAGAAGAAGAACAACTTCTCATCCCCGAGCCGATTTTAGAGTGCGACGGTGCGAAGGAGATTTGGACGAGTCGGATAGAGCGTCAGACCGAACGTTGAGAGCAGGAGAGCTACTTGAGTTCCTTTCCGTAGGTAGGGGCGCTTGCATGTCAAATGCATGGTCCACGAATGGTACCGAATGAATGTATTGCTTAAAGTGTGTGTATGTGTTTGTGATGATTGAATAATATGAATGATTGTTGATTTTGGATCCTGTGTGTAAGATAGTAGTTATACAATAATTGCATGTGATCCAGATGGTGATAATGTAGCCTGTTAGCCTTGTTATAGATGAATGAAATGCATGGTCCTATCTCTGTTAACACTGTGAGAACATGAACGTGTGATTGTTGGTTGATTTGTCAGACGATATTACCTTGACTGTCCGATTGCTAAGCATGTTGTTATGGCTGGCAAAGTATATGTAACGACTGTGTTGAATCTGTTCCCACTACGATGGTTGCGAAGGAGGTATCAGTTGAGTAATAATGCTTGCTGGTAAATGCATTAGCTGCATGTGTAAGAATGGGGTGACCCGTGGAAGGTCTAGAGCCCCGAGGGAATGGCTTCCAGCTACAGTCCTTGGCTAGATCCTGTGAGAGCTCATGGTAGTCGTAGGAGCTAGAGATGAGTCTCGAGACGTCAATGGGAGACCGGTACCACACGGGAAGAGCTGATGGACGAGCGGCCAGTAAGAGGGAAACTGTAACTGAAAGTCATTAATTAAGTCGGATCCACAGGCATGCATGTAGATATGATGCTGATTAAGATAGTACGCATAGGATGTGTTGAGTATTATGGATGACTTTCTAATGTGTGGATGCATCTGTAAGTGTGAATAGAGATGAACTTTATGTAGTATGTATGTTATAGATATCATTCTGATTTGTATGGTCTTAGTTTAACCTGAATACGACTGAGTGAAAGTAAGTATGCGTACTGGCATTGATACCGAGTCTTTGATTGTCATTTTGCATGTAAAAGCTCACCCCTACAGTGGTTACATTTTTCAGTGAATATCCCTCGGAATGAAAGATGAAGAAGAGGCCGAGTGCAGAGCAGAGAAACCGAGCGCTATGGAATATATGTGTATATGTAAATACTGTGTATAAGGTCTTGCTAAGCCTTGGCCGGCTCGTATTTTGATTTTAGTCCTTATATCTGAACTTGAACACTTCGGGTAGTGAAAACGTGCTAATGCTTTGTAATATTTAATACGTCTATATATATATGTGTATGTGTTGTGTGTTGTTCTATATTATAGGTGATGTCCGAGTGGTAAATATGGGTGTATAGGTATACCTTCCGAGCGTAGGAGATCAGTGTGACTATGGGTAGAAGCAGAGCTAAGTTATTGTTGGAGGAAAGCGAGATAATGAGTCATTCCGAGTGATGAGAGGTTGAATAATCCAAGCAATTGAGGTCGCATAGCCTAGAGTAGGAGTTGGTTCGAATCCCGTGAGTAACAATTATGAAATTTCATGAGTAGAGGATAATCAACGATTTCCGAGTGAGAATCCGCCGAGTGAGCAGTTCACCGACCAGGGAATGACACCTAAGGCTCTAAGTGGACCCATTGTAATAGATTAGCAAGTAGCTAAAGAACCCGAGTGAGTCCTGGCTTAGTAGGAAAATTAGAGCAGAAAATAATAAGGTTACAGAATAAAAAGGAAGTAGAATACCCCGAGTGGCGTAATGGACGTGGGAGTTATCCCGAGTGAGGAGTCTTCTTAGATTCCGAGTGAGTGACTTGGAAATCATTTTTGGGTTGCCAATGTATATGTATATGTAATCCGATCGAGTGGAGCCAGGGAGTGGGAATGCTGTCTAAATAGAACCGATATTAAGGGGAATCCGTGTGGGTTAAGAAGTGGATCTCCGCGAGTGAACCGTACGCTAAAACCGAGTGGAATGGCAGGATGCCGAGTGAACTTCTCACTCCAGCGAACAAGGTACTCGCTCCAGCGAGTGTGTTTCAGGAAGACTCTTGTGTGAGTATCGCTTAGGCGAATCGTCCCTCGCCTGAGCGACTTTAGCTATTTCGCCCAAGTGTGTGGGGTCACACTGAAGCAAGTGGACGTTGTTTGTGGGATTCGCCCAGGCGATGATGGGTTTCGCTGAACTGAAGGGATCAGTCAAGCCTTATTCCTCCCAGTGATTGTCGTGCGTATGAATGTTCTTTCATTTCTCCCTTACCTTCTTCTTCTTTTCTATACCGAGTGACCAGTGGTTGTTTTTATGAAAATTTTTCTTTCCCTGTTTTTGGGTTTAATTATTTATTAAAAATTAGGGTGTTACAGTTCTGGCCAATTAAGCTTGACTTGCATCCCAGCATGCTTAGATTAGCTAGAAGTGCATGAATTGCCACAAGAGTACATCTTGATCTAGGAATAGGGTTGTTGGATGAGACTTGTTGGAGCAAGTCATATTTACATATGTGAACATAGGTCTTTGGAGAGTTTGGACCAAGACTTAGCCTATGGTGTTTTAGTGTGTCCTGTAAAATGCCCAAAATATGTATGAAACTACCCTATAGCTTAGATTTTGATTAGGATGGAATTTGAGCTTGGAACTTTTCCACATAATTGATATTGGGGTAGGTAAGTTGTATATAACATTTCATGCAAATTGGAGTTGAATAGCCTAGTGAAAAGGAGACCCGAAGTTGGCAAAAACATCAGATAAAAAGCTGCAAAATGGGGTCTGATGGGCAGTAATTGGGCGTACTTAGGCTGGTTTTGGGCATAATCACGCCAGCTTTCTGGTCCATAGGCAGTATCTAGGTGTAGGCACGCCAGTTATAGGTGTTAGCACGTTGAGCTACTGAGCTCAGGGTCTGATGGTGGTGCCTTGCAGCATGGGCATGTTGGCTATCTTGGAGGCCTTAGCATAGGCACTTTTCCCTTGGCGTAGGCACGCGTGGCTGGAAGGTGTTGAGCAGAAGCTGGGCGTACTTATGCTGGGTTCAGCGTAAGCACGCTGGTAGACTTGTGTTGGTATGCTAGGTTTCAGCGTTAGCATGCGAGGCTTCCTTACGCTGGTGTGCTAGCGTTAACTTGTGTTGGTCATTGGGCGTGGGTACGCCAGGAACAAGCATACTTACGCTGGTGGGTTCTTTGGCAGCATTTGAAATCTCTTTTATTTTCTCGATTTCCTTCTTTGTTGTTGGGCCTTTTCTCATATCTCCATATATGGGACTAGGCGTATTACCCTTATACACATTCTCTTCCGTTGTAAACTCAAAATATTTCGTACACACAATAGGGCTATTTCTTTATCGATCCAGTTTTCATGCTCTTAAATCTCAACCTTTGGTTTTCTGGGGTTTGGGTCTCGATATAATAACAGATGTTGGACTTTCTTTTAAAACACAAAAAAAATTTACTCGTATTTTTATTAAATCAATTATCTTAATTACATCGAGATTCGGGTTTGGAAAATCGGGGCTTGATAATAACCATCTTGAAATTCAAGTGGTTTCCTTCTCTAGTCATAATAGTTCTTTGACCGATCTTGAGAAACTTTCCTTTTCCCACAAATCATTTTAATCTGTTCTGAAGTTTAGGGTTTGTTGTGCAATTTCACACCCTAATATCAATTGCTCACCAGTTTCCAACCAATAAAGTAGAGTTTGACACTTTTTCCCATACAAAGCTTCGAATCGAGCCATGCCAATGTTACTGTGGTAGTTGTTATTATACGTAAACTCAACCAATAGGGAGGAACTGCTCCCAACTATCACAATGCTCTAATACACAAGCATGTAACTAGTCCTCTAGACTCTGGATAGCCTTTTCTAACTATTCATCCGTCCAAGGATGATAGGCCGAACAAACTACCTCAGAAGTGGGAAGTAAATCTTGGATCTCTATCAAATACGATAATGGATGGCACACCGTACAGTCTAATGATCTCTCTAATATACAACTGTGCCAACCTCTACCATGGATGCTTGGTACACATAGGTAAGAAGTGAGCACAGTTCATCAATCTACCAATAATGACCTATATTGCATCATTACTAGCTCGGGTCTTGGGTAAACTATAACACCCCAAATTTTTAAAAATAGAGAGTTAAATTAAGAAAATAAATATTAAGTAATTAAATATGGACTAATTAATATCCCAAAATGCTAGGAATAATTTAATTAAGATTTTCAGAGACTGATAGTGAGTTATTGTGACCGGATAAGCTGAAAATTGGCCCGGATAAAATATGGGTGTCAAACCAAGTATCTCCGATTGAGATGCTATTGGTCAGGGCTGTAGATAATGTTATTGGGAATCCGAATATGTATTCAGAATAATTTTTAGAATAAGTATTGAGCCCGAACGGAGAGCCTGTTTATTTAAAAACGGAAGAGTTTAAGTGAAAGATGAAAATTTAAAAACAAAACCTCACCATTTTAACTCTCATTCTTGTGACACTCCCTTCTTCTCTTATGCAAAATGAAACATCCTAACAAAATTAAATAAAATCTAAAATAAAGGAAAAAAATTTTCCCAAAAATTCCGAACGGCTAACAGGGGAAATCGGGACAAGAATCCGACCCAAGAAAGGAAAAACCGGGTCAGGATGCCCCTATGTTGGCAAGACTCCATATCGTTCAACAATGGACAGCGGAAGAAGCGCCTGAGCGAACCATCATCGCTGGAGCAAAACCTTACTCGCCCAAGCGAACAAGGCACTCGGTAATTCGACCACTCAGAATCTAATCTCAAGTCCACTCGGTATCCTCATAACTCGGAATCGGAGCCTAAGTTCACTCGGTAACCTTAGCACTCGGAATCTGAACCTAAGTTCACTCGGGAATTATTCCCTCGGCCATTACACTCGGAATCTATAAGTTTTCCTCGCTCGGAATATTTTCCTCAGTCTTGTATCACTCGGAAATGGTTCACATATTTTTCACTCGGCATATTTGGTCTCTCTTACCTTGAGAACTCTACAAGATCAAGTCTCACTTAAGGATTTCATAGCTTCATTCACTCAGAAATACTCTAGCTCCTTTCCACTCGGGGAATTTCTAATAAGTTCTCACTCAGGAAGTTTGTAAGTCAGTTCCCACTCGGAATTACATGACTTCACTCACTCGGGATATCATGGCCTTATCCACAGTTCTCACATAACACCCCTTCGATTTATCCTCCTAGGGAAGTAGTCCTTCAATGGGCGTATCTCACTCGGAATTAGCCCAACCCTTCTTCATTCGGGAGAGGGTTTCTAATCTCACTTCACTCGGATTTACCTTAGCTCTCCCTTACTCGGAATCACGCAAGCATTATTCATTTAGTAGAAAATGAATGTACACAACTTAGACATTCACCAACTGAACAAGATAAAACACATAGCATTATATATATATATATATATATATTGAAATCTGTTTAGTTTTACTCTCAATACCGAGAGAATTCAAATCCTACACATTAAAAATAGAATGTTAAACTAAGAGTCGGCCAAGGCTATACAAAATCATCTATACAGTATATATATATATATATATATATATATATATATATATATATATATATGTACAATTCCACTGTACAATGCACTTCCCAGCAATTAGTGCTCTCCCATCATTCCTCATTCTGAGCAACATCCACTGAAATATAGCCACAATAGAGGTGAGCTTATACATATAAAATGACAGTAATGACTCAGAAAATCCTTTAGTTTTCCACCACACAGCATTATCTCATCAATTAATCTATCACATGCACTGTCATTTAATATATCCACACACGGTAACATTCAATCGAAATTTATTCAAATAACACACAGCCATATTAATCAGTAATACACGGCCATATTGCTCATATTAACACTCCCCATACATATGCATATAACCACATTGAGCTCATCAAAAGTATAAGTGCGCACACATTAATTTTCAGTCGGATCCGATCAGTTTTTACTAATTTTTATGTTGCAACATAGGCTCCAAGCCTTTTTCTCAGCTCCAAGCTGATCCGGCCGTTTTACTGGTACCAAACTGTTTGCCCTCACACGTAACATAATCACTCCAAGCGAAACCGGGAGTGTTAAGGGCAGCCCTGACTCCAACTCGGTAAGCTTGCCTTGAGTCTAACCCAAGGTCTTTAAGCGTCCAACGCTTAGTGCACTCGGCACTGCCTCGAGTTCAACCCGAAGACTTTCACCAAACGTCCAACGCTGGTACACGAGTGTTTCACTCGGTATTGCCTTGGGTCCAACCCAAGGTCTTTCATTATTTTTCCATACATATTCATTAGTACAATAGTGGCATTTCAATCGGTAAAACCACATAACACATGCATCTCATGTATTCATGCTTCAAATATAAAAATCTACACAGGAATCAACCAACAGCCCCATAATATACACTCGGTATTAGCAATATCAATAACATATACTACATGATGCTAAGTGTTTAACCACACACAGCACTCAGCATAACAACCTCTTAATGCATGCACTTGGCCAACACAGATCCAGTACATTTTCATGCATTCACATGTTTACTAACACATATTTCATGGACGGAGAAGGATATAACCTTACTTGACTCAGCTAACACACACACACCCGGTATTCAAAAGTTATCATCATATGATTCACGCAATCAACGTATTCACAACCATAAACACAAAATGCAGTACTTTCACTCAGGATCCGTCCATAACTATGCATTTGAGATGTAAAGTGCCCCCTACCTTCTGAAAAGACGCAAGAAGCTCCTCTGTTTTCAGTGTTGACCCGTGCTCTGCTTTTCAACGCTGATTCCGTTGCTCCCTCACTTCCACAATCACTCTCTTCTGCTCAGTAACCGTCGAACCCAGTCGAACACCACACACGCAGCTTGGAAGACTGGAAGTTATTCCTCTTCTACTCGAACGATCGCTCCTTACCAACAGTGGAGAAACTCGAGTCCTCCACAACACCACAGTCGTAACTTACGAAGAAGAAGAAGAACGAAGAAGGAGAAAAAGAAGAATTGCAAAGGAAGAGGAAAAGTCTCGTGGGAACTTTTGAGAGAATGAAAGGGTGGTTTCTCTTCAGCACATAGGCCAAGAGAAAAGCAGAGAGTGAGCGGGTGGGAGAACGTGCAAATGGCAGCCCCATCAAATCATGTGTCATGTCCAATTACTTCCATCAGCATCAATTTTCTTTTATTTCAAATTAATTCTCAATTAACAATTAATCCTAATTTTCAATTAATCTTAATTTTAATCTGGTCATTAATTTAATAATTAGGATGTTACAATTCTCCCCCTCTTAAAGAATTTCATCCTCAAAATTCAAACACAAGCTTACCTCAATAAAATAGCTCAGGATGCTGCTGCCTCATGGCATCCTCACGTTCCCAAGTATAAGAAACGCATCCGTTTTGTTGCCACGCTACTTCGACTAGTTGCACATCCTTGCTCTTCAAGCATTTTACTGACCGGTCCATAATTTTAGTCGGTACAGCAACAGTCGTCAAATTCTCTCTGATTTCGACTTCATCATCCGGCATCTCATGTGTACAATCGGGTAAACACTTTCTCAATTGAGACACGTGAAACACATTATGCAAGTTTGATAGATGAGTCGGCAATGCTAATCGGTATGCCACAGGACCGACCCTTTCCAATATTTCATAGGGTCCAATGTACCGGGGGCTTAATTTCCCACTCTTCAAGGCCCGTCCGACCCCTTTATTCGGCGAAACCTTCAGGAACACTTTATCGCCGACCGAAAATTCAAGCGGCTTGGTCCGCTTATCATGGTAGCTTTTTTGTCAGTCTTGAGATGCCTTCATCTTTTCCCTAATTATTTGAATCTGTTCAGAAGTCTGCTTCACAATTTCCAGTCCCAACAATAGACTTTCACCGGTTTCCGACCAACAGAGTGGGGTTCGACATTTCCGACCGTACAATGCTTCATATGGTGCCATGCCAATGCTGTTGTGGTGGCTGTTATTATATGTAAATTCAATCAGAGGGAGATATTGGTCCCAACTACCACCGTGCTCCAACACACACAACCTCAACAAGTCCTCTAAACTTTGTATTATCTGCTCAGACTGCCCATCCGACTGGGGATGGTAGGCTGAACTCAGTCGGAGTTTTGTGCCTAATTCCTGGTGTAAGCTTCCCCAAAACCGGGAAGTAAATCTTGGGTCCCTGTCCGACACAATAGAAGATGGCACGCCATGCAGTCGGACAATCTCTCGGACATATATCTGGGCTAACTTCTGTAAGGAATACTTCATGTTCATTGGTAAGAAATGTGCTGATTTCGTTAATCGGTCCATAATGACCCAAATAGCATCATAACCCGCTCAGGTTCTAGGCAATCCCATTACAAAGTCCATGGCAATTGAGTCCCGTTTCCATACGGGGATTTCAAGAGGTTGCAATCCACCATACGGTTTCTGGTGCTCCACTTTTGACTTCTGGCAAATGATACACCGAGCCACATAGTCGATCATGTCTCTTTTCAATCCGGCCACCAGAAGTGCATCCTCAAGTCATGGTACATCTTTGTAGTGCCCGGGTGGATGCTTAACAGGCTCTTGTGGGCTTCATCGAGCACCATCCTCCTGAATTCGCCAGCACTCGACACATATATCCTATCCTTCACCTGGAAAATTCCATCCAAGCCCTCGGTTAAGGACAGATCCTTGCCCTTAGCCTGAGTCTTCATCATCTCAGCCAAGTAAAAATCTGACTTTTATTCCTCATACACTAGCTTCAGGAATTCATTGGCAATCTTCAACATACCGAGCGTTACCTTCCAAGACGAAGAGACATCTGTATGTAAGTTCATGTCTCAGAATTGCTCTAATAATTCTATTTCCTTCACCATCATAGCTGCCACATGAATCGTCTTCCGACTCAAGGCGTCAGGCACAACGTCCGCCTTACCCGGATGATACTTCAACTTGAAGTCGTAATCTTTTAAGAATTCCGTCCACCTCCTTTGCCTCATGTTCAGCTCTTTCTGGTTGAATAGATATTTGAGGCTTTTATGGTCACTGTAAACCTCAAATTTGGAGCCATACAAGTAATGTCTCCATATTTTCAACGCGAAGACAATAGCTGCCAACTCCAAGTCGTGAGTCGAATAGTGCTGCTCGTGTGGTCTCAATTGACGAGAGGCATAAGCTATCACTCGGTTCTTCTGCATCAGCATACATCCGAGACCGAGTCCTGACACATCACAGTAGACCATGAAGCTTTCTTGCAAATTTGGCAATGCCAACACTGGAGCTGTTGTCAACTTAGTCTTTAGCTCTCGGAAACTTCTCTCACACTTGGAACTCCACACGAAAGGAACATTCTTCTGAGTCAACTTGGTCAGGGGCAAAGGAAGCTTAGAGAACCCCTCAATAAACCTCCTATAATAACCGGCCAGACCCATAAAGCTTCTAATCTCCGAGACCGACCTAGGCCTCTCCCATGCCGTTACAGCTTCCACCTTGGAAGGATCTACCGAGACACCTTCCTCAGAAATTACATGCCCAAGAAAATGGATCCTATCCATCCAGAACTCACACTTCAAAAGTTTCGCAAACATTTGTTTCTCCTTTAATACTTGGAGTACCGATCGGAGATGTTCCTCATGCTCCTCAGGGGTCTTAGAATAAACCAAGATATCATGTATAAAAATGACTACGAATCGGTCAAGGTATGGATAGAAAATGTTGTTCATGTAATTCATGAATACAGCAGGGGCATTTGTTACGCCGAATGGCATTACTACATACTCGTAATGACCATACCGAGTCCTAAACGCGGTCTTGGGAATATCTGAGTCCTTCACCCGGATCTGGTGGTATCCTGACCGTAAATCAATTTTTGAGAAGACCGTAGCACCCCTTAACTGATCAATCAGATCATCAATCCTCGGTAATGGGTACCGATTCTTTATAGTGAGCTTGTTCAACTGTCGGTAGTCAACACATAGTCTCATGCTGCCGTCTTTCTTTTTAACGAGTAACATCGGTGCGCCCCACGGTGACACACTCGGTCGGATAAACTGTTTACCGAGTAACTCGTCAATTTGCTTCTTCAGCTCAGCCAATTCAGTCAGAGACATCCTATAAGGAGCATAGGAGACTGGCTCAGCTCCAGGGATTAAATCAATAGAGAATTCAACTTCTCTATTTAGAGGGACACCCGGCACATCATCCGGAAACACCTCAAGAAAATCACAAACAATCGGAATATCATGCACTCGGATTCTACTCCCACCCTCGGTCAAACAAAGCATCACAAATAACTGGGCTATACCTTACACTGCATAATCATTACCGTTCTGCCTTGAAAAAATCACCTTTCGGTTTTGACAATCCACCAGCACCTTGTTAGCTCAAAGCCAATCCATGCCAAGTACGATGTCGAGGTCTTTCAGAGGCACACATACTAAATCGAAGGTAAAACTCCGATCGCCCAACGTAAAGGTTACATCTTTGCACATCATTGATGTCAACACTTTAACGCCGGTCGGATTGGCTACCTCCAAAGTCCAATTCATATACACAGTCGGCAACCTCAAACGTTTCACACAATCGTCAGCTATAAAGGAGTGGGTAGCTCCAGAATAAAAAACTACATCAAGAGTATGACTACCGAGTGAGCACTTACTTTGCACCAAGTCGTTGGCTTGTGCAGCTTGCTCGGTATAGATTGCATAAACCCGTCCTATAGCTGGTTGCTCAGCATTTCTCTCTCGGTTATTTGGGGCAAACATCATATTACCCCGAGCTCCATTGCCTCTGCCACCATTCCCTCAGCCGCCGTTTCCGCGACCCCTTCCTCGGAAACCTCCACGTTGTACATTTGCATTGGCTTGCTACAGCTGAAGGCAGTCGGGGCGTATGTGCCCTTTTTCATTACAATGGAAGCATACAACATCTCTTCCAACATCACACTCTCGGGCGAAGTGGTCACCACCACATCTGAAGCACTTACCATTCCCAGTACGACCACCAAAACGTCCACCACGATTTCCCCATCCTCGATATTTAGAGGAGGGTCCGCCTCTTCTAACATTGCCCGGCTTCTTGAAGCGAGGCTGCTGAGGCTTCAAGGACGTGTCGGTTCTACTGCTCTGTCCCGGGTGGACATTCTTATCTTCCTCAAAAATTCTACATTTGTTCACCAACACTGGGAAATTCCGAATCTCCTGGTGTCTGAAAGCTCTCTTAATCTTGGGCCTCAATCCGCTTTCGAACTTAATGCACTTGGAACCCTCGGTTCCGGGTTGCTGAAATTGAGGATAAAATAGGCATAGTGCTTCGAATTTAGCAACGTATTCCTCAACAGTCATGGAACCCTGCTTTAATTCCATGAATTCCAACTCTTTCCGACTCCTCACCGTGTCAGGAAAGTATTTCTCCAGAAAACTTGCTTTAAAGTTCTACCAGATCAACTAGGTACCTGCATCAGTCAATCGGGCCTTGGTGATCTTCCACCAATACTCGGCTTCAGCTCGCAGCATATATACAGCATAGTCCACTTTCTGGGCCTCAGTACATTGAAGTCCAACAAAGATCCTTTCTAACTCCTGAATCCATGCATAAGCCGATTCAAGATTGAATCCTCCTTCAAACTCACTCGGCTTCCTCTTCAGGAAGCGGTCCAACCCTTGGTCATCATCAGTTCGAGGCTGGTTCTGCCTCTCAAATATGTCAGCAAAACGCTAGAATACCGTGGTTATGGCTTCCATGCTCTGAAGATTTGCCATGACATATCCTAAAATTAACACCCCTTTCAAGGATAAGTTTACAGAATTACTCACTACCGATCGGACTTCAACCCAACATTCAACAATTATAACACATTATTATACAATCCTTAGGTATCATATAATTAATCGGACCAGGGTAGGAACAATCTTCTACCCCCCAAAACAACACCTCATGGGCATATGGCCACTCAAATTGTGCTTAAACATGGATCAAATCCATCAAATACTGCAAATAATTACGACACTCGGTCATAATGCACACAACCGCTTACTAAGAGTAAGCATATCTTGGCCTTGGACCTTTTAAGTCTGCTCTGATACCAAATTGAAATATCCTAACAAAATTAAATAAAATTTGAAATAAAGGAAAAAATTTTCCCAAAAATTTCGAACGGCTAACAGGGGAAATCGGGACAGGAATCCGACCCAAGAAAGGAAAAACCGGGTCAGGATGCCCCTACGTTGGCAAGACTCCGTATCGTTCAACAATGGACAGCGGAAGAAGCGCCTGAGCGAACCATGATCGCTGGAACAAAACCTTACTCGCCCAAGCGAACAAGGTACTCGGTAATTCGACCACTCAGAATCTAATCTCAAGTCCACTCGGTATCCTCATAACTCGAAATCGGAGCCTAAGTTCACTCGGTAACCTTAGCACTTGGAATCTGAACCTAAGTTCACTCGGGAATTATTCCCTCGGCCATTACACTCGGAATCTATAAGTTTTCCTCGCTCGGAATATTTTCCTCAGTCTCGTATCACTCAAAAATGGTTCACATATTTTTCACTCGGCATATTTGGTCTCTCTTACCTTGAGAACTCTACAAGATCAAGTCTCACTTAAGGATTTCATAGCTTCGTTCACTCAGAAATACTCTAGCTCCTTTCCACTCGGGGAATTTCTAATAAGTTCTCACTCAGGAAGTTTGTAAGTCAGTTCCCACTCGGAATTACATGACTTTACTCACTCGGGATATCATGGCCTTATCCACAGTTCTCACATAACACCCCTTCGATTTATCCTCCTAGGGAAGTAGTCCTTCAATGGGCGTATCTCACTCGGAATTAGCCCAACCCTTCTTCATTCGGGAGAGGGTTTCTAATCTCACTTCACTCGATTTTACCTTAGCTCTCCCTTACTCGAAATCACCAAGCATTATTCATTTAGTAGAAAATGAATGTACACAACTTAGACATTCACCCACTGAACAAGATAAAACACATAGCATTATATATATATATATTGAAATCTGTTTAGTTTTACTCTCAATACCGAGAGAATTCAAATCCTACACATTAAAATAGAATGTTAAACTAAGAGCCGACCAAGGCTATACAAAATCATCTATACAATATATATATATATGTACAATTCCACTGTATAATGCACTTCCCAGCAATTAGTGCTCTCCCATCATTCCTCATTTCGAGCAACATCCACTGAAATATGGCCACAATAGGGGTGAGCTTATACATATAAAATGACAGTAATGACTCAGAAAATCCTTTAGTTTTCCACCACACAGCATTATCTCATCAATTAATCTATCACATGCACTGTCATTTAATATATCCATACACGGTAACATTCAATCAGAATTTATTCAAATAACACACAGCCATATTAATTAGTAATACACGGCCATATTGCTCATATTGACATTCCCCATACGTATGCATATAACCACATTGAGCTCATCAAAAGTATAAGTGCGCACACATTAATTTTCAGTCGGATCCGATTAGTTTTTACTAATTTTTATGTTGCAACATAGGCTCTAAGCCTTTTTCTCAGCTTTAAGCTGATTCGGCCATTTTACTGGTACCAAACCGTTTGCTCTCACACGTAACACAATCGCTCCAAGCGACAACGGGAGTGTTACGGGAAGCCCCGAGTCCAACTCGGTAAGCTTGCCTTGAGTCCAACCCAAGGTCTTTAAGCGTCCAACGCTTAGTGCACTCGGCACTGCCTTGAGTCCAACCCGAGGACTTTCACCAAACGTCCAACGCTGGTACACGAGTGTTTCACTCGATATTGCCTTGGGTCCAACCCAAGGTCTTTCATTATTTTTCCATACATATTCATTAGTACAACAGTGGCATTTCACTCGGTAAAACCACATAACACATGCATCTCATGTATTCATGCTTCAAATATAAAAATCTACACAGGAATCAACCAACAGCCCCACAATATACACTCGGTATTAGCAATATCAATAACATATACTACATGCTGCTAAGTGTTTAACCACACACAGCACTCAGCATAACAACCTCTTAATGCATGCACTCGGCCAACACAGATCCAGTACATTTTCATGCATTCGCATGTTTACTAACACATATTTCATGGATGGAGAAGGATATAACCTTACTTGACTCAGCTAACACACACACACCCGGTATTCGAAAGTTATCATCATATGATTCACGCAATCAACGTATTCACAACCATAAACACAAAATGCAGTACTTTCACCCGGGATCCGTCCATAACTATGCATTTGAGATGTAAAGCGCCCCCTACCTTCTGAAAAGACGCAAGAAGCTCTTTTGTTTTCAGTGTTGACCCGTGCTCTGCTTTTCAACGCTGATTCCATTGCTCCCTCGCTTCCACAATCACTCTCTCCTGCTCAGTAACCGTCGAACCCAGTCGAACACCACACACGCAGCTTGGAAGACTGGAAGTTGTTCCTCTTCTACTCGAACGATCGCTCCTTACCAACAGTGGGGAAGCTCGAGTCCTCCACAACACCACAGTCATAACTGACGAAGAAGAAGAAGAATGAAGAAGGAGAAGAAGAAGAATTACAGAGGAAGAGGAAAAGTCTCGTGGGAACTTTTAAGAGAATGAAAGGGTGGTTTCTCTTCAGCACATAGGCCAAGAGAAAAGCAGAGAGTGAGCGGGTGGGAGAACGTGCAAATGGAAGCCCCATCAAATCATGTGTCATGTCCAATTACTTCCATCAGCATCAATTTTCTTTTATTTCAAATTAATTCTCAATTAAGAATTAATCTTAATTTTAATCTGGTCATTAATTTAATAATTAGGATGTTACACAAAACACATTCTTTCTTCCTCCTCATTATTTCTCTTCATCTTCCCCTAAAACCCTAAGCTAAAAGAAGATACAACTCCCTCATCCATTGTCATTCTTCAAGAGGCTCAAGGAAAGCTTGGAGCTTGAAGTCTCTTCTCCCTTCCTTCTCTTATTTTCGTGTGGCCCTTCTCCTCTCTTGCAAACCCACTCTTCTTTTCTCTTGAGGTAAGACCATTACCATTTTTCCATGTATATGAATATATAGTTGTAGCTTTGGTGTTAAGAAAACATTAAATGCATGTGGGTTGTTGAGAGAAGCTCCAAAAATGGGAACCCTAAGATGGGTTGACATAAGTGTAAGCTTTATGAATAATTAATGAGGTAGTTTCAATTATGGTGGGGAGAAGATGGAGGTTAATGAGTGTTTATGAAGGTTAGTGGGTTTGGTGGAAACCCTAACTTTGGATTTGGGGGAAATATGTAATGTAGATGGGGTTAATACTTATTGATGAGGGAAGTGTTATAAATGATAAGATAGAGGCATTTAATGATGATTTATAATGTTGATTAGAAGTCACAATAAATGGGAAACTCACCAAGGCGTTGGTGGGAAATTTAATATATATAAGGTGACCTAATTAATTAGGTTGTTACTTTGATAATAATGAATGGTGAGTTAGGGGAAGGAATTCCTGAAGCCTAAATGGGTAAATAAAGAAAATCCATGAATAACTTCTACATGGTAAGAATCATGTGTACATAGATATGTATATGTATATTGAAATGGCCTTTGAATGAATAATTGATGTGATCCTATAATGATTGGTGTAGGACTTGATAACACGGGTGAAGCGGGAACATCAAACCCGGAAATCTACTTCTCTTGAGGTAGGAGAGGGGGTGTATTTTCTAAATGTATGAGAACCTATATATTGATAATGTATATGATGATGTAATGTGGCATGTTTACTTGAATGAGTGTGATATCATATGTTTATGATGTAAAAATTGAACTCGGTGCTTAAATTGATTAATTGTGGATTGAAGCCTTAATGAGGCTATGAGTGGTATAATATATGTTGGAATGTTATGGAATCCATGAGTGGTTTAATGAATGTTGAAATCTTATGGTTGGAATATATATAGATATGATAACTATGGGAAATTAATAGTGTTATCGAGTGTGAATGTACCCTAGATGAGAGGGTGAGAAAATCCTAATGAGATTGAGTTATGCATGAGCATCTAAGCATATATATATATATATATATATATATATATATATAGCATGGCATGCATAAGTGCATTTATAAAATGAATATATCACCTTGCGGGGTGCCACGAAGGGTATATCCTGGAGTGATGATGATGTTATGATGTTGATGAATATATCACCTTGCGGAGTGCCACAAAGGGTATATCCCGGAGTGATGATGATGTTATGATGTTGATGAATATATCACCTTGCGGGGTGCCACGAAGGGTATATCCCGGAGTGTTGATGATGTTATGATGTTGATGAATGTATCACCTTGCGGGGTGCCACGAAGGGTATATCCCGGAGTGATGATGATGTTATGATGTTGATGAATATATCACCTTGCGGGGTGCCACGAAGGGTATATCCTGGAGTGATGATGTTAACTTAAGTGATTGAGATCACCATTAGATTAAAAATCAGATCCGTGCATATGCATCCTAAACACTAACATGTGCATTAGCCATAGGAGCATGGCATAGAGTGATATTCTGTTGAGGAGATTATGTGAAGAGTAGATGGAACTCCTTTTAATACCAATTGTGAATGGGTAAATGGTTGATGTGTTCTTATGAGTTCAAATAGATATGTGTGTTCAGAGAATTTGATGAATGTTTGATTTAGTGTTGATCAAATTTTCTTATAGAGGAATGTTTATATTGTATTCATGTATATATATTATCACAATTGTAGAATTTCATCATTGAGAAAGTATACTCACCCTCCATGTGGTATATCTTTTTAGCTCTTGTGTTGTAGGGCTGCACATGAAGCTTTTGTGTGGAGAAGAGGTGTGAAGGAAGCCTATTTGGGTAATGAAATGCCTTGGCCGGCATCATTTTGATTTTATGGGTTGAATGGAATGTTTGTAATGTTTATGGTATTTTACATATTTTGTATAACCTTGAATTGGTATAGGTACTTCTATGGATGATGTTTATATATATTGGCGATTTGGAAGGTCGTGTAGGAAAATGAGACCTTGTACTGTATGGCTCATTTTCATTGGTGACCTTGACAATAGTTGGATAAAGGGGGTCATGTGATATGTTGATAGAATTGATTGATGCATGGAAGTTTATCTAGATTTTGTGTTTTTATAGAACATGCATTATGATAAGTTTGAATAAGTTGGAATTCATATGATTTACACGTATGATTAGGGAACCTAATGGGTGAAAATGAGTTTCATGGACTATAAATGGTAGATAATGATTCTAATAGCTCAAACGTATGATTTGTGACTTGTGTAAGCTGGAATGGGATGATTATACCAAGAATGGACCCCTATGTTGCTCTAAATGCCTTGAAATGAGCCAAATGCGTTTATGCGCATAAATTCCTCATTTCTTGGAATTTTTGGGTGCGGCAGGTGGCCACACGTCATAAATGGTGTGTTATAAATGGTGTCAAAATTTGGTAGCATTCTAATATCATTTACATAGGTTTAGGTATGTGAGAAGTTCATTTTTCTACAAAATCTGCATAATTTCTGCAGAATGACAGGGCGTAATCGATTAGCCTCTAAGGTGTAATCGATTACAAGGCCTCTGTCTTTAAGCTAATCGATTATACATTAGGATGTAATCGATTATGGGTTAACCAGAACCAATGTAATCGATTAGGTTCTGGGAGGTAATCGATTAGAGGAACACCTGATGCATTACATAATTCCCAGCAGCTTGCTAATCGATTGTGGACAAAATAGTAATCGATTATGGGTCCAACAGAAACCATGTAATCGATTATTCTGATTGTTGTAATCGATTAGGTATAACAACTGGTTCCTTGTACCCTTTCCAGGAGCTCTGTAATCGATTACAACTAACTCTCTAATCGATTAGCATAGATTCCAGGAACTTGGTAATCGATTAGGATTAACATTGTAATCGATTATGGACCCAATAGAAACCTTGTAATTGATTAGCTAAGGTTCCGTAATCGATTAGGTAAAGCCTCTGATTCAATGTACCATTTCCAGGAAGTCTGTAATCGATTACTCTTTGATTGGTAATCGATTAGGACATTATAATCGATTATTCCCAATCCTTCAAAGCTTTGATTTCACAAGGGATAGTCGATTATACTATTCGGAGAACGAAATGGTATTGTTGAACGTATATTGCGTACTCTAATACCTTCTCATATCTTCATATATGAGATAGGTCTTTGATAGATCCAGGGCATTGAATGACAGTTTCACCACCTATGTTTTCATAGATTAATAATTACTAAAATCGCGAAAAAAAAATTTACCCCTATTTTTGGGGGCGTCTCATAAACCAAACATAAAATCTATAGTAATGACATCCCATTTTCACACCGGTATCTCTAAAGGTTATAGTTCACCAAATGGTTTTTGGTGTTTTACCTTAGCCTTCTAACAAATAAGGCATGAAGACACATAATCAACCACATCCTGCTTTATTTCAGGCCACTAGAACTCTGTTTCAAGTCTGGGTACATCTTTGTCGTGCTTGGATGATTACTAACATGTTTCTATGAGCTTCATCTAAGATCATTCTCCACACATACACATATGAATTTTAAATTTAATTGTAGTTTTTAATGATATTTAAAATTAAAATTTCAATTTTTATATATTATATTAAAATTTCAAAATTTTAATAGTTATAAATCATAATGAACTTCAAATTTTTTATATATTATATTAAAAGTTAGAAAATTTAATTTATAATGGATTTCAAAATATTTATATATTTATATATTATATTAAAATATTAAAATTAAAAATTATAGTAACTAAGAATATTGATGTGGTTAATTTTACTAAATATATTGATGATTCTTGATTTATAATTATATTAATTAAGAATATTAAAGTTTGGTCAATATATCAATTTTTAATTTAACTGTAGTTTTTAATAAAATTAAAATTTTTAATTTTAATTTTAATTTTTATGTTATATTAAAATTTCAAAATTTTAATAGTTGTATATTTACTTTATAATGAATTTTGAATTTTTTGTATATCGTTTTAAAAATTCAAATGTTCCAAATTTTAATTAAAATTTTGAAATAATAAACAACTATAAATTAAATAAGTTATATTTTTTTTATTTCATTGAGAATCAAACTTATATCAAAGGGCTTCTAATAACTCACGCATCCTACTCAACCAACTAAGCTACTACCCATCAAAAGGTTATGGGTTTGAATGTTTATCTTAACAAATAAACAAATAAATAAAGTATTACTTTAGCTTATTGAAAAACTATATATAAGTTGTACAAAATAATTTTACTTATATAACTTTTTTACATTTTATTATATTCATGATAGCTGAACACTTGTTCATAGACCCATTTATCATTTGTGCAGTAGTCTTTGTGTGGTTTAAAGATGAAGTTATGGAAACATAATTATTAAATAGCTAATCTTGAACATTGTTTGAAAGTTTAACTAATAGATTAGAAAATATATTTTGACCAATCAAAAAATACAACTGACAACTAAACATGTTCATAATTAGTCAATTAGTGTCCTTTTCTATTTTGGAGGTGTAATGACATGTATTTCATACACGTTTAAATACATGTATGTTAAGAAAAATTCTTTTTTCATGACTAACAAACTTGGGTATAACCCGTACATAATTAAGTTCTTTAAACATGTTATTAAATATTTAAATTCCTTAATAGATAGGATGACGTTAAAAAATCTCTAAAAATGATGATTATCAAATAAGTCATTCAAATATTTATTTAACAACCATGTTAATTCTTAGATTCTTTCTTAACAGTGAAAACAATTAAGTGCTATGAAAAGAGTTATTTTATCAGTTAAGAAGAAGTCTAAAGAGATGATAGTCAAATTAATTTGTTATGATTATTTTTAAAGTATCTTTGGATGATCAATTCTACTATTTACTATAAGTAATATATAGAAATAAAAAAATATTAAAGAATAAAATAAGCATACGTTATTGATTTTGACTCGGGAAGAAAACATAGATTTTAGAACAACTTTAACGAATCATAAAAAAATAAAAAAAGTCTTATAAATAAAGGTAGGCGAAAGTAATATGAAATTCGAAAGTATCACTAAGCGTGTAAAATAAACAGAGAAAGTGAATAATAAAGATAAGTGAGCTTGCATGAGTTGGGTGACCTACTATTCTTAGAATTGATGCACGAGTTCAGAAGTATAATTTCATAGAATAAGAAATTTATCTATTTACAATGACAGGTACAACAAATCCACACATGTCTATACAAGGCAATTTCATTGTATGGATTAGCTTGGAAATTTCAGTCCCAATCACGTAGCAAGGTAACATGAAAAAACTCATATTTGAAGTTTTAACTTGTTTTGGTTGACACTTAAGGGCCCTCTTTGTATGTTTGTTAAATGATACTAGCTAATTCTTCTCTTGCTCAGAAAATCATACCCACAACTCACACCAATCAACAACATCACTAGTCTTCTCTCTTCCCAAAAAGCGACTCAACATCCTCATTGTTGGCATTCCCTTGGTTGCTAGTCTTAAAGTCCGTTCCACCAAAACCATATTGCTGCACAACAAGCACTGAAGAGGAAGAGCCACAACTATTTGATGCCAACATGTCCCCTATAACCCCAAGTTCAGGACAATCCGTCCATTCCAACAAACTTGACAGCACCAAAGAGTTCCTACCTTTTCCCTGTCCCAAAACATACAAATCATAACCATTTTTATCCAACTCATCAAGCACCAAGGACACTTCATCACCAGTGTGCACTTGCCTCTCTGCATAAGTCACAGAGTCCTCATTGTTCACTGCCATGAGCCTAAACAAACTCACATATTCTTCATCCAACATTTTCTCCTTCCCACTGTCCAACACTGTGGATAACAGACCCTGATTCTCATCATGGACTGGTGCATGTGAATCCACTTCAGCGGCTTTCCCACACAAAAGAATCCGAACCATTGACAGATGGGTCCCTTCATGCCTTGCCATTCTCCAAGCAATGGCCAAGGCTTCACGGTCATCAGGGCCTCCAATGAAGAGCATGGCAATGTGAAACTTCACATTGGACAATGACCCATGTCCACGATCAACCAAGATTCCCACAGAACATGGTGCATGCCGCATCACATTCTGGTTTATGTCCTTGAATGCATTGTCGGTTATCTCCAAAGTGCCGTCTGTACTTGCATGCTTATGAAACGGAAGCAGGACTAAGGTTGCAATTTTTTCTTCTGCTATGTTGTAAATGTCCTTATGAATGGTCTCATATGGGGACACAGCAGTGAGAGCCTCCATGTTGCTGGTGTTGCTCGCTTCTGCTGCGAGTTCTGCAAAAATGCTGGCAATGTTTTCCACTTCTGCTGCTTCGTGGTTGGAATGGTTCTGCTCTAGTTGGACATTGAGGATTGCGGTGTCGCGCCCTTTGAGTTCCATAAGGTGTAGGATAAACACGCGTAAAGGAGAAAGATTTGCAGCGCAGAAGGCTTGGAGGATGTTGATCATTCCTGTGGCTTGGCGACAGTTGTGGACAGCAACCAGAACTCGGACCTCTGTGTCTGCCTTCAAGTTCTGTATTGTCCTTAGCTTACCTTTCTCAAACCGCTTTCTTGGTTTGTATATGTGGTTTATGATGGGAGACACTGTCATAGTCATTATAAGAACAGACAACACCAATGCTGAATAGGTATTATCATCAAAAATCTGAAACGAAATTGGACATTGTGTTGGTTACCATGATTTGAATAATGAAAGGCACAAATGACAAATTAATAATTAATGTATCGGTTTAACGAAGTATTTGGTTTCAACAAATGTTCCTCTAATTGGATTTAGTCCTCAATAAATTTTCTTGTTCGAATTTAGTTCCTAAGATTATTTTAATAAGATCAATGGGGTTTCTAAACTAGTTCTTACCAGTTAAGTAACTCATCTAAGAACTCTGCACTCATTGGAGGGTGTTGACTTGTTATTGCATTATTACAAATATTTTTTTTACACGAGCACTTGATTATTAACCAAATTAGTGGGATCACCCCAGCAACAATTAACTCATCTAAGACCCATGTAGAAGTTTTTGTTGAGTTTTTAACATTTGAATGCAAGAGTTCCTAAAATTATAGAGAGTGATATATACATGTGGAATTCTTGGAAAATTGTTAAACATTCTATAAGAACTCTTTAAGCATCTCTCCCATCGGAGATGCTAACATTTTTCGAAATGTTTATATTTGACCTTTGTTATGTGATGTTCTTGATCTGGTTAGCTATCATTCAACTCAGCAATTGATGAAAAATTATTAATATCAGGAACCAAATTCAAACATTTCCATAATGTTAAGCACAATGTAATTAATCAGTACCTACCTGCTTATCACTTGCAATGTTTAGCATTATTAGTGGCAAGATGCCTTTGGGGTTCATGAGGGCTCCAAGTGCAACACCATCCCGGAGAGGCATATGATAGAAGCTAGTAGCTATTACAGTGCTTATAATCTTTGTGGAGCATGACAAGAGCACGATTGCTGCTGTGATGAGCAAATTTCTTGCTAAGAAAATGGTCAACTTGAATCTCACACCAACGCTGATAAAGAACAAGGGTGCCAGATACACAGACACAACATCATCTGACTTTTCAATCACCATGTCAGCAAATTTCCCACGTGGGAGGATCAATCCACATATCAAGGCCCCAATGATGGAGTGTGTCCCAAGCATTTCAGTAACATGTGCACAAAGGAGAACTCCTATGACCACAAAGGATAACTGATAATTGTCCCACTCATTCTTTTCGGTTTTCTTAACCAAGAACTTCCCAAGGGAAGGGCGTACCGCAAAGAAGCAGAAAACAACAAAAAACATGGTCCAAAACACGGACACGAAAGGGTGCCGACTGCCATTGCTAAATGGAATCAACCACACGAAAGTGGCCCAATTGTAAAAATCACTGACTGTGGCTGCTGCTAAGGCCACTCTTCCAAGCCCTGTATAGAGGATCTTAAGATCTGAAAGAATGTGAGCAAGTACTGGAAAATTTGTTACACTAAGAAGTGATGCACAAAATAAATGTGCAGTATTAGTGTTAAACCTATTCGTATTTTCTTCCTTGCTGTAAGTTAGAGCCACATCGTATACCAAACCCCCTATGACCATTGGAAGGATAGTGCCGACAATAGCAACGCTTGTTGCCTTTTTTCTTGCTTGCATGATGGCGCATAAATTCATCTCCAACCCAGTCAAGAACATGTTGAATATCAGACCGATATGAGCTATTGTTTCAATACCAAGGAGTGCTTTTGCAGGTGCCAAAAGATCATACAATATTGTTCCCCGAAACGTTTGTAGCAGTAAACCCGCCTACATTATTACACACAAAATTAATTGCATCAAACAAAATTCCTGAATTAAATAAAAATTCTCACCATTTTATGCAATTCTAACGCTACATTATTGATTTGACGTTAGTTACAATACAAACATAAGTCATGTGTGGCTAGTAATTTTTAGTTTTTGTATGGGCATGCACTTACGAGAAGTTCAGCAACAAAATGAGGTTGATTGAGAGGCCTAAGGATGTAGTGTATAGAACGGGTGGAAAAGATAATGTAAACCATTAGGAAGGTGAATTGGGGAAGGAAGAGTCGTAGGATGTTTTCACTTTTCCAGATGGGATTGGGATTATCCACAATATTTTGGTAGAATGCCAAGCGACGTTCTTCATGATTATTCTCCATTGACATCTTTCTTAAACCCTTGCACTAATAATATCAATTTGATTTTCTTCTAACTTTTTCTTTCTCCTTCAATTTCATTAATTTTGGGAATGAATAGAGCCCTGGAAAAACCCAAAATAATAATAATCAATTATCATGTGTGGATGTCTTCTTGTTTTCCAATTCCTAACTGATTTGCTATTTTTGTTGGTCATATCAGCTGTAAAAGTATGCTGATCATCTCTTCTATGATTAGAATATCTACATAGTTTTCTTCTTGTCTATAATTATAATTATATCATTGTGTTGTTAACAGGTATATATTACAGTTTATTTTATACTTATCCACCTATTTTCCCGTTACCTGCACATTATAGAAAGGAAATGATACAGGCTCTAATGTTTCTACCTAATTTTAATTTTAGTTCATGTTTGAAAAAAGTTGTTAGTTCTGTTTTAATCTTTATAAATTCAAAAATAAACACATATTAAAGAAGTTGATTAATTTAGTTAAAATTATTAAATTTTTTTGAAATTTGTAGATGTTTTTTAAAATTGTCTTAAAGTAATTATCACGCATCATTAAATTTTCTTGACATATTCTCTTTCCATTTAGTGTATCTTTATAAATAATCTAATTGAGGTATGTCATTTATCATTATATTGATTCCAATAAAAATTATACATTAATAAAGGGTATGGTCTTATGTTTTGGTAAGGTAGTACAATTTAGTGAATTCATGAATGGTCACGTTAGAAAAAAACATGAGTAATAATTTAAATTAATTTGTAGCTCAGTTAGATAAAATAATGTTATTTAGTGAATAAGGTTTTTTTAACCTATTTGGGGTCTATTTTGTGAAAATAGCGGATAAGCTATGGAAGTTGATAAACTAGCTAATTGAATTAAAATGTGTTTGATAAAACTAGTGATTTTTTAAAAAAAATGGACGAGTGATTTTTTTAAAAATATATTAGTGAATATAAAAGTGTAAAAATTAAAATAAGCTTGGAGTATGAGTATTGACACACCACAAGAGTATAGGGTTGTCGCGTAATATAAAAAATATCGTATCCATTGGGACAGTGTTGTCAAGTAGTTGGAATAATGATCCTATTTATCTAAGCAAGCAAGAATAGAGATTTTTGTGCAAAAGAATTAAAAAAAGTTAATTAAAAATCGCAATTCAGAAGTTCTCCGGGAATGAAATCAATTAAAACGTATCTTGGGATTTTTGGATAAAGAATTGCTTTTTAATAATGTTTAAAGACTTTTTTATCTTTTACTTTCAAGCTAACCATGACCAACTTCCTAAGGTTCTAACTTCCCATTTCATAGTTCCGTCTCAGAAATCAAACAAACCATCGTTTAATTTGAAAACAAGGTTATAAAGAATAATGGAAATCTTAAGCCAACACAACAATTAAAAAAGTTCACTTTTCAGTCTCTCCCAAGTTTAATTATTATGAAAAACTCTGATCCTAAGATTAAATAAAGTTCACTTTTCAGTCCCCTCCTAGTATTCAATCTTATGTTTAATTCTTGAATTAAATTAATCAGATTCATTTCCTTCCCTATAATTAATTAAAACAACTCATGAATATGCCTAGACATATGAGCGAATGAGGCCATCAAGAATTAAAGGTAAACATAGATTTCATTAATAAAAAAAATCAGGATTATACCAATTATACAAATCACCCCCTAAATCACAGAATAAGGATTCCAGCCACGCATGGTAAATAAGAAATTACAAAGCTTCATTGAATCCATACAACTCAGAAAACAAGGATTACAATGTTCAAACAAAAGGCAAAACCAAGAATCTAAAACCAACCACAAGATTGTAGAGTCTTCAAATTTTTCGTTCCCTTCAGGTTCTCCTCCTTGAGAATTCTCGAAAGAGTCCTCCCGGATCACCTCCTATGCCTACACAAGGTGCCTCTAGAGTGTAGAGAGCTAGTCTCCTAAAATATTGCCCATTTCCCCTTTATATAGAAGCAAAAACGCAACATCCTAGGGACCTGACACGAACCATGGTCGTGGTGAGCTCTGGCTCCCCCTATTTAATTTTTGGGTCTTTCACTCCATGGTCATGGTTCCCACCAGGGCCTGGTCGTGGAGTGCACTGTCTAGGGCACCGTTTTTCTTCGTTTTTCAATTATTTTGGCACGTATTTGCTTTGTTATGCATTGATTTTCATATTTGATCCAAAAATATTCCTCTAATCTATAAATTCCTGCAAAACTAGCAAACCAAGTAGCAAAGAAGGGAAAGGATAAAATATAATAGGGATTTAGGGGGAATTTATTTAATTTATCCTAAAAAAATGCAACCTAAAATGATGTGTGACACATCAAGTATATAAACTTAAAAGCTACTACAAGTATCTTTTCAAAAAATACAACAAACTACTTAAATAAGCTATTATACCAAACATGATTATGACTATTTTATCTAACAAACTTTTAAGCTAATAAAATAAGGTACAAGCTAGTTTAAATCCACACTCATCATCTTACTAAACATAATCTTAAAATAGAGTTTGAGGCATATTCTATTTTTTAAACTTTTCTCTTCACTTATGTTTTTTTTATAAAAAATCACTGTTATCTATATTAAAAAATATATCTTTTATTTTATATTATATTTAACTAGTTTTATCAAAAATATATTTTCATTTAACAAATTAGTTTATCAATTTTCAACTAATATTTCTATTAGTTTTTTAAAATTAGCCTCAATGAAACATTCGCAAAAAATTCTCTTGAGTTTTAATGTTAGTTTAATATCATGAAATTAAAAATGAGTTCATAATATAAATGTCAGGCAGTTGAATGTCAAACCGGGAAGCAAACTTACCATCTGGAGAATTGATTAACATTTTTTCCGTAGCAGAATGTCAGGCAATTGTGACGCATAATTTCCATTAGCAGTTACTCTTCGCTGAATTTATGCTACATGTATGCTTTGATTAGCGTAAACCACATCGCATTTTGATTAGATACACCATTACTTTCGCGGATTGAATCAAACAAAATATTTTGTTTCAGGAATAGGCATTGAAGCCATAATTGAAAAAAAAAATATAACTTGCCTGAATTTATCACAAGAACTGTTGGATCACTTGATTTAACCGATACCCTTTCGCTAAAACTCAAAATTACCAATCTTAATATAACATGGGGATATAGATCTCAAATAAAAAAGAGTGAAGGTAAATAATACTATTTTTTTTTTTAGTTTGTCTTGATTATTTTTATAAGATGCTTTTAAATTTACAATGTGTATTTATTATTTCTTTTCAATAAATATTTTTATTAATTTCATCTTTTCTCTTAATATAAAAAATATATTTAAAAATGTAACAAGAATAATTGATAATATTGATGTATTTATCTAAATTAACTAAATTTTTTAATATGTGTAAAATAATATAATAAGGTCTTATAAAAATGATCATAAGGATCACAAAGAAAAATAATATGATTATGACCTCAAACTTCCCAACATAAACGACATAACGATTTAAGCCAGAGCATTATCAATATCTAGACTCAAAATTATAATGTGCCCAACTTCCATAGTTCAGGGGATGCCAAAATAATAGAACTTAGTGTGAGACAAAAGCCTAAAGCTTTGCTGCTAACCCATTCTGAATAGGCTTGGAAGAGCCATCATCCTTAATGTCATTATCTTTAGAATCCACTTCACATGGATTAGGTGGGACATCTATTGCAGGGGAACAATTGAAGAATCCATGAGGCTGCACAAACGAAATGAGTTTTGTTGTTCAGAGTTCAGACAAATGGAAAACCTCTAAAGATGCAATTAAACACGTAATAAGGGTAAAATTATGGCCTAATCACACAAAAAGCAAGAGGGATAAATAGACAACAAAGGTTCGTCATCTTAAAATCATTAGTTATTTGATGGAACAGATATAATCTACTGAACATTGACCAAAACAACAATGCCAAATATGATTGGAGAACGACTAACTACTCTTATAAAACAATGACAAAAAAATCAACCTAGTAATTTACCTGGAGAATAAAACCAACGTGCTCTACTGGCATAACAGGCCAGTCTTCCAAACGAGGAACATGTGTGATTCCAAATATATACCTGAGATAACACAGTTAATCTGGTGAAGAAAAAATATGAAAACCTGTTGGAACAGTAGAGTGAACTGGAACAAGAAAATGAAGATTGAAGAAATTTATTTTCCCACTGTTTTAATAAAACAACCGAATAGGCTATTTTTTGGTGCAGTTACGTACTTTAATACACAACTTCACTGATACTAGCTGAGATTACTATTTTTTTTTTTATAAACAGAGATTACTATTTTAGCGTTACAATTTTTGTACAAGAAGAAATATAAATCCTGAAGAAAACTTTCACGAAATTCTTGTTGGTGTGTGTGAGAGAAAAGGGTTACCAAAGAACTATATTAGTTTCTTCCAAAGATCGGTTCTGTTGAACCCATGTAGCTAGTCCTTCATGAACACGTGGATTTTGATTAGGAAATTCTCCACCAGGAAACATCTCATCACGTGAATATGATGTTACCCAAAGATTATGCTTCAAGAAAGCAGCTCTTCTTAAAAACTTCGCCTCAGAGCCAGCCAATGGTAAGCAGTTTGAACCAGGTACCAGCTTGTAGCCTGTCAACTGGCCAGTTCTATTGCATGATCTTGTGTTCCTTACCTGAAGCATTATTAAAACAGCAACAGGGCTCAATCAAAAAAATTAAACTCAAAAAGTCAAAACCTGTTAGAGCCATGGTTTGACATATATATATATATATATATATATATATATATATATATATATATATATATAAAAGATGTATCATATGAGAAAGACTCTCTTAGGTGAGAGTGAGGGGAGCGAATCTAGGCCGTACAACTATACAATGGATGGTTAAATTAATCATGTGAGTTTTTTAAAAAGTCATGTGATCTTTTAAGTAATCATGTGACTTTGAAAAACTTTTAATCTCAACCATCCATTGTATGGTTATACGGTCCAGATTCTCTCCTATCACTCTTGTATAAAAGAACATTTCTCATAAGATACATCCCCTATATATATATATAAACCCTAAACCATAAACCCTATATATATATATATATATAAAGCCCTAATCTTCCATATTTGAAGCTAAGTTAAAAACAAGATGGAAATCCACAGTAAGTGCTCTCCCAGATATGAAAGACAGATTTGGAACTGCTAAAAGTATGTGCTTGCTTCAATAAGAAAGCAAACAAACAATTTTCAAAGTTTAATGAACATTTATCTGATACGATTATCTAGGTTATGTGTAACATCCATTGCCAACAAGAACACAGAAGTTTGACAAACCAAAATATGATAGTACGTACCAACACCAATAGTCAGAAGTTAGGTGTAAAACCGAGGTAAGACTTACAATCCAATGTCGAGCAGTAGAATTATTGAAATCACGCATGGCTTCCAATTCAGATCTGAGTAAAGTCTCTTCGGCATAGAATGCATTATTGTGTACATTATGCTCTCCAGGTTCCTCAACTTTCATATTGACCTCCACAACCTACAAACATGAGAGTTAGAATGTATACTTGGAAAAGAATCAAGATATATAGTTCATTAGACAGAGAGGCCGCTGCTCAGTGTTAAAATAACAAAGTATTAAAATTGGCTTCTGAATACACAAGAAACATCATGACAAGGGAATAGGGATCTCAACATTTTTGTAATTAGCATATAACCCTGTGTCCCAAACTTCCAATTTCTTCAGAAGAAAAATTGTAATTAAATTTTAGATAGTTCTGATAAAATCACTAAGGAAAAGTGCACCTAATTATAGTAAAAAAAACTCTTTAGCTATAATAAGCAGTCAAACATGCCCTCAAAGATGTCTAAATATTCCTGCTGGAGGGAGTTTCACTGCTACCAGGACTGTTACAGCCGCTTTATATGATTCACCTGCCACTAAAGTAGTACCAATGCATGCCACAGAAATTAATATGTTATATAACAAATTATTTTTAGTAATAGAGTCAGAGAATGAGATAGGATAAGCTAGTAAGATAAAATTGAGTAATTCAATTCAACCTGATTCAAAGCTTCACCAGGTTTAGAATCAACAGACATGTCCATGCGAGCAACAAAGAAGTGTTGATGAACTGGTGCATATAGACCAGGTGCAATCATGGTTCCATATTTTCGGAACTCTCCAGGCAGCAAGGCTCCTAGGCTGAGAATTCCTGTCAGCTTGACTTCGGCTTCAATCTTTCCATCCTGGAAAAACACAAGGCATCATTTTCAACAATGTTAAATACCACATGAGAAAAGGATTACAGAAAATTAAGAAAAGTCAATACGCAAATAGTTTACAAAAAAGCATACAAAAAAAACCTAATTATACAGTGATAAAAATGCCTTCAACTGTAAATTACAAGCTAACTAAAAGGGTGAAGAGATATAAAGTCTCACAATAATTCAAAGGATGATCAAAGTCAGACTCGATATATGTGAATGTTGCAATTACTATAGCCACATTGGTTTATAATTTCACTGATTTAAGCATGTATGTATACATATCTCTTCAAAGGACGTGATACTCTACTTGCCTGATAAAAGTGCCAAAAAAATCCATATTCATAGTTAGCCACAGTACATATGAAAGAAACTGTAAGTCTTCTAGATCTTCGGACTTCTGCTAAGCCAGTTCTCCAGTCTTGATGCTTCCAGAGAATTCCATGATCCTCTTCATGCAAACATACACAGTTTTCAATTGTTTCCACTCCACCAGTGAAATTTGTGAAGTGAGCATCAAAATACTTTATATAACCCAAACAATCACATCCCTGTAAGAACAAGCAAAGACCTCAGACAAATTGGATCCTATCAGAAAGAATCCGATGTCAAATAATAAGCATGCAAGGGGACAAATATGCTATTCTAAAACCTTCTTGAGGGAATGTGCATTTTTTCCCAGCCCATCTTCTCCAGCATCAAAAGCATTTTTTCTGTAATGTGGGTCGTTTGGATCTCCATATGGTACAACCATCTCAACAAAACTTAGCCTATGAGCAACAGGCCTTCGTCCACGACTACCATCAACATATGCAACAGAATATATAACCAAACCCTCCTTGGGTGTGAATCCAACACGAAAATTCCACTGTTAACAGAGAAAGAACAAAGAGACTAGTTATATGACAACTTGCTAATTTAGTATCTAAAAGTTACAACTAATCAACTCTTTTGACATTTCCAACAACAAATCAATAATAAAGTAATTTAACATCTACCTTCTGCCACTCAACATAATACCCATTGACACGGAAGCTTGGACCTTCAGGCTGAATAATTTGTAAGGGTTTTACGTCACTTCTATCAGAGCCACCTCTGCTTTCACCAGGAGTATAGTTCCTCAAGGGGTCAACTGGAGGAAGAGGAACAAGTTTACGGTCTTCAAACTCGATTACCACCATGTTTTGCATATCAACAAGAACATAGATGCCCTCAACTGGGCGGGCATAGCCATTTTCCATAGGACAGTCACTCTCAGATCGACAAAAAATGAGTGGTTTAGCAAGTCTTCTCCCAGGCGCATCTGCTTCACTGTAATAACCAACACACCTGCAGCACAGTTATGCAGAACACAGTCTCAATGATGAAAATGCAAAGAAAAGGAATTGGAATGTCTCCAGACAAGAGGACTATCTAAAATGAGACATTGAACTAAAATTACCAGGGGTCAACCATTACAAGGTCCATGTCTTCAATACCCCTCTTCCTCATAGCCTCTATAAATGGGGCATAAGTTTTAACAACAGCCTCACATTCAGCATACTCCTCAGCATCCTGAAGATAGAGAGAATATTATTATAAAAATTTAGAATTGCAGCATATTAGACCTGTAGCAGAGTAAATAACTGTAGGCATATTAAATGTGCACATATCACTTAAAAGCTTTTGAAAGCTTCATGCTTTTGATTTATCTTTCATAACAAAACTTTGACATCCTATTTCAGATTTACTCAATCTGCCAAACCAACCAGTCCACTGAAAGGGGCTATGTAGTTTTCTTCATTCACTATTTAGGATAATATAAATTATACAAGCTTGTATGGAAAACATAGATTGATCAAACTTCAGATCAACTTCTCCTGCTAACTAAAAGAGAAATATGCTATGGTAAGGAAGAACATACTAAAAAAATGTCTCACTTAATTTTTTATCTTTCAGAATAACTGTAAAAGGGAGGGTGATAAGTGTCAGGAAGTAGGAGAACCGGGGTTCAAACTCAGACCCCAACATTTTATATTTATATCACACACCAACTGTACTGGCCTTAACAGATTGTCTCAATTCATTTTAAATAGTTGAATCTGATTTGTCATTCAATATTCATTCACAAATCCAATGTTTGCATTCCTTTTTTTTGTTGCAAATCGCAATACTCTCATACATAAACACATGAGTGAAAGCAACTCATCCAATCCAACTATAGAGAATGCTTCATACATCATATTTTGTGCTTGGTTCTCAATCTGTGTGTAAAATTTGAAATGATAACAAGGGGTTTAAATTATTTAAGAAATGGTACACAATGGTTAAAAAGGGAATCAGAAGTTGCAAGGAAAAGACCAACATACCATTGGAGGCTGAACATCAGGAACAACATGTGATGAAATTACTTTTCCTCGGTGATGACCACCTCGAGTTACTGCATGTACTTGTGACAATTCCACAATCCATATGCTGGTCTCGTTTGATTTCTTATTGTAAACAACTAGCCTAGCAGATCTTGGAGGGAGTTTAGCTGGAATTACAGGCCCTCCTTTAGTTCTAGGAAGTAAAGATGGTTGAAAAGGTGGAAAGAAATACGCATCTGCAAGTGCAACAACATTTTTGTCTGGTTCCAGCAAAACTACTTCAATGAAGCGCATACTATCTCTAAGCTGTAAGACAATACAATTGAGAATGAGGAGAGGTATTATAAGTAATTGTTAATTCAACTCAAATTCAATTGTCTGCTACCAATCCAAACATGCAAATATATCAACTTAAACAAACAACTCAAAAAGTAGCTGATGACAACCTCGGGAGTAGCTCCAGCAGCCCTGACAGTTGCCACAGCCACAGAGATTTCGGCAGCAGATAAAGGGTCCAGTGGATGGCTCGACTGGGCCCTTGGCATTGTAGTGACTCCTGTACAATATTACACCAAATATAAAACAACACAGTTAGCCAATACAAAACAAGTGAAGTCAATCAGAACTACATTGATGAACTAGCAGAAGAAAAATTGAAACAATTAACCAAATTAGAAAGAAAAACAAAATACTACAAAGAGTGTTTCAGCGCCAGTGGTCTGATTAACATATTACCTTCAGCTGCTTCATATAAAAAATCATAATTGCAATGTCCCAACTAAAATCAGCATCTTCAGAAACCAATTCGACTACCAATTAGAGAATATTTTTCTTTTAAAGGAAAAATCTAATCAGGAAACATAATACGTTCAAACTCTGCTCCATTCTACTTGTTAGGGCATAACCAAACAACAAAGAGCTATATGGCCACTAGCCAATACATTGAACATAAAAAAGTAGCATGACTGGTTCAACTAGCATGACCGGTTCGAATCCCCTATTAACATTTCAAATAAATAACAATTAACATTTACCCAATAAAATAAATAAATATATTATTAAAATTCTTTCTTTCTACATTCTACTAAGCTAAGCATACGTAAGTACATACATACATGCAAACATGACATTGACAACACAAATTTATTCATTTCATTTTTCTTTTTGCCGCAATTAACTTCTATATTTCTAAAATCGAAGCCGTCATTAAACCTGCAAGCATAGCGATTTGATCCAACCAGGTGTCGAACCGATAATAATAAAGACTAAAACTGGATCGATCACCAAGATAGTTCACGATTCAATCGGTTCGATCGGTTCCGACAATTATTGCCGTAGAGTACTTATGTTTAAATTGATTTTAGTTGCTGAAATAGAGAGAGAGGTACCCTTAGTAGTAGGGGCATTGGGGGAAGGATCGAGAGGGCGAATCAAGGGGAGGGTGGCGGCGTCGGGGATGGGGGCGGCGGCTAGGCGGGAGTTGGCGGAGAGTGGTGGCGTCGCCTTTTGCGAAGTTGAGGCCATTGCAAAGGATTCGCTATCTCGCCGATTCCGCCACCGTAATAAGTCTCAGCACAGTACACTGACATACAGCAATTCTTCGCCCTCCTCTTCTCTTCCACTGCTATGATCAAAA
The DNA here is from genome assembly GCA_037962975.1 of Clitoria ternatea. Taxonomy (NCBI): domain Eukaryota; kingdom Viridiplantae; phylum Streptophyta; class Magnoliopsida; order Fabales; family Fabaceae; genus Clitoria; species Clitoria ternatea. The sequence goes on along the minus strand of CM075671.1, from coordinate 197,950,579 downwards.
ACACAACATTCGCGAAATGATCAACAGAACCACTATGCTTTATTATATATACTGCTGAATCAGCCCCACGTGTTTCTTCTCTCCTAGCTGTTTTCTTTCTTTTTCGTTTTTCTTTTTTTTTTTACCATGGTGGATTTTTTTTTAGAATGAGAATTGAGAAGTCACTTCTCAGAGTGGACTTAGGGTTGTTTGGTATAAAGTTGAGTTGATGGAGTTTAGAAAACTGAGGTTTTGTAAATGGAGTTTAGAAAACTGAGGTTTTGTAAATGGAGTTTTGTTTGGTTGACAGTTGAGTTAAAGTGAGTTGAGTTGTAGTGATTTTGTTTGGTTTGTAGTAAAATTAGGTTTGGGAAATGGTAGTTGAGGATAAAATTACTAAAAAGGGTATGAATTTAAATATATATAATTTGTGTATATTTATTTATATTAAATGTATAATATTAAACCAAAAAGGGTACTTAATTTAATAATACATATTTAATAAATGAATTAATATATTAATAACAATTAATATAAAATTTTTATATATATTAGAACTAATAAATTAAAATGATTATTTTTATATATTATAAAATTAAAATATATTTTATTGTTTTTATTATAGTAAAAGTAATAAAAGTTATCCCTACACCTTAAATAAATCAATTTTATCCATTTCCCTTGATTTTAAAATATCGCAAGTACGCAAAGGTTTATGATTTTTCGCGTTTCGTCAGTCATTAGCCGTTGGTGGTTACGCGTAATACTAAAAATAAACTCAACTAAAATAAACTAATTGATTCTAAAAGAATTAAATAAATAACTATACATATGACTTAATAATATATACAAAAAAACATAATTAACAACATATCCAAATAAAAAAATATTAATAACATATACAAATAAAACACATAATTAACAATATATACAAATAAAAAAGCTTAATTAACAACATATACAATTTTTAAAAATAATTAAATTGAATTAATTTAAAAAAATAGTAAAAAATAGGCTTGCTACTATACACCCAACACCATGATCCTCACCCATGCACCCACCAAGCAAACTGTCCATCAGCAGTTACCATTACCCCATCACCACCCTGACCACCATAAGCCACCACAAACCACCATCCAACAAACCCGAACACCAATAACCCACACCCCAAACCCAACCCCCACCCTAAACCCCAAAAACCCACACGGTCAACCACCTAAACCACCGCCCACCACCCTACCCAACACACCACCACCCCCACTGGCACGGCCAAGACCCCACATCACCCCCAACAACAGTGCCCAACAAACCCCCACCCACACCCAAATCTAACCCGACCCCAACCCCAACCTCAAAACCCGACAACCCCCAATGCCCAAGCCCCCAAAACACCACCCACCACCCTACCTGAAACCCGAAATCAAACCCACGGCCACCCCCCCTACAGTTCAAAAACCAGAGCCAACCCAGAAAAACCAAAACAAGTGAAAAACAAAAGGGATTGGTCGTACATACTTGAGACGGTCGTCGTCGTTTCGCACACGTCAGATCGGAGGCCACCGAGGTCGCAGCTTCCCGAAGACTCGGGTGACGTTGTTGACGTGGGTAAGAGCTGAACGAGGGGCAGAATGGACTTTGTGGTAAACGTCGTTGAAGGGAAGGAGGTCGCGGTTCCTTCTGCCCAACGCACGTTATGGCCAACGTAACGTCGTTGGCGGCCACGGAACGGAGCGGGGAGGGCGTGCCAAACAGAGAGGGTGGCCAACGGAGAAAAGCCGCTCCAACGGCACGGAACGGAGAAAGGGGTGGCGAACCAAACAGGCTCTTAGTCTAAAAATAAAGTAAGAGCCTGTTTGGTTCGCCACCCCTTTCTCCGTTCCGTGCCGTTGGAGCGGCTTTTCTCCGTTGGCGAGTCTCCGTTGGCCACCCTCTCTGTTTGGCACGCCCTCCCCGCTCCGTTCCGTGGCTGCCAACGACGTTACGTTGGCCATAACGTGCGTTGGGCAGAAGGAACCGCGACCTCCTTCCCTTCAACGACGTTTACCACAAAGTCCATTCTGCCCCTCGTTCAGCTCTTACCCACGTCAGCAACGTCACCTGAGTCTTCGGGAAGCTGCGACCTCGGTGGCCTCCGATCTGACGTGTGCGAAACGACGACGACCGTCTCAAGTATGTACGACCAATCCCTTTCGTTTTTCACTTGTTTTGGTTTTTCTGGGTTGGCTCTGGTTTTTGAACTGTAGGGGGGTGGCCGTGGGTTTGATTTCAGGGTTCAGGTAGGGTGGTGGGTGGTGTTTTGGGGGCTTGGGCATTGGGGGTTGTCGGGTTTTGAGGTTGGGGTTGGGGTCGGGTTAGATTTGGGTGTGGGTGGGGGTTTGTTGGGCACTGTTGTTGGGGGTGATGTGGGGTCTTGGCCGTGCCAGTGGGGGTGGTGGTGTGTTGGGTAGGGTGGTGGGCGGTGGTTTAGGTGGTTGACCGTGTGGGTTTTTGGGGTTTAGGGTGGGGGTTGGGTTTGGGGTGTGGGTTGTTGGTGTTCGGGTTTGTTGGATGGTGGTTTGTGGTGGTGGTTTGTGGTGGCTTATGGTGGTCAGGGTGGTGATGGGGTAATGGTAACTGCTGATGGACAGTTTGCTTGGTGGGTGCATGGGTGAGGATCATGGTGTTGGGTGTATAGTAGCAAGCCTATTTTTTACTATTTTTTTAAATTAATTCAATTTAATTATTTTTTAAAAATTGTATATGTTGTTAATTAAGCTTTTTTATTTGTATATATTGTTAATTATGTGTTTTATTTGTATATGTTATTAATATTTTTTTATTTGGATATGTTGTTAATTATGTTTTTTTGTATATATTATTAAGTCATATGTATAGTTATTTATTTAATTCTTTTAGAATCAATTAGTTTATTTTAGTTGAGTTTATTTTTAGTATTACGCGTAACCACCAACGGCTAATGACTGACGAAACGCGAAAAATCATAAACCTTTGCGTACTTGCGATATTTTAAAATCAAGGGAAATGGATAAAATTGATTTATTTAAGGTGTAGGGATAACTTTTATTACTTTTACTATAATAAAAACAATAAAATATATTTTAATTTTATAATATATAAAAATAATCATTTTAATTTATTAGTTCTAATATATATAAAAATTTTATATTAATTGTTGTTAATATATTAATTCATTTATTAAATATGTATTATTAAATTAAGTACCCTTTTTGGTTTAATATTATACATTTAATATAAATAAATATACACAAATTATATATATTTAAATTCATACCATTTTTAGTAATTTTATCCTCAACTACCATTTCCAAACTCAATTCTACTACAAACCAAACAAAATCACTACAACTCAACTCACTTTAACTCAACTGTCAACCAAACAAAACTCCATTTACAAAACCTCAGTTTTCTAAACTCCATTTACAAAACCTCAGTTTTCTAAACTCCATCAACTCAACTTTATACCAAACAACCCCTAAATAAATAAAGGGCCGTTAAAGCCTATTGTTTTTTCTGTTAGAAAAGCACATTGTTCTTATTTTTTACAAATGTTCTAATATATTTGTTAACATATTTTATAAATAAAAATATCACCAAATGTCAATTTTTTTCAGAACTAAAGGAATAATTTTAAGAATAACTGAATTGTAGTTTTATAGTTTGAATATACATTAAAAGAGAACTAAAACTGTTTTATTTTATCAAGATTTTTTTAAAAAATAAAATAAAATAATTGAAAACTTAGAGTCACCTAATTAGGTCTCTAATTTAATTTTATGATTTCTATGAGAGTTTCATAGTTATTATAATCATTTTATTTGTACGATTATGAATTTATGATGACTGGAGCAGAAGAATTAAAAAAGAAATAAAAACAATAGGTAGGGGTTTGATAGGACTCTCTGCTTTTGCTTCTGGACATTTTCATAAACTCCAAACAGGTAATAACCATTTTTAATACGACAACCATTGCTTTGTTTCATACACTTGGAAATGAGAAAAGGGATTCAATACGGAAGTGTTTCTTTAAGCTGTCTTTTCCGTTTATAGATTTGAGATTTTGGTTTTTATATTCTTTAAGTTTATACAGTTGAGTCTGTCAGTCTCTTACGTTATTTATTAGAGTTTTGATAAATAATTATAAAAGTATTTACTTATTATCTATTAATAAAATTTTTATTTCAGCGAGATTATTTTTTGTTTTGGAAAAAGTAAAAAACATATCATAATACTTATAATAACTCATAAAATATTATATTACCAAGTTAAAATTAGAAGCTTTTATATAAAGATTCTTTTTAGTTTACTTAATTTAAGAATCTTATATCGCATATTTGATTTGTCTTTTTAAAAAAATAAAGTTTTTATCTTATATGTCACAAAGTTTATAATAAAAACATTAGTTGGAAATAAGAATCTTAACTTTGTGAGAAAATTTTAGTTATAATTAAACTTTAATTATACTTAATATATTTTAACATTCTCAATGATTATAATGGAAATTTAAAAATATTTCATATACAAATATCCCATGACGAATGTTTGTCTAAATTATAATCAAAAGTCTAACTAATTACAATCTTAAAATATTATTTCTGAATTAGTTATTAGCATAATTAGCGTTTAAAATACTATTTAACATTTGAAAATAGAGTTTTAACTTCGAATCCTATATTCCAACTTCTCAACCTTTATTCATTCTCTTTTAACGATATAACAGAGGATACAAAAATAGTCTTTCAATAATAAAGTGTTGAATGAACAGAAAATTATTAACTTAGTAATAAATATATTAAAACTCATGTCTCCAATATTTTATATTTTGTTGATATTGTAAAAACATTTATGCTGTGCATCGTAGGTAAACTAAAAAAATATTTAAAAATTGTATTAAGAAAACATTTTAGTGTGTTATACTTTAAAGACGGATTCGTGCCTTGATTTGATTTACGAGTCTTCAAATCAAAATCAAAACATCCAAGAAAACTCCTACTCAGAATCATCTTGAATTTTTTTTAAACCAGGATTTGTATCATCTCCAATATTACGTATTTTTTTTACTTTGGTTATAAAAATTATTAGTTAAGAATATTTTTTAACTGATTATTAAAATAACCAAGGTAATAAACCGATATAAAAATAATTAATAAATTTTATTGGTTAATTTTATTAATACGATAATTTATATTATGAGAACGGGGGAGGAACATGCAAAATTCGTTAAATAAGGGTAACCAGGATATTGAGTACAGTTCCCCCCCTAAAGCTCGTTACGTGTTGGATGAGATAAAAATATTCGTTTTAATTAGTTAATCTCCGAGTCATAACGATCGAGTTAATATGTTGTTCTTAACTAGTACTATTATGTCTGCTATGCAATTATGCATTGACCTGACCTTTTCGTAGGTACTTTTAATTTTTAAGTGCATATTATATTTGAAATGGGTTATTTTATAAATTATAATCTCACTTTGACATTCTTCATTCCGAGTCAATAAAATGTCAAACTTTAAAAAATTATTCTAGAAAAATAAGGTTTCTTACTTAAAATGTCACTTGAATTACAAATGGGTTTTTAGACCTTATTTATATAGTAAAGAATGGGTCTTGATTTCGGTCTAACATTCATCAGATAATGATAATCCCTTAAAATTATAAAGGGGTAGATAACTTCCTAAAATAAAGGGGAAAACGAGGGACCCCCTTCGACTCGGGGGGAGCAAGAGACCTCAGTCAAGCTCTCGGCTAAAGGGCGAGTCGAGTGACTATGTGTCGAGTGCTTGTGTGTCAGGTGATTGGGTGTACCGAGTGGTTGTGATTATATATTCAGTAGATATGTGTCGAGTGGTAGTATTCAGAGTGATTCTGTGTTGAGATCGGGAAGGAGTCATCTTTGTCCGTCTGCCTGTGTTGGCGGGGATTCGTAACATTTTTCGAGGGGGGCTTAAGAGGGGACACGCATTTGGTTGTAGGTAGTCGTCATTCCATTTCTCAAGGTGGTGTCTAAACAAGCGAGTTTATGTAATGATGAGGCATTTTGTACCCCAATGTCTTTGAATGCGCCTCTTAGGGTTATGTGCGTTTCAGGTGTGAGTGAGCTTTTTGTCACATGTCTAGTGCAGTTGCTTATGTGAGGTCATCGTGGCATCATGGTTGTGAAATAGATGATGTGTTTCCTAACAGTTGGATCTTTTGTTTGGGCATTTCCTTCCTCTTGTCTATTTATAGCTTAAACCTTCTTCATTTTTCATTTTTTCTCATGCGAACTCTTTCTTTGTACTTCTCTGATTTTAAGCTCTTTCTTCATACTTCCACTACAGTCCGTGACACCCTCGATTAACTAGGACAATTTCTCACACTAGAACGTCCTCCTTAATTAAGAAGTCACTAGTTAATTAAAAAAACAAAAGTTTTTTTTGTTCGGTGATCATCAACATATAGTTTGAAATATAATAATAACATAGATCAATTCTTCATAACAGTAGTGTACTCAAAAGGTACGGGGCTCTCAGGCTCCCAATATGACAACTACATAATAATAATATAACATAAAAGCTAAATGTCGGGACCTACAACAGTCTCGACGCAAACAACAGCTATTAATACTCTACGTCTACAGCTCGACGCCCACTACTACAGGTAGTCCAAATCCTGCCCGCGCTCATCCTGTTCTTCGACTGATGATCACAATAAAAGAAAACCACACACAACACAAGAGGGGTGAGTATAAACTCTCAACCCATATGACTCACATGCAAGGGTAGCCGTAATCATTATACAAGCGTACAAATATAAGATAGAGGTAACAATTCATACAACACTTACCAACACAACCACACAGTAATCAAATGTGTACACAGAGATAATACAAGCCAACAGAGTTAGTGACACAACTATGGCATGCTATGCATGTGTTAGACTCATTATAATTTATCTTGATTAAACACCAGTATGCAATAAGGTCCAACTCCCGCTCATCAATCTCACACATATCAAAACCAATCCTTATGGATCTATTTAGCCAGAGGAATTTACGTGCCAAAGCCAGGTGCCACCTAACAATCTTTCTTTAGGAGCACTGAGGCTAGGCCATAAAATGATCCTAAAAAATTCCCATGATTTTAAGCATTTAGTTATTTCTAAGTTCTTTTCAAAGGAAATAATGCAAAATATTTGTTTAATAAAGATATGAAGTAAATCTCTAACTTCTTTTATTTTTACTTTTAAAATAAGTTTCTACACTGAAAATTTCATATTCTCTTCAAAGGAATTATACACAAAATATTTAGTATTCCTGACTACATTTCGGGCCATTAACGGTATCGTCCTGTCGTCTTAATTTACGACAAAACTCCCTATATTGGCCTTTGATTAAAAAAATAGTAAAGTCTTTAATCAAATTATTTCATTTTATCTGATAATAATAAAAGTCACCTTTAAACTTATTTAAAGAGGATCACCTTCTTCAAAGCAATAAAAACCATAAAATCGCTTATTTCTCGTCGTTCTGTCAAAAACTTGTTTTGTCATATTTTTGTCTAGAAAACTCTGAATTGAGTGATTCCAAAAGCAAAAGTGTTTAACTTTTTAAATACTAACTAAATAAAATAAAATTTGATGTCAATTTTGCCTAGAAAGTAGTTTTTCATGAAAATGTATTAAAAGCCTTATTTTGTCATTTTAGTTTTTGTAAAAATCGCATTTAAGGACAAGTAGCGCGTAGGGACATCTCCAATCAATTTTTCCTCATTTGGGTAATTTTTCAATACTCAAAATTTCACATTTTTATCACAAAAATACATGTCCAACAGTTTGGCCAATTTTTCCTCTTTTGCTCACATAAGCACATGTTTAATCGTTTTCTCTTATACTCGAGGCTCCATTTTATTTTTTTTCACATATATTATTTTATGTGCATTTTCATGATAATTCCAAGACCACAACATGCAAAATACAATAGCTATGCCACATTGTATTAAGAGCCATGGATTACACACTTTTATAAGTTATTCTATTAAATCAAGCATACAAAGCATTATCATACAAATGAATATTTATTTCTTAAATTCACAAAAATTACAGAATTATTAATTATATCTAAAATTCATTTTCATCAACAATATTTTAAGAATTTAGTCATGCATGTTACTCATAGTTATTAGGCACTAAAATCACATCTTCACATAATCATCTAAAATTTTAAAACACTAATTCTAGAAGCAAATTCTCAAATAGCAACACATTCTCAAAGTTATACCTTCCAAAAATCATTATTTTGATATATTAATACATTTAAATTTAAAGGGTTAAAGCATAACATACAGCCACTAATTTCAAGAGGAAAATGTTTCTTTCACATTTCTAATAACGTGCATGGCATTTTAATAAAAATTCCAAAATTGTCTAGCCCCGTTAGAAATTTACTTTAGTTCATCAAAAATCATATTTTTATGTTAAATTTTCTTAAAAATGTAAGGGAACTCACGGTATGTCTTTTAGCCACAAGAAAGATCAAAGATTTCTAAGGAATTACCAACAAAAGGGACATGCATGTACCTCCCATGGGTCACAATTGTTTTGTAGTAGCAAGGCCATTAGTGTAAGGGAATCCCATAAGAGTCAGACAGCGGAAACACAAAGGATTCCTAAAAAGAATTGCAAACACAAATGTCTCAAGGCATTATGCAAAATTAAAATTTCTAATTAGGGTTTACCTATTGTAGACGCAAAACGAGTTCCTCGATAGAAGCAATTGTAGCTTCGCCCTTAGGATTCCACACGAGCACTCCCACCAGAAAAACTAAGTTTCGAATGCTAGTACAAAAATTTGATTATAGTCTAATTTCTGAGCAGCAGCCTATGAGCATCTCATGCTCTATATATAGGCTTAGGTCTTGACCTGAGCTCTCATTAAACATTGGGCTCCTGACTCATTCTAAATGAGTTAGGCCTAAATAGTTTTATTTTCAGTCCAACTAAAATAAAATTATCCTCTGGTGAGCTTACTCTATGTGTGTGACCCTATAGGTAAAATATTCGGTTATATTAATAATAAATTATTTTATTATTAATATAAATTAAAAGCAGTATCTAGCAATACATCATTATGTCTGAATATTATTTATCATCGACATGACCTATAAGTGATAATTATTTTATATATTTATTCCTTTTGTCACGATATCTAATTGGGCCCAAGGCATGGTCGTCGTCATCCTTGTATGGCCCAATTCATTTTACTTGATACTAGAGTAGACTTTACAAAATAAATATCTAATATTTATTCGTCTTAGCATGGCCATGCATTTCGTAGTCTCACTCTATCAAGTGGCCCAAAGATATCACTCCTGTCACATAGGAGAGACAAATTCCATCTATATCACTTATATCCCTCTGCATAATTTGTCTATTGCCTAATCACAATCTTTATAGTCATCTTATTACAGATAACGTTTGATTGTATTAAAATAATAAACTCCTTATGTAGGAATCGTAGTGACTTCAGGTTGAAGGACTATATACCATTATCACATTGAGAACCGTTTATGACACTCATGTAACGATCCATGCAACGTTCTCATGGTGGGTCTGTCCAGTACAACCTTACTCTTAATGTGTACCCGTGTAAAGACTTGATATCATATATCCATGATTTGTGAGATCAAATCATCAGTACATTCACACACTAATCTTAATGTATTTACATGTCCCCATGTAAATACTTGATTTGGGACGTTTTAGAAATAATTCTAATATGACCTATTATTCCAGGATAAATAGCATTAAAATTAGTCTAAAACTAAAAATACTAATTTTATTGATAAGTTAAAATTGATACATTAATAGCTCGTAGTGCATACACCAACAATCTCCCACTTGCACTAGAGCCAATCAGACATTTGCCTAATGCCTAATGATCTAGTGTGTCCCTCATGCTTTTGTTGTGTAAGAGGTTTGGTGAGTGGATCAGCAATGGTCTCATCGGTATGCACTTTACATAACTTAACATCTCCTCATTCAAGTATTTCTTGGATGAGATAATAACGCCTAAGTATATGCTTAGATCGCTGATGTGATCTTGGTTCCTTAGCTTGTGCTATTGCTCCACTATTGTCACAGTAGAGACTTATAGGGTCTACAATGCTAGGAACTACCTTAAGTTCTGTTACGAACTTCTTGATCCATACTGCCTCTTTGCAGCATTTGAGGTAGTAATATCCTTAGATTCTATAGTAGAATCAACAACTGTCTCTTGCTTCGAACTTTTCCAGCTTACAGCGCCACCATTTAAACAAAACACATACCCTGATTGCGATCTTGAGTCATCCTTATCAGTTTGGAAGCTAGCATCAGTGTAACCCTTTACAATGCGCTCTTCTTCCTCTCCATATATCAAGAATGAATCTTTAGTTTTTCTCAAGTACTTTAGGATATTCTTGACAGTAGTTTAGTGACTTTCACCGGGATCAGAGTGGTATCTGCTCGTCATGCTTAAAGCATACGAGACATCTGGTCGGGTACATATCATGGCATACATGATTGATCCAATAGCAGATACATATAGAATCTTATTCATCTATTCTCTCTCTTCTTTAGTGGAAGGAGATTGAGCCTTTGATAGGCTTATGCCATGAGCCATAGGCAAAGTTCCTTTCTTGGAATCTTGCATGTTAAACCCTTTTAACACTTTGTCTATGTATGTATTCTGACTTAGGCCAAGAAGTTTTCTTGATCTATCTCTATAGATCTTAATTCCCAACACGTAGGTTGCTTCACCTAAGTCTTTCATAGAAAAACAGCTTCCCAACCAAGTCTTCACAGACTAAAGGGTAGGAACATCATTTCCAATGAGTAGTATGTCATCAATATACAGGACCAGAAAAATAATTATGCAGTCACTAACCTTCTTGTAGACACAAGGTTCATCCTCATTTTTAGTAAAGCCAAATTGTTTTTGACGGCTTCATCAAAACAAAGATTCCAGCTTCTGGAAGCCTGCTTAAGTCCATATATGGAACGTTGTAGTTTGCACACCTTCCTGGATGCTTCAGGCTTAACAAAGCCTTAGGGTTGTGTCATTTACACTTCCTCAAAAAGATTTCCATTAAGGAAAGCAGTCTTGACATCCATTTGCCATATCTCATAATCATGGTATGCAGCAATAGCAAGCAGAATCCGAACAGACTTTAGCATAGCGACTGGAGAAAAGGTTTCATCATAGTCTATACCATGAATTTTCTTGAAACCTTTCGCTACTAATCTTGCCTTATAGGTACTTATATTTCCATCCATGTCAGTTTTCTTTTTGAAAACCCACTTGCATCCTATAGGTTTTACCCCTTCGGGTGCATCAACCAAAGACCAAACTTGATTAGTGTACATAGAGTCCATTTCAGATCCCATGGCTTCAAGCCATTTCTCAGATTCTGGACTTGCAATGGCCTCTTCATAAGATGTTGGCTCATTTTGATCCATTAGCAACACATCTCCTTCCTGAGTTACAAGAAATCTATATGTTTCAGGTTGTTGACGTATTCTACCTGATCTACGCAAGTCTTGTTCTACTGGAGTTGGAGTTATCATAACATTTTGTGGTTCCGGCTCTATTTCCACCATTGGCTCTTCAACACCTTACAGGTCTTGAACTTCTTCAAGTTCTACTTTCCTCCCACTGATTCTTTTAGAGATGAATTTTCTTTCTAAGAATACAGCATTTTGAGCGACAAACACTTTACCCTCGGTAGGATTGTAGATGTAATAACCCTTAGTTTCCTTTGGGTATCCCACAAAAAGACATTTATCTGATTTGGGTCCAAGTTTGTCAGAAATCTGATGCTTCACATAAGCTTCACAGCCCCAAATCTTAAGAAAAGACATACTGGGTCGTTTCCCAGTCCATATCTCATATGGTGTCTTTATGACAGCCTTAGATGGAACACGGTTAAGTGTGAAAGCTATTGTCATCAAAGCATGTCCCCAGAAGGAGTTAGGGAGGTCAGTTTGACTCATCATTGATCGAACCATGTCTAACATGGTTCTATTTCTCCGCTTAGAAACACCATTCCATTGTGGTGTTCCAGGAGGAGTGAGTTGAGAGACAATCCCATATTCTTTAAGATATTCATCAAACTCCAGGCTTAAGTATTCGCCACCTCGATCAGATCGAAGTACTTTAATTTTCTTGCCAAGTTGGTTCTCTACTTCATGTTTGAATTCTTTAAACTTTTTAAAGGATTCTGATTTATGCTTCATTAGAAACACAAATTCATATCTACTGAAATCATCAGTAAAGGTGATAAAGTAGCTAAAACCTCCCCTAGCCATTGTCCCTATTGGCCCATATACATCACTATATATCAAGCTTAGAAGATCATCCAATCTTTCACCCATTCCAGTAAATGAGGTCTTAGTCATCTTCCCTAATAAACAAGATTCGTATGTATCTATTGATTCAAAATCAAAAGAGTCTAAATATCCATCTTTATGAAGTTTAGAAATACGTTTCTCATTTATATGTCCTAGGAGACAATGCCAAAGATAAGTTGGGTTTAAATCATTTGGTTTAACCCTTTTAGTATTAACGTTATAGATAGGGTTTCGAGATCGAGAACATAAAGTCCATTACTCAAATTTGCACAGCAATAAAACATGTCATTCAAATAAACAGAACAACTATTGTTCTTTATTATAAAGGAAAACCCTTTCCTATCTAGACAAGAAACAAAAATAATGTTTCTTCTTATTGCTGGAACATAAAAACAATTTTCTAATTCAAGAACAAGCCCTGAGGGCAAGGATAAAAAATAAATCCCTACAGCTAATACAACAACTCTTGCTCCATTTCCAACGCGTAGGTCCACCTCGCCCTTCATCAACTGCTTACTCCTTTTTAGATCCTGCATATTAAGATAAATGTGAGATCCACATCCAGTATCTAATACCCATGATGTTGAAGTTGACAAATTAATTTCTATAACAAAAATACCAGAAGTGGAAGTCTCACTTCCCTTCTTCTTAAGCTCTTCCAGGTACTTTAGACTGTTTCTTTTCCAGTGTCCCCTCTGTCCACAATAGTGACAATTTCCTTCCTTATCCACCCCGCCCACAGGTTTTAAGGCTGATGTACTTGGCTTATCCTTGCCTTTCCAAATAGTCTTGCCTTTTCCCATAACAGCCTTTCCTTTGCCTTTATGCATGCCCTTTCCTTTACCTTTGCTAGAATTGACCATCATTATGGCCTTGCCCTTTCCTTTAGAAATATTGGGCTCAGCAGTCCTCAACATATTGAGTAGCTCTGGTAATGTTTTATCCAATGCATTCATGTTATAATTCATGATAACTGGCTTAAAACTGTCAAGTAATGACTTCAAAATGAGATCAGTAGCTAACTTTTGAGGGAAGGGGAATCCTAGCCTAGCTAGATTCTCCAGGTACCCAATCATTTTGAGCACATGAGGTCCTACAGAATCTCCCTCTTCAAGTCTGCAGCTAAATAGGGCTGAAGAAACTTCATATCTTTCTTGGTCAGCTTGACCTTGATATAGTTTCCTTAGGTTTTCGATCATATTGAAAGCCTCTATATGCTCATGTTGCTTCTGAAGCTCAGGAGACATGGTTGCCAGCATAAGGCATTGGACATCTAAAGCATCATCCTAATGCTTCTTGTAAGCATCCTTGTCAACTTTAGATTCATTATTCGCGGGTGGTTCCGGAATCGGATCTTCCAGGACTAACTGCTTTTTCTCTTGTTTGAGGACAATCCTTAAATTCCTATACTAGTCTAGAAAGTTGGGTCCAGACAATTTTTCTTTGTCTAGGATCGATCGTAATGAAAGGTTTGAAGGCGTGTTTGATGTCATGGTTATCTAAAACAGAAAGATATGTAGTAAGTATCAATTAAAAACATATTTAATTTTGGTCTTAAAATTAAACACATCTCCCACGATTTTGATTCAAAATAAAATCACCCTCTACGAATCAGAAAATCCCGTTGGAAGATTTTCTAGTGGGCAAAGATCCATATTTGGCCTAATGTTAAGTCAACTTTGGCTGATCACTTAACATTTGGTTATTTAGGTAGGAAACTCTTTTCCAATTGTATCTTATACAACTCTTAGATATTGGGTTAGGTAACCATTACTGATCATTCATCTTATGAAAGTTTAGCCCAATGTATACGCCTCTAAGTTTATTCAATCCAATTGATAACTTAGTAAGTTTAAACCCAATAAAACATTTTGGATATTACAATTATCCCATCGCGTCTTACTAATATAAATGATAGTACCCTGCTTTGGCAGACCCACTATTCATTGACATTAGTATTGAAGAATGTACTTATTGGAAGGCGTTTGTAACTTAATATTATTTTGAGGGATTTTAATTTATTTTAAATTATCGTCTTTGTTAAACTCTTTAACGCAATAAAATTATCCCCAAAGCATGCAAACGAAATTGTGAGATGGTTATGGTCTTCCTAGAAGAATAAATAAATAAATAAATAAACCTAAAGGAACTATATTGCCAAGGCTTCATGAAGTCCTACTTCTTGAACCCACCATCCTCTTGGAGTCACCTCTCCTTGGTTCCTTTCAAAGACAAAAGCGCTTAGAGTCACCACTCTAGTTTTCTTCTAGGTCTCTACTTTGTTGGCTCGATCAAGATTACAAGATTTTAAAGAAACTCGCTTTACATACGAGTGAAGGGTTAAGAAAAGAAATACAACAGAATGGAGAGAGGCACAACATGCAGACTGTATTTAAATAAAATAACTAAGACTATAACCATTCACCATGCAACGTGTTAATTAATTAATTATAACCCATTTGAAAGCATTAAAAAAAATTAATTTTTTAAACAGGATATTAAGCACGTAGGTCGGTAATAAGGTGCTACGCAGAGAATGTACAGGGGTCCGGTGTGACCGCTTAAGTACCAAGTCTTTCCTAGCCAAAATGTCCCACTGACCATTAACAGCTCTAAAATTTCGGCTAGGGTTTCAACCACTTTGAAACCCTAATTCCTTATTGCGAACACTTCACAACGCAGTCGTCAAGGCACATGTAGGAAGCGTCGTCTAGGGTTTTAAAACCTAGAATTCAAATTACACCTTTCTCATGATGGCTGCCTAGGTTTCAACGTTTGAACCCTAGGTTAAGGAACGACCAAGGTTTAACACTTAAACCTTATCACTTGACGCCCCATAACATGAACTATTCATGCTTGGAGATCAACGCATTATCAAAACGCAGTTTGTATGACAACAATGATTATTAACGAATTCAACACATGTATCACATACGAAAATTGAAAATGCAAATATCATACAAGCCTTTAAAATAACAAAAACGCATACTTCAAATAAGAAAGCCTATAAACTATATCTCATACAATTTACAGAAAACATAAGAGCATACAAATCATGATATTATTTCATGCATAACATGCTTGAATGTTTTTCAAAACAAGTTTCACAAACAAATTTCGCAAAACAGAACATAAAGCTTATAACAAGAAAATGATTTCATAAATCAAAATTTTTAAAAGCTTTTGCAGAATGAAAAACATGCCATCATAAAAAGTAAACAAATGCCCAAAACATAGCTTTGCAACCTAGCTTTGATACCACTGTAAGGGAATCTCATCAGGGTCAGGCAGCGGAAACACAAAGGATTCCCAAAAAGAATTGCAAACACAAATGTCTCAAGGCATTATGCAAAATTAAAAGTTTTAATTAGGGTTTACCTCTTGTAGATGCAAAACGAGTTCCTCGATCGAAGCAATTGTAGCTTCTCCCTTAGGAGTCCACACGAGCACTCCTACCGGAAAAACTAAGTTCCAAATGCTAGTACGGAAATTTGATTATAGTCTAATTTCTGAGCAGCAGCCTATGAGTATCTTATGCTCTATATATAGGCTTAGGTCTTGACCTGAGCTCTCATTAAACATTGGGCTCCTGACTCATTCTAAATAAGTTAGGCCCAAATAGTTTTATTTTCAGTCCAACTAAAATAAAACTATCCTCTGGTGGGCTTACTCTATGTGTGTGACCCTATAGGTAAAATATTCGATTATATTAATAATAAACTATTTTATTATTAATATAAAATAAGAGCGGTATCTAGCAATACATTATTATGTCCAAATATTATTTATCATCGACAAAACCTATAAGTGATAATTATTTTATATATTTATTCCTTTTGTCATGATATCTAATTGGGCCCAAGGCATGGTCGTCGTCATCCTTGTATGGCCTAATTCACTTTACTTGATACTAGAGTAGACTTTACAGAATAAATATTTAATATTTATTCATCCTAGCATGGCCATGCATTTCGTTAGTCTTACTCTATTAAGTGGCCCATAGATATCAGTCCTGTCACATAGGAGAGACAAATTCCATCTACATCACTCACATCCCTCTGCATAATTTATCTATTGCCTAATCACAATCTTTATGGTCATCTTATTACAGATAACGTTTGATTGTATTAAAATAATAAACTCCTTATATAGGAATCGTAGTGACTTCAGGTCGAAGCACTGTATACCATTATCATATTGAGAACCGTTTATGACACTCATGTAACGATCCATGCAACGTTCTCATGGTGGGTCTATCCAGTACAACATTACTCTTAATGTGTACCCGTGTAAAGACTTGATATCATATATCCATGATTTGTGAGATCAAATGATTAGGTACGTTTTAGGAATAATTCTCATATGGCCTATTATTCCAGGATAAATAACATTAAAATTAGTCTAAAACTAAAAATACTAATTTTATTGATAAGTTAAAATTGATACATTAATAGCTCATAGTGCATATACCAACAATTAGTGTGTAACAATTCACAATGAAAAACTCATAAGAATCAAGAGAAAAATTTAAACATCATGCAGCCATGGTACTTCCCAAAATAAGTATTAGTTTCAACAAGTTATTTTCATGATCAAGAGTTAAAATTTTCAAATTTTAGGAGAGGTACTAAGGTGTGAACCTTAGGGGGATTCACACTACACCATGCGTGCAAGATAAAGGGTCCAAAAATAGGAACATACTCCCCCTACCTTAGGTAGTGCTCACGGTTAAGAGAAGAAAGAAGTGCAAGGTTTTTGGCTCCTTGAAAATGCAAAGTTTGGTCTATTGACCTCCAAGGTGCAGCTCCAAGAAATAATGAAAAAATAGAGACTTTTTAGTGAAGTGTGATCATGATATGGAGAAGGGAAAGTAGTGTAAAATTCTATTTAGAAGAGTGTTTAGAAATGGTGAAGTGGTTAGGAGATGATCATGATTTACAAGAGATTTTAGGAGGTAACATGATGTGCAATGGTTTAATCTAGAGTGGTGTAGTGAAGGGCGTGAAGAATGAAAGAAAAAAGTAAAGGCTGTTTGTTTTGGTAACTTAGAAAGAGACGGAAGTGTTTTAGGAAGAAGGAGATTTTTGCATGTTATTTTCCTTGGAGATTAAGGGTCTTGGCTGGTGGGGGGAGAGAATGGAGACACCAAGCTCATGGCATGCCTCCCACATGTCATCTTCAGCTATGAAGATTATAGGGGAAGGAGTTAGTTTAGTGTTAACAAGTGTCCTTGGGGTGGTGCAATGTGATTGGACCACCTTTTTCCATGGGTTGATGTGTCATCATCAAGAATAGTAACTTGCGTGGCATTTTCGAAGGGGTTAAGGTGGTCATTTAGAAAAACACAAAGCATAAAAGTTTTAGATCTATGTGTTCTCTTTAAAATGAGGTATGGTACACAAAAATCCGACATTGGACGAGGGAGATATATGTCAAATACAAAAAGTGTTATAGGTTATGATGGGAGTTAAATTTGTGATCTAAAATAATTTTCTGGTACAAATATGTAAGGAATTTTCTTTTATTCCCTTCATCAAAGTTGTAGAGAAATGAGTCTAAAAAAGCTTGGTGAAAGAATCATTTAATTTCATGAGCATACAAGTGAGAAAAGTGGAAATTACTATGCATAGTGCAAGCTATAACAAGAAAAACATGAGGCAGTATGGTATTTTAAATTCTAGGATTGAATGAGTGAGAATGGGATTTCGTGGTCAACATTAAAGTTTTAGAAAATTTTGATACAGAAAGTTTTGGAGAAGAAGGACTCGATTCCAATAACAGGAGAGAGTTATGCTCAAAATACGAACAGGTGCGCAAGATGGCTTTTACGATGGACTCAATTTTTATCGAAATAAATTCTCGAAGGGTCAAGCGACGAAAAATGGGTTTTGAGCCCTTCATGAAAATCATAGGGTATGATATTGTGAACACACTGGGATAAGAATGACTCAACTCAGATACTCTAGTATTCTCTTGGCCAAAACCGATATACGTATAAGTTACTTAATTAAAACTATAAAATTTATATAATACTATTTAATACTAAGCTTTCTTAATTAATTAATCATTCTTTTTCACCCAATTCAATCTAAAATAATTATCTTAACCCTTTAAATCCTTCTAAAAATATTAATCACTATGAAACAAGTCGGCCGCAGCCCAAGTATTATCGCATATATAATCAACATAGAAAATAATATATTTGGCCCCAGGGACCAAACACACAAAAATGAGGGGTGTTAAATGGTCTCTACTTGGCTTTTAGGTCCTTTTTTTCTTTATCTTTCATCGTCTCTAGGTAGTGTTCTTCTTGTTTAAAGGTCAGTCATTTCTCCTTGATCTTTCTTCTGCATTGTGTGTTGTTAGGTCATAGAGTTTATAATGTTTGCCTTTCCCGTTCTCTATTCTTTGTTTTCTGAAGAAATAACCTCTTCTTCAAATATGTTTTCTTAGGTTAGGGAAGAGGTTCTGTCCTTCTCATCCTTTATTCAGGATGAGGATTTTGTTACTAAGTTATGGCAAGATGGGGTTTTCAATGGATCAGTGTTAGCCCCAATGGAGAGTGTCTAGGTTGCTCGGAGGATGAGAGTATTTTTCATGCTAGGACAAACCCTAGGGAGTTAGATTATACTTATGTATATGAAACTTGCTCCTTCCACCTTCATTTATTTTTTCCTTTTTTAGATTTTAAGATGGGAGTGTTGAACGCCCTAAACGTTTCCCCGACTTAGCTTCACCCAAAAAGGTGGGCGTTCGTGAAGGCCTTCGAGGGCCTCTATGAGTTTTTTGGGCATGTTCCCCTAGTTTCTATTTTCTTTTACTTTTTCCAAGCCAAAGTCTTCAAGCTGGGAATTCCTGTGTGGTGGGTCTCCCTGAGTGGTGTTCCTGGTTGTCGCCTAATAGAGACATTCAATTAGTCTTATAAAAATTTGAAAGGGTTATTTTTCAAAATCCAAGTAAGTCTTGACGTGATAGGAGAGAATTTTCTTCACTAGCTAGATGGGAGTCCCTTTTTTCCATTATATTGGACCCGAATACTTGTCCAATACCAAGTGAATGGGGAGGACTTATCCCGTGCTGAACGCAACGACGTAAGGTTCTTCTTGAAAGATTTGGGACACTACTTTAACTCCCAAGCGTTGATCTCTTTTTCCACTGGTCCAAGTGCCCTGGACGCTTGGATGTGTAAGTATAGCTTTCTTTAGGTCTTTTATCTTATCATTTGGTTTCTCTAGTACTGATCATTTTGCTTGTGTCTTTTAAATGATATGGCTCGTCGTAAAATGTCTGTCCAAGATTTGAAGAAGGCTTACCAAGCTGGAAATAGGGGATCGGCTAGGGTCGAATCCTCCGCTGTCCTTGCTCTAACTATGGCTATTTGTTTCTATTCCAACTATGATTGTTGTTTCTATAATTGTCGTTTCTCCACCGGTAATTGCTTCTGGTCCTGAGTTTGTTGCTTGGGTCGTAAAGAGGCGAAGAACACAACTTGGCTCTTTGTAGGGAGTGCCCTCTAGATATCCTATAATCCAGGTAAGGGAGTCTTCTGAGTCTCTTGAGGTTCCTTTGATCACCTAGGAACGTATGACAATAGAGCGCTTTGTGGCACACCTAGAGCTTTGTAGTGTTTCTATTTATTTTAGGAGTCAATGCCCGAGGGAGCCTTGGCCTCATGAGAGATCCCTCAATCCTTCTGATGATGAGGAATCCGAGTTAGAGTGATGCCCGAGTTTGGATTACTGTGGAAGAAAGATTGGCGTTGAATAGTGATGGTAGCGGGATCGAGTTTTGGAAAGGATTATCACTAGGCCAGTATGATTGTCTTTTGTACTAGGTAGTCAAGTTGTATTTTGTTATATGGAAGCCTCCGTGCCCTTGACTTTATTTGAGTATGTACACCTCATTGAATTTTGTAATGATCTAATGATATTAGTGACATGTGACAATCCATTATGTTTTATGCTTCATGCTTGATACGTACAAAAAAAATTTCTTATTTTTTTATAACTTAGTCAACTGAGGCAACTAGGCATAAGGATTATCTTAGTCGACCGGCAATGTTACATTGGTGGTATCAGAGCATGGTCGATTCAACAAGGCTTGAAGTATGAACTACTATGCCCTGCTATACTCTGAATGATGTCCTTGAGTCATTAGGACCAATGTGATAGGGACTACTTAAGTCACATCAAGTAGTTGACACTCTAGTACCATGTTTAGGCTAATAGCCAGTGAATGGACCGTGGTTGAGTGAAAGCTTGGCATATTGTGGACTTCTGATGTCAAGGCTATACAAAGATTTGGGCCGCTATCAAGCAATTACTTAAAGAAATTTTGAGCCCTTGCACCTTGTTGAATGACCATAAACTAGTTAGTACATCTATTCTTGTGAGTCTGAATATGTTCTAAGATAACCTTTGTTTGCTGCTTGAATAAGACACAAACCTTTGATTCCTATAACCTAAATATTTTTTAGCTTTGATAAGGTACTTGGTTTGCCCAAGGCCTGTCTTGACTTTCTCTGACTGCTTTATTTAGATCTAATTCACCGACTGATTTGCCCTTGATTCTTGATTTTAACATATTATATAGCCTATCGCTTGTTTAGGCTTTATGGTACCTTATTCAAATTTTAGTCAGAATAACTTTATTGCTTTCTAGATTCTTGATGTATTGGCATTTGACCCCCCGCTCTAAGTAAAAGAGAAATTGTTTCAGTCTTACTCTCTTAAAGCTTTGTATTGTAAGTGATTAACCTTTGCCAAGTTTATTGTATTGAGACTTTTCCTCTTTAAGTAGATGCTTGATGCATGCTAATCAACTAAGCAGACAATTATGGATATGTGAATAAAGGACAAGGTTGTGCATGTGGTTAATCAAAGGACAGGAATGCTAGAGTTACATCGGAAATTGTATGCGTGGTGAATTTCAAGGACAAAATTCCTAAAAAGGTGGGGAGAGTGTAACATCCTAGAATTTTTAGGATGGACCTGTAGGATTATGAGTTATGAAATGAGGGTGTGTGGCTTTGATTGTTGTGTTTATGGCTATGACCAATAATGTGTTACTTGAATAATGATGCATTTATGGACTTCATTGTAAATTTTGTGTGGGTTGAGACCGAGTTATATGATGAGCTGTGGTGATTAGATGACTTTGGGATGATGATGAATTATAAAAAAAGATATGCATGTGGTGAATATATTTGGTGACATGATAAGACTATATAATAATTTCAAGAATAATAAAAGATTCTAGAAGATACCCCAAAGGGCATGTTCATCCGGAAAAGTTATCAGAAGTCGAACTGGGAGCCGAATTAAGCGACAAAGGGTACTAGAAGCCCTGAGGTGAGGAGAAAGCTTGGTGTCTCTGACATTGGATCAAATGCACTCATGTGGTATATTTTTGGATTCCCTGAGAGTCAGTTCGAACCCCGACCTTATTATTTTACCTTCGAACCTTGTTTGTGAATTGAGCCTTTACGCCTATTGAACCATTTTCAACGTAATTTCTTCTTCCGATTTTGAAAAATTTTGATTCTTATTTCTATATTTTCATATTGAAACCCTATACAATATTTATGTTAAGCTCAAAGCTTAATTCCTTATGCATTTGGCCCAATTTATAACATAAGTTGTACCTTGTTGCTTTCCTTGATCCATTTGTGCACCTGTTAGTATTTTGGTCATAATTTCTTCATTCGTGATCGGAATCAATGCATTTTTTTGTAATTTTTTGATTTAATTTTCTACAACTTTGATGAAGGCCTTAAAATTAATTCCTCACCATTTTGGCCTATTTTAATTTATAAGTTGTTGCTCTGTAAATTCATCATACTTTGAATAGACTTTGGTATTTAGGGCATATCCTCTTCTCCCAATATAAAAAAATGTTATGCTTTAGTTCTCTTTGAAGATGGTAAAAAGACTAAAACTTTCATGTTGATTATTTTTGCAAAATCCAATCCTAGAATTTATTATATATTTCATAATATCTTCTTCAAATTCGGACAACTTTGCATTAAAATATTAATTTGAACCTTTATGTCTTTTTATGTGGAACCTGAACCATATCTTGCTAAATTCTATTTTTATGCCTTCTAGAATCCTTGTGTCATGCTTCTTACAATTAAGTTCCCTATGCATATATTCCCTTTTTCATTAGCTTCATGTCTTGTTCCTAAAATATTTTTCTTATAAACTTAAATCTTGCTAAGTTACAATTTCTTGTGCCAATTTCTATCACTCTCTTCTCTTACTTGGTGCGCCACTCTCTTACACGGTCTCTCTCTTGCTCACCAAGCAAGCCATTCCCTCTTTTCTTTCTACCTCCGCGATACACACCACCATCACCGAGCAACCTTCAGCCACCATCACCACCTCATTTCACCTTCTTTCTTCACGCAACATACACCATTCTTCTCCTTTTATCTAGCTCACTCACATCCTTTTTCCAAGAACCAAGGAAACTTTATCGTTCTCCCTTGCTTCTCTTGAACCCGAGACCCTTCCCATAGTGCATGTCTCCGTTTATGGCCTCTAACCATCATCAAAGATCCATGCATGTTGTTCCCTTCCCGTTCTCAGCACCATCAAGAATTTTAGAGCTTTCCTCCTTTATTTAGTGCTTGGCCAAGACCCTTTTCCTTGGAAAGAAAGGACTTTTTCTTCTTTTCAAGCTCAAGGGCACTATCACCATCCTTCTTGGAGCCTTTAGAGGTCTTGGAAGTATAAGGAAACAAAGCAAAGCATCATCACCCTTCTCCCTCTCTAACCCGTATGCTTAACCATGAGGTAAAGGGGGACTCACCTATTAAATCTTGATCCAAACATGTATTTATAGTGTTGATGATGATAGATGATGCATTGAGCAATTGCATGTTGATTTTGTGAACTTAGAATGCATGACCATTGTAGCATCCCCTTATTTATTTGACTTTAAATCATGTATTTACGCTTAATTTAAGTTTCATACACCTTAAATAATATAGTGGAGATAAAAAATTTAAACCATAGTATGAAAAAGTTTAAAGAAAATTTTTTAGCATGTTAATTCCCTACACACTGCTTATTAATTTATGTCTAATTGGAGCTATGCAACTCGATCAAGGTAAATCCAATTGGTACAGCTTCACAACTCAATTATCTATAAATGTTATTGCTAGAACCATGTCTAAATACAAGACTAAGAAGTTTGAACCCTAGGATTTGTAAATAACACCCATCAATACTCTTAGTTAAATAAAATCTGTATGTATGGTTTACTAACAATGTTAAATATGATAGGATAGTCTAAAGCGCTTGAATTACAAGAAAGATGGGGAGTCCGTTAAACCGAAATTATCTTGAAAAGATAAGTTCATGCACTCATCAAAAGCTACGATAAGGAGAAGTCTGTATGAAGCAATAGACCCTGGAATACTACTCCCTTCTCAAGTAATGTCATTGAAAAGCAACTCTCTATCCCTATATAAGAGTCAACAAGAACTTTCATATCTCAATCTTACACCTTGCATCAAAAAGGAAAGAAACGAAAAAGCTAAACCACCCTATGAAGCAACCAAGAGCCTTGAATATCTCGAAATGTCAAAAAGCTGAAAGTATGGCAGTGCAGAATGCCTAGACAACGTCTATAAAATAGTACCTCTTAGCTCAAAATGGCTAAGTAGTCATATGACTTTTGATGAAGACTATCAAAGCAAACCATTTTGGTATAAATCTTTGAAGGATGACGGATTCAGGCTCTGCAAGTGCATATTCCTTGAAAATCAGAAAATGATCAACGACTCTATCCTCTCCAATGTTTGATCAATGACTATCTCAAAGATGCCTATAAATATAAGAAAGTTTCAAATAATAAAAAGCTTTTGATACATTTGAATATTCTTTGATCATACAAGAACACAAATCTAAAAGTGTTTGTTTGTAAAAAGTTGAGTTCTTGTCTCTGTAACACAAGTCTTCTTTATAGTTCTGCTTCTAGCATACCTTGACTTGGTTTTTATTATAACTTAACGTACCTTGTTTCAATACTCTAAATCTTTGTACGCTAAGTTATCTCTTGTAACACAAATCTTTCTATCACACATCTTTGTGTAACAAGGTTGGTGTGTTTACCAACTCATAGTTTAAGAGGGAAACACTTTGTGGCTTGAAGAGGCTTTTGGAAGAATACTTGGGTTATTGAACCAATAGTGGTTTGTTGAAAGAATACTTGAGTTTAAGCTAGAAGTGGTTAGAGTCAAGAATACTTGAGACACTAGTTTGGTGTTGTTGTAAAAGGTGTTTTAACAAGAGTGAAAATCCTTTAGATATGAAGGTATTGGATGTAGCTTTTGCTTTGGAAGTGAACTAGTATAAATCTGCTGTGTGATTTTCTCTTAACCCTTATCTTTTTAAGGTTCATTGATTCTAACAGACTGGTATGTTTGAAAAAATTAGTTGTCTTTAAAGACTATGTGAAAAGAGTTAAGACTTATTCAACCCCCCTTCCAAGTCTGACTCTGAATCATTAATTGGTATCACAGCTTGTCCTTTCAGTTTGATTACTCTTGTAAGTAAAAGGGATCAAGATCTATGGCTGCCTGATGTAGGAGATTCTTCAAGTCTCCTTAGAGAGGGTTGGATCTTGGATCTTTTCCTTCTTCTAACCTTCAATTGCCATGGATGGATGCTTCTTCAAGATGGAAACCGAAACCATCAAAGACCAAAGACTCTAAGACTTGGACGAAATTGGAGAAAGGAAAAAGGGAAAAAAGGAAAGGGAAGGAAGGAAAGGAGGAATATAAAATGTGGAATGGAAATGGTTGAGTGGGAGGCCACTCCTAGAGGAGATAACTCCCTTGACTCGCCACCAAGAAGGGAGAGGACCTTCTTGGATGAGAGCTTGCAAAAGATCACTCTAGCCTAGAGAGAAAGAAGAGAGTCTCTCACTAAAAATCATACTCAAAGTGCTCTAAAATCTCAAAATGCATATTATGTATGGTTTTTACAAAGGAGAGCTCCTTATATAGGCCTCTATGGAATTCGGCCAAGGAGACTCTTATTGGGCTTCTCTATGCTTCCTAGGCCCAATGATGCTAAAAGAGAAAGGTATGGCCTATACATGGCCCAAAATGAGAGTACATGGCCCTAAAGTGGCATATTTGACCTTGTAAGGCCCAAATAAAACCTAAATGACTAGAGAATCTAATTAGGGATTATTTTACAAGATGAGTACAAGTAGATCCTCATGGTATCTCCCTTGGGCTTGGGCCCACTAAGCAAAGAGAAGAAGGAAGATAAGGCTTTATAGATGCTCTTTTTGACTTTCTTGGTCTTGGCCCTTGTGAGGGGACCCTTGTAAGCCTCTAGTCCTTTGTCTAAGGTAGTGTGAGGGTCCTCCCTTGGTGTGTCCTCATTATGCTCCCCCTCTTCAAAAGGATTTGTCCTCAAATCTAAGGCATCATCCTCTTTATCTATGTTAAAAGGAGATAAGTCAGACACATTAAATGAAGCACTCACACCATAGTCTCCTGGCAAATCAAGGACATAGGCATTATTTCCCATTTTCTTAAGTATTTGGAAAGGTCCATCACCTCTAGGGTCAAATTTGGATTTTCTTAAGTTTGGAAATCTTTCTTTTCTAAGATGTAGCCAAACCCAATCTCCAACCTCAAAGGTGACTTCCTTTCTTTTCTTATTAGCACAACGAGCATAGTGTTCATTCTTAGTTTGTATTTGGTTTTAACCTTCTCATGAAAATCTTTGATAAACTTGGCCTTTGCCTCTCCATCCATGTAAAGGACATAATCAGAAACATCAATGGGCAAAAGGTCCAAGGGAGTGAGAGGATTAAAACCATAAACAACTTTAAAAGTGTAACACCCCTATTTTTATTTGTATATTAAAATTTTGAAGGAATTAAATTATGGTTCTTTAGAACTTTTTAATCTACGTATTATTTATGATTTTTTGGAATTTTTAGGAATTTTTGAATTATTTTAATAAAATAATATTTTTAAATAATTTTAAATTCATATAAGTGACTTAAAATTAAAAATATTTATAAGAAAATAAAGTTAAATTTTAAGAAAATTTTCTAAAATCTATTTCAAGTAGACTTATCTAAAAATGATCGGTTTGAGAAAAATCTTGATTTTTACCAATCGTAAAAAAATCAGGAACGTATCAATAAATTTTTATTAATAGAAAATTTTGGATTTTTAAAATTTAAACTTTATATTACTTATTATAAAATTAGTGAGGACTGGTATAATATCGCTAAATTTCAAAAAGAATTGATTTTGAATTTTTAAAATATACCGAGTGAAAGGTTACTATTTGGCTTAATAATTCAACCGACATTTACTATGCAAAATACTGTGCATGAACGAAAATTTCAACGGTTGCACAGTAACCAAGAATGAAATTTTCAATTCTTGCACAGTACTTTTATAGTAAAATATTCAAATGCATAGTAATTTCTTTGGCTATAAATACGGAGGAAGAGTAACAAAGAAATTCAATTTCTGATTAAGTTTTCTTAATATAGTAGTGCTAGTGAGATAGTGGTGTAAGTAAGAGAGAGAAATAAAAGTTTTTGGAAGAAGGTTCAGCTAAAATTCTAAGGTAAGAATAACTCTCTTTTATATTTTTTTGGGTTATTTTCATATCGTTTTTAGAAATCTATTATTATACTGGAAATAATATTATTTTAAG
The DNA here is from genome assembly GCA_037962975.1 of Clitoria ternatea. Lineage (NCBI taxonomy): Eukaryota > Viridiplantae > Streptophyta > Magnoliopsida > Fabales > Fabaceae > Clitoria > Clitoria ternatea. The sequence continues at coordinate 197,923,514 of CM075671.1, read as the reverse complement.
TTACTATTCTAAATAGTAAAATAATATTTCAATAGTAAATTACTATTCAAATAGTAAATTACTATTTACTATTACTATTTACCTTTACTATTCACGTTTTACTATTTACCGTTACTATTCACGTTTTACTATTTATTGTTACTATTCTCGATTTACTATTTACCATTACTATTCACGATTTACTATTCACTATTCACTATTCACTATTCACTATTCACTATTTATTATTCAAAATTTACCATTTTTGTTTTAAGTAGTAATCTTAATTTTCACCTTATGCCTTTACTGAAGTAGATTGGTATTAATATTTCTAGAAATCAGAGGCGCAAAGCAAACTCTCTTTTGGTAACAATCTAAGGTAAGGGGGAGTGAGATAAGAATATAATATGAAAAGACATAAGAATAATAAGAGGAGTCCCCTACTCCTTTTAAATTTAATAATATTATTATTTTAAAATATTAACTTTTTAACTTAAAATTTATAGTAAAATTTAAATTAAATATCTGATGTAACTAACTCTAAAATACCTATGTAAATACCTGGATAACCTATGCGAACTGGGCTGAACCTATGTAAGGACATGGACTATTATGACCTGTATGGACTGAATTATACCTATGCGAGGATTAGACTATATGGACCTACATAGACCCATACGAGGAATGGACTATAAAGACTCAAAATCAATCTTATTAATCTAAATAACCATTAAGATTTGAATTACATTTATGAGTGATATTTAATTTATTTGAATTGTTTATAATTGATAATATTTGATTTTGATTGATATTTAATTATGATTAATAATATTTGATGTGATTAATGATATTTAGTTATGATTGATAATGCTTGATTTTCATTGATGATTTCGTGATGTGGAGTTTGAGCATATAGCGAGCATGACGGAAAGCTAAAACTCAGTAAGAATTTTCTTACCTTACTCTTTAAATTTTTATTACTTTAAATCTTTTCTTCTTAGAAATTATTTTTATTAACTTTACTTTCAATATTTAGAATAAAAAAAACAATTAGTATTTATTTTAGAAAGAAGACATTTTATGAAAATTAATTTATAACAAATTGAGACAATTAAATCTTGAATTAAAGAAAAAATTTATAATTTTAAGTATTTTTAGATTATTCTCTTTTAATAAAAATAAAATTTTTAAAAGAAAATTATTTTATTTTTCCAACTTAATAACTAAAGATATTTGGAAATAATTGAGAATTCGATCTTGTTAAGATTGAAATTGAGAAAAAATATGTAAAGTTTTATATGAGAAAGTTCTGAGATATTTAAGGCTTAGAGACTCAATTTCAGTGAGATTCGAAAACTGTACCAAATTTATTCCTGTAGGACAAAAATTCAGAGAATTGAGAAAATGTATAGTTTATTGAAATGATGTTGTAAACCTTTAAGGTATTTAATAATTAAGTTTCTAAAAGCCTTAACTAACTAAATACGCGAGTAGTTCATGCATCATGAATCATTAAAGTGAAACAAAATGATATTGTCTGGGGACGGATTATAGAAACCTAGGATACATTAGAGGAGGCTTAATTACGAGCCTTGGGATGAGAGGGTGTGAAAGGGTGCTTCAGGGGACCTGGGGTAGCTCCCTAGTGTTGGGTACTTTCACAATAAAAACTTTCTCAATTTGACTAGTCTCTAAGTGTTTCTATGCTAGTTGAGCTGTTCATATTATTATTATTCGGACTTATAGAACAGTGTAAACTCCTGGTTGGCCCAGTGAAAATTAAAATTTAAGGGCCCACATATATAGGTAAGTTATGATGAAGATATTGCATAACATTCATGCATTCATAATTGATTGTGTGTATGATTGTAATTGTGATTGATATTATTATATATTAGTTTGTGAAAACCCTTTATTGCTTATGCCCTATTTGGGAATATTATATTCTGTTTCTCACTCCTTTCTCCGTGTTTTTGTTTCATATGTTTTAAATTGATGGTTCAGAGGGAAGGATCGAAGAATCTCGACAATAAATATAACACGTTCTAGAAAGGGAGCTCGGTATGAATACCGTGGTCCAGTGAATAAATAATGTTATTAAGTAACTGCTTCTGGGCCATGGAGTTTCCTCTCTTTCTTATAATGTTTAATGTTTATTTTCTTCGGATGAATGTACAATTACTTTATAAAGTTTTAATAATATTTATGAGGTATTTCAGAAATAATGTATGTAATTTATTCCAATAGTTTCTTTTTAACAATTATATCTGTTAAAAAAAATTTATGATTTTTTTCTAGAATTTATTAAGGTGTAACAGAGGGTGTTACAAAGTGGTATCAGAGTAGTTAATCCAATAGGCCTGGGGAAAAGGTCTATCTTGCTTTATCTTTAAACTCTGTATAGGTAATAGAAAATCGAATATCCGACTTGGTGGTAACTGTGATTGATGTGACAAATCTTAGTTACTGTGAAACAGGAAACTAATGGTCGGAAACGATCTTGTTGGAGTTGTAGAACGCTTAATCAATGCAATGGGAGCACGTGAAGGTCAAGGTAACGATGCTTTGAGAAGGCTGGACTTATTCGAAAAGCGCAATCCACCTCGTTTCAAGGGAGGACATAACCCTGATGGAGCACAAACCTGGATTCGAGAGATAGAGAAGATCTTTCGAGCATTGCAATGTAATGAAGCTGACAAGGTAGTCTTCGCTACTTATGCCTTATCTGAGGATGCCGAACATTGGTGGGATAACATGCATAGACAATTTAAAGTCAACGACATGGAGATCACTTGGGATCATTTCAAGGATATGTTTCTGGAGAAATACTTTCCAGTTGATGTTAAAGAGAAAAGACAATTCGAATTCCTATCGCTGACCCAAGGAAATATGACTATTGGAGAGTACGTATCCAGGTTTGAAGAGCTGTCTCGTTTTCATTCTCATTAATGATGCTACTAACGAAGGTGATTGGTGCGCAAAGTTTGTAAATGGATTACGGCCAAAAATTAAAGAAGCTATACGAATGCAGGAAATTTGTGAATTTTCTGTATTGGTGAATCGCTGCAGGATCTTTAAAGAGGGTCATAAGGATAGAATGACCAAAAGTCGTGAGCCCGTTCACAAGGCGGGAGAAATGAGAAGTGGAGGACCTCACCATCACCAAAGAAGAGACTTCAGGAGAAATAAGCCTTACTAAGTGCCATTTCACCGGTTTGGAGCAGCATCTGTTCCTAATAGACCCTAAGCTTCAAATGAAAGCTATTACCCGACATCTGCACCAAATTTTAAATGTTTTATCTGTGGAGGACCCCATTTGAAAAGGGATTGTCCTAAAAACACTTATGTTTGCTTTAAGTGTAACAAACCAGGTCATCACATCAAGGATTGTCCAGAGATGAAGAGGGAAAACCCTGAAGGTGCGAGTACAAGCATAAATACTCAGGAGGCGTACATAGTGCAGTTGGAAGGCCGAAGGCGAAAGGAAAGGTTTTTGCAATCACCAGAGAAGAAGCATCTCATTCTGATTCCATGGTGGAAGGTAAGTGTATCATTAATAAGATTCCTTTAACTGTTATGTATGACTCAGGTGCATCATATTCCTTTATTGCCAATAACTGTGTAGAAAAAGTAAAATTACCTGTAATAGAACTGCCATTTGGCTTATCTGTACATACTCTTGGAAACAATCCTATTGTCACTTCTAAAGCCTGTTGGAAATGCCCTATTGTCATAGATGGTAGGGACTTTAAGGCTAATCTCTTTTGCTTACCCCTTTCTGGCTTAGAAGTTATTATTGGGCTAGATTGGTGTTCTGACAATCATGTTCTAATAGATTGTCATAATAAAACCATAATGTTTAAAGAACCAGTGAATTTGAATCCTGAGGATTCGAGATTTTTAACTGCCAACCAAGTGAGTGCCTCTTTAAAATAAGGGGCTCAAGGACTCATGCTATTGCTTTCAATGAAAGGAGAGCAAGAATCAAAAATCAAAAATCTACCGGTTGTGTGCAAATTTTGTGACGTTTTTCCTGAAGATATCCCTGGTTTACCCCCGGAAAGAGATGTAGAATTTTCCATTGATCTAGTACCTGGAGTTGGACCCATTTCAATTGCACCATACCAAATGTCACCTCTAGAATTAGCAGAGTTGAAGAAACAACTTGAAGAGATGATAGAGAAGCAGTTTATACGACCTAGTGTATCCCCCTGGGGTGCACCAGTGTTATTGGTTAAGAAAAAGGATGGTAGCATGAGGTTATGTGTAGATTATCGATAATTGAACAAGGTGACGATCAAGAACAGATATCCTCTGCCAAGGATTGACGACTTGATGGATCAGTTGCATGGTGCCACAGTGTTCTCCAAAATTGATTTGAGGTCTGGATACCATCAAATAAGGGTGAAGAAAGAAGATGTACCGAAAACTACTTTTAGAACACGTTATGGCTACTACGAATATCTAGTAATGCCTTTTGGTGTAACTAATGCACCAGCCATATTCATGGATTACATGAATAGAATTTTTCATCCATATCTAGATAAATTTGTAGTGGTGTTCATTGATGATATACTTGTGTACTCTAAAAGCAAAGAAGAACATGTTGAACACTTGAAGATTGTGTTGGGAATCCTGAAAAAGAAACAACTGTATGCCAAGCTGTCGAAGTGTGAATTCTGGTTGGAAGAAGTAAACTTTTTAGGACATGTAATTAGTCAAGGAGGAATAGCTGTAGACCCTTCCAAGGTGGATGTAACATCCTATTTTCAACATAAATAGAAAATAGATATTAATATATCTTTAATGAAAAATACTTAATATTAGTTAGTTTATTATTATCATTTTTTATGAAATTTTGGTATTTATATTTAATTATTTGTTTTTTAAAATAAAATAAAATAATAATAATAATAAAAATATTTATGTATTTTGAATGAGAATTTTTAAACGACTTAATTAGTATTCATTGATTAATGAAATTATATTAAGAATTTTAAATATATTTATTATTCACAACTTTTATTTTATGTTTTTATATTTATGTTTTTACATATTTGTGATTTAACTCTTATTAGAATTTTAAAATAAAATTTTGAAGGAATTAGACTATGGTTCTTTAGAACTTTTTGATCTACATAATATTTATCATTTTATGGAATTCTTATGAATTTTTTGAAATATTTTAATAAAATAATATTTTAAATAATTTTAAATTCATATAAAGTTACTGAAAATTAAAAATATTGACAAGAAAGTGAATTTAAATTATAAGAAAATTTTCTAAAATCCATTTCAAGTAGACTTATCTAAAAATTATCGGTTTGAGTAAAATCTTGATTTTTACCAATCGTAAAAAATTGAAAACGTACCAATAAATTTTTATTAACAGAAAATTTTAGATTTTTAAATTTAAACTTTATATTACTTATTATAAAATTAGTGAGGACTAGTATAATATCTCTAAATTTCAAAAATAACTAATTTTGAATATTTAAAATATACCGAGTGAAAGGTTACTATTTGGCTTAATAATTCAACCATATTTACAATGCAAAATACTGTGCATGTACGAAATTTTCAAAAGATACACAGTAACCAGGATTGAATTTTCAAAAAATACACAGTACTTTTATATTAAAATAATAGAATGTATAGTAATTTTCCTTCCTATAAATACCGAAGGAATTCTTCTTTAGAATTCACAGTTTCAGATTAAGTTTTCTTAATATAGTAGTGCTAGTGAGATAGTGGTGGAAGTAAGAGAGAGAAATAATTTTTTTTGGAAGAAGGTTCTGCTAAAATCTTAAGGTAAGAATACCTCTCTTTTATATTTTTAGGGTTATTTTCATATCGTTTTTAGAAATCTATTATTATACTAGAAATAATATTATTTTAAGTTACTATTCTGAATTGTAAAATACTATTTCAATAGTAAATTACTATTCAAATAGTAAATTACTATTTACTGTTATTATTTACCTTTACTATTCATATTTTACTATTTACCATTACTATTCATGATTTACTATTTACCGTTACTATTCATGATTTATTATTTATCGTTACTATCCACGATTTACTATTTACCATTACTATTCATGTTTTACTATTTACTGTTACTATTAATGATTTACTATTCACTATTCACTATTCAAAATTTACCATTTTTGTTGTAAGTAGAAATCTTAATTTTCATCTTATAACTATATTAAAGTGAAATTGGTATATTTTAAAACTCAGAGACTAGACGCGCATGGACTTTCCATAACGAACCAAGATACAAGCGATAAGGGGGAGTGAGATAGGAATATAATATGAAAAGACATAAGAATAATTGGAGGAGTCCCCTACTCCTTTAAAATTTAATAATATTATTATTTTAAATAATAATTATTTAACTTAAAAAAAATTATAATACATTTTAAATTGGGTATCCTGTGTAAGGACTTGGACTATTATGACCTGTATGGACTGAAATATACCTATGCGAGGATTGGACTATATGGACCTACATAGACTTATGCGATGAATGAATTATAAAGACTTAAAATTAATCTTATTAATCTAAATGACTATTAAGATTTGAATTATATTTATGACTGATATTTAGTTGATTTGATTTGATTATAATTAATAATATTTGATTTTGATTAATGATATTGTGATTTATAATACTAGACTGTGATTAATAATATTTTTGATTTAATGATATTTGATTGTGATTGATGATATTACAATACTTGATTGTGAATGATGAATGATTGATGACCTTGTGATATGGAGTTTGAGCATATAACAAGCATGACAGAAAGTTAAAACTCAGTAAGAATTTTCTTACCTTACTCTTTAAATTTTTATTCTAAGAGAATGTATTTTATCATTATTTTAGTCTTTTATTTCTTTTTAGAAATAATTTTCATTGACTTTATTTTTAATCTCTAGAATAAAATCTAGTATTAGAAAGAAGCTATTTTATGAAAATCAAAGGTTGAGATAATTAATTCTTGAATTAAAGAAAATTTTTATAATTTTAAGTATTCTTAGTTAATGATTTTTAAAAAAATATATTTTTTCTTTTAGAAATCAGAAATTTAAATTGGTTTTCCCTAATGAAATAACTAAAGAATATTTTGTTATGTCGCGTAATATAAAAGATTATCGTTCTCCACAGGGACTGTGTTCAAAGTACCAGCATATTGAAATTTAATTATCCACACAATTGGTTTTTAAGGTTTTTGTAAAATAAAGCACAAAATTAAGTTGCATAGAATATGAATAAATACAAAAATAAAATTTACTTGACACTTAAAAATCAGAGTTGAGAGTATCTTAGGATTTCGGAGGATCAAGACTCTATTTTATGTTAATGAATTTTAACTTTTCATAAATAAGAATCAAATTAAGTTTTCCAAGGCGGATTTTCCTTAAGCTAATTAATATGTTCCTCTCGGAATCCTATTAATGTACCTAACCTATGGAAAGCGCTGCTTAATCCTTAGAAAAGACCCATTATCGTTTTGTGAAAATCCCTTTTTAAAATTCCCCAAAAGATTTTGATTACTTTCACGGTTTTACCGAGGTCACAAAAAGTATTTCAAAAACTTAGGCTTAGTTCAAAAACTTTCAAGTAACAATAAATCTCTCGATTCTATTAATTACTTAAATTTACTAATATACCCGCAAGTATACAGTTTTATCACTTAGGTTCTTGTTAGGAATTACTAAGAGCATTGAGCATTTTTTTAAACTAAATGGAAAACAGAAATTTATTTAATTCCAAGTCAAAATAACATTAATATAAAATATTATCATACCCCCTTCATCCCAAGATAATTAATTTAGTTACTCATGAAATAATTCAAATTCATATATATAATGGAAAAATAAAACATATAAGACATGGTAAAAATAAAGACTTACGGGTTTCTCCAAAAGCTCAGAATAATTTACCACTGTATTTGCTTATTGCAATATTCCTCCACCAATTACAAATTTAAATACTCACTTTTACAATTCATAACTCTTAAAATAAAATAAAGAAAAAGAAAATAAAAAGAGAAAGAAAACGAAAAAGAAAGAAAAAAGAACGAAGAAGAAAAATGAAGAAGAAAGAAAGAAAGAAAAGAGGAACAGAGAAAAGAATGAAAAGAAAAGAAAAGAATTAAAGAAAATGTAAGAGAATTGATTAAAAGTGACGCTCCAAATGATGCTGTCCATGTTTCAGTGATGCCTTTCTCCTTCAGACCGCCCCTCTATTTATAGAGGTCTTGGATGTTAACAATCGGTGGCAAGTGGGCTTTTTTTTATTAATTTTTTGTGTCAGCCACCCCACAATCACAACTTGGAGATAGCCTAGATGATGACAGCTATAGGGAACGGTGGAGAGACAGCCTGGATGTTGTCAGCCGTCCCCCATAAGTCAAGAATCCACTTGGATAGTGAAAATCCAAGTCAGCAAGGGCAATCGGTGGAAATATGGAGTCGATTTTCTCTTTCTGACTCGGATTTAGTGGATCGGTCAGATCTTACCAATAGGGGGAAACAATCCGAGTGGAAAAGGTGCCTTTTGTACACAAGACCGAGTGAAATCTTTGCTTGGTGTTGAGTTGAGGGGACGGTGTTTAGGAGAAAACCGGTCGGTGTTGTGGCTTGCTGGATGGAGAACTGGACGGTGTTATTGCTGTGAGGAAGGGATGAGTGAAGAGTGACTGAATGGAGACTGAAGACTGACTGAAAAGTAACTGACGAGTGACTAAAAAAAACGCCTCTGATTGAAACATTTAATCGGAACCGACTGAAGAGTGACTCGGAACCGATTGAAAAGTGATTCATTTGGTACTGATTAAAAAAATGGCTCGGAACTGACTGAAGAGGGACTCAGAACCGACTGGAAAGTGGCTCACTCGGCACACGTTCAGACCTTCTTCTTTTACATGTGGCCCACTCAGGATTGGGAAGTCTTCTTTCACTGTTTCACTTGGATATGTCTCTGGAATTGAACCACTCGGAGAAACCTTTGCTCGGATTTGCTTGATAGTCATTTAGTCGAGAATGAGCCTTCCTTAACTCATTCAAATGATACACTCGGACACCTTTACTCGGAAGTTCGAGTTGATTTTCACTAGGAATTGCCTTCAGTCGTCAATCAACTCACTCGGATATACCTTTCACTCAGAAATTTGAACTTGAAAGACCCTGGAATCTGGCTGATAGAAGTTCTTCCATGTCCGAGCCTTGCTTTGCTCGAAAATGCAGCTTTCTTCCCCAACTCACTCGGTAGTCTTCCTTGGAGACATCACACTCGGGCTTAGTGTGAAACTGTGAGTCTGCTCGAGTGTGATTCATTCCCGGTCGGATCTTGCATTGCTTAAAGAGACATTTTTCCGAAACAAACTACTCGGAAAGGACCTGTTCCACTTGAGAATGCCAGCTTCTCTGAATGACACCACTCGGAGATTCCTTTTCTTTGCTCAAAATGCCATCTCTTCCGAATGAAACCACTCGGAGATTTCTTTATTAAACGTGTTCATTCAGTGGCTTCTTCTGCTCGGAATCAACTCACTCGGGAGTTTTCCACTCGGAGGCAATTTTTCCCAGAAGGAGTAGTTGTTCCCCAAATCAGACCTGCTTCAGTCAGCATTCTTTCACTCCAAAATGCTTTGGGCAGTATTTATTCAAGGTCAGTCCTTTTTTTCACTCGGAATGGTTGCAGTCGGACAACTTCCACTTGGATTCACCTCTAACAGGGACATATTTCTTCAAGGTCAGCCATTTTTCACTCAGAATGGCTTTGATAGGGGACCTTCCACTCGGATTCACCTCCAACAGTGAAGTATTCCACTCGGCAACGCTCTGTTCTGAGTCATTCCACTCGGATTTGATCATTTCTGAGTCATTCTACTCGGATTTCATCATTCTGAGTCAGAATTCAGCATAAAAAGAGAGTTCTTTCCACTTTGGGCTTTGTTCTTCTTGTTTCTTTATCATTTTATGGTCGTTTTTCTCTTGTTATTGACCCTTTATTACCTTAATTTCTGCAAAATAACATACCCAAGTAGAATATAGTGGAAAGAAAGCAAAAATCACAATAAATAAAGGAAATACAGTGCATAATGATTAAAATCCTAAGCAAACTAGATCTAATTTATTATGTTATAAAGCACTTATCAAAATACTCTAAACCAAAGCATTGCTTGTCCTCAAGCAATCACCATATTCACAAGATAAGACACAGAAAACACTAAGCTTAATAAACTAAGGAATCCAAAACAGAGAAAAAGATTTATTTAAATGCCAGTTTTATTTTTCTTATGTGAATCAATTTTCAATGTCAAGACTTTAGATACTCTTCTCACAATCTTCACTCAAGTGTTTCAAGGTTTGTGTATCTCTCAAATCATCATAGTCAAAAATATTACCATAAGCTTGTTAATAAACCAGAAACTCCACAGTTTAGATAGAAAATATGTCAAAGTCTAAAGGTCTTTCAAAGGTTGTAACGTGGCCTTGGGTTGTATTGTCAAGGTAGGAATTTCAAAAAAAATGGAATACAAAGGGGCTTTAACAGTCATGAATGATTCAAATTTCCATCATAAATTTAACAGAGCAAATTTTTGAACTTTTATGGACTTTTTTGGAATTCATTCAATATCATCCTTTTGATTTTCTTTTTCTTTTTTCTTGCTTTTCTTTGCATTCAATACTATATTTTTCTTAAGTCCTTTTTTATTTCTTTGCTCCACTAAATTTCCAACTTTTTCACCATTAAGAGAAGATTAGTTAATGAAAGGTTTCAAGGAAAAATTTTCACTTTTAGGCTCAAAAGGGGCAACTAGGGGTCAAATTATGCAAAAATTCTGAGGCTTAAGAATGAGACCTAATTGTGCCTTTATCATCCTAAGACATATAATCAAAAACCATTTTAAATCGGTTGAAAAACAAGTTCTAGAATATTAATGACTATGAGATTCACTCAATCAAGAAGATATGGGTTTTGAAAATTTGTTTGATAAATAACCCATTTTGGCTCAAATCTTACCATGGAAAGTCTTTTCAAAGAAAATTTTAATCATATAAAGTTCATTTAAGCATTTATTTGGCATTTAAACAATCAAATTTTGAAAATTTTACTCAAAATTTTAGGGTCCTTAGATACTTTAGCCTTGTGTTCAAAGTAAATTTATCATACAATCATGGTAGATTACAAGATTACAAAAAAAGCAAGGAAAACACACATGCATGAAAAATATAACAATCACACAACGTAAATAAAACAGTTAAGTTTTCTTACCTACCACCCCAAACTAGAATTTGACATTGTCCTCAATGTTAAAATGGATGATAAAAGGATAAGAAAACTTACCTGGAATAACCCCAAACCAGCATTTGACATAGTTGGTTTTTTTTAACTTAAAATGAAACAATAACTTTTTATAGGGTTACCTCCCTATCAGTGCTAAGTTTTAAGTCTTCAGCCAGACTTCTCACCGTTTGGATCTACTCATCAGGAGCATCAAACAAGTCTAAGTCACTTGCTTGTTGTATTGGTTGACCTGTCAAATAGTGCTTTATTCTCTGTCCATTTACCCTAAATGTACCGGATTTCTCGCTCCATAGTTCGACAGCTCCAAAGGGAAAGACTTTTGTCACCTTGAATGGTCCCGACCATCGGGATCTCAGTTTACCTGGAAAAAGCTTCAATTTGGAATTAAATAGTAAAACCATATCACCTGGATTAAATGTTCTCCGTTGGATATGACGATCATGCCATTGTTTGGTTTTTTCTTTATAAATTCTGGCATTTTCGTATGCATCTAGACAGAGTTCTTCAAGCTCGTTTAATTCCAACAATCTTTGTTCACCTGCAGCCTTATGATCAAAGTTAAGAGTTTTAACAGCCCAAAAAGATTTATATTCTAGCTCAACAGGTAAATGACAGGGCTTCCCATATACTAGCTTAAAAGGTGTGGTTCCAATGGGAGTTTTGTATGCGGTTTGATACACTCATAAGCAATCATCTAACTTAATAGACCAATCCTTACGTGATGTATTCACCACTTTTTGAAGAATGTTTTTAATTTCCCGATTGGATACCTCAACTTGTCCACTAGTTTGTGGGTGATAAGGTGTAGCAACCTTATGCCTAACTCCATATTTCTTTAGAAGGGTCTGAAAAGTTTTCTCAATAAAATGAGACCCTCCATCACTTATAACACATTTTGAGACCCCAAACCTTAGAAATATTATTTTCTTAAAAAGTTTAATAACAGTCTTAGCATCAGAATGAGGTGAAGCAATGGCTTCCACCCATTTTGACACATAGTCAACTGCCACTAATATGAACTGATTTCCAAAAGAGGAAGGAAAAGGTCCCATAAAATCAACACCCATACATCAAACAATTCAACTTCTAAAATGGTATTCAATGGCATTTCATGTCTCTTACCAATGTTACCTATTCTTTGGCAAGCATCACAAGTTAGAACATATTTACGTACATCCTTAAAAATATTTGGCCAATAGAACCCAGCTTGTAATATTTTAGCTGCTGTCTTAGAGGTACTCATGTGCCCTCTACAGGAAAGAGAATGGCAATGATCCAAGATAGTATGGACTCATCTTGTGAAACACACCTCCGAATCAAACCATCTGCACATTGCTTGAATAGGAGTGGTTCATCCAAATAATAATGCTTGACATCTGCATAAAACTTTTTCCTTTGCTGAAAGCTAAGATTAGGAGGTAAGATACCACATGCAAGAAAATTTACAAAATCAGCATACCAAGGAACACGTTGGATACTAAGATTCAAGAGTTGTTCATCCGAAAAAGATTCTTTGATAGGAATATTATCTGTTTCTTTTTTTTTCAGATGTCAACCTAGACAGGTGGTCAGCGACCAAGTTCTCGATACCCTTCTTATCCTTAATTTCCAAGTCAAATTCTTGCAATATTAGAATCCACCTAATTAACCTAGGCTTTGCTTCCTTTTTATTCAATAGATACTTAATGGCAGAGTGGTCAGTGTAAACAGTAACATGTGAACCTACCAAGTAAGATCTAAATTTATCAAAAGCAAAGAAAATAGCTAACAGTTCTTTTTTAGTTATGGCATAATTTACCTGAGCATCATCCAGCGTCCGGCTGGCATAATGAATTACATGGAGCTTTTTATCCTTTCGTTGCCCCAATACAGCCCCCACTGCGTAATCACTTGCATCGCACATCAGCTCAAACGGGAGTTTCCAATCAGGTGGTTGCACGATAGGGGCAGAGATTAGAGCTTGCTTAATCCTGCAAAAAGCTTCCATACAAGATGAATCAAAATTGAAAGGCACATCCTTACCTAGAAGAGTTGTAAGAGGCTTTGTGATCTTGGAAAAATCTTTAATGAACCTACGGTAAAACCCTGCATGTCCAAGAAAACTTCGAATACCTTTCACATTTGTGGGTGGAGGCAATTTTTCAATCACTTCCACTTTAGCCTTATCAACTTCTATACCTCTCTCAGACACCAGGTGTTCAAGAACTATGCCTTCTCTTACCATAAAATGGCATTTTTCCCAGTTTAAAACTAGATTGGTCTCTTCATAACGCTGTAAGACTTGGCACAAATTTGTTAAACAGTTATCAAAATCCAAACCATGCACTGAAAAATCATCCATAAAGACTTCCATCACATTTTCAATAAGGTCAGAAAAAATTGCTTGCATACACCTTTGAAAAGTCGCAGGTGCATTGCACAAACAAAAAGGTATACGCCTATAAGCATAAGTCCCATAAGGGCAAGTGAAGGTAGTCTTTTCTTGATTAGATGGATGAATGGGAATTTGATGAAAACCTAAATACTCATCCAAATAACAAAAATAAGAGTGTTTCGCAAGTCTTTCAAGCATCTGATCAATAAAAGGGAGAGGAAAATGATCTTTTTCGTGGCGCTATTTAACTTCCTATAATCAATACACATGCGCCAACCAGAGATAATCCTAGTAGGAATCAAGTTATGTTTATCATTTTCAATCACAGTTATTCCCCCCTTTTTAGGCACCACATGAACAGGACTTACCCATTTACTACTATCAACAGGATATATGACTCCAGTATCAAGCAATTTCAAAATTTCCTTTTTAACCACTTCTTGCATTTTTGGATTTAATCTCCTAAGTGGTTCTACTATGGGCCTACTTTCATCTTCTACAGTAATCCTGTGCATACAAAGAGAAGGGCTAATCCCTTTGATATCATCCATTGTATAACCTATTACCTTTCTATACAACCTAAGTTGTTTTAAAAGTTTTTCAGTTTTATATGGATTCAACTCAGCATTAATAATCACAGGATATATGGAATTAGGACTAAGAAACTCATACCTTAATGAAGCTGGTAAAGGTTTTAATTCCACATTAGGGCTTACCACTTTGTCACCTATGACCTCAGTATCATGTTTTAGTAGGGCCTCAGAGTAATCAGATGTTTCTGTCGGCTCAATCATGAAAATAGTTTCAAGTGGGTCATTAGGAAGGGTTGCTTCTTTTACCACTTGTTCAACAAAATCCACAGTATAGCAAACATCATTAAAAGGTTTTTCTAAAACATTTTTTAAGTTGAAATCAACCTTTTGGTCTCCAACAGTTAGAGACAACTTACCATTCTTGACATCGATCACAGCACCTGCAGTTGCTAAAAATGGTCTGCTTAAAATAATAGGAATCAAAGAATCTTCGTCCATTTCAATCACAACAAAGTCAGCAGGTATAAAAAATTTTCCTATCTTAATATGAATGTCCTCTAAAATTCCTACAGGATATTTTACAGATCTATCAGCCAATTGCAAAGACATCCTAGTAGGTTTCAGCTCACCCAATCCTAATTTTTTAGCAACAGATAATGGCATTAAACTCATACTTGCTCCTAAATCACACAATGCTTTATCTATATTCATGTCACCGATCATGCAAGGAATAGAGAAACTACCTGGATCTTGGAGCTTGGGTGGAAGTTTCTTTTGAATTAGAGCACTGCACTCTTCAATAAGTGCAACTGTACCATCTTCCTCCAGTCTTTTTTTGTTAGACAAAATGTCTTTTGGGAACTTTGCATATGTGGGCATTTGCTGCAAAGCATCTGTGAAGGGAATATTAATATACAATTTCTTTAAAACATCAAGGAACTTACCAAATTGTTTGTCCAACTTTGCTTTAGCTAAGCGCTGAGGAAATGGAATGGGAGGTTGATATGGCTTAACCTCCTCCTTCTTTTCTTGTGGTTTCTCTTCTTCAATCACTGGATGAGATGAAGATTCATCCACTTTCTTTTCCTCCTTTGCAGTCTTGTCAACTGGTCCATCATATTGAGTACCACTCCTAAGAGTGACAGCCGTGGTTTGGTTAGATGGTCCAGCCTCTGGTTTTCCAGGAAATGTTCCTGGTGCTCTTTGAGAATAGGAGGCTTGTTGGGCAATTTAATTTTCCAGTATTTTGTTATGGGTGGCAAGAGAGTCCACTTTTGAAGCTAAGTTTTTTATTGCATCAGAGAATTCATCATTTTGTTTAAGTTGAGTAGCTACAAATGTCTCCATCAAGGATTCTAGCTTTGATTTTTGTGGAATATAGGTTCCTTGTTGAGGTTTGTAGTTACTTTGATTACCTTGGAATTGAGGTGGCCTATTTTGGAAGCCAGGTGGGCCTTGTGGAGGTTTGTAGTTACCTTGATAAGTTCCACCATAGTTTCCAATAGCATCCACCTGATGCATTTCTTGTTCTTGATTAGGGGTCATTGCTAAATGGCAGTTTGTAGCTCCATGTCCTGAAACACCACAAACTTCACAAACAATATTAGTAGCACCTGTTGACCCTATTTTATCAAGTTTTAATGTTAATGCTTCAACTTTGGCAGAAAGTAGGGAAAAAGCATCAACAGAGTACTTACCTGGTGTTTTAGCAGGTAATCCTCTCTCAGAGTTCCACTGGTGAGTGTTTTGAGCTATTTTCTCAGTCAGGTTCTTAGCTTCATCAACATTTTTACTCATGAAGGCTCCTCCAGCTGCAGCATCTAAAGAGATCTTTTGTGTGAAAGTTAGTCCATTATAGAAAATATGGATTGTCAACCACCTTTCTATCCCATGGTGAGGACATTCTCTTAGCATCTCCCTGTATCTTTCCCAGGCTTCATATAAGGATTCATCATCTTTTTGTGAAAAATTTATGATTTGTTTTCTCAACACATCGGTCTTGTTCCTTGGGTACCATTTATTGATAAAAGCACTGGACAATTGTTCCCAAGTCTTGATGGATCCTTTAGGAAGAGAGTATAACCACGCCCTCGCTTTATCTCTTAAAGAGAAAGGGAAGAGTCTCAAGCGAATGGCATCATTGGTGGCTCCGTTCATTTTCAGGGTGTCACAGTATTCAAGAAAGATTTTAAGGTGAAGATTTGGATCTTCGGAGGGTAATCCTCTGAATTGGTTCTGTTGAACCATTGAGAGTAGTGAAGGCTTCAATTCAAAATTGTTAGCCTCCACTGTGGGTCTAAGGATGCTAGATCCTCTTCTATTTGTACTTGGAGCGGCAAAATCTCTTAAGGGTCTATGTTGGTCTGCCATTTGTTTTTCTTTTTGTTGTTTTTGTTGTTTTTGTTGTTTTCTTAAAGCTCTAAGGGTACGTTCTATCTCAGGGTCAAATCCTAAGTTTAGATCGACATTACGGCTTCGTCGCATAAAAAGAAAATAAATGACAAATAAAATAAACAATTACAAAAATAAAACAACAACAGATACACAAAATAAAGAACAAAATACAAATTAACAAACAAAATAAAAATAAAAATAAAAATAACAATAAAAATATTAACAAGTACGATCTAATCGAATTTCAATATTGCCGATATTTGAGGGACAACAGTCCCCGGCAACGGCGCCAAAAACTTGATAGGGCCCGCAAGCGCACGGGTTATGTCACGTAATATAAAAGATTATCGTTCTCTACAGGGACTGTGTTCAAAGTACCAGCATATTGAAATTTAATTATCCACACAATTGGTTTTTAAGGTTTTTGTAAAATAAAGCATAAAATTAAGTTGCACAGAATATGAATAAATACAAAAATAAAATTTACTTGACACTTAAAAATCAGAGTTGAGTGTATCTTGGGATTTTGGGGATCAAGACTCTATTTTATGTTAATGAATTTTAACTTTCCATAAATAAGAATCTAATTAAGTTTTCCAAGGTGGATTTTCCTTAAGCTAATTAATATATTCCTCTCGGAATCCTATTAATGTACCTAACCTATGGAAAGCACTGCTTAATCCTTAGAAAAGACCCATTATCGTTTTATGAAAATCCCTTTTTAAAATTCCCCAAAAGATTTTGATTACTTTCACGGTTTTACCGAGGTCACAAAAAGTATTTCAAAAACTTAGGCTTAGTTCAAAAACTTTCAAGTAACAATAAATCTCTCGATTCTATTAATTACTTAAATTTACTAATATACCCGCAAGTATACAGTTTTATCACTTAGGTTCTTGTTAGGAATTACTAAGAGCATTGAGCATTTTTTTAAACTAAATGGAAAACAGAAATTTATTTAATTCCAAGTGAAAATAGCATTAATATAAAATATTATCATACCCCCTTCATCCCAAGATAATTAATTTAGTTACTCATGAAATAATTCAAATTCATATGTATAATAGAAAAATATAACATATAAGACATGGTAAAAATAAAGACTTACGGGTTTCTCCAAAAGCTCAGAATAATTTACCACTGTATTTCCTTGTTGCAATATTCCTCCACCAATTACAAATTTAAATACTCACTTTTACAATTCAAAACTCTTAAAATAAAATAAAGAAAAAGAAAATAAAAAGAGAAAGAAAACGAAAAAGAAAGAAAAAGGAACGAAGAAGAAAAATGAAGAAGAAAGAAAGAAAGAAAAGAGGAACGGAGAAAAGAAAGAAAAGAAAAGAAAAGAATTAAAGAAAATATAAGAGAATTGATTAAAAGTGACGCTCCAAATGATGCTGTCCGTGTTTCAGAGATGTCTTTCTCCTTCAGACCGCCCCTCTATTTATAGAGGTCTTGGATGTTAACAATCGGTGGCAAGTGGGCTTTTTTTATTAACTTTTTGTGTCAGCCGCCCCACAATCACAACTTGGAGATAGCCTGGATGATGACAGCTATAGGGAACGGTGGAGAGACAGCCTTGATGTTGTCAGCCGCCCCCCATAAGTCAAGGATCCACTTGGATAGTGAAAATCCAAGTCAGCAAGGGCAATCGGTGGAAATATGGAGTCGGTTTTCTCCTTCTGACTCGGATTTAGTGGATCGGTCGGATCTTACCAATAGGGGGAAACAATCCGAGTGGGAAAGGTGCCTTTTGTACACAAGACCGAGTGAAATCTTTGCTTGGTGTTGAGTTGAGGGGACGGTGTTTAGGAGAAAACCGGTCAGTGTTGTGGCTTGCTGGATGGAGAACTGGACGGTGTTGTTGCTGTGAGGAAGGGACGAGTGAAGAGTGACTGAATGGAGACTGAAGACTGACTGAAAAGTAACTGATGAGTGACTAAAAAAAAGGCCTCTGATTGAAACATTCAATCGGAACCGACTGAAGAGTGACTCGGAACCGATTGAAAAGTGATTCATTCGGTACTGATTAAAAAAATGGCTCAGAACTGACTGAAGAGGGACTCGAAACCGACTGGAAAGTGGCTCACTCGACACACGTTCAGACCTTCTTCTTTCACATGTGGCCCACTCAGGATTGGGAAGTCTTCTTTCACTGTTTCACTCGGATATGTCTCTGGAATTGAACCACTCAGAGAAACCTTTGCTCAGATTTTCTTGATAGTCATTCAGTCGAGAATGAGCCTTCCTTAACTCATTCAAATGATACACTCGGACACCTTCACTCGGAAGTCCGAGTTGATTTTCACTAGGAATTGCCTTCAATCGTTAATCAACTCACTCGGATATACCTTTCACTCAGAAATTTGAACTTGAAAGACTCTAGAATCTGGCTGATAGAAGTTCTTCTATGTCCGAGCCTTGCTTTGCTCGGAAATGCAGCTTTCTGCCCCAACTCACTCGGTAGTCTTCCTTGGAGACATCACACTCGGGCTTAGTGTGAAACTGTGAGTCTGCCCGAGTGTGATTCATTCCCGGTCGGATCTTTTATTGCTTGAAAAGAGATTTTTTCGAAACAAACTACTCGGAAAGGACCTGTTCCACTTGAGAATGCCAGCTTCTCCGAATGACACCACTCGGAGATTCCTTTTCTTTGCTCAAAATTCCATCTTTTCCAAATGAAACCACTCGGAGATTTCTTTATTAAACGTGTTTATTCAGTGGCTTCTTCTGCTCGGAATCAACTCACTCAGGAGTTTTCCACTCGGAGGCAATTTTGCCCAGAAGGAGCAGTTGTTCCCCAAATCAGACCTGCTTCAGTCAACATTCTTTCACTCGAAAATGCTTTGGGCAGTATTTATTCAAGGTCAGTCCCTTTTTTCACTCGGAATGGTTGTAGTTGGACAGCTTCCACTCGGATTCACCTCTAAGAGGGACATATTTCTTCATGGTCAGCCATTTTTCACTCGGAATGGCTTTGATAGGGGACCTTCCACTCGGATTCACCTCCAACAGTGAAGTATTCCACTCGGTAACGCTCCATTCTGAGTCATTCCACTCAGATTTGATCATTTCTGAGTCATTCTACTCGGATTTCATCATTCTGAGTCAGAATTCAGCATAAAAAGAGAGTTCTTTCCACTTTGGGCTTTGTTCTTCTTGTTTCTTTATCATTTTATGGTCATTTTTCTCTTGTTATTGACCCTTTATTACCTTAATTTCTACAAAATAACATACCCAAGTAGAATATAGTGGAAAGAAAGCAAAAATCATAATAAATAAAGGAAATACAGTGCATAATGATTAAAATCTTAAACAAACTAGATCTAATTTATTGTGTTATAAAGCACTTATCAAAGAACTTATGGGAATGTACAGTTTATTGAGATGATTTTGTGAACCTTTATGGTATTTAATAATTGAGTTTCTAAAAGTCTTAATCAACTAAATATGTGAGTAGTTCATGCATCATGAATCATTAAAGAGAAATGAGATGTGATATTGCCTGGGGATGGATTATAGAAACTGAGGATACATTAGAGGAGGCTTAATTACGAGCCTTGGGATGAGAGGGTGTGAAAGGGTGCTTCAGGTGACCTGGGGTCGCTCCCTAGTGTTGGGTACTTTCACAATAAAAACTTTCTCAGTCTGACTAGTCTCTAAGTGTTTCCACGCAAATTAAGCTGTTCATATGCTACAAAGGCATTTATGTTATTATCCGGAATTATGGAACAGTGTAAACTCTTGGTTGGCCCAGTGCAAATTAAAACTTTAAGGGCCCAATTGCTGAGGTATAAGGATCAAGTGTGTATTCCTGACCAAGAGGAGTTGAGGAAAGTAATTCTGTAAGAAGGCCACAAAAGTTATATGAGCATTCATCCCGGAGCTACTAAAATGTATCAAGATTTGAAGAAGTTATTTTAGTAGCCTGGAATAAAGAAAGCGGTGGCAGAGTACGTGGCTGCATGTCTAATTTGCCATAAGGTTAAAGTAGAACATCAAAAACCCCCTGGAATGCTACAATCAATGGAAATACCAGAATGGAAATGGGATAATATTACCATGGATTTTGTGACTTCTTTACCCAAAACTCCATTAGGACATGATTCAATATGGGTAATAGTTGATAGACTAACAAAGCCTGCCCACTTTATTCCCATTAATATTCGTTACTCTATGGAGAAGCTGGCAAAATTATACATCGAGGAGATTGTGAGATTGCATGGAATTCCTTCAAGTATCATTTCTGATCGTGACCCTCATTTTACATCACAATTCTGGAAGAGCTTACACAAGGCTTTAGGAACAAGACTGCGTCTGAGTTCAGCATATCATCCTTAAACGGATGGACAATCAGAAAGAACAATTCAATCTCTAGAGGACTTGTTACGTGCTTGTGTGTTAGAACATAAGGGAAGTTGGAATCAATTCTTACCATATGTGGAGTTCACCTACAACAACAGTTTCCATGCTAGCATTGGCATGGCACCTTTTGAAGCATTATATAGAAAAAAAAGTAGGACCCCACTATGTTGGTTTGAGACAGGTGAAAACTTGATGCTAGGACCAGAGTTAGTACAACAAACCACGGATAAAATCAAAATGGTTCAGGAAAAGATAATGGCAGCACAGAGCAGGCAGAAAAGTTACTATGACAAAAGAAGGAAGCCGCTCGAATTTCAAGAAGGCGATCACGTATTCTTGAAAGTCACACCTACGACTGGGGTCGGTCAGGCAATGAAATCTCAAAAACTAACTCCTAGATTTATTAGTCCATATCAAATAATTCATAAAGTTAGTCCTCTTGCCTACCAAATAGCATTACCACATTTTCTTTCTAATATCCATAATGTTTTTCATGTGTCAAACTTACGAAAGTATATATCTGATCCTACACATGTTATTGAACCTGATGTCATACAAGTTAAAGATAATCTTACATATGATGCACCACCTGTCAGAATAGGTGACAGAAGAATAAAAAAGTTAAGAGAGAAGACAATTCCGCTTGTAAAGGTCATTTGGAGTGAAATGAGAGGAGAAGATGCCACATGGGAACTAGAAACTGAGATGAAAGAATCTCATACCCATTTGTTTTACTCAATAATGTAAATTTCGAGGACGAAATTTTTTTAAGGGGAGTAGAGTTGTAACACCCCTATTTTTATTTTTATATTAAAATTTTGAAGGAATTAAATTATGGTTCTTTAGAACATTTTAATCTACGTATTATTTATGATTTTTTGGAATTTTTTGGAATTTTGAATTATTTTAATAAAATAATATTTTTTAAATAATTTTAAATTCATATAAGTGACTTAAAATTAAAAATATTTATAAGAAAATAAAGTTAAATTTTAAGAAAATTTTCTAAAATCTATTTCAAGTAGACTTATCTAAAAATAATCAGTTTGAGAAAAATCTTAATTTTTACCAATCGTAAAAAAATCAGGAACGTATCAATAAATTTTTATTAATAGAAAATTTTGGATTTTTAAAATTTAAACTTTATATTACTTATTATAAAATTAGTGAGGACTGGTATAATATCGCTAAATTTCAAAAAGGACTGATTTTGAATTTTTAAAATATACCGAGTGAAAGATTACTATTTGGCTTAATAATTCAGTCGACATTTACTATGTAAAATACTGTACATGAACAAAAATTTCAAAGGTTGCCCAGTAACCAGGAACGAAAATTTCAATTCTTGCTCAGTACTTTTATATTAAAATATTCAAATGCATAGTAATTTCTTTGGCTATAAACACGGAGGAAGAGTAACGAAGAAATTCAATTTCTGATTAAGTTTTCTTAATATAGTAGTGCTAGTGAGATAGTGGTGCAAGTAAGAGAGAGAAATAAAATTTTTTAGAAGAAGGTTCTATTAAAATTCTAAGGTAAGAATAACTCTTTTTTATATTTTTTTGGGTTATTTTCATATCGTTTTTAGAAATATATTATTATACTGGAAATAATATTACTTTAAGTTACTATTCTGAATAGTAAAACACTATTTCAATAGTAAATTACTATTTCAATTATAAATTACTATTCAAATAGTAAATTACTATTTACTGTTACTATTTACCGTTACTATTCATGTTTTACTATTTATCGTTACTATTCATGTTTTACTATTTACTGTTACTATTCTCGATTTACTATTTACCATTACTATTCATGATTTACTATTCACTATTCACTATTCAAAATTTACTATTTCTGTTTTAAGTAGTAATCTTAATTTTCACCTTATGCCTTTACTGAAATAGATTGGTATTAATATTTCTAGAAATCAGAGGCGCAAAGCAAACTCTTTTTTGGTAACAATCCAAGGTAGGGGGAGTGAGATAAGAATATAATATGAAAAGACATAAGAATAATGGGAGGAGTCCCCTACTCCTTTTAAATTTAATAATAATATTATTTTAAAATATTAACTTTTTAACTTAAAATTTATAATAAAATTTAAATTAAATATCTGATGTAACTAACTCTAAAATACCTATGCAAATACCTGGATAACCTATGCGAACTGGACTGAACCTATGTAAGAACTTGGATTATTATGACCTGTATGGACTAAACTATACCTATGCGATGATTGGACTATATGGACCTACATAGACCCATACGAGGAATGAACTATAAAGACTCAAAATCAATCTTATTAATCTAAATAACCATTAAGATTTGAATTACATTTATGAGTGATATTTAATTTATTTGAATTGTTTATAATTGATAATATTTGATTTTGATTGATATTTAATGGTGATTAATAATATTTGATGTGATTGATGATATTTAGTTATGATTGATAATGCTTGATTTTGATTGATGATTTCGTGATGTGAAGTTTAAGCATATAGCGAGCATGACAGAAAGCTAAAACTCAGTAAGAATTTTCTTACCTTACTCTTTAAATTTTTATTACTTTAAATCTTACTCTTCTTAGAAATTATTTTTATTAACTTTACTTTCAATATTTAGAATAAAAAAATAATAATTAGTATTTATTTTAGAAAGAAGCCATTCTATGAAAATTAATTTATAACAAATTGAGACAATTAAATCTTGAATTAAAGAAAATTTTTATAATTTTAAGTATTTTTAGATTATTCTTTTTTAATAAAAATAAAATTTTCAAAAGAAAATTATTTTATTTTTCCAACTTAATAACTAAAGATATTTGGAAATAATTGAGAATTCGATCTTGTTAAGATTCAAATTGAGAAAAATTATGTAAAGTTTTATATTAGAAAGTTATGAGATATTTAAGGCTTAAAAACTCAATTTCAGTGAGATTCGAAAACTGTACCAAATTTATTTCTGTGGGATAGAAATTCAGAGAATTGAGAAAATGTACAATTTATTGAAATGATGTTGTAAACCTTTAAGGTATTTAATAATTGAGTTTCTAAAAGCCTTAACCAACTAAATACGCGAGTAGTTCATGCATCATGAATCATTAAAGTGAAACAAAATGATATTGTCTTGAGACGGATTATAGAAACCGAGGATACATTGGAGGAGGCTTAATTATGAGCCTTGGGATGAGAGGGTATGAAAGGGTGCTTCAGGGGACCTGGGGTAGCTCCCTAGTATCGGGTACTTTCACAATAAAAACTTTCTCAATCTGACTAGTCTCTAAATGTTTCCATGCTAGTTGAGCTGTTCATATTATTATTATCCGGACTTATAGAACAGTGTAAACTCCTGGTTGGCCTAGTGCAAATTAAAATTTAAGGGCCCATATATATAGGTAAGTTATGATGAAGATATTGCATAACATTCATGCATTCATAATTGATTGTGTGTGTGATTGTGATTGTGATTGATATTATTATATATTAGTTTGTGAAAACCCTTTATTGCTTATGCCCCATTTGGGAATATTATATTCTGTTTCTCACTCCTTTCTCTGTGTTTTTATTTCATATGTTTTAAATTGATGGTTCAGAGGGAAGGATCGAAGAATCTCGGCAGTAAATATAACACGTTCTGGAAAGGGATCTCGGTATGAATACTGTGGTCCAATGAATAAATAATGTTATTAAGTAACTGCTTCTGGGCCATGGAGTTTCCTCTCTTTCTTATAATGTTTAATGTTTATTTTCTTCGGATGAATGTATAATTATTTTATAAAGTTTTAATAATATTTATGAGGTATTTCAGAAATAATGTATGTAATTTATTCCGATAGTTTCTTTTTAACAATTATATCTTTTAAAAAAAAATTTACGATTTTTTTCTAGAACCTATTAAGGTGTAACAGAGGGTGTTACAAAAAGGACTATGCTTAGTTGTGGAGTGTTGTACCCTATTATAAGCAAATTTAATGTGGGGTAAACACTCATCCCAAGATTTAACATTTTTATTCACTAAGACCCTAAGTAATTGAGAAAGGGTCCTGATTACTACCTCAGTTTGGCCATCCGTTTGAGGATGATAGGTGGTAGAAAAGAGAAGCTTCGTTCCTAGCCTTGACCAAAGAGTTTTCCAAAAATGGCTTAGGAATTTGGTGTCCCTATCAGAAATGATAGTTTTAGGAACACTATGAAGTCTTACAATTTCCTTAAAGAAGAGTTTAGCAATATGACTAGCATCATCTACCTTATGACAAGGGATGAAGTGAGCCATCTTACTAAACCTATCCACCACTATAAAGATAGAATCCATTCCCCTTTAGGTCCTAGGCAAGCCTAACACAAAATCCATAGATATATCAACCCAAGGAGAAGTAGGTGTAGGCAATGGAGTATACAAACCACAAGGTGAAAGTTTAGATTTAGCTTTTCTACACACTATACACCTAGCACAAAGTTTTTGTACATCTTTTTTCATTTTAGGCCAATAGAAGTGTTCATGTAAGATGGCTAAAGTTTTGTCTCTTCCAAAATGGCCTATTAAGCCTCCCTCATGGCTTTTTCTTAGTAAAAGATCTCTTAAAGAGCTCCTAGGAATGCAAAGTCTATTGGCTTTAAAAAGGTAGTCATCTAGAATGTGGAAGCTTTTATGAGATGAAGAAGTGGAAGATGAGTTGAAAATGGTTGAAAAATCAAGGTCACTTGGATACAAGGTCCTCATTTCATCAAGTCCAATAACTTTGGCTCCAAGAGAGGCTAGTAAAGAGTGCCTTCTTGATCATCAGCCACAGTATTAGATTTTCCATTTTTGTACTTGATGACATATGGGAATTGTTCCAAGAACTCAACCCACTTAGCATATCTTTTGTTCAACTTATGTTGTCCTTTAATAAATTTTAGTGATTGGTGATCACTATGGATGACAAACTCTTTTGGGATCAAGTAATATTCCCAAGTTTGAAGGGCTCTAATTAATACATAGAATTCTTTATCATATGTGGGATAATTGAGAGTTACCCCATTAAGATTTTCACTAAAGAAAGCAATGGGGTGACCTTCTTGCAATAGGACGGCTCATATTCCCACATTTAAAGCATCACACTCAAGCTCAAAAGTTTTCAAAAAATTCGGAAGTGCCAAAATTGGAGCATGAGTGAGCTTCTCTTTGAGATCTAGAAAGGCTTTCTCTTGCCTTGGCCCCATACAAAAGGAACATTCTTTTTCACCAACTCATTTAAAGGGGAGGCTAAAGTAGAGAAATCTTTCACAAATCTCCTATAAAAACTTGCGAGACCATGAAAACTTCTTACTTCACTCACATTTTTAGGTGTTGGCCAATCTTGGATTGCCTTCACTTTAGAGTGATCTACCTCAACACCCTTAGAACTTACTACGAATCCAAGGAATACAATGCTATCCATGCTGTTAACCCCCGTGTTACTGTTGGGTTATTAATTGGTAAGCGCACCAATCGTTTGTAGTTTTCAAATTTAGATATCGTTCCACTGGGATTAAAAGTCCAGTAACTCACAGTAATTTCTTATTTACTATGGTAAATTTATCAAAGATTATTAACAAAAGAATAATTTATAAACAATTTGTACAATATTCACATAATTTGATGGTTGATTTGTTCATAAGGTAAAAAGATGGAAAAGATAAAATCTATCTATAAAATTAAGATGTAATTTAGAATAATTCAGATACTTGATGTATAAACACAGATTAACAAATTATGTTGGAATTAGGATCCTCGCACTAAAATATAATGAAATAATTATAGACATACATACTTAATCATCAAGTTCATGTTATTGCAGCTTAAAGTCATTATAACCGATCCCTCGTGATATAAATTCGAAGTATTTACCGTGAAGTCCGATCCCTCGTGAGCTTTCTCAATAAAAACTTGCATTAAGTCCTGGCCTTATGGCAATAATAATTACCAATTCTATCCCTAGTAATTGGCATATTAAGGGTATTTCAACTTTTACTTTCATTAAAACAGATTTTAATTCAGCATGAATAATCATTCTCTAGTTTGACATTCATACTAATAAAACAAGTTTTAATACACATGAAAATCATTCTCCTGTTTGATGTTCATATTAATAAAGAATTGAAATACTAACATGTACTTGAATCATAAATATGTAGAGGTAATAATCACAACATCATATAATAGATTGATTCACCAAATTCCAACATAAACAATTTAGTTACACATGGTAAAAGTAAGAACAACACTTATAGAGTTTGACATTACGAAGACTTGGAAACACTTCACGACACAAGAGCTCACACTACTACACAACACTCTCAAGTATCTAAAAACCACTCTAACCTTACAAAATCAAAGAAAAACACTCAAACTCGAGTGAAAAGAGAGAATAGAAGTTCTGAAGTTAGAAAGGGATGCTTGAAATGTGTAGAGAATGACCCTATTTATAGGGCTAAAGAAGGGTCCTGACTCAGCTCCCATTAAGCTCGTGATTAAGTGGCCATGATTAATACTTTTTTATTAATGCCCAGACATGTGTGGCCATGTCTCCAATTCGGCTTGGACATTAGCGGCTGGTGGATTGGCCAATAATGGGTTAATTGGCTGAGTGCTAGTCTACCTGAAAATGGAGTCCACGTAGCTCTGACGCTGTGCGTGGCTGTGACGTGTAGCGTTAGCATCAAAAATCCCCACGCTATGTGTGGTGTTGATGCTACGTGTCAGCTCTCCAGTTCTTCAATTTTTCTCTTTAAATTCTTTACTTTTTCACTGCAAAACTAGAGAAAATTGATCAAGGGCAGATTATTTCTAAAAACATCCACTTATTGAATTTAAAACCTAAATTTCTAACAAATTAAACAAATTTTTATTCTTTTTAGAAAATTTTTATTACGAATTTTATTGTAAGTTTGAGGACTAACACATGCCAAAAGAACATTTTTCAAAATTTGCATAGAGATTGTTTGTTCTTAAAGCAAGCATAACTTGTTTGAGATGGTTTAGATGGTTTTGTGAAAACATACTATGTTTCAAATCATATTTATTGGCCAAAAGATTGGCTCTAGAGTCATCATAAATGAAAACTCCTTTTCCTTTATCCTCTTTTTTGTTTTTCTTATGTTTTTCTAAATGATTAGAAGAAGAAGATCCTAACTTTCTATCTCTTTTAAGCTTCATTTGTAGTTGATCTTTAGCTACTTGTTGTGGAGTTGGGGGGTGTAAAACTATCTTCTTACCATCTAATTTGAAAGTGGGGGTGTTGGTGAACCCCTCATGGATGACCTTCCTATCAAATTGCCAAGGTCTTCTTAATAAGATGTGAGTTGCCTCCATAGGTACTACATCACAATTGACTTTATCTTTATATGTGCCTATGGTGAAGTTGATTAAGACTTGCTTATTAACTAACATTTCCCCTTTTTCATTAAGCTATTGCAACTTATAGGGTCTAGGGTGATTTATTAGTTCTAAGCCCATCTTATTTACTAATCTTTGGCTTACTACACACAACTCCCACTATCCACAATGAGAGAACATATTTTGTCATTTATGTAACATCTTGTATAAAAGATGTTCTCTCCTTATGTAGTGTCATCTAGCTTAACATGAGTACCAAGTAATCTTCTAATCACGTAAAGCTCACCATCATCCCCTAGTATATGCTCACTATTATAGGAATCACTACTTGAGTCATCACTTGATGTGTGAGAATCAGAATCAGACTCTGATTGACTTGAGTAGGTTCCATTTGTTTTCAAAATCATAATTCTTTTTGTTAGACAGTCGAAAGCAATGTGACCTCTACCAAGACATTTAAAACATTTGATGGTAGAAGATCTAGAGGATTATGGTTTAGATGTGGATTCATGCTTATCTTTTTAGTGCCTAAATACTTTGCCATTTTTATGCAACTCACTTGGTATTTTGGAAGAAGAAGTTCCCACTTCCTTCTCCCTAGGGTTTCTCTCAAACCTACCCTTGTTTTCTTGACCTACCTACTTAGACTAGTAGGTTTTATTCTCCCCACTATAGGATTCTCTCTCTTTAAATTGGTTCTCTACCTTAGTGCATTGGTGTAGTAACTCTTCTATATCAACATGAGGAAGAAGTTCTACCCTATTTTTAATGTTTCTATTGAGGCCATGTAAGAACCTATGCATTAGGATTTCTTCATCTTCTTCTAGATTGGCCCTAATCATGGCTATCTCTAAGGCTTTGTAGTAGTCTTCTACACTTTTTGAGCCTTGGGTGAGTCTCTTTAGATTTTCTAATAGCTCCCCTCAATAATAGTTAAGAACATATCTTTTTCTTAAGAGAGCTTTTAAGTCTACCCAATCATCTATGGGTGGAAAGTCATCTCTTTTCCTCTCCTTACATATTTGAGTCCACTACACTAAGGCATAATTTTGGAATGAAAGAGTTTCAATCCTAACTTTATTTTCTTCTTTTATTTGATGGAAGTTAAACAATTTCTCAACCCTCATCTCCTATTCTAGGTAAGCCTCAACATCACTCTTACCATTAAAGGGCGGAATTTCTAGTTTTACTTCTCTTAAGCCTAAATCTTTTCTTTTATGTTTATGTGTCTTCTATGTCTAGGTTTATCCTCACTATCACTAAGGTTATGTCTTTGATTTCTTTGGTTTCTATGTCTAGTTCTAGGGTTCTCATTATGCTCTAGGTTAGTTAACCTATTGTTGATGTTATTCAAACTTTCCATTATATTATGAAGCATAGTTTTATTCTCCCTATCACTAGAAGACATCTTTTAAGGTTGTCAAAGAAATTAGAGACAATGAAAACAAAGTTGTACACAATCTAGTCGAGGATGCTTGATGCAAGGCAGGTATTAGAAAACCCACAACAATCCTAAAATACAAGTTCTAGGTTTCTATCCTAAGGCTAAGTTGTCTTGTACTAGGTTAGATCCTAGGTTGTAGTACTATGATTAGTTATGTAAGACCTAGGTTATCTTTACCTATGTTCCTTATGAGAATCCTAAGTTTAACTAATCAAGTAACTAACCCTAGACAAGGCTAAAAAATTCAGCTAAGAAAGTAGTTATCTAACAAAATTAGTTTAACTAACTAACTAACACCTAACAAACCCTAACTAGAATTAGTTATTTAGTTATGGTAGTTTGAACTAGATCTAACAACCCTAACTAACAACTAATTTCGGTTATGGATTGGTTATGATAACTAACAAATTCAGTTAGGATTAGTTATGCCAACTAGAATTAGTTCTAACTACTAACTAATTAACCAACTTAGTTAAGACAAGCAACTAAGTAACTACTTCTAGTTTTAACCAACTAACTAATTAACAAACATATAAATGCACATGCCACTAAAAGCTAGATGAAATTACTAGAGGGAAAATATTAAGAGTCCAAAGTCCAATGTCCACTTAGTGTCCAAAATACAAGACAAAAAACCTACTATAATTTTTCTTAAGAATTGAAAATTTCCCTAAGTTTCTACTAGTACAAGGCTTTTGCTTCCTTTACAAGGGTCTTCAAATCTTCACTTGAATTTAGAAGCTCCTCTTTACCTAGCAAAAAACAACACAAACAAAGCTTCCAAACAAAAATTGTTAGGGAAAATCAAACAAGAATTTGAAACCTCTCAAGTGTATCTCTCAAGTATGTCCTCACAATTCTTACCCTTTCTCTTTGGTTCAAGTTCACTTAAGCAATTAACACTCCCACCTCAAGTGTTCTAAAGATGCTACCCTCAATGGTATAGAGATAGAAATTATGAAGGAATTGTGAATGGAAGAAAACTCAAGATGACAAAACTCAAGAAAGAATGAATGACAAACTAAAAAGGCTAATTTAAAGACAACTACTCAAATGGAGTATTTTTGGATTTTTGATTTTTAACAAGACACTAAAGCAATAAATGTTCAAATGAATAAGGGATACACTAATGGAATTTTGAAAATAATGATGATGGACAAAACTAGACAAGCAACAACATAAAAATACAAGAACAAAGGCTAAGTACAACCTAAACTTATAAACTTTAGAGTTGCAACTACTAAGCAAGTAAGTTAAATTTTAAAAAGAATATGTACAATATCAACTAGCAAACACTTCTCTTAAGATTTTGGAATTTTAAAATTGACAAATTGGTTTAGTGCTTATCTTCTTAAACTTTTGCTAAAGAGGTCTACTTTCACACTTTTCTTTTAACACCTTTTTTTTTAATTTTGTAATGTAGGGCTTTTGCTTTTCTTTTTCTTTTGTGCTCTTCTTCTTTTCTTTTTATATTTTTCCTCTTGATTTTGTAATTAACTACACCAAATGACAATTCCAAAATCAAAACCACAAGCTAGTCCACAAGTTTCACTCTTTTGCTTAGGTCAAGATGCAACCTTCTCCCACTAAGATGAATGGAAGATGTATGGTTCTTTTTGACAAGTTTTATTTTTTATGCTTATAATATGCAAACCAAATTAGAAATGGTATCCTATTAGTGCATTAAAATCAAAATCAAACCTAGATGAAAACTAAGAGTAGATTTCTAACAAGCCTAAAGATGAGGTAACTTTGGAGCACCTAAAATCAAGGTCTCCTTACACTAGGATTTGGAACCTTTGGAGGAGTCACTAAAGATGTTTAGCAACTCTTCACCACATGGTTTGTGCACTTCTACCAAGTTGAATCAAACAAATTCTTAAAACAAGGAAAAGGTTCCTAAAGGCACAACAAACTCCTATTTGGCTCTAACTAGTACAAACTTGTAACTACTAAGCTAACAACTCAAAACCGAATCAAACTAGGTGCCAACTCAAAATTCTAAACATAATTGAAAGCATATGACAATACTAAACCCAACTACTCAAGAACAATATGCAAAAATTGAAAGGTAAGAAAAACTATTACACAAACTCAAAAGAATTACTACTTTTTATGGATTTTATATGTTATCATGGCATCAAAACACAAACAACCATGGAAAAAGAAAACCAACCAGCCAAGACAAGATAGAATTCAAAATTGAAAAGAGGAAGAAGAAGTAGAAAAAGAACCTTTAAGGCTCAATGATACCACTTGATGTAGGATTCTTCAAGTCTCCTTAGAGAAGGTTGGATCTTAGATCTTTTCCTTCTTCTAACCTTCAATTGCCATGGATGGATGCTTCTTCAAGATGGAAACCGAAACCATCAAAGACCAAAGACTCTAAGACTTGGACGGAATTGGAGAAAGGAAAAAGGGAAAAGAGGAGAGGGAAGGAAGGAAAGGAGGAATATGGAAAGTGGAATGGAAATGGTTGAATGGGAGGCCACTCCTAGAGGAGATAACTCCCTTGACTCGCCACCAAGAAGGGAGAGGACCTTCTTAGATGAGAGCTTACAAAAGATTACTCTAGCCTAGAGAGAAGGAAGAAAGTCTCTCAGTAAAAATCACACTCAAAGTGCTCTAAAATCTTAAAATACATATTATGTATGGTTTTTACAAAGGAGAGCTCCTTATATAGGCCTCTATGGAATTCAGCCAAGGAGACTCTTATTGGGCTTCTCCATGCTTCCTAGGCCCAATGATGCTAAAAGAGAAAGGTATGGCCTATACATGGCCCAAAATGAGAGTACATGGCCATAAAGTGGCCTATTTGACCTTGTAAGGCCCAAATAAAACCTTAATATCTAGAGAATCTAATTAGGGCTTATTTTACAAGATGAGTACAAGTAGATCCTCATGGTATCTCCCTTGGGCTTTGGCCTACTAAGCAAAGAGAGGAAGGAAGTTAAGGCTTTGTGGATGCTCTCTTTGGCTTTCTTGGTCTTGGCTCTTGTAAGGGAACCCTTATAAGCCTCTAGTCCTTTGTCTAAGGTAGTGTGAGGGTCCTTCCTTGGTGTGTCCTCATTACTGCCCCTCAAGATTAGCTTATTGCTAAAGGTTCTTCAATGAACAAACCATCAACCTTCCTTGGTGAAGACTATGCCTATTAGAAAAGCAGAATGGAGACTTTCATTAAGTCTACTCAATATGGTCTATGGGAAATCATAACCAATGGTGATCAACCAGCTCCTATGGACAGTGATGGAAAACCTATTCCTGAAGAAAAATGGTCCACTAATGACTTCAAGAAAATGGAGTCAAATGCAAAAGCTAGATTTCTTCTAATCTTTGAATTGAGCAAGTCTGAATATAACAAGGTTTATATTCACAAATCTGGGATGCCCTTCAACGTAACTATGAAGATATCTCCAACATGAGGCGTTCCAAGAAATTGTTGGTAACCAAGAAGTATGACAACTTTAAAATTGAGGAACATGAGTCTGTTGATTAGATGTTTGGCAGGTTTCAGACTTTGTTGAATGAGCTTAAAGTCTTGGGATCATCTCCCTGAGTAGAAGATATCAATATCAAACTTCTGGGATGTTTACTAGAAAAGTTTGATGCCAAGTGCGCCACTTTAAAAGAAGCTAAGGACCTTAACACCTTAACTCTTGATGAACTCCTTGGAGTGCTAAGAGTTCATGAGTTGAATTTTAATCACAAGGAAGTCTCAAAAACTTCCAAGGGTATTGCTCTAAAGTCTGAAGATATTTCCAAAAAGAGCAAGGAGCCTAAAGTTGGGGAGTCAACTAGCTTAGACCTTGGTTCTGATGAAGAAGAAGAAGACACTGATGAGAAGCTAGCACTTGTTACCAAGCGTTTGATAGTCCTCAATTTATCGTTGCTTTTTAATAACAAGTAAAAAGAAAATAAATAAAATTTAGTTTTATTATAAATAAATTAGCTTTCCATTTTTTGTAGTGAAAGTTTGAAGTTTAAATGTGAAAAATTATACAAAACAGAAGGCTGACACGTAGCATCAACCCCATGCTCAGCATCAGGAATTTTGACTCTGACGCTACACGTCAGGCCTACGCGTAGCGTCAGGTGCTACGCGTGCCCCACTAGTAGATGGGATTTCACTCAGACTAGTGGCCAAATCATTGCATAATGGCCAATCAACTACAAAAATAAAGCATAAACGCAGTAGGAAATAAGGATTAACAATTGTTTGTGCATTAATGGGACAAAAAGTAGGAAATAATGGCTGAAATTCAGGAAGATTAATGGAGTTTGAGTTAGAGACCTGACGCACAGCGCCACACCTATGCGTAGCGTCAGGTCCAAACGTTTTCACTATAAATAGGGTGACGTGTTACTGTCGTGGTCCGTCAAATTAATACATTAAAAATAATTAATGTAGTACTAGGGTGTCAACCTAGGTTGTTCTCTCGAAGATCAACACAAAAATTTAGGAAAATCAAGTTTTAAAATTAATTTTTAACAAACAAAAATTTAATATACAAAAAATGTTTTGGGGGGGGGGGTTGGTTTGATTGCCACAGAAAATTAAAACAGCATAAATAATGAAACATAGAACAATAAATAACAAGCGATTGATTTTCTTGGAGTATTGTAATTAGATTTATCCTTGGTTCATAAAAGATGATTTGTACACTTTCATTACTGTTAATTTCTTAGCTCAATTTGAATTAATCAACTAAGCGTCTTTTTCAATTCACAATTCCTTTACTTTCATTTAAAAATAAATATTTTAATCAAGCATCCTAATTAAGCAAAAAGAGTCAAGATCGTAAAATCTAGGAATTATTGAGCATATGTAAGAACATCGCCTACATACATAATCTATTCTCAAATTATGGAATTAAGCAAACCATAATTATTAAAAGTGATTATGAAAATATTCATTAAGCATGCATACTTTCTTAGTCCATTTTAATAAAAAATCTTATTTTATTCCATTTGTATAATTAAATCGATTAAGCATACAAATTTAACTAAACAGAATAGAATTAAATAAGCAGGGTAAGATTATGAAGAAATAAACAATAATAAAAGCATACTATATTAAAAACAAGAACCTCAAAGTCATATTATAATAATTCTCCAAGAAAATCAATCTAGGGGTTTTAGCCATCCATAATTAAAACAAACTAAAAATAAAAATAACCGAACCTAGAATTACAGCGGAGGAAGTGGGAGAAATCCTCTAGAGGAAAGCCTCTGATGCTCCAAGAAAGAAAGGAAGAATGAATTGAAGGGATATAGGTATGTTGAAGTGTAGATGAAGGCGTTAATTTATAGGCGGAGGAATTGAGACAACAAGCACAAATCAAAGAATGAGTGGAACCTTTCTGCGAGGAAAATGCGTAGTGCCATTTCCACTTCCTAAAATCCCATAATGGTGTTTCCACTGGAGGAATCAATTCCTAAAAGTACATGAATCAATTCATTTAGGCAAAAAATGGGTAAATTCCACGCATGAATCGATTCCTAAGGGGTGGGAATCGATTCCCAAGGGTAAAAACAGCATATGAATCGATTCCCAGGTGTGTGAATCGATTCCCATGTGAAATGAATGAATTCCCAAGAATGATTTCATGTAGAAATTGATTCCCAAGTTGGTGAATCGATTCCCAGACCTGTTCTGGTGCTTTTTCTTGCATTTTTTACCTTTTCTTGAGGCACGGTGACTTGTGACTTCTTTTATTTGATCTGTGGTAATTATTTTTCAATTGTAAGCTCAATCACACACTACAAAATAAGAGAAACCAAAATTTAATTATTTCCATTAAAAATCAATCCTTAATTCATTTTAAAATCAAATATTAAATAAAGCTCAAACTATGAAAATGTGTTAAAATGTAGTATGTTAGGTAGTAACTGGTGGCAAATTATACACATTTAAAATGATGAACTAAGGATAAATCATACATTATCATAGGGCCATTTTCCAAAGCTTTCAGCATCCCTTGAGCATCTAATTCAAAGTGTTCTGTGTTCTGAGTTGTGAAAATAACTTCCATATACTTGAGATTATTATTTTAGGTTTATTTTCCTTTCAGTGTCGTGAAGTGTTTGTCAAGTTTGGTTCAGTGTTCATCATGTCTCCACTTGTAAGTTGTGTTGTTACTTTTACCATATGTAACTAATCTATTTATATTGGAATTGATGAACCAATCTTTGAATATGATGTTCTGATTATGAATTATGCATGTTTATGATTCAAGTTTTATGTTAGTATTTCAATCTTTTATTAGTATGAACTTTAAATGAGAGAATGATTTTCATGCGTGTTTAAACTACTTTAACAGAAGTAAAAGTTGAAATAACCTTAATATACTAATTACTAGGGATAGAGTTAGTAATGATTGTTGTGTTAAGGCGAACACTTAAAGCAAGTTTTTACCAGAGAAAGCATATAAGGGATCAGACTTTACGGTAACTATTTAGAATTTATTCACTGAGGAATCGAGTTTAATGATTTTAAGCTACAATGACATAAACTTGATGATTAAATATGCATGTTTATAATTACTACGTTATATTCTAGCGCGGGGATCCTAATTCCAACATAGTTTGTCATTCTGTGTTTAAATCTCAAGTATTGGAATTTTTCTAAGGTGTTATTTTCATAAATTGATTTCTAGATAGTTTCATAAATTATACTATCCTTTGTTCAATGTATAAATTAATCTCTAAATCTGTGAATATTGTACAAATTTGTATATGAAACATTCTTTTGTTAATAAGTTTTGATACTTTCACTTTAGTAAATAAAAATTACTGCCACTCATTGAAACCAATTAATCCTTGAAGGAACGATATCTAATCTTTTGAAAACTACAATGATAATTTGGTGCATTTGGCAAAATATCCAATAAGTTTTCTGGCGTCATCGCCAGAGATTGAATTGATTTCAGTAAACAGTAAATTTTTACTTACCGTGGTAATTTTTTTTACTTAGGTAATTTTTCATTTTTACTTTTTACTCATATATTTATTTATTTATTTTTACTTCTTCTTTAATTATTCTTCTTACACTAACTTTTTCTATTTAGTTTGTGTATGCAAACTCGGTCTTCTGCAGGAAGAATCTTCTTTGATCCTGAGATCGAGAAATTTATAAGAAAACTTAAATCTTTGAAATCCAAAACACAAACTTCTTCTTCTTCTTCTTTAACTTCATCTTCTTTTCATAATTTTGAAAATTCTAAAATGGCTGGAGAACAACAAAGACAGGCATTGGGATAGTTTGCTACTATTCATGGACCACCTTGTGTGTCGGGAATGTTTTAAGGACCTGTTGCAACGGTGGAAATTAAACCTGCTACATTGAGTATAATTCAAAACAATCAATTTGCTGGTTTAAATCATGAAGAACTGATGAAGACACAACCAGAGAAACATCTTTTGGCTAAAATAATTTTTTTGTTTCTTTTATATTGTTTTTTTTCATTATTTTAGATTAGGGTTAGAAATCCTTTTTGGCTATTGGTTTAGGTCTTATATGGTCATCTTTGTTTTATAGGTCTTTTAGTCTTGTATTTTAGTTACCTTTATTAGTTTTCTTTAGTATTAGTGTTTTTGGGCTTAGGAAAGAGTGAAGCCCATTATGTTAAGTGGTGTTCCCCATCCTAGCCTATATATACGCATGTTCTCCTTTGTAATTCTCACACCTTGAATTGAGAGAATACATTGAGTATTTATAGAGTTGAATTTTCCTCTTTCATTTTAGCTAGGGTTTCTTAAACTTTGGCAAATTCTTATCCTATGGTTTTCTATCCTAGGTGGCAAGATTAAGGCTTATCCTCTCTAGGTGGCGCCTCTCCCTTTCCTTTTTCCTTTTTTTCCCTTGTTAAATCCTTAATCCTTATTTTCCTTTATCATAAGAGAAAGAAGAAGAACTAGATCCTTCTTCCTACATCATGTGGTATCTAGAGCCTAAGATTCTTTTTCTTCATTCTTCTCTTTAATTTACATTTTTTGTGGGTTATTTTTTTTCGTTCTTCACATTTTATATGTCTTCTTGTTAAGAAATAAAACAAAAAACAAAAAACAAAAAAGTGTATATTTCCTATATCTTTTCTTCCTTTTATTTTATTTATACATATTGATTGAGTCATAATATACCTTATTTATATGCTTTAAATTCTGTGTTTATGCACCATTAACATTCCTTTTATGTGATAAAATTTGATCTTGAAAGCTTTAATTTTCCTAGAGCCAAAATTAGGTCTTGGTGCATTTTTGGAGCCCTATCATTGTTCCTAAATTTTTGCTTGAATCTGTGAGTAGTGTACTAAATTCTAGGCTCCAAACCATTGGTTAAACCATCTCATTTTTAGGTGGTTATTTTGTGCTTAAATTTTAGACCTTGTTAGATTCTTTCCATAGCTTTCTTTTAGGGTTTATTTTTTGCATTCTTTTTTGGTCCAACATAATAAGTTCATTTAAATCTAAATTTTGCATATTGTTTTCTTGCATTTTAAATATCAAAAAATACTTTCCTTCCATGCCTAATTCATATGGGAGAAGATGCATGCTTATATGCAAGTAAAGAGTGCTAAAATTGAATTTTGTGCTTTGTTTCTTAGTTTCAATTTTAGGCTTTTGTGTTGATCCTTTCATGTGCAAAAAAAATAGAATTAAAAAAAGAGAAAAGAAAGTATTAAAAGTAAAAAAAAAGTAAAAAGAAAAACATGAGCATCTTGATTGTAATTGTTTGAAAGCCTTTAATTATCATTTATACTTGTCTAAGAAACTCTAAAATTCAATTATGCGAGTTGGTACCTTTTCTTACACAAGTTTTTGCATTCTAGGTTTCTAGGTCTTTATAATTGTGCTTGTTTCTTTTATGCATTTATTTGTTTAATTGTCTCGTTTTGCCAAATTTTTATGTGGTCACGACAATTCCAAATCATAAGTAGAAGCTCTATTCATTTTCTTTTTTATTGCTTTGAGTCATTCCTCTTGTCACATAAAATCCAATTTGAGTTACCCTTTTCTAATTTCACTTTTGTTGTTTGTCTTTATCTCTTCTAAAGTTTTGTCTTAGAGTTTTCATACCTTTGACATTCTTTTGGGGACAAGTCTCAATTCAATATCTTGGGGTAGCATACTTGGAACATAGAGGTAAGAGTGACATTGCTTAACGTTAAGGAACTTAAACCAATTTGGAGGAGTGGTGAGAGTGAAACACTAGAGTGAAGTGACCTTTTTTTTGCTTTCCTATATTAATTATGTTAACCTTTGTTTTTGAGTTTTCTTAAGCTTGTGCCATGGTGGTCTTGGAGCTTGAAGACTTGAAGACAATTGTATTGGAAGCAAAGCCTTGTAAAAGAAAAAAATACAAAAATATTGTCATTTTTATACACTTTAGCCCTTGTATTCTAGGACATTTACTTTAAAGACATTGAACTTTTTGGACTTTGGTTATTTAATTGATTAGGGGTAATACGCTTAGGACTTAGTTTAACTTTTTTGCACCTTTGACTAGTTTTTGTTTTAATTGCTTTAGATTATACTTTAATTTGTCCTTGCATGATAGGTCTTTGTTTGTTTGTTTGAATGTTTTAACCATGTCTTCAGTTAGGTCAAGTAAGAAAGATAGAACACCTACATCATGTTTGTTTAAACTCTTATTAGAAGAAATATGTGTCCTATATGCTAAGATAGATTCCTATGAATTCAAGGATAATTATACCATAGAAAAGAAAAATACAGGAATAAAAAAGGTTCTTGAAGATATCTCTTATGAAATAAAACAAATGTGGGAATTCATTGAAGTCTTTGATAAGATAGAAAATGAGAAAATCAGTTTATGTTCAAAAGAAAAAAGGAAAAAATTAAGAAGAAAACATAATGCTGATATGGATAAAAAGTGAAATCTTATTGGAGACAACATGATAGGTTTAGGTTAAAGAAAAAAGCATTTAAAAGTCAAAATGAAAACAAAGAAATTAAAGTTCATATTAATAATTTGTCTTTAGACAATGATAGTGTGTCAAGTGAAAATCACTTTAATCATAATCTACTTGTTCTCATCATAGATAATTGTCAGAGACCTCATGAAAACAATAATATGGTATAAGAATCCTTGCCAATTTTGTTTGTCCCTAGTGAAACACATTGGTCACCAATAATGTATAGTTCCATTAGGATTAGCCATAGGATATGCATAATCACCATAGGATCTTATAGAGTTAAAATTTGTTTGTTTTCTTTTGAGTTAACTTTTCCAAGAGTTATTTCATGTTTTGTTTTGTTTAGTTCTAAAATGTATATAGGGTTATCTTTTTCTTCTTACCATAGCATTTCTCTAACATCTTTTCTAGGACCATTTACTCATTTTGAGCATGTTTATAACATTTATGTACATAAGGGTTTACATGAGGAGTTAGTTGTATCTTATCAAGCTTTACCTATCATAGGCCCTAGTTTGTGTTCAATCACAAAATATGATCCTCTTAGGGCCTCCAATTCTATGGTTTTGCATAATATACACTTTTCTTTTGCTAAACCTCATTATTTTAAATTTCTTTCATATGCCATCTCTTTTGCTCATACATCATATTTCCCCCCATAAAGTTCTAGGGTTACCACATAGTTTTATAGGTGCATTCCTTTGGACTTATCTCATTGCATTTTATGATGATCATTTTATTTTGACCATGCCTCAAATAAAAAAGTTAGTTTTTGACCCTGATTGAATACTTTCCTAAAATTCTTCATTTTTTAATTTATTTTCTCTCTTTTATCATTAGTGGTCTCATCACTCTCTTTCCTTTTATAGATTCTCATGTCTTGGATTTGAGAACAAATCATTTTTAAGAAGGGGAGCACGATAAGGACACAACCAGAGAAACTTCTTTTGGCTAAAATAACTTTTTGTTTCTTTTATACAGTTTTTTTTCATTATTTTAAATTAGGGTTAGAAAGCCTTTTTGGCTATAGGTTTGGGCCTTACATGGTCATCTTTGTTTTATAGGTCTTTTTAGCCTTGTATTTTAGTTACCTTTACTAGTTTTTCTTTAATTTTAATGTTTTTGGGCTTAGGGGAGAGTAAAGCCCATTAGGTTAAGTGGTGTTCCCCCTAGCTTATATACGCATGTTCTCCTTTGTAATTCTTACACCTTGAATTGAGAGAATACATTGAGTATTTGTGGAGTTGAATTTTCCTCCTTTGTTTTAGCAAGGGTTTCTTAAACTTTGACAAACTCTTATCCTAGGGTTTCCTCCCCTAGGTGGTGAGATTTAGGCTTATCCTTTCTAGGTGGCGCCTCCCTCTTTCCTTTTTCCTTATTTTCCTCTGTTAAAACCTTAATCGTTATTTTCCTTTATCAGAAGAGAAAGAAGAAGAAGAACTAAATCCTTCTTCCTACATCAAGAACTGTATGAACATCTAACTTTTTTATGAATTATGCAGCACTATTGGTTTTGAACCCAATCAAGAAGAATCTATGTACATGAGACTATTTCCTTTTTCTTTGGTTGGGAAGGAAAAATAATGGTTTAAATCTTGCCCTCTTGGTAGTTTTACAAACTGGTCTGATGTCGAAAAAAAATTTTTGGAAAGTTTTTATTCCCCTTCTAAATATTTTGAAGCTGTGACATCCATTCACTCTTTTTCACAAAATCATGATGAGTCATTAGGAAAAGCGTGGGAACGATTCAAAGCATTGTTAAGAAAATGTCCAAATCATAATTTGGATGATGGTGGAAAGGTAAGAATCGTCTATCATGGTTTATTGTTTCAGTTTAAGATGATGTTAGATGCCTGTGCAGGTGGTTCATTAATGAACAAAACAATAGAGGAGGCAATAGCTATAATGGAGTCCATGGCTACTAGTGACAGACAAGTAAAGCACGAAAGAGGTAATGTTTCCCGGAAGCTAGGTATGCTCGAGTTAGGAGTAAATGATGCAGTCCTAGCTCAACAAAAATTATTGATACAACAAATTGAGGCAATGAGCAAGCAAATGCAGAAACTTCAGATTGCTCAAGTGTTATCACCACCCCTAGCTCTGTTGAAATAGTGCATACATTGCATGGGTGAACAACCTTATGGTTATTATGCACCTGATGGAATTGAACATGAGTAAGCCAATTTTCTGAAAAACCAAAGATTACCTATAGGTAATTTTCCTTTCAAGATTGGTAATGTTTTCCCTAACCATTATCCATAGGGATGAAAAAAATTAGAATTTTGGCTGGAAACAAGATGTTGGACCATCCAACAGACCACCCAACAATCAGTTTCAACAACAACCATAACCTGATTAGAATGCTAGGCTGACAAGGATAGAAGCTTTTATCCAACAATTGTTGTAATATATGCAAACGAATGAAGCCGCACGAAAAGCATCGGATTAAGGTATAATGAAGGAACTACTCATAAAAAAGAGGTATAATAAAGAAATTGTTAAGCTTGAAGCAGGTTATAGTGCCATCTTACAATACAACATGCCGGAAAAGTCAAAAAGCCTCGGAAGTTTCACCATTCCTGTCTCTATTGGTGGTGTAAATATTGGAAAGGCGTTATTAGACTTAGGGGCTAGCATCAATTTAATGCCCCTAAGTATGATGAAATGTATGGTGATCTTGATCCATAAAGGATGAAGATGACTCTACAACTGGCAGACCACTCAATCAAAAAACCTTATGGAATAGTAGAAGACATACTTATAAATGTGGACAAGTTCTATTTCCCTATTGATTTCGTGGTATTAGACATGGAGGAGGATATTGAAGTCCCCCTAATTCTTGGAAGACTATTCATGAAGACTGCTAGAGTATTGATTAACGTTGACAACGGAAAACTTGCTGTTAGAGTGCATGATAAAGAGGTAAATTTTGATGTAAGATGAAGTTAAGTCAATTAAAAGAAGTCAAAATTGTTTTTCAACATGTCTATTTTATTTTTCAATATGTCTATTTTGAACATCTTATTAATATCTCAAATGTTTGCTATAATTCTACTCTACATTCTATATTATCTCTTGGTCTATAACTCTTATTATTATGTTATCAGGATCTTATTAAAATTAAAAGACTTAATGTTTGCTATCAACAAATAGAGGGAGATTGTTAGAGTCAAGAAGACTAAGAATCCTCTTAAGATTTATTGATAACTAACATCACGTATTCTAATTTAAATAAGGATGTATCACATTATTATTTCATAGGTGCGTTTATGCATTTCAAGAAACATAAGGCTTAAGCAACAAAAGAAAAGGGGAGCTTATGCATCAAAAGTATGAAAGACTTAATCACAACATGGACTCTACAATCTAAGATAAAAGGAGAATCAAAGGTCTGGTAATTCACTTAAAAAAAATTTCTTGCATCAGAATAACTCACCAGACCCAGACCTGAAAACATCACTCAAGCTTCAGAATATATGAAAGCATCAGACCTTTTCTCCTCATCCTGATTCATTTTAGAAGTGGTCTGATACATAAAGCGTCAATGGTCACAAGTTATCTCCATCAAAGCTTAAAGAAAAGATTCTCGAAAGAAAGATTGACTAAACAGGGTGGATTCCAATCGAGTCTAAAAAGCATTTATGTTTCACCTCTATCATACACATTCAGAGATTCCCTGAATCAAAGCTTTCACTCTTCGTGAAACTTATGCTACCTCTACTCCACCTACGACTGCACATAACTCAAAGCTCTCAAATTTATATTGCGTGTACAAAACATCTCTCTCTGATAATAGAAGCTATTACCCTTTGTGCAACTCTAATAAGAAAGGCTTTTTTCCCTTATACAACAACTCTCTCAATGGTCATATAATTGACAGCTCTCCCTGAGCACAACAAGATGATTCTATATAAATAGAATCAATCTTTTCATTAGGAGTCTCTCCAAAAAAATAGAAGAAAAACAAGAAAAGAGCAAGAGTACAAGAAAAGACTCAGGCAATATAAAAAATACAGAGAACACAAAATGGAAAACAGAAAAAGAGAGAGAGCTTGCTAAAGAAAAAGAAGATGGGAAAAACATACTAAGAAAAGTGTGGATAAAGAAAAGAAAGTATGAACGAGCACTAGATGTTCATATACAAAAGTAATGGCAATCTGCTCAAGAAGAATTTAGACCAAGAAGAATTACCTTACAGACAAAGAAAGCTCGCTATGTGTATTTTTTCTCTCCCAAAAGCTATAGCAACCAGAGATATGCCATCAACTCATATCTCCCTGCTCTTCGAAGAGTATTTCATCTCTGGTCATGCTTTCAAACTCAGTACCTCCCGTGCTCTTGTTTTGTATGACACAGGTACTGAGTCTACTAAATCAATAAGTCATTCTCTTTCTTTACAAACCAACTCATGTAGTTGATCACTTAGCCTAGTTAAGTTAGAAGGCTTATTCATTTTAATTGAAATAATTCTTCCAATCCTCTAGTAGTATAGGTCTGGTGTGTTGTCAGACTCTGTTAGTGTGGGAAACACTATTAGCTTGGAGAGGCTTTTGAAAGAATACTTAGGGTTTGAGCCAGGAGTGGCTTATGAAAGAATACTTGGGTTTACCCCAGGAGTGGATGCTGTAAAAGAATACTCATAGAAATCCAAAGGGGTCTGGTGTGTTAAAGCACAGGTTGTGCTTAAGATAGGAGTGGTTGAAGTCAAGAATACTCAAAAGCACGGGTTGTGCTTAATCTAGAAGTGGTTGGAGTCAAGAATACTCAAAGGCATGAGTTGTGCTTAAGTTAGGAGTGGTTGAAGTCAAGAATACTCAAAAGCACGAGTTGTGCTTAAGCCAGGAGTGGCTAGAGTCAACAATACTCAACATTTGATGTAAATGATTTTTA
Organism: Clitoria ternatea; assembly: GCA_037962975.1. Taxonomy (NCBI): domain Eukaryota; kingdom Viridiplantae; phylum Streptophyta; class Magnoliopsida; order Fabales; family Fabaceae; genus Clitoria; species Clitoria ternatea. Next base: position 197,878,912 of record CM075671.1, on the reverse strand, counting down.
CATAGTGGATGTAGTCTCCATGTTAGAGGTGAACTAGTATAAATTACTTGTGTGTTGTCTCTTTCTCTTTCCTCTTAACTATCAAAAGTCTGGTGCATTTTCGGTAATATATTTGATAGTTAAAGTCTTGTAAATAACACTCATTCAATCAAAGAATCACGCTCTCAATCTTGCAAAAGTTTGGTCTGTTGTACTTAATGCATTTTCACTTAAATATCACTTTTTGGTTTGAAAAGGTGAATAGACTTATTGAACCCTCCCTCTTTTAAGTCTGTTCTTTAAACCAACATGATGTTTTCAAAGCAATTAAACATCCTAACCTAAAACAAAATTGTTTTAGAGTAGATGCCCTTGATGAAGTTTAGCTCTCTATATCAAAAGGTATGTCTTATTCTGACCTCCTTAATAAATTATTGATTGATTCTATTGATTGTTTAAATAAGGAAGATGAAAGACAGATAGATAAGTGCTTGGAAGAGCAGGAGAGAGGGAAATAAATTTCCCCTGAAACTAAAAAGATTGAGGAACTCCAAGGGACAACTATTGAAGAGACTCGGAAACCTGAGCTCAAAGTATTGCCTTCGTACCTCAAGTATATCTTTTTAAAAGAAGGTAATCTTAAACCAGTCATTATTAGTAGTTTACTAACTGAAACAGAAAAGCAAGACTGATGAAGGTATTAAAGGATAATCAAGAAGCCATTGGATGGACACTATAAGGTTTGAAAGGTATAAGTCCATCTTATTGCATGCACAAGATTTTATTAGAAGATAATTTCAAGCTTGTAGCCCAACCTCAAACACGCCTCAATCCCATAATGAAAGAGGTAACAAACAAGGAGGTTCTTGTATTTATATGTTGATGTAGGTTTTGATAATGACACAACAAATGAAGAATCAAGGATCAAACATCAATTATCATGGACAAATTAATTATGTTTAATAATGCAAAATTGATGAACTCCAAAGAATGATTCAAGGTATTTATAGAGATTTAAAACAGGTGAAAAATAATCATCAAAGTTCCTAAGGATCAAAGGATTGGACATGATTGATGAAATATTAAACAGGGTAAAATAAAGTGGCAGAATTCATGTATCAGCTACATGAATCGATTCATACAACAACCAATGGCCATATAAATCAATTCATACGTTGATTAGGGCAGGAATTGGCAAATTCAAAGAGAGGAATCGATTCATGATACAATGTATACCATGAGGAATCAATTCACACGAGTTATTGGTCCAGGATTGCATTTTGAATGGCAGGAATCGATTCATCCCTAAAAGGAATCGATTCACACGTATGAATTGGCCCAGAGAATTGATTTTGAATGGCAGGAATCGATTCAAGGTAGAAAGGAATTAATTCACACTTCTTGATTGGCCCAGGGAATTAATTCATGAATCGATTCACACATTATAGGAATCGATTCATACGTTGTGTTTTGCCCAGGAACTTCAAACATGAACCGATTCATTCAGTTTAAATTCAAATGGGATAGCACAGAACGTACTACAGCAAATTACGCATCACACTATGAATTAAACAATTAAAGACAAACACTCCCTTGCTCCACTTGCATTGCATCGAAGGGAATAAATTAATTGCAAGCCATGCTGAAGGAATTTTTTAATATGCCAATGCCATGCTGCTGGAGGCTATAAATAAAGAGGGACTTGAAGAAGCAATCTGTCCTAAAACAGAGAAGTAATTTCCTCTGTTTCTTCTTCCTCCTCATGTTGCATTCTCTCTTGTTTCTTTAATTGGCATAATTCCTCTTTAAGAGTTATTTGAGAGTTAGAGAGAAAAATATTTTTAAGTGAGCTTAAATTTGTATATCCTATCTTTGAGAGTTATTATTTTGTGAGAGCTTTAAGTTGTATATCTACTCTAGTGAGAGAGAAAAATTCTTGTAAACCAAACACCAAAAACACCAAGGTATTCACCCTAGGTTGAGTGGTCACAAAGGTTGGGGTTCAACCTTTGGGTTATTAAGAGATTGTGAGATTGGGTGGGTTGCCTGTTGCTTGTGAGGATTGGGTTCTTGAGTATGGGACACTAGGATGCAATTGCTCAAAGCTTGTAATCTCAAATTCTCAATAGTGGAAATCCTTCAAGTGGGTTGCTTGAAGGCGAGACGTACACCGGGGTGGTGGAACTCGTTATATCGGTTTGAAAATTCTCTCTTCCCTTAAACTCCTTTATTATTGAGAATTTAATTTGCATGCTAAAATATTTATATCTAATTGGTTTGGTAAAATTGCTTAAATTAAATCCTTGAATTAATTGACTTAAATATTGTTGGATTTAACTATTGTATAAGTGAGTAGAATATTATTGTTGATAACTTGGTAAATTAATTATGCTTAATTAATTTGTTAGAAATTGGTTAAGTTAAATTTATATTGGAATTAATTATTGCATGCCAAGTATTTCAAGAATTTCCTGAACTAATAACTTGCCTTATTTATCAAAATCAATTCTTGAATATTGTCTCTTCAACTCAAAATATTTTAGTATGTTATGTGCTTCATAATTATTACATCTTTTATATTGCATCATTGTGCACTAAGAACTGTTTTGAAAGGGATTCCGCCTAAAAATTTGAAATACTCAATTCACCCCACCTTTTGAGTATCGAGGCTTTGGCTAACAATTGGTATCAGAGCTTGACTCTTGCCACAAGGCTTAACAGCTGCAGGATATCAAGATGGCCTCCACTCTATATGATGTATTTCCGCAAAATGGTACAATAAATAGACCTTCAATCTTCAATGGTAAAGACTATGCTATTTGGAAAGGAAGGATGAAAATCTTTGTCCAATCCTATGACATCAAGGTATGGAATGCTATTCAATTTGGTCCTTACATTCCCAAATACATTGTTGATAATATAGAATGTATGAAGCCCATTAACTTATGGACTAAGGAAGAAGAAAGAAAGGTATAATTTAATCTAAGAGCTAAAATTCTTATCACATTAGCATTAGGACCTAATGATGTTTCTAGTGTTATTACTTATAACAATGCTAAAGAAATATGAGAAACTCTTGAAACGATCTATGGAAATACTAATGATGATCAAGATGCAAGAATTAGTACTCTTTATAACAAAAATGAAGGATTCAAAATAAGTTCAGAAGAAGAGCTCAATGAATTGAAAGAAGAATTTACCAACCTCTGCCTTATGACAAAGCACTCCAAAGATGATGAGGTAAGTTCTCTAAACGAATCTAGTGATGATAAAAGTGAAATTGATAAAGATGAATTATTAGAAGCTTTTGATGAATTGCATGAAAATTTTATTTTACTATCAAAGAGATATGCATGCTCAAAACGAACCATCTTAAAACTTGAAAATGAATTGCATGATGTTCACATAGAAAAGGAAAATCTTAGAATTCAAAATGATGAATTAATAGCTTCAAATGTCTCTTCTAGGACTTATAATGATAATAAGGATTGTATGCTTATTGATAAATGTATGCTTCTTGAAAAGAAAAATGAAGAACTAAAAGAATCACTTAGGAAGCTCATAAATAGTCAAACGTATCTAGGTGCACCTCTTGAAAATCAAAAGCATACACTTAGTAGAAGAATAATAGATCATTACAAGAATCCCGTTACACTCTACAAGGAAAAATTTAAACCCATTCTAAGATGTACAAACCATGAAAGAAAAGGGAACTCAATGTCTAACTGTTTTAAAAGGAAGCGCATAGAATATAAAAGGAACCATTACAATCATACTATGACTTATTCTTTGGATGCAACATGTTTCTATTGTGGAATATATGGTCATATATCTTCTAATTGCTTTAAAAAGAAATCTCGTCAAAAATACATAAGAAAGGTATGGATTCCAAAAACAACTTTGAAATCCTAAACTAACAAGAAAGAACCCAACTCTCAAAGGGTACCATAAAACTTTAAATTTTGTAGGCATACTTTAAATTGGCAATTTCTCATTGACGAATGACCAAAGCATCAAGATTCACAATCTTCACTCCAAAAGAACAAAGAATGAGAAAGATAAGGATGAAGGAATTGTAAAATTCCAAGGTATGATCGAATCCTTACTCTAGTAGATCAAATATCATGTTTGCTATGTAATTGTATGCTTAATTATGTTGAAACATTTATGCACTTGGCTAATAGTTTATTGAGAATTTTTAGAAATGTATAAATAATTTCATAATGAATTTTGATGTGTGAAGATCTAACTTTGATTTGATATGTGAGTTTGAGCATGAAAGGTGTTAAGTTTTGAGATGGATGAATGAATAACTTTAAAACCCTTAAATTCATTAAAATCTTAGGATCAATGATCTATGTACATATCCTTATGATTTTGATGATTGATGATTTAAATGATTAATGATAAGTTTGATCAATGATTACTTGAATAACATGTTTGATTCCATGAAAAACTTGAGATTAAGGTTGTTTGTGTCTATCCATGTGTGTTAGGAAGGATTGAAACATCAAAATGCTAAAATGTTAAATCTTGATTTAAAGTCTTAATGATGCATGAATTTTTGATTAAATATGAATTCTTGATGATGTATCATTTATTGAACAAGAGATATGTTGTTTAACTAGTGGTATCTAAGTGACAAACATCTTCCTTTAACAAAATGGTAAGAAGAAGAGATCATGGGGACATAATCTTGATTATGCTTATACTCGTTATTACTGCCACTATGCTTTGATAATAAATACATATATTGCGTGTACAAGTGGTATCTATGCTTTGATAATTTATACATAATTTATTTTAACAAGTGGTATGTCATATAACTTTCCTAACAAGCAAGTATCTTTTCATAACAAGTGGCATTAAACTTCATATCAATAAAATGTTATGACAAGTTGATTATGACAAATTTTAAAGTTGCTTCAAGTTAGGACTATGTTATGCTTATATGACTTACAAAGCTGTCAAAATATTTTCTATTGAATTATATGTTATTTTTGAAAAAGCCTAAGAGAAAGTATGTATGCTCTATGTATGTTATAATAAGTGATTGCCTAGACCTTAATGACTAGTAACATCATAGGCATGAACAAAAAAGTTTAATGTTAAATATCTATGCATCATGGTATATTAAGAAATAATGCATGATATGATAAGTGATAATGCATGACATGATCTTCTTTAATACACCATGCTTGAGCAATTGGTATCTATCTTGATTGACTTTATAATTCTTATCTACATCATATGTTTGATGATGCATAATCTTGACTGTGAAAAGAAATTTGAAAGTATTGCATCATTAAGTTTGAAAAGAATAATTGATTGAATCAAGAATGATGTATGCTTGAATAATAACAATCTTGTGCTAAATGCTTAAATGTTAATAATTGACATCAAGAGCTTAAATTGGCAAATCCATCAAGTGGTATCATACATAGCATCAAGATAACAAGTGGTATGACATATATGTTATGGAAAATTGATTACAATGAGTACATGACTTGCATTACACATTTACAGTCGCACTATGAAAATGATATGATTCTGTGACTTATCCTTAAGTACTGTAAATGATCTATGACAAATGTATTCTCTTGTACAATTACATGCTTTTAATAAATACCATATGTTCCCTAGGTAAATGTTTGACTAAACCTATATATGACATCATAGGCACAAGTTAAGAAGAGAATATTTGAGATAAAAGGGTCATGTGAAAAAAAATATAGATATATTAGCATATGTTATAATACACATGCATGAGTAAGCCAACAAGCTGTATTAATCATTCCACTATTGCTCTGATACTTAGACATAAGCAAAATTGTTGAAAAATCTTCTATGTTACTGCTCTGATACCTAGAAATGCATCAAGCAATGTTACTTGAATGATTAACAAGTGAATTTTTATATGCAAGTGGTATCTAATTTTTGAATGACATCTATTCATATTGTGATATATGTTGTTTTAATAAGTGGTATCTATTAAAAGAAGGAGATCATGTGCTTAAGAAACAAACAAATGGTATCAGACTTGTTTAAATAGGCTAACATGAACACTTGGTATCAATTAGCTTAACAATTGTATCAATTAGCTTAACAATTGGTATCCAATGACATGTGTTAATAACATTTAGTATCAGACTTGATTAAATTAACCTATAAGCAGTATCAAACTTGATCAAATTGGTATAATTGGCTTCATGTGTTAATAAGTGGTATATTTTTACAAGTGATATCAACTATAGTAATAAGGGGGAGCATACACATGAATGATTATCCTTGATTTCACCTCTCTATGATTATGTTTATGGCACTTATGCTTACAATTTTATTTCTATTCTCCTATGTGCTTACTTCGAAGAATATCCTTGTATGTTTTGATAATGCAAAAAAAAGGAGAAAATTATGTGCTTATTTTCCTATCATAATGGAGAAAACTACTTGCTTACTTATATTTGACTTATTTACAAATGTACAAGTAATGATATGTGTGCTTACTTGGAAAGAATCATGTGACGCTTACCATACTTGAAAGTGATACTAATTACATGATTGAAAATACGTTAGTAATTAATTTTCTGCTTACTTGATGAATGAATTATGTGGTTGATTATTGACTCTAGATATTAACATGTGGTATGAAATAAAATGGTATATATCCTTGATCATGTTTTAAGCTTTGATTTGAATTTTACTACCCTTTTATGAAATACTTGCTCTAAATCTCTCTTATTCGAATAAATGCGTTTATATGTTGATGGCATAGATTATAACTAAGATGATGATCTTTTTGATGATGCCAAAGGGGGAGAGATTAGTGAAAGGATTAGTAAAAAGAATAAAATGTCATTTATGCCAAAAAGGGAAAATTACTATGATTATTGTTTTATTTTTGATGATGCCAAAGGGGGAGAGATTAGTGGAGAGATATAAAGGGGGAGAGATAAGATATAAAGGGGGAGAGATATCATGTTACCATTAGAAAAGAGGAGAAGAATATGAAAGAATTTGATAAAATAACATGTTGTTAAAAAGAGAAAATATTATTATGCTTACTTACTATGCTTGCTTACACTACCACGATGCTCTAAAAATTGGATGAACTATTTTGTGGTATCTATTGCATGATTAAAGAGGAGATATTATCTTGCATGATACATTATGATCTTTTAACAATTGGTATCGATTATATGTATGACATATGTATAACAAGTGATATCCAATTATATGTGTTAGGGGGAGTTGTTTATGCCATGAATTTGAACTGTTATGAGACTAACACCCCAAGAGATGAACATTTATTGTCATCATCAAAAAGGGGGAGAATGTATTTATATGTTGATGTAGGTTTTGATAATGACACAACAAATGAAGAATCAAGGATTAAACATCAATTATCATAGACAAATTAATTATGTTTGATAATGCAAAATTGATGAACTCCAAAGAAATGATTCAAGGTATTTATAGAGATTTAAAACAGGTGAAAAATAATCATCAAAGTGCCTAAGGATCAAAGGATTGGAGCCACGATTAATCAAATATCAAACAGGGTAAAATAAAGTGGCAGAATTCATGTATCAGCTACATGAATTGATTCATATAGCAACCAATGGCCATATGAATCGATTCATACGTTGATTGGGGCAGGAATTGGCAAATTCAAAGAGAGGAATCGATTTATGATACAATGTATACCATGAGGAATCGATTCACACAAGTTATTGGTCCAGGATTGCATTTTGAATGGCAGGAATCGATTCATCCCTAAAAAGAATCGATTCACACGTATGAATTGGCCCAGAGAATTGATTTTGAATGACAGGAATCGATTCAAGGTAGAAAGGAATCGATTCACACTTCTTGATTGGCCCAGGGAAATTAATTCATGAATCGATTCATACATTATAGGAATCGATTCATACGTTGTGTTTTGCCCAGGAACTTCAAACATGAACCGATTCATTCAGTTTAAATTCAAATGGGACAGCACAGAACGTACTACAGCAAATTACACATCACACTATGAATTAAACAATTAAAGACAAACACTCCCTTGCTTCACTTGCATTGCATCGAAGGGAATAAATTAATTGCAAGCCATGCTGAAGGAATTTTTTAATATGCCAATGCCATGCTGCTGGAGGCTATAAATAAAGAGGGACTTGAAGAAGCAATCTGTCCTAAAACAGAGAAGTAATTTCCTCTGTTTCTTCTTCCTCCTCACGTTGCATTCTCTCTTGTTTCTTTAATTGGCATAATTCCTCTTTAAGAGTTATTTGAGAGTTAGAGAGAAAAATATTTTTAAGTGAGCTTAAATTTGTATATCCTATCTTTGAGAGTTATTATTTTGTGAGAGCTTTAAGTTGTATATCTACTCTAGTGAGAGAGAAAAATTCTTGTAAACCAAACACCAAAAACACCAAGGTATTCACCCTAGGTTGAGTGGTCACAAAGGTTGGGGTTCAACCTTTGGGTTATTAAGAGATTGTGAGATTGGGTGGGTTGCCTGTTGCTTGTGAGGATTGGGTTCTTGAGTATGGGACACTAGGATGCAATTGCTCAAAGCTTGTAATCTCAAATTCTCAATAGTGGAAATCCTTCAAGTGGGTTGCTTGAAGGCGAGACGTACACCGGGGTGGTGGAACTCGTTATATCAGTTTGAAAATTCTCTCTTCCCTTAAACTCCTTTATTATTGAGAATTTAATTTGCATGCTAAAATATTTATATCTAATTGGTTTGGTAAAATTGCTTAAATTAAATCCTTGAATTAATTGACTTAAATATTGTTGGATTTAACTATTGTATAAGTGAGTAGAATATTATTGTTGATAACTTGGTAAATTAATTATGCTTAATTAATTTGTTAGAAATTGGTTAAGTTAAATTTATATTGGAATTAATTATTGCATGCCAAGTATTTCAAGAATTTCCTGAACTAATAACTTGCCTTATTTATCAAAATCAATTCTTGAATATTGTCTCTTTAACTTAAAATATTTTAGTATGTTATGTGCTTCATAATTATTACATCTTTTATATTGCATCATTGTGCACTAAGAACTGTTTTGAAAGGGATTCCGCCTAAAAATTTGAAATACTCAATTCACCCCACCTTTTGAGTATCGAGGCTTTGGCTAACAATTGGTATCAGAGCTTGACTCTTGCCACAAGGCTTAACAGCTGCAGGATATCAAGATGGCCTCCACTCTATATGATGTATTTCCGCAAAATGGTACAATAAATAGACCTTCAATCTTCAATGGTAAAGACTATGCTATTTGGAAAGGAAGGATGAAAATCTTTGTCCAATCCTATGACATCAAGGTATGGAATGCTATTCAATTTGGTCCTTACATTCCCAAATACATTGTTGATAATATAGAATGTATGAAGCCCATTAACTTATGGATTAAGGAAGAAGAAAGAAAGGTATAATTTAATCTAAGAGCTAAAATTCTTATCACATTAGCATTAGGACCTAATGATGTTTCTAGTGTTATTACTTGTAACAATGCTAAAGAAATATGAGAAACTCTTGAAACGATCTATGGAAATACTAATGATGATCAAGATGCAAGAATTAGTACTCTTTATAACAAAAATGAAGGATTCAAAATAAGTTCAGAAGAAGAGCTCAATGAATTGAAAGAAGAATTTACCAACCTCTGCCTTATGACAAAGCACTCCAAAGATGATGAGGTAAGTTCTCTAAACGAATCTAGTGATGATAAAAGTGAAATTGATAAAGATGAATTATTAGAAGCTTTTGATGAATTGCATGAAAATTTTATTTTACTATCAAAGAGATATGCATGCTCAAAACGAACCATCTTAAAACTTGAAAATGAATTGCATGATGTTCACATAGAAAAGGAAAATCTTAGAATTCAAAATGATGAATTAATAGCTTCAAATGTCTCTTCTAGGACTTATAATGATAATAAGGATTGTATGCTTATTGATAAATGTATGCTTCTTGAAAAGAAAAATGAAGAACTAAAAGAATCACTTAGGAAGCTCATAAATAGTCAAACGTATCTAGGTGCACCTCTTGAAAATCAAAAGCATACACTTAGTAGAAGAATAATAGATCATTACAAGAATCCCGTTACACTCTACAAGGAAAAATTTAAACCCATTCTAAGATGTACAAACCATGAAAGAAAAGGGAACTCAATGTCTAACTGTTTTAAAAGGAAGCGCATAGAATATAAAAGGAACCATTACAATCATACTATGACTTATTCTTTGGATGCAACATGTTTCTATTGTGGAATATATGGTCATATATCTTCTAATTGCTTTAAAAAGAAATCTCGTCAAAAATACATAAGAAAGGTATGGATTCCAAAAACAACTTTGAAATCCTAAACTAACAAGAAAGAACCCAACTCTCAAAGGGTACCATAAAACTTTAAATTTTGTAGGCATACTTTAAATTGGCAATTTCTCATTGACGAATGACCAAAGCATCAAGATTCACAATCTTCACTCCAAAAGAACAAAGAATGAGAAAGATAAGGATGAAGGAATTGTAAAATTCCAAGGTATGATCGAATCCTTACTCTAGTAGATCAAATATCATGTTTGCTATGTAATTGTATGCTTAATTATGTTGAAACATTTATGCACTTGGCTAATAGTTTATTGAGAATTTTTAGAAATGTATAAATAATTTCATAATGAATTTTGATGTGTGAAGATCTAACTTTGATTTGATATGTGAGTTTGAGCATGAAAGGTGTTAAGTTTTGAGATGGATGAATGAATAACTTTAAAACCCTTAAATTCATTAAAATCTTAGGATCAATGATCTATGTACATATCCTTATGATTTTGATGATTGATGATTTAAATGATTAATGATAAGTTTGATCAATGATTACTTGAATAACATGTTTGATTCCATGAAAAACTTGAGATTAAGGTTGTTTGTGTCTATCCATGTGTGTTAGGAAGGATTGAAACATCAAAATGCTAAAATGTTAAATCTTGATTTAAAGTCTTAATGATGCATGAATTTTTGATTAAATATGAATTCTTGATGATGTATCATTTATTGAACAAGAGATATGTTGTTTAACTAGTGGTATCTAAGTGACAAACATCTTCCTTTAACAAAATGGTAAGAAGAAGAGATCATGGGGACATAATCTTGATTATGCTTATACTCGTTATTACTGCCACTATGCTTTGATAATAAATACATATATTGCGTGTACAAGTGGTATCTATGCTTTGATAATTTATACATAATTTATTTTAACAAGTGGTATGTCATATAACTTTCCTAACAAGCAAGTATCTTTTCATAACAAGTGGCATTAAACTTCATATCAATAAAATGTTATGACAAGTTGATTATGACAAATTTTAAAGTTGCTTCAAGTTAGGACTATGTTATGCTTATATGACTTACAAAGCTGTCAAAATATTTTCTATTGAATTATATGTTATTTTTGAAAAAGCCTAAGAGAAAGTATGTATGCTCTATGTATGTTATAATAAGTGATTGCCTAGACCTTAATGACTAGTAACATCATAGGCATGAACAAAAAAGTTTAATGTTAAATATCTATGCATCATGGTATATTAAGAAATAATGCATGATATGATAAGTGATAATGCATGACATGATCTTCTTTAATACACCATGCTTGAGCAATTGGTATCTATCTTGATTGACTTTATAATTCTTATCTACATCATATGTTTGATGATGCATAATCTTGACTGTGAAAAGAAATTTGAAAGTATTGCATCATTAAGTTTGAAAAGAATAATTGATTGAATCAAGAATGATGTATGCTTGAATAATAACAATCTTGTGCTAAATGCTTAAATGTTAATAATTGACATCAAGAGCTTAAATTGGCAAATCCATCAAGTGGTATCATACATAGCATCAAGATAACAAGTGGTATGACATATGTGTTATGGAAAATTGATTACAATGAGTACATGACTTGCATTACACATTTACAGTCGCACTATGAAAATGATATGATTCTGTGACTTATCCTTAAGTACTATAAATGATCTATGACAAATGTATTCTCTTGTACAATTACATGCTTTTAATAAATACCATATGTTCCCTAGGTAAATGTTTGACTAGACCTATATATGACATCATAGGCACAAGTTAAGAAGAGAATATTTGAGATAAAAGGGTCATGTGAAAAAAAATATAGATATATTGGCATATGTTATAATACACATGCATGAGTAAGCCAACAAGCTGTATTAATCATTCCACTATTGCTCTGATACTTAGACATAAGCAAAATTGTTGAAAAATCTTCTATGTTACTGCTCTGATACCTAGAAATGCATCAAGCAATGTTACTTGAATGATTAACAAGTGAATTTTTATATGCAAGTGGTATCTAATTTTTGAATGACATCTATTCATATTGTGATATATGTTGTTTTAATAAGTGGTATCTATTAAAAGAAGGAGATCATGTGCTTAAGAAACAAACAAATGGTATCAGACTTGTTTAAATAGGCTAACATGAACACTTGGTATCAATTAGCTTAACAATTGTATCAATTAGCTTAACAATTGGTATCCAATGACATGTGTTAATAACATTTAGTATCAGACTTGATTAAATTAACCTATAAGCAGTATCAAACTTGATCAAATTGGTATAATTGGCTTCATGTGTTAATAAGTGGTATATTTTTACAAGTGATATCAACTATAGTAATAAGGGGGAGCATACACATGAATGATTATCCTTGATTTCACCTCTCTATGATTATGTTTATGGCACTTATGCTTACAATTTTATTTCTATTCTCCTATGTGCTTACTTGGAAGAATATCCTTGTATGTTTTGATAATGCAAAAAAAAGGAGAAAATTATGTGCTTATTTTCCTATCATAATGGAGAAAACTACTTGCTTACTTATATTTGACTTATTTACAAATGTACAAGTAATGATATGTGTGCTTACTTGGAAAGAATCATGTGACGCTTACCATACTTGAAAGTGATACTAATTACATGATTGAAAATACGTTAGTAATCAATTTTCTGCTTACTTGATGAATGAATTATGTGGTTGATTATTGACTCTAGATATTAACATGTGGTATGAAATAAAATGGTATATATCCTTGATCATGTTTTAAGCTTTGATTTGAATTTTACTACCCTTTTATGAAATACTTGCTCTAAATCTCTCTTATTCGAATAAATGCGTTTATATGTTGATGGCATAGATTATAACTAAGATGATGATCTTTTTGATGATGCCAAAGGGGGAGAGATTAGTGAAAGGATTAGTAAAAAGAATAAAATGTCATTTATGCCAAAAAGGGAAAATTACTATGATTATTGTTTTATTTTTGATGATGCCAAAGGGGGAGAGATTAGTGGAGAGATATAAAGGGGGAGAGATAAGATATAAAGGGGGAGAGATATCATGTTGCCATTAGAAAAGAGGAGAAGAATATGAAAGAATTTGATAAAATAACATGTTGTTAAAAAGAGAAAATATTATTATGCTTACTTACTATGCTTGCTTACACTACCACGATTCTCTAAAAATTGGATGAACTATTTTGTGGTATTTATTGCATGATTAAAGAGGAGATATTATCTTGCATGATACATTATGATCTTTTAACAATTGGTATCGATTATATGTATGACATATGTATAACAAGTGATATCCAATTATATGTGTTAAGGGGAGTTGTTTATGCCATGAATTTGAACTGTTATGAGACTAACACCCCAAGAGATGAACATTTATTGTCATCATCAAAAAGGGGGAGAATGTATTTATATGTTGATGTAGGTTTTGATAATGACACAACAAATGAAGAATCAAGGATTAAACATCAATTATCATAGACAAATTAATTATGTTTGATAATGCAAAATTGATGAACTCCAAAGAAATGATTCAAGGTATTTATAGAGATTTAAAACAGGTGAAAAATAATCATCAAAGTGCCTAAGGATCAAAGGATTGGAGCCACGATTAATCAAATATCAAACAGGGTAAAATAAAGTGGCAGAATTCATGTATCAGCTACATGAATTGATTCATATAGCAACCAATGGCCATATGAATCGATTCATACGTTGATTGGGGCAGGAATTGGCAAATTCAAAGAGAGGAATCGATTTATGATACAATGTATACCATGAGGAATCGATTCACACAAGTTATTGGTCCAGGATTGCATTTTGAATGGCAGGAATCGATTCATCCCTAAAAAGAATCGATTCACACGTATGAATTGGCCCAGAGAATTGATTTTGAATGACAGGAATCGATTCAAGGTAGAAAGGAATCGATTCACACTTCTTGATTGGCCCAGGGAATTAATTTTAAAGGCATGAATCGATTCATACATTATAGGAATCGATTCATACGTTGTGTTTTGCCCAGGAACTTCAAACATGAACCGATTCATTCAGTTTAAATTCAAATGGGACAGCACAGAACGTACTACAGCAAATTACGCATCACACTATGAATTAAATAATTGAAGACCGATGCTCCCTTGCTCCACTTACATTACATCAAAGGGAATAAATTAATTGCAAGCCATGCTGAAGAAATTTTTTAATATGCCAATGCCATGCTGCTGGAGGATATAAATAGAGAGGGACTTGAAGAAGCAATCTGTCCCAAAATAGAGAAGCAATTTCCTCTGTTTCTTCTTCCTCCTCACGTTGCATTATCTCTTGTTTCTTTAATTGGCATAATTCCTCTTTAAGAGTTATTTGAGAGTTAGAGAGAAAAATATTTTTGAGTGAGCTTAAATTTGTATATCCTCTCTTTAAGAGTTATTATTTTGTGAGAGGTTCAAGTTGTATATCTACTCTAGTGAGAGAGAAAAATTCTTGTAAACCAAACACCAAAAACACCAAGGTATTCACTCTAGGTTAAGTGGTCACAAAGGTTGGGGTTCAACCTTTGGGTTATTAAGGGATTGTGACATTGGGTGGGTTGCCTGTTGCTTGTGAGGATTAGGTTCTTGAGTGTGGGACACTAGGAGATAATTGCTCAAAGCTTGTAATATCAAATTTTCAATAGTGGAAATCCTTCAAATGGGTTGCTTGAAGGCAAGACATACACCGGGGTGGTGGAACTCGTTATATCGGTTTGCAAATTCTCTCTTCCCTTAAACTCCTTTATTATTGAGAATTTAATTTGCATGCTAAAATATTTATATCTAATTGGTTTGGTAAAATTGCTTAAATTAAATCCTTGAATTAATTGACTTAAATATTGTTGGATTTAACTATTGTATAAGTGAGTAAAATGTTATTGTTGATAACTTGGTAAATTAATTATGCTTAATTAATTTGTTAGAAATTGGTTAAGTTAAATTTATATTGGAATTAATTATTGCATGCCAAGTATTTCAAGAATTTCCTGAACTAATAACTTTCCTTGTTTATCAAAATCAATTCTTGAATATTGTCTCTTCAACTTAAAATATTTTAGTATGATATGTGCTTCATAATTATTACATCTTTTATATTGCATTATTGTGCACTAAGAACTGTTTTGAAAGGGATTTCACGCAAAAATTTGAGACACTCAATTCACCCCCCCTCTCTAGTATCGAGGCCTTGCCTAACGATTCTAAAATTGCTAAAAGTAGGTATCATCTATCCTACTTCTGATGGTGCATGGGTAAGCCCGGTCTAAGTGGTACCAAAAAAGAGAGGTATGACAGTAATAGTAAATGAAGAAAATGAATTAATTCCAACAAGAACTGTCACCAGTTTAAGAATGTGTATAGACTATAGGAAATTAAACCAAGTAACTAGAAAAGATCATTTTCCCTCCCCTTTAGGGACCAAATGCTTTAAAGATTATCTGGACAGGCCTACTACTGATTTCTTGATGGTTATTCTGGATATAACCAAATTGTTGTGGATCCTCTTGACCAGGAAAAGACTACTTTTACATGTCTTTTTGGTATCTTTGCTTATAGAAAAATGCCATTTGGATTATGCAATGCACCTGCTACTTTTCAAAGATGTATGTTTGCTATTTTTACAGATTTAGTTGAAAAGAGCATAGAAATTTTCATGGATGACTTATGTGTTTGGGAACTCCTTTGATACATGTCTATTCAACTTGGACACCGTACTGAAGCGGTGTATAGATACGAATCTGGTTTCGAACTGGGAAAAATGTCACTTCATGGTGACAAAAGGAATTATACTTGGTCATAAAATCTCTGCAGAAGGTATTGAAGTAAACCAAGAAAAAAATTGAGGTAATCTCAAAACTCCCACCCCCTATGAATGTGAAAGGGATTAGAAGTGTTTTAGGATATGTTGGTTTTTACTGAAGGTTCATTAAGGATTTTTCAAAAATTGCTAAACCTTTGACAAACCTCTTGAACAAGGATGTTGAATTCAAATTTGATGACGCATGTCTTAAAGCTTTTAATTATTTAAAAGAAACATTGATTTCTGCTTCTGTTATTGTTGCCCCTTATTGGAATTTTCCCTTTGAACTTATGTGTAATGCACGTGCTTATGTTGTAGGGGTTGTCTTAGGTTAAATGCATGAAAATATTTTTAAGGTTATACATTATGCTAGTAAAGTCTTAAATGAAAATCAAGTGAATTATGCAACTACTGAGAAAGAATTACTAGCCATAGTGTATGCCTTGGAAAATTTTTATTCATATTTGATAGGCATAAAAATAATTGTTTTTACTGATCATATAGCTATCAAATATCTTTTGACTAAAATAGACTCTAAGCCTTGGTTAATCCGATGAATTTTACTCCTACAAGAATATGATCTTGAAATTAAAGATAAAAAAGATTGTGAAAATATGGTCGCTGACCATTTATCTAGATTGATAAACAATAAGGTCACTGCCAAGGAAAATGAAATAAAAGAGGAATTCCCTGATGAGAAATTGTTTAAAATAATAAAAAGGCCATGGTTTGCTGATAAGGCCAATTTTAAAGCAGTAGGAATTCTTCCCAATGATTTAACTTGGCAACTGAGAAAAAAGTTTTTCATGGATGCTAAATATTTTGTTTGGGATGACCCTTATCTATTTAAAATTGGTGTGGATAATTTGTTACGGCGTTGTGTGCCTGAATGGGAAATAAATGATGTGTTGTGGCATTCCCACAAATCCCCTTATGGAGGACATTTTAATAGAGAGAGGACAGTCACAAAGATCCTCCAATCAGGTTTGTACTGGCCCTCCATATTTAAAGATGCTTACTCATTTGTACAATATTGTGACAATTTCCAAAGAACAGGGAATATATCAAGGAGGCAAGAAATGCCTCTCACAAATATACAAGAGGTAGAGGTATTTGATTGTTGGGGAATTGACTTCATGGGACCCTTCCCTAAATCTCAATCTAATCAATTTATTCTTTTGGCAGTTGATTATATTTCCAAATGGGTAGAAGTTATTGCTTCACCTAATGCTGATTCCAAAATCGTGGTAAATTTCTTAAAGAAAAATATTTTTTACAGGTTTGGAACACCAAGGACATTAATTAGTGATGAAGGTTCACATTTCTGTAAGAAAGTTCTTTAAAAAGTGTTACAGCATTATGGTGTAAGACACAAGGTGGCCACAGTATATCATCTACAAACTAATGGTCAAGCTGACATCTTAAATCGTGAAGTGAAGAGAATCTTGGAAAAGACTGTGTCTTCTTCAAGAAAGGATTGGTCACAAACTTGATGATGCACTCTGGGCATATGGAACTGCATTTAAAACTCCTATTGGCCTTTCCCATTTTTAGATGGTTTATGAAAAAGCTTGTCATCTCCCAGTAGAAATGGAACATAAAGTATATTGGGCACTTAAATTCCTTAACTTTGATCAAACTATTGTAATTGGCAAAAAGAAGCTGCAATTATTTAAGTTGGAGGAAATGCGAAATAATGCTTATGAATCATCTAGGTGCTACAAGAACAAGGTGAAAGCTTACCATTATAAGAAATTAAAGAAAAGGATTTTCACACTAGGTCAACAAGTCTTATTATTTAATTCAAGATTAAAATTATTCCTGGTAAATTGAAATCTATCACACCAGGCCTATTTATGATTAAAGAGGTTAAACCATATAGAGTAGTTGAAATTGAGGATCCAACTTCCAAAAAAAGCTGGATGATGAATGGACACAGGTTAAAACTTTATCTGAGTGGTGAGATCAACAGACTCACCACCATTTGTTACTTAACAGATTTGAGATTTATAGGTGATGTCAAGCTAGAGACAGTAAATCAAGCGCTCAATGATAGGCAACCCATTATTTTTCCACATTGGTTTGTTTTTAAATTTAAAATAAAAATAAAAAATAATAAAAATAAAAAATAATAAAAATAAATAATAAAAATAAATAAATAAATAAATTTTGGTGTGTTTTGATTAAATTAACAATTTTAGAAATAAAAAGGGGTTTTAAAAGGCTTAAAATAGGGTTTTAAAATTGAAAATTAAGAAAATGGTAAAATTGAAAATTAAGAAAATGGGAAATTTCACCCTGACGCCTAGCATCAAAATCACACGTAGCGTGGAGTTAAAATTCCAAACCTGACGCGTAGTGTCCCATGTTAGGGAATCCCATTAGGGTCAGGCAGCGGAAACACAAAGGATTCCCAAAAGAATTGCAAACACAAATGTTTTAAGGCATTATGCTAAATAAAAATTTTGGCTAGGGTTTACCTCTTGTAGACGTAGAACAAGTTCCTCAATCGAAGCAATTGTAGCTTCGCCGTTAGGAGTCCACACGAGCACTCCCACTAGAAAAACAGAGCTCCGAATGCTAGTACGAAATTTTGTTTATGGTATGATTTCTGAGCAGCAGCCTATGAGCATCTCATGCTCTATATATAGGCTTAGGTCTTGACCTGAGCTCTCATTAAACATTAGGCTCCTGACTCATTCTAAATGAGTTAGGCCCAAATAGTTTTATTTTCAGTCCAACTAAAATAAAACTATCCTCTGGTAGGCTTACTCTATGTGTGTGACCCTATAGGTAAAATATTCAGTTATATTAATAATAAACTATTTTATTATTAATATAAAATAAGAGCGGTATCTAGCAATACATCATTATGTCCGAATATTATTTATCATCGACATGACCTATACATGATAATTATTTTATATATTTATTCCTTTTGTCACGATATCTAATTGGGCCCAAGGCATGGTCGTCGTCATCCTTGTATGGCCCAATTCATTTTACTTGATACCAGAGTAAACTTTACTGAATAAATATCTAATATTTATTCGTCCTAGCATGGCCATGCATTTCATTAGTCTCACTCTATCAAGTGGCCCATAGATATCACTCCTGTCACATAGGAGAGACAAATTCCATCTACATCACTCACATCCCTCTGTATAATTTA
Source organism: Clitoria ternatea (assembly GCA_037962975.1). Classification (NCBI taxonomy): domain Eukaryota; kingdom Viridiplantae; phylum Streptophyta; class Magnoliopsida; order Fabales; family Fabaceae; genus Clitoria; species Clitoria ternatea. Next base: position 197,859,528 of record CM075671.1, on the reverse strand, counting down.
TCTATTGCCTAATCACAATCTTTATGGTCATCTTATTACAGATAATGTTTGATTGTATTAAAACAATAAACTTCTTATGTAGGAATTGTAGTGACTTCAGGTCGAAGGACTATATACCATTATCACATTAAGAACCGTTTATGACACTTATGTAACGATCCATGCAACGTTCTCATGGTGGGTCTGTCCAGTACAACATTACTCTTAATGTGTACCCGTGTAAAGACTTGATATTATATATCCATGATCTGTGAGATCAAATCATCAGTACATTCACACACTAATCTTAATGTATTTACATGTCCCCATGTAAATACTTAATTAGGGACGTTTTAGGAATAATTCTCATATGACCTATTATTCTAGGATAAATAGCATTAATCTAAAACTGAAAATACTAATTTTATTGATAAGTTAAAATTGATACATTAATAGCTCATAGTGCATACACCAACATCCCACCCATGCGTAGCGTCACGACTTGCGTTCTTAAAAACTAAGTCCATTAACAGAGAGGCCCAACTTGAAATTTTAAAAACCTAAATTTACCTCTCTATTTTCAGAATCCTAAATTCCCCAAAGCCTAAAATCTTTCAACAACCCACATTCTTCATTTCCTCTCTTGTGCATCAATCATCAAGTAAGTTCCTTTCTTTTTCTTTTCAATTTTCATTTTTCAATTCTTAGAATGCATGTGGTTAAGTTAGATAGGATATTAGAGACCCTTAGGAATGGATTCAATTGATGTTGCTATTTCTGATTGGGAATGAGGGGTTGCTGCTACGCAACCCCCAATTTGAAGATTCTGACTCTGTACCCTCACGTGTAGCGTCACCATGACACATAGCGTGAGGAAACAAGGCTGACGCTATGCGTCGGGCCTTGTTCTCATATTTTTACTTTTTGGTTTTTATGTTTCTTTTTCAGATTTTAATTTTTAATTTTTAATGTGTGTTTTATTTTAATGTTTTGTTAGTTAGATTTTAATTTTTATGTTGAATTATATTTTAAATAAAATGTGTGCTTTGTATGTTAGATTTTAGTTTATGTGTTTATTTTGTATGTTTTAAATATTGTGTGCTTTATTTCTTAGTCTTTTAAATTGTCATATTAACTTGTGTGTTTTAATTTTTGGTATTCTGAATAAAAATATTTTGTTTTTTAAATTTGTTTTTATGTATCTTTGTTTTTAGAATTTAATTACATGTATATTGTTGCATGTTCTGATATGCATGATTGAATGTTTATTTAAATTATTTGTATTATCTTAATTTCAAATTTTCTTGCAGATAACACCAAAGAAATCCATCCCTACTGCCGGTCCAAAGAAGAGGAAGAGGACTAACACTACTTCTTTTGAGGACCTAGAGATATTGGAATAGGAAGAGGAGCTTGGACCTAGGGATGTCACCAGGTTCAAGATAGATACAAAATGGGCCAGGTTTCATTAGATCAAAGATTATAAATTGATTTGGGAGAGGATACTTGATTTAGGACCCAGTGACTATCCTGAGCTACAGGATGAGATTCGGAGGAGGGGATGGGGACCATTATTTTATCTATATATGGCAGGAGATCCCATCTTGGTGATGGAGTTCTATGCTAATGCCTACAGGACACAGCAGGATTCATTAAACATAGGACAGAAGAGGAGTGCTTGGGTGAGAGGCAGATATATAGCCTATGACCGTGATACGATTAGTACCCTTCTAGGTAATCCTTGGGAGCCCACTCCCAAGGATGATACTTGTTTCTGGCATGAGAACAGAAACAAGGTTGCTACTGAGGACAGTGATTAGGTTTTTACCTAAAGGAGGTTGCTCATTTTTTGAGCAAGGAAGGGATCTATTTTAACCTTAGCAAGGTTAATAGAGCATCTTTTAACCTTCTGAAGATGTAGCTGACACCCATTGCCCAGGTATGGATGTACCTTATGCTTCATAACATCGTGCCAGTGACTCACCTTTCCAACTTACCAGTTGAGGGATGCTGCTTGTTGTACTCTATCTTGCAAAGCAAGGCTATCAACACTGCTGCCCTGATTTCTGACTAGATTCACCATTATGCCTTTGGGTATAAGGTGAATCGCCCAGTGCCCTCCCACTTATTATTTCTGCCTTACTGAGAAGGCAGGGAGTGTAGGTACCTTCACCAGTGTTCACTAGTTCATCAGGGCAAGTACCCAATGTTCTAGTGAACAAGATTTATTTTGTACAACATTGTGAGCTTCCACCCCTTGAGCAGGAGGCCTATCCCAGACCAAGGCGTAAGAGACCACCTCAGGCGACTTCCAATGACATTGTCCTCCAGGATTTGACTCAGAGCAAGATAGACCATCAACATATAATGCAAATGATGGCTGTTTCCCATAGAGCCTATACCCACTTACATGATTCTTTCTATCAGTACAGGGTTCAGGAAGCAGATGCACCATTCTTGACGCCTGCTGAGTTTGCATCCCATGTAGCTTGGCTAGGAGATCAATCGATATATCCCGAGGGAGGTAGCATATCTAGTACTCAGGCTAACATTGAGGTTGATACTAAGAAGGAGGATGATGACCAGATACAGGACGACCGAGGGCCATATTTATTTCTTACATTTTTATGACTATTTTTACATTCTTGCGTTTTACATTATTATATTAGTTACTTTGTGATTTTGGTTATTTAGTTTGGTATGGTTTGATACTTTGATCTGGTATGATGTGATGTTTTATGTTTGTGTGATATTTTAGGATCAGTGTGATTTTCTTAAATAAAATAAAAACAAAAATAAACTCAAAATTTTTGTCAAAATTGAAAATTTTACGTACTTGAAGTTTTACATAATAAGCCGTTCTAAATAATCAAATATTGATTCTTATGTCAATTGAAGCATTTTTATAAACCAAATCATAATGATTTTGTTAATAATCAAGCTAATTTTGAAAACCCAGTAGGCTGAGAGTTCTTTAAACACTTTGAGGGTATCAACATAATTTCTTTCAAATTGATTTTGCTTAATTCTTTGATCTTTGTTGTCATACAAAGGATCCAAGAACATGATCAAGGCAGATTATTGGTAAACACATGAACTAGGGCCAAAAAGCTTACCATGGTAAAAAGTATTTATCCTTTGTTAGCAAATTTTGTGCCTTAAAAATACTTTCTTTGGCACCCCTCAACCATAAATGTTTTCAACCATGCTCTCTCATCTGATTAAGTAAAAGAGCGTTACAATAAAAAAGAAAATTCTTTTAAAGTATTCTTACAAAATAAGGAGTGAAATTATGAACTTAGTTCTTTTTAAAAAAATTATATCAGTCATGCATATATATGATTTTTACTTTTTGGTTTTTATGTTGCTTTTTCTTATTTTAATTTTTAATTTTTAATGTGTGTTTTATTTTAATGTTTTGTTAGTTAGATTTTAATTTTTATGTTGAATTGTATTTTAAATAAAATGTGTGCTTTGTATGTTAGATTTTAGTTTATGTGTTTATTTTGTATGTTTTAAATATTGTGTGCTTTATTTCTTAGTCTTTTAAATTGTCATATTAACTTGTGTGTTTTAATTTTTGGTATTTTGAATAAAAATATTTTGTTTTTTAAATTTGTTTTTATGTATCTTTGTTTTCTGAATTTAATTACATGTATTATTGGGACAAAATTGGGGAATAATATATATGGGAAATAATATATATGGGAAACAAGGATTAACAGTTGTTTGTGTATTATTGGGACAAAAATGGGAAATAATGGTTGAAATTTAAGAAGATTAATGGAGTTTGAGTCAAAGACCTGACGTGCAGCACCACACCCACGCGTAGCGTCAGGTCCAAACTTCTCCACTATAAATAGGGTCATTTGCCAAAGGTTTCAACATCCCTTGAGCATCCAATTCAGAGTGTGTTGTGGTCTAAGTTGCTAAACTAGCTTCCATATACTTGAGATTATTATTTTAGGTCTATTTTCCTTTAGTGTTGTGAAGTGTTTGTCAAGTTCAGTTCAGTGTTCATCATGTCTCCCCTTGTAAGTTGTTTTTTTACTTTTACCATGTACAACTAATCTGTTTTTGTTGGAATTGGTGAACCAATCTGTGAATATGATGTTGTGATTATGAATTATGCATGTTTATGATTCAAGTTTTATGTTAGTATTTCAATCTTTTATTAGTATGAACTTTAAACGGGAGAATGATTTTCATGCGTGTTAAAACTACCTTAACAGAAGTAAAAGTTGAAATACCCTTAATATACCAATTATTAGGGATAGAGTTGGTAATTATTGTTATGTTAAGGCCTCTTGAACTGTGACATTTGGATTTGCTTGGTCCATCCCAAACTCAAAGTTTTGTTAGAAAAAGATATGACTTTGTCATAGTTGATGACTACACAAGAATGACATGGGTTTATTTCCTAGCCCATAAAGATGAGTCTGTATAAGTATTTAAGATTTTCTGTAAGAAAATCATGTCTGAAAAAGGAGTTTGTATTGATACAATAACAAGTGATCATGGTAGAGAATTTGAAAGAGAAACTTTTGAAAAGTTTTGCAACAAAACTGGCATGTCCCACACATTTTCTTCTCCAAGAACACCTCAAAAAAATGGTGTTATGGAAAGGAAAAACAGAAGTATATTATAGATGGCTAGAACTATGCTTTGGGTTGAAGCTATAAACACTTCTTGTTATATACAAAACAGAATCTTTTATCAGACCTATATCGAATCAGACCCCATATGAATTATGGAAGGGAAGGAAACCCAACATTTCATACTTTCACCCATTTGGATGTATATGCTTTATCCTAAACACAAGGGATCAACATGGAAAATTTGACCCAAAGTGTGACAAAGGTATATTCATGGGATATTCAAATACATCAAAATCTTACAGAGTCTTTAACACAAGAACTCCAACCATTGACGAATCAATGCATGTAAGATTTAATGATCTAACAAAGACTGACAAGAAATTGGTAGATCTAGAACTTGATGATGCAAGTATTCTTCAACCAGAACATGAATCTAGACCATAGACTCGGCTAGAAATTAAGATAAAGATGCAGATCAACAACCATCTGTACCTAAACCTGTGAAACCAAGAGAATGGAAATACAAAACCTACCACCCTTCAGATCTTATTATTGAAGATCAAGCTGAAGGAGTCCAAACTCGATCTAGACTTCACAATCATTCATCAATGGCACTTGTTTCTAAAATTGAACCAAAAGCTATTGAAGAAGCTCTTGAAGATCCAGACTGAATCATAGCCATAAAGGAAGAGCTAAATTAATTCGAAAGGAACAATGTCTAGAAACTTGTCCCAAGACCCAAAGATAAAAGCATCATTGGAACAAAATAGGTCTTCAGAAACAAGCTTGATGAAGATGGAAAAGCTGTTAGAAATAAAGCCAAACTTATAGCTCAAGGCTATAATCAATAGGAAGGTATAGATTTCACTAAAACCTTTGCACTTGTAGCCAGACTTGAGGCTATAAAGATTCTATTTGCATTTACTACTTTTAAAGGAATAAAATTATATCAAATGAATGTCAAGAGCATATTTCTAAATGGTTTTATAGAAGAAGAAGTCTTCGTGAAACAACCTCTTGGCTTTGAAGACAAATATTTTCAAAATCATGTCTTCAAGATAAGTAAAGTGCTATATGGTCTGAACTAAGCTCCAGGAGCTTGGTATGATCGACTCAGCACCTTTTTAATATCAAAAGGCTTTATTAGAGGAAAGGTTGATACAACTTTATTTAGAAAAGGCTCAAAAAAATACTTTCTTATTGTGCAAATTTATGTTGATGACATTGTTTTTGGTGCTACTAAAGAAAGTCTATGTAAAGACTTTGCTGAAACGATACAGGCTAAATTTGACATAAGCATGATGGGCAAACTCAAATTCTTCCTAGGTCTGCAGATCAAACAAACTGATGATGAAATTTTTATTCATCAACAGAAGTACACCAAAGAGCTACTTATAAAATTTAAAATGGATGATGCCAAATCAATGAGTACACTAATGCATCCAAAATGCATCATAAGTAAAGATGAGTTTGGTACATTGGTGGATTAGACCTTATATAGCGGAATGATTAGATCACTATCATAATTAACATCTAGCAGATTTGATATAATGTTTAGTGTCTATGTATGTGCAAGATATCAAGCAGACCCCAAAGAATCATACCTGTTTATAGTGAAGAGGATTCTGAGGTATCTTGTAGGTACTACTAACCTTGGGCTATTCTAAAAATGAATAGACTCATTTTCTCTTTGTGGCTTCTGTGATGTAGATTTTACAAGTGATAGATCAGACAGAAAGAGTGCAAGTGGACGTCATTTCTTAGGAACAAGTCTGATCTCATGGAGTAGCAAATAGCAAAACTCAATAACCCTCTCTGTAACTAAAGCATAATATTTGTCTACTGCCAGTTGTTGCTTATAACTACTTTGGATAAAGTATCAACTTGAGGACTACTCAATCAAAGAAGCAGAGATTCCAGTATTGTGACAACACCAATGCAATCAATCTATCCAAAAATCTAATTCAACATTCAAAGGCAAAACATATTGAAGTCAAGTACCATTCCATTCATGATTATGTTCAGAAAGGTACTTTGGATCTAAAGTATGTGGATATAGACCATCAATGGGTAGACATATTCACTAAACCATTGGCTGTAGTCAGGTTTACGTTTATTAAGTATAACTTAAGTTTTCGAGATATTGCCTGATTAAGAGTCTGTATGAAAAGAGTTTGCATGAGGAAACTCTGTATAAAAAGAGTCTGCATGTTGTTTTACATAGAATATTTTTGGATATTGCTCACTTCTATACCGAGAGACTCCTAAATTCGTTTCACTTTCTTCGATAACCCTTTCACTTTTCTCAACCATTACTCGTGGCACTTATCTATTAGCTATAGTGTAACTATTTTTGAGTAGTTTTTCCCTCCACTACCATGTTGCCTTTATATAGCAATTCCAGTTGTCTTTTCAAAACCCCTGGAAACCTTTCGTGTGAAAAACCCTTCGCATTCTCTCTCTTACTCTGTGTTTCTTCAATCTTTTGGCCCTAAAGTCCTCTTTATCTCAAACCATTCCCTTTCTTTAAAATAACATCGATGGTTGTCGTGTCTTTCTCTGTTAAGGATGTAGTTGAGTCCTTGTACTTTGATTTTGCCCAAAAAAAGCTTAAGGTTAACAATGTTACCACTAAACTCAAAGGGATTGGATGGACAAATTTCTACTTGGACCAAGAACCCTTTTCTCCTTTGCTAGTGCTTGAGTTCTAGAGAACAGGTTCTGTGGACAAAGTAAAGTTTATTCTACTTGGGTCTTTACGTGGAAAGCAGATAGAAATCTCTAAGGATTTATTGGTGACAACTCTGCAATGCCAACCTAGAGGAATCATCTTCTCTGAAGATTTTGAATACAAGAGTTTCCGGGTTCATAATAAATTAAGCCTTGTTTAGAAAGGCTAGACTTGAGAAGACCACCTCTGGAAGTTTGTGTGACATCCCAAAAATAGGGGTAAATTTTTCACGATTTTATTATTATTAAACTATGAAACATGTGAGTGGTGAAGTCATTTAACAATTATCCTGGATCTATCAGAGACCTATCTCATATATGAAGATATGAGAAGGTAAGTTAAAGAAATTAACTCTTAAGAAATCCATAATTAATAATAGCGGAAGTATCTTTAGTAAAATAATATTATGAAGTTAAATTCTTAAGAGATCACTCAGTTGAAATTAAGAAGTCAAGATTATCCCAAAGTGTTCATAAAGCAGGATAGAATCATGGATTAATATGAAGAAAAAGGAAAATAATATATTTAAAGCTTTTTGGGAGAATCAGGTCCCCCTCGCTTAAGCGAAATCCCAATTCGCTTGAGCGAGCTTCGCATAGCACGCTTGGGCGAATCATAAAATGCTGAGCGAAAGAAGTAAATGAAGATTCAGGGGTCACTTCGCTCAAGCGAACCCTAACTCGCTTGAGCGAGTAACACGATCCTCGCTTGGGCGAAGCCAGCGAGCGTAAGGCGAAAAACGCCCAGAATCCATCCACGCTTACTCGCTTGAGCGAACCCATCCTCGCCTAAGCGAGATTACTCCCGAGAGCAATTTCCTGATAAACCCGAGAGCAAAACCTGAGACCAAAACCCTCTCACTTGGGCGAATCCTCAGCTCGCCTGAGCAAACAGCAACCAAGGTCTAAACTCTGATTCTAATGTAATTTCGCTTGAGCGACTTGCACAACCGCTTGAGCGAAAATGGAATAATGGCCTAAAACTGATGCTGGGACGATCTCGCTTGAGCGAGTCCCATTCTCGCTTAAGCGAGAATCATCCAGAATCCAGAAATTGATACAGGGGCATTCTCGCTTGAGCGAGAAGCCCTCTCGCTTGAGCGAGAAGCCCTCTCGCTTGAGCGAGTTTGACAGAAAAATAGGGGAATTGCAGAAATCACCCAACTCCCTGCACCAAAACTCATTCTAATCAAATTTACCTAATTTCAACACTTTATATATATATCATATTACACATTTAGAACCTGTCCTAATAAATCATTCTTGAAAATCTCCATTACAATTCATCTATTGTATGAATCAACTCACTAACTCTTCCATTTCATAAGTCTAACATTCCACACATAAACTTCATTCATTCATCAAGATATGGAGAGTTTCATCATTCATACATTCACAGGGTCATGATTGAAAATGAGTCATATACAAAAGATCTCATTTTCCTCCATGACCTCCCAACTCATTATTCATACAATTATCCATTCTACATCCATACTATACCATCATACATTGTACTATATACATTACATCTATTTCACATATCTATGTAAACCAAAATATTGCCGGCCAAGGCATTCTTTACCAAAAAGGGGCCTTCTTCACACTTCTTCTCCTCAACAGCTCCAAGCAATACCTACAACACAGGAGCTAAAAATATATACCACAGGGAGAGTGAGTATACTTTCTCAATGACGAAAATCCAATAAATAGAACAATATATGCATGAATGCAATACAACTATCTCCCTCCCAAGAGGAGTTTATTTAATACCAATCAATCAATCAACAATTTTCCATTTCAATACAATTATTCCCTGATTCTCTCAGAATTATATCAATCGATTCACCATCACAATTTAGTAATTAAAAAGGGAGTTCCATTCATATCTCATCATCAAGGTATCACACTATACCATGCTTTCAAACTGATGCACATGCTAATGTCATGAAAATGCACATGCATGGATTCGATTTCATTTCCTCGGGTGATCACAACCACCATATCATATACTCATTCTCAATGGTTTCCCACCTCGCAAGGGGTACTCCCTCTAGCAACCTTACAAGGTGCTTCTCGTGATCGCAACCACATTCAACATTTCACATAGGTTTCCCTCCTCGCAAGGGGTACTCCCGCCTCATAAACACTTCATATAGGTTTCCCTCCTCGCAAGGGGTACTCCCGCCTCATAAACATTTCATATAGGTTTCCCTCCTCGCAAGGGGTACTCTCGCCTCATGATCGCAACCATGGGCATCATAGGTGCTCGCAAGCCCTTTTTCATTTCCATCATCAAGTGATCACAACCACTTATCAACATCATCATGATATGTATGTCATGCCATGTATACAAAATACTCATGCATGCCTCAAGCTCATTTAGATTATCCTACCCTTTCATCTAGGGTATATTCATTTTCAACCACATAATTTTCCATCAAATTCATACACAAGAATCAATCTTCATATGAACTCAATCGTGTATCTCACATAATAAGCCATCCATAGCCTCACTTAGGCTTCATCATATAAACACTAAATTCACATCATCATACACAATTCACTTCACATACACATAATATCACCTTTAACCACACAAACATGTCATACTACATTAATACATACATTATCATCACAATTTTCATGCATTTAGAAAATACACCCCTCTCCTACCTCAAGAGAAGTAGACCTCTGGGGTTGATGTTCCTACTTCACCAATATTGCCAAGCCCTACACCAATCATTTATAGGGCCACATCAATTATTTATTCAAACACCAATTCAATATATATATATATACATAGGTGTACACATAATTCTTATCATGTGAAAACTATTTACCAAATTCATTTATTTGCCTACTTAGGCTTCGGGAATTCCTTTCCTTGAATTACAATCCCTTAGTATCAAAGGCTACAACCTAATTATTAGGTTATTCCATCTAGTAAGATCTCCACCAACACCTTGGTGAGTTTCCCACCTATTATGACTTCAAATCAACTTTATCATCATTTAATGTATCCACCACATCACTTATAATATTCTTCCCATCAATAAATGTTAACTTTTCAATAAATGTTATCCTTTTCAATATTTTACTTTTCCTCCTAGAATTCAAGTTTAAGGTTTTCACCAATCCACCAACCTTCAAAAATGCTCATATACTTCTTTCTTTTACCACCATAGTTATAACTACCTCATAATCACTCATAAGCTTGTATTTATGTCAACTTATCTTTAGATTTCCACTTTTAAACTTTCCTCAACATTACTCATACTTTTATTGTGTTCTAACACCAAAACTTCAACTAAACTTCAACTATATACTTATATGCATGGAAAATGATCATAATCTTACCTCAATAGAAGAAAAGAGTGAGTCTACAAAACATGAGGGAGTTCACACGAATTTGAGGAGTAAGGAGGAGAAAATAGTTTAGTCTCCAAGCTTCCTTGAAGTCTCTTGAAGGTTATTAATAGAGAAGGAAGAGATATCTCCTTTTAATTTAGACTTCAAGGGCAAGAGGAAAGTGAATTATGAAGAAGAAAAAGAGATATGAAGAAGAAGATAAGAGGAAGAGTGTCTACGTAAGAAACAAAGAGTGCAACCGACTTTTTGAATGGGAAAATGAGAATTTAATGTTTAAATTATTAATCCTTCATTAACTCTTCCGTTTTTTAACAAACAGGTTCACCGTTCGGGCCCAAAACATATTCTAAAAATTATTCCGAATATAAATTCGGAATCCCAATAACATTTTCTACGGCCTTGACCAACGGCATCTCAATCGGAGATACTTGGTCCGACACCTATATTTTATCCGGGTCAGTTTTCAGCTCATCTGACCACCATAATTCACCAACAGTTTCGAGAAACCTTGTTTAAGTCATTTCAAGAATTTTGGGATATTACTTAGCCCAAAGTTAATTATCCAATATTTATTTTCCTAATTTATCTTCCTATTTTAAAAATTCGGGGTGTTACAATCCACTCCCCCTAAAAGAAATTTCGTCCTTGAAATTCAACTTACCGGACTCGAATACATGAGGGTACCGCTTACGGATATCGTCCTCACGTTCCCACGTAAATGTTTCCATATCTCCATGCTTCCATGCCACTTTTACTAATGGTACCATTTTATTCCGTAGTCTCTTCACGGAATACTCAACGATACGAACGGAAACGGGAAGAATGGATAAGTCATCCTGCACCTCAAGATCATCAACAGAGATCACGTGCTGAGGATCATGTACATACTTCCTTAACTGAGATACGTGGAATACATTATGAAGATTTGCAAGCTGTGGAGGAAGTGCAATTCAATATGCGACATCTCCAATCCGTTCTAAAATCTCATAGGGTCCAATAAATTTAGGGCTTAGTTTCTTGCTCTTCAAGGCTCTTCCTATACCTTTATCACGTGAAACTCGCAATAACACATGATCGCCGACTTGAAATTCTAGTGGATTTCTTCTTTTATCATAATAGCTCTTCTGTCGGTCTTGAGCAATTTTCATCTTTTCCTGGATCATCTTGATCTGTTCGGTAGTTTCTTCAATAATTTCAGGTCCTAAGGCTAGATTCTCACCAACTTCAAGCCAACATAAAGGAGTTCGACACTTCCTTCCGTATAATGCCTCGTATGGTGCCGTACCAATACTAGAATGAAAACTGTTATTGTAAGTGAATTCGATCAAAGGTAAATATTTTTCCCACGAACCGCCATGCTCCAAAACACAAGCACGCAGCAAGTCTTCAAGACTTTGAATAGTTCTCTCAGACTGCCCATCGGTCTGGGGATGATATGCCAAACTTAGCTTCAGTTTTGAACCCATCGCCTCATGTAAGCTTCCCCAGAATCGGGAAGTAAATCGGGGATCACGATCAGAAACAATACTTGACGGTACACCATGTAATCTCACAATCTCCCGAATGTACAACTGTGCTAAATCTTGCAAAGAGCTCTCCATACTGATTGGCAAGAAATGGGCACTCTTTGTCAAACGATCCACTATCACCCATATTCCATCACATCTGGACCTCGTTCTTAGTAATCCGGACACAAAATCCATGGCAATCGCGTCCCACTTCCAAACAGGGATATCAAGTGGTCTTAAAGTACCTGAAGGTCTTTGGTGTTCCACCTTCGCCTTCTGACAAGTAAGGCAAGAAGCTACAAAGTTAGCAACATCACGTTTCATTCCGGGCCACCAAAAGTTCTTCTTTATATCGCGATACATCTTTGTTACACCAGGGTGGATGCTAAACATGCTTTTATGTGCTTCCTCCAGCACTGTGCGTCTCAAATCATCAAATAAAGGTATATACACACAACCATTTATTCGCCATATACTATCAACGCCTTCCACAAGGAATAGATTTTTTCCATTATCCTGAGATCTTCGCACCTCTTGTAAATAATCATCATCTTTTTGTTTCTCTTTCATAAGTTCCAAAAACTCATTACTTATTTTCAAGGTAGCAAAACATAACTTCTTGGAGGATTGAACTTCGGTCCTAACGTTCAAATTTCGAAATTCTTCAATTAATTCAAGCTCTTTGACCATCATGGTTGAGATATGCAAGGATTTCCGACTAAGTGCATCGGCAACAACATTAGCTTTTCCCGGTTGGTACATCAATTTAAAGTCATAATCCTTCAAGAATTCCACCCATCTTCTTTGTCGCATATTCAATTCCTTTTGGTCGAAAAGATATTTCAAACTTTTGTGGTCACTGTAAACCACAAATCTCGAACCATACAAATAATGACGCCAAATCTTCAAAGCAAACACAACCGCAGCTAGCTCCAAATCATGAGTCGGGTAATTAATTTCATGAGGTCGCAACTGGCGTGAAGCATAAGCTATTACACGTTCCTTCTGCATTAGCACGCATCCAAGTCCATGCTTGGAAGCATCACAATACACTATAAACTCTTCTTGTAAGTCAGGCAACGCTAAGATAGGAGCAGAAGTTAGTCTCATTTTTTAACTCCTCAAAGCATTTCTCACATTCAACCGTCCATACGAAAGGTTGGTTCTTCCTTGTTAAATTCGTCAAGGGTCTCGCAAGACGAGAGAAACCTTCAATGAACCTTCGATAATAACCCGCAAGTCCAAGAAAACTTCGGATTTCAGTAACCGTCGTAGGTCTCGACCATGCCATAACGGCTTCAACCTTTGAAGGATCCACAGAAATACCCTCCTCGGATATTACATGTCCAAGGAATTGGACGCTCGTCATCCAGAATTCACATTTAGAGAGCTTGGCATACAACTGGTTCTCTCTAAGAATGTTCAGTACCACTCTCAAGTGTTCTTCATGTTCTTCGTGACTCTTGGAATATACCAGGATATCATCGATAAACACCACAACAAAACGATCTAGGTATTTATGAAAGATGTGATTCATGTAACTCATGAATACAGCTGGAGCATTAGTAACTCCAAATGGCATCACGACATACTCGTAGTGGCCATATCGCGTCCTAAATGCAGTCTTGGGAATATCTTCGGCTCTTACTCGAATTTGATGATAACCAGAACGTAAATCAATCTTTGAAAATACCACCGCACCTTTCAATTGATCCAATAGATCATCAATACGAGGTAAAGGATATCTATTCTTTATCGTCAACTTGTTCAATTGGCGGTAGTCTACGCACAACCGCATGGTTCCATCCTTTTTCTTAACTAACAAAATAGGAGCTCCCCAGGGTGACACACTGGGTCGAACGAATTCCCTCTCAAGTAGCTCCTCAACTTGCTTCTTTAATTCAATTAACTCCACAGGAGACATCCTATAAAGAGCAATAGACACTGGTTCAGCACCAAGTACAAGGTCAATAGCAAACTCAACCTCTCTTGGAGGTGGTAAGCCAGGGATCTCATCAGGAAATACATCCAGAAATTCAGACACCACGGGGATATTAGTGGGATCGAAATTACTTGTCCCATCAGTAAGAGATAACAACACGCAAAGTTGAATTATACCTTGTACATCAAATTGTTCTCTATCAAGAGAAGGGAAACTAACGGTTCGTTGTTGACAATCAACTATGACTTTATTGGTAGAAAGCCAATCCATACCAAGTATAATCTCCAATCCCTTCATAGGCAAGCAAATAAAAGATGCAACAAATTTTCTCCCATCTAAGAGCATATCAACATTATCGCACTGGTTAACCGATCTAAGACAAGTACCGGTTGGAGTGGTAATCATAAGAGCATTTTTCATTAGACACACCGGCAACCTCAATCGCCGAATGCAATCCTCAGATATAAAAGAGTGGGTCGCACCCGAATCGTAAATTACATGAACTGAATGTCCAAGGATTTCACACTTACTTTCAACCAGATTTTCTGCTCGTGCTGCTTCCTCACCGGTCACAGCAAATACTCTCCCGGCATTAGGTTGACGATCTCCTCCATCCCTATTTCCATCATTAACATCATTACCATTCCCTCGACCGTTGCCACGTCTTCCACCATTATAACCACCTCGGCCACCACGTCGACCGCCATTATTTCCATTACCACGGCCTCGACCTCCATTATAACCTCCGCGGTTCATATAAGCAGGTGCGTTAGCACGATTGGCAACATTAGCTTGTACCGGAGCCGGCCTTACAAGCATAGGACATGCAGAACGGATATGCCCCACCTGATCACAATTAAAACATACAACATCTGCACGATGTACACATTCCCGAACGTAATGAGGTCCTCCACATCTATAACATCTCGGCCCATTGGTATTTATATTACCCCGGCCAAAAACATTACCACGTCCGCCGCCTCTAGCTTGGACATTAGAAGGAGCACCCCTCAGAAAACGTCCTCTTCTAAAACTTCTTTGCCTCTTAAAACTAGAAGCTTGACCCTTCAACTTAGAGTCAAATTTAGAGTATCGAAAAGAAGCATGTTCTTCATAGATACGGCACTTATTCACAAGCACCGTGAAATTTCGAATCTCTTGGTGACATATAGCCCTTGGAATATTGGAGCGTAACCCATTTTCAAACTTCACGCACTTTGACACTTCAGTTCCCTCTTGTTGAAAAGGAGGGTAGAATTCACAAAGTTCTTCAAACTTGGAAGCATACTCTTCCACCGTCAGCGTGCCTTGCTTGAGTTCCATGAACTCAAGTTCTTTCTTGCTCTTATAACTTTCGGGCACATATTTCCTCATAAGTTCTCGCTTAAAGTTCTCCCAAGTTAAGGGAATCGCGGCAACATTCATTCTATTCTTGGCGAGTCTCCACCAAGTCTCTGCTTCATCCCTCAGCATAAAAACAGCATACTCCACTTTCTGGAGCTCATTGCATTCAAAGCTATCAAAGATTCGCTCAATATTCCGAATCCAACCATAGGCTTGCTCAGGCCTAAATCCGCCATAAAATTCAGTAGGTTTTCGCTTTAAAAACATGTCAAGGCCCTGAGTGCCTTGTACAACAATAGGAGCAGATGGTCTTTCTGCCTCTTGTCTCTCACGGTTTTGCGATTCGAGAAGATCCGGAAAACGATTCAAGGCTCTAGCTATGGCGTCATCATTATCTTGACGACGACGGGCCATCACAATATCTAAAACCACAACATAAAATTCAACTAATATCAGTAAACTCGTTCATAAAATTCCTCTATGAGTTCATACTATAGTATTTCATTATAAAATTTACATTGTGACCCTCCCCCATGGAGTCCAATAGCAACATTTCATATTAAAGCTCTTATGGCAACATCATCATATCATAACATAGTATGCATCCACAATACATAAGATTCTTCATTGAGAGAGGATAGTGTGAAGAAGCTTGGCCGGACTTATAAAAATCACATTCAATCCATCATCAATTCATATGCAATCAATCAACAATAACAATGATTCATCAATCACATATCACTTTCCAGTAATAGCAATAGCTAAACACAATGATACAGAGCGAATAATGCTCTGATACCAAATTGTGACATCCCAAAAATAGGGGTAAATTTTTCACGATTTTATTATTATTAAACTATGAAACATGTGAGTGGTGAAGCCATTTAACAATTATCCTGGATCTATCAGAGACCTATCTCATATATGAAGATATGAGAAGGTAAGTTAAGGAAATTAACTCTTAAGAAATCCATAATTAATAATAGCGGAAGTATCTTTAGTAAAATAATATTATGGAGTTAAATTCTTAAGAGATCACTCAGTTGAAATTAAGAAGTCAAGATTATCCCAAAGTGTTCATAAAGCAGGATAGAATCATGGATTAATATGAAGAAAAAGTAAAATAATATATTTAAAGCTTTTTGGGAGAATCAGGTCCCCCTCGCTCAAGCGAAATCCCAATTCGCTTGAGCGAGCTTCGCATAGCACGCTTGGGCGAATCATAAAATGCTGAGCGAAAGAAGTAAATGAAGATTCAGGGGTCACTTCGCTCAAGCGAACCCTAACTCGCTTGAGCGAGTAACACAATCCTCGTTTGGGCGAAGCCAGCGAGCGTAAGGCGAAAAACGCCCAGAATCCATCCACGCTTACTCGCTTGAGCGAACCCATCCTCGCCTAAGCGAGATTACTCCCGAGAGCAATTTCCTGATAAACCCGAGAGCAAAACCTGAGACCAAAACCCTCTCGCTTGGGCGAATCCTCAGCTCGCCTGAGCGAACAGCAACCAAGGTCTAAACTCTGATTCTAATGTAATTTCGCTTGAGCGACTTGCACAACTGCTTGAGCGAAAATGGAATAATGGCCTAACACTGATGCTGGGACGATCTCGCTTGAGCGAGTCCCATTCTCGCTTAAGCGAGAATCATCCAGAATCCAGAAATTGATACAGGGGCATTCTCGCTTGAGCGAGAAGCCCTCTCGCTTGAGCGAGTTTGACAAAAAAACAGGGGAATTGCAGAAATCACCCAACTCCCTACACCAAAACTCATTCTAATCAAATTTACCTAATTTCAACACTTTATATATATCATATTATACATTTAGAACCTGTCCTAATAAATCATTCTTGAAAATCTCCATTACAATTCATCTATTGTATGAATCAACTCACTAACTCTTCCATTTTATAAGTCTAACATTCCACACATAAACTTCATTCATTCATCAAGATATGGAGAGTTTCATCATTCATACAATTATCCATTCTACATCCACACTATACCATCATACATTGTACTATATACATAACATCTATTCCACATATCTATGTAAACCAAAATATTACCGGCCAAGGCATTCTTTACCAAAAAAGGGCCTTCTTCACACTTCTCCTCCTCAATAGCTCCAAGCAATACCTACAACACAGGAGCTAAAAAGATATACCACAGGGAGAGTGAGTATACTTTCTCAATGACGAAAATCCAATAAATAGAACAATATATGCATGAATGCAATACAACTATCTCCTTCCCAAGAGGAGTTTATTTAATACCAATCAATCAATCAACAATTTTCCATTTCAATACAATTATTCCCTGATTCTCTCGGAATTATATCAATCGATTCACCATCACAATTTAGTAATTAAAAAGGGAGTTCCATTCATATCTCATCATCAAGGTATCACACTATACCATGCTTTCAAACTGATGCACATGCTAATGTCATGAAAATGCACATGCACAGATCCGATTTCATTTCCTCGGGTGATCACAACCACCATATCATATACTCATTCTCAATGGTTTCCCACCTCGTAAGGGGTAATCCCTCTAGCAACCTCACAAGGTGCTTCTCGTGATCGCAACCACGTTCAACATTTCACATAGGTTTCCCTCCTCGCAAGGGGTACTCCCGCCTCATAAACACTTCATATAGGTTTCCCTCCTCGCAAGGGGTACTCCCGCCTCATAAACATTTCATATAGGTTTCCCTCCTCGAAAGGGGTACTCCCGCCTCATGATCGCAACCATGGGCATCATAGGTGCTTGCAAGCCCTTTTTCATTTCCATCATCAAGTGATCACAACCACTTATCAACATCATCATGATATGTATGTCATGCCATGTATACAAAATACTCATGCATGCCTCAAGCTCATTTAGATTATCCTACCCTTTCATCTAGGGTATATTCATTTTCAACCACACAATTTTCCATCAAATTCATACACAAGAATCAATCTTCATATGAACTCAATCGTGTATCACACATAATAAGCCATCCATATCCTCACTTAGGCTTCATCATATAAACACTAAATTCACATCATCATACACAATTCACTTCACATACACATAATATCACCTTTAACCACACAAACATGTCATACTATATTAATACATACATTATCATCACAATTTTTATGCATTTAGAAAATACACCCCTCTCCTACCTCAAGAGAAGTAGACCTCTGGGGTTGATGTTCCTACTTCACCAATATTGCCAAGCCCTACACCAATCATTTATAGGGCCACATCAATTATTTATTCAAACACCAATTCAATATATATATATATATATATATATATATATATATATACATAGGTGTACACATAATTCTTATCATGTGAAAACTATTTACCAAATTCATTCATTTTCCTACTTAGGCTTCGGGAATTCCTTTCCTTGAATTACAATCCCTTAGTATCAAAGGCTACAACCTAATTATTAGGTTATTCCATCTAGTAAGATCTCCACCAACACCTTGGTGAGTTTCCCACCTATTATGACTTCAAATCAACTTTATCATCATTTAATGTATCCACCACATCACTTATAATATTCTTCCCATCAACAAATGTTAACTTTTTAGTAAATGTTATCCTTTTCAATATTTTACTTTTCCTCCTAGAATTCAAGTTTAAGGTTTTCACCAATCCACCAACCTTCAAAAATGCTCATATACTTCTTTCTTTTACCACCATAGTTATAACTACCTCATAATCACTCATAAGCTTGTATTTATGTCAACTTATCTTTAGATTTCCACTTTTAAACTTTCCTCAACATTACTCATACTTTTATTGTGTTCTAACACCAAAACTTCAACTAAACTTCAACTATATACTTATATGCATGGAAAATGATCATAATCTTACCTCAATAGAAGAAAAGAGTGAGTCTACAAAAGATGAGGGAGTTCACATGAATTTGAGGAGTAAGGAGGAGAAAATAGTTTAGTCTCCAAGCTTCCTTGAAGTCTCTTGAAGGTTATTAATGGAGAAGGAAGAGATATCTCCTTTTAATTTAGACTTCAAGGGCAAGAGGAAAGTGAATTATGAAGAAGAAAAAGAGATATGAAGAAGAAGATAAGAAAAAGAGTGTCTACGTAAGAAACAAAGAGTGCAACTGACTTTTTGAATGGGAAAAATGAGAATTTAATGTTTAAATTATTAATCCTTCATTAACTCTTCCGTTTTTTAACAAACAGGTTCGCCGTTCAGGCCCAAAACATATTCTAAAAATTATTCTGAATATAAATTCGGAATCCCAATAACATTTTCTACGGCCCTGACCAACGGCATCTCAATCGGAGATACTTGGTCCGACACCTATATTTTATCCGGGTCAGTTTTCAGCTCATCTGACCACCATAATTCACCAACAGTTTCGAGAAACCTTGTTTAAGTCATTTCAAGAATTTTGGGATATTACTTAGCCCAAAGTTAATTATCCAACATTTATTTTCCTAATTTATCTTCCTATTTTAAAAATTCAGGGTGTTACAGTTTGCTTCTAAAGGTTAAGAGGCTTCATCTGCTGATGCGTCAAGTCTTGTGTCCTTGTAAATCTGTAAAGGAAACTGTGTCTAAATTGGATTGCTTTTACATGTACACATGTTGTGCAAGGAAAAGGTAAACCTGGCTAACATCATCCTGATCTATATGATGACTTCGGTCTTGATGAAGTAAAAGAAGATCCCCTATCCAGTCATTTTCATGAAGATCTTTAAATTAAAGAATGTGCCTCTCAATTCTTTAAAAGACTTGATGACCTACGGACCATTGGTGTCCAAATTGCCCTCTTTCTCCCCTCTGGTGGAACAATCCACTACCACTAGAGCTCAAGAGTCTGTGAAAAAACCTCTCCTAAAAGGAAGCCTATATCTAAACTAATGGAAGAGCCTATCAAGGCCAAGAAAGCTAAAGTCATAAAGGTCTTTGTCATTTCTGAGAAGGCCCCTACTGCCAAGTCTAGATCAGCAACTGCCTCCAAGCCACCATCTGACTCGAATGATCAACAACCCATTGGGCATGTTTTGAGGAATAAGAGGTCTAAGAAACATACTACTACCACTACTGCTGCCATTACTATTGAGACCACTACTTCTCAACCATCAGCCTCTACCAAGAGTTCTTCTAATCTTGCTTCTCCCTCTCTGAAGGAGTATATCAAGATCCCCTCCAAGAAGAGGTATGTCAACTTTATCCACTATTATTGTGAGAAGTTCCATAATATAAATGTCTCTAAGTGGACAAAATACGATTAGGTGGATGTGTACAACCATACCTATGATTTGTACAAGTCTGATAGGGCCAAATGGGAAGTTGAGAAAGCTGAAGCTAAGGTTGAAGAAGAAAAGAAAAGAAAGTCTACAGAGCAGGACAAATCTTAGAAAGCTTCTAAGAAGAAAAAGAAGAAAAATAAGTCTTCCTCCACCATCCAGACTCCCTTATAATAGAAGTTTGTAACACCCGTCCAGCCTCTTACCCAACAACTGTTCAAACTCCAACCTCCACACCTATACTAGAAACATGTTTCCTAATTCAAGTACCTCTATTTGAACCTTATCCTGTAGTTCAACCCGAACCAACCTAAACTAAAACTCAACCTGAACCCCAACCTGAAGTTCAACCTGATCCACACCAGACCACCCCTCATTCAACCAAACCTTCCTCCTCTAAGTCCAAAACCTGTAATATTATATCAATGTTTCCTGGACACCCTCTACCCTTCCATGGCCCAGACCTCCCCATCATTATCCAACCTCGTTTCCAACCCCCTTATCCCTAATGAGGATCTCCTATCCAACTCTTACCTCTACACACCTTCCTTCTTCGCCATGTTCCAAGTCATCTGTATGTAATAAAACACCCGCTGACTTGCCCAAGACCTTCGCCTCCTAGCTAGACCCTAGATCCAAGCCTTTGCCAAACCTAAAGCCCATATCCTCATATCTCTAGATTGCCTCATCCACTCCTTAATGGTATATGCGGACTCCCAAGAGGCTCCCTGATGATATCTTAGAAATTCTCCGCTCTGACTCTGACCCAAATAGAGATACTCAAAGCCATCTCTAGGCACATTATCTTTGGGAAAGAATCAGCTCTGTAGCACTTCTTCTAGAGAAATTTTAATTAATGTTTGCAACTTCTATGCTCGGGCTGGCAAAGTGTTCAAGGCTCATCCTACATTCTATGATCCTTCCACAGCCATTATCTTTTCCTCTATCTGCACCCCTACCATCATTGTCACTAACCAACCTTATTTCTTCTGTGTCACTATTGGTCATTTAATTTTAGTGTCTGTTTCTACTTCTTCTCTAATTCTACTTTTGCCTCACAGTCTCTACTTACCCTTCTTAGGTGTTTAGAGTCTCAGTGATGTCCTATCTTTTGTTGATATCAAAAAGGGGAATAGAAGAATAAAAGAGTAATAGTGTGTACAATCTTTTGTTTTTGAGTACATATATAAATGTTTCTCTTTTGTTTTCTCTGATATACTTTTATTATGTTTGCTCTGATTTAATACTTGTGCATATCTGAATATTTTTCTATGGTTAACTCTCTGAATCATTGTACGATCGATAATATAAATAAATCATATAACTAAGTTGAATCATTGCTCTGATACTCTAAAGTTATTATCAGCTTATTCACTTCTAATACAAAGAACATTTAACAAAGAAACTTGATGTTTGCTATCAACAAATATGGGGAGATTGTTAGAACCATGTCTAAATACAAGACTAAGAAGTCTGAACCCCTGGGATTTGTAAATAACATCTATCAAGACTCTTAGTTAAATAAAGTATGTATGGTTTACTAACAATGTTGAGTAAGTATGATAGGATAGTCTGAAGCACTCAAATTGTAAGAAAGAGGGGGATTCCGTTTAAATGAAATTATCTTGAAAAGATAAGTTCATGCACTCATCAAAGCTATGATAAGGAGAAGTCTGTATAGAGCAACAGACCCTGGAATACTACTCCATTCTTAAGTAATGTCACTGAAAAGTAATTCTCTATCCCTATATAAGAGTCAACAAGAAATTTCATATCTTAATCCACACCTTGCATCAAAAAGGAAAGAAACGAAAAAGCTAAAGTACCCTACGCAGTAACTAAGGTAGATGCCCTGTATATCTCAAAGTTTCATAAAAGCTGAAAGTATAACAGTGCAGAAAGCTTAGAGTCAACGTCTATAAAATAGTACCTCTTAGCTCAAAATGGCTAAGTAGTCATATGACTTTTGATGAACACTTTCAAAGCAATTTTGGTATAAATCTCTGAAGCATGACAGGTTCAGGCCCTGTAAGTGCATATCCCTCGAAAATCAGAAAGTGGTCAACGACTCTATCCTCTTTAACATTTGATCAACAACTATCTCAAAGAAGCCTAAAAATATGAGAAAGTTTCAAATAATAAAAAGCTCCTGACACATGTGAATATTCTCTGATTATACAAGAACATAAGTCTGAAAGTGTTTGTTTATAAAAAGTTGTAAGTTCTTATCTCTGTAACACAAGTCTTCTTTGAAGCTCTGCTTCTAACAGACCTTGACTTGTTGTTTATTATAACTTAAGTACCTTGTTTCAATACTCTAAATCTTTGTACGCTAGGTTATCTTTTGTAACACAAATCTTTCTATCACTCATCTTTGTGTAATAAGGTTGGTGTGTTTACCAACTGTAGTTTAAGTGGGAAACACTTTGTGGCTTGAAGAGGCTTTTGGAAGAATACTTGTTGAAAGAATACTTAGGTTTAAGCCAGAAGTGGCTGGAGTCAAGAATACTTGAGGCACTGGTCTGGTGCTGTTGTTGTAAAAGGTGTTTTTATAATAGTGAAAATCCTTCAAATTTGAAGGTACTGGACGTAGCTTCTGCTTTGGAAGTGAACTAGTATAAATCTATTGTGTGATTTTCTCTTAACCCTCATCTCTTTAAGGCCCATTGATTGTAACAAACTGGTCTCTTCAAAAAAATTAGTTGTCTTCAAAGACTACGCAAAAAGAGTTAAGACTTATTCAACCCCCCTTCTAAGTCTGACTCTGAACCATCACTGATGAAGGGGTTAAATGCCAACTAAGCCCCTAAGGTTGCCCAACTCAGGCTACAAACCTTTGATTGAGGTCATTCTAATGGCAACATGACTATGACTCAATTATTTACAACTTTCATGAAGAAAGCAAAACTTGATTTGATTCTCCCTTGAGCGAAAATTGACTTGCTTGAGCGAGATTTTCGCGATCCATAAAAAACTGACCATTTAACTTTTACTCAAGTGATATTATCCTCACTTGAGCAAGATTTGGTCAAAAAACACTCCCCAAATCACTCACAGGCTTGCTTAAGTGAGAATTGACTGGCTTGAGCGAAAATATCAGCATCTTAACCTTTAAACCAACTTCTTCGCACCCTAACTTGCCCATTTCAACTTTGATTACCACCAAACTTCATGGGCACTATATTTTCCCCATTCTAAAACTGTTGGCGCAGTCCATTTACTGAAATTCCTCCATATGCTTAAGATGCAATATGTAAATGCAAGAGAGTAAGGAAGAGAAGCTTGCAAACCAATATAACGAGTTCCACCACCCCGGTGTACATCTCGCCTTCAAGCAACCCACTTGAAGGATTTCCACTATTGAAGTTTAGAGATACAAGCTATGAGCAATTACAGCTTCCTAGTGTCCCACACTCAAGAACTCAATCCTCACTAGCACAAAGGCACCCCACCCAATCTCTCAAACTCTCAATACCCAAAGGTTGAACCCAACCTTTATGACCACTCAAAACTAGAGTGAAACTTTGTGTTTGGTGTTTGTGTTTATAAGAAAATAACTCTCTCAATAGAGTAGATATACAATTAAAAGGCTCTCATTCTAACTCTCAACAAGAGAGGATATGCAAATTTAAAACCTAAGTTTCAGAATAATGAAACTATACACAGAAAAAGAACTCACAAGGCACAAGTACAAGCTGTGAATGATTTTCTCCTTGATTTCTTGAGTAGCTTGAATGGATGGTGCATTTATATGCCTTGGAGAGGAGCTTTGGAGGCTTCAGAGCCGTTGCACAGCATGGGCATGGAGTGGGAAATAGAGAAATGAGTTGGATCTGCACTTTAAAAACGTTTCCCCATATTCTGACACTAGTGTAATTGATTACTCCTCGAGTTGTAATCGATTATGCTTCGCTGTATTCCATTAATTTAAGTGTCCAGTAGCTGTGTAATCGATTATCTTTTCCTGTAATCGATTATGTCAATGTAATCGATTATATCATATCCTTGCAATCGATTATGCATTATACCTGATACATTTAATTCCTGTACGCAGCACTGTAATTGATTATGTAACTCATAATCGATTGTACATCAAACAGAACCTCTGTAATCGATTAGTCATGCCTTGTAATCGATTAGGCAAAATACCTGATACATTATCCCTTTTATTGCAATAGTGTAATTGATTATTCTCTTTGTTTTAATCGATTAGGTTCATTCCAGAATCAATGTAATCGATTGTCCCAGTGCTATAATCAATTATGACATATACCTGATGCATTTATTTTCTATTTCGTAGCTCTGTAATCGATTAGCTTAGTCTTTGTAATCGATTATGCTTTTATAAAGAGCTTAAGTCTGGTCTTGATTCAGTGTAGACTCTTGTATTTCTTTATTTTAAACTTCTGGGAAGTTTATTATGCATTGTCCTTAGCATTTTGAGTCTCTTATGAACTTCATTGTCATGTCATGATTCTTCAATTTGTTTTCTTTGTCATTATCAAAATCCTGAAATAATTTTCAAACACAAAATTTGCCTACTCAATTCATCAACACAATCTTTGAAATGAAATACACTACACAATGCTATGAGAAGAAAACCCATCAAGCTCATCATAAAACACTTAAACTCATATTCATACATAACAAACTAAATTATTGATGTATCTAAAATCATCATTATGGTTACGCAATCATAACTCCCTCCCTTGACATTGACTCCACATGAACCCCCATTTAGTACTTGCCTCCGCGGTGTTCATCTGCAACCTGTCACCAATAACTAAAAGAAAACCACAACAAGGGATGAGTGACTGGAATTAAGAATTAATGCAGAAACATGTAAATATGTACTAGGAAAAGCATAATCTGGCTACCTTCCTAGTTAAATACCTATTTGTTAATTGTAATAACCATTCTTCCCTATGCTTAAAAACTTCAAAATATTATTCCACCATTCATTATTCCAATTCCACTCGACCATAACATTTCATTTGGCTTATACACGTATTACATCAATGATACATATTCATGCCGTCAACCACTATATACATACCATCATATTCATAACACCTCATCAATAATATTTAATCATGACAGAGTTAACACTTGACCATCAACCATTCATAAATTTATATTCACCATCTTAGTCTCATATTTTTACCATATTAAACCTACAATCGTTAACACCCATACCAATATATTATCATCACTATAACCCATCAGGCTATCGAATATCTCATGTATATACATTTAAATTCAAGTGAATCTTGGCACGCTATTTTACATAATGAGCATCATATCATCATCAACAAGTTAAATCACACAAAGCATAACTGACTCTCAAACAAGGCATAATCACTCGCTAGTATCTGGATACTAAAAGGATCAGCCTTTAGTTGGGGGTCCTACTTGACACCCTGTGAACCTAACCTGGTCCACTGACCTTGCCTGGCTCTCCACCTCAACCATTGGGTCCTACTTGACCACTAGGTAGCTCAACTGGTTCTGCTTGACCACGAGAGCCAAAAGCGAGTAGTCTAATATATCATCGATCATCCTCAACCATACAATCACATATATTCATTTTTAGATTCTCTTTCTTTTAAATTAAATGGCACAAAGGCTTCATTTTAAATAAAAGGGCAGCCACTTAGACCCAGCTCACAACTCCATATTAGGGCGGCCACTCAGGCCCAACCCACACATTAGTTCATACCAACAACAATAATCATCATATCATCACAATCATCAAATCATCAATAGTCATCAGAAACATTAATCATTTAAATAAAAATTGTCGGCCACACAGACCTGGCCCACCTGAACAAAATTCTAGTCATATTATTCACTGCCATCAAGGTGCAAAACCATAACTATCACCCCTTAAACAATTCAGTTCATCAGTTTCAACTCATCACAACATATCAATATTGTATTCATCATCAGTTAATCATTTGTATCTTATCAACTCATGACAATTTCTCATATCTTAAAATGGTAACATCTCCCATGAAATATACACATTACTAGTATACATTTTCAATATATTAGTTTATATCAACATCATCCCTAGTTATCTATTAGTTCAAGTTACCCTTTTTACATCTATATTGTCATTATTATCATTGCCTAAATTATTTACATTGCTAAACAACATCTAATCAAATATGAACCTCAATTTACTCTCTATTAACACTTCAAATTATCAATATTACAATATCTTACCTCTTAATTCTTTCTTAAATTAGCATTTAAACTTGCCTTTTATATTACTAGTTCAATTAGATTCTATTTTCTACGTGCCTAACACCCACTTACCACAATTATTTAAATTAATTAACAAGGGCTATATTTTATCCTTTTCCTCTACACCGAATGATGTAAATACAACTTCTACATTAACCTTAACCCAATACACCCCTTACCTCAATTCTATACTCTCAAAGCTTTAAGTTAATTGTTGACTTCATTGACTCCTCGGAATGGCTAGAATTAAGAAAAATCACAAAGCAAAGTTAATCCTCAGCTTTTGAAATCATAATCTAATTTACTAAAACATCTTCAAATTAGCCCCAAACAGTTTAAAAGCTTACCTGTAAAATCACAATCTAATTTACCAATTTGAAATCCTCTTCCTCGCCTAATGTCGTTCCTCATTTTGGTTCAAATCTACAATGCCAAAATCATCACCCATTAACTAGTTATTAACACCCATAACATATAAAGCCATTTCAAGGCTTTGGATTATCATGAAAAATGGAAAATGAGGCATCCCTAAAAAACCCCAAATTTGGCCCTAGAGAGAGAATGAAAGGGAGAGAGAAAACATGAAATTAAGGGTACCTTCGTGTTGGTTTCACTCTTAAAATTCCAAATTTACTTTCAAATTTTAATTTCAGCAACAAACGAGCCTTTAATTTGAGCATGCAAGCCTCACAACTATGGAGAGGAAGAAAGAAATAGAAGATTCGCGTAAGGAGAAGAGAAATAGAAATGGAAACTTAATTTTTAACTCAAGGGCATTCTAGGAATTTCACCCTTTTATTTTATTTTCTATTTCCATTTTCTTTTATAACATGTAACACCCCGAATTTTTCAAAATAGAAAGTTAAATTAAGAAAATAAATATTGAATAATTAAATATAGACTAATTAATATCCCAAATGCTAGAAATAATTTAATTAAGATTTTCAGAGACTGTTAGTGGATTATTGTGACCAGATAAGCTGAAAACTGACCCGGATAAAATATGGGTGTCAGACCAAGTATCTCCGATTGAGATGCTGTTGGTCACGGCTGTAGATAATGTTATTGGGAATCCGAATATATATTCGGAATAATTTTTAAAGTATGTATTGAGCCCAAACAGAGAGCCTGTTTATTTAAAAATGGAAGAGGTTAGTGAAAGATTAATAATTAAAATAAAAATCCTCACTCTTTCCACTCTCATTCTCGTGACCTTCACTCTTCCCTCAGCAAACTTCTTCTTCTTCTTCCTATCATTTTTCCCTTCTCATTCTTTTTCTAAAAACCTTAATCAAAAGGGTGGTACCTACTTCTCTCTCTCATTTTCGTTTCTTAGAGCATGAAGGAGAAGCTTGGAGGTTGAACTCCCTTTCTTCCCCCTCCCATTTTCGTGATCTTCATCTCCCATTCTTGGAGCTCACCTTTTCTTGGCTTGAGGTATGATGCTCTCATCATTTTTATGAACTTAAAACCATGGTTATGGATTCTTAAGGTTTTGTGAGGGCATTGTACATAGGAGTAATGGTGGAATGCATTTAATATGTAGAGCCATTAGGTGGGGTGAGTTAAATATGGACATTATGAGCAATGAATGAGGTATATGAAGATAGGGTTAAAAGATTATGAGTATAGAAGTGCATTTATGATTTGGTTGGGTTTTTATAAAACCCTAACTTATGAAATTTAGGGGAAATATGTAATATCGATGGGGTTAACAATTATTGATAAGGGAAGTGTTATAAATGATGAGATCTTGACATTAAATGATGATTTGAGATATGGTTGGGAACCATAAATGAAAACCTACTTGGAATGAGTTAAATGTAAGGTTGGTAAATTGGGTAACCTAACTAATTGGGTTGTTACCTTGATAATAATGAATGGTGATTTAAGGGAAGGAGTTCCCGAAGCCTAATTAGGCAAATGAATAAATTGATAAATAGTTTTTACATGAAAAGAATCATGTGTACATAGATATGTATATGTATGTTGAGATGGTTTGGAATGAATAATTGATGTGGTCCTATAATGATTGGTGTAAGACTTGATAACGCTGGTGAAGCAGGAACATCAACCCCGGAAGTTTACTTCTCTTAAGGTAGAAGAAGGGGGTGTATTTTCTAAATGTATGAGAACATGTATGATGATAATTTATAGGATGATGTAATGTGGCATGTTTATTTGAATGAATATGATATCATATGTTTGTGGTGTGAAATTGAACTTGGTGCTTTAAATGATTAATTGTGGATTGGAGCCTTAATGAGGCTATGAGTGGCATAATAGGTGGTGAAATGTTATGGAATCCATGTGTGGCTTGACGAATGTTTGAAATTTGTGATTATATGGATTCTTGAAATTTATGATTGGGATATATATATAGATATGATGACTATTGGAAATTAATAGTGTTATTGAGTATGAGTGTACCCTAGATGAGAGGGTGAGATAGCCCATATGAAATTGAGGCATGCATGAGCATTGCATACATGGCATGGCATGCATATCATGATGATGTTGATAAGAGGTTGCGATCACTTGATGTTGGAAATATAAAAGGGCTTGTGAGTTCCTATGATTATTAGACTGGTGGTTGCAATCACTTGGTATTTGAAATGAAAGGCCCTACGGGACCATTGAGATTGAATGCCCATGGTTGCGATCATGAGGCGAGAGTACCCCTTGCGAGGTGAGAAACCATTATGAATTGTTGAACGTGGTTGCGATCACGAGAAAGCACCTTGCGAGGCTGCTAGAGGGAGTACCCCTTACGAGGCAGGAAACCCATGAATATGAATGAATGATTATGGTGGTTGCGATCACCCGTTGGTATGAAATTGGATCCGTGCATATGCATCTTAAACACTAGCATGTGCATTAGCCATAGGAGCATGGCATAGAGTGATATCCTATTGAGGAGATTGTGTGAAGAGTAGATGGAACTTTCTTTTAATACGAACTGTAAATTGGTTATGTGTTCTTATGAATTTAAATGGATATATGTGTTTAGTGAATTTGATGAATATTTGATTTGGTGTTGATTGATTTTGTCTCAAGGAGGAATTTTTATATTGCATTCACGTATATATTATCACAATTGTAGATTTTCATCATTGAGAAAGTATACTCACTCTCCATGTGGTATATCTTTTAGCTCTTGTGTTGTAGGGCTGCACATGGAGCTCTAGTGTGGAGAAAAGTTGTGAAGGAAGCCTATTTTGGTAAAGAATGCCTTGGCCGACAACATTTTGATTTTATAGTTTGTGTGGAATGTTTGTAATGTATATAGTATTCTGCATATTTTGTATAGCCTTGAAATGGCATAGATACTTGTATGGATGATGAATATATATTGGTGATTTTGGAAGGTCGTGTAAGAAAATTAGATCCTAGAGTATATGGCTCATTTTCATTAGTGACCTTAGTCTTAATTGGATTTTGAAAATGAAGTATGATTGTGGTTAAAACCTATGAATGATTGATGGTCTAGATGAAACATTGGACATTATAGATCTTGATAAGTAATAAATTAGATTAGAATGTGATTGTGAATTGGAATAAGAATCTATGGGTATGAAGGTTTAGAACAAGTTTTAAATGTGTAATATGATGGATGTGATGTGATAAATTTAAGTAAATTGGCTTGAGTTGAGTTTTGGTATGTTATGTTGTTAAATTTTCATGTTTTGCAGTGTTTTACTGATATTCTCGCTCAAGCGAGAATACCCCTGTGATAGGGTATGGTTACTGGCCAAATCTCGCTTAGGCGAGAGTGGGTCTCGCTCAAGCGAGATGGCCCTGGCATCAGGGGTTGGCCACTGGAAGAATTTCGCTTAGGCGAGAAGGGTCTCGCCCGAGCGAGAGTGGGTATTCTAGCTACTAGCCGAATTTCACCCGAGCGAATGGCCTTGATGGTGGTACCCGCTCAAGCGAGTGAGCATTGGGTAGGTTCTGGATGATTTTCGCCTGAGCTCGCTTGCCCCGCCCAAGCGAATCTTAAGGATCTTGCCTAAGCGAGACGGGGCTCGCTCAAGCGTGTTGACCCCTGATTCTCCCTCATTATTTTCGCTCAGCGTGTGGTGTAGCTCGCCCAAGCGTCCTAGTGGGACTCGCTCAAGCAGGTGTGGTCCTCGATTGAGTGAGGAGCGCCCTGACTTTCCAAATTGTCTTGTTTGAATTATTTTCCCTTTTCTTCTAATAGATCATGATTTTGCATTATCTTACAAACACCTTGGGCATAATTTGTATTTATTATTTTGCAAGATGGCTTATCTCTTCAAACTCAATCACATAGCATTAATTTAAATAAATTTTTCCGTTGTTTTCAATTGAGAATTCCTTATTCATAGTTTCTTTATCTACCTTCTCATATCTTCATATATGAGATAAGTCTCTGATAGATTCAGGGTATTAGATGATAACTTCACCACTTTATTATATCATGAATTAATGTTATTTAAATCGTGAAAAGTTTACTCCTATTTTTGGGGTGTCACAACCTAGTATCAGAGCATTAATTGCTCTTTATTGCTGTGATTAATTATTATTATTGGAACATGATATGCGATTGATGAATGATTACTGTTGTTGTTTGACTATGAATTGATTATGGATTGAATGTGATTGCTATAAGTCCGGCCAAGCTTTCTTCACACTATTCTCCCTCAATGATGTATTCTATGTTTTTGTGAATGCATACGACACCATGACATGATGATATGCCTTTGTGAGCTTCGGTATGAATTGATTGATATTGGACTCCATGATGGAGGGCCATAACTTAATTTTGTGATGAAGTACTATAGTATGAGACTATAGAGAAGTTTTATGAATGAGTTTATTAATGTTAGTTAAATCTCATGTTATGATTATAGATATTGAGATGGCCCGTCGTTGTCAAGATAACGATGACGCTATAGCTAGAGCCTTGAATCGTTTTATGGATCTCTTCGAGTCACAAAACCATGATAGACAAGAAGCGGAAAGACAACCTGCTCCTGTTGTTCAAGGCACTCAGGGCCTTGACATGTTCTTGAAGCGGAAACCATCTGAGTTTCACGGTGGATTCAGGCCTGAGCAAGCCTATGTTTGGATCCGAGATGTTGAGCGGATCTTCGATAGTTTCGAGTGCAATGAGCTCCAGAAAGTGGAGTATGTTGTTTTCATGCTGAGAGATGAAGCTGAGACTTGGTAGAGACTCACCAAGAGTAGAATGATTGCTGCTGCTATTCCCTTGACTTAGGAAAACTTTAAATTTGAACTCATGAGAAAGTATGTGCCCAAAAGCTACAAAAGTAAGAAGGAACTGGAGTTCATGGAACTCAAACAAGGCACAATGACGGTGGAAGAGTATGCTTCCAAATTTAAAGAACTTTGTGAATTCTACCCTCCATATTAACAAGAGGGAAGTGAAGCCTCAAAATGTGTAAAGTTCAAGAACGGTCTACGCCCTGATATTCAAAGTGCAGTTTGTCATCAAGAAATCCGAAGCTTCACGGTACTTATGAATAAGTGCCGCATCTATGAAGAACACGCTCCCCCACATCATTCCAAATTTGACTCTAAGTTGAAGGGTCAATCTTCCATTTTCAAGAGGCAAGGAAACTTCAGAAGGGGACGTTTTCAAAGGGGTGCTCCTTCCAATGTCCAAGCTAGAGGCGGTGGACATGGTAACACTTTTGGCCGGGGCAATGTAAATGCCAATGGGCTGAGATGCTATAGGTGTGGTGGTCTATACTATGTTCGTGAATGTGTGCACCGTGAGGATTGTATTTTTATGTGGATGTAGGTTTTGATAATGACACAACAAATGAAGGATGTTATCAAGCAATTTAATTATGTTTAATGATAGAATTTGAAAGAATGATTTACGGCATTTAAAGAAGCTCAAATTCAGTAAAATATAATCATCAAAGTGCCTAAGGATCAAAGGATTGAAGACATGACTCATCAAATATTAAAAAGGGTAAAACAAAGTGTAAGAATTCATGCAACAGGTGCATGAATCGATTCATTATGCAAGGCAAAGAGGAATGAATCGATTCACACGATTTCTAAGGCCCAGGATTGCATTTTTGTAAGCTTGAATCGATTCAATATATGTGTGAATCGATTCACACGAAGACAGTGGCCTAGGAAGTCATTTTTTATAGCTTGAATCGATTCTTTCCTTCCTTGAATCGATTCATACGTTCAAGTTTTGCCCAGTGACTCTGTTTCAATTGCTTGAATCAATTCATGAGACATTAGAATCGATTCTTAAGGCTGTCAGAAGGCAAAATCATGTGGAAACTCAAAATTCCCTTCGGTTGAATCAAATTGGAAGACCCAAGGCAATGTTCCATGCTTTGTCCCTCTCCACATGCATGTGTCACATTGGAAATGCAATTAAATTAATTTAGACAAACATGCTTCTTGATGCACATGCCATGTTCTTCTTGGAGACATTAAAAGCTCATTGGAAATGGAATGCAATTTGAATTAAGACAAGCATGCCTAACTTTTCAAGCTTCCAAGGAATTAAATAATGCAAAGCCATGTGATGGAGGAATTCAAATTTGAACATGCCATGCTCTTGAAGTCCTATAAATAGGAGAAGGAATTGCACTTGAAAAATGTCCCAAACCATTGAAGCAATTCCATTGGTTTCTTCCTCCTCCATTCTCTTGCTCTTCTACTCATTCTCTCTTATTACATATTGGCATATTCTCTTAGTGAGTTATTTAAGAGTTAGAGAGAAAATATTTTGTGTGAGCTAAATTTGTATATCCTCTCTTTGAGAGTTATTATTTGGTGAGAGCTTCAAGTTGTATATCTACTCTAGTGAGAGAGTTATTTGATTATAAACCAAACACCATAAACACCAAGGTATTCACTCTAGGTTGAGTGGTCACAAAGGTTGGGGTTCAACCTTTAGGTATTGAGAGATTGTGAGATTGGGTGGGTTGCCTTTTGCTTGTAAGGATTGGGTTCTTGAGTGTGGGACACTAGGAGACAATTGCTCAAAGCTTGTAATCTCAAATTCTCAATAGTGGAAATCCTTCAAGTGGGTTGCTTAAAGGCGAGACGTACACCGGGGTGGTGGAACTCGTTATATCGGTTTGCAAATTCTCTCTTCCCTAAACTCATTTAA
This sequence comes from Clitoria ternatea, assembly GCA_037962975.1. Lineage (NCBI taxonomy): Eukaryota > Viridiplantae > Streptophyta > Magnoliopsida > Fabales > Fabaceae > Clitoria > Clitoria ternatea. The sequence goes on along the minus strand of CM075671.1, from coordinate 197,825,390 downwards.
TTTGTGCACTTAAATTTCTCACTTGATTCATTATATCATTCGTAATTAAATTAGACTAAGTGCATGCTATAAGTTGCAAACTATATTGGTTAACATTGTTGAAGTTAGATTAAATTAAATCCATGAATCAAATGTCTTAAACATTGTTGGATTTAATTATTGAGGAAGTAAAATATTGGTGTTAACAACTTGGTAAATTATCATGCTTAATTAATTTGTTAGAAGTTGTTTAAGTTACACTTATATTGGAATTAATTATTGCATGACAAGTGTTTCAAGAATTGCCTAAACTAATAACTTGCTTTACTTATCAAAATCAATTCTTGAACATAGTCCATTCAACTCAAAATGTTTTAGTATGAAATGTGCTTCATAATTATTACATCTTTTATATTGCATCATTTGTGTACTACTAACCGTTTTGAAAGGGATTCTACGTGAAAATTTGAAATACTCAATTCACCCCCCCTCTTGAGTATCGAGGCCTTGGCTAATAAGGATGTGGTGTGTTTTAATTGTGATCAAGTGGGACATATCCATCCTGCCTGTCCTATGCTTGCAAGACCGGCTCCGGTACAAGCTAATACTCCCAACCGTGTTAATGTACCTGCTCATGTGAACCGCGGAGACCATAATGGTGGTCGGGGCCGTGGTAATGGAAATAATGGTGGTCGAAATGGTGGCCGAGGTGGCTACAATGGTGGAAGGCATGGCAAGGGCCGAGGTAATGGCAACGGTGCTCGCGATGGAAACAGGAATAGTGGAAATCTTCAATCAAATGCCGGAAGGGTGTTCGCCGTGACCGGTGACGAAGCAGCACGAGTAGATAATTTAGTTGAAAGTAAGTGTGAAATTCTCGGACATTCAGTCCATGTTATTTATGATTCAGGTGCAACTCACTCTTTTATATCTGAGGATTATGTTTGGCGATTGAGATTGTCGGTATGTTTAATGAAAAATGCCCTTGTGGTTACTACCCCAACCGGTACTTGTCTCAGATCGGTTAACCAGTGTGATAATGTTGATATGCTCCTAGAAGGGAGGAGATTTGTTATGTCTTTTATTTGCTTGCCTATGAAGGGATTAGAGATCATACTTGGTATGGATTGGCTCTCTACCAATAAGGTTTTGGTTGACTGTCAGCAGCGGGCCATTATTTTCCCTTCTTCCGATGTGGGACAATTCGATGTGCAAGGTATAGCTCAACTTTACATATTACTATCTCTTGCCGATGGGACGAGTGGTCCCGATCCCCTTAGTATTCCTGTGGTGTCAGAATTCCTAGATGTGTTTCCCGAGGAGATACCCGGTTTACCACCTCCACGAGAGGTTGAATTTACTATCGATCTTGTACCTGGTGTGGAACCAATGTCTATCGCTCCTTATAGGATGTCTCCTATGGAGTTGGCTGAACTTAAGAAGCAAGTTGAGGAACTGCTTGAGAAGAAGTTTGTTCGACCCAGTGTGTCACCCTGGGGGGCTCCTGTTTTATTGGTCAAGAAGAAGGATGGAACCATGTGGTTTTGTGTTGACTACCACCAATTGAACAAGCTGACGATAAAGAATAGATATCCCTTACCCTGTATCGATGATCTGTTGGATCAATTAAGAGATGCGGTGGTGTTTTTGAAGATTGATTTGCGTTCTGGTTACCATCAAATTTAGGTGAGACATTCTGAAGACTGCGTTTAGGACGTGATATGGCCATTATGAGTATGTTGTAATTCCATTCAGAGTGACTAATGCTCCAGCGGTGTTCATGAGCTACATGAACCGCATCTTTCATGAATACCTGGATCGGTTCGTTGTGGTATTCATTGATGATATCCTAGTGTATTCCAAGAGCCGTGAGGAACACGAGGAACATTTAAAAGTGGTGTTGAATATACTTAGAGAGAACCAGTTGTACGCTAAGCTCTCTAAATGCAAATTCTGGTTGACGAGCGTCCAGTTTCTTGGACATGTGATATCCGAAGATGGTGTTTTGGTGGATCCTTCCAAGGTTGAAGCTGTTATAGCATGGCCTAGACCTACGTCAGTTACGAAAATCAGGAGTTTCCTTGGACTTGCCGGATATTACTGGAGGTTTATCGAAGGTTTTTCCCGTCTTGCTAAACCTTTGACAAACTTGACAAGGAAGAACCAACCTTTTGTATGGACGGTTGAATGTGAGAGATGCTTTGAAGAGTTAAAGATGAGGCTGACTTTTGTGCCTATCTTGGTATTGCCTGATTTACAAGAAGACTTTGTGGTGTATTACGATGCTTCTAAGCATGGACTTGGATGTGTTTATGAGCAGAAGGAACGTGTTATAGCTTATGCTTCATGTCAATTGAGACTACATGAAGCTAATTACCCTACTCATGACTTGGAGTTGGCAGCGGTTATGTTTGCCTTGAAGATTTGGTGACATTACCTCTATGGGTCGAGGTTCGTGGTCTTTAGTGACCATAAAAGCTTGAAATACTTTTTTGATCAAAAGGAGTTGAACATGCGTCAAAGGAGATGGATGGAATTCCTAAAGGACTATGAATTTGAACTAAGGTATCATCCGGGAAAAGCCAATGTTGTTGTCGATGCTTTTAGTCGGAAGTCCTTGCATGTGTTGGCCATGATGGTCAAGGAATTTGAATTGATTGAGGAATTTCAGAATTTGAATGTTGGGACCGAGATTTGATCTCCCAAGAAACTATGTTTTGCTACTTTAAAGATATGCAATGAGTTTTTAGAGCTTGTAAAGAAGAAACAAAGGGATGATGATTATTTGCAAGAGATGAGGAGATCTCAAGGCGATGGGAAAAATTTATTCCTTGTGGAAGGTGTTGATGGCTTATGGCGAGTAAAGGGCCATGCGTATGTACCTTCATTCGAAGATTTGAGACACACGGTGCTTGAGGAAGCACACAAAAGCATTTTTAGCATTCACCCTGGTGCAACCAAGATGTACCAAGATGTAAAGAAGAATTTTTGGTGGCCCGGAATAAAGCATGATGTTGCCAATTTTGTAGCTTCGTGTCTTACTTGTCAAAAGGCGAAGGTAGAACATCATAGACCTTCGGGTACTTTGAGACCACTTGATATCCCCGTTTGGAAGTGGGATGCAATTGCCATGGACTTTGTGTCCGGATTTCCAAGGACGAGGTCCAGATGTGATAGAATCTGGGTAATTGTGGATCGTTTGACAAAGAGTGCATATTTTCTGCCGATCAGTATGAAGAGTTCCTTGCAGGATTTGGCACAGCTATACATTCAAGAGATTGTGAGGTTACATGGTGTGCCATCAAGTATTATTTCTGAGCGTGACCCCCGATTTACTTCCCGATTCTGGGGAAGCTTACATGAAGCAATGGGTTCAAAATTGAAGCTAAGTTCGGCGTACCATCCTCAGACTGATGGACAGTCTGAGAGGACTATTCAGAGTCTTGAGGACTTGTTGCGTGCTTGCATTTTGGAGCACAGCGGTTCGTGGGAGAAATATTTGCCTTTGATCGAATTCACCTACAATAACAGTTTTCATTCTAGTATCGGCATGGCACCATACGAGGCGTTATATGGAAGGAGGTGTCGAACCCCTTTATGTTGGCTTGAAGTTAGTGAGAACTTGGCCTTAGGGCCTGAGATTGTTGAGGAAACCACTGAACAGATTAAGACGATCCGAGAGAAGATGAAAATCGCTCAAGACTGACAGAAGAGCTGTTGTGATAAAAGGAGGAAGCCACTTGAATTTCAAGTTGGCGATCATGTGTCCCTACGAGTCTCGCGTGATAAGGGTATTGGTAGAGCCTTGAAGAGTAGAAAATTAAGCCCTAAATACATCGGACCTTATGAGATCTTGGAGCGGATTGGAGATGTCGCTTATCGGATTGCGCTTCCTCCACAGCTTGCAAACCTATATAATGTGTTCCACGTATCACAGTTAAGGAAGTATATTCATGATCCTTTGCACGTGATCCCTATTGATGATGTTGAGTGTAACACCCAAATTTTTACAACCCGAAACAGGGAAAGTTTTCCCAATTTTTATATTTAGAAAATATCTGGATCAATAAAAAGCCACTCTCATATATGAAGATATGAGAGCCAGGTCCATAGACCATGAAAACCGGGCCAGATAAGAACAAGGAACCGAGTACAAAGGAGAGAGGAAGGGAAGGCAAAGGAAATGAAAAGACCATTCACAGCGGAAGAACAACAGTGTCTGAGCGAACCACAATACAGCGCGCGCTTGCTCAAGCGAGATCTGACTCCGCTTGAGCAAGGCCGACCAACTCGCTCGGGCGAACGCCCCTTCGCTTAGGCGAAACCGATCCAAAAGCCTTCCAACAACACCCACTCGCTGGAGCGAATCCTTCATTCGCTGAAGCGAGGAGCCATACTTGGCAATCCCATAACTCGGGGTTCAGGGTTCCGCTCACTCGGTAAATGATCCATCTTATCATACTTAGTCATCATTTTCTATCTTTGAGGTCACACACACAACTCACTCAGTAATTGAGGGTTATCACACTCGGATCCATAAATCTTCCCTCACTCAGATATTTTCCATTCAAGCACCACTCGGTGTATTCATCTTCAACACAATCAGAAGTCCACCAAACACACATCATTCAGTATTTCATTACTCCTCTCACTCAGAGAACACATAGACCTTCCTTTACTCAGAAGGGGTCGCTACAATCATACTCCACTCGATAATCTCACTCCAAAACCGAGTTATCTCAATCAATCTCTCACTCGGCAATCTATATCTTATTCAATCGGAGAAACCATTAAGTCCCACTCGGACTTGCACAGATCCTAACCACTCAGGATATGGAATCTCTTTCACTCGGATTTTATTTGTATCACATACTTAGAATTTATTCTAATCTAATCCATTACAACAAATCTTCCCTCGGAAGAGATTCACTCAGGTTTCCACTCGGGCATATTTTAACTCCCTTCCCCACTCGGGGTTACTCATATTTTTCACTCGAAATCATTCAAGCTTATTCTCTCGGAAAAGGCCACATATTTAGCCTCACTCGGCTCGGCTGCCACAATAATGTTTCACTCGGAAATGGATCTAAGCCTACCATATTCCACTCGGGATTCCTTAACTTAGAGTTATTCATTCAACATCATTTATATTCCAGTCGGTAAGAAGCATCAAATCAACATAAATTACTTGTCTATATATACTCTCTGATTCACAAATCCGACTACCGACCCATATATATATATAACCATACACTCGGAATACTTATTATATTTATATTTCCCATTCACCAACACTTATGATTTATTACAAGTTGTCAATGTAAATCATATTCATGAATATATTCATCCACTCGGATTCTATACACATATATTTTGTATTCATTATACAACATGTTATATGAGCCGGCCAAGGCTATAATACATCAATATACACTCGGTACATTACACTATGTACACAGCCTTATCATAAACACCCAATACTCGGGTTTAAGGCCATCACATCATCCAATCCGACCTGCACATACTGAAAAATGGTGTAGGGGTGAGCTTAACATATTAAATGACAGATATTGGCTCGGATTAATCTCAGAATCCATAACACAATAACATATAACATCAATCAGCACATCAAACACCGCCATTCAATATAAACAATCACAATCATCATCCGATCGGGAATTCTCCCCTTTCACTTGGCCATAAGGCACAACATCCCCAATGATAATAATATACTCATCCAGTCGGATTTCACCCCAACTCTATTCACTATCAATAATACTCAACTCTGAGCCTTGCTCAAGGAGTGTGCCTGAGCCCAGCTCCAGGACTTAGCATATTCATCACATGTTGTCATCTGATTTGCCGATCGGTATTAGGAGTCCAACGCTTTCCAGTGGCGAATCGGATGCATACGGTCTCATTCACTCAGCGTCCAACGCCAATGCACTTGGCATTTCATCAAGCGTCTTAATTCACGCTTAGTGCCCCAGGCACTGCCCCGAGTCCAACCCGAGGTCTTTCATCATATTTAACATTAGGACCACATCCTCTTCACTCGGGATTATACCCTTCGTGGCACCCCGCAAGGTGATATACTCAACACGTATGCATAGACATTCGACACATATTCATTAGATTGCCCACTCGGAAATCTGCGTTCAACACCCTATGCACTCGGCATTTTCACAGCAAATCAGATGACTCGGCTCACATCACATCCACTCGGCAAACACTATGCCATTCACTCGGATTATCATCATCCACGAGCCTTACATTCATGGGATCCATTCGGCCTTAGCATTTCTAAGCCTCACACCATTTTATATATATATTTCCACTCAGAATCTAACACCAGTAAACATCCCATGCTCTTACATGTAGTATTCCACTCGGATTGTCCTCTATCACTCGGATGTATCCTTTACCATAAGCTCTCATGCTTTTATATATATAAAGCCTACTCGGCATTCATCATCACAGTCCCCATTCATTCATTCATCATAAGCATATGCATCAACAAGCATCACATACATTTAAATGTACAATTACACACAAGGACTAATAGAGGACCACACCATGCACTCGGCATTCATAAATTCATACATCATGCATCTCATACATATATCAAAACATCATTAAATATCATCATACATCTTTTGGACGGATAATCATGCACCATGCAATAATAAATAACATACATCCGGGTTCAACTTAACAACAGCACACAATGCACATCAAACACAAAAGAGTGCAATTATATCACCTGAAAATCCATCCATAAGCCATGCATTTGAGATGCAAAGCCCCCTTACCTGGATGAAGCTTCCAGGAGTCATATGGGCCACTCGATCACAGCAGGACGACTCGGCCCAGCCACAGCAACACTGCTCAGCATTCCAGCAGTGGGAAGAGCCAACATGGCTCCCAGACGTCCCAGCACCAGACTTCAGCCTTTCACTCAAGCCACACACGCACTCGCTTGAGCGAAAATGGTCCAGTGACCATTTCTTCACCCAACCAGGTCTTCTTCTTCTCAACGTCCCAGCCTCAACACAGTGGACCATCTTCCACAAACCAAGGCACTCCACGCTGCTGGTTAAGGCTCCCCAACCGAGCCACAAACAGCCCCATCAATAAAGATGAAGAAGGGAAGAAGAAGAAGAAGAATCACCAAGGAAAACAAAGGAGGAACCTGCGCCCAGTCTCCAAGCACACAGCCACCATGCTGTTTCCACTCTCCACGCAGTTCTACTCGGTTCTACACCATGCGTGAGTGGAAGAAGAAGGTGAAGATGAAGGAGAACAGGGAACGAAGGAGCAGATAAATTCTAGAGAGAAGGAGGAGCGTTTCTCTCCTCCATGACATGTACCAACGAGGAAATGAGAGAGTGAGGAGGAAACCAAAGCTGAAGTCTTATCAACACACCTCCAACATCTCACTCTCCCACTCAGCCCCATCATCATGCTGCTCTGCCACAGCCTCTAATCTTCATCAGCAGCCACATCCTCATTAATGCAAGTCCCATCAACATTCCATCCAATTAAAGCCATCAAAGTGGGCCACGCAGGGAGGAAAGAGAGAGAGAACCGAAGCTTCTCTCATAAGCCACCAAGGCATATATTATTATTATTTAACAATTAATCTAATTAACCATTAAACCCCAATTAACCATTAATCGGTAATTAATAAAAATTGGGATGTTACATTGAGGTGTGGGATGACTTGTCCGTTCCTCCCGTTTCGGTTCGTATCGTTGAGTATTCCGTGAAGAGATTGCAGAATAAAATCGTACCTTTGGTGAAGGTAGCGTGGAAGCATGGGAACGTTGAGACACTCACCTGGGAATGTGAGGATTATATTTGTCAATGGTATCCGCACGCATTCGAATCTGGTATGTCAAATTTCGGGGACGAAATTCCTTTTAAGGTGGGGTGGATTATAACACCCCGAATTTTTTAAAATAGAAAGTTAAATTAAAAAAATAAATATTGAATAATTAAATATGGACTAATTAATATCCCAAAATGCTAGAAATAATTTAATTAAGATTTTCAGAGACTGTTAGTGGATTATTGTGACCAGATAAGCTGAAAACTGACCCGGATAAAATATGGGTGTCGGACCAAGTATCTCCGATTGAGATGCTATTGGTCAGGGCTGTAGATAATGTTATTGGGAATCCGAATATATATTCGGAATAATTTTTAAAGTATGTATTGATCCCGAACAGAGAGCCTGTTTATATAAAAATGGAAGAGGTTAGTGAAAGATTAAGAATTAAAACAAAAATCCTCACTCTTTCCACTCTCATTCCCGTGACCCTCACTCTTCCCTCAGCTAATTTACTTCTTCTTCTTCTTCCTATCAGTTTTCCCTTCTCATTCTTCTTCTAAAAACCCTAATCAAAAGGGTGGTACCTACTTCTCTCTCTCATTTTCATTTCTTAGAGCAAGAAGGAGAAGCTTGGAGTTTGAACTCTCTTTCTTCCCCCTCCCATTTTCATGATCTCCATCTCCCATTCTTGGAGCTCACCTTTTCTTGGCTTGAGGTATGATGCTCTCATCATTTTTATGAACTTAAAACCATGGTTATGGATTCTTAAGGTTTTGTGAGGGCATTGTACATAGGAGTAATGGTGGAATGCAGTTAATATGTAGAGCCATTAGGTGGGGTGAGTTAAATATGGACATTATGAGCAATGAATGAGGTATATGAAGATAGGGTTAAAATATTATGAGTATAAAAGTGCATTTATGATTTGGTTGGGTTTTTATAAAACCCTAACTTATGAAATTTAGGGGAAATGTGTAATATCGATGGGGTTAACATTTATTGATGAGGGAAGTGTTATAAATGATAAGATATTGACATTAAATGATGATTTGAGATGGTGGTTGGGAACCATAAATGAAAACCCACTTGGAATGAGTTAAATGTAAGGTTGGTAAATGGGGTAACCTAACTAATTGGGTTGTTACCTTCATAATAATGAATGGTGATTTAAGGGAAGGAATTCCCGAAGCCTAATTAGGCAAATGAATAAATTGATAAATAGTTTTTACATGAAAAGAATCATGTGTACATAGATATGTATATGTATGTTGAGATGGTTTGGGATGAATAATTGATGTGGTCCTATAATGATTATGTAGGACTTGATAACGCTGGTGAAGCGGGAACATCAACCCCGGAAGTTTACTTCTCTTAAGGTAGGAGAGGGGGTGTATTTTCTAAATGTATGAGAACATGTATGATGATAATGTATAGGATGATGTAATATGGCATGTTTACTTGAATGAATGTGATATCATATGTTTGTGGTGTGAAATTGAACTTGGTGCTTTAAATGATTAATTATGGATTGGAGCCTTAATGAGGCTATGAGTGGCATAATAGGTGGTGAAATGTTATGGAATCCATGTGTGGCTTGATGAATGTTTGAAATTTGTGATTATATGGATTCTTGAAATTTATGATTAGGATATATATAGATATGATGACTATGGGAAATTAATAGTGTTATTGAGTATAAGTGTACCTTAGATGAGAGGGTGAGATAGCCCATTTGAAATTGAGGCATGCATGAGCATTGCATACATGGCATGGCATGCATATCATGATGATGTTGATAAGTGGTTGCGATCACTTGATGTTGGAAATATAAAAAGGCTTGCGAGTTCCTGTGATTATTGGACCAGTGGTTGCGATCACCTGGTATTTGAAATGAAAGGCCCTGCGGGACCATTGAGATTGAATGCCTATGGTTGTGATCATGAGGTGGGAGTACCCCTTGCGAGGCGGGAAACCCATGAATATGAATGAATGATTATGGTGGTTGCGATCACCCGTTGGTATGAAATTGGATCCGTGCATATGCATCTTAAACACTAGCATGTGCATTAGCCATAGGAGCATGGCATACAGTGATATCCTGTTGAGGAGATTGTGTAAATGGGTTAATGGTTTATGTGTTCTTATGAATTTAAATGGATATATGTGTTTAGTGAATTTGATGAATGTTTGATTTGGTATTGATTGATTTTGTCTCAAGGAGGAATGTTTATATTGCATTCACATATATATTATCACAATTGTAGATTTTCATCATTGAGAAAGTATACTCACTCTCCATGTGGTATATCTTTTAGCTCTTATGTTGTAGGGCTGCACATGGAGCTCTAGTGTGGAGGAAAGTTATGAAGGAAGCCTATTTTGGTAAAGAATGCCTTGGCCGGCAACATTTTGATTTTATAGTTTGTGTGGAATGTTTGTAATGTATATAGTATTCTGCATATTTTGTATAGCCTTGAAATGGCATAGATACTTGTATGGATGATGAATATATATTGGTGATTTTGGAAGGTCGTGTAAGAAAATGAGATCCTAGAGTCTATGCCTCATTTTCATTAGTGACCTTAGTCTCAATTGGATTTTGAAAATGAAGTATGATTGTGGTTAAAACCTATGAATGATTGATGGTCTAGATGAAACATTGGACATTATAGATCTTGCTAAGTAATAAATTAGATTAGAATATGATTGTGAATTGGAATAAGAATCTATGGGTATGAAGGTTTAGAACAAGTTTTAAATGTGTAATATGATGGATGTGATGTGATGAATTTAAGTAAATTGGCTTGAGTTGAGTTTTGGTATGTTATGTTGTTAAATTTTCACGTTTTGCAGTGTTTTACTGATATTCTCGCTCAAGCAAGAGGGATTCTCGCTCAAGCGAGAATACCCCTGTGATAGGGTATGGTTACTGGCCAAATCTCGCTTAGGCGAGAGTGGGTCTCGCTCAAGCGAGATGGCCCTGGCATGAGGGGTTGGCCACTGGAAGAATTTTGCTTAGGCAAGAAGGGTATGGCCCGAGCGAGAGTGGGTATTCTAGCTACTGGCCGAATTTCGCCCGAGCGAATGGCCTTGATGGTGGTACCCGCTCAAGCGAGTGAGCATTGGGTAGGTTCTGGATGATTTTCGCCCGAGCTCGCTTGCCTCGCCCAAGTGAATCTTGAGGATCTCGCCCAAGCGAGACGGGGCTCGCTCAAGCGTGTTGACCCCTGATTCTCACTCATTATTTTCGCTCAGCGTGTGGTGTAGCTCGCCCAAGCGTCCTACTGGGACTCGTTCAAGCGAGTGTGGTCCTCGCTTAAGCGAGGAGCGCCCTGACTTTCCAAATCGTCTTGTTTGAATTATTTTCCCTTTTCTTCCAATAGATCATGATTTTGCATCATCTTACAAACACCTTGGGCACAATTTGTATTTATTATTTTGCAAGATGGCTGATCTCTTCAAACTCAATCACATAGCATTAATTTAAATAAATTTTTCCGTTGTTTTCAATTGAGAATTCCTCATTCATAGTTTCTTTATCTACCTTCTCATATCTTCATATATGAGATAGGTCTTTGATAGATCCAGGGTATTAGATGATAACTTCAACACTTTATTATACCATGAATTAATGCTATTTAAATCGTGAAACGTTTACCCCTATTTTTGGGGTGTCACACATGTTAGTAAAACTTTACATTTACCATTTGGTAAATTAAAATTTTACCATCACCTTCGACCTGAAGTCACTACGATTCCTACATAAGGAGTTTGATGTTTTAATCAATCAAACATCGTCTGTAATAAGATAACCATAAAGATTATGGTTAGGCAATTAACGAATTATGCAGAGGGATCTTAGTGATGTGGATGGGATTTGTCTCTCCTATGTGACAGGAATGATATCTGTGGGCCACTTAATGAAGTGAGACTAACGATATGCATGGCCATGCTAGGTATAATAAATATTGGATATTTATTCAGTAAAGTCTACTCTGGTATCAAGTAAAATGAATTGGGCCTTACAAAGATGACAAAGACCATGTCTTAGGCCCAATTGGATATCATGACAAAAGGAGTAAATATATAAAATAATTATCACTTATAGGTTATGTCGATGATAAATAATATTCAGACATAATAATGCATTGTTAGATGTCACTCTTATTTTATATTAATAATAAAATATTTTATTATTAATATGACCAGATATTTTACCTATAGGGTCACACATATAGAGTAAGCCCACTAGAGGATAGTTTTATTTTAGTTAGACTAAAATAAAACTATTAGGCCTAGCTTATTTAAAATGAGTCAGAAGTCTAATGTTTATTGAGGGGTCATCAGGTTAAGACCTGGGCCTATATATAGAGCATGAGATGCTCATAGGTAGCTTCTCAAGAGAACATGATTACTCACTGAAATTTTGAACTAGCATTTAGAGATTCAAATTTTGGTGAGAGTGCTCGTGTGAACTCCTAAAGGACGAAGCTAAGATTGCTTCGACTAAGGAATTAGTCTCATGTCTACAAGAGGTAAACACTAAACACAGTTTTAATTTTGTTATCTATTGGTGCTTTGAAACACTTGTTTTTACAATTTTCTTTGGGAATCCTAAGTGTTTCCGTTAGTTGACCCTGTAGGATTCCTAACAGGCTCACCCGCTCTCTCGTCTCCAGTCTGGTAATCTCCTCAAGCCATGACCCTACACTCCCTCGACTCACTCTCAGCAACAAGGTCGTCTTTGTCCCTAGTCTCTCTTATCTCATTGTAAGGTTTGCCTTTCACTCACGTCTCATTATTTTAGTTTCACGTCTTATCTCTGTTTATATTTTTCTCATTTTGTAGCTCTTGTGTTTCAATACTAAGTAGCCCTGGCATTTTGTTCCTTTCAATTCATTATTAGAAAAGTAGTTCATTTTTGTAGAGTTCCCTACATCAATGATTAACTTTTAAAATTATAATTTTTACACCCTGTATGTTTTTTGTATTAACTATATTATTTTTGTTAGATTTGTTGTCGAGATGTTCCATGATTTACATGAAGAAGTAAGGGCTACTGTTACTAGAGACATATATATATATGTATGTATATATATATCTCATGTTGTGATATTCTGTTTATATCTTAGTACTTGACTAGTTGTATATGTCTTTTAAAAAAGCCTCTGTCTGTATGCTTGTTATGCCATTCAGATTCACAATATGCCTATGTTTTAATTTATGAATTATGAATTTGAATTGAAGAGTTGTAGTTCAATACTCAAAACTGAAAAAATAATGTTTGGTGTTTGATAATGAGACTTGCACTAGTATATAAAACTATATATTTGGTTTTGTAAGGATAAAATAATAAAATTCTTATAATGCTTTCAAACTTCAAATCCTTAAAAGTAATGAGAAAGGATTATATAGAATCACAATGTACTTCTGATGTGATTAATCATTCTTAGAAGATTTTGACTTGAACTAGTTAGGTTTTTGTCATGGTATTAGAAAGAAAAAATCTATCTTGTGTGTTTTTTAGTGAATCACTTATCATCATATTCTTAGTGAGCTATAGCTTGGAGCTATAACAAGGTTTTTATTATTCAATTTTTTGCAAACGTAGTTTTAGAAAAATTCTACTAAGTTGGTTCAGTTTTTGTAATTCAATTTTTTATAAATCAATTTTTTAACTTTTTTTAAAAAAAAGGACCATTTGATCAAGTCGTAACCCATTGAGGGCCAGGTTAGGGCCTTTAGTTTCAAGGCTTGAATTTATACGGGCCTTTTTTTGGCTTAGCCCTAAGTAGCTCACAACCCGATAAAGTCCGGCTCGTTTAGGGCCGCACTAATGAGGACATCATAAGGGAGGACCCACACATCATTTTGGATAAGGGATTGGAAGCTTATAAAGGTCTCTTAACAAGGGCTGAGTCCAAAAAGGGAAAGGAAGCCATCCACTAGGCCCTAACTTCCTTCATCACATTATTTGATGGTCCTAAGCCCAAGGAGGACACTTGGAAGACTTACATGTACTTATCATATAATATTACATATACTTAGGTTTTCTAGTGTTTAGGTTTTATTTGGGCCTTACTAGGCTAATTGGTCATTATTGGGCCATGTACTCTCTTTTGGGCCATGTATTAGGCCACTTCACTTCTAGAAACACCTTATGGGCCTAGGAAGCATGTAGAAGCCCAATAAGACTATCCTTGGCTGAAATGCACCAAGGCCTATATAAGGAGCTCTCCTTTGTAAAAACCACTCATAATATACATTTTGAGATTTTAGAGCACTTTGAGTGTTGAGAGAAAAGTTGAGTGGTCTCCTTTCTCTAGGCTAGAGCCAAGTCTTTAGCAAGCTCTTATCCAAAGTGGTCTCCTTCCTCCTTAGTGGCGAGATTGAATGAGTTATCTCCCTTTGGGAGTGGCCTCCAAACCTTCCATTCACCTCTTCCATTCCATTCCTCCATTCTCCTCCCTTCACTTTCATCTTTTCCCTTTTCTTCCTTTCATATGTTTGTCAACCTCTTAGAGTTCTCTTCTTCATGGTTTTAATTTTCATCTCTTAAGAAGCATTCGTCCATGGCATATGAAGGTTAGAAGAAGAAGAAGGACCTAGATCCAACCCTTCTAAAGGAGTCTTGAAGATTCTCCTACATCACGTGCACTAAGACAAAAATATTTAGGATGTATAATCATCTTTTTTTCCTTTTTTTCAACTTCACTCAAAATTACTAACTTTCCTTCAATATGATTTTGCTTTACTTTTTCATTTCTCCCATTCTTTTTTCTTTAATTTCCTCTTCATATTCTCTAATAACCATATTACCCAAGTGGCCTCTAAGGAACTCAAGAGGGGGAAGGTGAATTGAGTTCTTGAAAACTTTTCCCTTAATAAATTTGTCTTCTAAAAACTTATTATGCAATGACAAGTAATTAAAAAACAATACTTGAAACAAAAAGAGTTAAGCGATGGAGAACTGCAAATAGAGATTTTATACTGGTTCAACCAACACCTACCTACATCCAATCCTCAAGAACCCCTTGAGATTTCTACTAATCAAATCCTTGAATACTCCACAATAGGGATACACCACCCCAATTACATATACCCTTGGGATTCCTCACCAAAGTACATAACCCTCAGAGATACACTACTTTGAGTACCAATCATAATTTAGGGAAACCTTTCGCTAAGTAATCAAAATAGATTAACAATGGAATCTATCTTTTAAGAGTATGATAAACAACTTGAAACACTCTTATGATTTAACTCAAAATATTAAGATAATGGTCCTTGAAAACTTTTTTAGAGATAGAATGATGTAAGAATGATTTTGACTTCTTATTAAAAATGCCTGAAATCATATTAATTTATAGGCTTTCAAGGGATGTAATGAAAAAGTTTCATTTCAAATGGTTGTGTGTTTTGAATCATATTGATTGTCAAAGGATATGATGTTTCATGGAGGTTGAAATGACAAGCCATGTAACATCCTTAATGTTTATAAATTAAAAATAAATAAAAGTATAATTTGGCCAAAAATAATAATGATATATGAAATAAAAAGTGGGGAAAAGAATATAAAATGAAATTTTAAAAGAAAATGGAATCAGAACCCTGACGCGTAGCGTCACTAGGACTATAGCGTTGGGTGCGGATTAATGAGCTGACGCATAGCGTCATTTTGACACGTAGGGTCAGCATCGCGATCAGCTTTTAAATGAGACATGCAAACAGTTGCACAGAAACACTTTTCTCCTATTTTCTTCCTCTCTTCTTGTGATTTGGCTAGAACTTGGTTGGAATCTTGGGTTTTGGTGGTTTCGGAAGCTTGGAAGACGAGGTAAGGCATTTGGGATCCTTAATTTCAATTCTCTTCTTTTTTTTCCCTTGTTTCTCTCTCAAACCGCGTATGCATGTTATATGGGAAGCTTGGATTCTGAGTTCTAATAGATTTGAAAGCTAAGATTGTGAGTTTGGAGGTGTGAGGAAGATAATGTGCTAATCCATTTGATGTTTTGGTAACCGTAGATGCCGGAACGAGCGTTGGGCTAGCGATCGACGAAGTGGGCGTTGAATTCGAAAGAGGAACTATGAATCAAGCGATCAGAGGACGTAACCGACACCAAGAACAAATTGTTGAAGCTTGGAATAGAGGTAAGTAGGGTGTTCGTGTCGTAATTAATTAGGATTTGAATATATAATAGCTTTGGGAGGTTTAGAAATTATTTAGAAAACATTGTTGATGACGTATGGTGGTTAAATATAATTAATATAATTTTATAAGTATGTTTGAGTGTGGTTCAGTTAATGTTTCATAAAGAATTATCTCGATTAAGCAAATGTGAGTTAGGAAGTAATGCAATAAATATATACAAATTATATAAGTGGGTAACATCGAATAAATTATGAAATTTTATTGACATTAATGAGGTATGGTATGATATTTTTTGATGTTATTATGTATGATTTGATGAAAATATTGAGATTAAATAAGATGAGGCTTGTGTGCCTGTATAGCATAGTTGGTGATGATGGGTTTGACAAGTAGGTCTCCCGAGTGATGAGTACATGTTAGTTTCTAACATTGTATATATGATGTATTGATAGTATGCTATGTTGATATGAATTGTTACATGATTATGTGGTGTGGGACGACCGATGGTATGTGTAGTCCCTCGTTTCTGGCTCCCGTGGCCTTTGTGCCCAATTGAGCTACCCAGTGGTCAAGTAGGACTTAGTGGTTGAGGTGGAGAGTCAAGCAAGACTCGGTAGACCAAGCAAGGTCCACGGGATGTCAAGTAGGACCCCCAGCTGAAGGCCGATCCTTTTTAGTATCCAGATACTATGAGTCAGATGCATGTGAGTCAGTTGTGAATTACATGAATTGATGATTGATGTATAGTTTTTAATGAGATACGAATTGATGATGTACTATATTGAATGTATAAATCTTTAATGATCCACAATTTTGTGATAAATCGTGGTATTAATTGAATTGAGAATAAGTATATATATATATATATATATAGCTTGAGTTGATGTGGAAATTATAAAAAGAAGAGTTAAATATATGAAATAAATGTTTAAATGCAGGAAGTTGGAAGAATTACTTAATAATACAAATAAGAGGTATTGTTAGATTTTACTATTCTGTCCTATATTAATTATCATATGCCAAACACTCACCCTTGTTGTGGTTTATTAAATTTTAGTGACTAGTGACAGGGAAGATGCTAATGCTCTAGAGGTGCGCCAAGTGGAAGATTGATGCCAACGAATGCAATGGAATTGTAAAATAAGTAGATTTATGTAATATATGTTTGTGTGTGTAATAAGCTACTAGTTATGTGTGATGAAACAATTAGGTATGCTATGCTAGTTTGATTGTTGAATTAATTTGGCATATTGATGATATGATGATGATTGATGTGGATGATTTAATGATGAGATTGGTAATCTTAGAGAATTGATGCATAATAAGAATTTTGGCACAGAGCCAACCCTGTATGAATGGTGAATGCTATTGGTAGGTCCTGTTGAGGTGCATGATTGTTGTGTGTAATGTGATTATGAATTGATTGGTGTTTTGGTTGATTTAGAAAGTTATGCACATAGTGAATAGTTATGGATTCACGGAACTGATTAGGTGAATTTGAGATCCGATGGGTTCGGGACCCCCAGAAGGTACCATTAGGTCCTCTAGGACATTTAGGAACTACGTGTACTGGCCTTGGGCCAATTGGAACCCATTTAGGGTGTTTGGTGCAAGGGTTTTGCACTAAAAGAGGTTAAACTGCATTTTGCGTATAACTTGCACATATATTGGATTTTTTATGAACGAACGACGCCAACAGTTCTGGAATGGGGAAAACATATGGCGTATAAAGTTTCGTGGCAATCAGACCTAAAACGGGCCATTTGGGTAGGTTAGAAGTTGGCCGATTGGCCTAAAAAGTGTATCAACATCAGGTGCTACTACTGTCATGCTAATGCTACACGTGGGGCTGAGGCGTAACGTGAGGTGCGCAACTCTGGCTGATGTTATGCGCGGGGCTGAAGCGCAAAGTCAGGCCCCCTATTTCAGGTTCTTGATTTCTTTCTTTTTAATGGTTTTGGGGTTTAGATCATTAAATATATTTTATAATTTAGTGATTTTAAATGGAAATAGCCACTTTCTTAAATTAGTGTTAATTAAATTATTTAATCATGAAAAATTTGTTATGAAAATCGATAAAAAGAAATAATAATAATAATTGTAAATTGACCTAGGACGTCACAGGTGGTATTAGAGCGGTTCTTTCTAAAGCTGGGTAGATGGGTAAAGATGATGAATTGTGTGGGTCCTATGGTGGACTGTTTTAGCATTTTATTACATTATGTTTGTAGTTGTTTACATTATTAGCAGGTTAACTTGGCATCATCCCCTTGGCACTCTGGCAGCATCTGGTTATATATGTATATGTGAGGTAATTATTTTACTCCCTGGTCAATTATTGGTTATTAATGGTGATGTGTTTGGATATTATAGAATTGAATTATGGCTGAAGGATCTAGTTCAGGTGGGGATGATGACTTCTTCACAAGGTTCTCACAAATGATGAGTAGGGCGGAATCTAGCCCGACTCTTGGTAAATTTCTGAAGAGGAACCTACTTACTTATAAAGGAGGGCATGACTATGATGGTGCACATATGTGGCTGCGTGATATGGAACAAGCGTTCGAGTATTTTGAGTGCTCTGAAAAACAAAAGGTGCAATTTGCCACTTATCAACTGAAGGATGAAGCCCGTGTATGGTGGTCAAGAACCAAAGTTCAAATGAATGCTGTAGGTGAACCACTAGTGTGGATGAATTTTCGGCGGAGGTTTCTTGCCAAATATTTTCCTGATAACTATAAAATCTGCAAAGAGATAGAATTCCTGAAACTTGAACAAGGTAGGATGTCAGTAGCTGAATACACAATAAAGTTTGATGAGTTGTGTGATTTCTATCATCCTTTTTCTCTCGAAGGAACTGAGGGCAGTAACTGTGCTAAATATGAAGTTGGTCTTAGGATTGAACTCCGAAGTGTAATTATTCCCCTTTAAATCTGTGACTATCCTACTCTGGTAAATAAGGCTAAACTTTCTAAGGAAGTACAGTTGCAGAGAGCATCCCATTCAAGGGATAAGATACCACTGAAGGCAAAAGGATTCAGTTTTAAGAAGATGGGTCAGTTTTTCCGTGGTGGCAAGTCTTCCACCTCATCATCTTTTTCTTCTGGTTGTGGCTCTACCGGCCGTTCTGGTAGTCATTCTGGTGACGTGCATGTTATAACTGTGGTCAGAAGGGTCATATTATGAAACATTGTCTTGCTAACCAAACTGTTTGCTTCCAATAGGGACAACCGGGACACCTAAGGCCGAATTGCCCACAGAGGCAGCAACAGGGTGGACAAGGTAATCGGGCTAATGCTTCTATGGTTCATGGTGGTAACTTTTAGCATGGAGGCCGAGGAAACGGTGGCTGTGGAGGCCAACACCCTAGGCGGTATGATGCTCAATCCAGTGGTGCTCAGAATGTTATAGCTGGACGGGTGTTTGCTTTTGATGCTTCAGAGGTTGCAAGAAATGATAATCTGGTGCAGGGTAAGTGTCTTATTTATAGCTATCTTGTAAATGTAATCTATGATTCTAGTGCAACACATTCCATTATTTTTGAAAATTGTGTTTGGTGGCTTAGCTTACCGGTGGTGTTAATGGAGAATTCTCTTAGTGTCTCCACTCCTACTGGTTCTACATTCTGGGTAACCACTATGTGTAAGGAATTGCCAATGCAAGTTGAGAACCGTTCTTTTTTGGTGAATCTAATTTGTATGTCATTGAAGAACTTAGATGTCATTCTGGGTCTTGATTGGTTGGCTACTAACCACGTTATAGTGGATTATTATTGTAAGACTATAATCTTCTCTCAGGAGCTTGACACAAAGAATGTAGTGAGCTACATCTCTACAACTTATGTTATTTTGTTTACTTCAAAGGGGTGGTATAATCTTAAACCTGCTGATATTCTAGTGGTGTGTGATTTCCCTGATGTGTTCCCAAAAGATATTTCAGAATTGCCTCCCAGTCGAGAGATTGACTTTGCCATTGATTTGATTCCCGGGGCAGACCCTGTGTCCCGTACACCTTACAGAATGTCTTCAGTGGAGTTGGCTGAAGTAAAGAAGCAAGTGAATTAATTGTTAGAAAAGAGGTTTATCCGACCGAGAGCTTCTCCTTGGGGCGCTCTGGTATTATTGGTGAAAGAGAAATATGGCAGCATGCGGATATATATTGATTACCGGTAGTTGAATAAATTAACCATTAAGAATAGATATCCCTTGCCACGAATTGATGATTTGTTGGATCAGCTGTGAGGTGCTGTGGTATTTTTTAAGATCGATTTGAGATCTGGGTATCATCCGATCAGAGTGAAGTCGGGGGATATTCCGAAGACGGCGTTCCGAACTCGGTATAGACATTTTGAGTATGTTGTAATGCCATTTGGAGTAACTAATGCTCCAGCCATTTTTATGGTCTACATGAAGAGAATCTTTCAGCCTTACTTGGATCAGTTTGTAGTAGTGTTCCATCGACAATATTATGGTATATTCAAAGTCTATTGAGGAGCATGCGCAACACCTTTAAATTGTTTTACAGGTGTTACATGAGAAGAAGTTGTATGCTAAATTATCGAAGTGTGATTTCTAGGAAGCAAGTGTGCAATTTTTAGGGCATGTGATCTTTTGTGATGGTGTATTTGTGGATCCATCCAAAATTGAAGCGGTTATAGCTTGGGAGAGGCCTAAGTTGGTGATTGAAATCAGGAGCTTCCTTGGATTGGCAGGTTACTATCACCGATTCATCGAGGGATTTTCTCGCATTGCACTTCCCTTGACTCAATTGACAACAAAAGAGACTCCATTTGTATGGACAGAAAAGTGTGAATTGAGCTTCCAGACTTTGAAGCAATGTTTGACTACTACACCCGTACTTGCATTATCTGATGTGACAAAAGAATTTGTGGTATATTATGACGCATCTAAGTTTGGTTTGGGATGTGTATTAATGCAGGATGATAGGGCGATATCTTGTGCTTCAAGGCAATTAAGGCCGCATGAGCAGAATTATCTAACTCATGATTTGGAACTTGCTGCTGTGGTATTTGTATTAAAAATCTGGCGTCATTACTTTTACGGTGCTCGCTTTGTGGTGTTCAGCGACCATAAGAGTTTGAGTATCTGTTTGACCAGAATGAATTGAATATGAGGCAGAGGTGATGGATGGAATAATTGAAGAATTATGATTTTGATTTGAGGTACCATCCTGGTAAAGTGAATATTGTAGCTAATGCTTTAAGCAGGAAAGTATTACATTCAGCTTTCTTGATGGGTAAAGAACAAGAGTTATTAGAATATTTTTATGATATGAATATTGGGTTGTTATGTGGGCCCCAAATTAGATAGTGATAGGGATGTTGAAGATCTCCAATGAGTTTTTGGAATCTTTGGCTGTGGCTCAGGAAGATGATGAAGAGTTGTTAGAATTACTTGCCACTCAGGCAAAGGGTAAGGATATGGAATTAAGTAGGGGCAGTGATGCTATTTGGTGGTTTAGAGACCGAGTTGTGGTGCCTGTAGAAGGTGATTTCAGGCAAGTTGTATTAGCTGAAGCATATAAAAGTTTATTAAGTATCCATCCTGGTATTACTAAGATGTACCATGACTTGAAGAAAGAATTTCGATGACCAGGAATGAAGAAAGCAATAACTGAATATGTGAGATCTTGTATAATATGTTAGAAGTGTAAGGTTTAGCACCAAAGACCTCCTGGTTTGCTACAACCTCCAGAGATTCCGATTTGGAAATGGGAAAGCATTACAATGGATTTTGTATCTGGGTTACCTCGAACCCGTTCTGGATGTAATACTATTTGGGTAACTATGGACAGGTTGACCAAGAGTGCCTATTTTCTGGCTATGAATATGAAGTGGTCATTAGACAGGTTAGCCAGATTGTATATAACTAAGATTATAAGACTACACGGTGTGTCTTCGAATATTATTTTTGACCATGACCCCTGATTCATTTCCATATTTTGGGGGAGTTTGCAGTAGGAATTGGGTACTGAGTTAAAGCTAAGTTCAGCTTATCACCCTCAAATAGATGGCCAGTCTAAGCATACTATTCAAACATTGGAAGATATGCTATGGCTTGTGTGTTGGAACAAGGTGGTTTGCAGGAAAGATACCTACCATTGGTGGAGTTTGCCTATAATAATAGCTATTATAGTAGCATTAGAATGGCTCCTTATGAAGCTTTATATGGTAGGCGATGTCGTACGCCTTTATGTTGGAATGAGAATGGTGATACAGTCTATTTGGGGCCTGAATTAATCCAAGAAATGAATGATCAAGTAGCTCTGATTCGTGAAAAGATGAAAACCGCTCAGGATTGTCAGAAGAGTTACTATAACAATCGTCATAGGCCACTTGAGTTTCGGGTGGGAGATTGGGTATTTCTGAAGGTGACACCTATGAGAGGTATAGGTCGTGTACTAAAGAGCCGGAAACTCAACCTAAGGTATATTGTGCCATATCAGATTGTGGAGCGAATTAGTGATGTAGCTTACCTATTAGATCTACCTCAATCGTTAACTAACCTCTATAATGTGTTTCATGTGTCACAATTGCGGACGTACATTCCTTGTGATTTGATGATTATGCCAGAGGATTCCATTGAGTTAAAGGAAGATTTGACTATGGAGGTGGCACCTATTTACACTGAGGAATATCAAACTAAACGGCTGAGAAGCAAGGAAGTGTCTTTGGTAAAAGTAAAGTGGCAGAATGTAAATGGAGTAACCTATACATAGGAATTGGAGTCTGACATAAGGCGGTGGTATCCAAATCTCTTTTGATAAGGTATGTTGATTTCGAGGACAAAATCTCCTTTTAGAGGGGGTGGATGTAACATCCTTGATGTTTATAAATTAAAAATAAACGAAAGTATAATTTGGCCAAAAATAATAATGATATATGAAATATAAAGAGAGGAAAAGGATATAAAATGAAATTTTAAGAGTAAATGGAATCAAAACCCTGACGCGTAGAGTCAGTGGGACGCGTAGCATCAGGTGCGGATTAATAGGCTGACGCGTAGCGTCAGCATCGTGATCAGCTTTTAAACACAACATGCAAAATAGTTATGCAGAAACACTTTTCTCTAATTTTCTTCCTCTCTTTGTGCGATTTGGCCAGAACTTGGTTGGAACCTTGGGTTTTGGTGGTTTTGGAAGCTTGGAAGGCGAGGTTAGGCATTTAGGATCCTTAATTTCAATTCTCTTCTTCTTCTTCCCTTGTTTCTTTCTCAAACCGCGCAAGCATGTTATATGGGAAGCTTGGATTTTGAGTTTTAATGGATTTGGAAGCTAAGATTGTGAGTTTGGAGGTGTAAGGAAGACAATGTGCTAACTGGTTTGATGTTTCGGTAACCATAGGTGTCGGAACGAGCGTTGGGCGAGCGATCGATGAAGTGGGCGTTGAATTCAGAAGAGGAACAGCAAATCCAACGATCGGAGGACGTAACCGACACCAAGAACAAATTGTTGAAGCTTGGAATAGAGGTAAGGGGGTGTTCGGGTCGTAATTAATTAGGATTTGAATATATGATAGCTTCGGGAGGTTTAGAAATTATTTAGAAAATATTGTTAATGACGTATGGTGGTTAAATATAATTAATATAATTTTATAAGTATGTTTGAGTGTGGTTAAGTTAATGTTTGATAAAGAATTATCTAGATTAAGCAAATGTGAGTTAGGAAGTAATGAAATAAATATATACAAATTATATAAGTGGGTAACATCAAATAAATTATGAAATTTTATTGACGTTAGTGAGGTGTGGTATGATATTTAGTGATGTTATTATGTATGGTTTGATGAAAATGTTGAGATTAAATGAGATGAGGTTTATGTGCCTGTATAGCATGGCTGGTGATGATGGGCTTGACAAGTAGGTCGCCTGAGTGATGAGTACATGTCAGTTTCTGACATTGTATATGTGATATATTGATAGTATGCCATGTTGATATGAATTGTTATGTGATTATGTAGTGTGGGATGACCGACGATATGTGTAGCTCATCATTTCTGGCTCTCATGGCCTTTGTGCCCAGTTGAGCTACCTAGTGGTCAAGTGGACTCAGTGGTTGAGGTGGAGAGTCAAGCAGGACTCGGTGGACCAAGCAGGATTCATGGGGTGTCAAGTAGGACCCCCAGTTGAAGGCCAATTCTTTTTAGTATCCAGATACTAGGAGTCAGATGCATGCGAGTCAGTTGTGAATTACATGAATTGATGTATGATTTTTAATGAGATATGAATTGATGATGTACTATGTTGAATGTACGAATCTTTAATGATCCATAATATTTGCGATAAACCGTGGTATTAATTGAATTGAGAATAAGTATATATGTATATATATAGCTTGAGTTGATATGGAAATTATAAAAAGAAGAATTAAATATATAAAAATATGTTTAAATGTAGGAAACTGGAAGAATTACTTAATAATACGAATAGGGGGTATTGTTAGATTTTACTATTCTATCCTATATTAATTATGATATGCCAAACACTCACCCTTGTTGTGGTTTATTAAATTTTAGTGACCAGTGACAGGGAGGATACTAATGCTCTAGAGGTGCGCCAAGCGGAAGATTGATGCCTGATAATCGATTACGAGGTCCCTGATAATCGATTACATAGCTTCTGTTTTTCCAGCTAATCGATTAGATAGACCAGCCTAATCGATTACAAGGGTTCTGTTTGTCAACTAATCGATTACACCAAGAGACCTAATCGATTACCAAGCTGAGAAATCAGATTAAATGCATTAGGTACTTATGCTAATTGATTGCAGGACTTCTACAATCGATTACAAGGCTTCTGGAAGAACACCTAATCGATTACAACATATCAACTAATCGATTACAAGGCTACTGTTTGTGCATTAATCGATTACAGATAAGGCACAATCGATTACCAAGCTGCGTAACCAAATTAAATGCATTAGGTGCCATCACTAATCGATTACAAGGCAAGGAGTAATCGATTACCAAGGTTCTGTGTCACACCTAATCGATTACATGGTGTACCCTAATCGATTACAGCATGAAATACACTGAAGTTTTCAAAGTGTAATCGATTACAGCTTGAGGCGTAATCGATTACAGTCATGCCAGAATTAGTGGAAAGTGCTTTTTAGTAGGAAACCAGCTCATTTCTCCATATCTCTCAGACACCCATCATATGTAACGGCTAGGAACTCCACCAAGCTCCATCAAGGCTCTATAAATGCATGTCAAACTCAAGCACAACAACAAGGGAACAAGAAGCAATCAATCGTTAGTTGCATTTGTGATTAGTGAGTTCATTTCCTTGTATATTCTGAAATCTTTGAGCTAGAATTTGTATATCCTCTCTTGTTGAGAGTTAGAATTTGTGTGAGCTTTCACTTGTACATCTACTCTATTAAGAGAGTTACTTGCTTGTAAACACCACACCAAACACAAAGGTTTTCACTCTAGGTTGAGTGGTCACAAAGGTTGGGGTTCAACCTTTGGGTATTGAGAGTTTGAGAGATTGGGTGGGTTACCCTTGTGCTGGTGAGGATTGAGTTCTTGAGTGTGGGACACTAGGAAGCTGCAATTGCTCATAGCTTGTATCTCTAAACTTCAATAGTGGAAATCCTTCAAGTGGGTTGCTTGAAGGCGAGACGTACACCGGGGTGGTGGAACTCATTAAATTGGTTTGCAAGCTCTTCTCCCTTACTCTTTTACATTCATTCATTGCATCTGGCTGGGTTATTGTTGTTGATTGTGATTTCCCCTTTTAAACTTGCTTGAACTAATAGCTTTAAAGTACTGCACACCAAGTGTTTGACAAATTGCTTCAGCAACTTTTGTTCCTTGTTTTGTATTGTTTCTTGCACTAAACTTACTTTGTATTGCATAAACTATTAATTTGTAAAAAAGGAACTTAGTTCAAGAGCATTTCAAAGAAAAGTTTTAAAACTCAATTCACCCCCCTCTTGAGTATTGAGGCCACTTGAATAACAAATTTAAGGTGCGAGGAAAAAGAGCCCTAACAATAATGTAATGAAGTAGAAAGCACTTCGTTTTCAATAATCCAACAAGAATGCGACCATAAATATTTCTTTCTTCACAAAAACTGAGACTTCTTGTGTCAAGGGGGTCATAATCAAGTTCCCATTCTTTAGAAACTTGACCATTAAAGATTTCTCCACCATTAGGAAATCGGGTAAGAGAATGAAAAAGGTTATCATCAATGACAATACGAACCTTTTTGATCTCCGAGTAAATGCAATCATCTTTAATTTCAAGATTGCTATAGAAGAGGCGGGCAAGATCAGGATAGTGATTTTCCTTTACACATAAGAATACCAAAATATTTTTATCAGTAAGGGATTGGAAGCATTGAAAGTCGTTTATGATGAGATTATCAACATATTTTGGATCGATGATATCATAGGAATGGAACTTTAATTAGTATTTTTCTTGTTGAACAGAGGTAGAAAAGAATTCAATAAATGTATAAAGAGAAAGATTTCTGGGTATCATTGAAATTTCAGTTCCAGAAGTAGTTCTCTTTTTCTTTTGTGCTCTATGAGAGGATGACGCCATTGAAATATGATTTGAGAAAAGGTGTGCTTCATATATTGCCTGAAGCACGAAATATATAGCCAAGCACGCGTTGCAATCGATTACAATCACAATGTAATCGATTACTTTGTAATAATAATGACAGTGACGAATAAGCTTTTACAGGGAAAGGAATTTTTGAAAAAGAATCATAGTAGTTGTTGTTATCATCTTTTAAAAAGGAAGATATTTTGCATAATGAATCATTGTGCAGAGAATAAAGGCTGACCAATAGATTCTTTTAATTTGATTTTTAAAAAAAAATTGAGTTTGAGGAGACATGAGCATAGGAAATGGCGTGCAATAGTCATGTGGCAGATTACTGCTTAAATAAAGCGACATGATGAGCTCTTATTTTTAACTCGAAGGTAATCGATTACAGGCATAATGTAATTAATCGCTCACACACCCTGAGTAGTTAAAAAATTGAAATTTGGAATTTTGAAAGTTGTGTGATTTGATTAGTTGTGGGAAATAACGCATTGTTGATTTGAATTTTGAATATAGAGTTGTGAGATTTGAGGGGGAGTGATGAAAGTTTTTGAAAAATATTTAAATAATAAAAAGTTTTGAAAAAGCTGTCAGATTTAAGGAGAAAGAAACGTGAGTTCATGAGACATGGGGAAGAGTGCATGGGAACTTGTACTGATTGGATAAAATAAATATCCTTTAAAAGCCTCTAACTTTTTTAAAAAAGGTAATAACCTTTTAAATAGGGAGAGAAAAACTGACGTATTAAAATTTTTAAAAAAGATATTAGTTTTTTAAGAGAGAGAAATTTAATGCATTGAGGGAGATAAATGAATTAGAATATTGAAAAACTTATTTCAATTTTGTAATTTTTGGTAATGTAATAGTGAGAAAAGATAAGAGTATAGAAAAAAAATTAATTTTTTGATTTTGAAGAGACAAGATAGCAGCATTTGAAAGGATGTGCAGCAGTTGAATGTACACGTGGCAGATTTATTTTTAAATTGAAAACATGTGAGTTTTTGATATTCCAACTATTTTATATCAAATGGTAATCGATTACGTAGTGTGTGTAATCAATTATATGACCATAAAAGACATGGTAATCGATTACTTGTGTGATGTAATTGATTATAAAAGGAGCATAATTTAATTTTAACACGCTTTATGATGACTTAAGAGTTTTAAGGAGAATTAAATACCATTTTAAACGATTCTTTTTCAAGCAAAAAGTGATACCACACGTTGTTTGGCATTGCTTTCTTTGCTGATTGATAACTTGTTCAAGGAATATGTCCATTTTTCTTTGGGAGCAAGAATAAAGCCTTTTTAGATGCCTCCCGATATCAAGAGGTCCTTCATCATTTTAAACTTTGGCTTTTGGTACCCAAAATTTCTTGGGTCCTGGAATGTTAATAAAAGGCAACGTTCCCTTTTTAATCCAAACTTTAGTTCCATTTAGAATTCCATTCTTTCTTATATTACATGTGGATGCAATATGTCCTTTTTTTACCACAATGATGGCATTTAATAAATGGACTAGTAGAATTGTTTTGAGAAATGAAGAAATTTTTATATAATTTTTGTTGTTTCGAAGGATCAAATCCAAGTCCAGTTTCATTAAAATGACATCCTTGTTTTCCTAGTAAAATATTTAGGTTATCTCTTCCCATTGTAAATTTACATAAGATATTTTTCAAATCTTCAATTTCTTCATTTAAGTTTAACAAGACATGCATGATAAATTATTTTTTACTTCTAGTTTTTCCTTTCGATTTTAACTTGATTTAATTCATTATTAAGTCTTAGTACATTTTCTTCTATAAAAGAATTAGTATTCTTAATCTTAATAAATTTTTTAGCCAACTTTTGATATTCATCATGTAATTCTTCAAATGCATCTTATAACTCATCAAAAGTAGGATTAAGAGTATCTAGATCATGTACCTCATTTATGTTTGCCATGAGGCGGAGATTTACTTCCTCTTGTTTAGATTCCTCAGACAAGCTCATATCATTGTCATCCCATGCTATGTAAGCTCTCTTTTTATTTTTAGAGTACTTTTTCTCATGTTTCTCTACTTTCTTGTTTGGACATTCCATCTTTATGTGTCCAATTTTTCCACACTCAAAGCATTTAGTTCCTTTAGAAGATTCTTCATTTTTCATGGAGAACTTCTTGAGAATGGGTCTTCTTTGTCCTTTCTTTTTCAAGAACCTATTGAATCGTTTAACAGGTAGTCCAAATTCATCAATTTTATTTATACCTTTTTGTTCATTGGCAAAATCTTCATCACTATCATTGAGGGCTTGTGAGGAAGTTTTGAGTGTTATTTCTTTCTTCTTTTTATCAGTTTCCTCATGTTGATTCAATATTGTTAACTCTAACTCATGTTCCTATAATTTTCCAGAGAGTGGCTAGTGACATGCTGGATAGATCTTTGGATTCTGCGATTGCTGTCACTTTAGGTTGTCATTGCCTACTTAACATCTTAAGACTTTATTGATCAAATCTTCATTTGAAAATGTCTTTCGTAGGGATGCAAGGTAATTAACAATATGCGTAAATCTCTTTTTCATATCATGGATATTTTCATTATTGTCCATTTGACATAATTCATATTCCCGAGTTAAGGTATTTACTCTAGATCTCTTAACCTCACCGGTTCCTTCATGGGTTACTTCTAGGGTATCTCACATTTCTTTGGCAGTTTTGTAATTTGAGATCCTAAAGTATTCATCCATTCCTATGGCAAAGGTGATAATACTTTTTGCCTAAAGATTATGCTGAACTTTTTTCTTTTCCTCATCACTTCACTCACTTCTTTGTTTTTTTACAGTTCTAGTTCCAATAGTCTTGATAGGAACAAATAGACCATTTTCTACACCATCCCATATGTCCAGGTCTATGGCTTCTATGAAAATCTTCATACGAGTTTTCCAATATTGGTAACCCTCTCCATTGAATATTGGTGGTCTATATATGGAATTTCCTTCGAGGAAAAAGGGATTAAAAGAAGCCATGGACCTTCTTGAGGTTGTTAGACCTTTTCCAAGATACTAGCTCTGATACCAGTTGTTACCCAAGTGGCCTCTAAGGAACTCAAGAGGGGGGTGAATTCAGTTCTTAAAAACTTTTCCCTTAATAAATTTTTCTTCTAAAAACTTATTATGCAATGACAAGTAATTTAAAAACAATACTTGAAACGTAAAGAGTTAAGGGATGGAGAAGTGCAAACAGAGATTTTATACTAGTTCGGCCAACACCTGCCTACATCCAGTCCTCAAGAACCCCTTGAGATTTCCACTAATCAAATCCTTAATTACCCCACAATAGGGATACACCACCTTAATTACATATACCCTTGGGATTCCTCACCAAAGTACAGAACCCTCAGACATACACCACTTTGAGTACCAATCATAATTTAGGGAAACCTTTCCCTAAGCAATCAAAATAGAATAACAAAGGAATCTATCTTTTAAGAGTATAATGAACAACTTGAAGCACTCTTATGATTCAACTCAGAATATTATGATAATGGTCATTGAAAGCTTTTTCAGAGATAGAATGATGCAAGAATGATTTTAAGTTCTTATTAAAAATGCCTAAAATCATCTTAATTTATAAGCTTTCAAGAGATACAATGAAAAGGTTTCATTTCAAATGGCTATGTCTTTTGAATCATATTGATTTTCAAAGGATATGATGTTTCATGGAGTTTGAAATGAAAAGTCATCTTTTTTCCTTGCTGAAAACGTGAACAGATGCACTTCTGGAGGTGTGGTAATCGATTACTAGCATTTGGTATTCGATTACTTAGTTATTATTTACAATTGAAAATTGCAACATTCACTTGTAATTGATTACTGCCATCTTGTAATCGATTACTGTCACTTTGTAATCAATTACTACCACTTTGTAATCGATTACTACATATCAGAGTTGTAACTTTTGCATGCTAAAATGTGTTCATGTGATGCCTTCATGCATGTGTATTTGTTTAAAATATTTTCAAGGTCATAATCTTAGTATAGTGAGTAATTCATGTTGTTTTCATGACTCTTATTTTTTCTTGAAACGGTTGCTTGAATCTTTAAGTCTTCCATTCATGTTGTTGATATCAAAACCTTAGATCTTAAAACAACACTTAATAATTGTAATTCTTCAATTTTTTCCCCTTCCCCTTTTTCATCTTCCTCTTTATTTTCTTTTTCTCAAACTCTATCTCTTTTCATATCATTTTTTAACATCTCCTTAAAAATTTCCTTAATCATACTTTTTATCATCTCAAATTCTTTTTTCCACCACCTATTTTCTCTTTCTCTTCCTCATTATCTCTTTTCCTCCATTATCCATTCTACATAAGCCTCAACATTACTCTTTCCAAAAAATAGTGATACCACAATCTTATCTTTTTTAGATTTTTTTTCTCTATAAGTTTTTTTTTCTCTTTTCTCAAGTCTCTCATGACATATATCAATTCTCTCACAAAGCTTCTCAATGTGTTTTTTGATTTAAGGAACGGTTCACTCAAAAACCTAAGAGAAACTCTCTCAAAAGGAGAAAACTCAATTTGACTCAAACTAAACTATTGAAATTCTAAAGAAAATAAATTCTAGTGACTATTTAACTTCCTTAATATTTAAACTTAAAATAAACTCTTACTAATTATCCTAGTGACTTAGTAACTTGTTAAAACATTAAAATTTCACTTAGTAAAATGTAAAAGACATATGAAAAATTTAAACAAAAATTATAAAAAGAATATATAAAAACTATTTTTAAAAGAAATAGTAACTTTCCATTTTGGATTCATATCAACACTCTCCACCACCATCACCATTGTCACCACCACCACCATTGCTACTATTGCCACCTCCACCATTATCACCACCACCTCTTCCTCCACTGTCATTGCCACCACCACCACCGTTGTTGAGTTGTCATCACCTTCTCCATCACTGTTGCTTCCACCACCATCATTGTCATCACCATTATTATCATTACAAATGTTGTCATTGTCATCACAACGACTTTTACCTCCACCATTGTTGCCACCATAGACACCTCCTCCCCCGCTTTAGTCATCATCATCGCTACCATCATCATTGTAAAAGATTTATTATTAATATTAATATTATATTATTGTTATTGCTTATATGTGAAATACTTTTCATCATAATTATAAAAGTTATAGAACTTTTTAAATTCAAAACCTTATAGACTAAAACATGAAACTAAAAATTAAAAACAAGTTTTGATTTTAAAACATTTTAAAACTAGAAAACAAAAAACCACCCATTACATGTGGTTTCGAATCATGGTTTTAGACTTATTTATTTGTTTAAGATGTTTCAAAAAATGAAGAACTTTTTATCTTGCTTTTACATTGTGTATTTGTTTAGGGTTTATACTTTCTTCTTTGGTTTATGAGAAGGAATGGAAATAGGACTTTCGAGAGGAAAAGATAGACTGGGATGTTTGAAAGGAAATGGTATTAAATGGAACACATTTATTGTTTGAGAGATAAAGTTTTAGATAAGATATTATAATGAATTTTTAAAATTGATATTATAATGAATAAAAGGATTAAAAATATAAAGGAAATATATTTTTAAAAAGAAATCACGTAGATTTTTTTGGCCAAAGAAATCACCGAGATAGTTTGGTATCTTTTTCTCCAGGGCCTTCTACATCTTCAGTTTTCCTGAGCCTGTTCTCTTTGGTGGACCAAATTAACAAGTGTATCCCTATCGTTGATATTGTGATGTGAAAACTATTAGGACGACGTCACAACTATATCAACATCCTCTCGATCAAGTGAATGGCAATATATGCATTATTGAATTTGAAGTACACCAACTTGATCTCGTCGTATCTCAGAACATCACAGGTATAAATACTTACGTAGCTACATGGAAACTTACTCGCAGGCATTGTCATGACTCGAAATGTACAGCAGAGGTCAAGACTCATAAATCAAAATGCAAATATTACATTGATTCTCAATTTCTCATGCTAGAACCCAACAAGGTATTATGAGAAAAAGTTTATATGGGTATTACAAGAGATTGTCACGAGATCATTAATAATAATTTTGAATGAAAGCTTTTTATTTCTCATTTCTCAACGGATTCTTGTTAACATTTCCCGAAT
This sequence comes from Clitoria ternatea, assembly GCA_037962975.1. Taxonomy (NCBI): domain Eukaryota; kingdom Viridiplantae; phylum Streptophyta; class Magnoliopsida; order Fabales; family Fabaceae; genus Clitoria; species Clitoria ternatea. The sequence continues at coordinate 197,792,707 of CM075671.1, read as the reverse complement.
TATATCTTTATACAACTAACACTAACCATATAAAATGATCTCATTTTCCCTTGCTTATACTGTTATACACACTCATGCATTTCAAAAATACGTTACAACTACAAAGTCACAAAGAACAACTTTAAATTCCTGGCACTAATTGTCTTGCAGTTTCAAAACCAATTCTCAAACGTTTCATTGAAAATCACTATACCAATATCAATATTCAATATAAATGAATGATTCAAATCAATTTAAGGAAGCATCTCAATCACACAGTATCATAAATGTCAAGTACAATGTATACTCATCAATTAAAAATAAAATCCATGAAAAAGAGAAGCATTACCTTCGAATGGAAATATATACTGCGAAATTCAAACGAAAATGTGAAGTAACACTAACACCAACAGAATATGAATAACAAAAGAACGAAATCCCTCTATAGAATTCAATTCATCATCTAAACTCCCATTTCACGAACAGTCAAACACACACACCAACGTCAATTTCAACGTTTGCGATTCCACATTAATTATTCCGTAAAACATTTTCAGCATCACAAATTGAGGTTTAAAAACATGGAAAACTAAAATTAAAATAATAAAACTCAAATAAAAAGTTAAAACCCTCCAATATAAGGCAGAATAATGATAATAATAACAACATCAGAGATCTCAACAGTCCAAAACGAACCGCATCGGAGCAAAATCAAAATCAAAACCCTAAATCGAAATTTAATACCGTTGAAATCAAGCGGTGAGGACAATGGCTCCACCAGCTTCCTTGATCTTCTTCTCGGCGATCTTGGAAACGAGTTTGGCCTTAACAACAATAGGCTGATTCTGAGGCAAAACGCCTTTTCCCAAAACCTTAAAGTAACCGAACTGCGTTACGTCGATGAGAGGCGCCTTGGCGGTGTCCTTGGAGGCTTTTTCCTTAACATCTTGAGGGACCAAGGACCAGAGCTTGTCGATGTTGAGAATTGGGCAATGGAACTTGTTTCGGAGCTTGTGGAAGTAGCGCATACCTACCTTCCCGAAATAACCGGGATGGTACTTGTCGAAGAGGATTCGGTGGTGGTGCATTCCACCGGCGTTACCGCGCCCTCCGGGATGCTTCCGGTGCTTGCCGATGCGTCCATGTCCTGCGCTCACGTGGCCTCTCTTCTTCCTGTTCTTCTTGAACCTCGTCGTCATCTTCTTCTGGTCTCGTGCTCTCCTCTGAGTGAGACCCGCAACTGCGAAACAGATCGACTTAGGGTTTTGGGGATTATATGTGAACCTGTTCGTTGTGGTTTTACTAACATATCCCTGGTGGTTTTTGTCATTTGGTTTTGGATAATGGGCCTATTTTACTTTGCTTCGGGTGGGTCTTAAAGAATATAACTTTTCTTAAAATAGATTCCACCTTTCTCCAAAAAAATAAAAAAAGTAGATTCCCCTTTCACCAAAAAAAAAAGATTCCCCTTAAAAAAATTAAATAATTTCTTTTAAAAATATCTTTATAATTTCATTTTTTTCCTTATTATTTTCATTTTCATCTTTTTAATCCTTACCTCATCCAACTCCTCCCACATCTCACCTAGTCTCATTCCTAAAACACTTACCTCTTTTTTTTTTCCTTCCCCCTTCCTTAAAAGCCAGAAAAATCTCAAATGGATGTTTATCCCTTTGATTTCATAATTCTCATCATCACCATCGTAGATAATGTTGAGCAACTAACTCAAATTTGTGTAGTTATCTCCTATTTAGGTGTTTGTATGGAATGGGAAGAAGGTTACGTTGATAGATCTAAATCAAATCACTAATATAATTGTACAAAAATTCTATATGTCCTATCAATAATAGAAATAGTTAAGGTTTAAGTGAAGGTTACAGGTGCACATTAGAAAGAGGATTAAATAGTCCGACTTATAAGTTTTTTTGTAAACATTTATTAAAAGACAAATTATTGTTTGAAGTTTTATAAAGCAAATTTAAAATAACTGTCTCAAGATAATTCAAACAATTCTTTGTCTATTTTCAAAAATCTTTTCAAGACAAACAATAACGATTTAAAGAAAAGATAAACACAGAGATTGTTATGTCAGTTCACCTTAAAGTAAAAAGCTACATCTAGTCTTTGTTAGTCCCAATAGGAGTTTTGTAGAGTAGGTCCACTCAACAATGCTCATAGCACAATGTTACAAATATTCTTTCTTCAGCCAAGTGTTATTTCTTAGAATTAGCCTATTTAGGCTAACATACAATAGCAAGTATTTTTTTCTTAGACTTAGCCTCTTAAGGCTAACAAATAGCAACGGGTATTCGTTTTTCAAACCTCTTCAAACTCTACAACATGTCGCAGTATGAAAAAAGGAATTTTGGTCCTAAGTCTTACAAGCAAGACTCTGAGGAACTGAGCTAATGGATAACTGAACAATAGGTTTAGGATATGAAAGAAAGAAAGCTCTGTGGATTGTTGTTTACAATAGAATATCAGAGTATGCACAATAGCTTGTAAAACTCTTTGAAACTAGTTATGATTGCAACATAGTAGCTTTAGATTCTTGTAGATTTCTCAGTTTCAACAACTTGAATCAGAGGGCCACTTCTCTTTATACATGCCTTTAAAAGAGCCATTTGAGATGAAAAAAGAAGATAGTTGATCTGCTTGAAGAGCATGCAGGGCCATTTAGGACAACTTGAACCAAGTAGTGGCTGGTGCAACAGGTGATTGTCTGATCGTCTGAAATTCTAATACTTCATTCTTTCCAATGATGAAGGATGGATGCATTGGTGTAGACATGAACTTTGCTTCTGACATGTTGAATATATATAATAGCTCCTTGCTATATTTATGTATATACCATTATTTGGATCACAAGAAAAATTTTAGTTCTCCCATCATACTTATCTTGAATTCACTTTACATCAAGCGTAAGAAGTCCTTGCACAAATATTCATTTATGGTTCCAAAGATGATATCATCTACATAGATCCTTACTATAATAAAATCATCTTTGTTGGCTCGTCAGAACAAGGTTGTGTCTACCTGTTAGGGAATCCCACAGGGTCAGACAACAGAAACACAATGGATTTCCATTAAAGTGAAAACTAAGTGCTTCAAAGCAGTACATACCAAAATTGAAAAAACTACGTTTAAAGTTACCTCTTGTAGATGTGAGATTAACTCTTTTATCAAAGCAATTTTAGCCTCGTCCTTTAGGAGTCTGCGCAAGCACTTCCACCAGATACTGAAATTCTGAATACTAGTGGGAAATCTTCAGCGTTCACCATAAAAAATGAGAATGTGGGTGATCTTTTTGTTTGAGCACCTGCTTATGAGAATCCTATGCTCTATATATAGGCTCAGGTCTTAAACTAATGAGCTCTACATAAAGATTGGGCTCCTGACTCATTCTGAATAAGTTAAGCCCAATAGTTTTATTTTAGTCCAACTAAACCTTAAACCCCATAGGTAAAATATTCAATCATATGAATAATAAACAACTTTATTATTAATATAGAATAAGTGCGGTATCTAGTAATACATCATTATATCCAAATATTATTTATCATCGACAAAACCTACAAGTGATCATTATTTTATATATTCGTTCCTTTTGTCACAATATCTAATTAGGCCTAAGGCATGGTCGTCGTCATCCTTGTATGACCCAATTCATTTTACTTGATACCAGAGTAAACCCTACTGAATAAATATCCAATATTTATTCTTCGTAGCATGGTCATATATTTCTTTAGTCTCAGTCCACCAGGTGGCCACTCTTGTCATGTAATAGAGACAAGTCTCATCTACATCACTTACATCCCTCTGCATAATTTGTTTATTGCTTAACCTCAATGTTTACGATCATCTTATTATAAATTATGTTTGATTATATTAAAACAACAAACTCCTCATGCAGAAATCATAATGGCTTCAGGTCGAAGGACTACGTATACCATTATCACATTGAGAACCATTTATGACATTCATGTAACGATCCACGCAACGTTCTCATTATGGGTTTGTCTAGTACAACATTACTCTTAGTATGCACCCGTGTGAAGACTTGATATCTTCTATATCCATGATCTATAAGATCGGATCATCAGTACATTCACACACTGGTCTTAATGTATTTGTTAGAATCAAGTCTGAACTAGAGACTAAGAAGTCTGAACCCCATGTGATTTGTTAATAATACGCATCAAGACTCTTAGCTAAAATGAAGTATGTATGCTCGGTTATCTAACTATTCTGTTCAAGTGTGACAGGAAGTTCGTAGAACTCAAATTGCAAAAATAGGGGGGTCTGTAGAACTTAAATTCACTCTTGTCAAAATAGATTCTACACTCTCCAAAGACTTCAAGAAAACCAAGTCTTTCTAAAGCTACAAACCTCAAGATGATGTCTTTTCTCTCATGATACAACATGCGAAAAGGGTCTTTCCTTTATAAATAAGGAGCTGCATGGACTTTCATATTTAAAATCTATGTTTATCATTAAAAGGTAATTAACAAAAAAGTTGAAGACTTGCTCACATGAATCAAGAAAATTGCTTTTCATATTCCAATGTGTTAGCAAAAGTTAAACTTGTACAAAACAGACAGCCTAAAGTCAACTGCTATAAAGTTGTACTTGATTACTCAAAGAGGATAAGCAAAAGGGATCTTTTATCAAGACAATCCATTTAAGAAATCATCTTTGAAGCATGTCTCTATACTCGTTGATTGTACGATCCTCGAGAAGATCAACAAACACCAAGCTTAACCAACGACTATCTCAAGGAGGACTATAAATACAATAAGCTTTTAATTTCAAGAGAGACTTTTTTGCCTTCATCATTCAACACCCTCTGATCTCCCTCAAAAACCAAAAGTCTGAAAGATTTTTTTCTAAAAGGTTTCTAAGTTCTTGTATTTTACTACTTAAGTCTTCTTTGTAGTTCTGCTTATAGTAGACCTTGACTTATAGTAGTCTTTATCTTAGTGTACATGTGTTATCATCTTATATTATTGTATGCTAAGTTATTTGCTATAACATCAAAACTCTTTATCACTACTTTCTGTAAGATCTGGTATGTTACCAGAGTCTGTTAGTGTGGGAAACACTTGTGGCCTGAAGATGTTTTTGAAAGAATACTTGGGTGTCCATAGCCAGAAGTGGCTCTTTGAAACAATACTTGGGTTATAAGCCCGAAGTGGCTGGAGTCAAGAATACTCGAGGCATTGAGATGGTGCAGATATTGTAAAGGTGCTTTTTACAATAGCGAAACTCCTTCTAGTCTAAAGGAACTAGACATAACTTCTGCATTGAAAGTGAACCAGTATAAATTCGTTGCTTGATTCTCTATCTTTTCCATGGTCTGTTAAATATTTAAGTTGTTCAGGAGTCTGTACATTTTTAAAAAAAGAGTTAAAGACTTATTCAACCCCCCTTTCTAAGTCTAACTATGTACCATCAATATTTATATGTCCCCATATAAATACTTCACTAGGGACATTTTAGGAACAATTCTCACATGACCTACTCCACATGTAAAATATCTTAAAACTTAAAAGACTTATTTTATTGATAAGTTCAAAATGATACATTAGTAGCTCGTAGTGCATACACAACACTACCTTCCCTTTTGAGAAATTATTCTTTATAAGGAAGAAGCTCAACTTGTCATACCAAGCTGTAGGAGCTTATTTCATACCATACAAAGCCTTCTTTAACTTTAACATATGTTCAAACAGTTTTAAATCTTCAAAACTAGGAGACTATTTGACATAGACTTCTACTTTAATTATGCCATTCATAAAGGTACTCTTGATATCCCTCTGGTACAATTTGATGTTATGTTGAACAGCATACACTAATAGAGTTCTGATTCCTTCAAGCCTTGCTACCGGAGCAAAGGTTTCTATGAAGTCAATCTCTTCTTGTTGATTGTAGCCATGAGCCACAAGCCTTGCCTTGTTTCTTGCTATAGTCCCATCTTCACTAAGCTTCTGTACACCCATCTTATTCCAATGATGGACTTGTTCATAGGCTTAGGGAAACGTTCCCATACATTATTTCATATGAACCGATTCAACTCTTCTTGCATAGCTAGAATCCAGAATTTATCAGGTAGTGCTTTACTAATGATCTTGGGCAATAATAGCATATTCTAGTTCTTTGAAATAAGATCTAGTTTTCATTTTCTCATACGGTTCTCCTATGATCTAGTTAGCGAGGTGATATGGTTTGAATTTCCATTCCTTGGGGTGTTGAACCTTATATGGTCTTTTAGACAATTTATGATCTTCAAATAATGGGTTATGTTCAAACAAAATTGTTATGTCTGGAGGTTTTTCTTCAGCTTTTACTTCTCAAATCTGAATAAGATTAAGACTTAAAAAATCATCATTTAGGTTTGACTATTCCTTGTCAACCTTGTGGTTATCATTGAACTTAACTTGTATGGATTCTTCAACCACTTAAGTCTTGGTGTTGAAAATCATGTATGCTTTTGAGGTGTTTGAATACCTTAGAAGTCTATATTTATCAACCTTGGAATCAAACCTTCCAATTCAATATTTTGTGTTCAATAGAAAACACTTACATCAATTGAATAGAAATATGAAATGTTAGGTTTTCTACCTTTCCATAATTCATAAGGAGTCTTATCAAGCCTCTATCTTTATCAAGATATGGTTCTGTATATAGCATGCAATATTAACTCCTTTAGCCCATAAGTACTTGGGGAAAGACTCTTCATACAAAAAGGTTCTAGCCATTTCTTACAATGTCATGTTCTTCCTTTCTACCACATAATTTTGCTGTGGTATTCTAGGACTAGAGAAATTATGAGAAATGTCATTCTTTCCATAAAAAAGATATTGAATTTTTTATTTTCAAATTCTCCACCATGACCACTTCTTATGGCTAAGATACAAATTTTTTTCTCATTTTGTACCCTTTTACAGAATATCTTAAAGACATAGTAAGACTCATCCTTATAGGCTAGTAAAGTCATCAATAATGACAAAGCAATATTTTTTACCTACTAGACTTAAGACACTAGCTGAATACAAAAGATCCATATGTAACAACTCAAGGGGTTTACTAGTTGAAACAATATTTTTGATTTAAAAGATGATTTTACTTGTTTCCCTTTTTCATAACTTTCATAAAGAATCTTGCCATTGTAGAACAGTTTTAACAATCCTCTAACAATCTCTAGTTTACTCAGCTTAAGGAGATGTTTGAGGTTGATGTGACCAAGCTTCTTATGCTAGAGCCAAGTCTCGTCACTCTTTGAATAAACAATTTACATCTTGATCTTTCAGATCTTCTAGTACAATTTTATAAAGATTTATGTTTGAAAATAGTAAAATATAATATCTTATATTTGTTTTGGACTGTACATTTTTCTTTGTCAAAAGAAACATCGTATCCACTACCACAAACTTGACTTATGTTAAGTAGATTATTTTTTAGACCTTTAACATATAACACATTATCAATGCAAGGAAAGGAAGCTTTACTAATTTTACCAGCTCTTGCAATGTACCTAGTTTGGTTACCTCCAAAGGAAACTATTCCACCTTCATATGGTTAGGGGTCTAGGAACATAAACCTTTCTATTATCATGTATCCTAAGCAGCCATTGGTGTTTCCTTTTTCTTGTTGAAGATATTTACAGAAGGAATTATTAGGTTCTTAGGTATTCAAATTTACTTAGGTCCTTTTGGTTTAGTTATAGTTAATGTTGGAAACCGGGTGAGTCAAGGCCAGGTTTAGGTCTCCCTGACCCTAACCCCATGAAAGGCGGGGCAAGTGCAAGTACGAGTTAAAAAAGGCAGTTTTGAAATTATGCAAGCCAAATTATCCATGCAGGTCTGCGTTAGGTTTGGGAAAACTTGCGGGTTTCTTGTTCTACCATATTTTTCATTTTAATTAATTTTAATAACATATATATATTAATAAAAATGATATATATTTAATACATTTTAATCAAAGATGAACTTATCTAAACTGGGGTCAATGATTCGGTGTGGGACCAGCCATAAATGTCAACTGTTGAAAGTGATTTATACACCGGTGCACTGGGTATCTGGTATTGTGCTCTTTATCTTAGTGGGAGAATAAAGGTCTTGTAGTCTTGGAGATCCTTCACACCAAGCTTTCGCGTTGATGAAGGGCGAAAGGTGGTGTCACCTTTGAAGATTCTTTGACGCTCAAGTCAGTAACCAGAAAAGGAATTCATAGTTTCTGAAGCGTAAGTTTGAGAATGAGTCTAACATACCAGAGTAATGAGAATGTTGGTATTTATATTTCATACGTGCTGAGAATGAAGAGTCTGTTAGAGCTAGGGGACCAATCGTACACCGTGTAGTGTGCGATTCTGACACATGACGCGGGTGGTGTAACATCCTGAATTTTATAAAAATGAATAATTGATAAGAATAAATAATAAATAATTGTATATGAGTGGATTTGTGTCCCAAAAATATTGGGATGATTAAATGGGGATTTATTATGGATATTTATAATTTATTGAGCTTATGTAAGATAAAATTATACCCGATTGGAATATGGGTGTCGAACCAAGTATCTCCGATTGAGATGCCGTTGGTCAGAGCTGTTAAGAATATTATCGGGAATCCGAATCTATAATCGGAATAATTTTTAGATAATGTATTGAGCCCGAACTGAGAGCCTGATTGTTATAAAACGATGAGAATTTAATGTGAAGCAAAATATTAAAACATAAACCCTCCTCCCTCTCTTATGTTTCACGCCACTTTTTCTTCTTTCTATTATCTTCTCTTCATTCTCCTTCTCCTTTCTCATTCCTCTCTGCCTTCTCTCCAAAACCTAAGCCATGTGGAGTCCTCTTCTCCTCCACCATTTTCGTTTTCATGAAGGCTTGAAGGAGAAGCTTGTGCTGGAACTCCTCCTCCTCTCTTCTTCATATTTTCGTGTGGCTCTTCCCTCTTGTGGAAGCTCATGGTTGTCTCTTGGTTGAGGTAGGTCCCTCATCATTTTTCGTGAGCTTGATGCCCTAGATTTTGGGTTCTTGGTATTTGGGGGAGTATTTATTGACTAAGGGTTGTTGGGAGAAGCTTTAAATGAGGAAACCTTAAGGTGGGGTGGCTTAAATGTGAGTCTTTATAAGCATTTAATGAGGCACTTAAGATTAATGTTGGAAGGTGATGAGAAATAAATGGGTATTAATGAGTGTTGTTGGGTTTTAGTGAAACCCTAACTTTAATAAATTGGGGAAAGTGTGAAATGTGAGTAGAATGTAGGTTTAATGATATTGGAAAATGATGTTAATGAAGAAAGATGGTCATTTATAGTGATTAATGAGCATTGGTAATAGTTGTTGGGTTTTGATGGAAACCCTAGCCCTAAGAATTTGGGGAAATGGATATAATATAGCTTGAAAGGTTGAATTGAACGTAATGGGTGATATTTAATATGTGTGTTGTTAATTATAATGATGAATAATGGTGAACATTGAAGATAACTCTTAATGGTGGAATTAATGGGACATACATATTAGTTGGTGAATTGATAGACCATGATTTGTGTCATTAGAGTTTTATAACTAAGGACAAATTGTGTGAGCTTTAAATGATAATGAGGATATTTGAAGACTTGAGGTGAATTGGGAATACATCATGTAATGGAGGAGATGATGATGATGTTGGGTTTAGTTAGCCTTTAAGATCTAGAGGATCTTGGCTTTAGGAAATGAATTCCTGAAGCCTAACACAATTACATAAGTTGACATTTACCAAGTTTAGGACTTGATGTTGAGCTTTATGATAAGCTAACAAATGTTTAGAGTTATGATGGTTATTGATTATGTGTGTGCATATGTATAGTATGTAGATCGTATTCCGGGTGATGCGATGGGGCATTCAGAGCATTGGAACTGTTTCGGCTCTTCCCTCGAGGTAGGAGAGGAGTTTACATTTCAAATGCATGAGTTATATAATTGATGATTATGATATGTGATGATGCTCATGTTTGCCTTGTCATGATTATGTTGAATGATAAGATAATGGATAATGTGATGAATATTATGCTTGGAAATGGTGGATTCTTGAGAATGATATATTTGTATATATGTTGATGATGAATGTTAGTATCCCATTGATAGGGAGTGATGTGTTGTTGATGAATAACCCATGAGGGGTTGAAATATATGTATGTCTTGTGAATTGAGAATTCCATGTAACTTGGATAAATGACATGCTTGGTTAGCCCAAAAGGGCTTGAAACGCTATTGGAACCTACTTTGATATGGGAAATGAATCATAGGATGAGTCTTGTAGGAGCAAGTCACATTTATATATGTGAATATAAGTCCATAGAAAGTTTAGACCAAAACAAGATCATTTGTAATTTAGTATGCCATGTAAAATGCCCAAAATATGCATAAAACTACCCTATAGCTTAGATTTTGATTGAGATGGAATTTAGGCTTGAAACTTTGCCAAATAATTGATATTAGGGTTGGTAATTTGTGTATAAAATTTCATGCAAATTGGAGTTGAATAGCCTAGTCAAAAGGGGTCCCAAAGTTGGCCAAATTATAAGGGTCAAAAAGCTGCAGAAAAGTGGTTGCAGTAGGGAGGTCCACAGCCAGTGGGTTTTTCCCACTGCCAGTGGATCTTTATACCTCAAAACGGAGGAAAAATGACCATTTTGGATGGTCCAGATAGTGGGATCCACGGCCAGTGGGAATTTCCCACAGCCAGTGGGTTTCCCCACTGTTAGAAAATTTCCAACTGCTTTGTTTTGCTTGCTGTTTTTGGCCCGTTTGGACATCTTAATGATATTTTTGGCCCCCAACTTCTTCATGAAAGTTGTAGGTAATTATGTTATGGGGGTTTGATAATTAGTCTCACATTAATTCGAGTTTTCTAACTCTCATGAGGCCTAAAATACCGAACCTACTGCATTGAAAAATACAAGTTCAAGAGGGTTTTGAACCCAACTTTTTGTGGTGGTCAAATTGAGACTAATAGGTGATATTTATGACATGTCCCTCTATTTTTAAGGCTAAAAATGAACTCTTCCCATGTCCCAATGTTGAAAGTTATCACGGGCTCATTGTTGCCCAAAACCTCTATTATTATGGAAAAACGAACGGATTCACCAAGGGTATATGTGTGGTGTGTCTTAGTAGTGATTGGGGAATAGCTTGAGGCCTTGGAAAGGTATATGTATGCCTATGCTATGTTATAAAAACATGTATGCTTCCCCTCTATTGATATATTATAAATCTTGATGAAAAGTAAATGATGTGATTGTATGACATACCTTGGTTGACGATTGGACTAATAAGAGGAAAATTGAATGGCAATGAATTATTAGAACTCAATGAATTTTGAAAAAGTGTCAATGATGATTATTATTATTGTTAAGCCATTGTGTTTGATACAAGTGAAATCTTGTATATGTAACTTGAATTGTATTGGCTAGCATGTGATGCTATGAACTTGAAATGTATCTGTTAACATGCCTTGTTGAATTCTGTGCATGAATTAATGTGAGAATGATATTGTGGCTATTGAGATGCCAAGTATATGAATGATATGCCTTGAGGGGCTTTGTAAATGATTGTATGTTATTGATTGAAAATGCCAGATTAAAATATATCCCTATGTAATAGGGTGAGATATCCTTACGAGGTTGATTGGCATATGCATTATTGCATTTTGCATTTATGGCATGGCATAATTTTAAAATGTGGTTACGATCATAATATATCACCTTGCGGGGTGCCACGAAGGGTATATCCCAGAGTCAAGAGGACGTGGTCCTATTGTTGTTGAATATATCACCTTGCGGGGTGCCACGAAGGGTATATCCCAGAGTGAAGAGGACGTGGTCCTATTGTTGTTGAATATATCACCTTGCGGGGTGCCACGAAGGGTATATCCCGGAGTGAAGAGGACGTGGTCCTATTGTTGTTGAATATATCACCTTGCGGGGTGCCACGAAGGGTATATCCCAGAGTGAAGAGGACGTGGTCCTATTGTTGTTGAATATATCACCTTGTGGGGTGCCATGAAGGGTATATCCCGGAGTGAAGAGGACGTGGTCCTATTGTTGTTGAATATATCACCTTGCGGGGTGCCACAAAGGGTATATCCCAGAGTGAAGAGGACGTTGTCCTATTATTGCTGAATATATCACCTTGCGGGGTGCCACGAAGGGTGTATCCCTGAGTGATGATGATAATTTAAGTGATTCTAATTATTATTGAATTAAAAATCGGATCCGTTGCATATGCATTAAATAGTTGACATATGCATTAGCCATAAGAGCATGATATTTGAGATGGGATGACCACGAGTGATGAGAAACCCCTTGCGAGGAGGAAATGAGATAAAGATTTAATAAGATGATGATAATGATTTATGAATGCCCTTGTTGATAAGTGGCAAGTGTTTGTGTATGTGATTGTGTATATGTTGTGCTTGTTTATGATATGAATTACGATTCATGAGGCTTGTATGCCTGTTATAATAATGAGATATTGAATGAATGATAATTTAATGAATTTATAGCAAAGCACACATGACGTTTGTATACATATACACATGATCACAATATATATATATTATTTGTCATTTTGAATGTATAACTCACTCTCCCATGTGGTCTCCTTTTTAGCCTTGTGATGCAAGTTTCCATGGGATGAGTTCAGATTTTAATTAAAGCTTGGGTGAAGGTAAATAGTGGTAGTGGAAGTGCCTTGGCCGGCATCATTTCTGGGTTCTTGTGTAATGAATGAAATGATTATGAGAATGTAGATGATCTAGAGGTTTTGAATAGGTATAAGATAATCCTTGAAATTGTGAATGGTGGATATAAATGTAGTATGTAAGAGATGATTTGAAATGTATTAGAAGGATTAAAACTGAATGATGTTTATTGATGATGATTAAGATAGTTGGGAGAAGACCCCCTGATGTATATGTATATGTATATACTTTTATATCTTAAGCAATGCATGCGCATGTTATATGTTCATGAATGGGATATAGTAATAGGTTGATGTTTGGTGTTTTGCATGCTTTGCCTAGCCTTTTCTCATATCGTCATATATGGGACTAGGCGTGTGCTCGGTATACACTTTTTTCCGCTGTATACTCTATTATTTTTGTATACCGTTATGGGCAAACTATTTATCGATCCAGTTATAGGTTATTTAATCTCACTCTTTGGTTTTTTGTGATTTGGGTCTTGATGTGATCATGGTGGTGTCTTGGAAATATTTTCAAACGTGAAAAATTTATCCGTATTTTTATTAATTAAGACGATCACATCGGGATTCGAGTACAGAAAATCAGGGGTGTTATAGGTGGCTCCACGTCTCTTGCGAACGTTCCCCTACACCCATACCTTTTACTTTTTATTGGGTGACATGGATGCTTTCTGGTGTGCGAGATGCTGACCTGGGCATACCGATATAGAAGAACATCTGATACACGGTCTATAGTCCAGAGGTTTATCTACGACACCGAAAAACATATAAGAATGAATGAAATTACGTTCTTGCCCATGTGCTGGTATCGAGACCGGATCATTTACCCCTTAGCTTATTTGAGAGACTGAGTAAGTTGTTCATATAAACTATATTGCCTTGTCGGAGTCTTTTTTTTGGATGAGGATATCGACCCAAGTAACTTTCCTCCAGAGTCCCCCTTTTGTGGCCTATGGACACCGGCTTCGAACAACGTCTTGTTCTTGTGTATGAAACCCAAGAGTTTTTAAATTTCATAACTCCTCGCATTTAAGATTTGTAACTCCAAAACCTTGAGACGCCACCAATGATGAGCAGTTATTGCTATTAACACATGAATATTGATAGTTACAGTCACGAGGATTGTCAACCGTTAGGTGTCATGGGTATTGGGCCCAAAATTCAAAAATTTCAGCCCATTGGACTTCAACTTTTCATGAAATAATGCCACTTTCATGCGCCTTAGGTTGAAATGACGTCACCATTAGCCCTTGAGGAGTTGTGTTTTCTGACAAACAACATGCCTTCTGGCCGGTGGTTGTGCCCCCTCTATAGCTATAAAAGAGGGACTCGGGCACTTTCCTAAAATCATATTGATTCAAACTTAAGGAAAACTCTGCTCAAATTTCCCTATGAAGAAGAAGTTACTGCTCCTGTGTTCTCCCTCACTTTCTACCTTCAAAAACTTTTTAGATAACCAACCTCCCTCTCTTCTTTGATTAAATTCCTCTGTATTTTAGTGTAATCACCATACGCTCTAGGTGAGATCGCATTGGTCCCGTTTATAGAAGGGGAAGAGTCACTACAAGGCCCTCAGGTTATCAGGGAGGAAGGCTTCCTGTGAATCCTTCAAGGGCTGAGCCATGTCATCCAGAAAGGGGGAATACATATCACTCAAGGTGAAGGGTGGTAATGCCCCCTTCAGACTCCTCCTCTAGCTCAGGGGCTAGCCACTCTTCTAAGAGCGAGGTAAGTGCCAATTGTTATCTTTTTGACAATATGGCTTTTTACAGTAGCACCGAGATCTTCAATCTTACCATACGTAGAATGGCTGGCGAAGGAACCTCCAGAAACACTACCATCCTCAAGAACACCACAGGGTGTGTAAACGTGGTAGCATAATTGCTGAACTGGGTGAAACTCCAAGAAGAGTACCCCTACTGTTGGGTAGAAGATGACATTCGCGAAATGGCATCCCAGCATGCTAGGGATGATGAAGTAAGACTAACTCGGAGATTTAGGGTGCACGCAGAAGATCGCTTAAAAGAGCGGTTCATAATACTTGCACTCTGTCCCACCGAAAGAATCTACCACCGCATACCGGATGAACGCTCTGTGTATATGTATGACTTCATCTTTTTGCAACTAGGGGTCCGCTTCCCACTCACAGAATTCAAAATGGGGGCTATGGGATTTTTGGAATCTGCCCCTTCTCAAGTGCATCCCAACAGATGGGGCCTCATCCGTGCTCTAAAAGTGCTAGGGGAGCATTTTATTTCACACCCACTGTGGCAATATTTTTCTACTATTTCCAAGTGGTACGCCGGGTAAATAAGAAAGGTGGAATAAGCTTTGTCACGCTCCAGTGTGATTCAAATTTGGTCAACTTTGAGGCCTTCACAAAGTCCGCAAAAGTGGATGGGAGGTCCTTCAAACATTACTACACAAGGATCCGGGTTCAACCAAACTAGCCGGTCTTTTGGAAAACTCAAGATGGCCTCCCAAAATTCCCTATGGACTGGACACATGAGCATTTCTTGCTCACCTCCCAAGCCTACTTCACCGAAGAGAGTGAACTATCCCCTCACTTTGTGGAAGTGTTGAGTGCCTTCAAAACATACAGTGCGTCTTGCAGGAAATTTTCTTGCATACGCCTTCGGGGGTCCAACTTCATCCACAACGAATATCTAAATAATTTTATACTCCTTTACTCTTAACTGTTCAATTTCTAATATATATTGTGTTTGACCCTGATTGTACTTGTTTATACATAGCAAATAGAGGAATTATGCCCATGATAGTTGATGCAGACCTGTCCGCTATCGAAAATAACATTCAACCTAAGAGGAACGTTGTCAAGGCATGTGCTGAAACATTCATCCTAACCTCCGCCATGACTAGTGAGGTTCCCTTGGTGGGGGGAAGCGAACAGGCTGAAAACCCCCAAGTTGAACAAGAAAGGAAAAAAGAGAAGAAGAAGAAGAAGAAGAAGAAGAATCACCAAGATGCTGAGCACAAGAACTTCCTCCCTCCAAGTTAGCCAAAAGACAAAGGACACAGGAAGACACCAGGGTGACCAGCACCCGGAAGGGAAGCATGTGGTGACTGAGGCTATGATCACTCTCAACCTAGCTACTAGAGTGGGGTCGAAACCAATTGTCGGTTGCTCCCAGCAAGTGGTGTCCATCTCTCCCCCAACACTTCATTCTTGATGCCTACCTAAAGTATGAGGATCCAATGTCTGCAACGTTCCTGAAACCAACCTACAAGCTTAGGCCAACGCTAGAGGTTGAAGGAATCAAGGAGGCCTTGTAAGTTAGGAGGTAGCAGTTGGCTGAACTGTCCGGCCTCATTAACTCTTTAAGAAGGATAGCGGATAACGTCATCAAAGCTGACAAGATGAATGCAAAGGTGGAACATCTTACAATTTCCTCAGCTAAGGATAGCGCAAATTTAAAGCTTGTAGAGACCGCCTGGAGAAATCCAAAGAGTACACTGAACAGCTGCAATTGGAGATAGGTGGGTTAAAATACACAGTGAAAACATTGGACTCAGAGCTCCAAGTAGAAGTCAAAGGGGTTCCTCAGCCGAAGGAAGAGCTTAAAATGGAAAAAGAGAAATTCGTCAAGATGAGTGAAGACTTACGGGTCTCTGAGGCTGGGCATTCTAAGCAAGCTGAAGAGTGGGCCTTGAGGGAAAAGGAGTTGCTCCTACAAATTAAGGATCTAAAGCTGGAGAGTTCTGATACCGAACTGCTCGAGGAGGAGAACATCGGACTGAAGAAAATCCTTGCCGCCACTACAGCTAAGGCCAAGGAAGCTATAGACATTTGTACTGAGGTGGCATATGAATCCTTCAGGCTGGCCGTCTATCAGATCTTCTACAAGAACCCCGATGTGAAACTCGACCTTTATGGATTACATCCTTTTCATGAGTTTTACGGAGGCAAGTTATTTGTTATTAAAGATGGCCGATGTGTGGAGCCTGAAGATTCACTTTATGAATTGTTGTCTCTCCCTGAAGGCCAGAGCATGGAACCTCATCCAACCTCCCCTGATCCTGAGAAAAAAAGAGAAAGAAAAAACCAAGGAACATGAAGCCAGAGGCAATGGGCCTCCTGAAGATAAAACTAGAGATGAGAGCAAGGCTCCTGAGGATAGCCAGACCCAAAAAGAGATACCTGAGGGTACTCCCCCTCCTAGTTAAAATTTTGTAATTCCACGTACGTTGTGTTCCAGGATCAGCTCCGGTATTGAATAATTCTTTCAAAATAAGACCTTATTTCTACTATGTAAATCTTCTGATATCTCCTTGCTTATTTTGCTAAGACTTCGATGAAATATTTACCTTAGAGTCTTCTCGTAAGGGTTTTAATTTCATATAACGTTAGCTTCGAGTCTTTGATTTAACTTGGGCATATTTGTTTACCCACACAAAGTCGTTCTTTAGAGGTCGTCATGTTAAGCTGTATAGAAAAACAACACTTGCACCGCTTGTTGGGGTCTGGTATGGCCTTGAATAAGGATCAATCCTCACCTCTCGTTGGGGTGAAGTTATTTGAAGTTCCGCTCGTGGAGTTATGTCATCAATTACAGTATATGTAATTGAGACTATCCATCCAGAGGGTTATTTGTCATGGCCAATTACAAAATAAGTAATTGGGGTGCCACTTGTTGGGGTCCGGTATGGCCTTAAATAAGGACCAATCCTCACCACTCGTCGGGGCTATTTTCCATGCCGTTCGTAAGCCAATGTCGTCAGTTAGAGATTAGGTAACTGAGACGAAGACTTGACTTGCACCACGCACTAGGGTCTGGTATGGCCTTGAATAAGGACCAATCCTCGCCACTCTATGGGGTGAAGTTATCTAGGATATTGCTCGTGGAGCTATGTCGTCAATTACTTAATAAGTAAATGAGACTATCCATCTAGAGGGTCGTCATCCACACTATTCATAAAGCTTAAAATCATGAAATAAGGAGAAGTAAAAAGAACACTATAATTGATAAACTTTCTCATTAAAATGAATAATGTACAAATAAAGTGTAGCTGGGGTCATGCCTCATTAAAACCTTCTTGAGAAAAACCTAATGGGAAGAAACTCAAGTTAGGAAAAAGAGTACATCTGTCTTACTAACTAGTTATAATAAATCCTTAAATTTTGTGTATTCTATTTGTTACAAATTGGTGTGCCATCGAGGTTCTCCAGGCGGTATGACCTTTTTCACGTGACTTCGGAAACACGATAAGGGCCTTCTGAAGTGGGTGCTAACTTACCTTGTTGCACGAATTTATTTCCCACACTTACTTTCCTCAATACTAAATCTCCAACTCCAAAAGCTCTATGGTGGACGTGCTTATTGTATCTAAGGGCAACCTTTGCCATGATAGCTCGGTCTCTGATGTATGCTTCCTCCCTAAGCTCTTGGATCACATTGAGCTCTGAGGCCAGATTAGAGTTATTATTCTTTTTAGAAAAGTACTCAACCCTTGTCGAAGTTGTTTGAAGCTCTACCAGTATCATAGCTTCAATATCATACGTGAGACAGTATGGAGACTCATTTGTTGAGGAGTACAGCGTGGTGCGATAGGCCTAGAGGACGTGACATAGCTGATTTGTCCAGTCGCCCTTAGCTTCTCCTAGACGCTTCTTGAGGCCCTTCAGCACCTCTCTGTTGGCTACCTCAACTTGGTCATTAGTCTGTGGATGTTCAACAGATGGGAAAATCTAGATTATCCATAATCCTTCCAACAGCTTCGTAAACTTCTTATCAGTAAACTAGGTGTCGTTATCAGTTATAATCTGTGCTGGTACTCCGAACTGTGCTATGATATTCTCTTACACAAGGCACCGGGTCTAGGCTGATGTCATGTGCACCACAGGCTCCGCCTTAATCCACTTTGTAAAATAATCAACCCTCATAATAAGGTACTTGATCTCCCCTGGAGCAGTAGGGAACAGGCCCAAGATGTCCAATCCCCATTGGTGAAAGGGGCATGGTACCGCGGAAGTGGATAGCTCCTCAGCTGGTGTATGATAAAGGTTAGCAAACCCTTGACAGGGATCACACTTCTTCATAAAACTCCTTGGAATCCTTCTTGATTGTGGGCCACCAATAACCAGCTCTCAAGATTTTTCTCATCAAGCTTCGTCCTCCATAATGATGTCTGCACTGACCTTCATACACCTCTTCCATGACGTCTTGACCTCCTTTTCGTTTAGACAACAGAGGTAGGGTACAGAGAACCCTCTTCTAAACAATATGCCATCCACCATTGTGAAATAAGGTAACTCCCTTTTAACTCTCCTCTTCTCAGCTTTATCAGTGGGTAGTTGTCCATTAACCAAGTACCGGATAAAAGGGACTACCCATGAATCATCGTTGAATGCATAATAAGTTATGGCCATATGTGACGGGGTCAAGGGAATGTTGGGAGTAGTCAGAGTGCTTTGGACCACGGTGGTGGTACTCCCAGGCTGCTTTATGCTGGCTAATCTTGAGAGAATATCTGCCTTGGTGTTTTCCTCTCTTGGGACATGTTTAAACTCCAAAGCTATAAAACGTTCCTTTAACATATTCACACAATTTAAGTACAACTGGAGTTTGGGCTCTCTCACTTGGTACTCTCCTCGTACTTGTGAAATCACCAACTATGAATCGTTACAGAGGGTCACCTTAGAAGCTCCGATATCCAATGCTGCCCTCAGTCCGGTGAGATAAGCTTCATATTCTACTTGGTTGTTAGACGTATTAAAGTTAAAATGCAGCGATATCTCCAAGTACACCCCATAATCGCTTTCAACTACCACACTGGCACCACTTCCTTTACTGTTGGAGGAACCATCAATGTACACCATCCAATAAGAACGGGGGGTAGTTGGGTCTGCTCTAGTCATCTCTACCACAAAATCCGCCAACACATGAGCCTTTATAGCACCTCGAGGCTTATACCATAAATCAAACTCTGAAAGCTCAATGGACCATTTTATCATTCTTTCAGCCAGGTCTGTCTTGTTCAACACTGAGTGAAGTGGAAGGTCCGTCCTTACGAGTACTAGATGTTAGTCAAGTGGCCTTAATACTCAAGAGGGGGGTGAATTAAGTTTTAAAACTTTTGCTTGAAAAGTCTTTAAAATTGGTTCCCTTTTGACACAAGGTAATAATATGCAAGAGACAACAAGTATAATGCAAGAAATAAGATAAGAAAGATGTGCAGAATTAACTTTGGCAATTTATCAAACACTTGGTGTGCTAGATCTTAGTTTAGCCAAATTAATCAAGTTCAAGTAATGCAATCACAATCAAAACAATACACTAGCCAGATACAATATGTAAATGCAAGAGAGTAAGGAAGAGAAGCTTGCAAACCAATATAACGAGTTCCACCACCCCAGTGTACATCTCACCTTCAAGTAACCCACTTGAAGGATTTTCACTATTGAAGTTTATAGATACAAGCTATGAGAAATTGTAGCTTCCTAGTGTCCCACACTTAAGAACTCAATCCTCACTAGCACAAGGGCACCCCACCTAATCTCTCAAACTCTCAATACCCAAAGGTTGAACCCCAACCTTTGTGACCACTCAAAGCTAGAGTGAAACTTTGTGTTTGGTGTTTGTGTTTACAAGCAAATAACTCTTTTAATAGAGTAGATATATAAGTGAAAGGCTCTCATAAATTCTAACTCTCAACAAGAGAGGATATGCAAATTTAGAACCTAAGTTTCAGAATAATGAAACTATACACAAAAAAAGAACTCACAAGGCACAAGTACAAGCTATGAATGATTTTCTCCTTGATTGCTTGAGTAGCTTGAATGGATGGTGCATTTATAGGCCTTGGAGAGGAGCTTTGGAGGCTTCAGAGCTGTTGCACAACATGGGCATAGAGTGGGAAATGGAGAAATAAGCTGGATCTACACTTTAAAAACATTTCCCTACATTCTGACACTAGTGTAATCGATTACTCCTCGAGCTGTAATCGATTATGCTTCGCTGTATTCCATTAGTTTAAGTGTCCAGTGGCTGTGTAATCGATTATATCTCTTTCTGTAATCGATTATGTCAATGTAATCGATTATGTCATATCCTTGCAATCGATTATACATTATACCTGATACATTATCCCTTTTATTGCAATAGTGTAATTGATTATTCTCTTTGTTGTAATCGATTAGGTGCATTCCAAAATCAATGTAATCGATTGTCCTAGTGTAATTGATTATGACATATACATGATGTGTTTATTTTTTGTTTTGCAGCTCTGTAATCGATTAGCTTAGTCTTTGTAATCGATTATGCTTTTATAGAGAGCTTAAGTTTGGTCTTGATTCAGTGTAGACTTTTGTATTTCTTTGTTTTAAACTTCTGGGAAGTTTATTTTGCATTGTCCTTGGCATTTTGAGTCTGTATGAACTTCATTGTCATGTCATGATTCTTCAATTTGTTTTCTTTGTCATTATCAAAATCCTGAAACATTTTTCAAACACACCAGATGTGTATGAAAATAAGGCCTCAACCGTCGAGTAGCCCAAACAACTGCCAGGGCAGCCTTTTCAATTTTTTAATACCGACCTTCAGCTCCTTGCAACGTTTTGCCAGTGAAATATACTGGCCTCTGCCCCTTTGGAGTCTCCTTCACTAGGGCCACCCCAAGGGCCTCATCAGACATTACTAAATATAAAATAAGCAATTCTCCAGGGTCATGCTTCACCAAGATAGGGGGTCTAGACAACACCTCCTTGAGCTCTTGAAAAGCTCGCTCCTGTTCCTTCCCCCACTCAAACTTCTTAGACTTCTTCAAAATTTTATACAGGGGGGATCTGTGTGCCATCTTGGGCATGAATCGTGCTAAGGCCACCACCTTTCCATCAAGGACTGAATCACTTGACACTGGCCTGAATTCGTCTCTATGTCATGCTAAGTCAACATAAAGCCTATAAATTTTCTAGTAAGCACAGCAAACGTGCACTTCAATGGGTTAAACACATGTTGTATTGCCTCAGGCACATGAAAGCTTGGCGTAGAACTTCAACATGATCGCCCCCAGCTGGGGTCTTGGCAATGATATCATTAATGTACACCTCCACTAGTTTGGTGTGCATGCCTTTGAAAACTTTATTGATCATCCACTGGTATGTAGCTCTAGCGTTTTCAAACCAAAAGGCATGCAGTGTAACAGAACACACCGTGGTCATTGACGAATGCCGTCTTCTCCCGATCCTTCTTCCACATCGGAATCTGGTTATACCCCAAATAAGCATCCATAAAAGATAAGTACTGATAACCAGATGAATCATCAACTATCCTATCAATGTTTGGGAAGGGGTATGGATCCTTTGGGCAGAACCGGTTTAGATCTAGGTAATCTATACACATTCTTCATTTACCGTTGGTCTTTTACACCATCACCACATTGGAGAGCCAAGAGAAATACTAGATTTCCCTGATGAATCCAGCCTTCAAGAGCTTCTCTGTTTGCTCAGAAGATGTATTCTATTTCTCCGGGCCCAACCTTTTCTTCTTTTGCCCAACTGTCCTCATCTCTGGGTAGACAGATAACTTGTGGCAACAAAAATTGGGGTTCATCCTCGGCTGTTAGCCAAGGCCTCAATACTTAAGAGGGGGTGAATTGAGTATTGCAAATTTTCACGCGGAATCCCTTTCAAAGCGGTTAGTAGTACACAAATAATGTAATATAAAAGAGATAATAATTATGAAGCACATATCATACTAAGATACTTTAAGTTGATGATATAATATTCAAGAATTGATTTTGATAAACAAGGCAAGTTATTAGTTTAGGAAATTCTTGAAATACTTGGCATGCTATAATTAATTCCAATATAAATTTAACTTAAACAATTTCTAACAAATTAATTAAGCATGATTAATTTACCAAGTTATTAACAATAATATTCAACTCACTTATGTAATAATTAAATCCAATAAGATTTAAGTCAATTAATTCAAGGATTTAATTTAAGCAAATTTTAACATACCAATTAGATATAAATATTTTAGCATGCAATTTAAATTCACAATAATAAAGGAGCTTAAGGGAAGAGAGAATTTGCAAACCGATATAACGAGTTCCACCACCCTGGTGTACGTCTCGCCTTCAAGTAACCCGCTTGAAGGATTCCACTATTGAAGTTTAAAGATACAAGCTATGAGCAATTGCAGCTTCCTAGTGTCCCACACTCAAGAACTCTATCCTCACTAGCACAAGGGCAACCCACCAAATCTCTCAAACTCTCAATACCCAAAAGTTGAACCCCAACCTTTGTGACCACTCAACCTAGAGTGAAACCTTAGTGTTTTGTGTTTGGTTTACAAGATTTTTCTCTCTCACTAGAGTAGATATACAACTTGAAGCTCTTACAAAATAATAATAACTCTCACAAAGAGGATATGCAAATTTAAGAACACTTAAATATTTTTCTCTCTAACTCTCAAATAATTCTTAAAGGAGAAATATGCAAATTATGAACCAAGAGAAATTGCAACGAAGATAGGAAGAAGAAAGGAACAAAGGAACTGCTTTTCTGTTGGTGTAAGTTGCAAGCTCGATTTCTTCTTCTATTTATAGGCCTTCAATAGCATGGCTTGTGCACTTAATTAATTCCCTTCGTTATGGTGCAGCATGGATATAATGGAGCAATGGAATGTTTGTCGGCTTGGTGCGTAATGGACAATGCATTTGTTAATTCATTAACGCAATGCATGGTTGGTTGCACTTCAAATTCATGTTCCAGAATCATTTAAACTAAATGAATTTATTCATCTTCAATTTAAATGGATTCCCAACGTTATTTTGGTTCTGACACAGTGTATAAATTGATTCTTTAAGTTGGTGAATCGATTCCTTCGTGTTTACAGAGGCAATGAATCGATTCCTCTAGTTGTGAATCGATTCCCAAGAATTTTTATCAGCATGAATCGATTCCTTGGACAGATGAATCGATTCCCAGGTTTTTCCTTGCAGATGAATCGATTCCTTGCATTGATGAATCAATTCCCAGGTGAGTTCATAAGCATGAATCGATTCCTTCCTTAATGAATCAATTCCCACATTAGTTTTTGCACCATGAATCGATTCCTGGCACTTATTAATCGATTCCTTGCCTGTTCAAAACACATGAATCGATTCCTGGTAATGGGGAATCGATTCCCAACCTGTTCCTCTTGAAAATAATTGTGTTTTGGTCCTCCTGGTATTATTTTTCATGTTTTTGACCCCGATCATGAATTCTCCTTGCATTTTGACCCTTTTCTAATTATGTTTTTCATGATTCTTCATTTTTTTGATCCTCAACATCATTCTTTAATTTCATTGATATATTTCTTGATTCCTTGAACATTTTGTTTGTCATAATCAAAACATGTATCAACATATAAACACATTCTCCCCCTTTTTGATGATGACAACAAATATTCATCTCTCAGGGTGTTAGTCTCATAACAATTCAATTTCATGGCATAAAACGACTCCCCCTTACAAATGCATTTTTATATCACTTTGTTAATGTAGGATGATGCATAGTCTTTTTGAAAAAGATACCACTTGAAAAAAATACCACTTCTTGAATATCACTTGTTAAAAGATCATAATATATCATAATATCTTTCCCTTAATCATGCAATAGATACCACAAAATAGTTCATCTAATTTTCAGATTATCATGGCAGTGTAAGCAAGCATAATAAGCATAATAATATTTTTTCTTTTTAACAACATGGTATTTTATCATATTCTTTCATATTCTTCTACCCTTTTCTAATGGCAACATGATATCTCTCCCCCTTTGGCATCATCAAAAATAAAACAATAATCATAGAAATTCTCAATCTTATCATAGTAGTTCTCTTCTTTTTGGCATATATGACATTCTAATCCTTCCACTAATCTCTCCCCCTTTGGCATCATCAAAAAGATCATTATCTTAGTTATACTTTATGCCATCAACATATAAGCTCATTTATTTGAATAAGAGAGATTTAGAGCAAGTGTTTCATAGAAAGTAGTAGAATTCAAATCAAAGCTCACAACATGATCAAAGATATATACCATTTTATTGCATTCCACATGTTAATATCTAGAGTCAATAATCAACTACATAATTCATTCATCAAGTAAGTATATAATTGATTGCTAACTCATTTTTAATCATGTAGTAAATATCATTTTCAAGTATGGTTAGCGTCACATGATTCTTTCCAATTAAGCACACATATCATTACTTGCACATTTATAAATAAGTCAAATATAAGTAAGCAAGTAATTTCCTTAATTAGGATAGGCAAATAAGCACATAATCTTCTCCTTTTTGGAATTATCAAAATACACAAGGATATTCTTCCAAGTAATCATATAGGAGAGTAGAAACAAAATTATAAGCATAAGTGCCATAAACATAATCATAGAGAAGTGAAATCAAGGATAATCATTCATGTGTATGCTCCCCCTTACTACTGTAATTGATATCACTTGTAAAAAATATACCACTTATTAATGTGTGAAACCAATTATACCAATTTGATCAAGTCTGATACTACTTGTTAGGCTATTTAATCAAGTCTGATATCATTTGTTTATTTCTTAAGCACATGATCTCCTTCTTTTAATATATACCACTTATTGAAACAATAGATATCACAATATAAATAGATACCACTCAAAGGTTAGATACCACTTTCATATAAGAATCCACTTGTTAATCATTTAATTAATATTGCTTGATGCATTTCTAGGTATCAGAGCAGTAACATAGAGGAGTTTTCAACAATGTATACTTATATCTAGGTATCAGAGCAGGGATAAAGTGATATATCCAGCTTGTATAATTTGTTATTTATACCACTTGTTAATATAATTCATATAATTCACAGAGCATAGTGGTAGAGTAAACACTAATTAAAATATAGGCAATGGTACTAATCAAGCATAATAATCTTTCTCTTTCAAATGGATACCACCTATTATAAAGAGTTATTATAATAAAACATTCCAAGGTATCAGAGAAGATTTTCTTTTAATAATACATGGTCTATCTATTTCTAGTTCATTGTCTTTACCACTTATTAATGCACTATGATACCACTTGTTGCAATTTCACTTATGTCTAGGTATTAGAGCAAAGGTGGAATGATTAATATAGCTTGTTGACTTACTTATGCATTTGTATTAGAACATATGCCGATATATCTATTTTCCATATGACTTTTTTTATCTCAAATATTCTCTTCTTAACTTGTGCCTATGATGTTACATATAGGTCTAGTCAAGCATTTACCTAGAGCACATATGCCATTTATTAAGAGCGTGTGATTGTTCAAGAGAATACATTTGGCATAGATCATTTACAACACTTAAAGATAAGTCACAAAATCATATCATGGTTATAGTGCAGCTGTAATGCAAGTCATATACTCATTGTAATCAATTTGCCATAACATATATGTCATACCACTTGTTATCTTGATGTTATGTATGATACCATTTAATGGATTTTCCAATTTAAGCTCTTGATATTAGTTATTAACATTTAAGCATTTTGGCATTCAAGCATACATCATTCTTGATTCAATTGTTCAATAATTCTTTTCAAACTCAATGATGCATATTTTCAAATTTCTTTTCACAGTCAAGATCATGCATCATCAAATACACGGTGTAGATAAGAATTACAATGTCAATCAAGATAGATACCAATTGCTCAAGCATGATGTATTAAGGAAGATCATGTCATGCATTATCATTTAACATATCATGCATTATTTCTTAATATACCATGATGCACAGACATTTAACATTAATCTCTTTTGTTCATGCCTATGATGTTACTAGTCATGAAGTTAAGTCTAGGCAATCACTTGTTATAACATACATAGAGCATACATACTTTTTCTTAGGCATTATCAAAAACAACATATAATTGCATAGAAACATTTTGCCTAAGATAGACAGCTTTGTAGAAATAAGTCATAGAAGCATAACATAGTTTAACTTAAAGCAACTATAAAATTTGTCATAATCAACTTGTCATAACATTTTCTTGATATGAAGTTCAATGCCACTTGTTATGAAAAGATATTTGCTTGTTAGGAAAATTATATGACATACCACTTGTTAAAACAAATTATGCATAAATTATCAAAGCATAGTTACCATTTGTACACACAATATATGTATTTATTATCAAAGCATAGTGGCAAGTATATAATCAAGATTATGTCCCTAAGATTTCTCCCTTTTACTGATTCAATTGATACCATTTTGTTTGCAAGATGCTTGTTATTTAGATAACACTAGTTAAACAAAAATAGCTTTTGTTCAATAATCGATACATCATCAAGAATTCATGCATCATCAAAAATTCATACATCATCAAGATTTCATATATCATCAAGAATTCATACATCATTCAAGAATTCATACATCATCAAGAATTCATATATCATCAAAAATTTATTATGAACATGTATGGAGTTTGGCTTTATAAAGTGTTAGGGAATCCCATCAGGGTCAGGCAGTGGAAACACAAAGGATTCCTAAAAATAAGGATTGCAAATACAATGTCTCAAAGCATTATGTAATTAAAGTTTTGATTTAGGGATTACCTCTTGTAGACGCACAACGAGTTCCTCAATCGAAGCAATTGTAGCTTCGCCCTTAAGAGTCCACACGAGCATTTCCACCAGAAAACCAAAGATCTGAATGCTAGTATGGAATTTGATTGTAATCTAATTTCTGAGCAGCAGCCTATGAGCATCTCATGCTCTATATATAGGCTTAGGTCTTGACCTGAGCTCTCATTCAACATTGGGCTCCTGACTTATTCTAAATATTTATGCCCAAATAGATTTATTTTCAGTCCAACTAAAATAAAACTATCCTTTGGTGGGCTTACTCTATGTGTATGATATAGGTAAAATATTCGGTTATATTAATAATAAACTATTTTATTATTAATATAAAATAAGAGCGGTATCTAGCAATACATCATTATGTCTGAATATTATTTATCATCGACGTGACCTATAAGTGATAATTATTTTATATATTTATTCCTTTTGTCACGTTATCTAATTGGGCCCAAGGCATGGTCATCGTCATCCTTGTATGGCCTAATTCATTTTACTTGATACCAGAGTAGACTTTACAGAACTAATATTTATTCGTCCTAGCATGGCCATATATTTTTTTAGTCTTACTCCATCAAGTGGCCCATAGATATCACTCCTGTCACATAAGAGAGACAAATTCCATCTACATCACTCACATCTCGCAGCATAATTTGTCTATTGCCTAATCACAATCTTTATGGTCATCTTATTACAGATAACGTTTGATTGTATTAAAATAATAAACTCCTTATGTAGGAATCATAGTGACTTCAGGTCGAAGGACTATATACCATTATCACATTGAGAACCGTTTATGACACTCATGTAACGATCCATGTAACGTTCTCATGGTGGGTCTGTCCAGTACAACATTACTCTTAATGTGTACCCGTGTAAAGACTTGATATCATATATCCATGATTTGTGAGATCAAATCATCAGTACATTCACACACTAATCTTAATGTATTTACATCTCACCATGTAAATACTTGATTAGGGACGTTTTAGGAATAATTCTCATATGACCTATTATTCAAAGATAAATAGCATTAAAATTAGTCTAAAACTGAAAATACTAATTTTATTGATAAGTTAAAATTAATACATTAATAGCTCATAGTGCATACACCAACAAAGAACATTTAAATTTTTTTAATAAACTATCAGCTAAGTGCATAGATGTTTCAACATAATTAAGCATACAATCACATAGCAAACATGATGTTTGATCTACTAGAGTAAGGATTCAATCATACCTTGGAATTTTACAATTCCTATGTCCTTATCTTTCTCATTCTTTGTTCTTTGGAGTGAAGCTTGTGAATCTTGATTCTTTGGTCATTCGTCAATGAGAAATTGCTAATTTAAAGTATGTCTGTAACATCCCAAATTTTAATAAAGTACCGAGTGAATAAGCCATTAGAGTAATAATTTCAGAAGTGGGAATTAGCTTATTAAGTACCATTAATTTAATTAATCAAAGGGTGTGCTGATTTAAAGGGAGGATTGACCTTAGTGGGTGCTGATGGGACTGGGTGACGTGAGCAGACTGATCCTCACATTTTCCCACCCCACCATTCCTTCCCTCATGCATGTGTTTATAAGTGGACGATGGTTCCCCTTGCCTTTCATTCTTCAGAGTTCCCTGTGAGTTCTTTCTTCTTCTTTCTTCTTCTTCTCTTCTCCTTCTCTGCTCTCTGTTTCATTCCCTGTTTCGGAAGCCGAGTGACGGTGCTGCAGAGGAGTCAGAGCTCCCTCACACGAGTAGAAGACGAGCGTTGAAGCAGAAGCAGAAACAACCCTGCACCACTCGTGGAGGGCAGTAGCGTTCAAGTAAAGGCTAAGCGAGTGGGAGCGTTAAGTGAAGCAGCGAAGAAGGGAACCAACACCCAAGCAGAAAAGTCTCTCGGAATCTCGTAGTTGGTACGGGGAGTACCTTACATGTTAAATGCATAGGTTATGAATGGGTTCTGAGTGTTGAAGTGATTGTTTTGTATCCTGTTGTATAATAATGCCTGCATGTGGAGTAATCGAGTGTGAGACAAGTGAGAGTGAGTGTTGCATGTTATTATCGTCCTTGAAGATGCATGCGTTGTTTGAATTCCGATACCCTATAACCCGATTGCATGTTATGTTGTGTTGACTGGAATGCTCGTTGAATCCGTTCATGTTCGTATGCATGCATGTGTTGACTGAGTCTTGACACTATTATATACCGATTGCATATTATGTTGTACTGAGTGAAATGTTTGTTGGAACCTGTTGATCTTCATATGGATGCTTGTGTTGAGTAAGTTCTGATACTGTTATGTACCGAGTGCATGTTATGCTTGAGTTGATGAGAACGCTGATAGAAGCTTGATATTGATTGACACCGATTACATTGAACTTATATGTTGTTAATAGAGCTATGATGATGATTGCATGGAAGTATGTGTGTGTTAAATAAATACATGGAATCCTGGAATTGCGTATTACCGACTGCATGTGAAATATGTATAACTGAGTGAAGGTTGTGTGCATGAATACTGTGTTGTATAATGAATCCGCGTGTGGCGCATGGGATGCGTTGTGCTGAGAGCACGTAGTGTGGGATACTACCATCAGTTATAAAGCGTGGGACACTATGAAATCCTTGAGTGGGACTCGGGCTGCCTGTGATCACCTCCGTTGGCGCTGAGAGCGTTGGTGTCACCTGTGGGCAAACGGTTGGGTACCTGTAAAACGGCCAAGCAGCTGGGAGCTGATTTGATAGCTGAGAGCTAGGTATAAAAAGGGCTGAGAGCCTATGTTGCAACGTCTAAACCGATACACACGAATGCGGAACCGAGTGAAATGCTATGTGCCTAGTAACTGTTGATATTGTTTGAAATTGGTTATGCATGCGAAGGTGTTAATAAGATGGTGAATGCATATAACCGAGTGAATATCCTGTGTTTATATTGCTACGGATGTTGTGTAGAATTAACTATGCTTGACACGATGTTAGTAAGATGATATATATATATCCTCATGACCGAGTGTACTATTCTGTGTGTATATGTTGTTAATGCTGATTGAAATCTATTCCATGAATGTATGTTATGTATTGGAGAGTTGTATATATATATATCCGAGTGAGGATTGTGGATTCCGATTGGTAAGGATCTTGTGTGTGTTCTGGCTGATTGGCATTGCCCCGACTATAATTGTTGCCATGTATAATTGTGTATATATATATATTGTTGTATAAAGGTGAGGCAACCTGAGTCAGTATCTATCATTTAAAATTTAAGATGCTCACCCCTGCTGTGGCAAATTTTCAGTGAACATCTCTCGTAATGAGGAGTGGAGGAGGAGCTGAAATGCCGGGTGAAGTGCTGCTGCACTATGAGATATCATGACTGTGCATATGCTGTATATAGTGTTTTGAGTTAAGCCTTGGCCGGCTCGTGTTTTGTTGTTAGCCTTTAAATCAGAATTGAATTCCTTGGATCGGGAACATGACTTCTTGGTTATAAAATCACGATATACACTTCTATATATATGTCTATGCGTATGCCACGTTGCATGTCTATCTCATGTTGTGAAATGTCTGGGTGATCTATATATATATATATGTGCGTTCATATCTCCGATTGTGTAGGAAATAACATGATCCAGCGTGAAGAAAGCCAATTTATGGTCTAGAGGGTGAGTTTACGATTCTGTAACCGAGTGGAAGAGATTTAGATGTTCAGAGTGAGTGAAAATCAGATAGCTCCGAGTAAGGAGTGACGTAGAAGACTGCCCCAACGACTAACTGCTAGGAGCCTTCCCGAGCGTAGAATAGTCAATAATTCCCGAGTGAGAATTACTGAGTGGTGGTTTTCCTGAATTGAGAGTGACACCTTAGACTGTAGAGGACCCCACTGTGGTGACCTATTGGTAATAAAGGAATCTGAGTGAGTCTTAGCTTAGTGGGAAGCTTAGAGTAGGAAGGTGATGGTTACCGAGTGAAAACTAGGTGAGATATCCCGAGTGACAAAAAGGGGCACGAAGGTTGTCCCGAGTGAAGGGTTCCCATATATTCCGAGTGAGAGCCAGTGAGGACCATTTCCGTATTATTCGTGTATGTATTCTGATTGTTGAAGCCGTGGAATAAACTACGTTTTCGAGTGAATTGAGATCGAATTCTTCCGAGTGAATTAGGCACTGGAATCCGAGTGCGGAAATGCCGAGTGAAATGAGCAGATACCGAGAGAAGCCTTCGCTTGAGCGGGTATGCGTAGCTGCGTGGTTCGCTTAAGCGATTTCCCCTTCTTCCGCTGTCATCTCCTCTGAATTGGTTTTATCTCTCCTGATCTCCTTTCCTTTCATTTTCTTGTGCCAAGGCATTCTGATTTTCCTTTAATTGTGAAAAATTTCCCTGATTTTCTCGCTTATGATTTGTTTAATTTAAGGTGTTACATTTTGGTATCAGAGCAGACCGAAAGGTCCAAGGCCAAGGTATACTTACCGAGTGTAAGCGGTTGTATGCTTCTGACCGAGTGGTTATCCTGATTGTGATGTTAGTTGAACCTGATTGATATTGACTTGTGAATAGGAGGTTGTTCCTGTTAGGCAATCCCTAAGCATGAGCAGCGGAAAAATAAAAGGGATTCGATAGGATTTGCAAGGTTCCGTGTTTCAAAGCACAAAACAATCTCGAAATTCATTTTGGATTACCTCTTGAAGAACTCCGAAGCAGTCGTAGCCTCGTCCTTTAGGAGTCCACACGAGCACTCCCACCAGAATCGCAACACTTGCCAACTGCTAGTTTGACGGCGTGTAGCTCTTGTAACTTTTGCGAATTTGTGTCTCACTTGAGTGAACAGCCTATGAGCATCTTATGCTCTATTTATAGGCTTAGGTTTGACCTAATTTGTTCTCTCTAAAAGTGGGCTCCTTACTCATTCCAAATGAGTTAGGCCCAATAGCTTTATTTTAGTCCAACTAAAATAAGACAACATTTTCTGATGGGCTTACTCTATGTGTGTGACCCTATAGGTAAAATACCTGGTCATATTAATAATAAACTATTTTATTATTAATATAAAATAAGAGCGGCATCTAGCAATGCATCATTATGTCCGAATATTATCAACATAACCTATAAGTGATAATTATTTAATATGTTTATTCCTTTTGTCACGATATCCTAATTGGGCCCAAGGCATGGTCGCGTCATCCTTGTACGGCCCAATTTATTTTACTTGATACCGGAGTAGACTGGATCCGAATAAATATCTAATATTTATTCTTTCTAGCATGGCCATGCATTTTCTTAGTCTTACTCCATCAAGTGGCCTATGGATATCACTCCTGTCACATAGGAGAGACAAATCCTATCTACATCACTCACATCCCTCTGCATAATTTGTTCATTGCCTAATCACAACCTTTATAGTCCTCTTGTTACAGAAGACGTTTAATTGTATTAAAACAATAAACTCCTCATGTAGGAATCGTAGTGACTTCAGGTCGAAGGACTACATATACCATTATCACATTGAGAATCGTTTATGACAATCATGTAACGATCCATGCAACGTTCTCATGGTGGGTCTGTCCAGTACATCATTACTCTTAATGTGTACCTGTGTGAAGACTCGATATCATCTATATCTATAATCTGTGAGATCAGGTCATCAGTACACTCACACACTAGTCTCAGTGTATTTACATGTCCCCATGTAAATACTTGACTAGGGACATTTTAGGAATAATTTTTATATGACTTATTACTCTAAGGATAAATATGTTTTAAAACAATTTTAAACTGAAATATTTATTCTATTGATAAGTAGAAAAATGATACAAATGAAGAAGCATAAAAGCTCATAGTGCATACACCAACAGTTCCCTCCTGGTCCGATTGATTGTGTAGCATATAGAGATGGTGTGATGTGCTAAGTTACTGAACATTAGGCTGAAATCCGATCGGTGGTAAGTGGCTTGGTATACTTATCCTTGAAAGGTGTTAATTTCAGGATAAGGAATGACGCATCGTCAAAGCATGGAGGCTATAGCCACAGCATTCCAACACTTTACGGACGTGTTTGAGAGGCAGGGCCAGCCTCGAGCTGAGGAGGGCCAAGTGCTGGACCACTTCCTGAAGAGGAAGCCTAGTGAATTTCTAGGAGGACGGAATCTTGAAATGGCTTTTAAGTAGACTCAGGAGCTGGTAAGGATTTTTGGGGGTCTTCACTGTACCGAGGCCCAGAAGGTAGAGTGTGCAGTGTACATACTGCGAGACGAGGCAGAAAACTGGTGGAAGATAGCTAGAAACCGATTCCCTGATGATGATGCTCAGCTGACATGGAACGATTTCAAGACATGCTTCTTGGAGAAGTACTTCCCCGACACAGTAAGGAGTCGGAAGGAGTTGGAGTTTATGGAGTTGAAACAAGGCTCCATGACTGTGGAGGAGTAAGCGACCAGATTCGAGGAGTTGTGCCTATTCTACCCACCTTTCCAACAGCCTGGGACGGAAAGTTCCAAGTGCCTTAAGTTTGAGAATGGGTTAAGATCTGATATTAAGAGAGCTTGTAGATACCAAGAGATATGGAGTTTTCCTGCATTAGTAAACAAGTGTAGGATATTTGAGGAGGATGACAAGGCCCATTCGGGCCAGAGCAGCAGAGCTAACCATTCTTTGAGGCCCCAGCAATCCCGCTTTAAAAGGCCAAGCAACGTTGGTAGAAACAAGTCTTTTTCCAGATTTGGAGGCCGGAATCAGTCTGAAAGACGACCAGTGGTGGGAGACGAAAAATGTTTCAAGTGTGGAGGAAGCTACTATGCCCGAGACTGCAACAGCAATGGTGAAATGGTGTGCTTCCATTGTAATAAAAGAGGACACATTCGCCTCGATTGCCCCCAACTCCGTCAAGCAAACACCAGCGTACGTCAAGGAGGTTCCCAAGGGAGAAACCGAGTGAATGATAACCAACGACCGGGCGGCGGAGACAATAGAGCCAAAGGAAACATAATGCTTGCTTCAAGTAACCGAGAGAAGAATGCCGACCGACCAACAGTGGGGAGAGTCTACGCCATCAACGCAGAGAATGCTGCACAAGCAAATGACCTGGTACAATGTAAGTGCTCACTCGGTAGTAATATACTTAATGTTGTTTTCGATTCGGGAGCCACCCATTCTTTTATAGCTGATGAGTGTGTAAAGCGTTTAAAGTTACCGACTGTATTTATGGATCGGACTTTGGAAGTGGCCAATCCGACTGGCCCTAAAGTGTTGACGTCGTCAGTATGTAAGGATGTGACATTTGTGCTGTGTGATCGGAGTTTTACTTTCGATTTGGTGTGCATACCTTTAAAGGATCTTGATATTGTGCTCGGAATAGATTGGCTTTCAGCCAACAAGGTGTTAGTGGATTGCAGAAACCGAAGGATAATCTTCCCGAGGCAGCACAATGAGGACGACACAGCACAAGGTATAACCCAACTGTTTATGATGCTTTATCTAACCAAGGGTGAGAGTAAAACCCGAGTGAACGAAATCCTAACTGTCTATGAATTCCCAGAGGTGTTTCCTGAAGACGTACCGAGTGTCCCTCCCAATAGAGAAGTCGAATTCTCTATAGACCTGATCCCTGGAGCCGAGCCAGTCTCCAGTGCACCTTATAGAATGTCCTCAACTGAATTGACCAAGCTGAAGAAGCAAGTAGATGAGTTACTCGGAAAACAATTCATTAGGCCGAGTATATCACCTTGGGGCGTACCTGTACTGCTCGTTAAGAAGAAGGATGGCAGCATGAGGCTTTGTATAGATTACCGACAGCTAAACAAACTCACGATTAAGAATCGGTACCCGTTGCCCAGAATTGATGACCTCATTGACCAACTGCGTGGAGCCTCAATTTTCTCAAAAATCAACCTGCGATCGGGATACCACCAAATTCGAGTGAAGGAGTCGGATATTCCAAAAACTGCCTTCAGGACTCGGTATGGTCACTACGAGTATGTAGTGATGCCATTTGGTGTGACAAACGCCCCTGCTATCTTCATGAATTACATGAATAGCATATTCCACCCGTATTTAGACCAATTCGTAGTTGTTTTCATTGATGACATCCTAATTTACTCCAAGACTTCTGAGGAGCATGAGGAGCATCTCCGAGCGGTACTTCAAGTATTGAAGGAGAAGCAGTTGTTTGCAAAACTTTCGAAATGCGATTTCTGGATGGATAAAATCCATTTCCTCGGACATGTGATTTCCGAGGAAGGTGTCTCAGTGGACCCTTCAAAGGTGGCAGCTGTAATGGCATGGGAGAGACCCAAGTCGGTCTCGGAGATAAGGATCTTTATGGGCCTGGCAGGTTATTATAGAAGATTTATTGAAGGTTTTTCTAAGTTGGCCTCGCCACTGACTAAATTAACTCGGAAAAACATTCCCTTCGTATGGAGTCCCGAGTGCGAGAACCGTTTCCGAGAGCTAAAGGACAAGTTGACGACTGCTCCAGTACTGGCATTACCTGACTTGCAAGAGAACTTCATGGTTTACTGTGATGCATCAGGACTCGGATTAGGATGCGTGTTGATGCAGAAAGACAGAGTGATAGCGTATGCGTCTCGGCAATTGAGACCTCACGAGCAGCATTATCTGACTCACGACTTAGAATTGGCAGCTGTGGTGTTCGCATTAAAAATCTGGAGGCATTATTTGTTCGGGTCCAGGTTTGAAGTATACAGTGATCACAAGAGCCTCAGATACTTATTCGACCAGAAGGAGCTGAACATGAGGCAGAGGAGATGGATGGAATTTTTAAAAGATTATGATTTCGAGCTAAGGTACCATCCGGGTAAGGCAAACGTTGTTGCCGACGCGTTGAGTCGAAAATCCTTTCATGTAGCAGTGATGATGGTGAAGGAAGTAGAGCTATTGGAACAGTTTCGAGACATGAACTTACACGTTGTCACCCCCTCTTCTCGGAAGATAATGATCGGCACGCTGAGGATTACCAATGAATTCCTAAAATCCGTGTGCGAGCAACAGCAGTCAAATTCCTACTTGGCTGAGATGAAGGAGACTCAGGCCCGAGGTAAGGACTTGTCCTTAACCAAAGGATCAGATGGAATCTTCCGAGTAAGAAACAGAATGTACGTGCCGAGTGCAGGAGAATTGAGAAGAATGGTACTTGATGAAGCTCACAAGAGCCTGCTAAGTATCCACCCGGGTGCCACGAAGATGTACCATGACCTGAGAACTCAGTTCTGGTGGCCCGGATTGAAAAGGAACATGGCGGAATATGTGGCTTGGTGCATCACCTGTCAGAAGTCGAAAGTGGAGCACCAGAAGCCGTACGGTGCATTACAACCCCTGGAGATTCCCGTGTGGAAATGGGACTCAATTGCCATGGACTTTGTCATGGGATTGCCCAAAAACCGAGCGGGCCATGATGCGATTTGGGTCATTGTTGACCGACTGACGAAGAGTGCACACTTCTTGCCTGTGAACATGAAGTACCCGATGCATAGGTTAGCTCAGATTTATATTCACGAAGTTGTCCGACTGCATGGTATACCGACTTCCATCGTATCAGATAGGGATCCTAGGTACACGTCCCGGTTTTGGACCAGTCTGCACCAGGAAATGGGTACAAAACTTTGGCTTAGTTATGCTTACCACCCCCAATCTGATGGGCAATCCGAGCGAACAATCCAGAGCTTAGAGGACTTACTAAAGGCGTGTGTGTTAGAGCACGGTGGGGATTGGGAGCAATACCTTCCTCTGATTGAGTTCACATACAACAACAACCATCACAATAGTATTGGCATGGCACCCTACGAAGCACTGTATGGTCAAAGATGCCGAACCCCGCTTTACTGGTCGAAAATGGGTGAGAGTCTGCTATTGGGACCAGAGGTTGTGAAGCAAACTTCAGAGCAGATCCGGGTGATAAGAGAAAAGATGAAGGCGTCTCAAGATAGGAAAAAGAGCTACCATGACAAACGCACCAGACCATTGGAATTTTCAGTCGGAGACAAGGTATTTTTGAGGACTTCACCGAGTAAAGGGGTCGGGCGAGCCTTGAAAAGCAGAAAACTGATCCCTCGATACATTGGGCCTTATGAAGTGTTGAAACGAGTAAGCTCCATGGTATACCAAATAGCATTACCGACTCATTTATCTCGATTGCAAGACATATTTCATGTGTCTCAACTAAAAAAGTACCTGCCAGATTCTACTCACACAATGCCTGATGATGAGGTGGAAATCAAGGAAGATCTAACCACTGCAACTATACCGACTAGGATCGTGGACCGATCGGTAAAGCGATTAAGGAGTAAGAATGTGCAACTGGTTAAAGTGGAATGGCAGCAGGACGGGTATGCCTCTTATACCTGGGAGCGCGAGGATGCCATGAGGCAGCAGTACCCCGAGTTGTTTGACCAAGGTGAGTTACCGACTGAATTTCGAGGACGAAATTCTTTTGAAGTGGGGGAGGACTGTAACATCCCAAATTTTAATAAAGTACCGAGTGAATAAGCCATTAGAGTAATAATTTCAGAAGTGGGAATTAGCTTATTAAGTACCATTAATTTAATTAATCAAAGGGTGTGCTGATTTAAAGGGAGGATTGACCTTAGTGGGTGCTGATGGGACTGGGTGACGTGAGCAGACTGCTCCTCACATTTTCCCACCCCACCATTCCTTCCCTCATGCATGTGTTTATAAGTGGACGATGGTTCCCCTTGCCTTTCGTTCTTCAGAGTTCCCTGTGAGTTCCTTCTTCTTCTTTCTTCTTCTTCTCTTTTCCTTCTCTGCTCTCTGTTTTATTCCCGATTTCGGAAGCCGAGTGACGGTCCTGCAGAGGAGTCAGAGCTCCCTCACACGAGTAGAAGATGAGCGTTGAAGCAGAAGCAGAAACAACCCTGCACCACTCGTGGAGGGCAGTAGCGTTCAAGTAGAGGCTAAGCGAATGGGAGCGTTGAGTGAAGTAGTGAAGAAGGGAACCAACACCCAAGCAGAAAAGTCTCTCGGAATCTCGTAGTTGGTAGGGGGAGTACCTTACATGTTAAATGCATAGGTTATGAATGGGTTCCGAGTGTTGAAGTGATAGTTTTGTATCCTGTTGTATAATAATGCCTGCATATGGAGTAACCGAGTGTGAGACAAGTGAGAGTAAGTGTTGCATGTTATTATCGTCCTTGAAGATGCATGCGTTGTTTGAATTCCGATACCCTATAACCCGATTGCATGTTATGTTGTGTTGACTGGAATGCTCGTTGAATCCGTTCATGTTCGTATGTATGCATGTGTTGACTGAGTCTTGACACTATTGTATACCGATTGCATATTATGTTGTACTGAGTGAAATGTTTGTTGGAACCTGTTGATCTTCATATGGATGCCTGTGTTGAGTAAGTTCTGATACTGCTGTGTACCGAGTGCATGTTATGCTTGAGTTGATGAGAACGCTGATAGAAGCTTGATATTGATTGACACCGATTACATTGAACTTATATGTTGTTAATAGAGCTATGATGATGATTGCATGGAAGTATGTGTGTGTTAAATAAATACATGGAATCCTGGAATTGCGTATTACCGACTGCATGTGAAATATGTATAACTGAGTGAAGGTTGTGTGCATGAATACTATGTTATGTGATGAATCCGCGTGTGACGCATGGGATGCGTTGTGCTGAGAGCACGTAGTGTGGGACACTACCATCGGTTATAAAGCGTGGGACGCTATGAAATCCTTGAGTGGGACTCGGGTTGCCTGTGATCACCTCCGTTGGCGCTGAGAGCGTTGGTGTCACCTGTGGGCAAACGGTTGGGTACCTGTAAAACGGCCAAGCAGCTGGGAGCTAATTTGATAGCTGAGAGCTAGGTATAAAAAGGGCTGAGAGCCTACGTTGCAACGTCTAAACCGATACACACGAATGCGGAACCGAGTGAAATGCTATGTGCCTAGTAACTGTTGATATTGTTTGAAATTGGTTATGCATGCGAAGGTGTTAATAAGATGGTGAATGCATATAACCGAGTGAATATCCTGTGTTTATATTGCTACGGATGTTGTGTAGAATTAACTATGCTTGTGACGGTGTTAGTAAGATGATATATATATATATATCCTCATGACCGAGTGTACTATTCCGTGTGTATATGCTGTTAATGCTGATTGAAATCTATTCTATGAATGTATGTTATGTATTGGAGAGTTGTATATATATATATATATATATATATCCGAGTGAGGATTGTGGATTTTGATTGGTAAGGATCTTGTGTGTGTTCTGGCTGATTGGCATTGCCCCGACTATAATTGTTGCCATGTATAATTGTGTATATATATATATTGTTGTATAAAGGTGAGGCAACCTGAGTCAGTATCTATCATTTAAAATTTAAGTTGCTCACCCCTGCTGTGGCAAATTTTCAGTGAACATCTCTCGTAATGAGGAGTGGAGGAGGAGCTGAAATGCCGGGTGAAGTGCTGCTGTACTATGAGATATCATGACTGTGCATATGCTGTATATAGTGTTTTGAGTTAAGCC
This sequence comes from Clitoria ternatea, assembly GCA_037962975.1. NCBI lineage: Eukaryota > Viridiplantae > Streptophyta > Magnoliopsida > Fabales > Fabaceae > Clitoria > Clitoria ternatea. The sequence continues at coordinate 197,752,838 of CM075671.1, read as the reverse complement.
TTGGCCGGCTCGTGTTTTGTTGTTAGCCTTTAAATCAGAATTGAATTCCTTGGATCGGGAACATGACTTCTTGGTTGTAAAATCACGATATACACTTCTATATATATGTCTATGCGTATGCCACGTTGCATGTCTATCTCATGTTGTGAAATGTCTGGGTGATCTATATATATATGTGCGTTCATATCTCCGATTGTGTAGGAAATAACATGATCCAGCGTGAAGAAAGCCAATTCATGGTCTAGAGGGTGAGTTTACGATTCTGTAACCGAGTGGAAGAAATTTAGATGTTCAGAGTGAGTGAAAATCAGATAGCTCCGAGTAAGGAGTGACGTAGAAGACTGCCCCAACGACTAACTGCTAGGAGCCCTCCCGAGCGTAGAATAGTCAATAATTCCAGAGTGAGAATTGCTGAGTGGTGGTTTTCCCGAATGGAGAGTGACACCTTAGACTGTAGAGGACCCCACTGTGGTGAACTATTGGAAATAAAGGAATCTGAGTGAGTCTTAGCTTAGTGGGAAGCTTAAAGTAGGAAGGTGATGGTTACCGAGTGAAAACTAGGCGAGATATCCCGAGTGACAAAAAGGGGCGCGAAGGTTGTCCCGAGTGAAGGGTTCCCATATATTCCGAGTGAGAGCCAGTGAGGACCATTTCCGTATTATTCGTGTATGTATTCTGATTGTTGAAGCCGTGGAATAAACTACGTTTCCGAGTGAATTGAGATCGAATTCTTCCGAGTGAATTAGGCACTGGAATCCGAGTGCGGAAATGCCGAGTGAAATGAGCAGATACCGAGAGAAGCCTTCGCTTGAGGGGGTATGCGTAGCTGCATGGTTCGCTTAAGCGATTTCCCCTTCTTCCACTGTCATCTCCTCTGAATCGGTTTTATCTCTCCTGATCTCCTTTCCTTTCATTTTCTTGTGCCAAGGCATTCTGATTTTCCTTTAATTGTGAAAAATTTCCCTGATTTTCTCGCTTATGATTTGTTTAATTTAAGGTGTTACAATGCCTACAAAATTTAAAGTTTTATGGTACCTTTTGAGAGTTAGGTCCTTTCTTGTTAGTTTAGGATTTCAAGGTTGTTTTTGGAATCCATACCTTTCTTATGCACTTTTGACAAGATTTCTTTATAAAGCAATTAGAATATATATGACCATATATTCCACAATAGAAACATGTTGCATCCAAAGAATAAGTCATAGTATGATTGTAATGGTTCCTTTTATATTCTATGTGCCTTCTCTTAAAACAATTGGATATTGTATGACCCTTTCTTTCATGGTTTACACATTTTAGAATAGGTATAGGTTTTTCCTTAAGGGGTGCAAAGGAGTTCTTGTATTTCTTTTCTATTTCAAATTTTCTATGACCTATTACCCTTCTATCAAGTGTATGTTTTTGATTTTCAAGAGATGCATCAAAACTATTTGTAAGCTTCCTGAGTGTTTCTTTTAGATCTTTATTTTCTTTTTCAGGAAGCATACATTTATCAACTAGCATACATTCCTTATTTCCATTACAAGTCCTAAGAGTGACTTTTGAAGCTACTAATTCATCATTTTGAACTCTAAGATTTTTCTTTTCTATGTGAACACCACGCAATTCATTTTCAAGTTTCAAAACGGTTTGTTTTGAGTATGCATATTTCTTTGATAATAAAACAAATTTTTCATGCAATTCATCAAAAGCATCTAACAACTCATCTTTATCAATTTCACTTTCATCATCACTAGATTCATTTAGAGAACTTACCTTATTATCTTTGGAGTGCTTTGTCATAAGGCAGAGGTTGGTAAATTCTTCTTTCGATTCATCGACCACTTCTTCCATACTTATTTTGAATCCTTCATTTTTGCTAGAAAGAGTACTGATTCTTGCATCTTGATCATCATTAGTATTTCCACAAATTGTTTCCAAGAGTTTCCCATATTTCTTTAGCATTGTTACAAGTAATAACTCTAGAAATATCATTACATCCTAATGCTAATGTGATAAGAATTTTAGCTCTTAGATTAAATTGTACCTTTCTTTCTTCTTCCTTAGTCCATAAGTTTATGGGCTTCATACATTCTATATTATCAACAATGTATTTGGGAATGAAAGGGCCAAATTGAATAGCATTCCATACCTTGAGGTCATAGGATTGGGCAAAGATTTTCATCATTTCTTTCCAAATAGTATAGTCTTTACCATTGAAGATTGGAGCTCTATTTATTGTACCATTTTGTAGAAATGCATCATAAGAGGTAGAGGCCATCTTGATCTCCTGCAGCTGTTAAGCCTTGAGGTAAGAGTCAAGCTCTGATACCACTTGTTAGCCAAGGCCTCAATACTCAAGAGGGGGTGAATTGAGCATTGCAAATTTTCACACGGAATCCCTTTCAAAACGGTTAGTAGTACACAAATGATGCAATATAAAAGAGATAATAATTATGAAGCATATATCATACTAAGATACTTTGAGTTGATCATACAATATTCAAGAATTGATTTTGATAAACAAGGCAAGTTATTAGTTTAGGCAATTCTTGAAATACTTGGCATGCTATAATTAATTCCAATATAAATGTAACTTAAACAATTTCTAACAAATTAATTAAGCATGATTAATTTACCAAGTTATTAACAATAATATTCAACTCATTTATGTAATAATTAAATCTAACAAGATTTAAGTCAATTAATTTAAGGATTTAATTTAAGCAATTTTAACATACCAATTAGATATAAATATTTTAGCATGCAATTTAAATTTATAATAATAAAGGAGCTTAAGTGAAGAGAGAATTTGCAAACCGATATAATGAGTTCCACCATCCCGGTGTACGTCTCGCCTTCAAGCAACCCACTTGAAGGATTCCACTATTAAAGTTTAGAGATACAAGCTATGAACAATTGCAGCTTCCTAGTGTTCCACACTTAAGAACTCAATCCTCACTAGCACAAGGGCAACCCACCCAATCTCTCAAACTCTCAATACCCAAAGGTTGAACCCCAACCTTTGTGACTACTCAACCTAGAGTGAAACCTTAGTGTTTTGTGTTTGGTTTACAAGATTTTTCTCTCTCACTAGAGTAGATATACAACTTGAAGCTCTCACAAAATAATAATAACTCTCTATGAGAGGATATGCAAATTTAAGAACACTCAAATATTTTTCTCTCTAACTCTCAAATAATTCTTAAAGGAGAAATATGCAAATTATGAACCAAAAGAAATTGTAATGAAGATAGGAAGAAGAAAGGAACAGAGGAACTGCTTCTCCGTTGGTGTAAGTTGCAAGCTCGGTTTCTTCTTCTACTTATAGGCCTTCAACAACATGGGTTGTTCACTTAATTAATTCCCTTCGTTGTGGTGTAGCATAGACATAATGGAGCAATGGAGCGTTTGTCGGCTTGGTGCGTAATGGACAATGCATTTGTTAATTCGTTAATGCGATGCAACGTTGGCTGTATTTCAAATTCATGTTCCAGAATCATTTAAACTAAATGAATTGATTCATCTTCAATTTGAATGGATTCCGAGTGTTATTTTGTTCCTGACATAACGTATGAATCGATTCTTTAAGTTGGTGAATCGATTCCTTCGTGTTTACAGAGGCAATGAATCAATTCCTCTAGTTATGAATCGATTCCCAGGGATTTTTATCAGCATGAATCGATTCCTTGGACAGATGAATCGATTCCCAGGTTTTTCCTTGCAGATAAATTGATTCCTTACACTGATGAATTGATTCTCAGGTGAGTTCACAAGCATGAATCGATTCCTTCCTTAATGAATCGATTCCCACGTTAGTTTTTGCACCATGAATCGATTCCTGGCACTTATGAATCGATTTCAAAACACATGAATCAATTCCTGGTAATGGGAAATCGATTCCCAACCTGTTCCTCTTGAAAATAATTATGTTTTAGTCCTCCTCATATTATTTTTCATGTTTTTGACCCCGATCATGAATTCTCCTTGCATTTTGACCCTTTTCTAATTATGTTTTTCATGATTCTTCATTTTTTAATCCTCAACATCATTCTTTAATTTCATTGATATATTTCTTGATTCCTTGAACATTTTGTTTGTAATAATCAAAACCTGTATCAACATATAAACACACCGATATGTCAGCAGCGGTCCATGCGAAAAGGTCTTTAAACTCTTTAAGGAGTGCAAGTAGGCACTTCTCCATAGTAGCCTCCAACTTGTCATTTATGTGCGTGACCTTCTCTAGGCTATATCCCAGTATGACTCCTTTGGAAACCCCCTCCAGTGTCGGCTTGGACGGATTGAGCGGATCAATCATAAGCTCCACCCTGGGATCAAGCTTAATTAAGCTGACAGATCCAATCACGGTTGCTTTATTGTTCAACTTCCTCTTTTTATTGAATGCCTCCAACTTCACCATATTTAGGCTCAAAATTGTAGCAGTATCTGACCATCTCCTAGTCACCTCAGAGGGATGAGACATTATTGTCCTTGTCAATAAACTTGATAAGGAGATGAGGGTTGACACAATAACCTCCATAGCATTGAGAGTGGGCTGACCTATTATGCCATTATATGGTGACTCAACATCTATCACCAATACCCTAGACTTTACCATCCGTGCTCCTGGCTCACCCTTAAATGACACATAAGTGTCCAAATAGCCTTAGATGGCTGCTTGGCTCCGTTAAAGGCCGTTAGTTCCTGCATATAAGGCTAAAGATTAGAATCGTTAAAACTCATTCTTTTAAAGCAGTTATAAAAAATAACATCCCAGGAACTCCCTTGATCAACAAGGATCCGCTTGACATCCTTGTTCGTAATGACCACTATGATGACCACCACATCATCACACCTAGGGATGGTTGAGCCAAAGTCTTTATCAGAGAAGGAAATTATGGGAGCTACCATCCCATCCTGGAATGGGCGATTATCTCAAGGCTTCCCTTAAACTGAGAAAATCATGCGGTGATGATTCTTCCTCATAGTGATCGATGCTCCACCCCCAGCAAATCCTCCGGCGATCATATCAATCACCTCTCGTCGGCCTCACTGCTACTACTAGGGCATCACCTCCTTTTGAGCCATCTCGGTGACAACGATCCCCTTTTACTTTTCAGTGGCAATGAGTCTCTTTGTTGGACCCTGGTTGTTATCACTATCCTCATCGCGGTCACAACCCTGCTTCTTTATCTGGTCTGGCTCATCCATAGATCTCTCTTTGAAGAGATATTGCTTCAATTTTCCCTCTCAGATAAGGGTCTCCACCGTATCCTTCGAAGACCTACACTCCTCAGTAAAGCGCCCTACTTATTAATGGAAATTATAGAACTTGCATTAATTCCCAGGCCTTTTCAATGGAGCCGGCCTTCTGACCCCATAAACACTGAACGTTGGCCATCCCACTTCTCTTAAGATCTGAGCCAGTCTGGCATTCAGCGAAGCATAATTGCTAAAGGCTATGTGCCTCTCCTGCTGATGGGGTTGAGAGTTCCTGAACTTGTCCCTTTGACAAGGCTTCTCCGGCCTCGCCCTTTCTTTCTCCCTGTGTGGTTGGGACACTGGAATGGGTAGCTTTTGTCTCATCATTGTGGCCTCCAAGTACATCTCAATGCATACGTGCTTCAACGCTTTCCTTCGGAACTCCTCAAATGACGTCGAAGGGCTCTTTTCCAATGATAAGGCAAAAGCGGATTAAGGTTGTAGAGCCTCAATAATAATGTGCAGCCGGATGACCTCTACAAGATTAGGTACCAAGGTGGCTTCCTTGTAGAATCTCCTCAGAAACTCCTTTAGAGTCTCATTCTTTCCTTGCCTTATATGTGTAAGAGTATGTGATATCTTGGGAACGTCCCTACAAATAACGAAGTGGTCGCTTAAAGGCATTGCCATTTCCTCCTAAGAATCTATCGAGCCTGATGGGAACCCTTTGAACCAGTTGAGGGCCTCCACCGTCAGGGTACGTGGGAACATACGGCACATCATGTCTTCTTCAGCCCCCAGAAATATAGCCTTGTATGTATAAGCATCCAAGTGCTTACTTGGGTCTGTCTCACCCGTATATTTTCCAATGGAGAGGGGTTAGGTCGTCTGCCAGTGCCTGGGAATAGGCACGCTCATCAAGCGATTGTGGGTTCAAGTCCCACCGGGCGTTTTGTGTTGAGATCGAAAGGAAAATTAAGTAATTATATAATAGTGCAAAAAGTAAATTTATGAGTAAGAATAATCAAATTTAGAAACAACCAACCCAAGGAATTAATAAATCTTTAGTTAACTAATCATTGATCACAAATATGATTAAATATAATTAATTTCTCAACCTTGAATCATTTGGAATCCCTAAATGATTATATTCTAGAAAATCTTCTAGAATTGAATTAATGAACTAATAAGAATAATCAATCGATATATTCTTATTAATTACTAAAATAACTTTAAAACCATAATTTGATTGAGTTAAGAAACTAAATAGAAATCTCTTATTTAGTGACTTAATCTTTGTTCTCAAATTGATTATTGATTAACCAACCAACATCAGTTTAGATTATAGATTATTTAATTATATACTAATCGGTTATACATTTAAATAATCTACCATCATAAGTGTTTCAGAAATAAAAAAAGTAATTATCTTCAATAAAAATATTAAGAGCAAGAACGCAAAGTTAACATAAAGAAAAATTAAATTCCTTGAGTTGATTTTAAAAGATTAAGCTTCCATGATAATTTTTAACAATGAAAGCTAATATTAAATTAACTATAACTTTGATTATAAAAGTAAATAACAAATAATAAAATTAACTTACTTGATATTGAGGAAGGGAAATGAAAACCATAACTTGAGGGATGGAATATAGAACAAAGCAATAAAGCAAGAGAAAGAACTAAAACTTAAGAAACTAAAGCAAAGATATAGAAATGTAATGAAAACTAAAGCATGTAATTCGTATGTATCTCTTGTGTATCTTCCTTACAACTTCAAGCATCTATTTATAGGCAAGATATCATGATACTATGCATTCATTTTCTGATCATTAATGCATTTTTTCAACATTGGTGGGCTTGAAATTACAATAATTCAAAAGAAGATAATGGTAGGTGTTGAAATTCATTCTTCTCTTTATCTTCTCCACATTTCAAGTCATATATGACCATCTAGATGGCAGACTTTTGCAAACCCTTCAACATGAAAGTTGTAGATCTCTATCTTATTAAGAATTTGGCGCAAGAATAAGGTTATTTGGACATCTACATCTCCAGATATGTGTATTTTGGTGAACTATGTCAATGCTAGTAGGACACATGAGGGCTGATTGATTCAAGCTACATTTCTTTATTTTTTTCAAATGCAAAATAACCAAATCTGATCATCATGATGTAGGCCTTTATCTTAGCTTTCCATGGGCTCCAAGATTAGCCCATTTGGATCACAAAAGCCTAAGTTATGGCCAAAACAAGGCAAGATACTCAAGATACATACACAAAATGAAAATTGAACCATATATACATAATACTTCAACTTAACTAAACAACATAAAACTTAATTAAAATACTATTATTAAATATAGTAATTATATAATAAACCCCAAGTGTAAAACTATAAGAAGTGTATTAAAATTCATTTATCAAATTCCCCCACACTTAAGCTTTTGCACTCCAGGGCAAAACCAAACCAAAAACTAAAATGAGAAACAACAGAAAAAGGTTTTTTTTTTCAAATTGATTTTTGACTTTTTTTTGAAGTCTAAAATAATAAGTAATACACATCATCCCTTATATCAAGAAGTCATGATAAGTGTGAATAAGAAGCATTACATACTAGTTACACAAATTGAGTGATCAAATCAAAGAGTGGATGAAAATATGATAGATGTTCTCTTCATGCTCTCTATATCTCAATTGTTTGGGTTTATGTATACTCTCAGAAATCACCCAAATAAATTAGCACTACCATAGGCTTGACAAATTTCTAATTTTCATATTTGAACACATATACATGTAGAGATCAAAAGGACTTTATTAAGGTTGTAATGGGGCCAAGGTGATACAGGGTGGATAAAATGAAATAGTATGGCTAAACTTAGGATTGAAAAAGAGTAACGGAGTAAGTGATTCAGTGATTGTGGAAGTTCATTTTGAAACTCAATACTTAGCAAAATAAAACATGATGGAGGATAAAATAGGAGAATAAATCCTCCTGATTATTTTCATACATATATTCACCACTTCTTCTTCTTCTTCTTCTTCTTCTTCTTCTTCTTCTTGTTTTTAACATTTCTTTTTTTTTTTACTTTCTTTTTGAACAATGAAACAACAACATACATATCTTGGGTACATTTCCACAATCATCAAGAATCTTTATTCATAGTAATTCCAAAACTCCTAATCAATTCCTAAGCAAAGGTGATCATGTTTTTTTTGGGGCTATTGGCTAATTATGTGGCTGAATCAAGAAATGGATATAGGCTCAACGTGGGTAACAATGGAAAATATGTAAGGTAAGGCATATGGCTAGTGTTTGCTTAAAACAAAAATGGCCTTAATCATATTAAAGCATGCATATGGAACATAATACATCAAAAAGAAACAAGTCAAGTTCTAGAATACTAATAAATAAGGGTCAATCAAAAACAAAAAAAAGATGGCATAATCTGGTCCATCCAATTAAGCTCAAAATCTCACCGAGGGTGGTCAATCTATCACAATTCATATACAATTTGATCTTCACAAACAACTTATTAAATTAATATGCAAGGAAATTATTCACAACATGTCATGAAATATTGGATAAGGTTGATGTAATTACTCATTACTCAAACAAATTAAAAAAAAATCAGTGAAAAGCATGTAGAATTTAAAATGAAAAACTGGAAATGATGATTTTTTTTGTGAACAAGAAATAAAGAAGGAAAAATAAATCATAACTAAATATTGGTGTCAAGATCCGGTTCCTTATGCTTCTTGCTCTGTACTTTTTTTAAGGGCGCTTAGTAACGAAGATACCTACAACAAATTGATCAGTTCAATTACATGTGAAATGGTTAGTATAACTGAACAATTTGATTGTCATACAATTCAGTTTTATAGGCCTTGTGTTAGAACCCATAAGAAAAATATCATCAACACAACCATGAGTAGCATCAAGAATAATAATATATATCTTAATTAATTTGTATGCCAATAGAAAGACTCTGCTATATCATCCATTAAGAGGAAATAAAGAACCTGATGATTTCCTAGTGGTGTGGTGTGGCTTCGATCTGAAAGAAAAGGATGAAGGCAAAGTGTGGCAGCTAGAGAATGATGAAGATGATGTTTATGGTTGCAGAATGGTTAATGTCGAATGGAAATGATTCTAGTGAAGGTAAAGGCAAAGGATACCCGACACTAAAGTAAAGATAGTGGCTATGTGTGTGTGTGTTTTTTTTTGTTTATTTTAAATTTGATAAAGAAGGTAAAACGATTGTGGTTATCCGAGTGAGATGTGTTATGAGGATGCGTCTCAAGAGTTTAGACTCTTTACTCAGCCCATCCCAACAAAAGTACTCATGACAAAAAAAATTATTTTTTTATTTTAAAACCAAAAAATTAAACAAAAATGATACTGAAACTATATAGTGAAGGATACGTCTCAAGATTTTGGTTCTCAAAGATGCATCTTTATGATTTTAGATGCAACTTTCCCAAATTAATCTTTACTTTGTCTATCCCTCACAAAAAAAATAATAGAATATATATATAACTCAGACCCCCCACACTTATTTAAGACATTGTCCTCAGTATCTTATATGATTTCCATAGTCTCTTTTTTTTCTTTTTTTCTTTTTTTATTTTTAATCTAGATAAAGATGAGAAAGAAGTTATAACCGAAGGGTGGTGTCTGGTTCTGGATTCTTTCGCTTGTGTGTGTGATCCTTATCTTGCTTCAAAAGGGGTTGAGATTATGGTAAAAACATCTGTAAAATATCAATCAATTCATCTGCATTTGACGAAGCATGAATGAATGATTGATCATCTTGAGTTATAAGGCCCTGTTCCACAGCTTTATCTAAAAACATTAACAAACTGTCATAAAAACCATTAATATTTAACAATCCTAATGGCTTTTTATGAAGGTTCATGCTACACCATGATGTAATGCAAAATATTTCCTTAAAAGTACCAAAACCTCCAGGAAGTGCAATAAAGGCTTCAGCACCTATAACCATACGAGCCATTCATTGATGGATGCTTGTAACTTTTACCTCAGTTCCTACAGCAATAGCTGGTGTAATACCAACATGATGTAGGATGATACTAGAGACGTTGCTTCCTTCAACTAGTGCAGATAGTGCCATGGAGCCTCTCAAACCCTGTACTCCTCCTCTATACAAGACCTTTATTTCTTTTGCAGCCAATAGTTTTCCCAACTTAGTAGCTGCTATTAGGTACTCCTTACAATTACCATTGTTGGATCCACCAAACACACAAATGGATTTGATATTTTTCATCTTTTTTTTGCGTTTTCTATATAGAGTTATGCACCCTTATATAGATGAAAACTGAGATGAAATAATTTATGAAAGATAAAAAGTTTACACAATTATTGTCATATAAAAAGAAATGATGGTACTGAAGAAATTTGAAAAGACATGATTGAAGAAAATAAAAACAGGTAATTTTAAAAGTCAAAGTGAATTCAGAAAAGTAAAACATTGAAAACAACAGTAAATATGTACAGTAGTTGTGATTGTGGCTCACATCTTCCTCTGGTTTTACATCCAATAATGGCTTAAACGCCTTTTATGAGTCGAGGTTTTTGCTACCCATCCAGTTTTCTTATAAACTGGCAAACAGGGTCGTTTAACGCCAGATTCCCAAGGCTATAGTTTTCTTTTTGTTGAATGAATAGATCATATAATTTCAGAACGACTCCTTGAACAATTCCACATGGATGCGTCTCAAGAGTTTGGATTAAGTTATCCAAGTTGCACTCTTTACTCAATCCATCCTTTATAAATTTAATTTTGTCCTCCCGATTTATAGATACCATTCTAGGGTTTCTACAACATGTATCACAGTTCCATCTTGCACACTTATGGCAAACTCCCATCCTCTTAGCTCTTCGTTTTTTAGAATAAGAACTACGTCCCATACCTGGCAAATGTTTTATATAAGATTTATGTAATTCACCAGAAAGACGTACCTTTGCTTCAATAAGCCAACGAACATCCTCTGGAATGCCAAAATATGTAAGTAGTTTTAATCTTTGAACTCGAGCTTTGTAAATTTTTACAACCACATCGCGTGGAAGTGTAGGGAATCTTTCCTTAAGTTTTGCAAGGGTTTGTTCCATTATCAGATTACTTTGAAGTTGTAGTTGTTTAGAAAAGAGAGAACATAAAATGAGGTTATAGAGAATAGTAGAGATGAAGAAGGTGAAAAGGTGATAGGTTGCCTTCTATCAAGCGCTTGTTTAATGTCACGAGCCTGACGATGACCTTTTAACTACTGCAAAAAAATGATAATAATGCCAAAACAATAATAGTAATAATGATTGAGACAAGTGTTAGCACCGAAAAAATGATGATATAATTAATTGATATCCATTTTTTATTTTTTATGTTTTTATTTTTTATAAATATTGTTATTTAGGAAAAACTAGTCAAAATATTTGGCATCACACAAATACACCTCCGTATCTATGTGCTCTTGGAACCCTTGAAAGAAAGGTTTAAGTCAGTGCCCATTTACCTTGAAAACTTTGTTTGTCGCTTTATCTGAAATTTCAATCACACTATAAGGAAAGATATTAGTTATTTCAAATGGGCCTTCCTATTTAGAGTGAAGCTTACCACATATGAGCTTTAGACGTGAATTGTACAATAAAACTTTTTGTCCAATGAAAAAGTTTTTTCTCAAGACCTGTTTGTCATGAAAGGATTTGGCTTTTTCTTTATAGGTTTTAGAACTTCCATAAGCTTCCAAACAAATTTCTTCCAGTTCCTGTAGTTGGAGTTTCCTTTCTTTACCGGCCTTATTTAAGTCCAAGTTACATTGTTTTACTGCCCAATAAGCTTTGTGCACAATTTCTACAGGTAAGTGACATGATTTTCCAAAAACAATCCTATAGGGTGAGATTCCAATAGGTGTTTTATAAGATGTTCTATAAGCCCAAAGAGCATCTTCTAACCTTTTGCTCCAATCTTTCCTATTTGGTTGTACTATTTTTTGAAGGATCATTTTTAATTCCTGATTGGACACTTCAGCTTGCCCATTTGTTTGAGGGTGATAAGGTGTTGAAACCTTATGCATAACTCCATATTTTTTAAGAAGGGACTCCATTTTACGGTTGTAAAAATATGATCCTTGATCACTAATGATGGCTTTAGGAACACCAAACCTACAAAATATATGTGATCTAACAAAATCTACAACAACTTTAGAATCATCAGTTTGAGTAACTTTAGCTTCAACCCATTTAGACACATAATCGACCGCAAGTAGTATATAAACAAAATCAAAATATACAGGAAAAGGTCCCATGAAATCTATGCCCTAAACATAAAAAATTTCACAAAATAACATGGGTTGTTGAGGCATCGCATTTCTACGAGATATGTTTCCCATTCTTTGACATTGTTCGCAAGATTTACAAAATGTATATGCATCACGAAAAATTGTTGGCCAATACAAACCAGATTCTAATACTTTCCTTGCTGTATGTTGAGGTCCAAAATGTCCACCACATGTATATGTATGACAAAATGTAAGAATGGAATGAAATTCATTTTCAGGTACACACCTTCTAATGACTTGATCACTACAAAGTTTCCATAAGTAAGGATCATCCCAAACATAGTATTTAGAATTACTTTTTAGTTTTATTATTTGTTGTTTAGATGCATGTATGGGAGTAACAGAAGCAACTAAGTAGTTTACCAAATTAGCAAACCATAGAGTGGAATCATGTATTCCCATAAGTTGTTCATCAGGGAAATCATCTCTAATGGAAATTGGGTCAAGTTTTTTTTTAATTCTGCTTAAGTGATCAGCCACCAAATTTTCTGCTCCAATTTTATCCCTAATTTCAATGTCAAATTCTTGGAGCAGCAACATCCACCTGATCAATCTTGGTTTTGCATCTGGTTTCTTTAAAAGGAACTTTAATGCTGCATGATCTGAAAATAGTTTTGAACCGAGCAAAGAAGATCTTAATTTATCCAATGCAAACACAATAGCAAGTAGTTCTTTTTCTGTGGTAGTATAGTTTATTTGTGCAATATCCAAAGTTCGTGAGGCATAGTAAATAACATGTTGTACTTTACCTACTTTTTGAGCAAGAACAGCTCCTAATACATAATTTGATGCATCACACATAAGTTCAAATGGAAGTGACATATCTGGTGCCTGGATGATAGGAGTGGTAGTTAAAGCTTTCTTTAAGCAATCAAAAGCCTCTTTACATTTGTCATTAAAGTCAAATGTTATATTTTTTTGTAGTAAGTTAGACAACAAAAGGGCTATCTTACTGAAGTGTTTTTATAAAACTTCTATAAAAACCTGCATGACCAAGAAAAGAACGAATATCTCGCACACAAGAAGGATAAGGTAATTGAGAAATTACATCAATTTTTACAGGATCTACTTTTATGCCTTTTTTAGATATTACATGGCCTAAAACTATTCCTTCTTCTACCATGAAGTGGCATTTCTCATAATTAAGAACAAGGTTAGTTTTAATGCATCTATGTAATACTTTATCTAGACTATTTAAGCAAGCATCAATTGATGAATCACATACTGTGAAATCATCCATAAATACTTCCATGCAATTTTCAAGAAAATCAGCAAAGATACTAACCATGCATCGTTAAAAGGTACTAGGGGCATTGTATAAGCCAAATGGCATCCTCCTCTAAGAAAAAGTCTCAAAAAGACATGTAAATGTTGTTTTTTCTTGATCTTCTGGTGCAATATAAATTTGGAAGTAACCTAAAAATCCATCTAGAAAGCAGTAATGTGACTTACCTGCCAGTCGTTCTAACATTTGATCAATGAAAGGTAAAGGAAAGTGATCCTTTCGGGTTGCTTTGTTAAGTTTCCTATAATCAATGCATATCATCATTTTCATTTTTAACCACTGTGATTCCAGACTTTTGGGGAACCACTTGTATAGGGTTGACCCAAATGCTATCTGATATAAGGTAAATGATGCCAACTTGTAATAATTTTGTTACCTCTTTTTATAACTACATCAAGGATCTGGGGATTAAGTCTTCTTTGTGGTTGCCATACTGGTTTAACTTCTTCCTCTAATAGAATTCTATGCATACACATGGAAGGGCTAATACCTGGGATATCTGCCAAAGTCTAACCAATTGCTTTCTTATGCTTCCTAATAATCTGCAACAACCGTGTTTCTTGATCAACATTTAATTTGTTAGACATAATCACTGGAGGATTCTTATCTTCTTCTAAATATGCATACTTTAAATGTTTAGGAAGAGGTTTTAACTCTAACATAGGAGGCTGTATTATTGAAGGAATCATTTTGGTTGAATTTGTCTCAATAACTTGTACTTCAACATAATCAGATATATTTGTAACTACTTTAATCAAATTATTACACTCTGATTCTTTTGAAACAACATCTGGAACTATATTTTCTATTTTAAGGGAGTTTGGATCATTATTATCATTAAGCAGATATTTCTCAATTTTAGCACACACATTGCATTAATGAGAATCCATGCATGAATCACAAACAAATGAATCACAAAAATCAAACAATACAGGAAAATCAACATCATCAAACAACTTAATAATATTATCATCAACTAAATCAGTTATTAAGTCAATTTGAAAAACAGAATGATCCTCAGCAGGATGCTTCATAGCATCTAAAATGTTGAATCTAACCACACTATCTCTAAATTCTATAGAAAGTGTTCCTGCATGCACATCTATCTTTGTTCTAGCTATTTTTAAGAATGGTCCACCTAAAATTATTAGAGCTTTATTGGTGGAATTCTCACTTTCCATATCTAGAACATAAAAATCTATAGGAAAAATTAAATCGTTAACTTTAACAAGGATATCTTCAATAATTCCTG
Organism: Clitoria ternatea; assembly: GCA_037962975.1. Lineage (NCBI taxonomy): Eukaryota > Viridiplantae > Streptophyta > Magnoliopsida > Fabales > Fabaceae > Clitoria > Clitoria ternatea. The sequence goes on along the minus strand of CM075671.1, from coordinate 197,737,764 downwards.
CAGGATGTGCAGAGCTTCGATTTGCTAATTGTATAACCACACCTGTAGTTTGCAAAAGTCCAAGGGAAAGTGAAGTAAATACAGTCATAGGCATAACATTAATAGATGCACCTAAGTCTAGCATGGCATTTTCAAATTTGTTATTGCCTATTATGCATGGAATGGTAAACGTCCTAGGGTCTTTACATTTTTCTGGTATATGTGACAAAGGTTTCTTAATTAATGCAGACATATTTCTACTTATGTTAATCCTTTCATTGCCTTTTAGTCTTCTTTTATTAGTGCATAGTTCTTTAAGGAATTTGGCATATCTTGGGATTTGCTTGATGGCTTCTAATAAAGGTATATTTACCTCTACTTTTCTAAATGTTTCCAAGATTTCCTCATCCACTTTATTATTTTGTATAGATTTTTGTCTTTGTGGAAATAGAAGAGGGATATGTTGTTTATCAGGACCAACTGCAGAAGGAGGATTTGTAAGAGATATATCATTACTATTATTACTTGAACTATCTAAAACTTCTTCTGCATGTTTTTCTGTGACAATAGTATTTTCAGTTTGTTGTTGTTTTTCTGGTCCATGGATAGCTTTACCAGATCTTAAAGTAATTGCACTTACATTTTCAGGATTAACAATTGTCTGAGCGGGCAACTTATCTGAACCTTGAGACTGCAAATGGTTTAAAGATGTAGCCAATTGACCAATCTGATTTTCAAGAGTCTGAATTATAGCCTCAGTTCTTTTTTGAAAGTTCAAATTATCTACTGATATTTGCTTTATCAATTCCTCCAAATTTGATTTCTCAGTGGAAGGTGCAGTTATTTGTGTAGCTTGTTGTTGAATATGAGAAGGTTGATAAGGTCTGCTTAGTCCAGTATTTTCCTAAAAAGGTGCATAAGGTTGTTGTGAGGAATTACCCCATCTTAAATTAGGGTGATTCCTCCAACCAGGATTATATCTGTTAGAAGAAAGATCATAATTATTATGTTGTTGTTGTGGCAGTCTGTTATTGTATAAGTTGGCAGCACATACTTGAGGATTTTCATTGGGAATTTTAGCTTCCTGCAATATAGGACAACAATCGGTATAATGATCTAATAAAGTACAAATAGAACATACCTTAGCAGGGGTTGCAGGTTGTTGTTTTTGAGACACAATAATATTTTTCATAAGTGTTGCTAGTTTAGCAAATTTACTTTCCCATTTTTTATCTCCATCATTAGTAGTTTCAATTTCATGGACTCCTTTAATTACTACAGAATTATTTCTAGTGGCATGTTGTTGAGCATTAGCAGCCATGTTCTCAATTAAAGTTTTTGCTGCATTTGTAGTTTTATTTTGTAAAGCACCACCACTAGCTGCATCAACGAAAGTTCTATCCATTGGATTAAGACCTTCATAGAAATATTGTATGAGAAGTTGGTCCATAATTTGGTGATTGGGACAACTAGCACACAATCTTTTAAATCTTTCCCAGTATTCATAAAGATTTTCCCGGTCATGTTGCCGGATGCCATATATTTCTTTTCTAATTGAGGAAGTTCTTGAAGCGGGGAAAATTTTTTCAAGAAACATTTTCTTTAGGTCATCCCAACTTGTAATGGACCAGGAGGAAGGTAAAATAACCAATCCTCAACGATATCTGCTAGGGAGAAAGGAAAAGCTTTAAGTTTTACATGTTCTTTTGAAACCCCTTTCAGGTTTCATAGTAGAGCAAAGGATATGAAATGCTTTTAAGTGTTTATGAGGATCTTCACCTGCACGACCATGAAACTTTGGTAACAAATGAACTAAACCAGTTTTAAGCATAAAAGGAACATCTTCCTCAGGATATAAGATGCATGATGTTTGATTAGTGACATCAGGTGTAGCTAGTTCTTTTAATGTCTTTTCAACCATGTTATACAAATACTCATAAGTTGAAGGTTTAGTTTCACTACTTATGCTATTAGCTAGAATATTATTATTATTATTATTATTATTATTATTATTATTATTATTATTATTATTATTATTGTCTAATAGTTTCTTAGATGATCTAACTAATTGATGAAATGTTCTATCTATTTCAGGATCAAAAAAATATAGTGGTTCAGGATTAGATCTAGTCATGCACAATACATCTACATATATTGTAACAAAATACTACAACTATGTAATACAATGAAAAAGTTATCATTTTAATTATGAAATGCTTAGAACATATATTTAAAAATTTAAAGATTTTTTTATATTTATATTTTTTTTTCAATGGTTGAAAATGAGATTACTAGAAAATAAACAAGAATATAATAAAGTGGAATTTTTTTTAATTTTTTTATATGCTCACATTCAACCAAACCTGAATATCTTCAACACACCTACAAAAAATGTAAAACATATTAGGTAATTGGATGCAAATAATTAGGACCAAAGGTCCCCGAAACGGTGCCAAATTTGACACGCTGTCGTTGTCGGGTCAAATAAAAAGTTAAATTAATATAGTATAAGGTGAACAACCTTAGTCATCTCTCGAGGACCTTAGTTCAATTAGTTACACTCAATTTAGTTATAACAAAGGGGGGTTTGTGTTGAGATTGAAAGGAAAATTAAGTAATTATATAATAGTGCAAAAAGTAAATTTATGAGTAAGAATAATCAAATTTAGAAACAACCAACCTAAGGAATTAATAAATATTTAGTTAACTAATCATTGATCACAAATATGATTAAATATAATTAATTTCTTAACCTTGAATCATTTGGAATCCCTAAATGATTATATTATAGAAAATCTTCTAGAATTGAATTAATGAACTAATAAGAATAATCAATCGATATATTCTTATTAATTACTAAAATAACTTTAAAACCATAATTTGATTGAGTTAAGAAACTAAATAGAAATCTCTTATTTAGTGACTTAATCTTTGTTCTCAAATTGATTATTGATTAACCACCAACATCAGTTTAGATTATAGATTATTTAATTATATACCAATCGGTTATACATTTAAATAATCTACCATCATAAGTGTTTGAGAAACAAAGAAAAGTAATTATCTTCAATCAAAATATTAAGAGCAAGAACTCAAAGTTAACATAAAGAAAAATTAAATTCCTTGAGTTGATTTTAAAAGATTAAGTTTCCATGATAATTTTTAACAATGAAAGCTAATATTAAATTAACTATAACTTTGATTATAAAAGTAAATAACAAATAATAAAATTAACTTACTTGATATTGAGGAAGGGAAATGAAAACCATAACTTGAGGGATGGAATATAGAACAAAGCAATAAAGCAAGAGAAAGAACTAAAACTTAAGAAACTAAAGTAAAGATATAGAAATGTAATGAAAACTAAAGCATGTATTTCTTATGTATCCCTTGTGTATCTTCCTTACAACTTCAAGCATCTATTTATAGGCAAGATATCATGATACTATACATTTATTTTCTGATCATTAATGCATTTTTTCAACATTGGTGGGCTTGAAATTACAATAATTCAAAAGAAGATAATGGTAGGTGTTGAAATTCATTCTCCTCTTTATCTTCTCCACCTTGCGAGTCAAATATGACTATCTATATGGCCAAATTTTGCAAAATCTTCAACATGAAAGTTGTAGATCTCTGTCTTATGGAGAATTTGGCCTATGAATGAGGTCATTTGGACATATACAGCTCCAGATGTATGTATTTTGATGAACTATGTCAATGCTGGTGGGATACATGAGGGCTGATTGATTCAAGCTCCATTTCTTTTTTTTTTTTCAGATGCAAAATAACCAAATCTGATCATCATTATATAGGCCTTTGTCTTAGATTTCCATGGGCTTCAAGATTAGCCCATTTGGATCACAAAAGCCCAAGTTATGACCAAAACAAGGCAAGATACTCAAGATACATACAAAAAATGAAAATTGAACCATATATACATAATACTTCAATTTAACTAAACTACATAGAACATAATTAAAATACTATTATTAAACATAGTAATTATATAATAAACCCCAAGTGTAAAACTATAAGAAGTGTACTAAAGCTGATTTATCAGCGTGCTAATGAACTGGTCTGGATCAGGGTCAACGATCCGGTGTAGGACCAACCACAAATGTCAACTGTTGAAAGTGATTTATACACCGAGACAGTGGGTATCCGTTATTGTGCCATTTATCTCAGTGGGAGAATAAAGTTCTTGTAGTCCTGAAGATCCTTCACACCAAGCTTTCGCATTGATGATGGGCGAAAGGTGGTATCACCTATGAAGATTCTCTAACACTTAAGTCAGTAACCAGAAAAGGAATTTAAGGATTCTGAAGCGTAAGTTTGAGAATAAGTCTAACGTACCAGAGCTTTAGAATGTTGGCATTTATATTCATACTGCAGAGAATGAAGAGTTTGTTAGGGATAGGGAACCAATCATACACTGTGCAGTGTACGATTCTGACACATGACGTAGGTGGCTCCACGTCTCTTACGAACATTCCCCTGCACTTGTACCTTGTACTTTTTGTTGAGTGACATGGATGCTTTTCGGTGTGCGAGGTGTTAACCTGGATATACCGGTATAGAAGAACGTCTGATTTGGGGTCTATAGTCTAGAGGTTTAACTGCGACACCGGTAAGCATATGAGAACGGATGAAATTACGTTCTTGCCCATGTGCTAGTATCGAGACTGGATCAAAAAAATATTTAAAAATAGTCCTAAAAAATAAAAAATAATAATAAACTTTAAGAGCTACATTATATTTTAAAAAATATATATTAATTTATTATTATTAACTATTGTTATAATTAAAATTAGTTAATTTTTTTAACAGGAAAAGTTTAGGATGAGTACTTGTATTCCTAAACTTGTCTCATCCCTACCACAATCGGGTCGGGGTTAGGGTAGGGTTTCTTTTAAACCTAGTCAAAACAAGTTTTCCTCGTCAAATTTGGGGCGTATGCGGGTTAGTACCTATGGGTTCGGGCCTTGTTGCCATCACTAGTTACAACTGGTGCTTTTCTTCTCTTCTTCTTTTGAAAACATTTAGAAGAAAGATTACCATTCTTTCTGCAATGAAAACATGATATCTTTAGTTTTACTTTACTATAATCAAAGCCTAAACCAATTTTATCTATGTAAGGTTTGCTAACTTTCAGTAGTAGGTTTAGCTTTTCAGACCCTAAAGTGAATTTGCATAAGTCAACAGTAAGCTTATCAATCTTTTCTTGAAGTATTACCAACTTTAGGGATTGTCTGAGTTGTACTCTTGATTTGTGTTTCCAAGGTTTCATTCTTCTTTTTAAGTTATTTGATTTCATTGTCTCTTTCTTTCAAAGTGAGCAACAATAAGGCATACCACTTTTTGTGATCCAAGTGCTTAGAAACAAGAGATTTTGAATCTTTTAATAGAGCTTAAGAGTAGTTTCAAGTTCAAAAGGTTTAGAGTATACCTCTTCTACCTCTTTGTCTGATTGATCGTTTGAGTTAGCCATTAGATAAAAATAAATTGATTTAGTGGCTTGTTCTTCATTGCCTGAGCTTTGATCTGAATCATCCCATACAACAACATAGTCTTTCTTGTTGTTAGACTTCTTCTTAGAGTCTCCCTTCAGAAGAAGACAATCAACCTTGATGTGTTCTGGCTTTTTGCAATGAAAGCAAGTGATGTTGGATTTGTTGTCCTCCTTAACAACTATGTTGACTTTGAAACTTGAATTTCTTCTAGGTTTGCTTGTCTGGTTTCTCCTCTTCCTCAGTTTATTGATTCTTCTTGTCATAAGTGATAACTCATCTTAATCACTAGAATCCTCTTCAGACTTCGAATTATCTTGGTCTACCTTCAAAGCCTTTGAGGGAAAGGCTTCTTCTACTATGGACTTCAGAGCTAGAGACTTCTCTTGCTTTGACCTTTAAGCCTTATTCTTGAGATAAATCTCATGAATTCTTAGAGAACTTAAAAGCTCATCCAAATCCATTATGCTTAGGTCTTTTACCTCATGAATGATAATAACTTTGGGTTCCCATTCCTTTTGGTAAACTCTTAAGGATCCTGACTTTAATAAAGTAATCTTTGCCGAGGCTTTTCAAACCATTGACAATTGTTTGAAATATTCCAATCAACTTATCAACAGTCTTATTATTATTCATCCTGAATAACTCATACTGTATTCAACACGGTAGTTGATAGCCAACCGCAAGCGCACAGGGTATCAAAGTAATAAAAAGATATCGTTCCTACAGAGATTGTGCCCAAGTATTAGTTATAACGGTGGTTCAATTATCTAGTGAAGTTTGACTCAAATGAATTACCAAAACGATGATGAACAGTAAATTAGAAAACAGAAAATTTAACGTCTTTTGTAGAAGAAAATCAGAGCAAGTTTGGGAAATTGAATTAAAGGTAAATCTTGGGGTATTAAGGGTTCATATTCTAGTATCAAAATTAAAGGTTACTCGCCTATCCAATTATATGATTTCATTCCTAAGGCAGATTCCCTTAAGTTAATTAATACCTTTCTCTCGAAATCCTATTAACGTGCCTAATTCCCAAAGAACTACGTTTAATTTATTAATTAGACCCTTTTAAGTTCTATGGAAATTTAATTAACCCTTAAACAACTTTGCTTACCATCGTAAATCAAAATCATAGGTCCGATTTAGGTATTTTCAAATTACATTCCAATCTCTCGATTACCCATATAATTTGTGATCATCTACGCTTATCTCTAAGTCTTGCAGAATCATTAGGCATACATAAATTGAATAGAAATTGAAATCACATAGATTGGAATGTAAAGAACAATTAATTGTAACACATAGGCATACTACATCCTTAGCCCCAAGAAAAGAGTTTAGTGTGCCATAAGGATAGGTGTCATCATGTCACACATCACAAAATCAATGTTAAGCATAAAAGATATCAAAAGTGTAAAATATTGATTCAGAAATTACAAATTAGTTATCACTAGGATTCCTAATTCTTCCTCCCAAATCTGTAGAATTGATTTCCCTTGATGGTCTTGACTCTTGATTCCCAATAAAATCTTGCCAAAAGGTCCTTCAAAATCTCTCAAAAATTGTCTTTCTAACTATCTCTACAGAACTCTCCCCTTTTTCTCTCTCAAGTGCCCAATAAAAACCCTAAACAAATTAGAGATTTGGGCCTTGTAGGAGACAACCACAACCAGTGGTGGATAATCACGGCCAGTGGTTTGAGTCCTAATCCCTTTTAAATGAACTTTGCAATTTTGGGTAACAGACAGAGCCAACCACGACCAGTGGTGGATAACCACAACCAGTGGTGGATAACCACGGCCAGTGGTGGCTTCTGACTTCCTATTCTTTGCTCCACAATGCTCTATAGTGTTCCATAGTGCCCACCATGGCCAGTAGTGGATAACCATGGCTAGTGGTGGCTTCTGACTTGCTTTTCCTCTTTTCCAGCGCTAACCACGGCCAGTGGTTTGCCACCACTAGTAGTGGTTTCCTCCAACCTTGCCAAAATGTACTCCTAAAGGCCTGAAAGGTCTCTTCTTTCATCCACTTTGCCATTTTTCCTTAAAAAAGATCTAGAATATCATTGATCCTGCAAAATAGAAACAACCAAGTAATATGTATGGAAAAGAATCAAAATCAAGGGAATCGAGTATCAAATAATATGCAAAAACCCTAAAAACTAGACCTAAAAACAACAAAAAATAACACACAATGCACACTTATCAAAATACTCCAAACTAAAACATTGCTTGTCCTCAAGCAATCACTAAATCCATACAAGAATATAATGAAAAACCAGTAGACCTAAGCAAACTTAAGGAATCTTGTGTTTATTTATTTTCTTTGTTTTTGTGTTTTTAAAAGATTGCATAAACTACCAGAATATAGCACAATCCAAAGTCAAGCCATATTCACTAAGATTAGACCTAGGGTACTTTTTCTCACTTTCCACTCAGTGTATGTGCTTGTGTTTTAATCCACTCAGACCACAACATTCTAAACACTATCATAGGCTTGGCAATTAACCACAGACTCCACAGTTATCAAGAAAACATGCATTGGTCAAAAGATCTTTTAAAGGGTTATAATGGGGCCAGGGGATTCATAACATGGGAATGGAAATCAAGAAAAAGGGAAATACAAAGGGCTTAATTCTGTAAGAAAAATAGTATCACAAGAAGGCAAGCAAACCTCAATTCAATAACTCTCTATACTTTCAAACCATAAAGGGTATGCTTTATTTTTCTTTTTCTCTTCTTTTAATTTTGAGATCAAACTCCTTATCTTTCCTTTTCTTTGAATCACACACCCCAAACTATCATGGTTTTTGTTTTTCAATTTAACCACTTTTAGTTAGCTTACCCTTTTTGCCTCTTCTATATATGAACCAGAAATCCTAATGTTAAAGGTTTTGAAAGAAAATAACATATTATTTCATGGCTCAAAAGAGACAACTAAGGGGTTACACTTTTCAACAAATTCTGACGTTAAAGAAAACAAAACCTAAAGTGCCTTTTTCATTCCAAACATGCATTCATAAACCATTTTGAATTGGTCAAAAGCTAAGTTCTAGAGTGCCTAAAAATGTGTGAATCACTCAGTCAAAGAATCATGGGTCATTTACAATTTAATACATTGAACACCCTATTGGCTCAAAAGCTCACAGTGGTAGTTAGCCTAATCAAAGAAACATAGTCATCATGCTGAGTGATTATTCTGGCAAGAATAACAATCAAAAACTTTAAATATATATATAATTATTTTATTTTTTATACAATATTGACCCAAGTAATGCTTAAAATCCAACCAATCTACATCACATGTCATACAAATAACAATAATTGCAATCAGCAATCAATGCTAGCCTAAGGCATATGAGTAGACATACAATTATGCAAATGAACTAGAACATAAGCATACAATCATGCAAATAAACTAGAAAATAAAACTAAACAAAAATAAAAAGGAATAAAGTAAGAACGAGCTAAACTTTTGTGTACCCATCACCCCAAACTAAAACTAGACATTATCCCCAATGTCCATATCAAGGGGGCCAAAAAAGGCCGTAATTGAGGAACCAGGGGTAAAAGGATGCAAAAGTTCAATTGTTACCTATCATGGAGAAGGGGGGTGGAAATGACCCTACTGGGTGTGGCAATCATACATGGAATCTACCTAGTCAGAAATCTGATCGATACGGGCCCCCTGACAGGTTTGCTCAATGGAAATATACTGAAGCAAGGTGTACATTTACTACATGGAGAAAGATGGCTCCTCACCAAAATGAGATAACTCACCCTACTCTAGAGGCTTGGTGGGTAGTGGCATCTCGGTAGAGAGTAGAGTATGGTCATCTGTCTCTACAAAAAGAAAAGATATCTTGCCCTCCAAACTCGTGAAAGTAGGATCAGGCAAGGGGTGAGGAACAGAAAAACCAGGTATGACTAAATAATAAACATTATGCTCCTTTACAATCATGCCCATATTTATTAATTCACCTATATCTACCCTCTTTGGTTGGTGAAGAAGATTATCCTGCTCTAAATCTATACCCATATACCTTGCTATAGGATTAATGTAACCAGCAAGAACAATTTTACCAATAGTGGCATTACCAACTCGGGAAAATTGGTTACCTAACCATTTAGCAGAGTCAATATGAGTATTATTAAGCATAGAGTGCAACAAAAATACCTCAGCTTGCTGGACGGTACCAGGGCTATCATACCTACCAAAAAGGGAACGGGCCATAAATCGCTGAAGGTATCAGAAAGTGGGATGATGAATAGAGGAAGCTTTGGAAGATGAAGAATTATAGTTACCCCGTGCACTAGAAATAAAGGACCAAAAGTATCCTGGTCTAAAGTCCTTTGGGATGCTAGTAGCATCCCTTGGGGGAAAACCATAAATTTTAGCCACCTCATCCACATTCATTTTATAGTCAGTATTGTTCAGCCTAAATGATATTTCCCAACCATCAGTAGTTAGGTACCTACTCACCTCCACTGAACTTAGGAATTCTAAAGAGGTACGCCCATACACGGGTTCAAACAATTCAATAAAGGAATCCCAACCCACATTTTGACATAAGCGTAATGTATCTTCAAAAATTCCCAATTCCATCAAAGTATCTTTGCAGAAAAATCTAGAGGGGAATAAGCTCTCTACTTAATAAAGATTCCAACCTCATCTTTTGCCCCTCCGATGGGCATTCAATATCATTCAAATCGGAGTAGTTAGAAGACTTACCATTGGTCTTCCTTTTCTTGGAGCGAATCTTAGGTGCCATGGAGTTGAATAAAAACTTAGAGATGACCTAATAAAACCATACAAAAAGGGTTAAAAAAACATTCTAATTCAAGCTCCAAAGTTTTGCATCATGACAAGAAACAACACCTATATAATCTCATACATTCATGGCATGTAATAGAGAAATGGACATATATGAATAATTAAATACCATGAGAGATGAACTAGACCAAATGCATATTCAAATCATGCAACAATTTAAGAATTTTGTCTCTTGGGTATTTCATCAAACAATTGGTGGGCACTAAATAAATAAGTTCCAAATGCAACATTCAAGAGCAATGCTTCCACTCATCAAGTTCAATAGCCAAAATAAATAACCAATTTCAAAATTTAATCCATCAATCAAACATTCCATCACCACCAAAGATCAAAATTTGTACAAAAACACAAATGGGGTACATGAAAAGGTATGAACACTAGATGAAGTTCATGAAGATTTAGTGTTACCTATTTGGTTTTATAGCATTCAATTTCATCACCAAGCAATTAGGGAAAGCTTAAATGAATCAATTTAGAAATTTTATGCTAAATCCCTAAAATTTTAGAAACCCCCAAAAACCCAATGAGAAACCCCAAACTAATGAGAAATAGTAGAATGCTTACTTGATTTAGAGAAAAGGAAAGATGATTCAAGTAGCAAGATGATGAAGATGCAAGGAGATTGGGAGGAGTTTGAGTTTCTCAAGTGGTTTGATGGGTATTTTCAAAAGGTATAAGTCAAGGAAACAAGAAAGCAATGCATAAAAGAGGGGTACTAGGGAATGGGGTGTTTAAAAACATAAAAACCCCCACGCTGGGCTGAACCACAGCCAGTGGTGAATAACAACAGCCCGTGGTGTGTTCTGTTTTGGCCTAGATTTTAAAATGCAAACAGCCCATGATACCTTATGGCAACCACAGCCAGTGATGGGAAACCACGGCCAGTGGTTGCCTCTATTTTGTGCCCAAAAATTCTTAAAATGTAGGGGAAATTCTAGAGCTAACCACGGCAAGTGGTTCTCACTGTTTCATGCCCAAAAATTTAATGTTTTTAGTGGAAAAAGCATGGGTCAAACCACTGCCAGTGGTGGATAACCACAACCAGTGGTTTGCACTATTTTCACCCAGAAAACACTTATACATTCATGAAAATTATTAGGTCAAACCACTACTTTTGATCTAAAAATTATGTCAAGCAACCTAATTTAAAACACCTCCTTTTGATTCCAACCAAATCATGTAAAATGTTCAAATATCTTACTCCACAAAAGAGAACATCAAAAAAATTTTGTGTTTATTTTAATTTTTACACCAAACATGCAAGCAAATAAATTCATGCAAAAGAATTAAAATAAAATGACAAATGGGGTTACCTCCCCAACAGTGCTAAGTTTAACGTCTTCAACCAGACGTTTTTCACCATTTGGATTTACGAATCTGATGCATCAAGCAAATCCAAAGCACTTTCTTGATGAATGGGCTTGCCTGTCAAGTAGTGCTTAAGTCTTTGCCCATTTACTTTAAATGGTCCAGACTTTTCGCTCTATAACTCAACAGTGCCAAAGGGAAATACTTTCAAAACTCTAAACAGTCCCGACCATCGAGACCTCAGTTTGCCTGGAAATAACCTCAATCTGGAGTTAAATAACAAGACTATATCACCTGGATTGAATGTCCTCCAAAGGATGTGACGATCATGCCAACGTTTTATTTTTTCCTTATAAATCTTAGCATTCTGATACGCATCCAAACGAAGTTGTCCTAGTTTATTTGGCTCTAATAACCTGTGCTCACCTGCAACCTTATGATCAAGATTAAGCATTTTAACTGCCCAAAATGATTTATACTCAAGTTCAACAGGCAAATGACAAGGCTTCCTATATACTAGTTTGAAGGGTGTGGCTCCAATAGGGGTTTTATATACGGTACGATATGTTCATAAGAAATCGTCTAATTTAATAGTCCAATCCTTACATGATGTATTGACCACCTTTTGGAGAATATTTTTTATCTCTCTATTGGAAACCTCAACCTGTCCACTAGTTTGAGGGTGATAAGGTGTGGCAATCTTGTGCCTCACTCCATATTTCTTTAAAAGGGTCTGAAAAGTTTTCTTAATAAAATGAGACCCTCCATCACTTATAACACACTTAGGAACCCCAAACCTCAGAAATATAATCTTTTTAAAAAGCTTAATAACAGTTTTAGCATTCAAATGAGGTGAAGCAATGGCTTCTACCCATTTAGACACGTAATCAACTACTACCAAGATAAACTGATTTCTAAAGGAAAAAGGGAAGGGTCCTTGAAATCAACCCCCCACACATCAAACAACTCAACCTCTAAAATGCTATTAAGTGGCATCTCATGCCTTTTACCTAAGTTACCTATTCGTTAGCAAGCATCACAAGTTAGGATATACGTACGCACATCCTTAAAAGGTGTGGCTAGTAGAACCCAGCTTGTAGGCTATCTTGGATGTGCTCATGTGGCCTCCATAGGAAAGAGAGTGGCAATGGTCTAGGATGGCATGGACTTCATCCTCTAAAACACACCTCCTAATCAAACCATCTACACATTGTTTGAAAAGAAGGGGCTCATCCCAATACTAATGCATAACATCTGAAAGAAACTTCTTTTTTTGTTGAAAACCAAGGTCAAAGGGTAAAACACCACAAGCAAGAAAATCAACAAAATCCGCATACCAAGGCACCGTTGGACACTAAGACTCAAAGTTGTTCATCTGAAAAAGACTCATTGATGGGAACAACATCACCCATCTTATCTTTTTCAGATGACAACCTAGATAGGTGGTCAACAACAAGGTCTTAGTACCTTTTTTATCTTTTATCTCTAAGTCAAATTCTTGGAGAATCAAAATCCACCTAATTAGCCTAGGCTTTGCTTCTTTTTTATGTAAAAGATACTTGATGGTAGAATGATCAGTATATACAGTAACATGTGAGCCTACCAAGTAAGATCTAAACTTATCAAAAGCAAAGACAATATCCAATAATTCATTTTTAATTGTGGCGTAATTTACCTGCGCTTCATCAAGTGTATGACTAGCATAATGGATCACGTGCAGCTTCTTATCCTTTCGTTGCCTAAGCAAAGCCCCCACTACGTGATCACTAGCATCACACATCAGCTCGAATAGGAGTTCTCAATCAGGGGGTTGTACCACAAGAGCAGAAATCAAAGCTTGTTTAATCCTGTAAAAAGCCTCAAGACAAGATGAGTCAAAAACAAAAGGCACATCCTTACTCAAAAGATTAGTCAAAGGCTTGGTGATCTTGCTGAAGTCTTTAATGAACCGCCGGTAAAACCCGGCATGCCCAAGAAAACTTTGAATACCTTTCACATTGGTCGGCGGGGGAAATTTTTCAATCACCTCCACCTTAGCCTTATCCACCTCAATTCCTCTCTCAGACACCAAGTGTCCAAGAACTATGCCTTCGCTTACAATGAAATGGCATTTCTCCCAATTTAAGACCAAGTTGGTCTCCTCACAACACTGTAAAACTTGGCACAAATTAGTCAAATAATTATCAAAATCCAAACCATGCACAGAAAAGTCATCCATGAAAACTTCCATTACATTCTCAATCAAATCAGAAAAGATGGCCTGCATACACCTTTGAAAAGTCGCATGTGCATTACACAGGCCAAATGGCATTCTTCTATATGCACATGTCCCATAAGGGCAAGTGAAGGTAGTTTTCTCTTGATCAGATGGATGGATGGGAATTTGATGAAAACCTGAGTACCCATCCAAATAACAGAAATAAAAGTGCTTAGCAAGCCTTTCAAGCATCTAATCAATGAAAGGAAGAGGGAAATGATCTTTCTTTGTGGCCCTATTTAGCTTTCTATAATCAATGCACATACGCCACGTAGAAACTATCCTAGTAGAAATTAGTTCCTGTTTATCATTTTTCACAGCAGTTATCCCTCCCTTTTTAGGCATCACATAAACTAGACTTACCTACTTACTACTAGCAATGGGATATATAACACCAGCATCAAGCAATTTCAAAATTTCCTTTTTAACCACTTCTTACATTTTTGGATTTAGTCTCCTAAGTGGTTCTACTGTGGGCCTACTCTCATCCTCTACAGTTATCCTATGTATGCAAAAAGAAGGGATTATCCCTTTTATATCATCCATTGTATAACCAATAACCTTCCTATACAACCTAAGTTATTTCAAAAGCTTCTCATTTTCACATGGATACAAGTCAACATTTACAATGACAGGACACGTAGAGTTGGGTCCAAGAAATTTATACCTCAATAAACCTGGTAAAGGCTTCAATTCAACAGTTGAGCTTACCACTTTCTCACACATGACTTCAGTATCATGTTTAAGTGGGGCATTTTCTTCCAAAAAATCTGATGTTCCTGTAGGCTCAATTAATAAAGCAAATTCAAGTGGATCCTTAGAAAGAGTTTCTTCCTTCACCACCTGGTTAACAAAATCCACAGAACAAACATCATAAAAAGGCTTCTTTAAAGAATCTTTCAAACTAAAATCCATCTTTTGGTCTCCAACAGTCAGAGACAATTTTCCATTTTTAACATCTATTATCACACCCGCGGTTGCCAAAAATGGCCTGCCTAGAATAATAGGGACCATAGAATCCTCATCCATTTGCAAAACAACAAAGTCGGCAGGAATGAAAAATTTATCTACTTTAATAGGAACATCTTCTAAAATACCCACAGGATATTTAACAGACCTATTTGCTAATTGCAATGACATCCTAGTAGGTTTTAATTCACCCAATCCCAATTTTTCAGCAATAGACAATGGCATTAAGCTAACGCTAGCTCCTAAGTCACATAGTGCTCTATCAATAACCATGTCACCAATCACACAAGGGATAGAAAAACTACTTGGATCCTGAAGCTTGGGTGGTAGCTTCCTTTGGATCAAAGCACTGCACTCCTTAGTGAGTGCTACTGTACCATCCTCCTTTAATTTCCTTTTATGGAATAAGATGTCCTTCAGGAACTTCGCATATGTCAGCATTTGCTGCAAAGCATCTGTAAAAGGAACATTAACATAAAGCTTCTTAAGAACTTCAAGAAACTTACCAAACTGTTTGTCAAGCTTAGCCTCGGCCAAACGCTGAGGAAATGGAACTGGAGGCTAATATGGTTTCACCTTCTCCTTCTTTTCAATTTGTTTCTCTTCCTCAGTTACTGGATGAGAATGAGAATCTTCTACTTTCTTTTCTTTCTTGGTCTCCTCCTTAGTCATGCCAACCAGACCACCATACTATGTACCACTCCTAAGAGTGATAGCTATGGTGTGACTGGATGATCCTGTTTTGGGCTTTCCAGGAAAGGTTCTTGGAATTCTATGAGAAGATGAAGCCTGCTGAGCAATCTGGTTCTCCAACATTTTATTATGGGTGGCAAGAGTGTCCACCTTAGAGGTCAACTTCTTAATAGAATCGAAGAACTCATCATTTTGTTTTAATTGGGTGGTCATAAAGGTCTCCATCAAGGACTCAAGCTTAGATTTCTGTGGAATATACGGTCCTTGTGGTTGTCTAAAATTACTCTGATTGCGTTGATAGGGAGATGGTCTATTTTGGAAACTAGGTGGTCCTTGTGGCTATCGGAAATTATTGCCATAATTTCCACCGTAGTTCCCAATAGCATCCACCTGTTACATCTTTGGCTTGGTATTCTAAGTCACTCCAAGCTGACATCTTGAAATGTTATGACCTGAAACACCACACAGCTCACAAACAAGATTAGAAGTACCTGTTCCTAATTTATCAAATTTATCAATTTTAACAGATAATGCCTCTACTTTAGCAATTAATAAAGAGAGAACATCAATAAAGTACATACCTGGAGTTCATGGTAAACTCCTTTCTGAAGACCACTAGTATATGTTTTAGGCAACTTCCTCAATGAGATTGTAATCTTCCTCCATGTTCTTACTCATGAAGGCACTGCTAGCTGCGACATCCAAGGTTACCTTCTGATTCAGAGTGAGCCCATTATAGAAAATGTGCACCGTCAACCAGTGTTCAATACCATGGTGGGGGCATTCCTGAAGCATTTCTTTGTACCTCTCCTAGGAATCATAAAGAGTTTCATCATCATTCTGAGCGAATGTGATGATTTGCTTCCTCAACTGGTCTATTTTTATCCTTGGATAATATTTGTTAAGGAAGGCATGAGACAACTACTCCTATGTAGTGATTGACCCCTCTAGAAGCACATACAACCAAGCTCTGGCCTTGTCCCTTAGAGAAAATAGGAAAAGCCTAAGCCTGATTACATTGTTTGAGACCCTATTTACCTTGAGCGTGTCACAATACTCAAGGAAATTCTGAAGATACGAATTGGGATCCTCGGATGGTAATCCTCCAAACTGACTTTGTTGAACCATCAAGAGCAAGGATGGCTTCAACTCAAAATTATTCACCTCAATGTTGGGTCTAGTGATGCTAGACCTTCGGCCCATCGTATTAGGCACTACAAAATCACAAAGTGCTCTATTGTCTTGATTTTCCATTTGTAGTTGACTTATTGAACTTAAAGGTTGGTGCCTATTTTGTTCAATATGTGTCCTAAGAAGTCTGATCTTTCGAAGAGTTCTTTCAATCTCAGGATCAAATATATGCTCAAAGTTGTCGCTTTTTCGCATAAAAAGGCCTGCACAAATTTATAGAAAACCAAGAAAAATAAGCATAATTCTGCAGAAAAATTGAAATAAAACTAAAACTGTAGAAAAAAATACAGAAAATGCACACTAGTCTAATCAAACACCGCTTAACCAATATTGGGGGAAACACAGTCCTTGGCAACGGCGCCAAAAACTTGATAGCCAACCACAAGCGCACGGGGTATCAAAGTAATAAAAAGATATCGTTCCCACAGAGATTGTGCCCAAGTACTAGTTATAACAGTGGTTCAATTATCCAGTGAAGTTTGATTCAAATGAATTACCAAAACAATGATGAACAGTAAATTAGAAAATAGAAAATTTAACGTCTTTTGTAGAAGAAAATCAAAGCAAGTTTGGGAAATTGAATCAAAGGAAAATCTTAGGGTATTAAGGGTTCATATGCTAGTATCAAATTTAAAGGTTACTCGCCTATCCAATTATATGATTTCATTCCTAAGGCAGATTCCCCTAAGTTAATTAATACATTTCTCTCGAAAGCCTATTAACGTGCCTAATTCCCAAAGAACCGCGTTTAATTTGTTAATTAGACCTTTTACGTTCTATGGAAATCTGATTAACCCTCAAACAACTTTGCTTACCGTTGTAAATCAAAATCATAGGTTCAATTTAGGTATTTTCAAATTACATGCCAGTCTCTCAATTACCCATATAATTTGTTATTATCCATGCTTATCGTTAAGTCTTGTAGAAGCATTAGGCATACATAAATTGAATAGAAAATGAAATCACACAGATTGGAATACGAAGAATAATTAATTGTAACACATAGGCATACTACATCCTTAGCCCCAAGAAAAGAGTTTAGTGTGCCATAAGGATGGGTATCATTATGTCACATATCACAAAATCAATGTCAAGCATAAAAGATATCAAAAGTGTAAAATAGGGATTCAAAAATTACAAATTAGTTATCACTAAGATTCCTAATTCTTTCTCCCAAATCTGTAGAATTGATTTCCCTTGATTGTCTTGACTCTTGATTCCCAATGAAAGCTTCCCAAAAGGTCCTTCAAAATCTCTCAAAAGTTGTCTCTCTAATTATCTCTATAGAACTCTCCCTTTTTTCTCTCTCAAGTGCCCAGCAAAAACCCTACACAAATTAGAGATTTGGGCCTCGTAGGGGACAACCACGGCCAGTGGTGGATAACCACGGCTAGTGGTTCGAGTCCTGATCCCTTTTAAATGAAATTTTGCAATTTTGGGTAATAGACAGAGCCAACAATGACCAGTGGTAGATAACCACGACTAGTGGTGGCTTCTGACTTCCTATTCTTTGCTCTACAGTGCCCCATAGTGTTCCATAGTGCCCACCACGGCCAATGGTGGATAACCACAGCCAGTTGTGTCTTCTGACTTGATTTTCCTCTTTTCCAGTGCTAACCACGGCCAGTGGTTTGCCACCATTGGCAGTGGTTTCCTCCAACCTTGCTAAAATGCACTCCTAAAGGCCTCAAAGGTCTCTTCTTTCATCTACTTTGCCGTTTTTCTCAAAAGAGACCTAGAATATCATTGATCCAGTAAAATAGGAACAACCAAGTAATATGTATGGAAAAGAATCAAAATCAAGGGAATCAAGCATGAAACAATATACAAAAACCCTAAAAACTAGACCTAAAAACAACCAAAAACAACATATAATGCACACTTATCAATAGTCTTTGTTCTTTTTAACATTGTTTTTTCCTTCATTGGTAACATCAAGAGAACCTCATATTTCTTTAGCTATAGAACAACTATGGATTTTATTATAGTCCACCTTAGACATAGCATACATAATGAGATATTCGACTTTTTCATTTAGTTCCTGAAGCCTAAGTTGCCCAGCTCTCCATTCTTTTTTAGGAATTAGAATGTTTAACCCAAAGATAAGAACTGGATGATTACCATTGGTAATAATCCTCCACTTCTCTATGTTGATTTTATATAACTTTCCATCCTAAATTTCTAGTAGGGATAGTCTTCCCCATATAAAGTAGGAGGTCTAGCCATAGAACATCCTTCAACAAGTCTAGCCATAGAACATCCTTCAACAAGAAGTTGGTTGTCTATCATTATTATAGGATTTTTTCCTCTAACAATGTTAAGTGCTTAACCCAAAGGCTGAGCTATGATACCAATTAAAGGTTCACAAAGGCATATTAGAAGGGGGTTGAATAATGTGACGTAAAAGCCTTTTGTAAAATGTTTCTTAAAAGACAAATTCTTTTCTAAAGTTTTACAAAACAAGTTTAGAACAATTGTCTAAGGAAAGTTCAGATGATTTTTTGTCTGATTTTCAAAACATTTTCAAGAGAGATAAGTTTTTATGTTGAAAATGGTTTAAAGAAGATATAAACACACAAATTATTATACCAGTTCACCTTAAAGCAAAATGTTATGTCTAGTCCCTATTTGTCTTAATAGGAGTTTCATATAGTAAATCCACTTAATAGAGCCCATAACACAATGTTACATGTATTCTTTCTTCATTTAGCCTCTTCAAGCTAACATATAGTAGCAAATATTCCTTCTTAGACTTAGCCTTCTCAGGCTAACAAATAGAAACAACTATTCTTTCTTCAAACCTCTTCAAAGTTCTACAACATACAACAATATGAAAAAGGAATTTTGGTCCTAAGTCTTACGAGTAAGAGTCTAAGGAACTAAGCTTATAGATAACTGAACATCAGTTCAGGAGAAAGAAATAAAGCTATTTAGATTATTGTTTGTAACAGAATATCAGAGTATACAAACAACTTGTAAAGCTCTTCGAAACTAGTTATGATTACAACTTGAATCAGAGGGCATCTTCAGTTTATATATGCCAATAAAAAGAGTCACTGAGATGAAGAAGGAAGATAGTTGATTTGCTTGGAAAGCACGTAGGGCCACTTAGGACAACTTGAACCAAGTAGTCACAGGTGCAACAAGCAATTGTCTAATCGTTTGAAGTTCTGATACTTCTGTATTTTTTTCCATTTTGGTGAAAGTAGACAACAGGAGGTTTTAGCTTTAGCCAACTTTCTTGAAAGCTTTAAGAAAATGTTGTCTTCATAGACACGTTGTTACAACTCCTAAAAACTTTATTTGAACTTCAGAACCTTGACGTATGATGACTTGAGATGATTCTTCATCCTTTTGATGTTGTACATTTGAGAGGACAACTCGTTTAGATGATCAATAATCTTTAAACAATCATTAACCAACTTGTTCCTTTGTCTTCAAATAGTTTTTCTATAAACAAAATAAATAACTATGAAACATTAGAACTCTAAATTGTTTAGTGTTTGCATCATTAATTAAAATAATTAAGGAGTCCATAAAACCTTATATGTTCCTTCATGGACTTAACATTAAGTTGTAATTGTACCATTATGAGTCATACCATCAGTTCTTTTTCCTTTTTCATTTCATAGGTGCATACTAAAAAATACTTAAAAACTCAAAATTTGAATAAATGTTTCTCAAGAAAGAATATTAATGTTTACATATAATCACAACCAAAAAAACCTGGAGTTTTATTTTCTTTTTATCTCATGAACCACTCAATTATGCAATCTTGTGAATATTGTATAAATTGTATATAAATTATTCTTTTGTATATAAGTTTTGTTAAGTTTACCATAGTAATTAGAGAATTACTGTTAGTTATTGGACTTTCAATCCCAGTGGAACGATATCTAAATTTTGAAAACTATAAATGATTGGTGCACTTGCCGATTAATAACCCAACAGTAACATGGGGATTAACAAGTTTTCTGGCACCGTCGCTGGGGATTGAATTGATTCAGTAAAATAGTAAATTTTTAATTACCATGGTAAATAATTTTTTTTATCTTAGTTAAAATTTTTAATTTTGTTATTTCTTTATTTTTTTTATCATTGTTGCACTAACTTTCTTTGTCTAGTTTATGTATGCAAACCCAATCTACCGCATGAAAAATTTACTTTGATCCTAAGATAGAAAAGTTTGTAAAGAAAATCAAGTCTTTGAAATCTAAAATGCAAACTAATTCTTCTTCTACTTCTAAAAATTTTGAAAATTCAAATATGCCTGCTGAAAGGAGAACATTGGGACAGTTTGCTGCTATCAATGGACCACCCTGAGTTTCAGGGATGTTCCAAGGACCTATTGCTGCGGTGGAAATTAAACCTGCCACATTAAACATTATTCAAAATAATCAATTTACTGGTTTAAATCATGAAGAACCGTATGAACACTTAACTATTTTTTATGAATTATGCAGCACAATTGGTTTTGAACCCAATCAAGAATAATCTGTTTACATGAGATTGTTTCCTTTTTCTTTGGTCGGGAAAGCTAAAGAATGGTTTAAATCTTGTCCACCTGGTAGTTTTGCAAATTGGTCCGATGTTGAGAGAAAATTTTTGGAGAGATTTTATTCACCCTCAAAATATTTTGAAGCCATGACAGTAATTCATTCTTTTTCACAAAATAATGATGAATCTTTAGGAGAAACATGGGAACGATTCAAGGCACTCTTGAGAAAGTGTCCAAATCACAATTTGGATGATGCCAAAAAGGTAAGGATCGTTTATCATGGTTTATTACCTCAGTTCAAGATGATGTTAGATGCTTGTGCAGGTGGTTCATTAATGAATAAAACTATGGAAGAAGCAATAGAAATATTGGAATCAATGTCCATTAATGACCGACAAGCAAAACATGAAAGAGGTAATGTACAAAGGAAGCCAGGTATGCTCGAATTGGGAGTGAATGATGTAGTATTGGCTCAGCAAAAATTATTGACTCAACAAATTGAGGCTATGAGCAAACAATTGGAGAAACTTCAAATTGCTCAAGTGACATCACAACCCCCTGCTCAATTGAAACAATGTATGCATTGGATGGGAGAATAACCATGTGGTTACTGTGCTCCTGACAGAAATGAGCAAGAGCAAGCCAATTTTCTAAACCATCAAAGAATACCATTAGGTAACTTTACTTTCAATTATGGTAATTCTTTTCCTAACATTTTTCCACAGGGATGGCAAAATCAGAATTCTAGCTGGAGACAAGATACTGGACCTTCCAACCAACCTCCTAACAATCAGTTTAAGCAACAACAACAATCACAAATTAACAATGCAAGATTGTCAAGGATTGAGGAATCTAGCCAACAGTTATTGCAGTTTGTGGAAACAAATGAAGCTGCTCGGAAAGCATCAGACTTGCAAATGGGTCAGCTAGCAAAGGAAATAGCTGAATTAAAAAGTTCTGGTTTTACTACAAACACTCAGAACCCAAGGGATCATGTAATGTTGTTTTCTTGAATGTTGTAAAAATTGATTATAAAGAAAATTATGAAAAGAAAAAGAATAAAGAAAAAGAAAAAGAAAAAGAAAGTGGGCAAGAGAAAGAAGAAGAGAAAAAAGAAAAAAATTAAAAAAGAAAAAAAGAAAAAAATATTCAAGAACCTGTGGAAGTAGAACATGAAACAATTTGTAAGGAGGTCTTACAATTTGACACACCAGAAAAATTTAAAGATCCGGGGAGTTTCACCATTCTTGTATCCATTGGAAACATCAACATCAGAAATGCTTTGTTAGATTTAGGGGCTAGTATCAATCTTATGTCCCTAGGTTTGATGAAGTGTATTGGTGATCTGGAACTAAAAGAAACTAAGAGAGACTTACAATTTGTGGATTGCTCTACCAAAAAACTAATAGGGATCATGGAAGATGTACTGGTAAAGGTTGATAAGTACCACTTCAAGGTTGTTTTTGTGGTATTGGATATGAAGGAGGATACTAAGATCCCCTTGATCCTTGGAAGACCTGTTATGAAGACTGCAAGGGTAATGGTTGATGTTGATAAGGGGGTGATTGCAGTCATAATTCATGAACAAGTGGTAAACTTCAATGCTCAAGAATATCTTAAAATAGATGCTGAGGATAAAGTTTACTAATCAGGAAAACAAGGTATATCTCTTCCCAATCAAATAAATTTTTTAAAATTAACCGATTGCTTGTATGATGAAAGACAGGTAATCAAGCATCGGAGAAGAAGTAAGAAAAAGATGGGTGATTCCTCAACTAAAATTGAGAAACCACCTGATTGATCAGAGGTAATGTCTAGCTGGAGACATTAAACCTAGCGCTCAATGAGAGGCAACCCATTATTTCTTTTTAAACATTAAAAAAATGGTTTTTCAAATTTTTAGTTAGAATTATAATTTTAAAAAATAAAAAAATAAAAATAAAAAAAGGTTTTTAAAATTAAAGGTTTTTGAAAAATGAATTTTTGAAAAATGAAAAACAGAAGCCCCACACGTAGCACCACACTGACGCGTAGCGTGGGTTCTAAATTTTTAACCTGACACGTAGCGTCCCTACCACGCGTAGCGTCAGGACCTTCGTTCAGTTTTTAAAACTGAACCTGAGGGAGGCCCAAAGTCCATAACTTCTAAAACCTATTTTTGCCTCCCTTTGTATTCACTTCTCAGAATCCTTATTTTCCAAAAACTCTCTTTTCTCTTAACCCTCCAATCCTCTTCATTCCTACATTCTATCAAGGCATCCAAGTAAGTGTCCTAATCCTTTTCTCTTTTGATTTTTAATTTTAATCTTAGAAATGCATGTGGATAGGATTAGGATAGAAGATCACTGGGATTTATTGCTGATAGAGTAGGGAAATGAATGGATTTATTGAGGTTTGGAAGGGGTTGCTGCTGCGCAATCCCTATTTTTGCATTGTCTGTTCTGTGAGCCCACGCATATCATCCCACTAACGCGTAGCGTGGGAAGAACAAGGCTGATGCGTAGCGTCCCACCCACCCGTAGCGTCAGCCTCTGTTTTTGATTTTTTTGTTAATTTTGTGTTTTATTTTCTGTTTAGTGTATATTCTGTTTTTCTGTTTTTAATAATTCTGTCCCGTTTATTTTTGTTTGATTGTTTGTTTTTCTTGTTAATTAATAAAATTTCTTAAGTTGTATATTTGTTATACTTTCTTGCATGAAAATAAATAAATAAATTTGATAAATTTGTAAATATATTTGTCATGTGAAACTACATGTTGTGTGAATCTTAATATATGTTGTACTTTTAAAAATCCAAAAACTATGCATGTGTAATTTTGTTTAACAATTTATTTTGTTGAAATTATAAAAGTAAAAAAAAAATATGTTGTTTCTATGCTTTGTAAATGTTTTTGTTAAAATTTTATGTTGTAAGAATTTTGTTTTGCATGAGTTTTTATTCTTGATGTTTTGCATAAAATATAAAAACCAAAAATATGAATGTTAATTTTGGATGTTTGGCATGTTTTATTTTGTTAAAATATAAAAATCAAAAATATTTTGATGTATGTTTGATTTTTGTAAAATTCCTTTTTGCAGATGGCACCAAAGAAGTCTATTCCTATTCCAAAGAGACAGAGGAGGACCACTGACACTGATACCACTTCTGAAGATCCTGATCTTTAGGGTGAGGAGCAGCTGGGACCTAGAGATCCCACCAGATTTTGTACTGATGCGAAATGGGCCCGGTTCTATTAGATAAAGGGCCAGAGACTCATATGGGAGAGAGTTTTAGATCTGAATGCTGGAGACTTTCCTGAGCTGCAGGATGAGATCCAAGGAGGAGATGGGGACTCCTGTTTTCCCTGCCTACTGAGGGGGATCCCATCTTAGTTATGGAGTTTTATGTGAATGCCTTCAGAACTCGTCAAGACTCACCGAACATCAGTCAGTAGAGGACGAGCTTGGTGAGGGGTCGACACATCACTTATGACGGGGATACCATTAGTACCCTACTAGGTAATCCTTGGGAGCCTACTCCCGAGAGTGATACTTGTTTCTGGAAGGAAAACAGAAGCAAGGTCGCTACTGAGGATGGTGATCTAGGATATTTCCTAGATCAGGTTACTCATTTCCTGAGCAAGGATGGAATCTTCTTCAACCTGAGTAAGGTTGGAAGGACTCCATCGAACCTCCTCAAGACCCAGCTGACTCCCATAGCTCAGGCATGGATGTACCTGATGCTTCATAACATCACTCCTGTCACCCATCTTTCTTCTCTTCCAGTTGATCGCTGCTGCCTTCTTTATTCTATCCTTCAGGGCCACACTATTGACATTGCTGAGCTGATATCTGAGCAGATTCACCTTTATGCCCTCGGGTATAAGGTGAAGTGTCTTATTCCCTTCCCTCTCATCATATCTGCCTTACTGAGAAGGCAAGGAGTTGTCGTTCCATCGCCTGAGTTCACTAATTCTTCAGGGAGATTTCCAAAGGTTGTAGTAAACAGAGATTATTTCATCCAACAGTGCGAGCTTCCACCACTAGAGTAGGAGGCTTAGCCCAGACAGAGGAGGAGGAGACTACTAGTTCAGCCACCATCTGTAAATGCTATCACTAATGGATTTGCTAGGATGACTCTTGAGCATCAACATATGATACAGATGATGGCTACCACACACAGAGCTTATATGCATCTTCATGATGCATTTTATTAGTATAGACTTCAGGGGGAGGGAGCACTTTATATCACACCAGTTGAGTTTGTAGCTCATGTAGCTTGGCCTGGTGATTCACCTACATACCCTGAGGCTGGTGGACCATCTGGAGCACATGCTGAGACAGAGGATGATACAGATGAGGAGGGAGATGATGAGGATCACATGGAGGACTGATGGTGTTATTTTTCTACACCTTTTACATACATTTTAGTTTTCATTTAGTTTGGTATTTACATTGGTTTAGTTGATTTTGGATTATATTATGATTTATTTTAATTATTATATGGTGTGTTTTATTTTAGCATATTGTCTTAAAAAATATAATATATAATAAATTTTATCTTTTTAATAAATAAATCAAATTTTTGAAAATAAGGAAATTTATACACTTAAAGTTTTTACATTATAAAACCATTTTTTAAAATCAATTATAGATTCTTTAATGTAATTAAGGAATTTTGATAAATTTAATTACAATAATTTTATTAACTATCAAGCTAATTTCGATAACCCGATAAGCTGAGAGATCTTTTAAACACTTGAGGGTTTCGACATAACTTCATTCGAATTTATTTTGCTTTAATCTGTGATTTGTGTTGTTGTATAGAGAATTCAAGAAAATGATCAAGGCACATTTTTGGTAAAAGAAACCTTGGGCCAAAAAGCTTACCATGGTAAAAAAAAATTTATCCTTTGAAAGCCAATTTGAGCCTGAAAAATAATTTCTTTGGTACCCATAACCTTTATCAAATCTTAACCATTCCCTATACTTGATTTATTAAAAGAGCAATTGAGCAAAATGAAAAATATTTTGAGTGTTTTTACAAGAATGGGGAGTGAAAATTAACAACTTGATTCTTTTCAAGAAAAATAAAAAAATAGTGCATGTAAATGAAAAAAAATGAATACATGCAAATCAAAAATAATGAAAAGAATCAAGTTGGGGGTATTTATTTTTCATCAATCAGGGAATTGAGATTTGGTCCAAGAAAAAGCCTAAAAATTATAAAATGCTCTTTTATGATTTCAGGTTTTTGAATTCCAAGAAAAACCATCATTTCTTGTAAGCCAAGCCCCATTACAACCCGTGAAAAGACCTTATGATTTTTGAATTAACTCTGTATGATTAACCATTGATTAGATAAAAATCAAAATTAAATTCGTTTGATTTTATGATCGATTGAGTGAAACAGGTTACCCTTTGCACAGAGATAAAAACTTGTGAGGTAAGCCTAAAATTATGCTTGATTTGTTAATAAAACATTGTAAAGATTTTTGTCATTAAACCTTTATTACATAAGATATCTATTTTTGGTTATTTCAAAATGGTGAATTGTGAAATTATTTTTTGTGGGAAATTCTCGGACTAACTAAAAAATTTGATTTCAAATTTCTATTTTCTCTCTTTCTCGAGGACAAGCAATGTCTCAAGTTGGGGGTATTTGTTAGTCCTCAAATTTACAATAAAATCCTTAATAAAAATTTTAGAAAAATAATAAAAATTAGTTTAATTTGTTAGAAATTTAGGTTTTAAATTCAATAAATGGATGTTGTTGGAAATAATTTGCCCTTGATCAATTTTCTCTAGTTTCACAGTGAAAAAGTAAAGAATTTAAAGAGAAAAATGAAGAGCTGGAGAGCTGACGCGTAGCATCAACCCCACGCGTAGCGTGGGGATTTCTGATGCTGACACTACACGTCACGCCCACGCATAGCGTCAGGAGCTACGTGGACTCCACTTCCAGGTGGCCAAGCACTCAGCCTTTGACCCATTATTGGCCTCTCCATTACTCACAAATGTCCAAGATGAAGTGGAGACAGGGACACATGGCCAAGCATGATTTATTTTTATAATCCATCATGGACACTTCGAGCTGTTTAATGGGAGCTGAGTCAGGGACCTGACGCGTAGCGTCAGGCTGGTGCGTAGTGTCAGTACCCTTCCTCAGCCCTATAAATAGGGTCATTCTCCACACATCCAGCATCCCATCTTACATTTTGAGTTCTCTTTCTCTCTTATACACTCGTGTTTTAGTGTTTCTTTTGTGAGTTGTAGTTCTAGAATAGTTTTCTAGATGCTTGAGAGTGTTGTGTAGTATTGTGATCGTTGTATCGTAAAGTTTCCATCGCCTTCGTAATGTCAATCTCTATAAGTGTTATTTTTACTTTCA
The DNA here is from genome assembly GCA_037962975.1 of Clitoria ternatea. Lineage (NCBI taxonomy): Eukaryota > Viridiplantae > Streptophyta > Magnoliopsida > Fabales > Fabaceae > Clitoria > Clitoria ternatea. The sequence continues at coordinate 197,710,154 of CM075671.1, read as the reverse complement.
CCATGTGTAACTAATTTATTTATGTTGGAATTGGTGAACTAGTCTATTGAGTATGATGTTGTGAATTCGACCTCTGCATGTTTATGATTCAGTTACATGTTAGTATTTCAACCTTTTATTAGTATGAACGTCAAACGGGAGAATGATTTTCATATATATTGAAACTTGTTTTATTAGTGTGAATGTCAAACGGGAGAATAATTATTCATGCCGTATTAAAATCTGTTTTAATGAAAGTAAAAGTTGAAATGCCCTTAATATACCAATTACTAGGGATAGAGTTGGTAATTATTGTTGCCATAAGGCCAGGACTTAATGCAAGTTTTTACTGAGAAAGCTCACGAGGGATCGGACTTTAGGTGAATTCTTAGAATTTATATCACGAGGGATCGGTTATAATGACTTTAAGCTGCAATAACATGAACTTAATGATTAAATATGCATGTCTTGAGTTTCTTCATTGTTATTCTAGATTAGGGATCCAAATTCTAACATAATTTGTTTATCTGTGTTTATTGTAACTCAACTTTTTAGATAGATTTTATTTTCTTTTTATCTCATGAACCACTCAATTATGCAATCTTGTGAATATTGTATAAATTGTATACAAATTATTCTTTTGTATATAAGTTTTGTTAAGTTTACCATAGTGATTAGAGAATTACTGTTAGTTATTGGACTTTCAATCCCAGTGGAACGATATCTAAATTTTGAAAACTACAAACGGTTGGTGCGCTTGCCAATTAATAACCCAACAGTAACACGGGGGTTAACAGTACCAAAGTCCTCCGTCGTTGAGTTGTAGCTGAACAGGGACCACCATTAGCGACGGTGTTTTGTCATAGCTAATCAGGGATAGCATTTTGCCGTCGCTAACATTTTGACGCCTTAGCGATTTATGCTCGTCTGTCGCTAATAATAAGTTTTTTAATTTTTTTATAAAATTTTATGATTTAAAGTAACTTTATAATTTAAGTATATTTTATAAAAGTTGGATTAAATATTTTTATAAAACTAAACTATATATTAATTTTTTTATAATGTTTTTATTATAAGCTCATAATAAACAAAAAAAATATAACATGAATTGGTAATAAACATAATCGAATAAAAAATATAGTGATAGCTGTCATATTATTTACAACTCAAATAATAAAAAAAGAATAAATACAAAAATGTGTAACACTAAAAAAAATACAAAGTCCATCAACAATGGGGGATCTTGGGGTGGTGGATCCGGTTAAGAAGCAGAGGCTGCATTGCCAGGTCGAGTCGGTAACTACTCCATCAATAGTGGATCACAGAGCCTCCTGCTGAGCCATCAACCTGCAAGTGTCCTCTCCATCCCGCTCAACTCGTTGTTGATCCTGCTCAGCTCACTCCTCTGCCAACTGCCTCTATCTACTCTCCTCTATGAGCTTGTTGTCCAGGTTCTTAACAACCTGAACAACATCCATCGGCAATGTAAAGGAAGAGGCAGAGGCCTTCCCAATCCTGACTATCTAGGTCCCAACCCCACCGAGGCCATACACCTTCCCCTTCTTGTTGAAACCTCCGACAGCCTCTAAATAGATGGCGTTGTATTTGCATGTTGTAGATAGGTTTTGATAATGACAAGTACACAAGAACAAGAAGAGCATCATTTATGGATCAAAAACAAGTGAAATGAACAAATCAAAAGAATCCAATTGATGTACTCAAATCAAAGATTCAAGGAATCATGAAGAACATGCTCCCATATGATCAAAGAATCAAGAAAACAATGCATGTAGATCAAGGAAAGGAACCATGACTCAAATGCATCAAGGAAACATCAAAAAGCATGGAAAAACAACAAACAGCATTGCTTGAATCGATTCACATACGTATGAATCGATTCAGAGGCCTGGAAGTCCAAAAAATATGAAAACAGAATGTTCTGAATCAATTCACCACAGCCTAAATCGATTCACACGAAGTTGACAGCCCAAAAATTCAAAACAGAACAGCCTGAATCGATTCACCAAAGCCTGAATCGATTCACACGCTCCTGGAAGCCCAAAATGCCTAAGTCAGAATGCCTTGAATCGATTCGGAAATGTATGAATCGATTCAAGTAGTAGGAAACATCACTAAAAAGTCATTTTTATGTGGGAAACATAGATCTAATACCCACTATACGCAGAGACAAGCTGGAACCATGATGTGCAACAACTAGGAAGACCTTCAAAGCTCTATAAATGGATCTCCAACTCAAGCACAAAAAACACAAACAAGAGGCAATCAATCTTTACTTATATTTTTGCTTAGTGAGTTCATTCTCTTTGTATATTCTGAATTCTTGAGCTTAGAACTTGTATATTCTCTCTTGTTGAGAGTTAGACATTGTGAGAGCTTTCATTTGCTTATTCACTCTATTGAGAGAGTATATTGCTTGTAAACACAAACACCAAACACCAAATTTCACTCTAGGTTGAGTGGTTACAAAGGTTGGGGTTCAACCTTTGGGATATTAAGAGTTTGAGAGATTAGGTGAGTTGCCCTTGTGCTAGTGAGGATTGAGTTCTTGAGTGTGAGACACTAGGAAGCTGCAATTGCTCATAGCTTGTATCTCTAAACTTCAATAGTGGAAATCCTTCAAGTGGGTTGCTTGAAGGCGAGACGTACACCGGGTTGGTGGAACTCGTTAAATTGGTTTGCACACTCTTCTCCCTTACTCTCTTGCATTTACATACTGCATCTGGCTGGATTGTTATTATTGATAGTGATTTCCTCTCTTAAACTTGCTTGAACAACTAGCATTATAGTGTTGCACACCAAGTGTTTGACAAATTGCCAAAGCAACATTTACATCTTGTTTTGCATTATTTCTTCCACAATATTTTCTATCTCCTGCATATTCAATTAACTTGTCAGAAAAAAATAAATTTCAAAGGCATTCCAATGAAAAGTTTTAAAACTCAATTCACCCTCCCTCTTGAGTATTGAGGCCACTTGAATAACAAGTGGTATCTGAGCTTGACTCTTGGTAGATCAAGCTTAACAACTTCAAGAGAACAATGGCCTCCAATTCTCTAAATCTTTTTCCTGAGCGTGGTGCCACAAATGGACCTCCTACTTTCAATGGGGAAGGCTATGCTTTTTGGAAAAAAAGGATGAAAATTTTTGTACAATCTATTGATCTTAAAGTTTGGAATGCAATTAAAAATGGTCCTTTCATACCCATGCATACTGTAGATGGTAAGCAAGTAGAAAAATTGATGGATGATTGGACTAGCGAAGAAGAAGAAAAAAGTCCAATATAACTATAAAGCCAAAAATCTAATCACTTTAGCTTTAGGCCCTGATGAATTCTTTAGAGTAGTTACATGTAAATCCGCCAAGGATATGTGGGATACCTTACAAATAACCCATGAAGGTACAAGTGATGTCAAAGACTCTAAGATTAGTACCTTAACTAGTCAGTATGAAAGCTTTAGATTAAATTCTGGAGAAACAATTATTGATATGCAAAAGAGGTTCACCCTTATTATAAATCATCTCATTACTCTTGGCAAGACTTACACTAACAAAGAACTTATTCATAAAGTGTTAAAAAGTCTCACCAGGGAATGGCAACCTATAGTCACCGCCATCAAACAATCTCCTAACATCAATGAAATGTCTCTTGCTACAGTATTCAGTAAGTTACAAGAACAAGAACAAGAGTTGAAAGAATTAAGGATGGCGGAAGAGGAAGAAAAATCTTCCAAGAAGAAAGGTCTAGCTCTCAAGGCCACTTCTATCAATGAAGAATAATTCGGTAGTAAGCTTGATAAATAAGAAGAATTTGGATTATTTATGAAGTGTTTTGAAAAATTTATGAGGAACAAACGATTCCAAAAGGGCTTCAAACCTCAAGGTAAGAAACTGACCTCTAATGCAAACTCTTCTTCACCAAACTGTTTTCAATATGGCAAGGAAGGGCATTTCAAGGTAGATTGTCCAAATCTCAAGAAGAAGAACAAAGAGAAAAGAGGAATAAGAAGAGCTTATATTGCTTGAGATGAGAATGAGATAAGTAGCTCAAACGAATCCGAAAATGAGGAAGCCAATCTATGCCTCATGGTTAATCATCAAGATGAAGATAATGAGGTGAGTCTCCTTGACTTAGATAGAAATGAATTGCTAGATGCATTTGAGGAATTGTATGACAAGTTTGTTAAAATCTCAAACAAATACAAGTTATCTAGGAAAACTATTGATACTCTTGAAATGCATCTTGTAGAACTTGACAAAGAAAATGAATGTTTGAAAGAGGAATTAGCAAATGTTCAAGCATGCTCCAAGAATAAACCTTGTGATTTTGTAAATAAATGTGACATCCTAGAAACTAAGGTCTTAGACTTAAATAAAACCTTAGAAAAGTTTACAAATGGTAGAGATAATTTGAATGTATTACTTGGAAATCAAAGATGCATGTTTGACAAAACCGAATAGGATACAATTCTACCAAAAAGGAAAAACATTACAAAAACTTCTTTGTACCACCTAGAAAATCTTCATCGCCATTCACTAAATGCAATCATTGTGGTGCTAAAGGACATAATGCTTCAAATTGCCATATTAGAAAGCTTGGACTAAAAGTGGTAAGAAAGGTGTGGGTTCCCAAAGGGACATTACCACAAGCTAACCAAAAAGGACCCAACATAAAATGGGTACCAAGTTCTCTAAACTAATTTTGTTTTGTAGGTATGCTTCAAGGCAAGCAACACCCATTGGTACTTAGATAGTGGGTGTTCAAAGCACATGATGGGAAATATGAGCAAATTCATAACTTTCACTCCCAAAAGAAAAGGAAGCGTCACTTATGGGGATAATACCAAAGGAAGAATACTTGGCATTGGAAACATTGGTAAAAATTCTTCTACCTCAATTAGTGATGTATTATATGTTGAAGGACTCAAACATAACTTGCTTAGCATAAGTCAATTATGTGATAAAGGATATAGAGTATTGTTTGAATCTAATTGTTGCATAATTGAAAATAAGCTAAACAAGGAAGTTAAGTTTGTTGGTAAAAGAATTGATAATATTTACATGATTGATGTTGGTAGTTTGTCTTCAAATGATGTGTAATGTTTCATGACTAGAGGGATGAATCATGGTTATGGCATAGAAGAATAGCACATATATATGTAGACCATCTAAACAAACTTGTTTCTAAAGAATTAGTAATTGGCTTACCAAAGCTTAAATTTGAAAATAAATTTTGTGATACATGTCAAAAGGGAAAGCAAGTAAAGGCATCTTTTCAAGCTAAAAACATTGTTTCTACTCAAAGGCCTTTACAACTTTTGCACATGGATCTATTTGGACCTTTCAAAATCAAAAGCTTTGGTGGTCATTACTATGGTCTAGTAATTGTAGATGACTATTCAAGATATACATGGACCTTGTTTCTTGCTCATAAAAATGAAGCATATCATGCATTCAAGAAACTAGCCAAGATTATCCAAAATGAGCAAAATTCAAAGATTGCATCCATAAGAACCGATCATGGGGCAAGAATTTGAAAATTAACTATTTGAAAAATTTTGCGAAAAACATGGTATTGGTCATAATTTTTCGGCTCCTAGAACTCCACAACAAATGGAGTAGTTGAAAGGAAAAATAGATCTTTGGTGGAGCTTGCAAGAACCATGTTAAATGAAAATAATGTTTCAAAACATTTTTGAGCCAATGCAGTAAATACTGCTCGTCATGTTATGAATAGATGTTTGATAAGGCCTATTCTAAAGAAAACCCCCTATGAACTCTACAAAGGAAGAAAACCTAATATTTCCTATTTTCATATTTTTAGATGTAAATGCTTTGTACTTAACAATGGAAAGGATAATCTAGGAAAGTTTGATGCAAAAGTTGATGAGGCAATCTTTCTTGGATATTCATCATCAAGTAAATCTTATCCAGACTTTTAACAAACAAACTAGCACTATTAAAGAATCAATTCATGTGAAATTTGATGAAAATAGCCATAACCCCCCGATGAAGGAAGATGTTGATGACATTGTAGGTATTCTCCAAGAATTGAGCTTGAATGACAAAGAGGAAAACAAAAGTGAAGGAGATGTAACACAAAATGATCAAGCTCAACAAAAGGAATGGATCGCCTTAAAAGACCATCCTTTGGATAACGTTATAGGTGATATCACAAAAGGGATAAGTACCCGACGTTCTTTTAATACTTGCAATCATTTAGCATTTGTCTCTCAAATTAAACCTAAAACCATGGATGAAGCTATTATTGATGAACATTGGATGTTGGCTATGCAAGAAGAACTAAATCAATTTGAAAGAAATGAAGTTTGGGAATTGGTGCCAAGACCTAATGATCACCAAATAATAGGTACTAAATGGGCTTTTAGGAACAAACTAGATGAAAATGGAATAATCACTAGAAACAAAGCTAGGTTAGTTGCTAAGGGTTACAATCAAGAAGAGGGCATAGATTATGAAGAAACATATGCTCCAGTAGCTAGGTTGGAAAATATTAGACTATTGTTAGCCTTTGCATGTTGTAGAGAGTTCAAATTATACCAAATGGATGTCAAAAGTGCCTTCTTGAATGGATACATTCAAGAAGAAGTATACGTTGATCAACCTCCTGACTTTGAAAATTATCAATTTCCAAATCATGTTTTCAAACTAAGAAAAGCTTTATATGGTTTAAAACAAGCTCCAAGAGCTTGGTATGAAAGATCGAGCAAATTTCTTCTAGAAAATAATTTTAAAAGAGGAAAGGTTGATACAACATTGTTCATTAAGAATAAAAAGAACAACATACTATTGGTTCAAGTATATGTAGATGATATCATTTTTAGTGATACTAATTGTAACACCCCGAATTTATAAAATGAATAAATGATGAGAATAAATAGTAAATAAATGTATATGAGTGGATTTGTGTCCCAAAAATATTGGAATGATTAAATTGGGATTTATTATGGATATTTATAATTTATTGAGCTTATGTGAGATGAAATTATACCCGAATAGAATATGGGCGTCGGACCAAGTATCTCCGATTGAGATGCCGCTGGTCAGGGCTAATAAGAACATTATTAGGAATCCGAATATATATTCGAAATAATTTTTGGATATAGTTTTGAGCCCGAACTGTGAGCCTGTTTATTATAAAACGGTGAAATTTTAATGTGAAGCAAAATATTAAAACATAAACCCTTCTCCCTCTCTTGTATTTTTCACGCCACTTTTCTTCTTCTTTCTATTCTCTTCTCTTCATTATCCTTCTCCTTTCTCATTCCTCTCCACTCTTCTCTCCAAAACCTAAGCCATGTGGAGCCTTCTTCTCCTCCACCATTTTCGTTTCCATGGGAGCTTGAAGGAGAAGCTTGTGACTGGAATTCCCCTCCCCCCTTCTCCTCCATTTTCGTGTTTTCTCTCCCTCCATTGAAAGCTCAATGTTGGCTCTTGGGTGAGGTAAGTTCCTCATCATTCTTTATGAGTTTATGCCTTAGATCTTGGGTTCTTGGTATTTGGGGGAGTATTTATTGCATAGGGGTTGTTGGGAGAAGCTTTAAATGAGGAAACCCTAAGGTGGGGTGATGTTATTATGGTATTAATGGTGGGTTGTTATCATGAAATTAATACTTGGATGAGTAGAAAATTAATGAGCATTTATGGTGTTGTTGGGTTTTAGTGAAACCCTAACTCTAATAAATTGGGGAAAGTGTGAAATGTGTGTAGAATGTAGGTTTAATGATGTTGGTGAATGATATTTAATGATGAGTGTTGTTATGAATGTGGAATGTGAGGGATTGGTGTGAAAAGATTATGACTTGATGAGGTTCTAAACCATTGTGGTTATTGAAGGATATAATAGCTAAGTTGAATATTGAGTAACAATGTGATGGTGATGTTGTTGGGTTTAGTTGGCCTTTTATGATATAGAGGATCTTGGCTTTGGGAAAGGAATTCCCAAAGCCTAACACAATTACATATGTTGGTGTTTAGCAAGTCTAGGACTTGGGGTTGAGCTTTATGATAAGCTAGCAAGTGTTTAGAATTATGATGGAGCATTCGGAGCATTGGAATCATTTCGGCTCTTCCCTCGAGGTAGGAGAGGAGTTAACATTCAAATTGCATGAGTAAATTCGATAGTGATTGTTGTATGTGATGAATACTCATACCTGCCTTGCCATATGGTTATTGAGATGTTTGGAATGGCAAGTTGATGATTATTGTGGATAATGTATGAGAATATTTTTGTTAAAGATGATGAGTTTGAATCTTGCATGATTAATAAGTTTCGAATGAAGATTTATAAGTATGAATGTGGGAACCGGTTGTACATGCCTTTTTATGTGTATGAAATGTTGGTGATATCCAAATTTGGCTTATAATGAGAACTTCCGAGTGAGAATGCTTAGAACGAGTTGTATATGCCTCACATGTTGTATATGATTTATTGGAAGTGAGTGAATTGGCCTTTAATGTGATTTCGTATGTTGAGCTGTAAGAATTTTGTTTTCTGTTTATGTTCTGGTAATCTCGCCCAGGCGAGATGGGATCTCGCTCAGGCGAGGATCCCCTATATCAGTATTATGGCCTCTGGGCCAATCTCGCCCAGGCGAGTGGGACTTCCGCTCAAGCGAGATGCATGTTATGCAATCAGGGGAGTTACTGGACGAATCTCGTTCAAGCGGGCATGGCCGCGCTTGAGCGAGCTAGTGAGGAAATGGTCACTGGACATTTTTCACCCAAGTGTGTGTGAGTGGCTTGAGCGAAAATATGAAGTCTGATGCTGGGATGGCGCTCACTCAAGTGTGTGACTGGTATGGTTATGTTTTGACCCAGTGTGACGAGTGTATGGTGAGTAAGTGGGACTCTGGACGAAATTCCACTTGAGTGGGAACCTTAGAAAATAATTCTATGATGTAGTGAATTTTCGAGTGAAATTCCGAGTGGGCTATGTCCAAGTGAGGAAGTGCGTATAATTCTGAGTGAAGGGTCTCCCAATATGATACCCCGGGTAGTGGAGTTCCGAGTAGAAATTTCCGAGTTCAAAGTAACTCATTCCGAGTGGAGTCCCTCCGTGTGTGTAATTCCGAGTGAGGATGGCACCGATTGGGGATACATAGTGTGTTTGTCCAGAAGTATTCTGGAATAACTTCACTCGTGAGAAAATGAAAAGGAAGTCGGTTTTTGAAATAAATTACCGAGCGAGAAAAGACTAGGTCTGGAATGATTTAACCGAGTGGAAGACCGAGCGAGTGTGGGGTCGGTCTGGAATGGTTTAACCGAGTGAGGACCATCAGAGATGGTTCAGACTTGAAACGAAGTTGCCGAGTGAAAAACTGATTGAGATGACCCGGACTTGGAGTGAAGTTGCCGAGTGAAAGACTGATTGAGAGATGACTCGGATTTGGAATATATTACCGAGTGAAAGGCCAAGTGAGAGACGAGTCGGCTTTGATTGATTTTGCCGAGTAGAAAACCAAGCAAGATGAGTTGGTGTGAGAGTGAATTACCGAATGAATGATCGATCGAGTGATGAGTCGGTTTTAATGTAAATTGCCGAGTGAGGGACCGAATGAGAGGAATCGGTTCTAGAATAACTTCCCCGAGTGCAAAACTGAGTGATTGGAAGGACGACCTCTGGTCGGATTTCGCTTAAGCGTGTGGATACCTCGCTCAAGCGAGTGAGGGTGGGATTCCTTACTGGAGCAATTTCGCCCGAGCGAGTGGCTAGTTGAAGGGAGCCTCGCTCGAGCGAATATACCTGGAAATGCTTACTGGAATGGTTTCACTGGAGCGAACTGAGACGCTCAAGCGAGATGGGCTATCTCGCTCAAGTGTATGTGGGCCTCGCTTGAGCGAGTGACCCCCCTGATGGAATTTTCCCTTCTTTTCTCGGTTCTGATGGCTTGGGGCCTTCTTCCCTTATATTGTATGATGCTTGAGGGGATGTAAAGGGATATATATTTAAGACAATGATATGGTGGTGTTGGATAATGATTAAAATCTTGAGATGACTTGATTATGCCCATAATACATATAATGAGAAACATAAAATCTTAACCACCAAGGATGATCATGCGAAAGCAATGTTAAGGGCTTGATGATGAATTATGAAATGCATGTCTAAGAACATGATTGTGTTGGGCATAAATGTGATTACCTTATGTAGAATGATGAGTATGCTTTGAATAATTTTATGTATGGATAAATACTATGATTGGTTGCTATGCTTTTGATATCCATGTGTGGATTGTCATGAATGAAGTTGTGGCCATTGAAGTGCCTATTATATGTATGTTATGCCTTGAGGGGCCTTGTGAATCTTTATATGCCATTGATGATAAAACTAAAAGATGCAATATACCCCTAATTGAGAGGGTGAGATATCCTTACGAGGTTGTTGTTGAGCATATGCATTATTGCATTGCATTCATGGCATGGCATAACATTGATACTTTATGGTTGCGATCACAGTGATGAAAGATCCTGCGGGATTCTATGAAGGGAGTACCCCTTGTGAGGTGGGAAACCAATGTGATGATGATATGATATTGTGCCGGTGGTTGCGATCACCTGGTTGTGAAATGTGAAAGGCCCTGCGGGGACCATTGTATGATGATGAGCCAGTGGTTACGATCACTTCGTATTTGATATGATAAAGGGCTTGCGAGCACCTATGATGCCCATGGTTGTGATCATGAGACGGGAGTACCCCTTGCGAGGCGGGAAACCTATGAGAATTGTTGAACGTGGTTGCGATCACGAGAAGCACCTTGCGAGGCTGCTATAGGGAGTACCCCTTGCGAGGCGGGAAACCAATGATTATGAATGATTGATTATGGTGGTTGCGATCACCCGTGATATGAAATCGGATCCGTTGCATATGCATTAAACAGTTGACATGTGCATTAGCCATAAGAGCATGGCATTTGTGATGGGATGACCACGAGTGATGAGAAACCCCTTGCGAGGAGGTATTTGAGTGAAACCTTAATGAATTAATGATGATAATGATTATGAGTGCCCTTGTTGATAAGTGGCAAAGTGTTGGTGTATGTGATAGTGTATATGTTGTGCTTGTTTATGATATGAATTGCGATTCACGATGCTTGCATTCCTAATATGATAATGAGATGATGAATGAATGATAATTAAATGATTTTATAGCAAAGCACACATGATGTTTGTATGCATATACACATGATCACAATATATATATATATATATATTATTTGTCATTTTGAATGTATAACTCACTCTCCCATGTGGTCTCCTTTTTAGCATTGTGATGTAGGTTGCCATGGGATGAGTTCAGATTTTAATTAAAGCTTGGGTGAAGGTAAATAGCGGTAGAGGAAGTGCCTTGGCCAGCATCATTTATGGGTTCTTGTGTAATGAATGAATTGATTATGAGAATGTAGATGATTTAGAGATTTTGAGTATGTATAAGATAATTCTTGAATTTGTGGATGGTGAATATATATGTAGAATGTAAGAGATAATTTGTTGTATATTAGAAAGATTGAAATTGAATGATGTTCATTGATGATTGAGATAGTCGGGAGTATATTCCTGAATGTATATATAATTAGTTATATCTTAGGCATTGTATGCTTATGTAATTATGTAAAATGATGATGGTTGTCTATTAGGCTTATGATATGCCATTGCATGCTTTGCCGAGCCTTTTCTCATATCGTCATATATGGGACTAGGCGTGTGCCCGGTATACATATTCTTCTGCTGTAAACTCCATTATTTTTGTATACCGTTATGGGCAATTTATCTATCGATCCAGCTTTAGGTTATATAATCTCACTCTTTGGTTTTCTGTGATTTGGGTCTTGATGTGATCATGGTGGTGTCTTGGAAATGTTTTCAAACGTGAAAAATTTATTCGCATTTTTATTAATTATGACAATCACATCGGGATTCGAGTACAGAAAATCAGGGGTGTTATACTAATGATTCACTTTGCAAGGAGTTTGCTAAGCTAATGCAGGACAAATTTGAAATGTCCATGATGGGAGAACTTACATTCTTCCTTGGGCTGCAAATTAAGCAAACCAAAGAAGGCATATTCATCAGTCAATCCAAATACTGCAAGGAATTGCTTAGGAAATTTAACATGGACAAGGCAAATGAAATTGCCACCCCTATGAGCACATCTTTTTATTTGGATAAGGATGAGAAAGGTATGAATGTAGAACTCACAAAGTATAGAGGTATGATTGGATCCTCACTTTACTTAACCGCTAGTAGACCAGATATCATGTTTGCTGTTTGTATGTGTGCAAGATACCAAGCATGCCCAAAATAATCACACCTTACTGTTGTAAAAAAAATAATGAAATATTTGGTTGGAACTCAAGATGTTGGTTTATAGTACTCCAAAGGGGTTGAATGCACTCTTGTTGGTTATTCTGACTCTGATTTTGTAGGATGTAAACTTGATAGCAAAAGTACTAGTGGTACTTGTCACTTGCTTGGTAGTTCTCTTGTATCTTGGCATAGTAAGAAACAAGTAAGTGTAGCATTATCAACAACTGAGGCAGAATACGTTATAGCTGGTAGTTGTTGTGCTCAAATCCTTTGGATGAGGCAACAACTTCTAGATTTTGGTGTTATATTAGACCATGTGCCTCTTAAATGTGATAATACAAGTGCCATTAACATTTCAAAGAATCCTGTGATGCATTCTAGAACCAAACATATTGAGGTTAGACACCATTTTATTAGAGATCATGTGTTAAAGGGTGATTGCATGCTTGAACATGTTGAAACCTCTAAGCAATTAGCTGATATATTCACAAAACCTCTTGCAAAGGAGCAATTCATAAACATTAGGAGAGAATTAGGAATTTTAAAGATATCTAATATGAACTAATTATACTCATTTCAAACAATTTGGAGAAACATTTGACTATCTCTGTTGATCAATGATTCTTATTATTGAGCATGAGAGTTGGATAAGCATGTAACTTGATTCTCTTTGACATGAAAGTTATCTTGTGAATCTTGAATGTCGTTTGCATTATGATTCTTAAGCAATGAATAATTCATGAGTTGAATTGCACAAATGATTAAGTTAAATTGTTCATGAATGTTTGATTGTTTTAGAAGGTAAAAAGCACCATAAAAACTGATGTTTTAATGATCCAAAAGCATTGCCCTGTGCCTAGAATCAATTCAGCAGTTCAAAACTACAGTTCAAAGGGAAACAGAATCAATTGAATCGATTCAACCGTCCCCTGAATCGATTCCAAGACCTGATTATTCAATTTTTTAGAAACAGAGAGGTCTAAATCGATTCACGCATAGTTCGAATCGATTCAAACCCCTGATACTCCTTAATTATCATAAACAGCAATGTCTAAATCGATTCACAATCACTCTGAATCGATTCACGTGACTGATTCTGCCTATATCATGCTGTTTTAGGCTCATTTCTTCATTCCACTTAAAATTCTCCTACTCCTTTTCTCCTCCTTCTCTCTAAAAATACCTCTCTCACTCTAGAAACCTCCCCTCCAAACCTCCATTCCTCATGCCTCTTCATCCCAACCAAGGAAGAAACAAAAAGCAAATGTTGCTGGTTCTTCCGTCCCTCAACATTCTGATTTGTCACGCTTCTTCACCACACAAAAGGAATTAGAAAGGTACCAAAACACCTTTTTTGAAAAATAATTGATTTCACTACATTGGATTGATGTTGCATTCGTTGAATCCTCTGGTCTTCCTCTCATTACTACTATTCACCAACAAGAACTTGTTGGCTTCATGGCTCTTGAGGAGATTGCTATATACCCCAAATTGATCCGTGTCTTCTACTCCACATTGCACCTACAAGATGGTCGATATTATGCCAAAGTGAAAGGCAAGACCACTGTTCTTGACAATGAAGTCATGAACCAAGTTGGAAAACTTCCTATAAGTGATGCTCACTTCCATGGCAAAAAACCCTCTCCTTCCTGGAACTACAACCCATTAGAGGAAAGAGCATTCTTCAATCTCACTGCACCTGCAAGTACCGTTGGCACCCTAAGTATTGAACATCGCCTCTTGCACTATGTTTTAGTCAAAATCCTCCTCCCTTTAGGTGGAAATCATGCTAGACTCAATGAGTCTCAAATTCTAATGATTTGGGTTATTCTCAACCAGAAAGAGATCAATTGGATCAACATTGTGAGGCATCACATGCTTGACGCTCAAAACCTCACTCGCCTCCCATATGCTATTTTTATCACCAAGTTGCTTCGTCATTACAAGGTGGATCTGAAAAACGAAGTCAAAGAACTGATCGGACCAAAAGGACCCATTGGGAAATCTCATCTCACCAAGATGAACATTATTGAGTATCATGGATTTTGGCAATATCTCCGCCGTCCTCGTGATGATAATGAACCTACTGCTCCTCCACCTCTAATGTGGACATACCCAAGGAAGACCCTCACACTACATTGGAGAAAGGACTTGAGGCATATAGAGGTCCCCTCACAAGGGCAAAGACCAAAAGGGCCAAAGAGAGCATTCATAAAGCCCTTTTCTCTTTTCTCTCTTCTAGTGGGCCTAAGCCCAATAAAGAACCTATGAGGATCTATGTGTACTTTACTTGTAATATACTTTCTAAATAGTTTCTCTAGGGTTATAGGATAGTTTTGGGCCTTACAAGGTCAAATGGGCCACTTTTGGGCCTTGTACTTTCCCTTTTGGGCCATGTATAGGCCATTTGCTCATCTTTTCTCTTAATGGGCCTTGGAGTCATACTCAAGCCCACTCTTCTAGTCCTTGGCCGAAATCCTCCATGGCCTATATAAGGGCTTCTCCTTTTGTAATCAAGCACCATTAATTCATTTTACAAAATTTGAGAGCACTTAAGTGTTTCCTAGTGAGAGATTCTCCTCCTTCTCTCTAGAATTTGAGAGCTCTCTCAAGCTCTTATCCAAGGGGTTTCTCCCTCCCTTGGTGGTGAGTGGAGTTATCTTCCTACACCTTAGGAAGTGGCCTCCAACCTTTCCCTCTCCCTTTTTCCAAGCCTTCCTCCATTGTCCTCCTTCTCTCCTTTCCATTTCCACTCTCTTTTCCTTTGTTTTTACGTCACTCTCCTCTAGTTTTTAGGCTTTAGTTTCGGCTTCCCTTGCCTTGAAGAAGAAGTTCTCAAGCTTGCTTTGAAGGAAGATAGAAGAAAGAGCCCTAGATCCATCCCTCTTCAAGAAAGTGCATGAAGAGCCTACATCAACCTCCTTCACCCGCTCCTGCTGGTGATCTTTTTGCTTGCCTCACTGCTTATATGGATCGTTGCTTTGATGAAATGGAAGAAAATATCAACACCCGGCTTGATAAGCTTGAAGCAAACATGGAGGAATGATACACAGAGCTTGCTACCCAAATCTCCAGCCTCCAATTCCCTCAGCCTTAGTTGGCCTTCTTTTCTACATTTTGCTTGACATTGATATGTTTTGTGGTTATCTTGCTTAAACTTTGTTGCCCTTCTTAGGCGTTTCTCATTGTTATGTTTTACTTGGATTTTATGTTGTTAATTTTCATGGTTGTTCAAACTTGATGGTTATTAATCCTTAATTATGTAATGTTTATCTACTTTTCTTTCCTAAAGCTTATATTGTTTTTAATAATGACAAAGGGGGAGAGATATTTGATATTGAAAGGGAAGAGTAATAGGAGTAATGTATGATCAGATGAATATAAATAAATGCAATGTTTCAATACATATCTAACTAAAAAACAAAGGAGGAGACACACTCTGTTCTAAAAACTTGAAATTGTTCAACAAGTGGTTCCTTCTCAACTGTTACTTAAATATTAATACTAACACCACAAGAGATGGCCATTGGTTGTCATCATCAAAAAGGGGGAGAATGTATTTGCATGTTGTAGATAGGTTTTGATAATGACAAGTACACAAGAACAAGAAGAGCATCATTCATGGATCAAAAACAAGTAAAATGAACAAATCAAAAGAATCCAATTGATGTACTCAAATCAAAGATTCAAGGAATCATGAAGAACATGCTCCCATATGATCAAAGAATCAAGAAAACAATGCATGTAGATCAAGGAAAGGAACCATGACTCAAAATGCATCAAGGAAACATCAAAAAGCATGGAAAAACAACAAACAGCATTGCTTGAATCGATTCACATACGTATAAATCGATTCAGAGGCCTGGAAGTCCCAAAAATATGAAAACAGAATGTTCTGAATCGATTCACCACAGCCTGAATCGATTCATACGAAGTTGACAGCCTAAAAATTCAAAACAGAACAGCCTGAACCGATTCACCAAAGCCTGAATCGATTCACACGCTCCTAGAAGCCCAAAATGCCTAAGTCAGAATGCCTTGAATCGATTCGAAAATGTATGAATCGATTCAAGTAGTGGGAAACATCACTAAAAAGACATTTTTAGGTGGGAAACATAGATCTAATACCCACTATACGCAGAGACAGGCTGGAACCATGATATGCAAAGGCTAGGAGGACCTTCAAAGCTCTATAAATGGATCTCCAACTCAAGCACAAAAAACACCAACAAGAGGCAATCAATCTTTACTTACATTTGTGCTTAGTGAGTTCATTCTCTTTATGTATTCTACATCCTTGAGCTTAGAACTTGTATATTCTCTCTTGTTGAGAGTTAGACATTGTGAGAGCTTTCATTTGCTTATTCACTCTATTGAGAGAGTATAGTGCTTGTAAACACAAACACCAAACACCAAATTTCACTCTAGGTTGAGTGGTTACAAAGGTTGGGGTTCAACCTTTGGGATATTGAGAGTTTGAGAGATTGGGTGGGTTGCCCTTGTGCTAGTGAGGATTGAGTTCTTGAGTGTGGGACACTAGGAAGCTGCAATTGCTCATAGCTTGTATCTCTAAACTTCAATAGTGGAAATCCTTCAAGTGGGTTGCTTGAAGGTGAGACGTACACCGGGTTGGTGGAACTCTTTAAATTGGTTTGCACGCTCTTCTCCCTTACTCTCTTACATTTACATACTGCATCTGGCTGGATTATTATTATTAATAGTGATTTCCTCTCTTAAACTTGCTTGAACAACTAGCATTATAGTGTTGCACACCAAGTGTTTGACAAATTGCCTAAGCAACATTTACATCTTGTTTTGCAGTGTTTCTTCCACAATATTTTCTATCTCCTGCATATTCAATTAACTTATGAGAAAGAAATCAATTTCAAAGGCATTCCAACGAAAAGTTTTAAAACTCAATTTACCCCCCTCTTGAGTATTGAGGCCACTTGAATAACAGGCGTTGTTGTCAATGGAAGAAAGGATGGCAGATGCCTCCTCATCAGGAGTCTGAGAGGCCAGCTCAGCCTCTTTTAAGACCCGCATGGCCTAGTACACCTCCTGCATATGTTTAGAAAAGTCAAATAAGTTAGTAAATCTAAATTATAAAAAAATTGAAAATATTGGTAAGTTTAGATAATGTACTGTCATCTCCATCGTCTTCTAGTTAACCTAGTAACTAGCCTTGTTCTTTTTGGTGATTTGCATCACCTTGAATAACAAAGTCTCATGGTGTTCCTTCTGCTCCTACAATTTACAATATATTAAAATTGTAAAGAAAAAGCTTTTAAGTCAATGTAATAATAAACATATTTAAGAAAATGTACTTACAAATCTTCTTTTATGCTCTAGAACTGAAATGGAACCTCCAGTGTAGACGGAGGCTCTGTAACGCCCCGAAATGTTAATTAAAATTTTTGAGTAAATTTTTCGCTTTTTCGAAAGATCATTTTAAAATTCATAAGTTTAATTCAGAGTTTATGTAACAGTTGATAACAGCGGAAAAATTATCATACATGCTAGTCGTGAATAATTAAATTCAAGAAAATACTTAAGTAGCGGAAACGATTTAGAAAATAATGGTACATGACATGTTATACTTATTACAACCCATAAAATCAAAGTTCAGGTAATAATTCAAATAGGCATCCATCATGGCATCACTCTGCATTCTGCGTGTCATTCACTGTAAAAATTAATGTAAGAGTGAGACAGAATATAGAATAAATATAAAATAGATAAAATTGCACAAACACAATCAACAACTCATAATGATATGATGAATATGCCAAACAAGTCCATTTAATAATTCTTCAATTAGTCATATGATGTCATGCTGGATCCATTTGGTTTGGTGGGAAATACTGCAGTAAAAGTCTCATAGAGACGCAAATAGGGCTTTAGCATATACCATGAATCCCTACACTCCATGGCGCTTAAGTACCAAAGTACACAAATATCATAAGTAGGGCTTTGCATAAACCATGAATCCCTACACTCCATGGCGCACAACAAAATAGGGCTTAACTCATCATAGAGTAACCCCCCACCAGGGTAGGCAATCATGGAACCCCTAAATTCCATGGTGCGTCCGAATGCTTATGATGCATGAATGCCTTTAATTCTTTTAACATACCATGATATCCATATTTCCAAAACCTCTTGGAATACAAGTCCCCAAAGGACACAACACTCATAATAATTTACAAAATCATGGATTTACTGTTTCAGTCACATGTGTCAATATCACAAGGCATTCATGTACATACAAAGTGGTTTCGTTATTCATAATTATTCATCACCACATCATACAAACTGCATAATGCTCAACAACATTTCTAATAACTCATAATCACTCAAGAATTTAATAATTAATCTTTATCCATAGAGAAAATATCATTTTCTTTCATAATAGCCTTTATAAGTGACTTTCAGCATTCCCAACAGCAACATACATTAGCAAAACAGTCATAACATGGGCAAATCAACTCCCTTTTAGATGATTCCACTTTCTATAGCTTAATAATACAATTATCTACAACTTTCATGAAGAACACAATTTCAGATTCCAATCAGAAATACCACTTATTCACAAAATACCATACTGCCTCAAGATGAGTTTTTCAAAAATGTACACAGATTAGTAATTAGAACGTATCTGGAGTTACAAAAATGATTTTGACATGAAACCAATTCTAAATTATTCTTAACACACATATCTACAATTTCCATGAAGACACCAACCCCTAATTCTCACCACAAAATTCCCAGTTTTGAAAACAAGTTTCGGATTTCAGATTACAGGATTACAGTTTGCACATACTTCAGTAATTTGAGCATAACTTGAGTTACAAAAATTATTTTGATGAGAAACCACTTTCTAAAGATCCACAACTTAAACATCTACAACTTTCATGGAAACATCCAAGGCTGATTATGCATGTATAATTCCCAGCATATCAAAATATGCACTAAACATGAAACAAATCCTTCACTCGGACATATAGTAGTATTTTGGCTATAACCTTTGCTACACATACTCAAATCCATCGATTCAGGTCTCAAAATTCACATAACAAAAAGATTTACAACTTTCATGAAGACACTGATCACTAATTCTTACCACAAAATTCCCAGTTTTAAAAATAAGATACGGATTTCAAGTTCACAGATTTACAGCTTGTACATACTTCAGTATTATGAGCATAACTTGAGTTACAAAAATTATTTTAATGTGAAACCACTTTCTAACGATCCAAAACATGTATATCTACAACTTTCATGAAGACATTCAAGGCTGATTATGCATGTATAATTCCCAGCATATCAAAATATGCACTAAACATGAAACAAATCCTTCACTCGGACATATAGTAGTATTTTGGCTATAACTTTTGCTACACATACGCAAATCAATCGATTCAGGTCTCATAATTTAGATAACAAAAAGATCTACAACTTTCATGAAGAAGTCAAAGACAAATTCGTACGTTTTCAGTTTCAAAATTAAGCCACAAGATACGAAATTAAAACTGGAATCCTAGAACAGCATACAACTCTAACCATTTCATAGTTATTCACAACCCTCTCCCCTCTTACTTGATTTGATGATCTTTGGCTGACTGAAAAGGAGTCCCCTGGCTGTCCTGGTTCTATTCAAAGGTCTTGAGGAAGAAGGAAAATGGTATACTGTAATTCTGTTTTCTTAAGAGTTTCTGAAGAGATATGATTTTGTTTTAAAAAAACAAAGGCAGTGGGGGACAAGCCCTTTGTGAGTGGGTTTGCTAGTGCTGTTAGTGGAGATAATGGAGGATTAATAATAGAAGGTGGCTATCTTAGTGCTCATTTCTGGCCGTCCTACGTACTAGAGCAATTAGTGGGTTCAAATACATTAAAAAAATGCCTAAAAGACAAGAAAAAGGTCAAAAAGTTACTTCTGCACTTCAAAACCGACTGGAATTCCACTTCCCAGTCCGGTTGAGGAGAACTTAGCAGTCCCTCAATTTCTTCTTTGGATGGATTTCATCCGGTCTTGTACACCGGCTCAAAGTCATCCGGTGTGGACATCCGTTCTAAGGAAAGCTGAGTTAACCTTCCTTGAAGCCAACCGGTGTTCATTAATGATAATCCGATCTGTACTAAATTCATCTGGTCTCACCTGAACCGAAGTCAGCCGTCCCATAGCTCATTTGGTAGAGCAATATTCCGAGGTGCAACATACAAGGCAGTCCTCCCTACGCTGGTCATCCGATGTGATGAAGACATTAGTTGACATCCGTCCTTCCACTTTCAATCCTTGAGGTCGTCCCTGACATCGAATGTTAGACTCTGGTTTAGAACGGATCAGAAGTGTCTCTTCTGATCTCATTCAACCGACTCCTCTTCCTTCAACTTTTCACTCAGTTAAGTCGTCTCAGACCGACTCAAGGCTCATTCGATCTTCACTCGGTGTTCATGCCCTTTCTCATCTGAGGAATAACTTAACCATTCATTCATCAGAGACAAGCATCACAGTCAAGTCTCATTCGGACTCAATCATTACTTAGTCACTCGAAATACGGTTTACATGATTCGCTCAGAATATGTATAATATCTTCCACTCGGTTATCAACACTTAGGAATATAGAAGTGTCTCCCATTCGGGTTTCACTCGGTTAATTAATACTTAGCCAAGATCAGACCTACTTCTTCAACTACGTTTCACTCAGAGACTCTCAAGGTCATTATCACTCGGAAAAAGCTCTTACATACGAGTCTCACTCAGAATTCATCTGAATCTGACTCAATTCCTTGGTTTCTCACTCGGTAGAGTCTGTCCAGACCGAGCTCCCTCTCTCACTCATGCTTTCACTCGGTAACCGAGTCTTCATTCAAGCATATCCACTCGGTAAACTTTCCAGATACTGAGTCAGCTCTAACTCAGTCTTTTACCCAAGTTTTTACTCGGTAAAAATTCTTCTGAAACCGATTCCAAGCACTCAGTTCTTCATTGCCAAAACTTACTCAATATCAGGTCAGTCATCACTCGGTAATTCATCTCCAAACCGACTCTTCTCCTGATCAGCTTTCACTCGGTGAATTTCCTCAATGCTGACTCATTCCACTTGAATGTCCACTCGGTAATATTGATCCTAACCGACCCAAGACTTATTTGTTGTCAATCGGAATTCCTTCACCCAGGATTGCAACTTCTGATCTTAATTGACTCTGAAATGCGTCCTTTGAAGATCTTGACTCGGGATCGAGTCTTCTTAGCATGTTTGACTCGGCAGTGAGTCTCTGAGACATTATTTCACTCGGAATAAGTCCTCTTGACCATGTTCCACTCGGAAAACACCATTTTCACTCGGTATTTCCATTTTCCACTCGGAATTCCTCTTGGTCACTCGGAATTTTCAGTCTTCACTCGGAACAGACTCTCTTTCTCACTCGGACAGTTCTTTCTAAGGTATTTTCACTCAGAATTTGGGCCTCATTCATAAGGATCTATATAAATTATAGAATTATACCCAAAAATAAAACTTTTGGAGCATTAAAAGCCATCCATAGAGTGTTTTATTCATTAATTAACACTTACAGACCTTCCATGCTTCATAAATTACATAATAGAGCTATTATTAAAAGCAGGATGTTACAATACTCCCACCCTAATAGAAATTTCATCCTCGAAATTTAACTTAACACGCTCCTCAGTGAAACAATCCTGGATACTGTGTCCTCATAGCATCTTCACGCTCCCAAGTCAGAGTTACATCAGTTCCTTGTTTCCATGCAACTTTTACCAGTGGTACATTCTTGTTCCTCAAGCGTTTATTCGATCTTTCTAGGATCTGTGTAGGTTCTGTGGAGATGGTTAAATTTTCTCTAACTTCAATATCATCAGCAGCAATCACGTGAGTGGGGTCTTGTATATACTTCCTTAGTTGCGATACATGAAACACATTGTGCAGGTTTGCCAGGTGAGGAGGAAGTGCAATCTGATACGCCACTGTACCAATCCTCTTTAGGATCTCATATGGTCCAATGAACCTCAGACTCAACTTCTTACTTTTCAATGCTCGGCCAATCCCCTTGTGAGGTAAAACCTTCAAAAATACATGTTCACCGACTTGGAATTCAAGTGGTTTCCTTCTTTTATCGTAATAGTGCTTCTGTCTGTCTTGAGATGCCTTCATCTTTTCTCTGATCATTTCTATCTGTTCAGTAGTCTGCTGCACAATTTCAGGTCCTAACACCAAACTTTCACCAGTTTCTAACCAACAAAGGGGCGTTCGACACTTCCTACCATATAATGCTTCGAATGGAGCCATACCAATACTGCTATGGTAGCTATTGTTATACGTGAATTCAATCAATGGAAGAAACTGCTCCCAACTACCACCATGTTCAATCACACAAGATCGCAGTAAGTCTTCCAAACTTTGTATGGTACGCTCTGACTGCCCATCTGTTTGGGGATGATAAGCTGAACTCAATCGAAGCTTTGAACCCAATTCCTGATGCAAGCTTCCCCAGAATCGGGAAATGAATCTTGGATCTCTATCTGACACAATACTAGATGGTACACCATGTAGTCTTACGATCTCCTTCACATATAATTGTGCCAATTTTTGTAAAGAGTTCTTCATATTCATTGGGAGGAAGTGAGCAGACTTTGTCAATCTATCTACAATAACCCAGATTGCATCATTCCCTGAACGTGTTCTTGGTAACCCTGACACAAAGTCCATTGAGATGTCATCCCATTTCCAGACAGGAATATCTAATGGTTGCAGTTCACCAGATGGCTTCTGGTGTTCTACCTTGGCTTTTTGACACACCAGACATGAAGATACATATTCAACTATCTCTTTCTTCATCCTTGGCCACCAAAAGCTTTTCCTCAGATCTTGATACATCTTAGTTGATCCAGGATGAATGCTCAACATACTTTTATGCGCTTCTTCTAGAATCGTCCTTCTTAGATCAACATCATCTGGTACACAAATTCTATTCATGATTCTCCAAATTCCATCTGATCCTTCTTGTAGTCCCATATCTTTTCCATTCGCCTGTAATTCTCTCAACTCTTGTAATGGCAAATCTTCTTTCTGTCTTTCACCTAACAGTTTCAGGAAATCATTGGTTATTTTCAAAGTCCCCAAAGTCATACTCCTTGAAGATTTCATCTCTACACCCAAGTTCATGTCTCTGAACTGTTCTATCATCTCCATTTCTTTTATCATCAAAGATGCCATATGAATGGACTTTCGACTTAGTGCATCTGCCACCACATTTGCTTTTCCTGGATGGTACTTCAAATCAAAATCATAATCTTTAAGAAACTCCGTCCACCTTCGCTGCCTCATGTTCAATTCCTTTTGATCGAACAAATACTTCAAGCTCTTGTGGTCACTGAACACTTCAAACCTGACTCCATACAAATGGTGTCTCCAGATTTTCAGAGCAAATACCACTGCTGCCAATTCTAGATCATGCGTCGGATAGTTTATCTCATGTGGTCTCAACTGTCTAGAAGCATAGGCAACCACTTTTCGTTGCTGCATCAAAACACATCCTAAGCCCATTTTGGAAGCATCACAATAAACCACGAAATCTTCTTGTGGATTAGGTAAGGTTAAGACTGGAGCAAATGTAAGCTTCAACTTCAGTTCTTGGAAACTTTTCTCACATTCTGGCGTCCAAGAAAAAGGCTGATTCTTCCGGGTTAGCCGAGTCATTGGTAGGGCAATTTGAGAAAACCCTTCAATGAATCTCCGATAATAACCAGCTAATCCCAGGAAACTTCGTATCTCAGTGACTGAAGTAGGTCTCTCCCAGTTTACCACAGCTTCTATTTTAGAAGGATCCACAGACACTCCTTCGTTTG
This sequence comes from Clitoria ternatea, assembly GCA_037962975.1. Classification (NCBI taxonomy): domain Eukaryota; kingdom Viridiplantae; phylum Streptophyta; class Magnoliopsida; order Fabales; family Fabaceae; genus Clitoria; species Clitoria ternatea. The sequence continues at coordinate 197,685,961 of CM075671.1, read as the reverse complement.
ATATTACATGGCCTAGGAATTTTACCTCTTTCAACCAGAATTCACATTTTGATAACTTTGCATACAACTGCTTCTCCTTCAAAATCTGCAATACCACTCGAAGATGCTTTTCATGCTCCTCTGCAGTTTTTGAATAGATCAGAATATCATTAATGAAAATGATGACAAATTGATCCAAGTAGGGATGAAATACTCGATTCATGTAATCCATGAATACGGCTGGGGCATTGGTCACTCCGAAGGGCATCACAAGGTACTCGTAATGACCATATCGTGTTCTAAAGGCTGTCTTTGGAATATCCTCAGACTTGACACGAATCTGATGATACCCCGATCGTAGATCAATCTTGGAAAACACTACAGCGCCTCTCAATTAATCTATCAGATCATCAATTCTGGGCAGAGGATATCTATTCTTCACTGTTAATTTGTTCAGTTGACGATAATCTACGCATAACCCCATGCTTCCATCTTTCTTCTTGGCGAGCAATACTGGCGCTCCCCATGGTGACACACTAGGTCTGATGAAATGCTTCTCCAATAACTCTTCGATTTGTTTCTTCAGTTCCATCAGTTTAATTGGTGCCATACGGTATGGAGCTTTAGACACTGGTCCTGCTCCTGGAATTGAATCAATGGAGAATTCTACCTCACGTTCTGGAGGTAAACTTGAGACATCCTCAGGAAATACTTCAGGAAATTCAGAAATAACTGGCATCTCGATTGCTTTAGATTCACCATCTTCTTTGTAAAGAGTGAATAAAGCAAACAATTGAATTTCACCTTGTAATACAAAGGTCTTGAGGTTGTCAAAATTTAGATTTTCTGATGGAAATATCACGGTCTTGTTGTGACAGTCCACCAAGACTCGATTTGCCGATAACCAGTCCATCCCCAGAATCACCTCCAGATCTTTCAAAGGTAAACAAACAAGATCGACAAGAAAGCTTCTACCTTCTATGAGTATAGAACATTCGTTACACACCTTAGCAGTCCTAAGTTGTGTACCGGTGGGAGTGGAAACAATCAGATCATATGTCATAGGCTTCATAGGTAATTGAAGGCGTCTAACACACTCATCAGAAATAAAAGAATGCGTAGCACCAGAATCAAATAACACAGATAGGATTGTACCATTAATCTCACACTTACTTTGTACGAGGTCATCAGCTTGGTCTGCCTCTGAACCGCTGATGGCAAAGACTCTCCCAGTTGTTTGTTGCAACCTTTGATCTGTGGACTCCCTATTCTGTCTTGGAGGTTGGGCAGTACGTGTGTCTCCTCCACGGCCTTTCTGATAATTAGAGCCTCTTGGTTCACTCATAGTGTTCCTGTTGTTGTTTTGATTGTTCTGCAGACAATTTGGACTGATGTGTCCTTTTTGATTACATCGAAAGCAAGTGACCTCTTCAAGACGTCTGTTACAATCACGTACATGATGATTACCTCCACACTTAAGACACCTCATATTGTTGCGTCTATCAAAAGATGACGATGATGATGATCCTCCTCTGGAGCGACTTGGATAGAACGATCCTCTTCTTTTGAAATCAACTGACTGAGGTTTCAGTTGTCTATTGGCCCTTTCATGTGCCAGTCTGGCTTGGTGATTCTCTTCAAAAATTCTGTATTTGTTGATCAGAATAGGAAAACTCCGAATTTCTTGGTACCCTATCGCCTCTTTGATTTCCAGATTCAGTCCGTTCTCAAATTTAACACATTTCGATTCTTCGGCACCAGCCTGTTGAAAAGGAGGGTAAAAGAAAGATAGTTCTTCAAATTTTGTAGCATATTCTCCAACGGACATCGAGCCTTGTTTCAACTCCATAAATTCCAGCTCCTTGTGACTTTTCACACTTGCTGGAAAATATTTCTCCAGGAAATAGTCTTTGAAGTTGGCCCAGTTCAAGGGTCTGTCAGTCTCGATCATACGGATTCTAGCATGAATCCACCAGTTCTCTGCCTCTTCCACCAACATATAGGTGGCATACTCCACCTTTTCACATTCTGTGCAGGGCAATGCTCGAAAGATGCGCTCCATTTCCTTGGCCCAAAGATATGCTCCTTCTGGATTATAACCTCCTTTGAATTGTAAAGGCTTTCTCTTCAGGAAGTGGTCTAACCCATGGAGTCCTCCAGTGCTCCTTGGTTGGTTTTGTCGTTCTATGGCTTCAGCTAAGCGGTTGAAAGCTGCTGCCATATCGTTGTTGTTGTTTCTTGTCATCCTATATTTGTAGTTAGGTTTATACCAATTCTAAGGGATAATATATCATATATAAATACTACATAACTATCATTATCCTACAGTTTATCAGTTAAGCAATAAATCATATAACACATTTATCATATTATCAAGCGGTAATCAAACAAATCTTTTCGCAATTAATCAGTCAGGCACAAGTCATATAGTACACATTTAGCATGTTATCAAGTAAGAAATCAAACATTTCACATATTATGTCGAGAAACAGTACATGTCATAGCAATTGGTCCTGAATTTTCGAAAATGCTCTGATACCAACAATGTAACGCCCCGAAACGTTAATTAAAATTTTCGAGTAAATTTTTCGCTTTTTCGAAAGATCATTTTAAAATTCATAAGTTTAATTCAGAGTTTATGTAACAGTTGATAACAGCGGAAAAATTATCATACATGCTAGTCGTGAATAATTAAATTCAAGAAAATACTTAAGTAGCGGAAATGATTTAGAAAATAATGGTACATGACATGTTATACTTATTACAACCCATAAAATCAAAGTTCAGGTAATAATTCAAATAGGCATCCATCATGGCATCACTCTGCATTCTGCGTGTCATTCACTGTAAAAATTAAAGTAAGAGTGAGACAGAATATAAAATAAATATAAAATAGATAAAATTGCACAAACGCAATCAACAACTCATAATGATATGATGAATATGCCAAACAAGTCCATTTAATAATTCTTCAATTAGTCATATGATGTCATGCTGGATCCATTTGGTTTGGTGGGAAATACTGCAGTAAAAGTCTCATAGAGACACAAATAGGGCTTTAGCATATACCATGAATCCCTACACTCCATGGCGCTTAAGTACCAAAGTACACAAATATCATAAGTAGGGCTTTGCATAAACCATGAATCCCTACACTCCATGGCGCACAACAAAATAGGGCTTAACTCATCATAGAGTAACCCCCCACCAGGGTAGGCAATCATGGAACCCCTAAATTCCATGGTGCGTCCGAATGCTTATGATGCATGAATGCCTTTAATTCTTTTAACATACCATGATATCCATATTTCCAAAACCTCTTGGAATACAAGTCCCCAAAGGACACAACACTCATAATAATTTACAAAATCATGGATTTACTGTTTCAGTCACATGTGTCAATATCACAAGGCATTCATGTACATACAAAGTGGTTTCGTTATTCATAATTATTCATCACCATATCATACAAACTGCATAATGGTCAACAACATTTCTAATGACTCATAATCACTCAAGAATTTAATAATTAATCTTTATCCATAGAGAAAATATCATTTTCTTTCATAATAGCCTTTATAAGTGACTTTCAGCATTCCCAACAGCAACATACATTAGCAAAACAGTCATAACATGGGCAAATCAACTCCTTTTTAGATGATTCCACTTTCTATAGCTTAATAATACAATTATCTACAACTTTCATGAAGAACACAATTTCAGATTCCAATCAGTAATACCACTTATTCACAAAATACCATACTGCCTCAAGATGAGTTTTTCCAAAATGTACACAGATTAGTAATTAGAACGTATCTGGAGTTACAAAAATGATTTTGACATGAAACAAATTCTAGATTATTCTTAACACACATATCTACAATTTCCATGAAGACACCAACCCCTAATTCTCACCACAAAATTCCCAGTTTCGAAAACAAGATTCGGATTTCAGATTACAGGATTACAGTTTGCACATACTTCAGTAATTTGAGCATAACTTGAGTTACAAAAATTATTTTGATGAGAAACCACTTTCTAAAGATCCAAAACTTAAATATCTACAACTTTCATAAAAACATCCAAGGCTGATTATGCATGTATAATTCCCAGCATATCAAAATATGCACTAAACATGAAACAAATCCTTCACTCGGACATACAGTAGTATATTGGCTATAACTTTTGCTACATATACTCAAATCAATCGATTCAGGTCTCAAAATTCACATAACAAAAAGATTTACAACTTTCATGAAGACACTGATCACTAATTCTTACCACAAAATTCCCAGTTTTAAAAATAAGATACGAATTTCAAGTTCACAGATTTACAGCTTGTACATACTTCAGTATTATGAGCATAACTTGAGTTACAAAAATTATTTTAATGTGAAACCACTTTCTAAAGATCCAAAACATGTATATCTACAACTTTCATGAAGACATTCAAGGCTGATTATGCATGTATAATTCCCAGCATATCAAAATATGCACTAAACATGAAACAAATCCTTCACTCGGACATACAGTAGTATTTTGGCTATAACTTTTGCTACACATACGCAAATCAATCGATTCAGGTCTCATAATTTAGATAACAAAAAGATCTACAACTTTCACGAAGAAGTCAAAGACAAATTTGTACGTTTTCAGTTTTAAAATTAAGCCACAAGATACGAAATTAAAACTGGAATCCTAGAACAGCATACAACTCTACCCATTTCATAGTTATTCACAACCCTCTCCCCTCTTACTTGATTTGATGATCTTTGGCTGACTGAAAAGGAGTCCCCTGGCTGTCCTGGTTCTATTTGAAGGTCTTGAGGAAGAAGGAAAATGGTATACTTTAATTCTGTTTTCTTAAGAGTTTCTGAAGAGATATGATTTTGTTTTAAAAAAACAAAGGCAGTGGGGGACAAGCCCTTTGTGAGTGGGTTTGCTAGTGCTGTTAGTGGAGATAATGGAGGATTAATAATAGAAGGTGGCTATCTTAGTGCTCATTTCTGGCCGTCCTACGTACTAGAGCAATTAGTGGGTTCAAATGCATTAAAAAAATGCCTAAAAGACAAGAAAAAGGTCAAAAAGTTACTTCTGCACTTCAAAACCGACTGGAATTCCACTTCCCAGTCCGGTTGAGGAGAACTTAGCAGTCCCTCAATTTCTTCTTTGGGCGGATTTCATCCGGTCTTGTACACCGGCTCAAAGTCATCCGGTGTGGACATCCGTTCTAAGGAAAGCTGAGTTAACCTTCCTTGAAGCCAACCGGTGTTCATTAATGATAATCCGATCTGTACTAAATTCATCAGGTCTCACCTGAACCGAAGTCAGCCGTCCCATAGCTCATTTGGTAGAGCAATATTCCGAGGTGCAACACACAAGGCAGTCCTCCCTACGCTGGTCATCCGATGTGATGAAGACATTAGTTGACATCCGTCCTTCCACTTTCAATCCTTGAGGTCGTCCCTGACATCGAATGTTAGACTCTGGTTTAGAACGGATCAGAAGTGTCTCTTCCGATCTCATTCAACCGACTCCTCTTCCTTCAACTTTTCACTCGGTTAAGTCATCTCAGACCGACTCAAGGCTCATTCGATCTTTACTCGGTGTTCATGCCCTTTCTCATCTGAGGAATAACTTAACCATTCATTCATCAGAGACAAGCATCACAGTCAAGTCTCATTTGGACTCAGTCATTACTTAGTCACTCGGAATACGGTTTACATGATTCGCTCAGAATATGTATAATATCTTCCACTCGGTTATCAACACTTAGGAATATAGAAGTGTCTCCCATTCGGGTTTCACTCGGTTAATTAATACTTAGCCAAGATCAGACCTACTTCTTCAACTACGTTTCACTCAGAGACTCTCAAGGTCATTATCACTCGGAAAAAGCTCTTACATACGAGTCTCACTCGGAATTCATCTGAATCTGACTCAATTCCTTGGTTTCTCACTCGGTAGAGTCTGTCCAGACCGAGCTCCCTCTCTCACTCATGCTTTCACTCGGTAACCGAGTCTTCATTCAAGCATATCCACTCGGTAAACTTTCCAGATACTGAGTCAGCTCTAACTCAGTCTTTTACCCAAGTTTTTACTCGGTAAAAATTCTTCTGAAACCGATTCCAAGCACTCAGTTCTTCATTGCCAAAACTTACTCAATATCAGGTCAGTCATCACTCGATAATTCATCTCCAAACCGACTCTTCTCCTGATCAGCTTTCACTCGGTGAATTTCCTCAATGCTGACTCATTCCACTTGAATGTCCACTCGGTAATATTGATCCTAACCGACCCAAGACTTATTTGTTGTCAATCGGAATTCCTTCACTCAGGATTGCAACTTCTGATCTTAATTGACTCTGAAATGAGTCCTTTGAAGATCTTGACTCGGGATCGAGTCTTCTTAGCATGTTTGACTCGGCAGTGAGTCTCTGAGACATTATTTCACTCGGAATAAGTCCTCTTGACCATGTTCCACTCGGAAAACACCATTTTCAGTCGGTATTTCCATTTTCCACTCGGAATTCCTCTTGGTCACTCAAAATTTTCAGTCTTCACTCGGAACAGACTCTCTTTCTCACTCGGACAGTTCTTTCTAAGGTATTTTCACTCGGAATTTGGGCCTCATTCATAAGGATCTATATAAATTATAGAATTATACCCAAAAATGAAACTTTTGGAGCATTAAAAGTCATCCATAGAGTGTTTTATTCATTAATTAACACTTACAGACCTTCCATGCTTCATAAATTACATAATAGAGCTATTATTAAAAGCAGGATGTTACAGGCTCCAGCATCAACCTACCTGTTTACCTTGTTCCAAGCACTGGCTTGCTGGAACAAGACATCTCCCCACTTCTATAGCATGTCATCCTAGTGGGGCTCGAGGATCCAAAGGGGCACTCTGTCTTCACCCTCACCTTCTAGAGAGTACTCTTGATGATTTTGGAGGTCTTTATGGTAAATATCCTCCTAATCTTATCAGTCATACCCTCCTCGCACCGAAAGCCACGCTGTAAATTAAAATGCAATTCCAAATTAAAAATGTAAGCAGTGTTCACAAAAATAAAATTTACATGAAATTAGAAGAGTTGTGTTAAACTCACTGAGAAAGTGTCAAACCATCTACCTTGGACAGTCTGACCAGCATCTGTCCAAGAGGTAAGGACCATCCCACTGGGCCTTAAGAATCATATTCATAGTGCGAATACTATCAACATAACTGTAGTTCAAACAATTGAACAATTAATTAACAAAATATATTGAATCAAACAAACATAAACCTTAGGAGTCCACCGAAATTTCGGCAGAGTCTCCCCTATAAACTGGACATTTCCAAATTTTTTCAAAAACCCTATTACACACAAAAAACTTCCAAGTACAGTTCAATGTAAAGAAACAACAACAAACATGCAGTAGTTATGTTATTAGCACACAAACCCTAAACCCTAGTAAGCTTTGCTCTCCACTAACATAAGCATAAATTATGACGAATGTTAACATTACAGATAACATAAGCATAAATCACACACAGAAATACCTAGTGAGCCTTACTCTCCACTAACAAACATCAATGATATATCAATCTCAACAATTGCAATAGTAATGTTATCATCACACAAATCAATACAAATTAATTTTCATATTTTAGAAATCATTTGTCTTTTTAAAGATATTAGCAAAAGGGCATCGGCATCCCTTTTAGATGTTTTAAGGAAGGGGAGAAGGAAATAGGGTTTTGGGAATGAAATTTAATGAGATAGGGGAGGAGTTGGAAGGAGGGATTTGGGTCCTTTCTTATATATTTTTCTACATCTCTCTCCTACGGCCACCTATATCTTTAGATGCATCTTAATTAAACAAAGATTTCAAACACTTAAGATAAAGGGTAGTTTTTTGTGTTAGGAAACACAACAATATCAAATGAATAAATTTTTTTATTATAATTCTATTAAAATATGATGTAAATTTATGATTTATAAAGTTTGATTCTAATTTTAACTTTTAAGTTTTAATAGAACCAATTAAATTTCTTGATTATTTATATTTATCAAAAGATTTATATAAAGACTAATGCCATAAAAAATTAATGCTTGAAACTAAATTTAGTTTTATTTATAAAATTAAGAAAAATGTCTACCCTTTTATTCTTTTTGGTTAGATCACATTTAGACTCTATCTTGATAGAATAATCATATGTTAAAAATATATGTTTTTTCTCTTATGTTTTTTAGGTTTTAATTTGATTTCATATTTTTTTTGAATTTAGTCTCTTATGTTTTGGTGTTAATAAGGTATCTAGAACCTAAGAAGAGTTCTAGTTGATTCATATCTTTCTGATAAACCCATTATTCTTTTATGTCTATTTTTTTCAAAAATTATGTGAAAATATTTATATGTGCTCAAGCAACCCCCAAGACATAGTTTGATAAATTCAATAATGTGATTCAACTGTTTAGTATGACTTGGAGTGATGCTCATCATTTTATCTTCTATCACCTCTTAGTTGCTGGTTGAATCTACCTGGAGATGCATTTTGATAAGATTCTCATCAAAAGTAATGATTATCTCTTCATGTTTAATCATTTCCTCTAATTTTATGTTTATTGTTCCTAACTATCAAATAATATATAGATAAATTATATTTTAATTTTTAACATTCACATCATATCAGTAGATTAACTAGTTATAAGTGTAAAATGCTTCCAATTCATTTTTAACGTAGTTGTGTTCTAACCATTCAAATTTAATATTGTAAGTTAAAATATGAAAAATCAGATATTTACTTGAGAATAAAAATACTAAATTTAATAAATAAAAACTTTTGATTAATCCAATCAAAAAAATTGAGAATCAAAATTATAATGAACTTTGTATATTTTTTAATTTGTATGTTTTTAATTTAATAAAAAAATTAAACTAAAAATAAAAAGACTGTTAATTTACTAAAGGCCAAATATTGAAATCTATGTATTGGATGACGCTATTGATCATTCCCAAAATTACTCTGGCTTCCTTTTGTTTATGTTTGAAATTTCTTTACTTTCTCAGGGGAATCTAATGGTACAAGGAGAGTGAGACGCCCCGAATATACGGGGAAATTTTTCGCGATTTAAAATCACTATTCAATGAAGAGAAAATAAGTGGTGAAGCTTTTAATACAACACCTGGATCTATGATAAACCACTCCCATATATGAAGATATGAGAGGGTAAATTAAAAAGGTGATTTTATAATAAATTTCCAATTAAAAATAGTGGAAGAATTAATTAATTTAATTGTTGCATGATTGAATTTTAAGAGAAGAGATTTCATGAGGTTCCATGACCCATACTATGTTCAGAACACCTTTAGGATGATGCATGAAGGGGTTTTATTGCAAAGAAAATGCAATCAGTTGAAACAAAATAAACATGGGCAAATAGGGTGCCACTCGCTCAAGCGAATATGATTCTCGCTTGAGCGAGCCAGCGTGGGTACGCTTGGGCGAAGCCGAGAATGGCTGAGCAAAGGAAAAGTTGTAGCATCAGAGGCTCCCCTCGCTGGAGTGAGAATCAAGAATCCACCCTGGGCGAGCCAGCGAGACGCTTGAGCGAGAGAAGAGATTTGCCACTGGAGCCAATCTCGCTTGAGCAGATTCCATCTCGCTTGAGCAAGATTGCTCCAGCAACCACAGAAGCTCACTGTCCCATTTTCGCTTGGGCGAGGCAAGTCCCGCCTGAACGAAAATTGACCAGTGTCTATTCCCTTCTCCCTCGCTTGAGCGACCACCAGATTAGGACCATTTCGCCTGAGCGAAAATGGTCCAGTGACCAAACACTGATTCCCACCGAATCTCACTTGGGCGAGAAGGCCATTCACCTGAGCAAATTTCGGCCAGTGACCATATCACCATTCCATAAAGATCTTGCCCGAGCGAGGTTGCCACTCGCTTGAGCGAATTCTGCAGGACTTATGCAGAAACATGGAATTATTCAATTTTCATACAACTCAATATACCAAAACTCATTCTACTCCAAATCATTTAAATTCAACATGGTTTATATATAATATTACCCATTTATAACTTATCTCGTTCGTTATTATCCTCTAAAGTCCATTCTAGTCCATGAATTCATGCTAATTCAAACACATCATCTCATGTAATTACCAAAACTCAAATTTTTATATGAACAATCTTTCATTCATAAGATTTCCCACTAAAACATATTATGGATCATAATTTTACATCATTTGGGTCACAAATGAAAATTGTCCATACACACTAAGGTCTAATTTTCCTACATGACCCTCAAAAATCATCATCACTAATCTAGATGTCAAAATAAGCATTCATATACATCACATGCTATAAAAAAATCTAGATTTCGTCGGCCAAGGCACTTCCTATACCACTATTTACCTCCTCAACCAAAATGTACTTCAAAATGTCTACTCTTCCCATGAGTGCCCTACATCACAAGTCTAAAAATGGACAACATGGGAGAGTGAGTCACATATTCCAAAGGAATGAATATGAATACCATGTGATTATGTACATATGCATCAAAACATGTATACTTTACGCACACATATCTTTCACCATACTCTTCATTATTTCAACATCATCATACATACATTGCAAGCAACACTATAATTTTGACAAAGCATACAGCATATACATAATCAAATTTCACCATAATTTGAATATCACACACAAACTATCATTTGGTATTCGTATCTTTTATGTTGTCTTAGTATATCATTACATCCTCATCACATCCATCATCATATCTCATCACCTTTGGCATACTTTCTTGCTATATGCAAATTCTCTTAAGCTAATGCATATACACAAAGGAATATTTCAACAAATTCAGATCTGACTGTGGGAATACAAACACCGAATATGGGATTCAAGTACGGTCATCTAACCATACCCCTACTACAGTAGTAAAATATGTACACTTATCCTTAAATCTGCATGCATACATCAATTATTTTACTGTTACCAAACCGCATCGCCCATCTTGCAACACCTGGTCATCTTCACCATGACCGCGGTACACAACATATCAACATATGGTGTTACGGGCCAGCCAGATATCAAATCATGGCGGTTGTGATCCCAAGGACCACCGGGGTCACCTACTCATCAAGAGCCACCCCCCACAAGGGTCGGCCATATGTAGCTCCCCGAAGCAATACATGGGCGGCTTCGTGACTTCACACCGAGTCAAAGGGGAATTAAAACTTGCTCGTGCATCGAGCCACCCCCTACTGGGTCGGCCGAGGGAACTCCCCTAATGTTCCAACAACAGCGGCTATGTAGTATGCCATGGATACAAATGCAGATCATATGCATTTCTCACTCTATGCATCCTATACATGCCACTCATCATACATTGTCATCATTACCAACATCACCACAAGGCTTCTAGTGGATTCATTATTATTGGTTATTCTCATTAGTTTAAGTCTTTGTGTAGCATTCTCAATAGTTCTCATTCATATGTCTCAACTTTATCATCAATACAAAGACTTCAATCATTCTTTATCGGGCAACATCAACATTCATATTACATTCATGGTAGATACAAGCATAACATCATATCATTGATCATTCTACACCACCATATAGCACACCATGAATATCCTAAATGCACCAAAGCATGTTGCCAAACGCATTACAAACACCATATACCACATTATAATTTCTCATATCATCTCAAGTAAGGCTAACATGCATACCAATACATATGGCAATCAAATAACATTCAAATTCATGCATCTAGAACATAAGAATCCTCTCTTACCTCAAGAGAAGAATTCTGATTGATAAGACGCACCCGCCTCATCATTCGGAATGGATCCTACATTAACATGCATATAGAATCCCAATCAATCAACTACTCAAGACATTATTTCAATTCTATTTAATCATATTCATATCTATAATTTCACAACATGTGCTAGGCATGCTATAGACATCATTTTTATTATTTGTTAGGCTTCGGGAATTCCTTCCCATTAAGCCACATTCATTATGTTCAATGGACTACCAACAACAATAGTTCAACACCTATAAAATACCACACCATCCAACATTCATACATCCAATGGCTTGTATTTGCTCTTAATTACACTATCCAACCAACATTCATAACTTTCCCCAATTCTTAAAAGTTAGGGTTTCTCCAAAACCCAACAACTCTCATCAATGCCTCATCCTTCTTCATCTCTTACCATCATAAATACATCCACTACACTTATCCTCATTAAAACCTCACATTTATGGTAACCCACTCTAGGGCATAAGCATTAAATGCTCCTAATAAATACCCATGTACATGCATTACTCCCCCAACTCACATTAACACTTATATATAGGAAAAACCCAAACAAAATGATGAGTATACATACCTCATACCCAAAAATGAAATGAGTTTAAGAAAGGGGGAGAGGCAACACGAAATGGAGGGGAAGAAGGAGAAAGCTTCAATCCCAAAGGTCTCCTTCCAAGCTCCTTGAGAATGAAAATGGAGGAAGAGATGATCACCCCTTGGCTAGGGTTTTAGAAAAGGAGGAAATAAAGAGGAAGTAGAGAAGAAGAAAAAGAAGAAGAAAAGCCAACGGGTTTTGCCAAGGAGAAAGAAGCCAACAAGAGTTTAAGAGGAGAAATTGGGTTTTTGCTTTATTTTTAATTCCATTCATTAAAATTTCATTATTTTACTACTAACAGGCTCTTTATTTGGGCTCAATACTTTATCTAAAAATTATTCTGAATATATTTTTAGACTCCCAATATTATACTCAACAGCCCTGACCAATATCATCTCAATCAAAGATACTTGGTCCGACACTCATATCTCAACCGGGCTTATTTTTAGCTTAACTGGTCTCCATAAATCACCAACAGTCCCCAAAAATCTTAATTTAATTATTTCTAATATTTTGGGACATTAAGTAATTCACATTCGATTATTCAATATTAATTTTCTTGATTAGTCCTCTATTTTAAAATTTGGGATATCACGGAGAGAGCTAGAGGAAACTCTACTGGAGACGATCTAATTCCGAGTGGGGGAGGATTAAAAAAATGAAATAAGAGAGAAAAAGGATGAGATAAGAGATATTTTATAAATAAATTATTTTTAAAAATTTTAAAATAATTTATTTTGAGAAAAATTATGGATGTTAATAATGTTGGCTCTTAGTAGAGTTGGTAAAATGGATCAACCTGTATGAGTCGGTCTGAGCCCGTCATCAAAAACATAGTGTGTGGGCTTTAAAAATAAATTTAAAATTAATAATTAAAATAAAAAGCCTGAAAAAATGGGTGCGGGCCGCCCGCTTGAATCCTTTTATAAAAAATTAATACTATTTATTAGTTAATTTAGTAATATAAGAAGTACTATTTATTAGTTGGTGTTTTTAAAAGCAGGTTTTTCCAAAAAAATCTGGTTGATTTTATAGCATTTGTGTTGGTATTATTAGTAACTTAGTAGCTAATGTTTCATTCATTTTAATTTTTAATTGTAGTACAAAAACAAACATATTTTTTTTAAAAAAAGTTATTGATTTTATAGCATTGTTTATCTAACAACAGTTAATTAATTTTAATAACACAAATATTTTTACAAATATAGTTTTAAAAAATTCTACTAAGTTGGTTCGGTTTTTCGTAATTCAATTTTTTATAAATCAATTATCAGGGAAACATATTTTTTTGAAAAAAATAAAGAAGAGATCTTTTTTGTTATCCAAAATTTTACCAAAAAGGGATTTTTTTTTGCATGTCTTATAGGCTTGAAGGTTTCACTTGGTTATGTGTCGTTGTTTGGTATGGATCATCAATTGTTTTTGTAATAATGATTGTAATTCATCAATGATCTTTGTAGAGTGAGCTTATAATTAATCTTTAACTTCTAAGTATCAATCAATTTACTCTGTTACTGTAAAATTAATCACTTTAGCTTTCTACATTAAAAAAAAAAATCAATCATTTTAGAACTATAATCGTTCAAAGTATATAAGTAAAAATACGTCGTTAGCATTCTATAAAATACATGAATTGTAATGTGTTTTCTTTGGCCTTTTAGCCCATTCAATATAAAAAAAAAAACAAATTGACATGATAATGTATTTTATAACTCTTACATTATTTTCTTCTTCGGTTTTGTGTTTTTCTCTCTCCTTTGGGGGAGTCTTTATCTTTGCCATTATCCCTTAGACCATCTCCGATCTTGTCATTTTTTTTTTTTTGTTTCTTCTAACTACTGCATTAGCAGCACCGCTAACGATTGCCTTTCTTACCAATTTGTCCCCCATGTGACTCTCACTCCTTATACTCCCGTAACCCCGACGACCCCTCCCTTTTTCCCTTTGTCTGATCTACTATCACTAGAGACCATTTTCGTTGTGCCCCCTCCCTCATTTACCTCTATTCTATTCAGTGTCACATCTCTAAGAACCGTTACTTATAGAAATTGAACGTTTGTCAAGCTCCCTCATTGTTGCATCTCCTCACATTATGCATCAATTGCCGTTACCTTTATCACCATTGCATTGTTCAGCCATCAATGTTGCCCCTTTCTCCCTTTCTCTTTGTTGATATCTTTTCTTTTTGTTTTATGTTTCTTTACTCTAAAACCACAAATATATTTTTATTATTTGGGTATCACAAAGTTGATCTTGTCAAAGAAAAAGGACAATTAATGAAGCAAATTGTGAAAAGTAAATCAAAACTTTACTATGGTTGGTAGAGCCAACCTTTTCATGATCTTTTATAAAGGTGTTTGCGTGAGGTTTTTTAGTTCAAGAATAGAAGAGCGCATAGTTTTAGTCTTTTGTTGTTTTACTGAGAGATTTTGTTGAATAAGCATGTTTAAATTATTATGTTGATTTGTAATATCCTGCAATCCATTATGTGGTAATTCCCATTTAAATAAAATTCAGATATATAATTATTAAATGCATAAATTTACCGATAGTAACTTAATTTATAATTTTGATTAAATCTAAAAAAATGTAGTTATTTAAATAATTTTTTATAGGAAAAATATGTGATCCCGAATATTAGTATATTAAACGGGGGGAATACTAAATGGTTATCGCCCATAACAGGTACAAAACAAACTTGTGAAAGCAATAGGCAGGGAACAAATATCTATATTATATTAGACATATATGTAACAAAATATTGCATACAACATTGTAACAAAATCTTGCTTAGAGGACCACAGACTCTGTCTTGCTTCCTTCATTAATTTCCGGACGGGAAGTTAGAACCTTTGGGATAATGTTTTCGGATAAGAAATTAAAAACCTATTGCGTTGCGATAGTAACTTAACAACCATAGGCTTGCTGGCACGGAAGCCCATACAATACAATGTATTGTATGACAGTGTCCATTCATAATTTCATATTTCATTAGAAAGATCGTTAGAGCTTTAGAGGTTGCTGTTGTGTCCAGCACCTGAAGGGGACGACGCTGCTCATCACTTCTATAAATGGAATAAAATTCCAACACCCTAGGATTTTGACGAGGAAAAAAAGCATCACGCTCTAAATAAGAAAAATTTTGCCTATGAAAGTTAGAGAAATCAACAATATTAAATAAACGTATAAGAGAATACGAACGTTAACGTATAATTACAATGTTTAAAAATAGTTTGACTTCAAACATGATGTGCAGACAAGTATGATCAAAATTAGACCGCTTATAATTTGATACATCCAGGCGGGTCGAATCAGGAAATTATTAGTTAAATTAGTTTATTTGGTGTGTGTTGAAAAATTAATGAAAAATATAATTTAATCAATATAACTAATCAATTCAAGTAATTCTATGGTCAATTAGATTAGCTATTCGAATATACAACGATCTGATAATATATTTGACCTACTTAGATTACCGAATCACTTGAACGATTGGTAGGGTTAATCTAAGTTTTATAATTAGGAGAATAGGATGATATGAATTAGAATAATAATTTCCCCTTTGTTATTGAAATTAGTTTAATATATTTTTTGTGTTAATAATATGTATCTTTATTTAAAGATAACCCTATTTAAAATTTAAACAAAATTTAATGGAAAAAAATAGAGGCTAAGGTAGTAAATTTTTAAAAATTAAGAAAATAGAGGCTAAGGTAGTAAATTTTTAACAATTTACAAATAAAAGGGAAAAGCTTAGCAGAAGTTAAAATAGAGTATTTTTAAAATGAGAAAAAGGGTTGGGGTGCAAGAAAGCACCGTAACAGGTCATCCATGTACCTGGAAGGAATGCTAAGTGGACAACACATGTTATGTGGAGTGTGGTGCTTACATGAATCTGTCGTCAGTCATAGGATTTTACGCTATTTGCGGCCACAATTGAGTGGTCATTGGGTTTTCAGTTTTCAGATCCACAATGGAGGAAGCTGCTTGTTAAGAAGACCGTAACAGAGAAAGTTGTAGCTTAGTTGCCATTTCTTGTTTATTATTCTCCTAAACTGAACCAACTTAATAAAAAACTCAACATAAATACATAATCTTATCTTGGGGTTACACCGCTATATAACGCCGCACCGCACTTTATTTTTCTTTTACACGTAAGACCTAAATAAAAAAACATATAGAGCGTTTTTCTTGAATTTTAAATTATTTTTCGCACGTATTAGCACAAGCAACATTTCAGATGCTAAATTTATTTATAAATAAACTTTGATATTGCGGTACTTTTTTTAATGTTGATTTAGATACGAACATTTTTATTAATTTACTCTCGTTGGAATTGTTGTTTACTAAACTGGATTGTTGACTGTCTTTTTGTTTGGTCATTAATTTTTTTATCAAAGTTTTATTTTTATTTATTTTATATTTATTTATTTATTTATTTTCTTTTTCTTTCTTTCTCTCGTTTGTTTTTTCCTTATGTTTTATGCTTATTTTTTTATTTTATTTTTATTCTTTGTTAATTTTTATGGAAGAATAAGTTGAAGTTGTTATTTTCATGAGAAAATGTGTTAAAGGTAGACCCAATCAAATTTTATTTGGGTTTTTATTAGAGTTTGAGATTCCTGTATAAACACGACTAATCAAGAGTAGGGATAGAAATGGGTTAGCCTATGGATCGGCTTGTTTAAAGCTTACATAGGTCAGGTTTTTCGGGTTAGAAGGTCAAACTTACGTTTTTAAAAAAGTCTTTTTAACTAAATAGGTCATGCCATAGGTTTTCTAAAAAGTCTTTGAAGCCCAACGGACCGGCCTGTTTAATTAAATTAATTATTAATTAGTTATATATATAATATATTTATAACATAGATTAATATATATATATATATATATATTACATATTTACATTTACATAATATAAATTAATATTATAAATTTATAATTAAAAAATTAGGAGGGAAGAGAACACAAATTTTTTTAGGTTGTTCTTGTTAAAAGTCTCACTATAAACAAGACTTTTTAAACGGGTCAGGCCTTCAAACAGGCCAGACCAGACCTTAAAAAAAAGCCTATAACAGGCTAATAGGCTAGGCTCAAACCTTTCCAAGCCCGGCTTGACGTAGCTCATTTCCATCCCTAATTGAGAGAAGAGAATGGTAGCCATCATTAAGGTAGGAGAAGTAAAAATTTCCTTTTTATTTATTTTCTTTTTTTCTCTTCTCCTTCCATCAACAGTAATTACCACCATCCCCATAACCACCTTAAACTCAACCACTACACCACCATCCAAACCAGCCTATTCAAGAAGACAAACCATACATCGCGCTCCTTCAGCTAGAGGGGGAGCGAAAACGTCTTATCGACGAGATTATAGCTTTCGTTGAAGATAAATTGGAAGACCCGGGGCAGCCGCGGGGTCCAATTAATGAGCAAGCGCTACGCCTGTTATGGAATGAACTCGAAATAAATGAAAGTACGAGTCTGGGCGAACTTCAAGAATGGAAGGATTCACTAAGGCAAAACCCCCAACTCAAATCTACCATCACCCACTACCTAAACCACCAAACAACCACCACCCACATCTATGTTCACCACAAAAATCTCACACCACAACCATTATCCTCCACCAAACCACCATCACTAACTAAACAACCTCACCTAAATCTCAACCCACCACAAACCCATGACCCCACTAATCACCTCCATCATCCTCCCATCACCACTAAAAACCACAAACACCCCCTTCCCCAGACACAAACAATAACCTCCTAATCAATAACCCATGCTCGAGTGGGTCAATGAGGCCTATGTCTAAGCTAAGGTCTGTTTTTGTTTTTTTTATTGTTTTTTGTGTTGAGTTGGACATTGAAGTCAAGGCAAAGCCAGTTTTAAGTTTTATTTATTTAATTTTATTTTGCTTCTTTTTTAAATATAAAGTATAAAAACTTAAAAGTATTTGTATTCAATTTCATTTTCCCTTCTCATAAATAAAATATAAAGCAAATATTTAATTTTTTATTGGCTAAGGACTGTGTGTGGGACCAATTTTTATTTGTTTCTATTTCAAACATCAAAAGATAAAAAGAACATTGCTTTTTAAAGTGTGTCAATGACCATTTGAGACAAGTTTTTTTTTTGTTTTCTTAGGAAAAAAGTAAAATATATTTAGTTTTAAATTTGTTTAGATCATCTCTGTGACGTCCTTAGTAATTTCTTGAATAAATTTTTCACGTTTTAAAAATCATTTTTGAAATTTGTAATAAGTCATGTAAAAGTTGATAAACGCGGATTATTATCATACATACTAGTCGTGAATAATTAAAGTTATGAAATATTTATATATAGCGGAAACGATTTAGAAAAATACAGTACATGAAACATTATATTATTACAACCCATCAAAATAAAATAAAGTCAAATTCCAAGCAATAATTCACATAAACTCTATTCATGGCATCACTCTTCATTCTGTGTAGCATTCACTGTAAAAATTAATGTAAGAGTGAGACAGAATATAGAATAAATATAAAATAAATAAAATTGCACAAACACAACCAACAAGGCATAATGATATGATGAATATGCCAAACAAGTTCATTTATAAATCTTTAATTAGTCACATGATGTCATGCTGGATCCATTTGGTTTGGTGGGAATACTACAGTAAAAAGTCTCATAAAGACTCCAGTAGGAATTAGCATAACCATGAATCCATACACCTTCATGGCTCCTGCGAAAATAAGTGCACAAGTAGGAATTAGCATAACCATGAATCCCTACACTTTCATGGCTCCTGCAATACCGAAGTACACAAGTAGGACTTAGCATAACCATGAATCCCTACACTCCATGGCTCCTGCAAAAATAGGGCTTAAACTCATCATAGAGTAACCCCCCACCAGGGTAGGCAATCATGGAACCCCTAAATTCCATGGTGTGTCCAAATGCTTATGATGCATGAATGCCTTTAATTCTCTTTGTCATTTAACATACCATGATATCAACATTTCCAAAACCACTTGGAAAACCACAAGTCCTCAAAGGACACATCACATATAATAATTTTCAGAATCATGGATTTACTGTTTCAACCACATGTAACAATAACCATAAGGCATTCATGTACATATATATTAATTATGTCATTCATAATTATTCACCACCAAAATATACAACCGTATGATACTCATTAAACACGCAACAACATCAATAATAAATCATAATCACTCAAGAGTTTAATAATAAATTGTTACTCATAGAGAAAATATCATTTTCATTCATAATAACCATTATAATTAAGTTTCAGCATTTCCAACAGCAACATACTCTAGTACATCAGCCATAACTTGAACAAATCAAATCCTTTTTAGGTGATTCCACTTGCTGTAGTTCAATAATAGAATTATCTACAACTTTCATGCAGAACACAATTTCAAATTCCAAACAGAAATACCACTTATTCACAAAATACCACACTGCCTCAAGGTGAGTTTTCAAAACGTACATATATTAGTAATTTGAACGTTTCTGGATCTACAAATATGATTTTGGCATGAAACCAGTTCTAAATTATTCTTAACACAGATATCTACAACTTTCATGAAGGCACCAACCACTAATTCTCACCACAAAATTCCCAGTTTTAAAAATAAGATTCGGATTTCAGATTAACAGAATTACAGCTTGTACATATTTCAGTATTTTAGGCATAACTCGAGCTACAAAAATCCTTTTGACTTGAAACCACTTTTTATAGATCCATAACATAAATATCTACAACTTTCATGAATACATCAAGGTCTAAAAATGTATGTATAATTCCCAAAATATTCATATATGCACAAAACACTAGATAAGTATTTCAATCAGACATGCTGTAGTATTTTGATCATAACTCATGCTATACATATCCAATTCAGTCGGTTCAGGTCTCAAAATTCACATAACAGGAAGATCTACAACTTTGATGAAGACACCGATCACTAATTATCACCACAAAATTCCCAGTTTTAAAAATAAAATACGTATCTCAAGTTAACAGATTTACAGCTTGAACATACTTCAGTATTTTAGGCATAACTCGAGCTACAAAAATCATTTTGACTTGAAACCACTTTCTACAGATCCATAACACAAATATCTACAACTTAATGGAGACATCAAAGGATAATTATGCATGTATAAGTCCTAGAATTTTAATATATACACAAAATATAGGATAAATATTCTACTCAGACATGTTGTAGTATTTTGGCTATAACTTTTGATAGACATATCCAAATCATTTGATTCAAGTCTAAAAATTCAGATAACAAAAAGATCTACAACTTTGATGAAGAAGTCAAAATCAAATTCATACGTTTTCAACTTCAAAATTGAGCAACAAGATACGAAAATAAAACTGGAATCCTAGGACAACATACAATTCTACCCATTTCATAATCATTCACAACCCTGTCCCCTCTTACTTGGTTTGCCGACTGAAAATGGTCTCCTGGTTGTCCTGGCTTCTGTTCAAAGGGTCTTGAGGAAGGAGAGTAAATGAGAGGTAGAAGGTTCACTATCTTTTCTGTTTCTAAGAGTTTCAGAAGGGATAATGCTTTGTTTAATAATGCAAGGTAGTGGGAGACAACTTTCCATGAGTGGTTTGCTAGTGGGCTGTTAGTGGAGATAATGGAGATTTAGATAAGATAGTAGGCTCTATAGTTGTCCACTTCTGCCGCCTGCCTAATGGAGTTGGTATGATTGAAGAGAAGTATATTAAAATATGCATAAAAGGACAAGATTGGAGTCAAACGTTAATCTGACACTGAAAACCGACTGGAATTCCACTCGGTCAGCCTCTGAACCGACTGGAATTCTACCCAGTCAGCATATATGCCGACTGGAAATTGTCAGTAACGTGAAGGGAAGGAAAATCCGAGTCGTCTCGCTCAAGCGGAATCCTATCTCGCTTGAGCGAGTGCCACACATTACACTGGCAGAGGAGTTTCGCTCAAGCGAAAACCGACTCGCTTGAGCGAGTGTGAGTTTCGCTCAAGCGAATACTGACTCGCTTGAGCGAGACACACAAGCCTCACTTAAGCGAAATCCGACCAGAGGTCGTCATTCCCCAAAACCGACCCTTCATCCACTCGGTTTTCACTCGGCACAATTTATTCCCAACCGAGTCATCCTTCTCTGTTTTTCACTCGACAATATATTCCAAAACCGAGTCAACTCTTTTACTCAGTCTTCAACACTCGGTTCCTCATTTGTAAATTCATTTTCAAATCCGTGTCTTCACTCACACGGGTTCCACTCGGTAATTTCATTCCAAATCCGAGTCTCCACACACACGGTTCCACTAGGTAAAACTTTTCAGAAACCGTTTCTCCCTCATAGTTGTCCACTCACTTGGAATCTCATTCCAGGGTTGACACATCTGGGCAATCATACATCGTGTGTCCCCAGTCGGAACCCTTCCACTCGGAAATACATTTTCCTCTGTACTTCACTCAAAAATGAAGGCACTCAGTGAATCTTTCATTCAGAATTGCAACGTCTGACCATGATTGACTAGGAAACGAGTCTTTGGAAAATACTTGACTCGGGAATGAGTCTTTCTGGGGTGTTTGACTCAGAAACGAGTCATTCAGAAATAATTGACTCGGAAATGAGTCATTTGAAAGCATTTGACTCGGCAGTGAGTCACTCCAAGGTGAGTTACTCGGATTCTCTCACCCAGAAGAGGTTCTATCAAACCCTATTCACTCAGAAATGTCTCTGAGACAGGTATTCCACTTGGAAGAGACCCTCTCGGTCATGTTCCACTCGAAAAACATAACCTTCACTCGGAATTTCATCCTTCACTCGGAATTTCATCCTTCACTCGGAATAGAGTCCCTTTTTCACTCAGACAGTTCTTTCTAAGGCATTTCCACTCGGAAAAAGAATATTATATCTAAAGGTCTATATAAATTCCATAATTATACTCAAAAATAGAATTTTTGAAGTAATACAAGCCATCCATTGGATGTTTTATTCATTGATTATTACTTATAGATCTTCTATACTTCATAATTTACACAATAGGACTATTATTAAAAACAGGATGTTATAATCTCAATTATTTAAGTTCCTTTTCTTTAAAAAAATAAAAAAATACACATTGACTTTATTGAATAAGTTATGTAATACGTTTATAACAGTGTCATATGATGTATTTTGTAACATCCCTAATGTTAAAAATTAATTTATTTTAACACACCGAGTTAATTAAATGTCATTGGAGATTAAATTAAATTAATTCAAATAAATTGGAAAATTTTCCTAAATTATTATAAATTAATTTAGAGTTGTTAATGAAGTAATAAAATTAGAATGGTTAATTTTGAGTGATTGATTAGTAAAATTTAAAGTTAATTAAATAGTAGTGGTAAAATATAAGTTATATATGATGAAGGTAAAAAAGCATTTACTTAAGGTAAGTTTTTAATTAAAGGAAATAAAATAAAATATAAAAGAAATGACGAAATGATTTACCCTTGTGGCTTAAAACAAAATTTCAATTCTTTTTTTTTCTTCACATTGTACGCCATTGAAAGAAAGAAGAAAACAGAAGCCTTTCTCCTTCCATGTTCATACCAGTCAAGAGCTTGGTTGGAGGTCGATTCTTTCTCAGAACATGAAATCGATCGTTATTTGGGACCGTGGAAACGAGGTGAGCATATAGGTAGTTTCAATTTCTAATTTTGGTTATCTCCTCCCCAAAACTGAATTTCACCCATGATGAAGGGGGTTTCAATTTCATTCAATTTTTGCACTTTAAGCTTGTAAATTCCCGTATTGGAGAATGGGTATTGATAGTTTGTTGTTGGATTTTCATTTTGGTGGCCATAGGTTACGGACCAAGTGTCGGTGAGGTGTTAGCCAAAGAAAGACTCAAAACCAAGAGCGAAATTAATCGAGGTAAGTTTTGGAAGCTTTAAAATTTTATTTGGAGTTGTTTGAGTAAAGTGAGTTTTGATTTCGAAAGTCAAAATGCCAACCCATTTCCTAAACCGCTTAAATTATAGATGTTAGGTGTACTCGACATCGAGAAAAAAGTATCGGAAGCTTGAAATCGAGGTAACAAAGTGTATCAGGTTGACGTTAATATAGAAAGCTTATTTACGCCATTTGACGTATAGGGAAAAAGGTAGATTATAGCCATCATTAGTTGGTTAAATCAATTTGGATAATTATATGTTGATGGGTGATGGATTAATAAAGAATTAAGATAATAATAAAAGGATTGGGTTCTAAATGTGAATAATTATGAGGTAAAGCTTGTAGAATGGCTAAAGAGATTAATTATAACCAAGACTATATTAGAGAAAGAATAAAAATGAGTGATAATTAATTGTGTTGAGAAATGTTCATGAATATGTGAAGTGATATGTTGATGAATAATTAACTATGATGATGATTATTGTAAGATATATGAATATGGTGAGATTTCATTGAAAGTTTAATGGTCTATAAAGCTATATGCTGGTTGATATTAAGTTGATGTAAACTAAATTAATTATGGAGACGTAAGAAATTAATTATAAATCAATGTTCACAAAATTGAATAATAATGTGAAGTGCGATGTGTTATCAAAATGTAAATTGTGAAATGTTAGAAATATGATATGATCCGGGGTGGTGACCAGAACCTAGTCCGGGGTATAAGTATACCAAGCCACGTCACCAAGATGGCTATTAAATCTGTAATCGTAGTCTAAAATCATTAATGACTACAGTTTTATTCTTTAAACCTCGATTCATAGCTGACAACTAGACAATGAGTCAAAGGAGGTATGAGCAGTCTGACCCTGTGGACATTGTAGCAACAGTAAGTTAGGAAAATAGTCAAATCACTTCCTAAACTAAAGTAATATCTATAAATACCATTCATTTATTACTGAAGAGGATCTTATCTAATTCTAGTGAGTTGCCTCCGTAATACCCTATCTTGTCTTAATCACTATACTGACTTAGGCATCGGAGAATCTTTTGTAGGTACCCCTCCAGTGTGGTTTGTTGGACTTCAGCTTGACTAGGAACATCAATTCCATCCTAAACTTGAAAAACCTAGAATTCCTACTAAATTTAGGTTTAAAATATCATACTCCACTGAGACAACATAAAATTTCGAGTTAGAGAGGCAATTACAGTCAAGGTCATTAACCCTTGACCCCGGTCAAGATACTAGACTCTTGACCCCAGTCACAGAACAGAACATTGGCACGCCCAGTGGGACCATATAAATTTGTGAGTCCCAGATCGCACGAAGCAGAAGTCATGGAGCGCCCTAGAGGAGACAAAACTCCGGAGGGACATGTCCATAATATAGCAAGAACATTGGATTATAACGAAGGAATAGTGGAAACCCCTGGGACGGAGTTGAGAGCTCAAGCCGTCGTACGCTCGGATCCCAGGGATAAAGTTATAAGGTAGCTACGCCAGGAGATACAAGTGCTACGAAGAGAGAATCGAGGCGGTGACTACAGGCAACCAGAAATTCCTTATCAACAAGAGAGGTCTTTGACATATGCGTACGATGAGCAAGAGTCTACGCATAGGACTGAAGAAATTTGTAGCCAAAGGAGGGCAATGAACCACGGCAAAGGAGGAGAATAGCGGTTCAAAATTCTGTTCACTAGAAGGTTGATGAGTGTCCCAATTCCAAGACACCTCCAAACCCCGCAGTCGTTGTCCGTAGGGAAGTACACTAGGGATTCGGACCCTAGTAGCCACCTAGATGCCTATGTGAATGAGTCTCTATTCCTAGGTGTTAAGGAGGACGTTATGTGCAGGATGTTTCCAAGAATGTTGAAGCTTTGGGATGGTTCAAGAGTTTTCCTATTAGGTCGATAGATTCCTTGGACGACAGGCCCATGTATTCCTATAACATTTCATGGTGTCCAGAGATGTGCCTAAGACATCGCATACACCGGCGCAGATTAGGCAAGGAGCAGAGGAGAGTTTGCAGGATTTTTTTGAAGAGGTTCTATAAGGAAGCCATGCTAGTTCCGAGGTTGACAGAAGAGATACAAATGCACATCACGGTAGAAGCTTTGCAACCATAGTCACCTTTTGCACCATCCTTAGCAAAAGGACCACCCCGGATGATGGATGAATTTAGAAACATGGCAGCAAAGTATGTAGAGAGATAGATGCACTTGGCGGCTTCCAAAAAAAGGAGTACGGAGACGGAAGTTAGAAAAACAGACAAGAAAGAATTCAGGCTGGAAAGAAGAGGAAACGGTAAGGACACATTCCCAGGCCACAAGAAGGAAGGGGCATCAATGCAGTGTAATACACCCCATTGGCCGTATGACCTACCCAAATCCTACGGGAGGTTGGATTGAGAGGGATGATGGTGTACGGGGTGAGTAAACCAATTCTGATGAAGAGAGATGGAAACTCTAATAAGTATTGTGAGTTCCATGAACAAGCAGGACATAATACTGATGAATGTCATCAACTGAAGGAAGCCATTGAAACGCTAATAAGAGAGGGAAAGTTGAAGCAATACCTATTTAGACAAAGGATAAATCCAGAGTCTGAGAAGGCGGCACCAAGAAGAAGAGAGATGGATTCGGTTGAGGAAGAAGAGGCCCAAAGTTCAAAGAAGCCTATATTGGATAAAGGAAAGGCAGTGGTGGATAACATTGATGATGACGATGAATCCTGGATGAAACCACCACCCAGTTCGGGGAAGAGAGACGTTATTGATATGATTGCCGAGGACTTGCTGGGGAAGAAGTGTTAAATTCAGCAAGAAAGAATCACTTGAGGACGATCATGTCAGTTTAGGCAAAGAAGGGTAATAGACCATTCAGAGATGGTATTAAAACCCTGGCATCATTTTTACTGATGATGATTACGGACCGAAGGTGCCAGGAGGTGATGACATAGTAGTGATTAAAGCCGTGGTAGCTAATAAAACGATCAGAAGGATGTTGGTGGATCGTGGAAGTTCGTGTGATGTCATTTTCTATGAATGCTTCAAGAAGATGGGTCTCTCAGATTCTGATCTATAGCCATATACCCAGGAGTTGACTACGTTCAATGGCACCAAACAGTCTACTAAAGGTTATTTAGACACCAGACTGACATTTGAAGAAGAGTCGGGGTCGAAAACTGTACGCATAAGAATTTTGGTGATCGATGTCAAATCCCCGTTTAATGGGATTATCGGGCGACCTTCTCTAAATGCACTAGAGGCAGTAGTGTCAACCCCACATTTGTTAATTAAGTTCATAGACAAGGATAACCAGGTTCCATCTGGGGTGATCAACAAATGGTGAGGTATTGTTACAACCTTAGCGTGTTAATGACCAAGGAGGAAGAGTCTATAAAAAGGAAGAGATTGAATGATGGCGGACCAATACCAGAATCTGTAAATTTGATAGATCTTGACCCAAGAGAAGAATTAAAGTTAGATCCAGAGAACCCTTAGAGACCAACTTCAGAGGGCGGAGTCAAGAAGGTGGCATTGGAAGAAAACCCCGTCAGGGGTACAGAGATTAATGACTCTTTGAATCAGGAAATGGAAGAGCAGTTATTTAAACTGTTGAGAGAGTTCAAACATTAATTTGCATGGACTGCAACCGATATGCCAGGAATTGATCCGAACTTCTGCTATCATAAGTTGGAAGTTTATCTGGAAGCAAGAGTGGTGGCGCAGAAGAAGAGAAGACTGGGTCCGAAAAAACAACAGGCGACATGCGAGAAAACTAAAGAATTGTTATAAGCCGGGTTCATAAGGGAAGTACAATATTCTTCCTGGGTCTCGAACATAGTAATGGTGAAGAAGGCAAATGGTAAATGGCGGATGTGCATAAATTTTACCAATCTAAACAAATATTTCCCCGAGGACCCGTATCCCTTGCCAAGTATTGATCAGATGGTGGATGATTCGTTGGGGTACCAATTCCTGTCTTTCATGGATCTGGCTATAATCAAATTCCGATGTGGAAAGAGGACGAGGACAAAATGGCATTCGTAAATGACAAGGGAGTCTTCTGCTATACCGTTATACCATTCGAATTGAAGAATGCAAGAGCTACTTACCAGAGAATGATGAATAAAGTCTTCAATGGAATGAGATCGAGAATAGTCTAAGTGTATGTTGATGACATAATAACCAAGACCTCGACTGGAGGAGACCATATTGAAGACCTGAGAAAAGTGTTTCAGCGACTGCAACTCTATAATATGAGATTGAACCCATTAAAGTGTACGTTTGCAGTACCAGCAGGGCAGTTCTTAGGGTTCATGCTAACCCAGAGGGGCATAGAAGTCAATCCTGACAAATGCAAGGTAGTGAGAGAATTATGAAGTCCAACAAATATGAGGGAGGTGCAATCATTAAAAGGAAAAGTGACGGCCCTATCCTGGTTCATACCAAAGATGGCACACCGGTCATTACCCCTTTACAAAGTGCTAAAGAAGAGAAAGGAGTTTAAGTGAGGAGAAGAGTAGGAAAGAGCATTCTAAGAGCTAAAGGAAGTTTTATCTAACCCACCAATACTGACAAAACCTGACCCCGGAGAGAAGTTGTTTGTTTATCTCTCTATATCTGATGAAGCAATTGGAGCCGCACTGGTGAAGGAGATAATCGAAGGTCAGAGACCGGTGTACTTCGTTGGGAAGGTGTTACAAGGAGCGGAGGGCCGATATCAGAAATTAGAAAAGGCAGCTCTGGCATTAGTCTGGACATCCTGACATTTAAGACAATACTTTCATACGCATCCAATCACGGTTCGAATGGATCTCACACTGAGAATAGTTTTTCACAAACCAGATTTGGCAGGAAGAATGACGAAGTGGGTGATAGAGCTATCAGAGTTTGATACTTCTTACAAACCCTCAAATATTAGCAGACTTTGTGACGGAGTTGACAGGAGAAGCCCCAACACTACCACGAGAGCTTTGGAAAATTTATGTCGATGGTTCGTCAAATGGAAAAAGATGTGGGGCCGGAGTCATAATTGAGAGCGAAGACGGGGTGAGCGTTGAAATATCTCTCAGATTTAATTTCAAAACGTTAAACAATCAAGCAGAGTATGAGGCATGCTTAGCAGGACTCAGGGCGACTTTAGACGTAGGGGCACGTACGTCGGTGCTCTATAGTGATTCATAATTGGTGATTTAACAAATTAATGGAAGTTATCAAGCGAAGGAACCATTGTTGCAACAATATCTGGCAAAGGTTAAGGAGTTGGGAGGAAAGTTTACCGAGGTAGAATATATTCCTAGAGAGGAAAATGTTAGAGCCGATGTCCTATCTCGATTGGCAAGCACAAAGAAGGCGGGGAGTACGACTACGGTTATACAAAGTACTTTAGCTGCTCCAAGTATCTCAAACCCTCTCAAAGTGTACGCCATCCAATTCAAAGCACATCCAGAGGACTATTGGGTCATTCTAATTATCTGGTATATGGTGAGTGGGCAGCTTCTAGAATGCCCAGTCAAAAGGAAGAAATTGAAGAAGGAGCTACCGAATTTTGCTTTGATAAATGGAGGTTTGTTTAGAAGAGGGGTGACGGTACCTTATCTAAGATGCTTGAATGAAGCCGAGGTAGATGAGGTCTTATCCGAAGTGCATGAAGGGACATGTGGTAACCACTGTGGAGGCAGGTGCTTAGCTAAGAAGGTATTAAGGGCAGGCTATTGGTGGCCCATTTTAGCCAAGGATGCAGTGGAGTATGTCAAAAGGTGTGATGTATGCCAAAAGAATAGTAATGAACACCATGCCCCAGCCGAAGAACTATTTATATCCATGGTCCCGTGGCCTTTTTACCAATGGGGCATGGATATTTTGGGACCTTTCCCAAAGGCGCCAGGCGGAGTTAAATACCTAATAGTCAGGGTGGACTATTTCACAAAGTGGATCGAGGAGGAAGCAGTAGTACATATCACCGGGGCTCGAACACGAAGATTCTTTTATGAAAATATTATCACAAGGGTCGGAATACCAGGAAGACTAGTAACGGATAATGGGACACAGTTCATGTAACACCCCCTTATATACACGAGCTATATATCTATTATTCTTGCTTTTAAAAAAACTTTTAGAAAGATATACATATTTATCATTCTTTATCTCGCGTATACAAGGACGTATATACATCTGATTTCCTTTGAATGTTGAAAGTAAAAAAATGTTGTCTTTCAATATTTATCCATAACGACAAAAATAATTTATAGAAATCATAAGTGATAAAAGATTTACAATATTATATCTGAATGATAAGGTTTATCAAAGTTTAACCTTCACCTTGTTACAATTATCCAACTTGATATTCTTAAACTAAATTATACCTCTATTACTACCGTGACCAATCATTTCCTAGTTCTTGAACCATAGGGTTTTGGAATCCTACTCTTGTCATATCTCTTCACCTAATAAGACCCCTTTACCGTTTTGTTATTACATCCTTTCATCTTGAGTTGCTAGCTATACATCACATATATTTTGAACACAAAAATTCAAACAAGAAGAAGTGAGAAACAGAATATAATACTTTACAGATAAGACATAAGCATAAAGGTTTTCACAAACTAATAAAATAATATCATTCATAATCTCATACATAATTAATTATAAATGTAGGGTTTTTATACGCATAACAATCATACTTTCATTCACAACCATTCACACAGAATATCACAATCACATATATGACATGTAATGTTTTTAATACTATCTCATTCAGTTTATGCATGTGGGCCTTTAAAGTTTTAATTTGCACTGGACTAACCAGGAGTTTACACTATTCCATAATTCCGGATAATAATAACATAAATGCCTTCATGGCATATGAACAGCTCAACTAGCATAGAAACACTTAGAGACTAGTCAGATTGAGAAGGTTTTTATTGTGAAAGTACACGACACTAGGGAGCGACCCCAGGTCCCTTGAAGTGTAACATCCTGCTTTTAATAATAGCTCTATTATGTAATTTATGAAGCATGGAAGGTCTGTAAGTGTTAATAAATGAATAAAACACTCTATGGATGGCTTTTAATGCTCCAAAAGTTTCATTTTTGGGTATAATTCTATAATTTATATAGATCCTTATGAATGAGGCCCAAATTCCGAGTGAAAATACCTTAGAAAGAACTGTCCGAGTGAGAAAGAGAGTCTGTTCCGAGTGAAGACTGAAAATTCCGAGTGACCAAGAGGAATTCCGAGTGGAAAATGGAAATACCGACTGAAAATGGTGTTTTCCGAGTGGAACATGGTCAAGAGGACTTATTCTGAGTGAAATAATGTCTCAGAGACTCACTGCCGAGTCAAACATGCTAAGAAGACTCGATCCCGAGTCAAGATCTTCAAAGGACTCATTTCAGAGTCAATTAAGATCAGAAGTTGCAATCCTGAGTGAAGGAATTCCGATTGACAACAAATAAGTCTTGGGTCGGTTAGGATCAATATTACCAAGTGGATGAAGTTGCATATGTAAGTATGCAAAGTAGTTTTGATGAATGACAAAGTATTCATGATGATAATGGAATGGAAAAGGTTCAGAAACAAGAAGGTTCAAGCACAAAGACAATGGCTAAGAACAAAGAGATGAAGATGCCTCACAAAGAGTTAAAGAAACATGAGCTATGGAAGACAAGGTTGATGACATAAACTAAATCATGAAGAACAAGCTCATAAGTTGAAGAAGAATCAAGGAAACAAGCATGAGGATCAAAGGAATAAGCCATGGGTCAATACATATCAAGAACATATCAAAGACCTTGAAGAAGTACATGTGCTAATCGATTAAACCATTGCCATAATCGATTACATAGGTTCTGGAATGAACATAATCGATTATAGATAAAAGGCTAATCGATTACCAATTGAAAAGGTTGAAGACTGAGCATCAGGTATTTGGAATAATCGATTACAAGGAAGAATCTAATCGATTACGTAAGTTCTGTTTTGTCCATAATCGATTACATGAAGTCCTAAACGATTACCATGCTGCGAGACACAAAATAAGAGCATCAGGTATCAATCATAATCGATTACAAGGCAAGGAATAATCGATTAGAATGGTTCTGTTTCTAAGATAATCGATTACAATACAAATGCTAATCGATTACCTGCTGCATAATACTGAAGATTTCAAAAGCTAATCGATTACAGCTCGAAGGCTAATCGATTACCATAGTGTCAGAACGTGGGAAAATGCTTTTAAGTGGAACTCTAGCTCATTTCTTCACTCCCACTTTATGCCCACTTGAGGTATCCGTTGGAGACACTATGCAATAGCTGAAAACCCTAAAAATGGCTATAAAAGAAGCATGGATTCAAGCAAGAGAAGCAAGAGACCAAGGCACAACACAAGGCAATCAACATCCTTCTTCTAGAGGTCTTCTTATCAGATTTCTCTTGTATATTCTGCAACTCTTGATTCCAAACTTGCATATTGCTTAAGAGTTGTTAGATTGTGAGTTTCAATTTGCATATCCTCTCTTGTTGAGAGTTAGAATTTGTGAGAGCTTTCATTTGTGTATCTACTCTATTAAGAGAGTTAATTGATTGTAAACACAACACCAAACACAAGGTATTCACTCTAGGTTGAGTGATTGTTCACTCTAGGTTGAGTGGTCATAAAGGTTGGGGTTCAACCTTTGGGTATTGAGAGATTGTGAGATTGGGTGGGTTGCCCTTTGCTTGTGAGGATTGAGTTCTTGAGTGTGGGACACTAGGAAGCTGCAATTGCTCAAAGCTTGTATCTCAAATCTTCAATAGTGGAATCCTTCAAGTGGGTTGCTTGAAGGCGAGACGTACACCGGGTTGGTGGAACTCGTTAAATTTGGTTTGCATTTCTCTCTACCTTGAACTCTTTATACAACTGCGCATATAAACTGTTTGTTGAAATGCTTGAGCTGAATGTATGAATCAAAATTTGTTGTTCAAGTAGAAAACTAACTTTGCATGCCAAGTGTTTGATAATTTGCTTGAATCAATATTTGGTGAAGTTCTT
The DNA here is from genome assembly GCA_037962975.1 of Clitoria ternatea. NCBI lineage: Eukaryota > Viridiplantae > Streptophyta > Magnoliopsida > Fabales > Fabaceae > Clitoria > Clitoria ternatea. The sequence goes on along the minus strand of CM075671.1, from coordinate 197,653,550 downwards.
AAAAATTGGAATTTGCTATAACTTGCCAAGTATCTAGAACATTGTTTCCCATCAACTCTTGTGTGATACTTACTTGATTGCTATTACTTTTCACATGCACACAAGGTGTTTGATAACTTGAATGAGCTGAATCTTTATAGGAAACATCACATCATTTCTTAAATAAATCTGTGCACTCTAACTGTTTGATAAATTGTTCAAACCAATAACTTGCTTGTTTATCACATTTAAAGCTAAATATTGTCATTGCACATCAAGTGTGTCATAGTGTGATATGTGCATAAAAGTTGCTGTTTCTTCATTATTGCATCATTTGTATATTACTAACCATTTCCAAGGGGATTCCGCGCGAAAATTTGAAACACTCAATTCACCCCCCCCTCTTGAGCGTTGAGGCCTTGGCTAACAAGTGGTATCAGAGCTTGACTCTTGCCACAAGGCTTAACAGCTGCAGGAGATCAAGATGGCCTCCACTTCATATGATGCATTCTCGGAAAATGGCACACTAAATAGACCTCCAATCTTCAATGGCAAAGACTATGCTATTTGGAAAGAAAGGATGAAAATCTTTATCCAATCCTATGACCTCAAGGTATGGAATGCTATTCAATTTGGTCCTTTCATTCCTATGCATATTGTCAATAATATAGAATGTATGAAGCCCATGAACTTGTGGACTATGGAAGAAGAAAGAAAGGTACAATTTAATCTTAGAGCCAAAATTCTTATCACATTAGCATTAGAACCTAATGATGTTTCTAGAATTATTACTTGTGACAATGCTAAAGAAATATGGGAAACTCTTGAAACAATATATGGAAATACTAATGATGATAGAGATGCAAGGATTAGTACCATCTCTATTCAAGATAAAGAATGCGAAATAAGTCTAGAAGAAGAAACCAACGAATCGGAAGAAGAAATTGCATGCCTAATGACAAGGCACTCCCAAGATGATGAGGTATACTCTTTAAATGCTTCTAGTGATGATAATGATGATGAAATCGATAAAGATGAATTGATAGAAGCTTTTGAAGAATTGCATGAAAAATTTGTTTTGCTATCAAAGAAATATGCATGCTCTAAACAAACCATTTTGACTCTTAAAAATGAATTGCATGATGTTCTTATAGAAAATGAAAATCTTAGAGTTCAAAATGATGAGTTAATAGATTCAAATGTATCTCCTAGGACTTGCAATGATAATAATGATTGTATGCTTATTGATAGATGTACGCTTCTTGAAAATGAGAATAAAGAACTAAAAGAAGCACTTAGCAAGCTCACTCATAGTCAAATACCTCTAAGTGCACCTATTGAAAATCAAAGGCATACACTTGATAGAAGAAAAATAGGTCATTACAAGAACCCTTTTGCATCCTACAAAGAAAAATCCAAATCCTCTCTTAGATGCACAAACCATGAAAGAAAAGGGAACTCATTGTCTAAGTGTTTTAAAAGAAAGCACATAGAACATAATAGGAACCATTACCATCATACCATGACTTATTCATTGGATGCAACATGTTTTTATTGTGGAATGAATGGTCATATATCTTCTAGTTGTTTTATAAAGAAATCTCGTCAAAAGCATACAAGAAAGGTATGGATTCCAAAACAATCTTGAAATCCCAAACTAACAAGGAAGGACCCAAATCTCAAAGGGTACCTTAAAATTTTGAAATCTTGTAGGCAAACTTTGAAGCAACAACTTCTCATTGATGGGTGACCAAATCTTATGGCCTAAGGAGATATCAAGTATCTCAAAATCTATTCCAAAAGACAAAGGAGAAGAATAAAGCAAGCCAAGATTATGATGACTTATCATACATCTAGAAGGAAATTGAAGCTCTTGTAAATACCATTCAAAACAAGGAAATGGACAAGAAGCTTCAATGTGACTCACACAAGATGGATTGCACCAAGACAAAATCCAATGGACAAACACTAAAGATGATACAACAAGAGGTGTAAGTACTTATCATACAATTTATATGAATACTCATTCATAATAAATCTTGATATACGAAAATCTTACCTTGATTTGATATGCATGCTTGAGCATGAAAGGTGTTAAGTTTTGAGATGATGAATGAATAATCTTAGGACCCCTTCAACTCATGAAAACCTTAGGATCAATAGTGTTTGTACATAATGATTGATGATGATTGATCATGAGTTTGATGAATGATTGTTTGAATAAGATGGTACATGAAAAACTTGAGATATATTCATCCATGTGAGTTAGAAAGGATTGAAACATGATGCTTAGATTCAAAGTCTTAAATGATGCATGAACTCTTGATGTATAAATTCTTGGATGATGTATGAATCCTTGAAAATGTATGAACTCTTAAATGATGCATGAATGATTAAATATGAATTCTTGATGATGTATCATTAATATGTTGGTTAACTAGTGGTATCTAAATAACAAACATCTTCCTTTAACAATGGTATGAATTGATTTAGTAAGAGGAAGAGATCATGAGGACATAATCTTGATTATATGCTTATCACTATGCCTTGATAATAAATACATATATTGTGTGTATAAGTGGTATCTATGCTTTGACAATCTATGCAATTATATTCCTAGAGATAAAAGCATGTATGTTACAACAAGTGATTGCCTAGACTTTAACTTCATGATTGTAACATCATAGGCATGAACATGATGATATGTTAAGAAACAATGCATGATATGATAAGTGATAATGCATACCATGATCATGCTTGGGCAAGTGATATCCATCTTGATTGACCTTATAATTCTTATCTACACCATATGTTTGATGATGCACAATCTTGATTGTGAAAAGAAATTTGAAAGTATTACATCATTGAGATTGAAAAGAATTTTTGAATAACATGATGAACAATGATGATTGCTAAAAATCTTGTGTTGAATGCTTAAATGTTAGTAATTGATATCAAGAGCTTAAATTAGCAAATCCATAAAGTGGTATCAACATCTATATTTATCCTTGTTAAATCGCATGATTAAGGGGAAATTACATAACATTTCTCTATAACAAGTGATACTCATTGATGATATGTTATCTTTTTATCAAGTGGTATGAAAAATTGAGCAAATCCTTTTTAGAAAACTCTCTTTCCAAAACAAATACTGCATCAAAGACCCAAAATTGGTATAAACTCTTGTGGACTCAATGCTACTAACAAAAAGCTTTGCAAAGAGTTTGTTAAGGTTATGCAGAATGACTCAAAAATGGCAAATCAAACTACTAAACTGGGCGAACAAAGAATTGATCAAGGAATGCAACATGGATGAAGCAAAATGCCATACAAGGATGTGAAAAAGGGTATAAAACTTGCAAAATACCAAGGTATGATTCAATTTTTACTCTACCATTATGCTCTGTGAATTATTCAAATCATATTAACAAGTGGTATGAATAACGAATTTCACAAGCTACATATATCACTTCATCCCTGCTCTGATACCTAGATATAAGCATACATTGTTGAAAATCCTTCTATATTACTGCTCTGATACCTAGAAATGCATCAAGCCATATTAATGAAATGATTAACAAGTGGATTGTTATGTGCAATGGTATCTAACCTTTGAGTGGTATTTATTCATATTATAGTATCTATTTTTTCAATAGTGGTATCTATTAACAAGAGGAGATCATATGCTTTAAAAAGTAAACAAATGGTATCAGACTTGATTGAATTGACCTACAAGTGATATCAAACTTGATCAAATTGGTATAATCGATTCACATGTTAATAAATGGTATATTGTTTACAAGTGGTATCAATTACAGTAGTAAGGGGGAGTATACACATGAATGATTATCCTTGATTTCACTTCTCTGTAATTATATTTATGGCACTCATACTTTTACTCAATTATATGCTTACTTGGAAGAATATCATTGTGCGTTTTGATAATGCCAAAATAGGAGAAAAGTATGTGCTTATTAAAAGTGATTATGAGCTTATGTGTCTATCCTAATTGAGAAAATTACTTGCTTACTTATATTTGACTTGTCTATAACTGTGCAAATAATGATATGTGTGCTTAATCATGTGACGTTTCTCATACTTGAAAATGATACTCACAACATGATGGTTTAGCAATCAATTATATGCTCACTTGATGAATAAATTATGTGATTGCTTATTGACTCTAGATGCAATAAAATGGTATATAACATTGATCATGCTGGCATAGATTATAACTAAGATAATGATCTTTTTGATGATGCCAAAGGGGGAGAGATTAGTGGAAGGATCAGTAAAAAGAATAGGATGCCATTTATGCTAAAAAGGGGAGAGATATCATGTTTCCATCATTTGATATGTTTAAAACAATTGGCATAAGTTACAAGATTAAGGGGGAGGATAACTCTTAACTAGCATTCATTACATCATATAGGGGGAGAATACATATAAACATTGATTGTCATTATTCTATGAAACTAACACCCCACGAGATGAACATTGGTTGTCATCATCAAAAAGGGGGAGAATGTGTTTAAATGTTGAAACAGGTTTTGATAATGACAAATGTGAAGACTAAGGCAAAGACTCCTAAAGGAAGAAAGGATATTACCATGAAGCCAATATGATGAATTTGCAACACATGAATACAAGCCATATGGAACATTAATTGTTATCATCAAAAAGGGGGAGAATGAAGTTGCATATGTAAGTATGCAAAGTAGTTTTGATGAATGACAAAGTATTCATGATGATGATGGAATGGAAAAGGTTCAGAAACAAGAAGGTTCAAGCACAAAGACAATGGCTAAGAACAAAGAGATGAAGATGCCTCACAAAGAGTTAAAGAAACATGAGCTATGGAAGACAAGGTTGATGACATAAACTAAATCATGAAGAACAAGCTCATAAGTTGAAGAAGAATCAAGGAAACAAGCATGTGGATCAAAGGAATAAGCCATGGGTCAATACATATCAAGAACATATCAAAGACCTTGAAGAAGTACATGTGCTAATCGATTAAACCATTGCCATAATCGATTACATAGGTTCTGGAATGAACATAATCGATTATAGATAAAAGGCTAATCAATTACCAATTGAAAAGGTTGAAGACTGAGCATCAGGTATTTGGAATAATCGATTACAAGGAAGAATCTAATCGATTACGTAAGTTCTGTTTTGTCCATAATCGATTACATGAAGTCCTAAACGATTACCATGCTGCGAGACACAAAATAAGAGCATCAGGTATCAATCATAATCGATTACAAGGCAAGGAATAATCGATTAGAATGGTTCTGTTTCTAAGATAATCGATTACAATACAAATGCTAATCGATTACCTGCTGCATAATACTGAAGATTTCAAAAGCTAATCGATTACAGCTCGAAGGCTAATCGATTACCATAGTGTCAGAACGTGGGAAAATGCTTTTAAGTGGAACTCCAGCTCATTTCTTCACTCCCACTTTATGCCCACTTGAGGTATCCGTTGGAGACACTATGCAATAGCTGAAAACCCTAAAAATGGCTATAAAAGAAGCATGGATTCAAGCAAGAGAAGCAAGAGACCAAGGCACAACACAAGGCAATCAACATCCTTCTTCTAGAGGTCTTCTTATCAGATTTCTCTTGTATATTCTGCAACTCTTGATTCCAAACTTGCATATTGCTTAAGAGTTGTTAGATTGTGAGTTTCAATTTGCATATCCTCTCTTGTTGAGAGTTAGAATTTGTGAGAGCTTTCATTTGTGTATCTACTCTATTAAGAGAGTTAATTGATTGTAAACACAACACCAAACACAAGGTATTCACTCTAGGTTGAGTGATTGTTCACTCTAGGTTGAGTGGTCACAAAGGTTGGGGTTCAACCTTTGGGTATTGAGAGATTGTAAGATTGGGTGGGTTGCCCTTTGCTTGTGAGGATTGAGTTCTTGAGTGTGGGACACTAGGAAGCTGCAATTGCTCAAAGCTTGTATCTCAAATCTTCAATAGTGGAATCCTTCAAGTGGGTTGCTTGAAGGCGAGACGTACACCGGGTTGGTGGAACTCGTTAAATTTGGTTTGCATTTCTCTCTACCTTGAACTCTTTATACAACTGCGCATATAAACTGTTTGTTGAAATGCTTGAGCTGAATGTGTGAATCAAAATTTGTTGTTCAAGTAGAAAACTAACTTTGCATGCCAAGTGTTTAATAATTTGCTTGAATCAATATTTGGTGAAGTTCTTAAAAATTGGAATTTGCTATAACTTGCCAAGTATCTAGAACATTGTTTCCCATCAACTCTTATGTGATACTTACTTGATTGCTATTACTTTTCACATGCACACAAGGTGTTTGATAACTTGAATGAGCTGAATCTTTATAGGAAACATCACATCATTTCTTAAATAAATCTGTGCACTCTAACTGTTTGATAAATTGTTCAAACCAATAACTTGCTTGTTTATCACATTTAAAGCTAAATATTGTCATTGCACATCAAGTGTGTCATAGTGTGATATGTGCATAAAAGTTGCTGTTTCTTCATTATTGCATCATTTGTATATTACTAACCATTTCCAAGGGGATTCCGTGCGAAAATTTGAAACACTCAATTCACCCCCCCTCTTGAGCGTTGAGGCCTTGGCTAACAGTGGACATTCAAGTGGAATGAGTCAGCATTGAGGAAATTCACCGAGTGAAAGCTGATCAGGAGAAGAGTCGGTTGGAGATGAATTACCGAGTGATGACTGACCTGATATTGAGTAAGTTTTGGCAATGAAGAACTGAGTGCTTGGAATCGGTTTCAGAAGAATTTTTACCGAGTAAAAACTTGGGTAAAAGACTGAGTTAGAGCTGACTCAGTATCTGGAAAGTTTACCGAGTGGATATGCTTGAATGAAGACTCGGTTACCGAGTGAAAGCATGAGTGAGAGAGGGAGCTCGGTCTGGACAGACTCTACCGAGTAAGAAACCAAGGAATTGAGTCAGATTCAGATGAATTCCGAGTGAGACTCGTATGTAAGAGCTTTTTCCGAGTGATAATAACCTTGGGAGTCTCTGAGTGAAACGTAGTTGAAGAAGTAGGTCTGATCTTGGCTAAGTATTAATTAACCGAGTGAAACCCGAATGGGAGACACTTCTATATTCCTAAGTGTTGATAACCGAGTGGAAGATATTATACATATTCCGAGCGAATCATGTAAACCGTATTCCGAGTGACTAAGTAATGACTGAGTCCGAATGAGACTTGACTGTGATGCTTGTCTCTGATGAATGAATGGTTAAGTTATTCCTCAGATGAGAAAGGGCATGAACACCGAGTGAAGATCGAATGAGCCTTGAGTCGGTCTGAGACGACTTAACCGAGTGAAAAGTTGAAGGAAGAGGAGTCGGTTGAATGAGATCGGAAGAGACACTTCTGATCCGTTCTAAACCAGAGTCTAACATTCGATGTCAGGGACGACCTCAAGGATTGAAAGTGGAAGGACGGGTGTCAACTAATGTCTTCATCACATCGGATGACCAGCGTAGGGAGGACTGCCTTGTGTGTTGCACCTCGGAATATTGCTTTACCAAATGAGCTATGGGACGGCTGACTTCGGTTCAGGTGAGACCGGATGAATTTAGTACAGATCGGATTATCATTAATGAACACCGGTTGGCTTCAAGGAAGGTTAACTCAGCTTTCCTTAGAATGGATGTCCACACCGGATGACTTTGAGCCGGTGTACAAGACCGGATGAAATCCGCCCAAAGAAGAAATTGAGGGACTGCTAAGTTCTCCTCAACCAGACTTGGAAGTGGAATTCCAGTCGGTTTTGAAGTGCAGAAGTAACTTTTTGACCTTTTTCTTGTCTTTTAGGCATTTTTTTAATGCATTTGAACCCACTAATTGCTCTAGTACGTAGGACGGCCAGAAATGAGCACTAAGATAGCCACCTTCTATTATTAATCCTCCATTATCTCCACTAACAGCACTAGCAAACCCACTCACAAAGGGCTTGTCCCCCACTGCCTTTGTTTTTTTTAAAACAAAACCATATCTCTTCAGAAACTCTTAAGAAAACAGAATTACAGTATACCATTTTCCTTCTTCCTCAAGACCTTCGAATAGAACCAGGACAGCCAGGGGACTCCTTTTCAGTCAGCCAAAGATCATCAAATCAAGTAAGAGGCGAGAGGGTTGTGAATAACTATGAAATGGGTAGAGTTGTATGCTGTTCTAGGATTCCAGTTTTAATTTTGTATCTTGTGGCTTAATTTTGAAACTGAAAACGTACGAATTTGTCTTTTACTTCTTCATGAAAGTTGTAGATCTTTTTGTTATATAAATTATGAGACCTGAATCGATTGATTTGAGTATATGTAGCAAAAGTTATAGCCAAAATACTACTGTATGTCTGAGTGAAGGATTTGTTTCATGTTTAGTGCATATTTTGATATGCTGGGAATTATACATGCATAATCAGCCTTGAATGTCTTCATGAAAGTTGTAGATATACATGTTGTGGATCTTTAGAAAGTGGTTTCACATTAAAATAATTTTTTTAACTCAAGTTATGCTCATAATACTGAAGTATGTACAAGCTGTAAATCTGTGAACCTAAAATCCGTATCTTATTTTTAAAACTGGGAATTTTGTGGTAAGAATTAGTGATCAGTGTCTTCATGAAAGTTGTAAATCTTTTTGTTATGTGAAATTTGAGACCTGAATCGATTCATTTGAGTATGTGTAGCAAACGTTATAGCCAAAATACTACTGTATGTCCGAGTGAAGGATTTGTTTCATGTTTAGTGCATATTTTGATATGCTGGGAATTATACATGCATAATCAGCCTTGGATGTTTTCATGAAAGTTGTAGATATTTAAGTTGTGGATCTTTAGAAAGTGGTTTCTCATCAAAATAATTTTTGTAACTTAAGTTATGCTCAAATTACTGAAGTATGTGCAAACTGTAATCCTGTAATCTGAAATCCGAATCTTGTTTTCAAAATTGGGAATTTTGTGGTGAGAATTAGGGGTTGGTGTCTTCATGGAAATTGTAGATATATGTGTTAAGAATAATTTAGAATTGGTTTCATGTCAAAATCATTTTTGTAACTCCAGATACGTTCTAATTACTAATCTGTGTACATTTTGGAAAAACTCATCTTGAGGCAGTATGGTATTTTGTGAATAAGTGGTATTTCTGATTGGAATCTGAAATTGTGTTCTTCATGAAAGTTGTAGATAATTGTATTATTAAGCTATAGAAAGTGGAATAATCTAAAAAGGAGTTGATTTGCCCATGTTATGACTATTTTGCTAATGTATGTTGTTGATGGGAATGCTGAAAGTCACTTATAAAGGCTATTATGAAAGAAAATGATATTTTCTCTATGGATAAAGATTAATTATTAAATTCTTGAGTGATTATGAGTTAATAGAAATGTTGTTGAGCATTATGCAGTTTGTATGATGTGGTGATGAATAATTATGAATAACGAAACCACTTTGTATGTACATGAATGCCTTGTGATATTGACACATGTGACTGAAACAGTAAATCCATGATTTTGTAAATTATTATGAGTGTTGTGTCCTTTGGGGACTTGTATTCCAAGAGGTTTTGGAAATATGGATATCATGGTATGTTAAAAGAATTAAAGGCATTCATGCATCATAAGCATTCGGACGCACCATGGAATTTAGGGGTTCCATGATTGCCTACCCTGGTGGGGGGTTACTCTATGATGAGTTAAGCCCTATTTTGTTGTGCGCCATGGAGTGTAGGGATTCATGGTTTATGCAAAGCCCTACTTATGATATTTGTGTACTTTGGTACTTAAGCGCCATGGAGTGTAGGGATTCATGGTATATGCTAAAGCCCTATTTGTGTCTCTATGAGACTTTTACTACAGTATTTCCCACCAAACCAAATGGATCCAGCATGACATCATATGACTAATTGAAGAATTATTAAATGGACTTGTTTGGCATATTCATCATATCATTATGAGTTGTTGATTGTGTTTGTGCAATTTTATCTATTTTATATTTATTCTATATTCTGTCTCACTCTTACATTAATTTTTACAGTGAATGACACGCAGAATGCAGAGTGATGCCATGATGGATGCCTATTTGAATTATTACCTGAACTTTGATTTTATGGGTTGTAATAAGTATAACATGTCATGTACCATTATTTTCTAAATTGTTTCCGCTACTTAAGTATTTTCTTGAATTTAATTATTCACGACTAGCATGTATGATAATTTTTCCGCTGTTATCAACTGTTACATAAACTCTGAATTAAACTTATGAATTTTAAAATGATCTTTCGAAAAAGCGAAAAATTTACTCGAAAATTTTAATTAACGTTTCGGGGCGTTACATTGTTGGTATCAGAGCATTTTCGAAAATTCAGGACCAATTGCTATGACATGTACTGTTTCTCGACATAATATGTGAAATGTTTGATTTCTTACTTGATAACATTCTAAATGTGTACTATATGACTTGTGCCTAACTGATTAATTACGAAAAGATTTGTTTGATTACCGCTTGATAATATGATAAATGTGTTATATGATTTATTGCTTAACTGATAAACTGTAGGATAATGATAGTTATGTAGTATTATCCCTTAGAATTGGTATAAACCTAACTACGAATATAGGATGGCAAGAAACAACAACAACGATATGGCAACAGCTTTCAACCGCTTAGCTGAAGCCATAGAACGACAAAACCAACCAAGGAGCACTGGAGGACTCCATGGGTTAGACCACTTCCTGAAGAGAAAGCCTTCACAATTCAAAGGAGGTTATAATCCAGAAGGAGCATATCTTTAGGCCAAGGAAATGGAACGCATCTTTCGAGCATTGCCCTGCACAGAATGCGAAAAGGTGGAGTATGCCACCTATATGTTGGTGGAAGAGGCAGAGAACTGGTGGATTCATGCTAGAATCCGTATGATCGAGACTGACAGACCCTTGAACTGGGCCAACTTCAAAGACTGTTTCCTGGAGAAATATTTTCCAGCAAGTGTGAAAAGTCGCAAGGAGCTGGAATTTATGGAGTTGAAACAAGGCTCGATGTCCGTTGGAGAATATGCTGCAAAATTTGAAGAACTATCTCTCTTTTACCCTCCTTTTCAACAGGCTGGTGCCGAAGAATCGAAATGTGTTAAATTTGAGAACGGACTGAATCTGGAAAACAAAGAGGCGATAGGGTAACAAGAAATTCGGAGTTTTCCTATTCTGATCAACAAATGCAGAATTTTTGAAGAGAATCACCAAGCCAGACTGGCACATGAAAGGGCCAATAGACAACTGAAACCTCAGTCAGTTGATTTCAAAAGAAGAGGATCGTTCTATCCAAGTCGCTCCAGAGGAGGATCATCATCATCGTCATCTTTTGATAGACGCAACAATATGAGGTGTCTTAAGTGTGGAGGTAATCATCATGTACGTGATTGTAACAGACGTCTTGAAGAGGTCACTTGCTTTCGATGTAATCAAAAAGGACACATCAGTCCAAATTGTCCGCAGAACAATCAAAACAACAACAGGAACACTATAAGTGAACCAAGAGGCTCTAATTATCAGAAAGGCCATGGAGGAGACACACGTACTGCCCAACCTCCAAGACAGAACAGGGAGTCCACAGATCAAAGGTTGCAACAAACAACTGGGAGAGTCTTTGCCATCAGCGGTTCAGAGGCAGACCAAGCTGATGACCTCGTACAAAGTAAGTGTGAGATTAATGGTACAATCCTATCTGTGTTATTTGATTCTGGTGCTACGCATTCTTTCATTTCTGATGAGTGTGTTAGACGCCTTCAATTACCTATGAAGCCTATGACATATGATCTGATTGTTTCCACTCCCACCGGTACACAACTTAGGACTGCTAAGGTGTGTAACGAATGTTCTATACTCATAGAAGGTAGAAGCTTTCTTGTCGATCTTGTTTGTTTACCTTTGAAAGATTTGGAGGTGATTCTGGGGATGGACTGGTTATCGACAAATCGAGTCTTGGTGGACTGTCACAACAAGACCGTGATATTTCCATCAGAAAATCTAAATTCTGACAACCTCAAGACCTTTGTATTACAAGGTGAAATTCAATTGTTTGCTTTATTCACTCTTTACAAAGAAGATGGTGAATCTAAAGCAATCGAGATGCCGGTTGTTTCTGAATTTCCTGAAGTATTTCCTGAGGATGTCTCAAGTTTACCTCCAGAACGTAAGGTAGAATTCTCCATTGATTTAATTCCAGGAGCAGGACCAGTGTCTAAAGCTCCATACCGTATGGCACCAATTGAACTGACGGAACTGAAGAAACAAATCGAAGAGTTGTTGGAGAAGCATTTCATCAGACCTAGTGTGTCACCATGGGGAGCGCCAGTATTGCTCGTCAAGAAGAAAGATGGAAGCATGAGGTTATGCGTAGATTATCGTCAACTGAACAAATTAACAGTGAAGAATAGATATCCTCTGCCCAGAATTGATGATCTGATAGATCAATTGAGAGGCGCTGCAGTGTTTTCCAAGATTGATCTACGATCGGGGTATCATCAGATTCGTGTCAAGTCTGAGGATATTCCAAAGACAGCCTTTAGAACACGATATGGTCATTACGAGTACCTTGTGATGCCCTTCGGAGTGACCAATGCCCCAGCCGTATTCATGGATTACATGAATCGAGTATTTCATCCCTACTTGGATCAATTTGTCATCATTTTCATTGATGATATTCTGATCTATTCAAAAACTGCAGAGGAGCATGAAAAGTATCTTCGAGTGGTATTGTAGATGTTGAAGGAGAAGCAGTTGTATGCAAAGTTATCAAAATGTGAATTCTGGTTGAAAGAGGTAAAATTCCTAGGCCATGTAATATCAAACGAAGGAGTGTCTGTGGATCCTTCTAAAATAGAAGCTGTGGTAAACTGGGAGAGACCTACTTCAGTCACTGAGATACGAAGTTTCCTGGGATTAGCTGGTTATTATCGGAGATTCATTGAAGGGTTTTCTCAAATTGCCCTACCAATGACTCGGCTAACCCGGAAGAATCAACCTTTTTCTTGGACGCCAGAATGTGAGAAAAGTTTCCAAGAACTGAAGTTGAAGCTTACATCTGCTCCAGTCTTAACCTTACCTAATCCACAAGAAGATTTCGTGGTTTATTGTGATGCTTCCAACATGGGCTTAGGATGTGTTTTGATGCAGCAACGAAAAGTGGTTGCCTATGCTTCTAGACAGTTGAGACCACATGAGATAAACTATCCGACGCATGATCTAGAATTGGCAGCAGTGGTATTTGCTCTGAAAATCTGGAGACACAATTTGTATGGAGTCAGGTTTGAAGTGTTCAGTGACCACAAGAGCTTGAAGTATTTGTTCGATCAAAAGGAATTGAACATGAGGCAGTGAAGGTGGACGGAGTTTCTTAAAGATTATGATTTTGATTTGAAGTACCATCCAGGAAAAGCAAATGTGGTGGCAGATGCACTAAGCCGAAAGTCCATTCATATGGCATCTTTGATGATAAAAGAAATGGAGATGATAGAACAGTTCAGAGACATGAACTTGGGTGTAGAGATGAAATCTTCAAGGAGTATGACTTTGGGGACTTTGAAAATAACCAATGATTTCCTGAAACTGTTAGGTGAAAGACAGAAAGAAGATTTGCCATTACAAGAGTTGAGAGAATTACAGGCGAATGGAAAAGATATGGGACTACAAGAAGGATCAGATGGAATTTGGAGAATCAGGAATAGAATTTGTGTACCAGATGATGTTGATCTGAAAAGGATGATTCTAGAAGAAGCGCATAAAAGTATGTTGAGCAATCCTGGATCAACTAAGTTGTATCAAGATCTGAGGAAAAGCTTTTGGTGGCCAAGGATGAAGAAAGAGATAGTTGAATATGTATCTTCATGTCTGGTGTGTCAAAAAGCCAAGGTAGAACACCAGAAGCCATCTGATGAACTGTAACCATTAGATATTCCTGTCTGGAAATGGGATGACATCTCAATGGACTTTGTGTCAGGGTTACCAAGAACACGTTCAGGGAATGATGCAATCTGGGTTATTGTAGACAGATTGACAAAGTCTGCTCACTTCCTCCCAATGAATATGAAGAACTCTTTACAAAAATTGGCACAATTATATGTGAAGGAGATCGTAAGACTACATGGTGTACCATCTAGTATTGTGTCAGATAGAGATCCAAGATTCACTTCCCGATTCTAGGGAAGCTTGCATCAGGAATTGGGTTCAAAGCTTCGATTGAGTTCAGCTTATCATCCCCAAACAGATGGGCAGTCAGAGCGTACCATACAAAGTTTGGAAGACTTACTGCGATCTTGTGTGATTGAACATGGTGGTAGTTGGGAGCAGTTTCTTCTATTGATTGAATTCACGTATAACAATAGCTACCATAGCAGTATTGGTATGGCTCCATTCGAAGCATTGTATGGTAGGAAGTATCGAACGCCCCTTTGTTGGTTAGAAACTGGTGAAAGTTTGGCGTTAGGACCTGAAATTGTGCAGCAGACTACTGAACAGATAGAAATGATCAGAGAAAAGATGAAGGCATCTCAAGACAGACAGAAGCACTATTACGATAAAAGGAGGAAACCACTTGAATTCCAAGTCGGTGAACATGTATTTTTGAAGGTTTTACCTCACAAGGGGATTGGCCGAGCATTGAAAAGTAAGAAGTTGAGTCCGAGGTTCATTGGACCATATGAGATCCTAAAGAGGATTGGTACAGTGGCGTATCAGATTGCACTTCCTCCTCACCTGGCAAACCTGCACAATGTGTTTCATGTATCACAACTAAGGAAGTATATACAAGACCCCACTCACGTGATTGCTGCTGATGATATTGAAGTTAGAGAAAATCTAACCATCTCCACAGAACCTACATAGATCCTAGAAAGATCGAATAAACGCTTGAGGAACAAGAATGTACCACTGGTAAAAGTTACATGGAAACAAGGAACTGATGTAACTCTGACTTGGGAGCGTGAAGATGCTATGAGGACACAGTATCCAGGATTGTTTCACTGAGGAGCGTGTTAAGTTAAATTTCGAGGACGAAATTTCTATTAGGGTGGGAGTATTGTAACATCCTGCTTTTAATAATAGCTCTATTATGTAATTTATGAAGCATGGAAGGTCTGTAAGTGTTAATAAATGAATAAAACACTCTATGGATGGCTTTTAATGCTCCAAAAGTTTCATTTTTGGGTATAATTCTATAATTTATATAGATCCTTATGAATGAGGCCCAAATTCCGAGTGAAAATACCTTAGAAAGAACTGTCCGAGTGAGAAAGAGAGTCTATTCCGAGTGAAGACTGAAAATTCTGAGTGACCAAGAGGAATTCCGAGTGGAAAATGGAAATACCAAGTGAAAATGGTGTTTTCCGAGTGGAACATGGTCAAGAGGACTTATTCCGAGTGAAATAATGTCTCAGAGACTCACTGCCGAGTCAAACATGCTAAGAAGACTCGATCCCGAGTCAAGATCTTCAAAGGACTCATTTCAGAGTCAATTAAGATCAGAAGTTGCAATCCTGAGTGAAGGAATTCCGATTGACAACAAATAAGTCTTGGGTCGGTTAGGATCAATATTACCGAGTGGACATTCAAGTGGAATGAGTCAGTATTGAGGAAATTCACCGAGTGAAAGCTGATCAGGAGAAGAGTCGGTTTGGAGATGAATTACCGAGTGATGACTGACCTGATATTGAGTAAGTTTTGGCAATGAAGAACTGAGTGCTTGGAATCGGTTTCAGAAGAATTTTTACCGAGTAAAAACTTAGGTAAAAGACTGAGTTAGAGCTGACTCAGTATCTGGAAAGTTTACCGAGTGGATATGCTTGAATGAAGACTCGGTTACCGAGTGAAAGCATGAGTGAGAGAGGGAGCTCGGTCTGGACAGACTCTACCGAGTGAGAAACCAAGGAATTGAGTCAGATTCAGATGAATTCCGAGTGAGACTCATATGTAAGAGCTTTTTCCGAGTGATAATGACCTTGAGAGTCTCTAAGTGAAACGTAGTTGAAGAAGTAGGTCTGATCTTGGCTAAGTATTAATTAACCGAGTGAAACCCGAATGGGAGACACTTCTATATTCCTAAGTGTTGATAACCGAGTGGAAGATATTATACATATTCCGAGCGAATCATGTAAACCGTATTCCGAGTGACTAAGTAATGACTGAGTCCGAATGAGACTTGACTGTGATGCTTGTCTCTGATGAATGAATGGTTAAGTTATTCCTCAGATGAGAAAGGGCATGAACACCGAGTGAAGATCGAATGAGCCTTGAGTCGGTCTGAGACGACTTAACCGAGTGAAAAGTTGAAGGAAGAGGAGTCGGTTGAATGAGATCGGAAGAGACACTTCTGATCCGTTCTAAACCAGAGTCTAACATTCGATGTCAGGGACGACCTCAAGGATTGAAAGTGGAAGGACGGGTGTCAACTAATGTCTTCATCACATCGGATGACCAGCGTAGGGAGGACTGCCTTGTGTGTTGCACCTCAGAATATTGCTCTACCAAATGAGCTATGGGACGGCTGACTTCGGTTCAGGTGAGACCAGATGAATTTAGTACAGATCGGATTATCATTAATGAACACCGGTTGGCTTCAAGGAAGGTTAACTCAGCTTTCCTTAGAACGGATGTCCACACCGGATGACTTTGAGCCGGTGTACAAGACCGGATGAAATCCGCCCAAAGAAGAAATTGAGGGACTGCTAAGTTCTCCTCAACCGGACTTGGAAGTGGAATTCCAGTCGGTTTTGAAGTGCAGAAGTAACTTTTTGACCTTTTTCTTGTCTTTTAGGCATTTTTTTAATGCATTTGAACCCACTAATTGCTCTAGTACGTAGGACGGCCAGAAATGAGCACTAAGATAGCCACCTTCTATTATTAATCCTCCATTATCTCCACTAACAGCACTAGCAAACCCACTCACAAAGGGCTTGTCCCCCACTGCCTTTGTTTTTTTTAAAACAAAACCATATCTCTTCAGAAACTCTTAAGAAAACAGAATTACAGTATACCATTTTCCTTCTTCCTCAAGACCTTCGAATAGAACCAGGACAGCCAGGGGACTCCTTTTCAGTCAGCCAAAGATCATCAAATCAAGTAAGAGGGGAGAGGGTTGTGAATAACTATGAAATGGGTAGAGTTGTATGCTGTTCTAGGATTCCAGTTTTAATTTCGTATCTTGTGGCTTAATTTTGAAACTGAAAACGTACGAATTTGTCTTTGACTTCTTCATGAAAGTTATAAATCTTTTTGTTATCTAAATTATGAGACCTGAATCGATTGATTTGAGTATGTGTAGCAAAAGTTATAGCCAAAATACTACTGTATGTCCGAGTGAAGGATTTGTTTCATGTTTAGTGCATATTTTGATATGATGGGAATTATACATGCATAATCAGCCTTGAATGTCTTCATGAAAGTTGTAGATATACATGTTTTGGATCTTTAGAAAGTGGTTTCACATTAAAATAATTTTTGTAACTCAAGTTATGCTCATAATACTGAAGTATGTACAAGCTGTAAATCTGTAAACTTGAAATCCGTATCTTATTTTTAAAACTGGGAATTTTGTGGTAAGAATTAGTGATCAGTATCTCCATGAAAGTTGTAAATCTTTTTGTTATGTGAATTTTGAGACCTTAATCGATTGATTTGAGTAGGTGTAGCAAAAGTTATAGCGAAAATACTACTGTATGTCCGAGTGAAGGATTTGTTTCATGTTTAGTGCATATTTTGATATGCTTGGAATTATACATGCATAATCAGCCTTGAATGTTTTCATTAAAGTTGTAGATATTTAAGTTTTGGATCTTTAGAAAGTGGTTTCTCATCAAAATAATTTTTGTAACTCAAGTTATGCTCAAATTACTGAAGTATGTGCAAACTGTAATCCTGTAATCTGAAATCCGAATCTTGTTTTCAAAACTGGGAATTTTGTGGTGAGAATTAGGGGTTGGTATCTTCATGGAAATTGTAGATATGTGTGTTAAGAATAATTTAGAATTGGTTTCATGTCAAAATCATTTTTGTAACTCCAGATACGTTCTAATTACTAATCTGTGTACATTTTGGAAAAACTCATCTTGAGGCAGTATGGTATTTTGTGAATAAGTGGTATTTCTGATTGGAATCTGAAATTGTGTTCTTCATAAAAGTTGTAGATAATTGTATTATTAAGCTATATAAAGTGGAATCATCTAAAAAGGAGTTGATTTGCCCATGTTATGACTGTTTTGCTAATGTATGTTGCTGTTGGGAATGCTGAAAGTCACTTATAAAGGCTATTATGAAAGAAAATGATATTTTCTCTATGGATAAAGATTAATTATTAAATTCTTGAGTGATTATGAGTTATTAGAAATGTTGTTGAGCATTATGCAGTTTGTATGATGTGGTGATGAATAATTATGAATAACGAAACCACTTTGTATGTACATGAATGCCTTGTGATATTGACACATGTGACTGAAACAGTAAATCTGTAACACCCTGTATTTTCTGTACTCGGATTCCGATGTGACCGTCATAATTAATAAAAATGTGAATAAATTTTTCGTATTTGAAAACATTTCCAAGGCACCACCATGATCACACCGAAACCTGAATCACAGAAAACCGAAGCGTACAATTTTTAATAAACTAAACCTGGATCTATAGCTAAATGGCCCATAACGGTATACAAAAATAATAGAGTTTACAGCGGAAGAATATGCATACCGGGCACACGCCTAGTCCCATATATGAAGATATGAGAAAAGGCTAGGCAAGCATGCAATGGCATATTATAAGCCTAATAGACAACCACCATCATTTTACATAATTACATGAGCATGCAAAGCCTAAGATATAATTATATGTATACATAAATACATTCCTATGCATTCGGGAATCTTCTCCCGACTATCTCTTATATTCTACACATATATGTATTCATCATCCACCAATTCAAAGAATTATCTTATACATACTTAAAATCTCTAAATCATCTATATCATCATACACAATTTATTCATTACACATGAATTCATAAATGATGCCGGCCAAGGCACTTCCTCTACCACTATTTACCTTCACCCAAGTTTGATCTTTGAATCCGAATTTGTCCCATGGTAACCTGCATCACAATGCTAAAAAGGAGACCACATGGGAGAGTGAGTTATACATTCAAAATGACGAATAACATATATATTATGATCAAGTGTATATGCATACAAACATCATGTGTGCTTTGCTATAAAACCATTTAAATTATCATTCATTCATCATATCATTAATATAATAGGCATACAAGCCTCATACATAATCATATACACAATCAATTTGCCACTTATCAACAGGGCACTCATAATCATTATCATCATTACACCATTAAGGTTTCACACAATACCTCCTCGTAAGGGGTTTCTCAACACTCGTGGTCATCCCATCTCAAATATATAATAAATTTAATTCCATATCAATGGGTGATCGCAACCACCATAATCAAACATTCATAACCATAATGGGTGATCGCAACCACCATAATTAATTCTTCATAATCATAATAGGTGATCGCAACCACCATAATCAATCATTCATAATCATTGGTTTCCCGCCTCGCAAGGGGTACTTCCTAAAGCAGCCTTGCAAGGAGCTTTCTCGTGATCACAACCACGTTCAACATTTCACATAGGTTTCCCACCTCGCAAGGGGTACTCCCGCCTCATGATTGCAACCATGGGCATCATAGGTGCTCGCAAGCCCTTTATCATATCAAATACCAAGTGATCGCAACCACTGGTTCATCATCATATAATGGTCCCCGCAGGGCCTTTCACATTTCACAATCCAGGTGATCGCAACCACCGGCACAATATCATATCATCATCACTCAGGGTTACACCTTCGTGGCACCCCGCAAGGTGTTTCATTTCACAATAAATAACATAGTACCATCATCACTTAGGGATACACCCTTCGTGGCACCCCGCAAGGTGGTTTGTTCATAATAATTATCACAATACCATCATCACTCAGGAATACACCCCTGGTGGCACCCCACAAGGTGATATACTCAACATTATGATCAACATCATCTTCACTCCGGGGTTTACCCGTCGTGGCACCCCGCAAGGTGATATATTTCAACATTATTCAAGAACAATAGGACAACGTCCTCTTCACTCAGGGATATACCCTTGTGGCACCCCGCAAGGTGATTCATTCAATAATAATGCATATCAATGCCATGCTATGCCATGAATGCAACAATGCAATAATGCATGTGCCCAACAACCTCGCAAGGATATCTCACCCTCTCAATTAGGGATAAATCATATATTTAATCTTATTATCATTGGCACATAAGAAATCATAAGGCCCCTCAAGGCACAACATTCATAACCACAGCAAACCACGCATGGTAATTAAATTCATAATATATCAATAGTGGTGAGGCACACATGTATTCATAACATAGTATAGGCATATACGTACCTCTCCAAGGCCTTAAGCCATTCCTTAATCACCGCTAAGACACACCACACATGGACCCCTAATGAAATCGCTTGTTGTTATATAATAAAAGGGGTTTGGGGCAACAATGAGCCCATGATAAGTTTCAGCACTAAGGCATGAGGAAATCTTACTTTTAGTCTTAAAAAATAGTGGTACATGTCACAAATATCACCTATTAGTCCTAATTTGGCCACCATAAAAAGTTGGGTTCAAAACCCTCTTAAATTTGAATTTTTCAACGCAATAGGTTCAGTATTTTTCGTCTAATGAGGGATAGAAAACTCCAATTAATGTGAGACCAATTCTCACACCTCCGTAACACAATTATCTACAACTTTCATGAAGAAGTCGGAGGCTAAAAATGTCATTAAGGTGCCCAAATGGGCCAAAAACAGCAAAGAAAACAGACCAGTTGGAAAAACAGCATAACAGTGGCCATAACAGGGCTCTGAATCGATTCAGAATCGATTCAAGCGTCCCAAAATCTCAAAATTTGACAAACAGAGGGCCTTGAATCGATTCAAACTCGTATGAATCGATTCAAACGCCCCTGGAACCCAAAATAGTGAAAACAGCACCTCTTGAATCGATTCAAGACAGCCCTGCTACTGTTTTTATGCAGAACAACACCAAAATTTCAACTTCTAATCACCCTATATCATTCAATTCAAATCCAATGACCATCAAAATTTGACACAAGCTAAAATATATTATTTGAGACGTGTGGCCACCGACCGCACTCAAAATTCTCCAAATTGAGGGACTTATGCATATAAATGCGTTTTACCCAATTTAAAATGTTTTTGGGCAACTCAAGGGTCAATTCTCAATGGAATTGGCCCATTCCAATTTCTACAAGTCATAAACTATGCATAGAAGCTATTGGGACTATCCCATGCCATCAAAATCACATAAAACTCTATTTGACTATATGAGTTCCTCAATTATGCGTTATCTTTCAATCTTATCATTAACGCCATCACAATGGCCATCACCTTCAATGCCAAACATCCATATGAAATCCTCAATTCATAAGGCATACACTTCATCCCCTCAAGGATGGTTTATTAGCATATATTTAATTCAACCCCTCATGGGTTATCCCTCAACAACATATTACTCCCATCAAAGGGACACTAAATATTCATCATCAATATATATACACACAAATCATTCTCAACAGCCAATAATTTGCCACTCACATCATTTCACTATAAACATGGCAAGGCAAGCATGAGTATCATAACATACAATAATCATCAATTATATAACTCATGCAGTTTGAATGTAAACTCCTCTCCTACCTCGAGGGAAGAGCCGAAACCCAGATGCACGCTCCGAACGCTCCGCTACATAATTCCGGAATAAACTCTATAGACCACATACATGTACATACACATAATCAACAACCATTATAATTTTAACCATTTATTTGCTTATCATAAAGCTCATCATCAAGTCTTAGACTTGCTAATCACCAATTTATACAACTGTGTTAGGCTTCGGGAATTCCTTTCCCCAAAGCTATGATTTCTAGATTTCAAGGGTTAAACAACCCAACATCAACAACACCATGGCCTATAACAAGACCTAAGGCTTCATCAATTTAAACATCCATTCTCTTAGTCTAATATTAATGGTTCGCAATCATTGTCAACATCATAAACATCAACACTTATTAATTTCTCAAATCAACATACCTAGATACATACATATATCATCATTTGCAACTCATGACTTAGCTCCCCATTTTACCAACATTAGTATTCAACTCCTACCCTTCAAATATTCATTCCTATGTATAGCATCATTCCAAGGTACCAAAATCATCAAAATCACCAAGTGGGTCAAAATCACCAAATTATTTATACCAAGGGATTTTATCAAACTCAACCAACAATAATCTCAATCATTCACCTATTCACATTCAATTTAACCCAATAAGTCACAATCTATACATTTTTCCCAAATTCTTAAGGCAAGGGTTTTCATCAAAACCCAACAACTATTACTAACACTAATTATTCATCATAAATACCCATCACTATCATAAATGCTTATTAATTTTCCACCCATCCAAGTATTGATTTCATGCACTCATAACAACCCACCATTTAATACCATAATAATAACACCCCACCTTAGGGTTTTTTTTTTCATAATTAGTGCTCTCCCAAACACCCTCATGCAATTAATACCTCACAAAAATACCAAAATCCAAAACCTAAGACACAAAGCTCATGAAAATGATGAAGAACTTACCTCCACCAAGAGTTAGCCATGAACTTCCATGAGAGGGAGAGAGTCACACAAATTTTTGAAGAGAAGGGGAGGAGAGTTCCAACCTCCAATTGCTTCCTTCAAGCTTCCCCCAAGTGAAAATGGTAAAGGAAGAAGAAGACCTTACAAAGCTTAGGTTTTTGAGAGAAAGGTAGAGAGGGAAGAAGAAGAAGAATAAAAAGAAGAGAATAGAAGGAAGGAGAAGAAGTGACGTGAGAAAATGAGAGGAAAGGAAAGAGTTTTATCATTAAAATTAAACCCCTCATTAATAATTTTACAGATTTAGGACAAACAGGCTCATAGTTCAGGCTTAATACTAACTCCAAAAATTATTCCGAAGGTATATTCAGATCCTCAATAATATTCTTAATAGCCCTGACCAACGGCATCTCAATCGGAGATGCTTGGTCCGACACTCATATTCTAACCGGGTAAAATTTTAACCCTCATAAGCTCAATAAATTATAAATATTCATCATAAATCCCAATTTTATGATTCCCATATTTTTTGGACACAAATCCATTCATATACATTTATTTACTATTTATTCTCGTTATTTATTCATTTTATAAAATTCGAGGTGTTACAAAATCCATGATTTTGTAAATTATTATGAGTGTTGTGTCCTTTGGGGACTTGTATTCCAAGAGGTTTTGGAAATATGGATATCATGGTATGTTAAAAGAATTAAAGGCATTCATGCATCATAAGCATTCGGACGCACCATGGAATTTAGGGGTTCCATGATTGCCTACCCTGGTGGGGGGTTACTCTATGATGAGTTAAGCCCTATTTTGTTGTGCGCCATGGAGTGTAGGGATTCATGGTTTATGCAAAGCCCTACTTATGATATTTGTGTACTTTGGTACTTAAGCGCCATGGAGTGTAGGGATTCATGGTATATGCTAAAGCCTTATTTGTGTCTCTATGAGACTTTTACTGCAGTATTTCCCACCAAACCAAATGGATCCAGCATGACATCATATGACTAATTGAAGAATTATTAAATGGACTTGTTTGGCATATTCATCATATCATTATGAGTTGTTGATTGTGTTTGTGCAATTTTATCTATTTTATATTTATTCTATATTCTGTCTCACTCTTACATTAATTTTTACAGTGAATGACACGCAGAATGCAGAGTGATGCCATGATGGATGCCTATTTGAATTATTACCTGAACTTTGATTTTATGGGTTGTAATAAGTATAACATGTCATGTACCATTATTTTCTAAATCGTTTCCGCTACTTAAGTATTTTCTTGAATTTAATTATTCACGACTAGCATGTATGATAATTTTTCCGCTGTTATCAACTGTTACATAAACTCTGAATTAAACTTATGAATTTTAAAATGATCTTTCGAAAAAGCGAAAAATTTACTCGAAAATTTTAATTAACGTTTCGGGGCGTTACATGAAGCACCTTTTCACTCCCTCTCATCCCAAGGCTCGCAATTAAGCCTCCTTTAATGTATCCTCGGTTTCTATAATCCGTCCCCACACAATATCACCTCTTATTTCTCTTTAATGATTCATGATGCATGAGCTACCTACATATTTAGTTGGTTAAGACTTTTAGAAACTCAATTAATAAATACAATAAAGGTTCACAAATCATCTCAATAAACTATACATTCCTATAAGTTCTTCTTTGAACTTCTGTTATACAGAAATAAATTTAGTACAGTCTTCGAATTCAGATCTCACCAAAATTGAGTTTCCAAGCCTTAAATATCTCAAAACTTTCTCTTAGAAAACTTCACATATTTACATAATCTTTCTCAATTTGAATCTTATCTAGATTGAGTTTAGAAATCTCGACTATAACAAAATATCCTTTAGTATTTCGTTGGGAAAAACCAAAATAATTTACTTTAAACTTCTGATTACTAAAAGAAAATAATTTTTAAAATCATTAACTAAGAATACTTAAAACTATATAACTTTTCTTTAATTCAAGTTTTAATTATCTCAACCTTTAATTTTCATAAAATAGCTTCTTTCTAATACTAGATTTTATTCTAGAGATTAAATATAAAGTTAATGAAAATAATTTCTAAGAATAAATAAAAGACTAAAATAATTATAAAATACTTTCTCTTAGAATAAAAATTTAAAGAGTAAGGCCAGAAAATTCTTACTGAGTTTTAACTTTCCTTCATGCTTGCTATATACTTAAACTCCATATCATAAGGTCATCAATCACAACCAAATATTTTCAATCACAATTAAATATCATCACTCACAATCAAATATTGTCAATCACAATCAATTTATCAATCATAATCAAATCAAATAAATTACTTATCATTCATAAATATTATAATTAAAGTTTAATGGTTATTTAAGTTAATAAACTTAATTTTAAGTCTTTATAGATCATTCCTCACACAGGTCTATGTAAGTCCAAATAGGTCATAATAATCCAAGTCCTTACATAGGTTTAGTTTGACCCATATAGGATATAAAAGTCCAAGTCCTTGCATAGGTTTAGGTCGACCCATATAGGATATAAAAGTCCAAGTCCTTGCATAGATTTAGTCGAGTCCGTATAAGTTATAATAATCCAGATCCATGATAGGTATTTCAGAATAAGTTACATAAGATACTAATTTATTATTAATTTTAAGTTGAGAAGTTATTATTTTAAAATAATATTATTAAATTTAAAAGGAGTAGGGGACTCCTCCCATTATTTTTATGTCTTTTCATATTATATTCTTATCTCACTCCCCCTTACCTTGAATTGCTACCAAAAGTGAGTCGCTTTGCACCTCCGAGTTCTAAAAATATTAATACTAACTTATCTCAGTATAGGCATAAGATAAAAATAAAGATTACTACGTAAAACAGAAATGGTAAATTTTGAATAGTAAATAGTGAATAGTAAAACATGAATAGTAACAGTAAATAGTAAAACATAAATAGTAACAGTAAATAGTAAAATGTGAATAGTAACCATAAATAGTAAAACGTGAATTGTAATAGTAAATAGTAAATCGTAAATAGTAACAGTAAATAGTAATTCACTATTATCAATAGTAATTTACTATTGATATAGTAATTTAGTATTCAGAATAGTAACTTAAAATAATATTATATCCAGTATAATAATAGATTTCTAAAATGATATGAAAATAAACCTAAAAAGTATAAAAGAGAGTTATTCTTACCTTATCATTTTGGCAGAACTTCCTTCCATAAAAATTATTTCTCTCTCTTACTCCCACCACTATCTCTCTAGCACTACTATATTAAGAAAATTTAATCTGAAATTGTGAATTTTCCTTTAGAATCCTTCGGTATTTATAGCAGAAAAATTTAGTGTGTATTTGAATATTTTATTATAAAAGTATTGTACAATTTTTGAAATTTTTGTTTCTGGTTACTATACAACTTTGAAATTTTCGTTCATGCACAGTATTTTGCATAGTAAATATCAGCTGAATTATTAAGCCAAATAGTAACCATTCACTCAGTATATTTTAAATATTCAAAATCAGTCCTTTTCAAAATTTAGCGATATTATATCAGTTCTCACTAATTTTATAATAAGTAATATAAAGTTTAAATTTTAAAAATATAAAATTTTCTCTTAATAAAAATATATTGGTATGTTTTTTATTTTTTTTACGATTGGTAAAAATCAAGATTTTTCTCAAACCGATCATTTTTAAATAAGTCTACTTCAAATGGATTTTAGAAAATTTTCTTATAATTTAACTTCACTTTCTTATAAATATTTTTAATTTTAAGTAACTTTATATGAATTTAAAATTATTTAAATATATTATTTTATTAAAATATTTCAAAATTTTCAAAAAATTCTAGAAATTTATAAATATTATGTAGATCAAAAAGTTCTATAGAACCATAATTTAATTCCTTTAAAATTTTATTTTAAAATTCTAATAAAAGTTAAATCATAAATATATAAAAACATAAATATAAAAACATAAAATAAAAGTTGTGAATAATAAAGATATTCAAAATTCTTAATATAATTTCATTAATCAATGACTACTAATTAGGTCATTTTAAAATTCTCATTCAAAAGGCATATATATTTTTATTTTTATTTATTTTTATTTTATTTTATTTTTTAAAACAAAATAATTAAATATAAATACCAAGGTTTCATAAAAAATAATAATAATAAACTAATTAATAGCAAGTATTTCTCATTAAAGATATATTAATATCTATTTTCTATTTAAGTAGAAAATGGGATGTTAAGTTCACAAATGCCAAGTTCAGGAGTTCCTTGACGGATTGCATATTAAGCAAGTATTCTCATTGGTAGAGCATCCTTAGACCAATGGTTAAGCCGAGGTTGCAAATAGAGAGATCCTCAAAGGTTTAAAGAAACGCCTGGGTGAAGCAAAGGGAGAATGGGCCAACCAGTTATGTCATGTTTTGTGGGCATATCAGACAACCCTTATTCATCTACCGATGAAGCCCCATTCCGATTGGTATACAGAGTAGACGTAGTGATACCAGTGGAAATAAATTTAATCTCACCAAGGATTCAACAATTTGATTTAACGATAACGATCGAAGATTAAGGGACGACCTGGATCTACTACTCGAGGTTAGAGAAGTAGCTTTTGTCTGAGATCAAGTTGTTAAAGCCAAAGCTGCATTGCGCTATAATGTGAAGGTCCAGCAAAGAAGATTCAGCGTAAGAGACCTCGTCCTAAGAAAAACATCAGTTGGGAATCACATTGCGCATCAAGGAAAGCTGGCACCAATATGGGAAGGGCCATATCGGGTAAACGAAGTCACACCAGGGAGGGCATATTTGTTGGAAACTTTAGGAGGTGA
This sequence comes from Clitoria ternatea, assembly GCA_037962975.1. Taxonomy (NCBI): domain Eukaryota; kingdom Viridiplantae; phylum Streptophyta; class Magnoliopsida; order Fabales; family Fabaceae; genus Clitoria; species Clitoria ternatea. The sequence goes on along the minus strand of CM075671.1, from coordinate 197,625,918 downwards.
AGTATTTAAAAATAAATGGAATGTAAAGAACCTCGGCGCCATAAGTCATGCACTCTTTTTCCCTACCCAAGGTTTTTCCCATAGGGTTTACTTGAGGGGTTTTTAATGAGGTATGCGGCTAGGGTGGTATTATATCAATAAAATACAGATTTCTAAATACGTATGATAACATGTTTTCCAGCAATCATCATAAGGACCCCAGAAGTGGTTGAGTTTCCAATAAACCCTGGAGTGGTCTAAGGACCCCAGAGTGGTTAAGTTTCTAATAAACTCTGGAGTGGTCTAAGGACCCTAGAGTGGTAAAAGTTTCAATTAAACCTCGGAGTGGTCTAAAGACCCCAGAGTGGTTGTTTTTATTCAACTCCAGAGTAATTTAAGAACCCCGGAGTAAATTAAATTTGTTAAATGATTAAATACGGAGTAAGTGAATAACATTCCTATACGAGCTTCAAATTTTAGATGTTATAGCGACAAATATGAAAAATCAAGTAAAGAAGGTTCAAACCCTCCTTAAGGCACCAGAAGGTCCTCCAAAGCCTCCAAACCAGAAATATGGGGTAGGGCATCCTTCTCAGTTGGCTCCTTGGTAACAACCGCCTTGCCCTTATTCAGTATCTTCTGGCCAGGGTTGACCTTGTGTCTTTTGGGCATAGCGGCACCCTGTTTCTTCTTTTTCCTTTTTACAGGACCGATTTTAAGGGCCACTGCTCCGCCGGGTGTTTGGAGGCTGGAGGCCTTATTCATCTTTGGGTAACACGGTTCTCCCCAGAAATGTCAACCTCGGAGCCTTCCAAATGCTTTCGAAGTGCCTCTAAAGCATCAGCACTTGTATTCCCAAAAAGGATGAAATAATTTTAGCATAAACCGAAGTATAAAAATCTTGGAAAAGGAGAAAGAGAAAAGTAAATACCCAGGCAAGTGAGGTACTCATTTCGTGTCTCCAGGGTGCCTAAGAGTGCATGACACTTGAGAGAAGCACCCCGGGATAGGGTATGAAGGGTATCAACGACGGTCCAGGAGGTCTCCGAGAGAGAGCCTTCATCGACTGAATACACTGTACTCTCTAGCAAAAAATGTTTGTGGGTCCACCTGGTGTGGAGCAAAAGATTGCCTTCCTCATCCTTCCAGAAGAGAGACGCAGTCTTTTAACCGAAAAGCTTGAAGAAAGCACTCTTGAAGGAAGAGCTATACATTTTACAGGAGTCGATGTAGGCTTCAAAATTCACGATGTCACTCTGACATCGGAGGTTTACTGTAACACCCCCTTATATACACGAGATATATATGTATTCTTCTTGCTTTTTTAAAAAAACTTTTAGAAAGATATACATATTTATCACTCTTTATCTCGCGTATACAAGGACATATATACATCTGATTTCCTTTGAATATTGAAAGTAAAAAAAATGTTGTCTTTCAATATTTATCCACAATGACAAAAATAATTTATAAAAATCATAAGTGATAAAAGATTTACAATATTATATCTGAATGATGAGGTTTATCAAAGTTTAACCTTCACCTTGTTACAATTATCCAACTTGATATTGTAATAAGGTAAACTAAAACTAAATTATACCGCTACTACGATCGTGACCAATCATTTCCTAATTCTTGAACCATAGGGTTTTGGAATCCTACTCTTGTCATATCTCTTCACCTGATGAGACCCCTTTACCCTTTCGTAATTACATCCTTTCATCTTGAGCTGCTAGCTATACATCACATATATTTTGAACATAGAAATTCAAACAAGAAGGAGTAGGAAACAAAATATAATACTTTACAGATAAGACATAAGCATAAGGGTTTTCACAAACTAATAAAATAATATCATTCAAAATCTCATACACAATTAATTATAAATATAAGGTTCTCACACACATAACAATCATACTTTCATTCACAACCATCCATACAGAATATCACAATCATATGTATGACATGTAATGCTTTTAATACTATCTCATTCAGTTTATGCATGTGGGCCCTTAAAGTTTTAGTTTGCACTGGGCTAACCAGGAGTTTACACTATTCCATAATTTCGGATAATAATAACATAAATGCCTTCATGGCATATGAACAACTCAACTGGCATGGAAACACTTAAAGACTAGTCAGATTGAGAAGGTTTTTATTATGAAAGTACCTAACACTAGGGAGCGACCCTAGGTCCCCTGAAGCACCCTTTCACGCCCTCTCATCCCAAGGCTCGCAATTAAGCCTCCTCTAATGTATCCTTGGTTTCTATAATCTGCCCCCAGGCAATATCATATCTCATTTCTCTTTAATGATTCATGATGCATGAACTACTCGCGTATTGAGTTGGTTAAGACTTTTAGAAACTCAAATATAAATTATATCTCCGGGGCCTACAAACCACAACATAGCCACCCCGATAAACTGCACATTTCCAAACTCTTAAATAAGTTCTGCCACACGCAGAAGAATTTCAATACAATTTTTCTTTATCATTCATAAATGATTTGAGTTTCAAAGTCTTAACATATATTCCAATCCTTCTTTATAGCATTTATAGGAAATTAATTTACTTTAGACACAAGTTTGAATTATTGATCTTTTTCCATCTTTAATTATAATACTTAAAAAATGTATAATATTTCTAAACACTTTTGAAATTAAAACTCTTATTTTTAAAAGTTTAAAATATTATTGAAGTATCTCATTTCTATTTGAGAATCAAATATTTTCATATCCATATATATACATATATATAAATATATTATTTTTTTATAAAATACTTTCTCTTTTTTATATAAAATAACTAAAATTTAATTTAATTAAATAATTTATTTTGAAAGATAAAAGTGAGTTGTAAAAATTATATACTTTCATTGAATGTTAAGAAAAATTTCTTAACAATAATCTGAATAAACATTGAGAAATAATTTCTTTTAAATTAATACTTTAAAGAGTAAGAGATAAGTATATTCTTACTGAGTTTAGCTTTTCGTCATGCTTACTATATGCTCAAACTCCACATCATAAGATCATCAATCATTCATCAATCATTCATCAATCTCAACCAAATATTGTCAATTATAATTAAATATCATCACTCAAAATCAAATATTGGTCATAATCAAATCAAATAAAAATAACACAATTACTATACAAAATCTACCCAATTTATTTTAAGGTGTCTTAATTATTAAAGTTCATTTTAAGTCGTATTAGTCCAGTCATAATGTTAGTTGGTCCTTATCAAGTCCAAAATAGTCCAATGGTCATATGGGTCCATCATAGTCTAATCAATGCAAAGGTATAATTCAATCCATATAAGTCCATAACAGTCCAAATCTCAATGATACGGTATATTAGGTTAATGAGTCATCTAAATATTTTAAACTTTATGTTAGGTTAATCAATATGATTCATCCAAATATTTTAAACTTTTGAATAAATTTTATTTATTTATTTACTTAAGATGATAATAAGTATTACTTTAAAATATATTAATTATTCATAGTTAAAAGGAGTATGGAACTCCTCCCATTATTCTTATGTCTTTTCATATTATATTTTTATCTCACTCCCCCTTACATTGAAAATATTAATACCAATTTATTTCAGTATAGGCATAAGATGAAAATTAAGATTACTACGTAAAACAGAAATGGTAAATTTTGAATAGTGAATAGTGAATAATAAAACGTGAATAGTAACAGCAAATAGTAAAACATGAATAGTAAAGGTAAATAGTAATAGTAAATAGTGATTTACTATTTGAATAATGATTTATTATTTAAATAGTAATTTACTATTCGTAATAGTGATTTACTATTGACATAGTAATTTACTATTTAGAATAGTAACTTAAAATAATATTATATCCAGTATAATAATAAATTTTTAAAATGGTATAAAAATAAACCTAAAAAGTATAAAAGAGAGTTATTCTTACCTTATGATTTTGGCAGAACCTCCTTCCATAAAAATTATTTCTCTCTCTACTCCCACCATTATATCTCTAACACTACTATATTAAGAAAATTTAATCTGAAATTATGAATTTTCCTGCAGAAATCCTTTGGTATTTATAGTAGAAAAATTTACTGTGCATTTGAATATTTTATTATAAAAGTACTATACAATTTTGAAAATTTCATTCCTGGTTACTGTGCAACATTTGAAATTTTTATTCATATACAGTGTTTTGCATAGTAAATGTCGGTTGAATTATTAAGCCAAATAGTAACCATTCACTCGGTATATTTTAAATATTCAAAATCAGTCCTTTTCGAAATTTAGTGATATTATATCAGTCCTCATTAATTTTATAATCAGTAATATAAAGTTTAAATTTTAAAAAACTAAAATTTTCCGTTAATAAAAATTTATTGTACATTTTTTTATTTTTTTATGTTTCGTAAAAATCAAGATTTTTCTCGAACCGATCATTTTTAGATAAGTCTACTTAAAGATTTTAGAATTTTTTTATAATTTAAATTCACTTTCTTGTAAATATTTTTAATTTTAAGTAACTTTATATGAATTTAAAATTATTTAAAATATATTATTTTATTAAAATATTTCAAAAATTTCTAAAAATTCCAGAAAATCATAAATATTATGTAGATCAAAAAGTTCTAAAGAACCATAGTGTAATTCCTTCAAAATTTCATTTTAAAATTCTAATAAGAGTTAAATCATAAATATATAAAAACATAAATATAAAAATATAAAATAAAAGTTATGAATAATAAATATATTCAAAATTCTTAGTATAATTTCATTAATCAATGACTACATAATAAAAGACCTATATATTTTTATTTTATTTTATTTTTAAAAAAACAAAATAATTAAATATAAATACCAAAATTTCATAATAATAATAATAATAATAATAATAATAATAATAAACTAACTAATAGTAAGTAGTTCTCATTAAAGATATATTAATATCTATTTTCTATTTGAGTAGAAAATGAGATGTTACATTTACAAAGCTCATCCCGGAGCCAGCTCGACGCATCACCCATGTGAACCTAAAAAACATGGCAACGGTCGGGGTAAAGCGGAGGTGATTTCCATGGACTTGTAGGGCCATTACCAAGGCCCAGCCATTGGGGTGGAGTTGGCTGGGGGTGATGTCCAAAAATCGTAAAAGCCCCATCTCGTACTGATTCAAAGGGAACCAGACTCCCACTTTGAGCAGGGTGAAATCGTGGAAGAAGAAGTAGCGATCCTGGGGTATATGGCAAACCCGATCTATAAAGGTGGGGTGGATGAGTTGGAAATCTTTTTCGTATCTCTTATTCCGCCAGAAAGACTCCCCCTCCAATGGGATACTGTCTTCCTCAATGGCGTGAGAACTGTAAGTTGCCAACACTTCCTGAGCCACCCAGAAGTACGGATCTTCTGCTTTCCGAGCAAGCCAATTAATTTTGTTCGTAATCATAAAGGTCTCGTCGGGGTCGTTCCTCAGAACGGATGAGCCGGCGGCGTCCATCGTGACTACATGCGCTAACAAAGGGACATCGGAATAAAAGTCAGTATCATCAATGTAGTAGTGCACTACGCTGGAATCCTCACCCCTGTCTGGACACTTAAGGGGCAAAGGTGAGTTAAGTTCACGAACCTCAGAAGATGAAGACTCTAGTGCTTGGGAATTGGGATTACCCCAATTTACTGGAGTCATTCATCGACGGATGTCCATTTGTGTAAGCTGGGGTCCATGACGAGGAACCTCGGGAGGCCAAGAAGTAGAAGGGTTTGAAAAAGCAGACATTTTAAGAAAGGAGAAAAGGTTAAAAGGCTACCTATGTGTACGGTACGAACAGTTCTTCTAGTACGGGCCAGGACAGAGTAAGAAGGCAAGCAGAGACAACGGTCAGACAGAGTTTCAAGAAGATGATACCAAGTGAAGAACCAACGAAGTTTCTCTCCCTTATATAGGCATTGAAACACCATGGACCGAAGTTCGACCATCACGGCCCATGGATGAAGTAGAAGATGAAACGTCACGGCCCAAAAGGAGCGTCGTTTCATCTTAAAGTGACATCATTTGATGGCGTGTGGGAAAGACGACCAATCATGACTGGACACGTCATCGATCTGTGTGAAGTAGCAGCTTTTCAGGTAAGACGCATTAAATGCTTACCTAACCCGCAAAGCATCTAACCACAGAGGCATCAACATATCGGTTCCAAAAACACAACGGTTTGTTCATCTAAGGTCCAGAAGTAGCTCATTATTATTGTGAACACCTCTTTTTGTCCGGCCAATTGGTATAGTTCCATCCTTTGGGCACTCTCTGCTGCGCATGGTTCACTTAGAAATTCATAACTCCTTCATACGACCTTCGATTTGCGCAAACCCGGTCTCAAAATTTCCGTAGCAAAATTGTCTACGACTTTTGTGAAGACCTTGAAGGCTATATCCTTACCAATTGGTACAGTTTTAATAATCTTCCTAGACTTGTTCCAGTTTCATGACTGCTCTGCACATCTTTAGGAAAAAATTCATATCTCCCTCATATGATACTGAAATGACCCCGTTCTTTTTTCTGTGGCTCCACGTCAAAGATATCTACAAACTTCATGAAGGTCACAAAAGCTAATTCTCCACCCATTTTTCCCAGTGAATTTATTTTGCTTGCAAATGTATTTCCGTCACACTCTGGAGCAGTTTTGGTAGATGGGCCATATCTCCCTCGTTTCTTGATGAAAATTTTTGTGCCATATATCAAATTAAAGCTAAGAGAAAGATCTACAATTTTCATGTTGGACTCTGTTTCAAATTTGGCACGCATCTATCCTTAAATATGCAAGCAAGTTCCGTCATGAAGAGAATGGAACTTATCACCAAAATTGCCATAGTTTCCAATGCCCACCAATTTTGACCAAGTCAAAGTCTCTAAGCCAATCAATTTTCAATGCAAAATCAGCCCTCCCTCTCCCTCTTTCACGTGAATTCAGGGGTCATGCACACTAAGGGAATTGATTAAAACTACAGTGGAAAGCATGAATGTCAAAAATACAAAAGCATGGTCCAACATGGTCAAAGAAGAATTGAAAAATGCAAACAAATGCTTTATTATATTTCACCTAAAGCTCATTCACGGCAATGATGTTTAATTTGCACCAAAACTACCAAATTTTGACCAAGTCAAAAGTCCAATTATTCATGACAAGCTACATGGGACCAAAGGCAAATAATTAAACAATTTAAGGTGCAGCCCCCATTTCTTGTTTCAACGTGAATAAGGACCTTGGTGTAAGGGAATTTGTTTGATTTTGCAATGAAATGTTAAAATACATCATGGAACCCACCACAAGGAGAAGCATGACGGTTTTGGCAAAGAAAGAAGGAGAAATGACCAAGATTTTTATTAAATATGCAAGGTAGGCTCCATGTGGTATTAATTAAATTATGGAAGGTATATGCATTGGAAGGAGCTCACGGTCACATGCACATGACAAAGAATGGGCAATGTAAATAATTAAGGGAGACTTTGGCATTAATGGTATACAAAGTGTTGAATTTAAATAACATAAGTGCATGCTACACTAGGCTATGATTCCCACGGCCAAACACTAGCAAAATGGAACCAATGCATTATTTATTCAAGCTCCCATGTGCTTAATTGTTTTGATTCCCACGGCCAAAGCTTGCAACTCCACTCATAATTTTTTAATCAAACCCATTGTCCATTATCTCAACAAGCTCACGGCTATATGGAAATGGTTGGGCATTTAAAATTAGAAAAAAAAAGGAGAAATGATGAAGCATGAAGGCCACGGTTTTAAAAGAAAAAAAGAGAGAGAAAGAGAAGGGAGGTTAGAAATAGAAAAGGGTTCAAGATCAGAAGGAGGAAGAACAAAAAGCTAACGTGAAGAGGAGGGGGATTACAAGCAGGTGGATTTCTAATGAAGGAAAAAGAACAAGAAACAAAGGAAGTACAACAGATTTTCTGGAGGATTTTCAGGAGCTTCAAGACCACTAACAAGAGTGGAGGTCCAACTAGAAGAACTACTCAGAATAATAGTATCCTCTTCATCCTCCATTAAAGCAGTAAGTGGAGCTTCCACTTCTAATTTTTTATACAACAAGAGGAGCAAGGAATAGAGATTATAAATACCCATCTGTACAGGAGTAGGGGGTTGGGGGGTTCGAAAATTTTTTCTCTAAGAGGTTTGGAAAAGATTTCATAGGGAGGAGATTATTTCAACATTCTTGAGTTTTGAAAGGCACTTCCGGATTTTTGACAGTAGAAATTCGCAGCAACAGCAACAGCAACAGCAACAGCAGCAACAACAACAGTAACAGCAACAACAGCAACAGCAACAGCAACAGCAACAGCCAAAACAGCAACAGTGAGCAAGAACTCAATCAGTGAGCAAGAACATTATATATTTTGTGAAAACAGTGTTTATTTTTTCAAAATATTAAATTTTTGTATAAGGATCAGATTAGTATTGTTGTATTGGACTCTCTATTCTGTTGCCTATTGTTGTTATTATTTGGTTTTTACAGTAGCATATTGTGATGTATGTTTGAATCTTCACTCTATCTCTGTTACTATTTCTGCTCATGTTACTTTTTTTGTTTATCTATTGCCCAACGTTATTGTGCAAGTTGTTAGTGTATGTTTTTGTTTCTGTACGAATTTAAATTGTATGAGGGATAGTTGCGATCATAATTTTATTGCCCAGAATATTAATCCTATCGCAAGGAATCAGTCCTCCTCTGTATACTGTTCCTTTTTCCCGATAATTCATTTACCGTATAGTTAAAGTGTAATTTTTTTTAAGACACCCGAACAAAGCTTGACAAAATGTGATTTTTTTTATCTTTTTAGTTTCTGTTTTTTCTTTCTGTTATTTTCAAAATTTCGTCTAATTGAAATTTTAACAACTCAACATTATCTTCAACCAAAAAACATTACCTTTTTTTTTACCTTAGTAAGTCTGCGTATTCTTCGTCTAGTTTTTTTTTTTTTGATAAATTTTTACTACTTTTTTTTACCTTTTTTAAAAAAATAAAAAAATAAAAAAAAAGAATCATTTTATCCAAAAGAGATCAATTTAGACGAGACGTCTTGTTGATTTTCCCTTATTTCAGTAAACCATCACCATAATTCATAAGGAACGGGATACTTGAGACGAGACGTCCCGCTTATCCCCTTCCCTTATTTTGATTAAATTCCATGAAAATCAATTTAGACGTGACGTCTTGTTGATTTTCTCCAATCTTTGGTAGGCCATCACCACAAGGAACGGGATACTTGGGACAAGACGTCCCGTTTACCCCATTCCCGTTTCTAACCTCGTATCTTGATTAAATTCCATAAAAATCAATTTAGACGTGACATCTTGCTGATTTTCCCCTATTTCCAGTAGACCATCACCATGAGGAACGGGATACTTGGGACGAGACGTCTCGCTTATCCCCTTCCTATATTTTGATTAAATTCCATGAAAATCAATTTAGACGTGACGTCTTGTTGATTTTCTCCTATCTTTGGTAGGCCATCACCACAAGGAACAGGGTACTTGGGACTAGACGTCCTATTTATCCCCTTCCCGTTTCTAACCCCGTATTTTGATTCGAGGATGACTAATTTAGATGTGACGTCTTGTTAGTATCCTTCTTTTTTCCTGTTTTATACCAAAGCCAGGGTTAATTTGGACGCGACGTCCTGTTAACCTACACTCCATGTCTGTTCGATTTGTTCCTTCTGTTTTTACACAAAGTACAACAACAAAAGGGGAGAAATATAACATCTTTTGTAAGGCTATTCAGGTTGCGCATTTTTCAATCTTGGTACTGTTTTTGACAGGCGATGTAGGGTGCTAATACCTTCCCTACTCGTAACCGACTCCTGAACTTGAATCTCAATTTTTAACCAGTGCTTTACTGAACTTAGTTTTTTCCCAATGTTTTTCCTAAGGATAAAAACGTTGGTGGCGACTCCCTGTTTCATTTCTTTTCTCTCTTGTTCGCCGCGCCGTCGCGACCCAGGTTGCGACAATTATGACAACGCCATAACAATAAACTAAGAAGCAAATGATCCGGGGTGGTGACCAGAACTCAGTCTGGGGTACAAGTATACCATGCCACATCACCAAGATGGCTATTAAATTTGTAACCGTAGTCTGAAACCGTTAATGACTACAGTTTTATTCCTTGAACCCCGGTTCATAGCTGACAACTAGACAATGAGTCAAAGGAGGTATCGGTAGTCTGACCCTGTGGACACTGTAGCAACAGTAAGTTAGGAAAATAATCAAATCACTTCCTAAACTAAGGTAAACTCTATAAATACCATTCATTTATTACTGAAGATGATCTGATCTAATTCTAGTGAATTGTATCCGTAATACCCTATCTTGTCTTAATCACTATACTGACTTAGGTATCGGAGAATCTTTTGTAGGTACCCCTCCGGTGTGGTTTATTGGACTTCGTCTTGACTAGGAACATCAATTCCATCCTAAACTTAAAGAACCTAGGATTCCCACTGAATCTAGATGTAAAATACCATACTCCACTGAGACAGTGTAAAATTATGATAGAGAGACAATTATGGTCAAGGTCATTAACCCTTAACCCCGGTCAAGATACTAGACTCTTGACCCCGGTCACAGAAAAGAACATGATATATGCTGGATAATGTGAGTTGAATATTGGGATGACAAATTAAAATTATATAGGTGTGTTGATGAAGTATGGTTTAAATTATGGAGTTATATGTTTGGAGGATGAAAATGATAAATCATGACCTTATGTGTAATTGATGACATGCTAATGTTCATTGATGGATTGAATTGAGATAAAAGCGAATAATATGTTTGTGTGGCTTGGTTGTGGTCCTAAGGTGATGATCGTAGTGCTGGGACAATGTATTGAGAATCAATTAAATTAATATTGAGATATATTTGTTATATATGCATATTATGTGGTATGGACGGTTGATTGGTATATTTTACCATTTGTTTTGGCTTCAGTCGTTAAGCGTGGCCCAGTTAAGCTACCCAATGGTCAAGTAGGACCCAGTGGTGAGATAGGGAGCCAGTCAGGGCTTAATGGACTAGGTAGAGTTCACAGGTGGTCGGGTAAGACTCCCAGCTGACGACCTATCCAGTTTAGTATCCAGATACTAGAGTATATGTGTGTGTATGTATGTTTGAGAGTTAATTGTATACTTTATGGCGATGAATTGATGAAGATGATCGAGATTTTAATTTACATTGATATTTATTTATGATGAAATGAGAAGTGATTAAATGGTTTGAATTGATATTAGTGGTTGGCTTTGTAACCTCTGTTGATGATGATTATAATAAGAATGACACGTGAAACCAAGTAATAACATGAAAATTTTATATGATAAATTGTAGATTAAATGAAGTTGTGCAATATAATTACATGAGCTGAGTGGTGTGAATATTGGCATTAATAAATGTAACATCCCAAATAATTAAGTTAAAAATTTTAGATTGACGAAAAATATTAATAATTGTTCTCAAATTTAATTGAGATTTTTGGGAATTATTATTATAAATACAATTATAAATGATTAAACGTTATGGAATTAAACAAATTTATTTGAATGATTAATTATAAAGTTAAATGAGGTGTAATTTGATGAAGGTAAATTTAGAAGTTACCAATAGGGGTTAAAAGTAAAAGTTTTAATTAAAACTTTAAAGGAAAAATATAAAAGAAATAGGGGAATGACCATTTTTCCCCTGGGTCTTAAATAATAAAACTTATTTCTCCTCCCACATCTTCTTCACGTGAGTTTTTCTTCTTCTTCTTCCCTCACCATTATCGAGAGCTTGGTGCTTCCAAAGGGAGGTTCTTTTTGCGTCGAAACTTCAAAGTAACGGCATTTCTGGGATCGTGACTTCGAGGTGAGTATTATGGACCCATCAAATTGAGCTATCCCTCTCCCCCTTCTCTTTCTCTCTCTAGCCGAATGGCCATGCATGGTGGGAGAAGGTTCTGTTTTCCATTCCTCCTGTGCATGTGAGCTTGGAAGCGACACTTAGAGCAATGAGAGTAGTATAACATTAATGGGTTTTGTATTTCGACCTTCGTAGGTGGTGAAACGAACGTCGGAGGACCGAGTGGTGAAGCGGGTGTTAGATTCGAAAGTAGGACCTTGAATCAAGCACCTAGAGGATGCAACCGACATCAAGAACAAATCGTTGAAGCTTGGAATCGAGGTAAGGAGGGTGTTCGGGTCATAATTAAATAGAATAAGTGCGTAAGTCGAGTTGGGGTCATTTAACTAAACATTGCGATATTGAGAAAAGTTACTAAATGATAATTGTATGTCTCTGCATGTATGAATGTGAATTGTAGATGTATTGTAGTGATTATTAAATTAAAGTGTTCTAAATTATGATGAATTGATGTGTATGTTGGCACTATGTTGGTGGGCTTAACATGTTGGTCGCCTGAGTTGATGATTATGATATGTTATTGATGGCTACAGGATATGTGATGTATATGCATAATTATGTAGTGTGGGACGGCCGACGGTATATATAGCCCCTCATTTTCTGGTTCCTGTGGTTTTTGTGCCCAGTTGAGCTACCCTGTGGTCAAGTAGGACCTAGTGGTTGAGGTAGAGAGTCAAGCAGGACTCGGTGGACCAAGCAGGGTTCACGAGGTGTCAAGTAGGACCCCCAGCTGAAGACCGATCCTTTAGTATCCGGATACTAGGTGTTGAATTATGTGAGAGTTAGTTATGATACTTGATGAAATTGTTGACATTGTGTGATAATATAATGTGTTCTATCATATTTGTTGGTTGTGAATTATACTTGAGGATACTGAAACTCGAACGAAGCTAAGAATCTGTAAGTATGGATTGGTGGATAAGGAAAAGTGTAATAAATTACATAAGGTAGAGTTAGTAAATTAGTATTAGCGATAACGCTTTAGTAATTATGCACCTCGTCATTTAATTACCATTCTAAATTAATTATGATTTACCAAACACTCACCCTTGCTGTGGTTTCTTTTAATTTAGTAACCAGTGACAGGGAAGAGGTTGATGCTTCGGAGGTGCGCCAAGCGGAAAACTGATGCCAAGGAGTGAAGGAAACTATGAATTACCTGATGTGTGTGATGTGTAACGTGTTTTGTGTATGTAATGTTAACATGCTTCTTATGTGTGTTAGATTAGTCTAGAACATGGCCAATGTAGTTATGAATGATTGTGATAGGTAATGAGCTAGAATCTGTATGTTGGTTGATGAGAATATGAACTCATGTTGATGAGGTAGTGAGGTGTGGATGGCTATGTTAACTTTTATGAATTGAATATATATATATATATATATATATATTGGCATGGAGCCAATGTTATATGTAGATGATAAATTACTATGGGCAGGTCATGTTTATTCATGTGAAGCGTGAATGGTGCATGATGTATATGGATTGTTCATCTCCTTGATGATTAAGATATGAATTGTTAATGTTTAGATGATAAGCTTGATTAGAATGCGTTTAATGAGTTGGAATTAGGATTGAAATGCATATTTAGTTGGGATCAATCTCATATGCATGCTTGAATATGTGTAAATGGATGAATTAGATCAAATGATGTATTTGAAGGTGCAAATATATCTGGTTGTGTGAGAAGTTTTATTTATTATGCAGGTACTGCATAACTCGCTCAAGCGAGGTGAATTCTCGCTCAAGTGAGAGTGCTCTGTACACGTAGTGTGGCCTCTGGCCCAACCTCGCTCAGGCATATGAACTCAATGAAATGGATGTGCCAAGTTTAAACACAGAAGTTGTAATATAGTATAGTTGTCGTTCCACTGAGGAGGTGCTAGAATGAAGACTTTAGTTTGAATTGATTTGGCAGAAAGTTTTTGTTTGGGTTTGTTGTGAACGTTGTTGAATGAAAAACAGCAAGTAACAGAATAACAGAGAATAATATTGTGCAAAAGATGACAGTAAATGAGGTTGGAAAAATCAGTTTTGTAAAACAGGGATTGGCTTCATCACATCTTCACCTCTGTAAGCTGCATAAGTTTCCATATAAGTAAAATCGAAAAGATAAGTTCTACGTCACAATCAAAGACATTTGCATCGATCCCTCGACTACAAAATTCATAAGAATGATTTCCAAACCGCTGATCCCTCAGTCACTTTGGAAACCATTCCAGCATTATCGATCGATTGTTTTGACGTTTGTTGCGTTAGACGCCATCCCTGGCTACCTACTCACAACAAGCATTTCTTTCAGGGTCTGCTTTCAAAAGTCACTTCCCAGCATACTCAAGAAAACTTAGAACAAGAAAATAGTGATCAAGTACTTTCAGGCATTAAACGCAGAAGGAAATACAGAAACTTTATCAAATCTCATTACTCAATGAAAACTTACGACAGTATTACTTCAGTGTTGAATGGATTACAGCCAATCCCATAAGGGAAATTAGTTACTCATGCCTTGCATTTTCACCATCAAAGAAATGAATACAGAAAATGGAAAGTGTGAAATGAAAAATACAGAGGATGAAATGATGTATGATGTTAGGAGATTGATGATGATGATGTTGTTTGCAGCTTCATTTATAGGAGTTTAGGTTCAGCTTCTCTTGCCCACTTGTGTAGAACCCATGCAACATCTTTCAGAGATTGGTGGAAACAGAAAAAAGTGGGTGAGTTGGCATCGCATCATTGATGAATAAAGAATTAAGAAACCCATGCTGTGTGAGTCACGCTTGAGCTTGATGGTCACGCTCAAGCGTGAAGGGCTCTGATGCTTTTTGATTGTCTTGCGCTTGAGCTTTCTTGACCACGCTTAAGCGTGGTTCCTTTGTTTAGCATATGCTTGATCCTTCGCTTCAAGCTGGGCCTGTTACGCTTTAAGCGAGCTCCTCTTTCCTAACAGATGTATTCCACGCTCAAGCCACGCTCAAGCGGGATCGAGTTTACGCCCAAGCGGCTCCTTCCCACGCTTGAGCGTGGCCTTCCTTTTGGTGGAAACCATTGCTCACGCTTACTCCTCTTTAGCTGCGCTCAAGCGTGGCCTTATTATCCATCCCTCACGCTCAAGCGTGTAAGGCCTACGCTCAAGCGCCTTTCATGTACCTGGTGACGCTCAAGCTCCATTTATTCACGCTCAAGCGTGCTTCATGCATAGGGTCACGCTCACGCTCACGCTCAAGCGTCTCATCCCCAGGCTTGAGCGTGAGGGGGGTCTTGATGCCTCTGTTTCCCTTTAGTCATGTTTAATCCTCGCTTAAGCGTCTAATCTTCACGCTTAAGCGTGAGATGTGCTTCATGTTTCCCAACTTTCATGCTCAAGCTTGCTTACTTTGTCTTTCCTGCAGCTTTCCACAACATTTCTTTTTATACAATGTTTAGAGGATTCATGCTTACTTCCTTCAATAATTCCTTAATTTAGCTAAAAATCTTTACAAAATTGGTTCAAATGAGTCATGAAATCAATACTTATTCAACACTTATCAAACTCTCCCCAACCTAGATTTTTGCTTGTCCTCAAGTAAAAAGAAGTTTTTGGAAAGGGACTCAAGCGTTCAAAAATCTGAGTTTCTGTTGCAGATAAAAAGTTTAGAAAACAATAATCTGAGTTGATGTCTAGGCAAATGATTTTCTTAATACCAATTCCTTAAAATGTAATGCACTATTACCTTGTTCATAAAGCATGTAACCCATTGCTGTAAGAATAGAGAACTCTCATTATTTCTTACCAGGTGTCTGTTTCGCTCATCCATCATTAGAACTGCTCAGTTAACATTGGCCGTCATTTCTAGTAAAACCAAAATTCAAATGAATAGCAAGGATCAAAAGGTCTTTTAAGGGTGTAATGAGGCTGGGTTAACAAGAAACTTTGGTTTTTCTGGGTTTCAAAACGCATGTTTTTAAAGAAGAGCATAAGTGTTTTTGGTTGATTTAGAAGGCTCCTTTTCTGCATTGAAACTTCAGAATTTTCTTTTGTTTTACTCCAGCTCTTTTATACAATCTTTGGAGAGCTTACTTATTCTTTCTGCATTTTTCTTCTCCTGCCTCCATTTGTTTCATCTTCTTTTGAGAAAATTATTTTATGCTCTTTTTCAAGATAAACATGCAGGTAAGGTAGAATTTTTGCTTTTATGCTTAGCTCAGGGCAGAGAAAAATTTTCATGCTTTTATGGCTCAAAGATGGGCTGCCAAAAAAATCGGATATTTTTATCAGGGTAGCTTTTTGGCTCTTGGTTAATTATTTTTCAAAATTGCCTTATCATTTCCTTGCTTGTTTCTTAAGAAAAAGGTTTAATTAGAAAATCAGTCAATGCTAATTTAACAATTTCAAATGAGGCTCTCAAGTGTTTAGATTTTTCTCACCTCTCATCAAGATATAAAGGTTACTTCCTTATTCTAACAGAAAAGGGTTCAAGTCATATAAACAAGCAACAATACATGCATTCCAGTTCCTTGGTTCTTAATTAAGTCATTTTGCCTAAAAAAATCAGTGTTGTTGCCTAAAAATATTGTGCTGCTTAGAAACTTTTCTTTGTTCAAAAAGTGAAATCTTTGGTTGGGGTTTTCAGGGATGTTCAAAGTCTTAATCATCAAAACAGGAATAATCACAGGAAGATAATCTCATGCAATTTCTAAAGTGTGCTGTACTAAAGATAAAGTAAAGCTATAAATTGTCAAACTGAGTAGCAATTTTAATTGTCAAGAACTGAAAGCATTAAAAAGTTTCACTCTTCCTCGGATGAGTCCTCCTCTGTTCCCAAGTCTCTTTCTGGAGGTCCCTGAGTTGAAGTTCCTGGCCTATCCTCCTGTGTAGCCTCACCTCCTCCCACAAACGGAGGCCTGTCCCCAGGCCAAGCAAGCAGGGCCTCAAACTGGGCAGGTGGCATCCATGGATTGTGTTGACCTGCAGGAATGCTATGATAAAGGCCATTGTGAACATGTAACAAACCTCTATGCTGAGCGTTCTGCTGGGCTAGGAGATGGCTGTTTTGAACTTTCAGGATGTGAATGCCTTGTAAAATCAGGTTGGCTTCAGTGCTGAGGGGGGGGTGGGCAGGTGCAGTGCTGAATGTTTGCTGTGCTGCTTGTGGGGCATGTAGAGGAGGTGCATCAGTTGCAGGGAGTGCTGGATTGCTGCAGTAACGCTCAATGAAGCGTTTGTCTATTGAAGGCCTGATTGGTTTGAGGTCTTGTACCTCAACACCATGAGCTGCACAAAAATCAGTGATAAAGGCAGGAAAACCAAGACTCCCTTTTACCTTTTGACCTGCCTGGGAATACTTCTGGTCAGAAATCACAAACTTGTGGATTTCATCCGATAGTACTTGGGCTAGATCAATAGAGATGTCCTCTCTCAGAATGCAGTATAGGAGGTAACACCTACTAAAAATCAAATCAGAGACATGAGCGTTAGGTGCTATGTTAGCTAATAAGAAGGAAGTCCAAACTTGAGCAATAGTAGTCATGTCCTTTCTTAAAACTCTCAGTGGTGTCTCTCCTTGCCCCATTTGGAAGTGGTGTCCTGGAACACAGATAGCGGCTTCAAGGTCATGTGTGGCAATGAACTGGTTCCTTGCAACCATGGCAGCATATTCGCAGATTTCCCCTTCTCCTAAGGTCATGATGTTCCCCAAGTAGAAATTGATGGTGTCTCTGTCATATGAGAGCCATGTACCCCGCACATAGGTTTTTCGTTCCCCCCCTCCATCTCTTGTCCACGCGTTTGCATAGAATTCTCTTACCACTTCAGGGTCAAATTTCTCCCTTGGGTAACATACTTTTAGCCAATTTCTCCTTCTTATAATTTGCAGGAAGGCATCGCATTCTCCCAAGGCCAAGTCTACTTTCCTTTCTGGTATGAATGTCCAATTTGAGATGTCTTCATACCGCTTACTGTTGCCTTGCTTCCTGAACCTTGGAGCATCATCTTGTTTATCAGTTCGTGGTCTTTTGCCCTTGTTCTTTCGGGAACTTCTTTTTGGGGAAGTGGTGGCAGGGGGATTTGGTGCAGTTTGCTTGGTTCTGGCCATAATGAAAGTGAAACACAAGAGCCAAACCTTGAATGCCTTTCTCTAACAATTCAGGAACAACCAAGTATAGATCATAGCATTCATTAAACACAGAGAGAAATGACATCAACATGTGCAAAAAGAAAGGTATCAATTCTCCCTAACACAGTAGTCATATGTTGTTAATTCAAAAAGAGGATAGTGCAGTGGTTACCTGGAAGGATCCGAACGTGCTAGAGAGAATGGTTTGCAAAATAAAAGTGTGATTTATGAAATGAAAGGGAAAAGACAATTATTGGAGAAGAGAGGGTGGTTACAAAACTTAGAGAGTCAGAAGGTTGATGAACGGTTACGTGAGTGAGAGAGTGGGCGGTTTCAGAATTCTGCATTTATTATTATCAGGGGGCCTTTTTGCATTTCACGCTTGAGCGCCATGAAGTAACGCTTGAGCGTGCGAGTTCCTCGCTTGAGCGCAATATATCCACGCTTGAGCGTGATCGGCCTGGATTCAGAGTCTGAGAATGAAAACTTCACGCTTGAGCGTGATTTCGTCACGCTTGGGCGTAAGAGTTGTGCGCTTGAGCGCAGGGTTATCACGCTTGAGCGTGTGGGCGTTGCTCCAAGGTATACTTTCCTCGCTCAGGCTGGTGTTTATCTCGCTTGAGCGTGTAGCAAGATTTCAATACCTGATGCTCTATTTAATGTCTCGCTTGAGCGCATGTTTGGCACGCTTGAGCGTAGTGGTGTTGCGCTTGAGCGCCAAAGTATCACGCTTGAGCGTGATCACCCATCTGATGCTTAGTTTAACTACTCGCTTGGGCGCAGGGGTCTTGGTTTGAGCGTGTCAGCCTCTGATTGCTGTCCAGATCCTTTCGCTTAAGCGTAATAGGTCACGCTTAAGCGAGATCGGGTTTATTTTGTTGAAAATTTCTTTAGCAGAGGTGCCACGCTTAAGCTTGACTCTCACGCTTAAGCTTGATGGGGATGGTTTAGGACTTACCTTGGCTCGCTTAAGCTAGATTATCCACGCTTGAGCGTGGTGATGTCCTCATGTCTCTCTGAACTCAGCCTCCAACTCCAGTTTTGTTTGCCTTTGTTTGAGACTCTTCTACAAGGTAAACAGAAACTTTTTTATTTTTTTTTTTTTATTTTTTTTTTATTTTTATTTTTATTTTTATTTTTGAAAAATCTTCAAAGAAATAAAACACAAAAGATTGGGTTGCCTCCCAATAAGCGCTTGTTTAACGTCATTAGCTCGACGCCTGAGTTTGATCATGGGTCTTTTAGCAGGATGTCAGTGGCAACCTTCTCCACTTCTCCCCCTAGATAGGGCTTTACTCTCTGTCCGTTCACGACCCAAGTTCTTTCAGATTTTGGATCTTGTAACTCAATAGCTCCATAAGGTTTCACCTCCCTGACAATAAAGGGTCCTGACCATTTAGACTTGAGTTTTCCTGGGAATAGTTTCATCCTTGAGTTGAAAAGAAGAACAGATTGTCCCTGGTGAAAACTTTTCTTCATGATGTGTCTATCATGGTAAACCTTCATCTTTTCTTTATAGATCCTGGATGAGTCATAGGCATGATTCCTCCATTCTTCCAACTTATGCATCTGAATCTTCCTTTCTTCAGCTGATGCCTTTGGGTCATAGTTGAGGGTTTTTAGTGCCCAAAATGCTTTATGCTCAAGTTCCACTGGAAGATGGCAATTTTTACCATATACCAACTGATAAGGTGAAAATCCAGTTGGTGCCTTGTATGCTGTTCTATAGGCCCATAAAGCGTCATCTAGCTTCAATGACCAGTCTTTTCTGCTTTGGCTGATTGTCTTCTCAAGTATCCTCTTAATTTCTCTGTTGGATACTTCCACTTGGCCATTGGCTTGAGGATGGTAAGGGGAAGTTACTTTGTGCTTGACTCCATAATGTTCAAGGCATCTTTGGAGTTGACTGTTGCAGAAATGAGAGCCTCCATCACTTATTAAAACTCTTGGGGTGCCAAACCTGCTGAAAATGTGTTTCTTAAGAAATTTGATGACAGTCTTGGCATCAGCTTTAGTACATGCCATGGCTTCCACCCACTTGGAGACATAGTCTACTGCCACAATTATGTACTCATTTGAGAATGACATTGGTAATGGCCCAGTAAAATCGATGCCCCAGCAATCAAAGACTTCTATTTCAAGGATGGCAGTCAAGGGCATCTCATGTCTTTTTGATATGTTTCCTGTCTTCTGACATGCTTCACAATGCTGCACAAAAACATTAGCATCTTTAAACAAAGAGGGCCAATAAAAACCTGATTGGAGGATCTTTGCTGCTGTCCTCTCCCCATTGAAATGTCCTCCATAGGGTGAGCTGTGACAGTGCCATAGGATGCTCTCAGCCTCCTCTTGGGACACACATCTCCTCAAGATGTGATCTGATCCAAGTTTGAATAGGTAGGGGTCATCCCATATGAATTGCTTTGCATCCCTTAGAAACTTCTTCTTCTGCTGCCATGAAAGGTCATCAGGCAGCATTCCAGCAGCTTTAAAGTTGGCCATGTCTGCAAACCATGGCCGTTCTTTCATCATCAGTAGCTTCTCATCAGGAAATTCTTCCTTCACTTCAGGTTGGAGCCGTGTGACTTCCTGATTGACAAGTCGGGACAAATGATCTGCAATGAAATTTTCGCTGCCCTTTTTGTCTTTGACTACTAGGTTGAATTCTTGCATTAGCAAGATCCATCTAATTAGTCTGGGCTTAGAATCAGGCTTATTCAACAGATATTTAATGGCAGCATGGTCAGTAAAAATAGTAATCTTGGAACCAATCAGATAAGGTCTAAATTTTTCCAGGCCAAACACTATTGCTAAGAGTTCTTTCTCTGTTGTTGCATAATTTGTTTGTGCAGGGTTTAAAACTTTACTAGCATAGTGTATAACATGAAAAATTTTAGCCTTTCTTTGTCCTAATACGGCCCCAACAGCATAATCACTGGCATCACACATTATTTCAAAATCTAGTCCCCAATCAGGGGCAACTATTACAGGTGCACATGTTAGTTTATGCTTTAGAGTCTCAAAGGCATGTAAACAAGAATCATCAAAAATAAAAGGAGTGTCTTTGTTTAAGAGATTACTCAAAGGCTTTGCAATTTGTGAGAAGTCCTTGATGAACCTTCTATAAAATCCTGCATGGCCCAAGAAGCTTCTGACTCCTTTTACATTTCCTGGTGGTGGCAATTTCTCGATTACTTCTACCTTTGCTTTGTCCACTTCAATACCTCTTTTGGAGATTTGATGTCCTAATACAATGCCTTCAGTCACCATGAAGTGACATTTTTCCCAATTCAAAACCAAATTGGTGTCTACACATCTTTTCAACACAATGGTCAAATTATTCAAACATTGATCAAATGATGAACCAAAAACAGAGAAATCATCCATGAAAACCTCTATGCATTTTTCCACCAAATCAGAGAAGATAGCAAGCATACATCTTTGAAATGTTGCAGGGGCATTGCACAATCCGAAGGGCATTTTTCTGTATGCAAATACCCCAAAGGGACATGTGAATGCTGTTTTTTCTTGATCCTCAGGTGCAACTGCGATCTGGTTATACCCTGAGTATCCATCTAGGAAGCAGTAGTATGCTTGACCTGCAAGTCTTTCTAACATTTGATCCATGAAGGGTAGAGGGAAGTGATCTTTCCGGGTAGCAGTGTTTAGTTTCCTGTAATCGATACACATCCTCCATCCTGTGACTGTTCTTGTAGGGATCAATTCATGCTTCTCATTCTGTATGACAGTGATTCCTCCTTTCTTTGGAACAACCTGCACAGGACTTACCCAAGAGCTATCAGAAATAGGATAAATTATACCAGCTTCTAGTAATTTAGTTACCTCCCCTTTTACCACTTCCTTCATAGTTGGGTTCAAACGTCTCTGTGGTTGAGCAATTGGTTTGAATTCTTGTTCCATGTAAATGTGATGAGTGCAGTAAGCTGGGCTTATTCCCTTCAAATCTTCCAGCCTCCATCCAATCGCTGTTGAATGTTCCTTTAACACTTGAATCAACTGCTTCTCTTCTGTACCTGTCAATTCCCTATTAATAATAACAGGTTTTTGGTTATCATTATCAAGAAAGACATATTTCAAGTGTGGAGGTAAAGCTTTTAACTCCACTTTTGGTGGGACAACTTCTTTTGTTTCCTCAGACAGCCTTTCAAAGTGACTTTCTTTTTGAGTATCTTGCTTGTCCTTCTTGTCTTCCTCCATTGCTCCAATGTTCAGCTTCTCTAGTGGGTCTCTGTTGAACCATTCGTTGGTTTGTTCTCTGATGGTTTCTTCTTCAATGTCAATTTTGAAGCACTGTTGTTTGTCTTTTGGGTATTTCATTGCATCAAACATGTTGAAGTTTACTTCTTCATCTTGCACTCTCACTTTTAACTTCCCGTCATCCACATCAATGATTACTTTTGCAGTCTTCATGAAGGGTCTCCCCAAAATGAGAGGTACTTCTGCATCTTCTTCTATATCCATTATGACAAAATCTACAGGAAACACAAACTTGTCAACTCTTACCAGTACATCTTCAGCTATGCCATATGGAAATTTCATAGACCTATCCGCCAGCTGGAGGGTCATCCGGGTTGGCTTCACCTCAAGATCTCCAATTTTTTTCACCATTGAGAGAGGCATTAGATTAATGCTTGCTCCCAAATCCAAGAGTGCTTTTCCTACTGGTAGAGTACCAATAGTTACTGGGATTGTGAAACTTCCGGGGTCTTTTGTTTTTTGTGGCAGTGCCTTTTGAATGATGGCACTGCAGCCTGCTGCAAGCTCCACTGTTTCTTCAGAAAATCTCTTCTTCTTTGTTAACAGTTCCTTCATAAATTTAGCGTAAGTTGGCATTTGCTCCATGGCTTCCACAAAAGGTATGTTTATTTGTAACCTTTTGAAGATATCCATAAATCTTGCAAATTGCCTTTCCTTGTCCATTTTTGAAGGGTTCTTTGGATACGGCAAGCTCTTCAGTTGTGGTGTTGGGTCGTCCACCTTCTTCTTCCCCTCTTTTATTTCTTTCTTTTTTTCTTTTTCAACTTCCTCCTTCATATCACTAACTTCCTCTTCTGTTTCTTTTTCTTTTTCTACTTTTTCTTCCACCTTGTCATTCTCTTTTTGTCCAATGACCTTTCCACTTCTTGTTGTGATTGCTTTGCATTGCTCCTTTGGATTTGGGTGTGTATTAGCTCCAAATTGAGAGTTGTGATGCTCTACAATTTGGCGAGCCAATTGCCCCACTTGTGTCTCCAGGTTTCTTATCGAAGCATCAGTGTTCTTTTGGTTGGTGATTGAGACCTGCATGAATTTTTCTAGAGTGTCCTCTAGTTTTGATGTCCTTTCTGTCAATGAAGGACCTTGCTGATAAGGTTGCTGTCTGTTGGATGTGCTTGCTTCTTGCTTCCATCCACCATTTTGACTATTCCTCCATCCCTGTGAAAAATTATTGGGGTAAGTATTGTTATTGAAGTTACTTTGCTTACCTTGGTTATTCATATAGAGGATAGAGTGGTCTCCTTGTTCTCCTTGGCAGTGTCCATTCTGATGTTCTCCTCCACAAAAGTCACATCTAATTTGTGCTTGTTGGTTTCCTGTAGAGGACTGTACAGCATGCAGTTGTTGCGGGAGTTTTGCCATTTGCTGTGTCAGAACTTCAATTTGTTGTGTCAAAATCTTATTTTGAGCCAAAATGGCATCTGTTGTATTAAGTTCCAACACTCCCTTCTTTTGGATTTGTGTTCTGTCATGCTGAGCCTGGTAATCTGTGGATGATAATGCTTCAATGATCCCTGTAGCTTGCTCTGCATCCACTGTCATCATGGTTCCTCCAGCTGCTGCATCCAAAATCATTTTAGTATCACCCTTTAAACCACTGTAAAAGATATTCAATTGGGCAATATCTTCCAGTCCATGGTTTGGGCATCTTCTGAGGAGAGATTTGAAGCGTTCCCATGCTTCACAAAAGGGTTCATCATGGCTTTGTTTAAATGTTGTGATATCTGATTTAGCCTTGATGAATCTGGATGGTGGGAAGAATCTGTGTAGGAATTTTTCCTCCACTATCTCCCAGCTGTTCAAGCTTTGATTTGGGTGTGACTGGAGCCATTCTTTAGCTTTTCCTGCAAGAGAAAAAGGAAACAATCTTAGGTATGCTGCCTCAATTACTTCCTGTTCAAATCCCATTGTTCCTACCAATTCATAGAATGTGGCCAAGTGAGTGTAAGGATCTTCACTGGACATTCCATGAAATTGATGGGAACTAATTAAACTAAGGAAAGCAGGTTTCATTTCTATAGCCCTGATTGTATTTGGTATAGCAATGCTTGAGTAGTGTCTAGGTCCTTGTTGCAATGTGTAATCTCCAAGTGTTCTCCTTGGTGGATTTTGATTATTGTTGTTGTTCTCCATTGTAACAGAGGGAGTTTGTCCTACGTGGAAGTTCTGCTTGGCTTTCTTGATTTTTTTGAGGAACCTGTCTATCTCAGGATCAAATGCAAGTTGTTCTTTTGTACCCTGTCCTCTCAAGATCATAAATCAAGAACTCAAAGTAGCAAGGTAAAAAAAAAAAAAAAAGTAAAAAAAAAAAAATAAAAAAAACAAATTACAAACAAGTTTATTTACACTGTCTTGTCAATTCAATGCTAAAATATTCAAACTTAAATCACCTCCCCGGCTGCGGCGCCAAAACTTAATGAGTGTTTTGCTTATGATGAGTTTGCTGAAAGAGAATTAAGTTTGTATAATATGAACTCAATGAAATGGATGTGCCAAGTTTAAACACAGAAGTTGTAATATAGTATAGTTGTCGTTCCACTGAGGAGGTGCTAGAATGAAGACTTTAGTTTGAATTGATTTGGCAGAAAGTTTTTGTTTGGGTTTGTTGTGAACGTTGTTGAATGAAAAACAGCAAGTAACAGAATAACAGAGAATAATATTGTGCAAAAGATGACAGTAAATGAGGTTGGAAAAATCAGTTTTGTAAAACAGGGATTGGCTTCATCACATCTTCACCTCTGTAAGCTGCATAAGTTTCCATATAAGTAAAATCGAAAAGATAAGTTCTACGTCACAATCAAAGACATTTGCATCGATCCCTCGACTACAAAATTCATAAGAATGATTTCCAAACCGCTGATCCCTCAGTCACTTTGGAAACCATTCCAGCATTATCGATCGATTGTTTTGACGTTTGTTGCGTTAGACGCCATCCCTGGCTACCTACTCACAACAAGCATTTCTTTCAGGGTCTGCTTTCAAAAGTCACTTCCCAGCATACTCAAGAAAACTTAGAACAAGAAAATAGTGATCAAGTACTTTCAGGCATTAAACGCAGAAGGAAATACAGAAACTTTATCAAATCTCATTACTCAATGAAAACTTACGACAGCATTACTTCAGTGTTGAATGGATTACAGCCAATCCCATAAGGGAAATTAGTTACTCATGCCTTGCATTTTCACCATCAAAGAAATGAATACAGAAAATGGAAAGTGTGAAATGAAAAATACAGAGGATGAAATGATGTATGATGTTAGGAGATTGATGATGATGATGTTGTTTGCAGCTTGATTTATAAGAGTTTAGGTTCAGCTTCTCTTGCCCACTTGTGTAGAACCCATGCAACATCTTTCAGAGATTGGTGGAAACAGAAAAAAGTGGGTGAGTTGGCATCGCATCATTGATGAATAAAGAATTAAGAAACCCATGCTGTGTGAGTCACGCTTGAGCTTGATGGTCACGCTCAAGCGTGAAGGGCTCTGATGCTTTTTGATTGTCTTGCGCTTGAGCTTTCTTGACCACGCTTAAGCGTGGTTCCTTTGTTTAGCATATGCTTGATCCTTCGCTTCAAGCTGGGCCTGTTACGCTTTAAGCGAGCTCCTCTTTCCTAACAGATGTATTCCACACTCAAGCCACGCTCAAGCGGGATCGAGTTTACGCCCAAGCGGCTCCTTCCCACGCTTGAGCGTGGCCTTCCTTTTGGTGCAAACCATTGCTCACGCTTACTCCTCTTTAGCTGCGCTCAAGCGTGGCCTTATTATCCATCCCTCACGCTCAAGCGTGTAAGGCCTACGCTCAAGCGCCTTTCATGTACCTGGTGACGCTCAAGCTCCATTTATTCACGCTCAAGCGTGCTTCATGCGCAGGGTCACGCTCACGCTCACGCTCAAGCGTCTCATCCCCAGGCTTGAGCGTGAGGGGGGTCCTGATGCCTCTGTTTCCCTTTAGTCATGTTTAATCCTCGCTTAAGCGTCTAATCTTCACGCTTAAGCGTGAGATGTGCTTCATGTTTCCCAACTTTCATGCTCAAGCTTGCTTACTTTGTCTTTCCTGCAGCTTTCCATAACATTTCTTTTTATACAATGTTTAGAGGATTCATGCTTACTTCCTTCAATAATTCCTTAATTTAGCTAAAAATCTTTACAAAATTGGTTCAAATGAGTCATGAAATCAATACTTATTCAACACTTATCAGGCGGAGACCATTCTCACTCAAGTGAGACATGCTTGCATTAGGAGAGTGTGGTTATTGGATGAATCTCACTCAAGCAGACTCAGTCTTGCTTAAGCGAGGGCCAGAGGAATTGATCCTGTGTTAGTTTCGCTCAAGCAGGGATCATTCCCACTCAGGCGAGACGTGCCTGCAGCAGGGAAGGTAGTTACTGGATGTATCCTGCTCAAGCATGTTTGACTTCGCTCGAGCGAGGACCAGGCCAATAGATTCTGTGTCTATTTCGCTCAAGCGAATGTGACTCGCTCAAGCGAGTGGGTGGAGTTTAGGTACTGGAGTGTTTTCGCTTAAGCGATATGGTTTACTTGGACCTCTCGCTTAAGCGAGTAGTGATAGTAGTGTCCCTAGTGTGGTTTCGCTCAAGCGAGAGAATCTTGCTCAAGCGAAATAGAGACCTGATGCGTATGGACTCCCTCGCTCAAGCGTGTTCGTGGCTCGCCTAGGAACGGATTATGGATCTAGCTCAAGCGAGTGGGGACACGCTCAAGCGACTTTCACTGGATTCGCCTAAGCGAGTCAGGGTTTCGCTCAAGCGAGTAGCCCCTGACCCTATTTTCTTCTTTTGCTACATTTAACCATTTTTATTTTATTATTTGATTTCTATTATCTTGGGCCTCCTTAGGCTGAGAACACATGACTATTTTCATCTCGATGGGTATAGATTTTCCTTTAGTGAAAAATTTTCTCTATATCTTAATTAATCGTCATAACATGGTGTGTCTAATTAATGTTAATCGTATCGTTAGTACCTAATATTTAGGTGTGGCGTTATAGGTGGTATCAGAGCAGTTCTTTTTAGGATTGCAATAGGTGGGTGTATGTAATAAATTATGGGAGTCTTGTATAGGGCTATTGTGTTATTTTATTGTAATTGTTGTGGTTATTTGTGTTATTGACAGGATAGCTTGGCATCATTCCCTTGGCACTCCGGCGGCATTGTGTTTTATATGTGTATAAGGTAAATATTCCACTCCCTAGTAGGTCATTGGTTTATTAATGGTGATGCATTTGATTATTGTAGAATTGATTTATGGCTGAGGGAACTAGTTCTGATGGAGGAGATGATTTCTTCTCAAAATTCTCTCAATAATGAGTAGGACTGAATCTGGTCCAACTCTTGATAAATTTCTGAAGAGGAATCTACCTGCTTATAAAGGAGGACACGATTATGATGGTGCACATGTCTGGATATGAGAAGTTGAGCAAGCCTTTGAATATTTTGAGTGCTCGGAGGAACAGAAAGTATAATTTGCCACTTATCAGCTGAAAGATGAGGCTAGGGTGTGGTGGTCTAGGACCAAGGTGCAGATGAATGCAGCAAGTGAACTGTTGGTGTAGGAAAACTTTCGAAAAAGGTTTCTTGCCAAATATTTCCCTAACAATTACAAGATCCGTAAGGAGATGGAGTTTTTGAGGTTAGAACAAGGCAGAATGTCAGTGGCTGAATATACCACTAAGTTCGATGAATTATGTGACTTCTACCACCCTTTCTCCTTGGAAGGGACTGAAGGTAGTAAATATGCCAAGTATGAAGCTGGATTACGAATTGAACTTCGTAGTGTGATTGTGCCTATGGAAATTCGAGATTATCCTACCTTGGTGAATAAAGCCAGATTAACTAAAGAAGTACAACTGCAAAGGAAATTTAAACCAAAGGACAAGAAACCGTTGAAGGCAAAAGGGTTTAACTTTAAGAAGATGGGTTAGTTTTTCCGTGGTGGTAAGTCTTCCGCTACGTCTTCTTCCTCTTTTGGTCGTGGTTCTACCAGCCATTCTGGTAGCCATTTGAGTGGTCTCGCATGCTATAATTGTGTCCAGGAGGGTCATATTATGAAACATTGTCCAGCTAGTCAAATTGTTTGCTTCCAATGTGGATAACTGGGGCACCTTAGGCCGGATTACCCATAGAGGCAGCAGCAGAGTAGACATGGTAATCGGGCTAATACTTCTATGACTCGTGGTACTAATTTTCAGTGGGGAGGTAGAAACAACGGTAGTCGTGGAGGCCAACACTTGAAGAGGTCCGATTTTCAATCCAGTGGTGCTCAAAATGTTATGAGTGGACGGGTATTTGCTTTTGATTCTTCTGAGGTTGCAAGGACTGACAACTTGGTGTAGGGTAAGTGTATTATTCATGACCATCTGGTAAATGTAATTTATGATTCTGGTGCTATGCATTCTTTTATCTCTAAAAGTTGTGTACGACGGCTTGGCCTACCGGTGGTGTTAATGGAGAATGCCCTTAGTGTCTCCACTCCTATTGGTTCCACCTTCCGGGAAACCACTATGTGTGAGGAATTACAAATGCAAGTTAAAGATCGTTCCTTTCTGGTAAATCTGATCTATATGCCATTGAAGAACTTAGATATTATTCTAGGTCTCGATTGGTTGGCTGCTAACCATGTTATGGTGGACTGTACCGAAAGACTATAATTTTCACCCAAGAACTTGACACCAAGATTGTGGTGAGTGATGTCTCTGCAACTTATGTTATTCTATTTACTTCGAAGAGGCGGTATAATCTTATGCCTAGTGATATTCCGATAGTATGTGACTTTCCTGATGTGTTTCCGGAAGAGATTCCAGAATTGCCTCCTAATCGAGAGATTGATTTTGTCATTGATTTAATTCCCGGGGCCGAACCTGTGTCTCGTGCACCGTAGAAGATGTCTTTGGTGGAGTTGGCAGAGATTAAGAAATAAGTCAATGAGTTGCTGGATAAGGGATTCATTCGGCCAAGTGTATCACTGTGGGGTGCTCCGGTGTTACTTGTGAAGAAAAAGGATGGTAGTATGCGAATGTGCATCGATTACAGGCAGTTAAATAAATTGACCATTAAAAACAAATACCCCTTACCACGAATCGATGACTTATTGGATCAATTACGGGGCATGGTAGTATTTTCCAAGATTGATCTAAGGTTGGGATATCATCAGATTAGGGTGAAACCCGAGGACGTTTTGAAAATAGCATTTCAGACTCGTTATGGCCACTTCGAATATGTTGTGATGCCATTTGGAGTGACCAATGCTCCAGCTATTTTTATGGACTATATGAACCGGATCTTCCAACCATATTTGGATCAATTTGTGGTGGTGTTCATTGATGATATATTGGTGTATTCAAAGTCTCTGGAGGAGCATGCACAACATCTCCAAATTGTTTTGCAAGTATTACTGGAGAAGTAGCTATATGCTAAACTGTCAAAGTGTGATTTCTGGGAAGAAAGTGTACAATTCTTAGGACATGTGATTTCCCGTGATGTTGTATCTATTGATCCATCCAAAATTGAGGCGGTTATGGCATGGGAGAGACCTAAGTCAGTGACTGAGATCAGAAGCTTCTTGGGGTTAGCTGGATATTATCGTCGCTTTATCGAAGGATTCTCACGCATTATGCTTCCCTTGACTCAATTAACAAGAAAGGAGACTCCGTTTGTATGGACGGAAAAGTGCGAATTGAGTTTTCAAACTCTGAAGTGGTGTTTGACTACTGCACCTGTGCTTGCACTACCAGATGTGACGAAAGAATTTGTGGTGTATTGTGATGCATCCAAGATTGGCTTAGGATGTGTATTGATGCGGAATGATAGGGCGATTGCCTATGCTTCAAGGTAATTGAGGCAGCACAAGTAGAATTACCCCACTCACGATCTTGAGCTTGCGGCGGCAGTATTTGCATTAAAGATCTGACGCCATTATTTATATGGTTCTTGCTTCATGGTATTTAGTGACCATGAGAGCTTGAAATACTTGTTTGATCAGAAAGAATTAAACATGAGACAAAGGAGATGGGTGGAATACCTGAAGGATTATGATTTTGATCTAAGATATCATCTTGGTAAAGCAAATGTTGTTGTCGATGCTTTGAGCAGGAAAGTCCTGCATGCAGCCTTCTTGATGGGGAAGGAACAGGAACTATTAGAGGATTTTCATGACTTGAATGTTAGAGTTGCCATGCAAACCCTGAATCAGATGGTTGTTGGAGTGCTGAAAATCTCAAATGAATTTCTGGAATCATTGGTAGTGGCCCAGGAATCTGATGAAGAGTTGTTGAAACTCCTTGATGTCCAAGCTGGAGGCAAGGGGATGAATTTGATTAGAGGACGTGATGGTATTTGGTAGTTTAGAAACCGTGTTATTGTGCCTGCTATGGGCGATTTCAGGCAGTTGGTGTTATCTGAAGCACATAAAAGTTCTTTAAGCATTCATCCTAGTGTTACAAAAATGTACCATGATTTGAAAAAAGAGTTCTGGTAGCCGGGGATGAAGAAGAAAATAATTGAATATGTGAGATCTTGTGTGTCAGAAATGTAAGGTCGAGCACCAGAGACCTACTGGATTGCTCCAACCACCTGAGATTTCAATTTGGAAGTGGGAGAGTATCACGATGGATTTTGTATCCGAATTACCTCAGACCCGTTCTAGATGTAATGCAATCTGGGTAATTGTGGATAGATTGACCAAGAGTGCTCACTTCTTGGCCATGAACATGAAATGGTCATTTGACCGGTTGGCTAGATTGTACATTACTGAAATAGTAAGGTTGCATGGTGCGCCTTCAAGTATTATTTCAGACCGTGATCCTCGATTTACTTCTAGATTCTAGGGAAGCTTACAACAGGAATTAGGTACTGAACTAAGATTGAGTTCGGCCTATCATCCTCAAACTGATGGCCAATCTGAACGTACTATCCAGACCTTAGAGGACATGCTTTGTGCTTATGTATTAGAGCAAGGTGGCTCATGGGAGAGGTATTTGCCATTGGTGGAGTTTGCGTATAATAATAGTTACCATAGTAGCATCGGTGTGGCTCCATATGAAGCTTTGTATGGTAGAAGGTGTCATACACCACTATGTTGGAATGAGAATGGTGATGCTATCCATTTGGGACCTGAATTGATCCAAGAAATGAATGAACAGGTTTCCTTGATTCGAGAGAAGATGAAGATTGCCTAGGATCGACAAAAAAGTTACTATAACAATCGCCATAGACCACTTGAGTTTCAAGCAGGAGATTGGGTATTTCTGAAGGTGACACCTATGAAGGGTGTAGGTCGTGTACTGAAAAGCCAGAAACTCAACCCGAGGTATATCGGGCCATATCAGATCTTGGAACGGATTGGTGAGGTAGCTTACAGATTAAATCTTCCTCGATCCTTAACTAATATCCACGATGTGTTTCACATTTCACAATTGAGGGCATATATTCCTTGTGATTCGATGATTGTGCCAGAAGATTCTATTGAGTTAAAAGAGGACTTGACGGTAAAAGTAGCACCTATCTGCATCGAAGAGTACCAGACTAAGCGGTTAAGAAACAGGAAATATCTTTAGTGAAAGTGAAGTGGCAAAATTTAAATAGAATAACCTATACATGGGAGTTGGAATCAAACATGAAGCGGTTGTACCCCGATTTTTTCCAATAAGGTACGTTGATTGCGGGGACGAAATCCCTTTTAAGGGGGTGGATGCAACATCCCAAATAATTAAGTTAAAAATTTTAGATTGACGAAAAATATTAATAATTATTCTCAAATTTAATTGAGATTTTTGGGAATTATTATTATAAATATAATTATAAATGATTAAACGTTATGGAATTAAACAAATTTATTTGAATGATTAATTATAAAGTTAAATGAGGTGTAAATAGGAGGTCTGTTTTGCGTCGAAACTTCAAAGTAACGGTGTTTCTGGGATCGTGACTTCGAGGTGAGCATTGTGGACCCATCAAATTGAGCTATCCCTCTCCCCCTTTCCCTTTCTCTCTCTAGCCGAATGGCCATGCATGGTAGGAAAAGGTTATGTTTTCCATTCCTCCTGTGCATGTGAGCTTGGAAGCGACACTTAGAGTAATGAGAGTAGTATAACGTTAAAGGGTTTTATATTTCGACCTTCGTAGGTAGCGAAACGAATGTCGGAGGACCGAGTGGTGAAGCGGGTGTTAGATTCGGAAGTAGGACCTTGAACCAAGCACCTAGAGGACGCAACCGACATCAAGAACAAATCGTTGAAGCTTGGAGTCGAGGTAAGGGGGTGTTCGGGTCATAATTAAATAGAATAGGTGCGTAAGTCGAGCTGGGGTCATTTAACTAAACATTGCGATATTGAGAAAAGTTACTAAATGATAACTATATGTCTCTGCATGTATGAATGTGAATTGTAGATGTATTGTAGTGATTATTAAATTAAAGTGTTCTAAATTATGATGAATTGATGTGTATGTTGGCACTATGTTGGTGGGCTTAACATGTTGGTCGCCTGAGTTGATGATTATGATCTGTTATTGATGGCTACAGGATATATGATGTATATGCATGATTATGTAGTGTGGGATGGCCGACGGTATGTATAGCCCCTCATTTTCTGGTTCCCATGGTTTTTGTGCCTAGTTGAGCTACCCTGTGGTCAAGTAGGACCCAGTGGTTGACGTGGAGAGTCAAGCAGGACTCGATGGACCAAGCAGGGTTCACGAGGTGTCAAGTAGGACCCCTAGCTGAAGACCGATCCTTTAGTATCCGGATACTAGGTGTTGAATTATGTGAGAATCAGTTGTGATACTTGATGAAATTATTGACATTGTGTGATGATATGAATGTGTTCTATCATATTTGTTGGTTGTTAATTGTACTTGAGGATACTGAAACTCGAACGAAGCTAAGAATCTGTAAGTATGGATTGGTGGATAAGGAAAAGTGTAATAAATTGCATAAGGTAGAGTTAGTAAATTAGTATTAGCGATAACACTTTAGTAATTATGTACCTCGTCATTTAATTACCGTTCTAAATTAATTATGATTTACCAAACACTCACCCTTGCTGTGGTTTCTTTTAATTTAGTAACCAGTGACAGGGAAGAGGTTGATGCTTCGGAGGTGCGCCAAGCGGAAAACTGATGCCAAGGAGTGAAGGAAACTATGAATTACCTGATGTGTGTGATGTGTAACGTGTTTTGTGTATGTAATGTTAACATGCTTCTTATGTGTGTTAGATTAATCTAGAACATGGCCAATGTAGTTATGAATGATTGTGATAGGTAATGAGCTAGAATCTGTATGTTGGTTGGTGAGAATATAAACTCATGTTGATGGGTAGTGAGGTGTGGATGGCTATGTTAAGTTTCATGAATTGAATATATATATATATATATATATATATATATATATATTGGCATGGAGCCAATGTTATATGTAGATGATAAATTACTATGGGCAGGTCATGTTTATTCATGTGAAGCGTGAATGGTGCATGATGTATATGGATTGTTCATCTTCTTGATGATTAAGATATGAATTGTTAATGTTTAGATGATAAGCTTGATTAGAATACGTTTAATGAGTTGGAATTAGGATTGAAATGCATATTTAGTTGGGATCAATCTCATATGCATGCTTGAATATGTGTAAATGGATGAATTAGATCAAATGATGCATTTAAAGGTGCAAATATATCTGGTTGTGTGAGAAGTTTTAGTTATTATGCAGGTACTGCATAACTCGCTCAAGCAAGGTGAATTCTCGCTCAAGCGAGAGTGCTTTGTACACGTAGTGTGGCCTCTGGCCCAACCTCGCTCAGGCGGAGACCATTCTCACTCAAGCGAGACATGCTTGCATTAGGAGAGTGTGGTTATTGGATGAATCTTGCTCAAGCAGACTCAGCCTTGCTGAAGCGAGGGTCAGAGGAATTGATCCTGTGTTAGTTTCGCTCAAGCGGGGATCACTCCCACTCAGGCGAGACGTGCCTGCAACAGGGAAGGTAGTTACTGGATGTATCCTACTCAAGCATGTTTGACTTCGCTCGAGCGAGGACCAGGCCAATAGATTCTGTGTCTATTTTGCTCAAGCGAATGTGACTCGCTCAAGCGAGTGGGTGGAGTTTAGGTACTGGAGTGTTTTCGCTTAAGCGATATGGTTTACTTGGACCTCTCGCTTAAGCGAGTAGTGATAGTAGTGTCCCTAGTGTGGTTTCACTCAAGCGAGAGAATCTTGCTCAAGCGAAATAGGGACCTGATGCGTATGGACTCCCTCGCTCAAGCGTGTTCGTGGCTCGCCTAGGAACGGATTGTGGATCTAGCTCAAGCGAGTGGGGACACGCTCAAGCGACTTTCACTGGATTTGCCTAAGCGAGTCAGGGCTTCGCTCAAGCGAGTAGCCCCTGACCCCATTTTCTTCTTTTGCTACATTTAACCATTTTTATTTTATTATTTGATTTCTATTATCTTGGGCCCCCTTTAGCTGAGAACACATGACTATTTTCATCTCGATGGGTATAGATTTTCCTTTAGTGAAAAATTTTCTCTGTATCTTAATTAATCGTCATAACATGGTGTGTCTAATTAATGTTAATCGCATCGTTAGTACCTAATATTTAGGTGAGACTTTACAATAAGGACTAAAAATAGTATGGATTAGTTAAATTTGGGTGGCCAAAGCATGTTAGATATACATATATGAATAATAACTATGATTAATTAGTTATATATTTAGTTAAAAAGGTAGCTAGATTATGTTTTTCCTGTTGGTGTATTTTCTACATTAACTTGTAATTGCGGTCACCCACCCCCTTTCTGTAGTTTAAAGTAATTGATGACGGGGGTTTAACAGACACCACGAAGGCGAGCACTAAATGAGGCAAGGATGAAATCAGTGCCAAGGTAGATAGAGCTTATGTTTTGGTTGATATATATATATATATATATATGTTTATCTCTTGAGAATTTATTATGGTTATGATATTTGGTGTGTAAGTGTATAACTTATGTTTGTGATGAGCCATGATTGATGATGATTTATCTTTTGAGACTTAATGAGTATTGAGGACAATGCTTGATGAATTTTATTGCCAATTTGGTAGGTGGATATAGGCCAAACTCTTCATCACAAAGTTCTTCATTTTCGGACTCTTCTTCTTCAATTGATATGGCTTTAAGGGTGATTCCCTTTCTCCTAGTGTTCTTCCTTTCTTCTTCTTCCTCGGCTACCTTCAAATCTTTAAGCTCTTGAAGCTTCCCAAATAGGGTGGTGAGAGATATGGTGTAGCGGTTCGTCATTTGCTTCAAGGCGGTCACCATTGGTTGCCATTCCCTAGTCAAACTTTTTAACACCTTTTGGATTAGTACTTTGTTACTATAGGTTTTTCCTAAGGTGAGTAAGTGATTAGTAATAAGAGTCAACCGTTTTTACATATCCATAATGTTTTCATTTGGACTTATTTTAAAACTCTTATATTGACTAGTAAGCATACCAATTTTTGTATCTTTAACATCATTGGTTCCTTCATGAATCGTTTCAAGTGTTTCCCACATTTCCTTAGCAGTATTACAAGTAATAACTCTAAAAAATTCACCAGGACCTAATGCAAGAGTAATAAAATTTTTTGCTTTAAGATTAAATTGTACCTTTTTCTCATCTTTACTGGTCCATAGATCCATAGGTTTATCACATTCCACGTTATTAATAACATATTTAGGAATGGAAGGACCAAATTCAATAGCATGCTATACCTTGAGATCATAGGATTGAACGAAGATCTTCATTATTTCCTTCTAAAAGGCATACCCTTCACTATTGAAAGCGGGAGGCCTATTTGTAGCTCCACCTTCGGGAAAGAGATTGCTTGAGGCCATTTTTCTCCTGTAGCTATTAAGCCTTCTAGCAAGAGTCTAGCTTTGATACCACTTGTTGATTTTAGTGGCCTTAATACTCAAGAGGGGGGTGAATTGAGTTTTATAATTTTAATAATGTGTTACAAAATACTTTTAAGTTTCGTTGAATATGCTAAAAGTTTGATATAAATAGACAATTGTAAAAGATAGAGTACTTTCAAGATAATTTAGAGATGAAGAGAAGGAAGATAATCGCACACTCCAAGTTTTTATCCTGGTTCGGTTTCTCTACGTCCAGGCCCCAAGTAAATTTACTTGAGATTTTCACTAATAAGAATTTGAGATTTACAAGATGAGCAAATAAATGACTCTTGATTTCCTTATCAAGATCTTACCTCTCACTTTTATCACTCTCACAATTCTTAAAATAATTCCCTAAAGACTACAACCTAGCCTTTGTTACAACACTTTTTCCCAAAACAAAAATATAGAAAGGTAAAATAAATTTAATCTTCCCTTACACTATAGCAGAGTAAAATAGGAGAAGAAATAAGATAGATTACTTGATAATATGATAGTTTTTAGTAGCAGTCTTAACTGATTAACAATATACAGCATCTTGAAATAATAATTGAGAATATGGCGTGCAAAGGGCTGTAGCTCTCTTTTTGTTAGAGCAAAATAAAAAGAATGATAGTGCACGAACCTTTGTTAATAAAAAATCAAATAAAATTATAGCTTTTTTCTTGATTAAAGCAAAATAGAAAATGAAGCACAACTGTAGCTCTCTTTTAGATAGAGCAGAAAAATCAAAGCAAAAGCAGTGAAACTATAGCTCTCTTCTAAATAGAGCAGAAACTAAAGAATAAAACCAAAGTAGTGAAACTGTAGCTCTCTTTCAAGATAAAGCAGAAAAATAAAATTAGAAGCACAAAGAGGTTTCACTCACACAGTTTTTAGACTCTCTTTTAGAGGAAAAATTTGAAAGTCAATTGTCCAGAAATAAAGAGGAAGAGCAAGTGTAACATCCCAAATAATTAAGTTAAAATCTTTGATTGGAGGAAAATATTATTAATTGTTCTCAAATTTATTTGAGATTTTTGGGAATTATTATTATAAATACAATTATAAATAATTAAACGTTATGGAATTAAATAAATTTATTTGATTGATTAATTATAAAGTTTAAATGAGGTGTAATTAGATGAAGGTAAATTTAGAAGTTACCAATAAGGGTTAAAAGCAAAAGTTTTAATTAAAACTTTAAAGGAAAAATATAAAAGAAATAGGAAAATGACCATTTTCTTCTTCCTCAATCATTCACGCGTGACATCTTCTTCTTCTTCCTCTCCATGGCTGAAAGCTTCTATCTTCTTATTGGAGGTCCGTTTTGCGTCGGAACTTCGAATTGATCACGTTACTGGGATCGTGGCTTCGAGGTAAGCATTATAGACCCATCGATTTGAGCTATCTTTCTCTCCCTTCACTTTCTCTCTCTAGCCGAATAACCATGCATGGTGTGGAGGGGTTCTATTTCCCATTTCTTTCACACATGGGAGCTTGGAAACGATATTTAGAGCAATGAGAGTAGTATAACGTTGATGGGTTTTGTATTTCGACCTTCGTAGGTAGCGAAACAAACGCCGGAAGACCGAGTGGTGAAGTGGGTGATAGATTCGGAAGTGAAACCTCGAATCAAGTGTCTGGAGGACGCAACCAACACCAAGAGCAAATTGTTGAAGCTTGGAATCGAGGTAAGGGGGTGTTCGGGTCGTAATTAAATAGAATAGGTATGTACATCGAGCTTTGGTCATTTAATTAAATCTCGATACATTGAGAAAAGTTACTAAATAATAATGGTATGTGTAGGCGTGTATGAATGTGGAATTGTAGGTATTTTGTGGTAGTTATTAAATTAAAGCATTCTGAATTGTGATACATGGATGTGTATGGTGGCATTATGTTGGTGGGCTTGACACGTTGGTCACCCCAGTTGATGATTATGATTTGTTATTGATGGCCACATGATATGTGATATGAGAATAGATGTATATGCATGATTATGTAGTGTGGGACGACCGACGGTATGTATAGCCCCTCATTTTTTTGGCTCCCATAGTTTTTGTGCCCAGTTGAGCTACCCAGTGGTCAAGTAGGACCCAGTGGTTGAGGTGGAGAGTCAAGTAGGACTCGGTGGACCAAGCAGGGTTCACGAGGTGTCAAGTAGGACCCCCAGCTGAAGGCCGATCCTTTAGTATCCGGATATTAGGCGTCGAATAATATACGAGTCAGTGGTGATGCTTGATTAAATTGATCATGTTGTGTAATGTGGTGAGTATAGTTTATCATATTAGTCAACTATGAAGGAAATACGGAGAATGATGGAATTGTATGAAATTTGTGCATTTGTGTGAATTGCAAACATGGTTCGGCAAGAATGGTAAATGAAATTGTGTAAGCATGGAAAACCCGAGAAGTCTGTGTTAGTAATAGTTATATAATCAATTATGTACTTACATTACTTAATTACTGTTCTAGTTTAATTATGATTTCCAAACACTCACCCTTCTTGTGGTTTATTTAATTTAGTGACCAGTGACAACGATGATGCCAATACCCCGGAGGCATGCCAAGCGGAGAATTGATGCCAAGAAATGATGGAAATTATGAAATGAATGGATATATATAATATGTTTAATGTATGTAAGGTCATAATATGTTTTATGTGTTTGTTGGATTAACTTAGCATAGGATTAATGTTGGTTTTAATGAATTTGGTGTATATTGGCATAGAGCCAGTATTATGTGTGGATGATAAATTGCTATGGCCAGGTCTTGTATATATTTGTGAATCATGAGTGAT
This sequence comes from Clitoria ternatea, assembly GCA_037962975.1. Classification (NCBI taxonomy): domain Eukaryota; kingdom Viridiplantae; phylum Streptophyta; class Magnoliopsida; order Fabales; family Fabaceae; genus Clitoria; species Clitoria ternatea. The sequence goes on along the minus strand of CM075671.1, from coordinate 197,586,901 downwards.
GCAAATTGTGTGTGAATTATTTAGTGTCATGATGATTGGATGAATTGATGACGCATATAGTTGAATAGACACTTATGTGACATTAGGAACTAAACAAGCGAAATTGAGACCCGGTGGGTTTTGGGACCCCTGGAAGGAAGCAATAGATTCTCGATATCATTTAAAAATGGTAGGTGTAGGCCTTGTGTGGTTTAGATCCCATTGGAAAGGTTTGGTGCATAGGTTTTGGTTACTTTTGGTTTTAATGAATTTTTCCATATATCTTGGGAATATGTTAGAATTTTGGCAAACGGATAGTGCCAACAGCTCCAAAATGGGGAAAATATAGTGCCCATGAAGTTTGGTGGCAATCAGAGTTGAAACGGGCAAAATAGGTAATGAAGAAGTTAATTTGTAGGTTTTAAGCTGTCATATTCGCTCAAGCGAGCCAAATGTCACTTGAGCGAGTCTTTATATGATTTTGGGCGTGCATTTTGGACAAATCTCGCTCAAGCGAAGTACGTTCTCTCAAGCGAGTTCCATTTTCACTCAAGCCAATGTATTTTCGCTTAAGCCACTGATGAAGGTTTGATGCTGTCCAATTTTCGCTCAAGCGAGAGCTTGAGCGAGATCTCGCTTAATCACCCAAAATCTCGCTCAAGCGAGCTGATCTAGCTTTTGGTCTCTTCATGAAAGTTGTATATAATTTTTTTCCCGTTGTTTTGATACCCAATTTGTGTCAATCGGAGTACGGTAGCCCGAGTTATGTCCAAAATACTAAAGGGTGTTCAGGCTAAAAATTTTAGCAGGGCTGATTTTATGAATTCAGGGATTAGGCAGTCTTAGTGGCATAATTAGCCCTCTACTCCTGCATAACAATTGTAGGTATTTGAGTAATAGATGTGCAAAAACTAGATTCATCCCTATTGGAGTTACGTAACTCCGATTTGACTCGATTTACCGAGCAGCGCGTAGGGAGCCGGTGCGCTAAAAAATTTTCCTTGGGCAATTTGGAGCCCCAAAGCCTAAGATGCATTATTGGGGACCCATAGAGTCATGTAGGGATATTCTAGGATAGATGTAAATGATTTTGAAAAATTTCCCCTATATTTTATTAATCAATATAGTATTTTAAGTTTAATTAACTTTAATTGCATGGTTAGTTTCTAATAATTAGGAAGGACGTTATAGGTGGTATCAGAGCGGTTCTTTCTAGAGCCGGGTACATGGGTGAAGATAATGATTTGTGTTAGTCTTGTACCAGACTATTTTTGCATTCTATTGCATTATACTTGTGATTATTTATGTTATTGACATGTTAACTTAGCATCATTCCCTTGGCACTCCGGCAGCATCTTGTTATATATGTACATGTGAGGTAATTGTCTTACTCCCTGGTCAATTTTTGTTACTAATGGTGAGGTATTTTGGGATAATGTAGAACTAAACTTATGATGGAAGGATCTAGTTCAGGCGGGGGTGATGACTTCTTTGAGAGGTTTTCTCAAATGATGAGAAGGGCTGAGCCTGGCCCGACTCTTGATAAATTTTTGAAGAGGAACCCACCTATTTACAAAGAAGGACATGATTATGATGGTGCACATATGTGGCTGCGTGATATTGAGCAAACATTCGATTACTTTGAATGCTCTGAAGAACAAAAAGTACAGTTTGCTACTTATCAATTGAAGGATGAAACTCGTGTGTGGTGGTCCAGGACCAGAGTTCAGATGAATACCGTAGGTGAACCACTGGTATGGATGAATTTTCGGCGGAGGTTTCTTGCTAAATATTTTCTAGATAATTATAAAATCCGTAAGGAGATGGAATTCCTAAAGCTCGAACAAAGCAGAATGTTAGTGGCTGAATACACAACATAATTTGATGAATTATGCGATTTCTATCATCCTTTCTCTCTTGAAGGAACCGAGGGCAGTAAATGTGCAAAGTATGAAGCTGGATTGAGAATTGAACTTCGAAGTGTTATCGTTCCTCTTGAAATTCATGATTATCCTACTCTTGTAAACAAGGCCAGACTTGCTGAGGAAGTACAGTTACAGAAAGCATCCCAGTCAAGGGATAAGAAACCACTGAAGGCAAAAGGATTCAGTTTTAAGAAAATGGATCAGTTTTTTTGTGGTGACAAGTCTTCCGCTATGTCTTCTTCCTCTTCGGGTCATGGTTCTACCGGCCGTTCTAGTAGCCACTCTGGTGGCCGTGCATGCTATAATTGTGGTCAGGAGGGCCACATGGCGAAACATTGTCCTGCTAGTCAAATAATTTGCTTCCAATGTGGACAACCGGGACACCTTAGGCCGGATTGCCCACAGGGGCAGCAGCAGGGTGGACATGGTAATCGGGCTAATACTTCTATGACTCGTGGTGCTAATTTTCAACGGGGAGGTAGAAACAGTGGTGGTCGTGGAGGCCAACACTCGAGGAGGTCCGATGCTCAATCCAGTGGTGCTCAAAATGTTATGACTGGGCGAGTATTTGCTTTTGATGCTTCTGAGGTGGCAAGAACTGACAAATTAGTGCAGGGTAAGTGTATTATTCATGGTTATCTGGTAAATGTAATTTATGATTCTGGTGCTACGCATTCTTTTATTCTGAAAGTTGTGTTCGATGGCTTGGTCTACCGGTGGTGCTAATGGAGAATGCTCTTAGTGTCTCCACTCCTACTGGTTCCACATTCCGGGTGACCACTATGTATAGTGAATTGTCAATGCAAGTTGAAGACCATTCCTTTCTGGTGAATCTGATTTCTATGCCATTGAAGAACTTAGATATTATTCTAGGTCTCGATTGGTTGGCTGTCAACCATGTTATGGTGGACTGTTATCGAAAGACTATAATTTTCTCCCAAGAACTTGACACTAAGAACGTGGTGGGTGATGTCTTCGCAACTTATGTTATTCTATTTGCTTTGGAGGGGCGGTATAATCTTATGCCTAGTGATATTCCGGTGGTGTGTGATTTTCCTGATGTGTTTCTGGAAGATATTCTGGGATTGCCTCCTAATCGAGAGATTAATTTTGCCATTGATTTGATTCCTGGGGCCGAACCTGTGTCCCGTGCACCTTTTAGGATGTCTTCGGTAGAGTTGGCAGAGGTTAAGAAACAGGTCAATGAGTTACTGGATAAGGGATTCATTCGGCCGAGTGCATCACCGTAGGGCACTCCAGTATTACTTGTGAAGAAAAAGGACGGTAGTATACGAATGTGCATCGATTACCGACAGTTAAATAAACTGACAATCAAAAACAAATACCCCTTACCGTGAATCGATGATTTATTAGATCAATTGCGAGGCGAGGTAGTATTTTCAAAGATTGATCTAAGGTCGGGATATCATCAGATTAGGGTGAAATTTGAGGATGTCCCGAAAACGGCATTTCAGACTCGTTATGGTCACTTTGAATATGTTGTGATGCCATTTGGAGTGACCAATGCTCCAGCTATTTTTATGGACTATATGAATCGGATTTTCCAACCATATTTAGATCAATTTGTGGTAGTGTTCATTGATGATAGACTGGTGTATTCAAAGTCTCTAGAGGAACATGCACAACATCTTCAGATTGTTTTGCAGGTGTTGCGTGAGAAACAGTTATATGCTAAACTGTCGAAGTGTGATTTCTGGGAAGCAAGTGTACAATTCTTAGGATGTGTGATTTCCTGTAATGGCGTATCTATTGACCCGTCCAAAATTAAGGTGGTTATGGCTTAGGAGAGGCCTAGGTCGGTGACTGAAATTAGAAGTTTCCTGGGATTGGCTGGTTATTATCACCGCTTTATTGAAGGATTTTCTCGAATTGTGCTACCTTTGACTCGATTGACGAGAAAGGAGAATCCGTTTGTATGGTCGGAAAAGTATGAATTGAGTTTTCAAACTCTGAAGCGGTGTTTGACTACTGCACCTGTGCTTGCACTACCAGATGTGACGAAAGAATTTGTGGTGTATTGTGATGCATCCAAATTTGGCTTAGGATGTGTACTGATACAAAATGATAGGGCGATTGCCTATGCTTCAAGGCAATTAAGTCCGCACGAGCAGAATTACCCTACTCACGATCTTGAGCTTGCGGCGGTAGTATTTGCATTAAAGATTTAGCGCCATTATTTATATGGTTCTCGCTTCGTGGTATTTAGTGACCATAAGAGCTTGAAATATTTGTTTGATCAGAAAGAATTAAACATGACACAAAGGAGATGGGTGGAATACCTGAAGGATTATGATTTTGATTTGAGGTACCATCCTGGAAAAGCAAATGTTGTGGCTGATGCCTTAAGTAGAAAAGTATTACATGCAGCCTTCTTGATGGGCAAAGAACAAGAATTATTGGAAAGCTTTCGTGATATGAATATTGGGGTTGTTATGAACACCCCAGATCAAATGATAGTTGGGATACTGAAGATCTCCAATGAATTTCTAGAATCTTTAGCTATGGCCCAAGAGAATGATGAAGAGTTGCTGGAATTACTTGACACTCAAGCAAGAGGTAAAGATATGGAATTAACCAGAGGCAACGATGGAATTTAGCGGTTTAGAGACCGAGTTGTGGTGCCTACAAAAGGTGATTTCAGGCAAGCCGTGTTAGCTGATGCACATAAAAGTTCTTTAAGTATCCATCCTGGTATCACTAAGATGTACCATAATTTGAAGAAAGAATTCTGGTGGTCGGGAATAAAGAAAAAAATAATTGAATATGTGAGATCTTGAGTGGTATGTCAGAAATGTAAGGTCGAGCACCAGAGACCTCCTAGATTTCTCCAACCACTTGAGATTCCGATTTGGAAGTGGGAGAGTATCATGATGGATTTTGTATCCAGGTTACCTCGGACCCGTTCTGAATGTAATGCAATCTGGGTAATTATGGATAGATTGACCAAGAGTGCTCACTTCTTGGCCATGAACATGAAATGGTCATTTGACCGGTTGGCTAGATTGTACATTACTGAAATAGTAAGGTTGCATGGTGTGCCTTCAAGTATTATTTCAGACCATGATCCATGATTTACTTCTAGATTCTAGGGAAGTTTACAGCAGGAATTGGGTACTGAGCTGAGATTGAGTTTGACCTATCATCCTCAAACTGATGGCCAATCAGAGCGTACTATCCAGACCTTGGAGGACATGCTCTGTGCTTATGTATTAGAGCAAGGTGGTTCATGGGAGAGGTATTTGTCATTGGTGGAGTTTGCGTATAATAACAGTTACCACAGTAGCATCGGTATGGCTCTATATGAAGCTTTGTATGGTAGAAGGTGTCGTACACCTCTATGTTAGAATGAAAATGGTGATGCTAGCCATTTGGGACCTGAATTAATCTAAGAAATGAATGAATAGGTTGCCTTGATTCGAGAGAAAATGAAGATTGCCCAGGATCGACAGAAAAGTTACTATGACAATCGTCATAAGCCACTTGAGTTTCAAGTAGGAGATTGGGTATTTCTGAAGGTGACACCTATGAGGGGTGTAGGTCGTGTATTGAAAAGCCAGAAACTTAACCCGAGGTATATTTGGCCATATCAGATTTTGGAACGGATCGGTGAGGAACCTTCCTCGATCCTTAACCAACATCCACGACGTGTTTCACGTTTCGCAACTGAGGGCATATATTCCTTGTGACTTGATGATTGTGTCAGAAAATTCTATTGAGTTAAAAGAGGATTTGACAGTAGAAGTAGCACCTATTTGCATTGAAGGGTACCAGACTAAGCGGTTGAGAAACAAGGAGGTGCCTTTAGTGAAAGTGAAGTGGCAAAATTTAAATGGAATTACCTATACATGGGAGTTGGAATCAGACATTAAGCGGTTGTACCCCGATCTTTTCCAATAAGGTACGTTGATTTCGGGGACGAAATCCCTTTTTAGGGGGGGTGGATGTAACATCCCGAATAATTAAGTTAAAATCTTTGATTTGCGGAAAATATTAATAATTGTTCTTAAATTTATTTAAGATTTTTGGGAATTATTATTATAAATACAATTATAAATAATTAAACATTATGAAATTAAATAAATTTATTTTATTGATTAATTATAAAGTTTCAATGAGGTGTAATTAGGTGAAGATAAATTTAGAAGTTACCAATAAGGGTTAAAAGTAAAAGTTTTAATTAAAACTTTAAAGGAAAAATATAAAAGAAATAGGAAAATGACCATTTCTCCCCTGGGTCTTAAATAACAAAATCACTTTCTTCTTCCTCATTCATTCACGCGTGACATCTTCTTCTTCTTCCTCTCCATGGCTGAAAGCTTCTATCTTCCGATTGGAGGTCTGTTTTGCGTCAGAACTTCGAATTGATCATGTTTTTGGGATCGTGGCTTTGAGGTAAGCATTATAGACCTATCAATTTGAGCTATCTCTCTCTCCCTTCACTTTCTCTCTCTAGCCGAATGGCCATGCATGGTGTGGAGGGGTTCCATTTCCCATTTCTTTCACACATGGAATCTTGGAAACGATATTTAGAGCAATGAGAGTAGTATAACGTTGATGGGTTTTGTATTTCGACCTTTGTAGGTAGCGAAACGAACGCCGGAAGACCGAGTGGTGAAACGGGTGATAGATTCGGAAGTGAAACCTCAAATCAAGTGTTTGGAGGACGCAACCGACACCAAGAACAAATCGTTGAAGCTTGGAATTGAGGTAAGGGGGTGTTCGGGTCATAATTAAATAGAATAGGTATGTACATCGAGCTTTGGTCATTTAATTAAATCTCGATACATTGAGAAAAGTTACTAAATAATAATGGTATGTGTAGGCGTGTATGAATGTGGAATTGTAGGTATTTTATGGTTGTTATTAAATTAAAGCATTTTGAATTGTGATACATGGATGTGTATGGTGGCATTATGTTGGTGGGCTTGACACGTTGGTCGCCCCAGTTGATGATTATGATTTGTTATTAATGACCACATGATATGTGATATGAGAATGTGATGTATATGCATGATTATGTAGTGTGGGACGACCGACAGTATGTATAGCCCTTTGTTTTTCTAGCTCCCGTGGTTTTTATGCCTAGTTGAGCTACCCAGTGGTCAAGTAGGACCCAGTGGTTGAGGTGGAGAGTCAAGCAGGACTCGGTGGACCAAGCAGGGTTCACGGGGTGTCAAGTAGGACCCCCAGCTGAAGGCCGATCATTTAGTATACGGATACTAGGCGTTGAATAATATACGAGTCAGTGGTGATGCTTGATTAAATTGATCATGTTGTGTAAGATGGTAAGTATCGTTTATCATATTAGTCGACTATGAAGGAAATACGAAGAATGATCGAATTATATGAAATTGTGCGAAGTATGTGCATTCGTGTGAATTGCAAACATGGTTCGGTAAGAATGGTAAATGAAATTGTGTAAGCATGGAAAACCCGAGAAGTCTGTGTTAGTAATAGGTATATAATCAATTATGTACTTTCATTACTTAATTACGGTTCTAGTTTAATTATGATTTCCAAACACTCATCCTTCTTGTGGTTTATTTAATTTAGTGACCAGTGACAAGGATGATGCCAATACCCCGGAGGCGCGCCAAGCGGAGAATTGATGCCAAGGAATTATGGAAATTATGAAATGAATGGATATATATAATATGTTTAATGTATGTAAGGTCATAATATGTTTTATGTGTTTGTTGGATTAACTTAGCATAGGATTAATGTTGGTTTTCATTAATTTGGTGTATATTGGCATAAAGCCAATACTATGCGTGGATGATAAATTGCTATGGGCAGGTCTTGTATATATTTGTGAATCATAAGTGATGCAAATTGTGTGTGAATTATTTAGTGTCATGATGATTGGATGAATTGATAATGCATATAGTTGAATAGACACATATGTGACATTAGGAACTAAACAAGTGAAATTGAGACCCGGTGGGTTTTAGGACCCCCGGGAGGAAGCAACAGATTCTCGATATCATTTAAAAATGGTAGGTGTAGGCCTTGTGTGGTTTAGATCCCATTGGAAAGGTTTAGTGCATAGGTTTTGGTTACTTCTAGTTTTAATGAATTTTTCCATATATCTTGGGAATATGTTAGAATTTTGGCAAACGAATAGCGCCAACAGCTCCGAAATGGGGAAAATATAGTGCCCATGAAGTTTGGTGGCAATCAGAGTTGAAACGGGTAAAATAGGTAATGAAGAAGTTAATTTGTAGGTTTTAAGCTGTCATATTCGCTCAAGCGAGCCAAATTTCACTTGAGCGAGTCTTTATATGGTTTTGGACATGCATTCTGGACAAATCTTGCTCAAGCGAAGTACTTTCGCTCAAGCGAGTTCCATTTTCGCTCAAGCCAATGTATTTTCGCTTAAGCCATTGATGAAGGTCTGATGCTGTCCAATTTTCGCTCAAGCTCGAGCTTGAGCGAGATCTCGCTTAAGCGTCCAAAATCGCGCTCAAGCGAGCTGATCTAGCTTTTGTTCCCTTCATGAAAGTTGTAGATAATTTCGTCTCCGTCGTTTTGATACCCAATTTGCGTCAATTTACCGAGCAGCGCGCAGGGAGCCGGTGCACTGAAAAATTTTCCTTGGGCAATTTGGAGCCCCAAAGCCTAAGATGCATTATTGGGACCCGTAGAGTCATGTAGGGATTTTCTTTTAATTGATTATCATGTTATTGTGTTCCATATTTATTTTTCCAGAACCAATTTAATCGATTAACCTAATCGATTAGAAATGTTTGTATTAAAAAATAATTGTTCCAGAATCAAGTTAAGCGATTATCCTAATCGATTAGAGGTGCTCTGTTTTGCAAAGATTGATTGTAACCTTTCACAAGCCGAGTTTTTATGATCATCAAAACACTTATATATATAATTTAACCTTCATAGATTACTCTCCCTGTTTGAGGTATTAAGATGAACAGTTTCAAAAGAAAGTCTAATAAGTAAACCATACATTAGGAAAAAAAATTTCTATTATTTTATTTTGTATATAAAAATGATTAATATCTAATAATAAGTTGAGGTCGAGGATTCCCTTTGGTTAGAGGAAGGAAATTATGAGGCAACAGATGTGAATTTCTTTTTCTTGTTTGTTATAAAAAAGGTAGCAATATCTAGTAAAATTTACTTGGGTTAAATATGTTTTGGTCCTTATGTTTTTATTAGTTTTCTGTTTTAATTCCTGAGTTATTTTGTATTGGTTTTGATTCTTATATTATTGAATAATTTGAAGTTGGTTTCTAATATATTTAAATTGGTTCTTAAAATATAACACCGTTAACTCAACTGCTAATTAAATAAATGAAAATATTATGTCATATGTCTCTTGTTCCGTCTCTTTAACTTATTCCACTCTTCAATACTCTTAGGGTCCCAATTTCAACATATTTAATAGTTAAGTACCAAAGCTAATAAAAAATAACTCAAGAACTAAAACAAAAAATTAATAAAAACATAGAAACCAATGACAAATTTAAACTAAATTAATTTTATCCTAAAAACAACCAATATGAGATTTTTATTTAATAAATATTATTAAAAATATAAAATTTAAAACTAGTGTTATATATTAAAATTTATCATAAAAAATTTATTTATATACAAAATTTAATTATTTTTGATATAATTTATTTATTTCTATTCACATTCTCTTCATCTATGTAAATAGAAAAATTTAATTTTTATTTTTACTTTTATATTTATATCCATCCAAACAACATAATCTTTCATCTAACTTTTCCCTTATGTTTTGCATTTATTTTTACATGCGAACGAAACCCTGAATATATATATATATATATATATATATATATATATATATATATATATATTAATTTAAAAAATCCTGTGGGCCAGGCCTTGAAGTGTGCCTTATCACCACACCAGAATGGGCCACCCATCCCAACTTCACTGGGGAACCGAAGCTCCTACTTTTCCTTTTTTTTTTTCAAAGCTAAATTACGACCTCAGACCAAAAAACAAAGAAGCTAAATTACGACCTAGCTTACCTTATTTTTTTTTATTATTTGAGTTGTGGCTTTTCTTCTCGGAAAGCAAAAAGAAAAGAATATCCGCATATATGGGAATAGTTCAAAAGTGATAGTCATTATCATTAATCCCTCAACAAACACTCCAAGTCGGTTCCTATTTCATTTTTTTTTCCATTTATAGCAATCACTAATAAATAATAATTAAAAATTACAAAATATTTTAAAGATATTAATTCAGAGAAATAAAAATGAAAACCCGCGAGAAACAAATTTCTATTTGAATGATATCTACATCATTTCTATTTTAATTATTTAATAAAATGTATTTTTCTTAATTACTATCCACGCCCTTATTTAGTTATTATTATTGAGTCCTTAAGAAAAATAGTGTTAAACGCGTGGGCCTGTGCTTTGAATTCCGCCTATAAATGCACCCCAAAATCACAGCCCAGAGTTTTCAAGCCTTAACACTCCAACGCCGGAGGAACAAAAATCCTTCCTCAGTCCCTTCTTTTCTTCCCAGTCTTCAGTCTCTCTTTCTAGAATCTTTTGCTTTCCACACAACCAACCAACTCACCGAGTCATGGAATCCAAACCCGCTCACACTACCAAGTTCCTCTGTAGCTACGGCGGCAAGATCCTCCCTCGTACAACCGATGGCGAGCTCCGTTACGTCGGCGGCCACACCAGAGTTCTCACCGTCGACCGTTCCATTTCGTTTTCTGGTTGTTCAATTTTCGTCGTTTTCACTTTTCATTTGTTTGTTCCTTTGTGAAATTTTCTGTTCCTGTCCTGACCGATTCGTTGCGTTTTGTGCAGAATTGATGGTGAAGCTTGGAGAGTTGTGTGGTTCCTCCGCGACCTTGAGGTGTCAATTACCTAACGGAGACTTGGAGACGTTGATCTCCGTCACTAACGACGAAGATTTGGCGAACATAATCGAGGAATACGATCGCGCCTCGTCGAAATTGCCTCATCCGTTGAAGATCAGAGCCGTTCTCTCGCCACCGAAATCGATCAAGAAGGTTTTGTCCGCTCCGTCGTCGTCTTCGTCCAGCGCCAGTCACTCTCCGTCCAGATCGCCTCACACCTCCGCCGAATCGTTGCCGTATGCGATGGCGTATCGCCTCGGCCGCGTCAATCGTTCGGCGCCGATCGGCTTTCGTAACGGCTTGGTCAAAACTTATTGCAACGATGGAAGCCCTAGGTTTCTCTATTACGGACCACACTGCAATAATTACTGCCATTGAGGCGAATTCATATAGACACAGTAAATACAGAGGAACGAAAATCGTGAATCCAAGCTGATTCCAATTCCAATATATATGATGACGAAAAATACCAAGAACTCCAAAAAGAAAGTAAAAAGGAAATAAAAAAAATAAGAGAGATGAGGTGGCCTGTGAAATACGAGTTTCTTTTTTATAATTTTATAAAATTTTAGACGTGGTTTTGAGTTGAGGTTCTAATTTTTAATCGAGCCTGAATTTCTTGTTGGACATGGTGGCTGTGGCTGTGTGGAACTCTCTTTTTAGTTAGGGTTCCGTTAACCGCCGTTAGAGACGATGTTGTGACGTGTCCTATGCGTGCCGCTTTTGGGGATTTGATTCCGTTCGCACAATTCAGACGTCGTCTCTAGTGTTAATTGTGGCTACACGCATTGATCTATCGCGTGACTTGATTACATGATTGTCAACTGTCAAGTTCAAGTGGGTATGTATGTCACCTAATATTCCTTGGTAAGATTAATGAAATTGTTCTTTGTTCGTCTGTATATTACTATTATTTTTGTAATTGATTTTTTATTAATGTTGTACTAATTTTTTTGACTCGTTTTTTTCAATTTGCAGGTGAATTAAGTACTAGGCTGATATTCAGTTATAAGCTGCTGCATCAACTGAATCATATATCATTATCAATATTGACTTGATATGGTACTGGAGGAGATATATTTAAACTTCATTTTACTAAAATCCTAATTAAAAATGAAACAGATTCCAAGGGGAATGGGGACTGGACCGGAAATTGTGGGACGTTGGGGAAGACGACAAAACCTTTGAACCTTCTTGAGATTGGGGTTACGGTTAAGTGAACCAAGGAAATTGATAATTTAATATTATATGAAAGATACACGACACGGCATGAATGTGGAGACCGAAATGACCATAAACTTAAATTTGAATTAAAATACTTCTCCTAGTAATAACAGAAATTGAGGATATTATTGAATGAGATAGGTGGCGTTTGGAGGAAGTCGGCAAGTTGGTTAGTTGACAATGACATAATTGAATAATGAGGCATATTCGGGTAGCCTTCTGGTGGGCTCAAGAGCTTACCTTTGTCGAGGAAGGAATGGTAAAATATACACAAGTTCGGAAGACAGAATCAGCCCCCCAGTTTCTTTTCGGACAGACAGCCCCACCCTGCAGACCCAAAGTTAACTAAAATATAAATACACATGGATAGGATAGCATAATAGTAATAGGGTAGGGGCCCAATAATCCATTATGAGATAACCATTTAATTTGGGCAGAATGGCAAATATTAGTTTGAGGAGGTTTAGTCAAAACTTGATAAATACCACTTTCATGGGTCTTGTATGTTTTGAATTCAGCTATATATGATCATTTAAACGAGTTTAAAAACAAAGGTAAAGGTCTTGCGACATTTTGTAGTGAAGAGTAGCGCGTACAATGATCCTCGCTACAAAATTATATATGACTGTAGAAACACATGGGAAAGAAACAAAGAGTCTTACCACTAACCTATTTAACACATTTAAAAATTATGACACAACTATATAATTATATTATATTTATAAAATGTATATCTGTTAATAAAATTTATTAACAAAATAAACATTTTTGTCTTTTTTCATTTAGTATAACAATTAAAATTAAAATTAATGAACGAAAAAATGTAGGAATATTTATTTTGTAAATAAATTTTATTAATGGATATACATTTTACGAATATAATATAACAATATATGGTTATATTACATATCTTAAATGTAACCTAGTCGTGAGCCTACTCTTCCATCTCCTGCTCAAATCGAACGCTACAAATGCTATTTTAGAATCCAAACAAAAATGATGACTTGGAAAAATATGTGACATAGATTGAGTTGACACATGGCTAGAGACTAATACATGTGGCATAAATTTAATTGACACATGACTAGGGGGCTAGGAGCATTAGAGCCCTCAATTAATGCGCTTAGCAACCGGTCAAACTAGTCACTCGTAAATAGTCAACATTTTAAAAAGGTTTGATCTCCTAACGTATATAAAAGATATGGAAGATGACCTTAGCAAATTAAAGACATATATCATTAGTTTTTTTTAGGAATAGATGCCTACAGTCACGTGTGTGAAGCAATTGGAATGGATGCATCTAATCACATGTCAACTAAATTTATACCATGTGTATTAGTCTCTAACCACATGTCAACTCTGTCTATGCCACATATTTTTCAAAATCATCATTTTTTTTAGATTCTAAGATAACATTTGAAGTGTTTGATTTGAGTAGGAGATGGAAGAAAAGCCTCACCACTAGGTTACATTTAAGAGATGTAATATAACCATATATTGTTATATTATATTTGTAGAATGTATATATATTAATAATATTTATTTGCAAAATAAATGTTCCCGCCTTTTTTTGTTCATTAATTTTACTTTTTATACAAAATGAAAAAAGACAAAAATGTTTATTTCATAGATAGATTTTATTAACGGATATACATTCTACAGATATAATATAACTATATATAGTTGCATCATATTTTTTAAATGTGTCAAATAGTTTAGTGGTAAGGTTCTTATTTTTTCTCTAATGTGTTGTAGGATCAAGTCTTGTTATATTCAAATTTTAGCATATAAAATATTTTAATGCGTTGACTATTTATGAGTGATCGATTACTAGACACAATCATGTCCATCCATCCTAGTTGCTTAAATCACACATGATTTCGACACATGGATAAGGACATTAATTATAATTATTTAAATCACACAATTTCACATGTGGCATGACACATGGCTAGGGGTATTGAAACCTTTAATTTAGAGAAGATATCCAAGAATTTCTCTTAATTCTTTTGGAAAGCAATGAAATGAAATAAAACACTGTTAAATACTATTTTTAAATTATTAAAATATACGTTATTCTGTCTCTTTTCCTATCCCCTTTCACATGCAACTCTAAAAGCTCATCTCCATACACACTCACACTTTTAAATAATATTTTTAAATACATGTTGAATTACTTATTTGTTATATATATAGGTCAAATTACTAATTTAATAATATCTATAACGTTATATTGAGTGGAAAATTTTCAAAATATTATATACTTAATTCAATTGATAATAATAATAATTTGTTTTATTAATAATAATATCAATATATTATTATAATATACCTAATAGTTTTATTTATTATCATTAGTTGGTTTTTATTTTTTAAAGATAAACTAACATTAAATAAGATAAAAGTATAAACATTACAAATTAAAGTACAAAAAGAAAAGGATAAAAGTGTATAAGTAATTAGTAGTTATCTTCTATTTTTATTAATATGTGTCAAATACTTAATAGAATATTTTATACCGTTTACTTTTATAGTTACTAAACATAATAAAAAAAGAATATTGTCATTTTCTGTTTTATTACGATCTATTCTGCTCTATTCCGTTTGTCTTTTAAACTCTACCTATAGATACATGTTCAAGATATGTTTTGACCCATACGAGTTTAGATTCATTTCACCTAAATTTCTAATGCGCCAAAAAAATTCAATCGATGTAGTAGCCATATGTTCACCCCGAGGTTATTGATTTTGGGCCGTTTGTGTGAGTGTGTGTGGAGATGAGCTTTTACAGTTGCATGTGAAGGGGGTAGGAAAAGAGACACAATAACGTATATTTAAGAAACTCCAATTGCTTGATATTGAAGTTTGCATTTGTGTGTTCACAATGGTGTTGAGAATTCTTTTGGAGGCTGACACGTTTTTGTACAGAACACAAATGGGGTTAATCAATCCAATACTAAAAGATTTAATTAGAAATATTGTTGGATCTATCATACATTTTTTATTTTTAATTCCTTTTCAATACATAATCTAATTTTCATTCTTTAACGCGTAAGGATACATATTACATTTTATTAGAAGTATTGATATTAAAAGATTTTATTATAAATATTGTGGCATTTTTTTGTTCGCATAGAGTATTGACATTAATTTTAAATAAAAAAATTTATTTTTATTTTTTTTACGCGTAAGATACATAAGGAACCAATAAAAAAAATTACCTAAAAACTCTTTACTTTACAATTTAGTAATTTTAAAATTTGACAAGTAATTATTATAATTATAATGTTTAATACATGAATTTAATAAACATTAACTTAATTTTATTTTTGACTTAAAAAACTTAATTTTCTTTTTTGATTTCAATGAAAGAAACTTAATTTTCTTACGGGTACCAAAAACAAAAACAAAATAAAGAAAGAAAACCTGTACAGGCTATTGAGTGTATTAAACATGCAGTGACTCCAAAGTTTACTATGTATGTTTATAAAATCTGTTTTAGACTTTCAAAATGTTCAATCAAAGTTTGTATATCACTCAAAGTCTATTTGTCTATTTTCAAGCTTGTTAAGGAAGCTTGCTCAAGAAGTTTAGCATCTTGAATCTCTGGACTTGCTACTAACATAACCACAAGACGACAGAGTCAGAAGGACTGTCAAAAAAGCGTATACATACTTTGCAACAAACATTGTTCACTAATCAACTTCTGAAAAGTTTCTCTCCCCATCTCCCATGGTCAAAATCATTAGGAGTACAACTACCATGTGATCTAGGCTTAATACCAATACTAGTATTGATATTTATAGCTCATGACTCTCCAAGCATCTAACCTCATATAACTTCTAATAATCGGTGTTACATAAGGAGCTAATATCAAGCATAGGTTAAGGGATTCACTAGGGACATACTAGACCATACCTACAAGCAATATTTTAAAAGTCAGACCAATGATCAAATTGGTAAAGGTACCGATTCATTGGTTCAACCGTAGTTGAACTAGTGATAATAAAATATATTTTTCATATAATATAAAATAGTTAATGATATATTCATAATACATTATATAAAAATTAAGTTAACTAAGTTGCATTACATGATTTATAAGATAAAAATTTATAATAAATAAAATAATATGTAAATATTATATGTGAATCTTTTATTTATTTACAAATACTTTATAATAGATTTTTAAAAAAAACTAACAAAAAATGAGAGAGAAAAAACAATTTTAAAACCTAGCTGATTCAACATCGATTTTCAACTGGTTTTTACTAGTTCTGACTAATTTTGACAAGTTCTTAAACCCCTTATTTTTTCTACCTTTTCGGATTGGTATCTTGGTTGGTTCCCAATCCAACCAGCCGGTCCGATCCGATTTTCATAGTCATGTTTGCAAAGGTGTTAGGAATATTTGTACTTGAGTTAGCTTTCAAAATGCACAACAAATTTATACTGGTTCACTTCTAAACAATGAAGTTACATCTAGTACCTTCAGACTTGAAGGATTTTCACTATGTAAAAATGTCTTTTTACACAAACTACACTTCCCGTGCCTCAAGTGTTGTTGACTCCAGCTACTCGTGGCTTAATCCCAAGTATTCTTTCAGTAAGCCACTCTTACTCATAATCTAAGGGTCCGTTTGGTTTCCAGTTGGGGAAACGGAGTTGGGGAATGGAGAAATTTAAGGGTTGATATTGATCCTTCACGCCGTTTGAGATAGTCAAAACTTCGTTTGACCGTAGGATTTATTTTTGGGGTTGGTCAAACTGAGGTTTGACCAACTAAACCAAATAACCAAACAGGCTCTAAGTATTCTTTCTAAAGCCTCTTCAAGCCAAACTGTTTCCCACAAGAAACTAAGACTGGTTAACATACCAGACTTTGACACAGGAAAACATTGAGAGGTGTTTGAGTTTGATAACTTAGTGTACAAGATAATTGAACTTAAGTACAAATACACTAAGTTGAAAAACAAAGACTAAGTCTACGAAGAAGCAGATGTAAGAAGTTGATAATGAGAGTCTTTGTTTTTTAGCGGAAAGCTTGATAGATTCACTTGTTTCTCTATATTCTTTAAGGTCTGAGGTCTCTGCTTATTTATAGATTATTTCAAAATAGCCGTTATTGTTTCATTGAGAAGAGATAGCCGTTTGAGCATGCAGACTTGTGAGAAGAGATGAAGACAAAGGTCCGGTTCGAAGATATGCATATGTTGCACTAAAACAAAGTGCCTCAAATATTGTAGTGTGAAAGTCCTTTTGTTATCTTTCATTTATCATGGATTATCGCAAAATTAGGCTTAGTTTACCTTCTAAAGCTTTCTGACTCAAGTATTGATCCTCATCAGCTTTTTGATTTACGCAAAGTAGCTTCCTCAATTTTCTCTTCACGCGAGCCTTGGTTTTCTTACAAATTTGTCTTCTTGCTTATTTCAGGTTAGAAGCAGGTTTGCTTGAAGAAAACTAGGTCTGCAGTATCTTCCAAAATGTCCTTGAGTAGATTAGGTCAGAATTAGAGGACCATTCTATGTAAGAGGGGTTAGAGTCTTATGACTTGAAGCTTGGATAGATGAAGTTGTGAGAGAGATATGTGCTGAGTCTGAAGAGTAAATCTAACGAAGAGCGTGACTCAGTAGTCCTAAGTCTGGGATAGACACACTTGATAGTTTTTCTCTCGAGCGTTGCCTTGTAACAAACTTAAGCTGGGACAGACTTGTGAAATGTTGAATTTGTTTTACGCAGACTGGGTCTAAAATAGACTTGAAATATTTTGCATTGCTCCAAGCAGACTTTAAATGATGGACTCCCCCTTTGAGTTATAACTTATACATCACAGACTTTGTAACCTGAAACACTTAAATAAAGGGGTTAAAAAACACGTAGAAAGACTTTATTTAATGAAAGACCTTGATATGTGTTATTAATAAATCTTAAGGTCTTAGAATAGTATTTAAAATCTCCAAAGTCCTTTATGAAACAGACTTGGGTATAACAAAAACAATATATTTTCCATGTAGGAATCTTAATGACTTCAGGCCGAACGACTACATATACCATTATTACATTGAGAATCATATATGACTTTCATGTAAAGATCCATACAACATTCTCATGGTAGGCCCGCCCAGTACACTATTACTCTTAGTGTGTACTTGTTTGAAGACTTGATATCTTTTATATTTATGATCCGTGAGATTAGATCATTAGTACATTCACACACTAGTCTTAATGTATTTACATGTCCCTATGTAAATACTTGACTAGGGATAGTTTAGGAATAGTTCTCATATGACCTACTATTCCAAGAATAAAAGGTTTTAAACAAGTTTTAGAGTTGACAAGACTTATTTTTTTGATAAAAAATAATACAATGAAAATTGTAATAACTCATAGTGCATAAACATTTATAAGCTTCTACCTAAACTTAACCTAAGATGAATTAAACTAACCTAACCTCTAACCTATGATGAATTTTTCTACAAGCCATGAAGTCTAGGTTACGAAGGCCAAACAATGGCATAAACATAAACAAGGTCAATCAAATGGTCTTTAAGCCTAAAGATGGATCTCAAATGTAACATCCTAATTTTTATATAAATATTCAATTAAGGGGAAATAAATGACAATTATTTATGTATGGAAAGATTAATGCCCCAAAAATATAAAAATGAATCAAATTAGGTATAATATGATTTTTCATAAATTACTAAGCTTCATGAGCTAAAATTTATGTCCGGTTAAAATGTGGGTGTCAGGTCAGGTATCTCTAATTGAGATGCCGTTGGTCAGGGCTGTATATAATATTATTAGGAATCCGAAGATGTATTTGGATTAATTTTTAGATAAAGTATTGAGCCCAAACAGAGATCCTATTTAGGGTAAAACGGTAAACTTTAAATGATTGAGGTTAAAATTAAAACAAAACTTCTATCCTTCACTCTATTTTCATGTTGGCTTCCACTTCTAAGAAGAGAAAAACCACTTCTTCTTCTTTATTTCATTTTCCCACTTATCTCCTTCACTTTCTTCTCCTTCAAAAACCTAAGTAAAAGTGGTGCCTCTTCCTCTCTTCATTTTCATTCACCATTGGGCAAGAAGGAGGCCATGGAAATTTGAACTCCTCCCTCTCTCCTCTTCTATTTTCATGATCACCTTTCCCCTCTCTAGCAACCCACTTTCATTTCTTGGTTGAGGTAAGCTTTTATCATTTTTAGGGCGCTAAAGCCCTAGGTTATGGGTTATAATGGTTGGGAGAGTGTTTAAATGCATATGGGTGTTGATGGAAACCATTAGGTGCATAAACTCTAAGGTGGGGTGAGAGGAATATGAATTTTTATGGGCAATGAATGGGGTACATGAAAATTTGGATTTGAAAGGTGATAAATCATGTGTGTTAATGATGTTTAATGGGTTTTTAATGAAACCCTAACCTTTGATTTTGGGGGAAATATGTAATGTAGATAGGATTGGCATTTATTGATGATCGAAGAGTTATTAATGATGAGGTGTTGCCATAAATGAGGATTTGTAATCATGGTTAGAAGCCTTAAATGAAAAACCCACTTAAAAAGTTAGGTGTGAAATTGGTATGTGTGGGTAACTTAACTATTTAGGTTGCTTTTGGTAATAATGAATTTTAATCAAAGGGAAGGAATTCCCGAAGCCTAATTAGGCAAATGAATAAAGCTTGTAAATAATTACTATATGATGAGAATCATGTGTGTATATGTGTATATATATATATATATATTAAGAATGATGCTTGGATGAATGATTGATGTGGTCCTATAATTGGTTGATGTAGGACTTGATAACACTTGTGAGGCGGGATCATGAAACCCGGAAGTCTATTTCTCTTTAGGTAGGAGAGGGGTGTATTTTCTAAATGAATGATGCCTTGTGTGATGATAATGTATGTATTGATGCATTATGGTCTGTTCTTCATTGGTTGGTTGTTGCCTTTCATGAGTATGATATGAAATAGAGATTTAACCTTGTGATGAGCAATTGTGAAAATAATACCTTGATGAGGTTACGAATGATAGAGCATGTTGATGATATGTTATTCACTTTCCATGTGTGGATTAACTTGATAAAATACTTGGCTAGAATGATCTTTGATGATTTTGAATGATATACATTTGGGAGAATGATATATATATATGTGTGTGTATGTGTGTGTGTGTGATTGTGTGACACTGGCTATGAGAATGAGTACGAATATACCCTAGATGAGAGGGTGAGATATTCCTTGCGGGGTTAAGGCATGCACGAGCATTATTACATACATAGCATGGCATGCATAGCATATCATTTGAATACATGGTTATGATCACAAAGAAAAGTCTTGCGGGACTAGTATTATGATGTTGAAAAGTGGTTGCGATCACTTAGTGTATGAAACGAACTTGAGAGTTTCTGTGATAATTGAGCTGGTGGTTGAGATCACCTGGTAATTGAAATGAAAGGCCCTGCGGGACCATTGGAATTGAATATGTGGTTGCGATCACAAATGAAAGATCCTACGGGATTCTTGAGGAGGGAGTACCCCTTGCGAGGCGGGAAACCAATATGACTTATTGAACGTGGTTGCGATCACGAGAAAGCACCTTGCGAGGATGCTAGAGGGAGTACCCCATGCGTGGAGAGAAACCAATGAGAAATTGAATGATTATGGTGGTTGCGATCACTTGATAGAATGAAATCGGATCCGTGCATACGCATTTCAAACACTAACATATGCATTAGCCATAGGAACATGGCACTTAACGAAGTAAATTGAGAACATGGCATGCAATAGATGTAAGATCCCTCTTTAGTCTCTTACTATACTTTTGTTGTTGACTAGATATGTCCTTGATGATGGACTTGCTATTTTATATAGGTACATGAGCATTGGTGCTTAATGAATTGAGTGATTAGTTGTTTCCATGATACATTGGACTCCTTGATAGGAGAAGGTGTTTTATTGCATTCATATGTATATTATTGCATTTTATAGGATTATCATCATTGAGAAAGTATACTCACTCTCTATGTGGTATATCTTTTTAGCTCTCGTGTTGTAGGGCTTGCTATGGAGAGAAATGCCTCATTGTTTGGAGGAAGTGTGTGAAGAAGGTTTATTTTGGGTAACGATGCCTTGGCCGGTGAAGATTTTAATTTCATGACTTATACGTATTCTTTTGAGATGTATATATATATGATGATATTTAGTATGGCCATGATATGTCTATGAGTAACTTGTGAGAATGGAGAATAGATGATGATGAATTATGACCTTTATTGAATTTCAGTTTGATGATTGATGGTATTGATGTGCTTGGTGGTTTATGTATGGATTGAATTATGCAGTTTGTATATGATAGTCATGTATAATTAAGGAACCAATAGGGTCAAAATGAATTTTATAAGTCTTAGATGGTGTGTGATGGTTCTAACAGCTAAAATATATGATTTGTGACTCGCAGAAACTGGAATGGGTCAATTCCACTGAGAATAGATCCCTAAGTTATCTCAAAATTCCTCTAAACGGGTAAAACGCATTTATACGCATAACTCCATCATTTGTAGGAATTTTTGAGTGCGGCCAGTGGCCACACGTTACAAATAATATATTTTAGTGTGTGTCAAATTTTGGTGGCTATTGGATTTGATTTGAATGAGAGAGGGTGATTTGAAGTTGGAAATTATGTGATTTTCTACATAAAATGCAGCAGGTGTAACATCCCAAAAATTTCAATCTTATATGTAATTATTTTTAATTTAGGTCATTATTAATAGTATCCAATTTCCGAGTGAGAATGCTTAGAGCAAGTTTTATATACCTCATGTGATGAGTATGATGTATTAGTGGAGAATCAGTTGGTCTAGAGTGAGATTTCAGGTATTAAGGTGTAAAGAATTCCTGATTCTGCTTATGTCCGAGTGGTCTTGCTCAAGCCAGATGGAATTCCGCCCAAGCGAGAGCCCTCTGCTCCAGAGAATTAGTTTCTGGAGGAAATTCGCTCAGGCGAATTGAGCTTCGCCCGAGCGAGGGCGAAGGAGTTAACCACTGGTCTATTTTTGCTCAAGCGAATGGCCAGTTCGCTCAAGCAAGAATGTTAGTAGATCAGGGAATTAGCTTCTGGACCAATCTCGCCCAAGCGAACTAGCCTTCCGTTCAAGCGAGACGGGCAAGTGGTGTACTTGACGAATTCTGTTCGAGCTGGAGACTTAATAATTTCATAATATGGAGAGTTTTCGAGTGCAATTCCGAGTGAAATAGGTCAGAAATAAGACTTCCAGGTGAATAAAAGACCTGTTTTCGAGTGAAGGTTGAAAAATCCGAGTGAAGGATGATAATTCCGAGTGAAGGTATCTTTTCCGAGTGGAATATGGCCGAGAGGGTTTATTCCGAGTGGAATTCTTGCCCCAGAGACACTTATGTGTGAAGTGGGACTGATAGAACCACTTCTGGGTGAGAGAATCCGAGTGACTCACTGCCGAGTCAAATGCCTTCAAATGACTCATTTCCGAGTCAATTATCTCTGAATGACTCGTTTTCGAGACAAATACCCCAGAAAGACTCATTTCCGAGTCAAGTATTTTTGAATAACTCGTTTCCAAGTCAAATGCTTCTAAATGACTCGTTTCTGAGTCAATCATTGTCAAACGTTTCATTTCTGAATTGGAGTTCACTGAGTGCCTCATTTCCGAGAGAAGTACAAAGGAAAATTCATCTTCAAGTGTAATTCTGAGTGGGAATGGCACCGACTGGGGAATATGGTGTGTCTGTCCAGAAGCACTCTGGAATAACTTTGCCGAGCGAAAGACTTAGTGCTAGGAAGCCTCACTTGAGTGAAAGAAAAAGGAGTGAACCTTGTAACAAGTTTACCGAGTGGAAAAACCAATAGAGCGATGGGTCGGTTTTACTGTAATTGCAGAGTGGAAGGCTGAGCGAGAGATGACTCAGATTTGGAATGAAATTACCGAGTGAAAGACTGATTGAGATGACTCAGATTTGATTTGAAATTGCCGAGTGATAGACTGACTGAGAGCTGACTCGGTTTCAGGGAGAATATGCCGAGTGAGATACTTTGAGTGAGTCCAAGTGAGGCAACTCCGACTGAGTCATCTCCAAGGAAGAGAAATCAGACCGAGTGTTTCAAAAAGAATCAGTTCTGAGTGAGTAACCAAAAGGTGGGAAGTCGGTTTCTGAAAGGCATAACTGAGTGGAACTCCGAGTGAGTGAAGACTCGGATTCGGAATAAATTTACAAGCAGGAAGTCTGAGTGAGAGAAAGAACTCAGTGTGGATAAGTTCTGCTGAGTAACTTGAGTCGGTTTCAGAGGAATTCCAAGCAAGGACAGTATGACTCGCTCAAGCGAATCGGTATTCGCTTGAGCGAAACTCACACTTGCTCAAGCGAGTCGGTTTTCGCTTGAGCGAAACTGCTCTGCCAGTGTAATGTGTGGCACTCGCTCAAGCGAGAGAGGATTCCGCCTAAGCGAGAGGACTCAGATTTCCCTCTCTTCATGATACTGACAATTTCCAGTTGGTATATATGCTGACTGGGTAGAATTCCAGTCGGTTTAGAGGCTGATCGAGTGGAATTCCAGTCGGTATTCAGTGTCAGATTAATGTTTGACTCCAATCTTGTCCTTTTATGCATATTTTAATATACTTTTCTTCAATCATACCCACTCCATTAGGCAGGCGGCAGAAGTGGACAATTATAGAGCCTACTTTCTTATCTAAACCACCCTTATTTCCCATTAACAGCCCACTAGAAACCCACTCATGGAAAGTTGTCTCCCACTGCCTTGCATTATTAAACAATCACACAATGATTCTAAAACTCTCAATTCCTCTTCTCCATCAATACACTTTCGATCTGAAGCTAGGACAGCAAGGAGACCATTTTCAATCAGCCAACTATCTTCAATCCAAGTAAGAGGGGACAGGGTTGTGAATGATTATGAAATGGGTAGAATTGTATGCTGTCCTAGGATTCCAGTTTTATTTTTGTATTTTGTTGCTCAATTTTGAAGCTGAAAACGTATGAATTTGATTCTGACTTCTTCATCAAAGTTGTAGATCTTTTTGTTATGTGAATTCTGAGACTTGAATCAATTGATTTGGATATGTCTAGCAAACGTTATAGCCAAAATACTACAGCATGTCCGTGTGGAATATTTATCCTATGCTTTGTGTATATATTAAAATTCTAGGACTTATACATGCATAATCAGCCTTTGATGTCATCATGAAAGTTCTAGATATTTTTGTTATGGATCTATAGAAAGTGGTTTCAAGTCAAAATGATTTTTGTAGCTCGAGTTATGCCTAAAATATTGAGGTATGTTCAAGCTGTAAATCTGTTAACTTGAGATACGAATTTTATTTTTAAAACTGGGAATTTTGTGGTG